>CM024524.1:23241751-25641751 GCA_014182375.1 Eucalyptus virginea | reverse complement strand
CAAATCCAATTAAATTCCAATAACGTGTGTTGGATGATGTTGTGGCGTAATATATAAAATTCTTCCAATGTAGATGTCCACATGGATGCCCACGTCATATCGTGACATTGCCTATGATGTCTAATTTTTTCTTTACATGTCCTCTTAGGCATCCGTATATTTTATTCACATCATATTATGGCATTTTTTGGCAGCCACCCAAGTTGAATTTAGTCGAATTTGGTGCTGAAGGCACTTAATCATAAAGATAGTTGAAGTAGAAGTCTTAAGCTGATAAATTAAAAGTACGGTAACTTGACTAGAAAAAAACACGAAGTACATGAATCGAAAAGCAGAATTTTTCTAAAATTGTATCAAAAGATAAGTCGTTTTCCAAAATTGCAGCGGTACGACGGGTCCGATGGGGTGGATACGGAAAGAAAAGCATGCATGCACGGAGGGCCAAGCAATGGGCTGGTTTTGGAGTCCAAACTGATATCTTTGCAAGAAACCCAAATTCGTTTTCCAATTAAAAAGGGCCCACCAGGGCCTGATTCCTTCTACCTCGAAGTGCTCAACAAAGGCAAAATAAGCTTAAGAAACAAAGGGCTAGTCAGTCTACAATAACCAGATGGAGCCTCCCATTCCCCATGCATTTCTCGAAGGGATGGCAAAACATGAAAAATCGATTATTTCTCTCGTTGGGGAGCAAGAAAGAGAGAAACACGGTAAGGAGTAATCTCCTGAGGATGTTTTCTAAGTCAGTGCACTGACGGCAGGATGAACTTGGCATCCGAAGACAAAGCTTACGAAATTACTAGAATACGAAGTCGACCCTTGGCTTGCTCGAAAAGTCAAAAGTTTCTGTACCGAAACTTGGAGGGGGCTTTGGATGCTTGCGACTCGCCAACCAAACGATGTTCATCCATCAGTGCCGCCTGCAGAACTGCAACGACCAACCAGTTCCTGATTTCAATCAATGCTTCGTGCAGTCAGTGCCAGTGTCGTCAGATATCCCCAAAGAATTTACTCGATAATAGCATGAAAAATGCATAATTCTTTTTCTCTTACTGTGGAAATTGTGTCATAATGTTCACGAGCTTCGGTCCGCCGGTGGGTCCTCATCATGGATTCGATAGTTCGGCCAGCCCGCTCATGGAATGGACAGACTTGAGCAAAAGAATAGGCTGGCATGAGCCGGCTTGACTGGCTTTTTTTAGGCTTGATGAATACTGCAGTCGGGCGTAGACAGAAGTTTCCACACATTGAGCTTGACCCATGTTAGGGGTAGGTCTAACGAGAACAGCTCGTCACCACCTAAAATGAGCAGAATCCAAATCCATTCGATAATTAAGTACCATTCGATTCAATCACATTCTACAGAAACATAAACTCATAATAACGTTCTCTACACTTGGAAATGAAAACGAATTGTATAACTGGGCTTGATATTTGGGAATGAAAATGGTACAAATTAGCCTTGTCAAACTAGCATATCGATTGATGTGCAAGCGTTAGACATTGACAAAAGTTTCAACTCCACTGCACGGAATGCAAATAATTTCATAATTGAGGCACCCACCGTAACATAGAAATGACACACCAATCAATGCGAAACTTTGGAGAGTGGCAGCAAATTGGCTAGTCCTCTCCACTCGTGCAGCCCTCCTCCTCTTACACTAACTAATTTGGTTACTCATTCAATACTTTCATAAATGCAAAGCTATACGACACTCGACGACTCTTCAAGGCCACCTCCTGTTTGCACCTGTACTTCTCAACTCATCTTTCTAAATCCTCTAATCATGTCTTAGGACCCAAAACAGAAGAAATCTCCATAAGCACATTTTCACTGGCTACTCCTCTCACAAAAGAAAAAGAAAAAAAATGAAACCCACGCTTGTCCATAGCTTTATCGCCATCATTTCACGATAATGCATGCAATTTCCTCTCATGGGGGGGATGGAAATATCCCAATTTTTCTGGGCCTCTACCCAAAGAAGAGGACAAAAGAGAAGCTGCACTGGACTGAAACCGGACCGGACCGGACCTGATCGCAGCCCTGCTTGGGACACAACACCCGCGCCGCGACGAGGACACGTCGGCCCGAACGAGGTGGGGGCCCGCTCCGCCCCCACGTACGGACAGTGATTCCCGAGCTGTCATTTACCGGCGCATCCCAAGGCCCACGCCCATCCCTTATCCCTAATAATTCTCGAGAGCGATGTGGGATCCCCTGTTTTTTTTCGGTCGAAAAAAATGGCGGAATCTCAAAAAAGGAAGGACGGTATTTTTCTAGTTTTTGTAAATTTAATTTTTTGTTCTCCTGATTTTTTTCTTTTTTGACGGAATGAAAAGGGAGGCGAATGGCGACAAACGGTCATCTGGTGGCTCTCCTTGTCTCCCGCCCAAAAGGCAATGAAATTGCAATAATAGGGGATGATTCCTTTGTCTTCTTGTTGGCGGAATTAGGGTTTTGCTTTCGAGCCCCTGCTCGCCTTTGTTGACTCATTACGAAAACCCAAAATAAAGGGTGGAAATAAAAGGAGGAAAGAAATCGAAATCTTCGGCGTCGAGAAAATCAAAGGTGCTCATCATTGTTTCTTGGAGATTTTTTAGATTTAATAAAAGCCAAATTTTTCATTGAGAGTGAGGAAAAAGGCTTGTCGATTTTGTTTGATGGGTTGTCGGATGTATAGTGATGATCATTGCAACATGACTTAAGTATATTAGCGAAAATCATGGCGAAAGAACAAGATTAGGTGATGACTACATCGACATTAGCTAAGAAGGATCTATGAAAAAATGATTCATGTTGCAAAAAGCGAGTTTTTTTATTAAAGATAATACTACGAAAAATTTCAAACAAATACATTCGTGACAGGATTTATGCCAAATTAATAATATTCAAACTAGTATATTTGTGACAAATTTATTACAAACTAATAAATCCTAAACAATTATACTTATGATAAATTTACCATTAATTAGTTTCCGTTAAATTTCATTACTGGGTATATTTATTTTGGGTTTTATCCTACATTTGTTAAAGGTGTATCGATTTATGATTTTTCGTGATATTAATTTAATTTAATAAATTCTAACATAGGGTAAATTTATCCCGAATGTATCAGTATGAGGTTTTTAATGGTCTTAGTTTGAGGTTTTTCATGATCAAAAAATTAATTTAAGGTAAATTGATCACAATTGTATTGATTTTGGATTTTTTGTGATCACTAAGTGACTGTCTGTAAAGGATGTGTATATAAAGCACGAGTTGTTGCTTTTTTATTGCGTGTTTTGGACGATTGGCACTTCTCTAATAAAGGTGTAGAGGCACACTATAGAGGGTTTGGCTTTTCTTAATGCGTGGGCTCTTTTGGTAAGCATGAAATCTCATTCTTAGGAGTCTTTGCTACATAAAATCGGGCAATGCTTTCTTCATGATGTGATTTAACACGGAAAACGGAGAGATTCACGCCATCGAAACTTTAACATCATGCAATAAGTATGGTATGGATATGCGCTTTACTCCTTGAGACGTCTCTCCAAACGCTTTTAATTTCTTAAATAATCCTAGGCAATGCTAAGGGATATGTTTGTGTATTAATGTTATGGAAACACAATTGAGGAAAAGTATTAAAAAAATCATAAACTTATTATATTGGTACTAATCCTAAACCTTTCAATTTGATTAATTTAGTTATAAATATTTTTACGTATTACCAATTGAGTTCATCATACTAATTTAGGTCGGAAGTTATTGACGCAAATGTCAACCATTCTTATGTGGCACGATTAGTGCTGACTTAAGCAACTTTTAAAAAAATATTATTTTTCTTTCCTTCTTTCCTTTTTGTTTCCCATGTAGCTAGTGAGGGTTGCCAAAAGAGGGACATGAAATCCTTGCAGTGATCAAGGATCATTGATCCTCCCCAATGGCCACCGAGCTCTAGCAACCCTTGTCAGCTACAGCCCTGGTGGTTGGCGAGTTGTAAAAGAAAAAAAGAAAAAAAAATTATATTGAAAAATTCAAAAGAAATAAAATAAGATATTACAAAAAATTGTCTACGTTGACACAAATCATGTCACATAGGATGGCTAGTGTCGTGATCAACGATATTTGACCAAAATTATTGGATTAACTCAATTGGCATTATTAATAGATTTAGAATTGCATTGACAAAAGTACAACCAAAAAATGGACTCATCTGTAGCTTCAAATGCATGATTGATTTCTAAATAGTTTTGTAGAAATTCGATTTTTTTACTAGAGCTGGGCACAGTACAAATAGAAGAAACGCAACACTCCTCGGGGGTACGTCCGTGAACTCGTTTCCCTGTGGGCTCGCAAAATCAGGACATAGATTCTCTATTAGGCATGGAATTCTCATGGATATCTCGGTCGATCTCAATTGTTGGTGCACATTTCATTTACACGGAAGTGAATTCTCTGCTGTGCATGGTGCTTACATGAGTTTACCATGGATCCAGGAGAAGACAAGAATTCGCCTTCGCTCTGACCTACTCCCCGTCGTTTCAGCCTCCACTTTTGTCATTGCCCCCGACATCGAGTCCCCCCAGACATCGCCTCCACTTTTCTTGCTCTCTCTGAACTCGACACTCGTAGAAATCGTTACTAATGCCATAGCTCAATGTAGGATTGAGCTACGCCTCGGTCGATGGGAACCGCTGTTGCAAGTCGGCCTCGTTGAATTACAAAAAAAATTCTTTCAACAAAGATAAGCTCAAACGATGCTCAAAGACGGACCACCGATCCAATGAAACTTCGACAACAACTAAAATTCCACCAATCCTTCTCAAAACCTTTTTCGGATCATCATGCCATCCACGAATACCACTACGTATATGACTGACTGATTCATTACCGATAGCTAGTTTTGCTTAGTGGATTGAAAATTGACAAGAACAAGAACCTCTCACTATCCATCCCACCATCCATCCCATGCAAAAGATGAGACATCATCATTGTGAATGATCTTAAACATATACTCTTTTGTAAACGTGGATAAACTATTCTGTCGGTGGTCAGCAAGAATTCGTGATTGGGCCGCTAATTAAAAAATTGATTTTAGTAGGTTTAGGGTTGCTTTCAATCCGGAACTATTCTCCTCGATGCCAAAATCAACTCGAATACACATTTTCAAATCCCACTCGAGCACTCTCTCTCTCTCTCTAACTTTTTAGTTAAGGCTATGGATTAATAGATAATAAGGCTATCTGATGAAAAGGGATATTAGGCCTTCAAGCTAATCAATATCCATCTAGCAAATCGGAAACATTTGTCGCCCTAGACCTTTCTTAATGCTGAATTTCAGAACCCTAATGGAGTCACGAAAAGTTACACTTTTCCCACATTAATTAAGAAATCGAACTTGTAAATGGCAATCAGCAAATCTCCCTTGTTTCTCTCCAACTTGAAGTTTTGTGAGGAACAAGTTATGTGCAATCCGAAAGATTAGTGCTATAGATAATTAAAGTTAGGTAAGTGGATGATGCCTGGTCACGACCCCAACTTTGCTTCGTGGCAAAACCCTAAAAGGGCATAATAAAAACAGAAACACACAGGAATTCCAAAAAGTGGGTTTGACTTTGTCAGCAGAAGCCTTCTCCAGTACTCCTTTTGCCTCCATTTAGTGGGGATTCTTGATTATTGACTAATTGGGCCTTTTTACAAGTCGGCAAAACCTAAGTCGACAGGACGATTACTCCTCCAATCCCCGCTCAATTCTTGAAAGGCGTCTCTGATGATCTCACCTTTTTTAGGCCACTTTGTTGGTGGGATTGTGGTCCATAATCTCACCATTGAATTAGCCCGCCTGAGGAAGGTTCACTAGCTATAATTTTTTTCTTCTCTTTCCCTTTCATTTAATTAATCATCTTAATCAACTTAAATTTTTGGTTTCCAGACAGTCCAAGTTCTATTGGTCGGAGAGGAACATGTCAATGTCATCACCAAATATCCAATGAAAATCTTGAGAGCGAGCAAGCTTGAGAGCGCGTAAGCACAACTGCAAGAATTCAAGTAGAATAAGTAATGTTAGGTGTGACCCGTTTATTTCTTGCATCACCTGCTTTTTTATTTTTTAATTCTTTTCTAAATACTATAATAACCAACAGCCAAAGAAAAAAGGAAAAAGAAGAGGATAAAGAAATCTCTCTTTGCCACCCAAGTAAATTTGGATGATGATGGATTTGAAGATGGATAAAGAGGGTGCAATTGAGATTTAGCAAGTAAAAGATTTGCATCTTAAAATTAATACATTCTTTATGATCCCGATCCATAAATTGAAAACGATTCAATCTTGATTTATTTCCACATATCTCTCAAATCCTAATAATTTTTTTAATTTCTGACGTTGAATCAAAATGGGATAGATCTGCTCAATGGGAAAATTTGATTTTTATCCATTCCACACGCATAATAAATAAATTTTTTCCTTCCTTTTTTTTTCATTTTTTTTTCAAGCATTCCATTGAGATCGGTTTGACCAATCTTGTCCGAAATCGGGGGCCTATTTAATTTTCAACTGAAGCACAGCTCACTCCTCCCATCTCCTCCCGAGGATTCGCCACGCGTCGCTATCCACCTCACCACTGTTGTACACGTCCTACTCAACTTCCCCACATGCATTGTTGTCAATGCCACCTCTAAACCCCAATTAAAATTCGGCAATTTAATTAAAATTTAATCCTACCACGATCCATTATATAAATAAAAAGAGAAAAAAAGTACCATCTCCCCTGATCCCCGAGTCTATGGATCTGTCGTACTCATTTTCCGAAAAATTTTCTTCTTTCATTTTCTAAAAAATAAATCGAAGCCGGAATTCATTAAATGGGAATGCATTATGGGTTTCTTTTCCTTGAAGGAGGTGGGCATTATTTTCTCGAATTAATGGAGATTAATTTTTCTTGATTTTTTTTGGGATCGAGGCGCTATTGCATTGAATGCATTTAGTGCGGTTTAATTAAATGCCGCGTGTAGAAATTAAATATTTCTGTTGAGACTTGTCTATTTGCATTTTGTTGGGGGGAAAGAAAATGGAGGGAAGAGAGGGACGGAGTAGCACACAAGCTTTCGCCCACGCGGCGTGCCAGCTGGGCGGTCGTGGATTCTGCGATCGCGTACGTGACGGGGACCCACGTGGGTGCCTCCCCCACCTCCGTTTTCCCTCCGTTTTAATATCTCATAAATTAACTTTTATTTTAAAAATAAATTATTTTTTCTTATTTATTTATTTATTTATTTATTCTATGGTGTGGGCAACTTGAACCCTTTCGCTAGGTTTGTAATTCGGAGCATCTATGTTTTCCTTTTTCATTTCTTTTTTGGCGATTACGAGATTACTTTTAGTCGAATGAAATTCTCTTCCCCGCTATTATTGACTCTTTGTTGTAGCGGTTCCCTGTCTTTGAAGCAATCCCTGGATTCCTCGATTATTTCACCGCATTACTAGCTTAAAAAAAAAAAAAAAGATCCCCCCTCCATCGGAGTGAAAAATTGGTGGACCGGCCTTGACCGATTCAGCTAGTTGACTCTGGAATTTGTTGATTGAGATCCAATCAATTCCAAAGTCGATTACTTCGATTTTCAACTCAAAAAATTGGGAATCGATTCTAAGAAAATATGTTTTGGATTCTTCATCTAGAACCTACCGATTCTAGAATCTAATGTCTTCAAATTTCATTTTTATAGCTTTTTTTTTTCTTGCATTTCGAAAGTAAGGATGGGAGATAACGTGCAAAAAACATGTGAACGACTCGAACGATGATATCCATGCACTGTGGACTTCAAGACACGCTCTTTGTTACGTGGAGGAACTAGAATACACTCCATCGTGCAGTGATCAAAAACCCCATATTTTTTTGTTTTAACGCCCCTAGTGTAGGCTTTGTTGTTTTAGTACTTTTGAATTCAATAAACTATCTTCTCATAAAAAAAATATAAAAAAAACAACGTGATAATTTCACCTACATGAATAGCTCACTCCCTAATCCCTAATCCCAAATTAATCTATGAATCAAGTTACAAAGATCATATTGCTCTTAACAACTTTTTTTTTTTTTTTATCAAGAAATCTTCACCTGCTCTCGAAGCATGACGCAATCCGCTTCGTGATTAACAACACAACCTTCTTAAAAGATCAATCGTGTAAATATAATATTTTTAGATTACCTAGGTATCTCTCTCACTCTTATCTTAAAAGGAGTCACCATCAAGTTTTGACATTAAAATCAAGAGGAACGAAACTAGGGGAATGAGATGGAGAGTAACTTCCACTTTGGATTTGACTATTTGAGTTCCCCAAAATTGAAATCTTCACACGTAAGACAGGCGCCGAAAATTCAACATGGAAAACGCGTTTCTTCTTCGAAGGGTTTTTGGCCTTACCACCGTCCACTAATCTCCCCCACCTGCTTTCTTCCATAACAACAACAAATAAGTACAATCATAAATGTGGTTATCCATTCTTACATTGACCAATTACATTCAGTGTCCTTTTTACATGTTATTCAACGCGTGGAATTCGCGTAACTTCTTAATCGGTTTTAAAGACGCGATCTTAATTGCATTTATAAAACCGATATAATGATTTGTTATTTTTGGATATAGAAGCACCTTATCATGATAGGGTGTTTCCCATTAGTAGGGACCGTCTCCACTTATTCATTCTTGTGATGGGTTGCTAAATTGCATTCATTATTCTAATGTTTTGGTGCTCACACACCTTGTTTTCCTCATTGGTACAATTTCTTTATCAAGTTTAGTACCCAACTCACCCTTTAGATATTTAACGTTGCACAAGACCTAAAAAAGCAGTTTAATGATTTACTTAGGTCAGTCCATAAAAAATAATGTACAATCATAAATGTCGTTATAAATTTCTTACATCAACTAAATAATTCCGCGTCCGTTTACATATTATTCTACATGTGAAATACAGTAACTTTTTAGAAGTCGGTTTTGAAGATTGGGATTTTAATTGCATTCACAAAATCAATCAACGCATCGGATTGGAGCAACGCGTCTTTCGATTGATTGACGTGCGACTCGAGATGTGAAAATGGGTACCGAGCACAGCTATGCGCCGAAAAATTCGACGTACGAATTGTAATACCAAAGTAGAAAAACGTCGACCGGCGATGACGTGGCGAAAGCTGAGTTTAGAAATACGAGGGGGAGGGAGCGAGCGACAAGCGAATCCATCCGCCCGCGCGTGACGAAACCCGGGCGTCCTTCCACTGTTAAATTCTAGTGCGAGAAAACCTTCCTCGTTTTCAATTCTAGAGAGAGAGGGAGAGAGAACTCTGCGACTGTGGTAGAGAGAGAGAGAGAGAGAGAAGAAGAAGAAGAAGAAGAAGAAGAAGAGGAGTCGCCGGAGCCGGAACGGCGACGCCGAAGGAGTAGCCCCGAGGATGATGATGATGTGCTCCGTTCCCGCTCTCGCTCACTAGGCCGGCCGCCGTTCCGTCGTCCCCCGATCAGCGCCGCGCCGTCGCCGATGGCCAAGACGGGGGTGTTCGACGCCGATCTGGCGGCGAGGGCGGCGCGGGCCACCGAGCTGAAGAAGGAGCTGCAGAGGCTGGTGAGGATCATCGCCGACGAGGAGGAGTGCAGCGTCGAGGTCATCGACCACGCGAGGGAGGCGCTGCTCGCGCTGCGGGAGCTGAGGGCGAGGAGGAGGTCGTCCTTCTCGCTGAGGACGCTGGCGTGCCCCGACGAGTACCGGTGCCCGATCTCCAAGGAATTGATGAGAGACCCCGTGATTGTCGCCACGGGACAGGTGAGAGCTTTTTCGCCTGTCGAATTTCGCCTTTTTGACAGTTCTGATTTCTCGGGCGATTGGGTTCTTTACTTTGGCTTTCGGTTCTTCGAGATTTCGCTGTGTGGAGAACGGAGTGAACAGAGAATGTTGCGTCCGGTTTCGAATTCGCCTCTTGGATGTTGATTTTTGGAGTAGCCTGAATACTGAATCGCTTTGATTGTGATGTTTTTCTAAGCGTGGAGTTTCCATTTCCCTCTCTCTTCCCTTTCGGAAGTTGTTGATGGAGGTCTCGAGTGGCGGATTGTTTTACGTTTATCGGCGATTCGTTTTCTTGTTTTCGTGCCTCGCGAGTCTGTTGGGCAGTTCCTTTCGTTTCTTGAATCTTGTTATGCATGGTGAATTAAAAGGTAAGAAGACCATGTTGAAGGTTTCGATTAGGGAGGACTGGAAATCGGCAATTCTTCGTTGTCAAGTCCTGCGAATTAAGTAGGACTTCATCATCTTCCCCTCCCTTTCCGATCGCCTTGTGTTCTGTACTTCGCCCCTTTAAAAATCGAATCGAATCGAATCGAATCGAATCATCCTGTTCATATTTTAGCTTTTGCTCGGTTGAGGTTAAGAATCTGGAACACTGGTTCTTGATGCGACAAATGCGTAGGATATATCTTCTTCTTGCTGTCTCGCGTCGGTTCTCAGAACCAAATGTCGTTTCCGCCACCTTTTGTTTTGGTCGGTGGCTTTTTCTCTTAACGGTTGGAGAATTTATTCTCCTTTTTATCGGGTCGGTGAAATTGATGAGCTACGGACGTTACCCAGCCGGTCGGATTTGGAAAAATGAGTCGATGATGTTTGACCGGGCAGAACAAGAACTTTCATGTGTTTCTTTGTTACCTTCCCACCTTTTGTTGTTTTTGTTCTTTGGCACTTTTAACTTTGGATTAATCTTATAGGATGTGAAAATATTTGTCACGGGGAAAAGAAAACAAATAAAGATGGACAATGTGGTACGATGCCCGACTCGTAACATTACCGCTGTGGGAAACCAATAGTAATCAATTGTCGGTGTATGAAATATGTTTGACAATGGCCAAGCAACTTGGCCATTGATTCTCTCGTGTTGATTGGATGACTTCTTCTGAACTGTTTGTTCTTGGCTCTTGCATTTTCCGTTTGTACCTTTACTTACACTCCAGTGAATTGATTTATCAAGTATTGCCACGCTGGAGACTTCTCAACCTTCAAAACACATGTTCTTTCGGTTCTTGATTTGTTTGATTGCTTCTGCTTGTGCAGACTTATGATCGGCCTTCAATCCAGAAATGGCTAAAAGCTGGCAACAGAATGTGTCCACAAACCCAACAGGTTCTTTCGCACACAATCCTTACTCCGAATCATCTGATCAGAGAATTGATTCTGAGATGGTGTAAGAGTCGAGGGTTCGAATTGTCTGAGCCAGTTCACTGCATTGATGAGGATAACGCTACAGAATCTGAGCGAGATCGTTTTCTTTATTTGCTGGAGAAGATGTCGTCTGAAATATCTGAGCAAAAAGAAGCTGCAAAAGAGCTTAGATCACTGACCAAGAGGATGCCCTCCTTCCGTGCGCTTTTTGGGGAGTCACCGGATGCCATCACTCAGTTACTCAGTCCACTCTCCGAAAGGCAGTCCCAAAGTGGGACGCACCTTGATCTCCAAGAAGATGTCATAACCACACTCCTCAATCTCTCCATCCATGACAGTAACAAGAAGCTCGTGGCCGAAACTCCGTCGGTCATCCCTCTTCTGATGGATGCATTGAGATCAGGGACAATTGAGACAAGGAGCAACACTGCCGCAGCCCTTTTTACTCTCTCTGCTCTTGATTCCAATAAGACACTAATTGGGAAATCAGGAGCCCTAAAGCTCCTCATCGATCTTTTAGACGAGGGGCACTCATTGGCCATGACGGATGTTGCTTCGGCTATA
Organism: Eucalyptus virginea; assembly: GCA_014182375.1. Classification (NCBI taxonomy): domain Eukaryota; kingdom Viridiplantae; phylum Streptophyta; class Magnoliopsida; order Myrtales; family Myrtaceae; genus Eucalyptus; species Eucalyptus virginea. The sequence goes on along the minus strand of CM024524.1, from coordinate 25,630,016 downwards.
TTCAATTTGTGCATTATCCATGAGAATAGGGGTAGAGCTGTGCGGGATGGGGCGGTTGGCGTGATTCTAGATAAGATTGCGAACCGTATCCATGTAGATGAGTTGTTGGCTATACTTGCAATGCTGTCGAGCCATCAGAGGGCCATTGAGGAAATGTGTGAGCTTGAAGCAGTTCCTTGCTTGCTTGGGGTTATGAGGGAGACGTCATGTGCTCGTAACAAGGAGAACTGCATTGCGATTCTCCACACTATATGCTTCAGTGATCGAACCAAGTTGAAGGAATTGAGGGAAGAGGAGAATTTACACAGAACGATTTCTGAGCTTGCAAAGAATGGAACCTCCCGGGCTCAGAGGAAAGCCAACGGGATCCTTGAGAGATTGAACCGCGGCATCAACCTTACGCACACTGCTTAATGGAGTTGCTACGCAGTGCTTGTATATTCTCATCCTATTTGCGGTACATTGGCTGCTTATGCCACCAGAGAATCCTTCTGGTTCTGTGTCTACATTGTAAATTCTCCTTTCTCTAGAGTCTCACTCTTGTGCTGAGTTAGTTACTGTGCATATAACGAGAGCTTATAATTTTTTACAAGTTCCCCCCGGTTTCACCCGGACAAGTGCTTCAGTGTGGGTGAGTTTTGGATTCTTATGCCTGCAGTCAGGAGAGTCATTCCCTATAGCCTTCCATCTTTTTCCAGGTTGTCTTCAGTAGTGCGTGAATAATGTTCTTTTGGGATATGCTCTCATCTTGTCTGTGTTAATAAGAACGACGTATTTGGCTGCTTTTTTTTAGGCTCTTTCTCTTCTTAGTAACAACAGATTGTGTGCAACCGTACTCCTGCCCTCGGCATTTTCTCTGTAGAAAATGTCGAATTGTTGATGGAGTGTAAGTGCAGGTTTACTTTTCGAGGAGGGTGTGGATTGTTCTCGGTTGTTTTTCAATCTGGGAATGAGGCCAAACCGGGAAGATTGGTGAGATGAATGAATGGCGGTGGGAGATGGGAACCGGAAGAATTGTGCCCCCCATGTTGAATGGTTTCGGTGTGACCCGAGTTTAATGAGTGTGATGGGTGATGGTCCAAATTCAAGATGCCCATATGTGCCCTTGTCCGTGAAAGTCTTCAAATGCTACAGTGTGACTAACCAAACCTCCCTGTGTGCTTTTGGCGACAGCAACAGGCACATCATTGATTCCTACAACCTTTGCACTGTTAAAGGCGTCCCTTCGCTTGCATCACTTTATGCTTGGTTAAAATCCTTGGCCTTTTGATGTAGCCAAAGGATGGACAGCAACACTAGAAATTGTCTTATAGAGGTAGAGATGGGTGATTGGGTGATTGGGTGGTGGGTCTTTCGCATTTCCTTCCTTATCCCTTTGCTTTTTTTAGCCCAAGAATATAGTTTTCTTTTTCTCGTGCTCTCTTTTACGAGCATATGGAATCTCGACACGTCCGTGGTTGGTTTTGTACTCTGCATGAATGTTGTCTCAATAGGAATGCGAGGGGAGGTCCCAGGGAAAAAAGCTTTGGGGTTTTCTTCCCAAGGTAGTATTGGGGACTCCATTGACAATTACTCTAGCGTGTGGTCAAAAACATCGAAAGCGATGGATCACTTTAGTTGATTAAAAAAAGGAATGGTTTAATTCAATCACGGACTTCGTGGTCTGGCTCAATTATGATAATGCGATTGACATGGACGTCGTCCAGAAGATGTCAAGGGGTGGAGTGACAACACATCAAGAAAAGCATCTTCGCAAGCTGTCAGCCCCATATTGCACGAGAAATTCTCTGTCGATGAGAGAGTCCAGCTTCTCAGGTAAGATCTATGTTTAAGGGAATTTCGTAGTTCTGTTTTGTCCCCTGATGCGTTGGGTCATGCATTATTTGACCTCCTAGATTGAGAATTTTGGCTAATTGGAATTGGAACCGAGGTTTTTGATGTAGAGAGAAGCATGATTGATGTTTTAGTATCTCCAACTCTTTTATCTTCTTAGGGACAAATGAATTTCACGTTGTCATTTGCATAGATGCGCCTAAACTACAAACGGATTGTTTGTATATGACCTCGTGACCCATAGACAGCTTCAACGGTCAAATGCTTTGATGATTGCATGCGATGTTCGAAAATCTAGATGAAAGTCTCTCCAAATGGAATTGTGTACATGAAAAACAAGAAGAGTCTCAATCGAAAAGCCGAACAAATTGAAAAGGAAGATGCTGATCCACTTCTATTTTCTTTAGTTCAAGATTTCTAGTGAAACATCAGTTTCGATGCACAGCGTCAACTGATTGATATAGCATCATTAAAACTTCTCGTCATTGCTCTTTTTAAAATCGGCGTGATCATGACCACAGCAACACACCGTCGGTACTCAACTGTACACGACGGCGCATGCATTTGAATAAAGCCCAACTACTTCGTCTATATTCAAAGGTCAATCGATGGGCCCGCCCAAACATGACTCAAACATCTTTAAACTAACAGCTCAAGTCGAGTATCAATTGCATGATTCATCCGTATCATATCACAGATAAAGAAATTCAGGCACGAGGGTATACCTATATCTGTGAAGGAGGCCATGTCGGCTTCACATTGGTGCAATTTATCTAATCGATCAGCAAACACCAAATTAATAGATCACCTAACCCAGCCGTTCCTAGTTACCTACCGCTTTCGTACGAAGAAGACATCTTTGACAAGAAATAGAAAATGCATCGGATCTCAATCCTGACAAAATATCTATACAATCGGAACAAAAGAAACAAACAAAAGGAGTTGGACATGTATTAATTTTTTAGTATTCTCAAAATCAAGCTAAAGCAAAAGGAAAAGGTAGTCGGCTTGCCTTTTCATATCGCAATAGACTGAAGAGAAGTGGAATCGGAACAATGCCATGTTCCTATCACAGTTTCTTGAAATTTTGAATTTATCAATTCCTACCAATCATGAACTTTTCTTGTGAAATAATAATCAAATTCAAGCACTGCGAGCCCACCATGTGTTCCACATGACAATCCTCCAATAATAAAGGGACTGCCTAGGACAGGAAAAGCAACCAGTGCCTGCATTGATTGTATTGCTTCTTACAGAATATTAATGATTGATTTTTCAGGATAAAGATCAGACCCGCAAAGGTGGAAGAAGTTAGAAACTAGTAATGTGACAATAAGAAAATATGAAGATAGCTCATGTTATGGTACTACTATAATTGAGTGCATGGCTGATAATGTGCTGGCTTTTGGAAGTGCTCAACTCAATTATATGCATCAATGCTTCCATGGAAGGAGCAAGCCATGAATTTTGCGCCAACTAGAACATGATCTGTTGGAAATGATCTTGACCATGTAGGAAAAGGAACATAATGGGTCAGGACTAGGAGGGTCATGATTATTTATCATAGTACTGTTCATGTACTGATATAAAACAAGCACTCATCTAGTTACTTTCCCTATCCACCACCCCCCTCTGGCTTTGGACACTACTCTTAACTAATACGTAAAAAAGCCACAAAACAACTAAGGCGTGTGAAGGACATGACAGCCCAATTGATTCATATCTCTGTCAGATACTCGAAAATTTAAATGATCACATAATAAGTTCAAGTGTAAGCAGTATGCAGGCACTTTGATCATAATCTATAAATTATGTTGCTCTATTAACAGAGTTGAGAGGCTTGACAAGAAAGAATGAAAGTTGAGTCTAAATGCTTTACAAGCTGAATGACACAGAAGACACCATCGCTTGTGAAAAAAGTTTCAAGAACAAGCAGCTGTACATGCAACGATAAAATGCAATGCGCATTGAGATACCTATCTGTACAATTCAGAGAAGACTCCTATTTTCAGACCTGCCATTAACAGTACAACAGACTTACATTTTGCATGCGGTAACAGCACCAACAGAATGAGACACATCCAGGATAGAAAATTAATTGGCTGTGCTCTATCCCATTGTGAATGCCTCTCACCTCTTATCCTGTCCTAAAATTCAGTCATCAATCTGCCTTATATGCCCAACCATGTTCGTCTAGATATGCTTGAACTGCTGCTTTAATGGCCAAGTTTGGTACCAGCTGAGAAGGGTTGAGTTGCTCATGCGTAATTGGATCAAATTTCCCGACCTAATATCACAAGAAGCATCAAGCAATCTGCACTGCCATACAGAGAAAAGATTTTATCATATTAAATGAGCTATTACCTTGTTGAAATGTTCAAGAAGTACTGCCCTCTCATATGTTATCCCACTGGGTGTGATGACAGGATCACGGTATATATCAAGGGTAATTTTACAACACAGATAATCCGGCACCTGAAATAGTTATCCAACCTCCATGGAATGACACATGAATTTACAAAGTAAAACAAAGAAAAAGAAACTGCTTCGCAGCTGGCACTTACTTCAGTGGGCATGTCAGCTTCTGCAGCTTTCTGGAATACTTGTCCCACAGCATTTACCTGTTCTGAATGAGACTTGGCAAGTTCATCCAAAAATCCTTCCATCTTGGCAGCATCCCGCGCAAATTTCTCATTAAGAGCCATCTCACAAGCTGCCCTGGCATAACGGAAACAAATATATGTAGCAGCAGTTCTTGATGTACTCACAGCAGTTGCATTTCCAGTGAAATCTATACCATATACAGTGGACACTGCAGGCATAAGAGTTACATACTTCAAGCTTTGCAGTTCCCAAGATTGCTTAGAAGATTTCTGCTCCCACTGTAAATATTTTGCTTTTGCTAATTCCTGCCAAATTTCTTCGACCATATAACTCCTAGGATGTGCACCCCTTCCAAGATCCAATGCCTAACAATTTACTCAAATTAGCCAAAATCAGCATCAAGATCATCATGCAAAAAATGAAGGCGTCAGAGATAAAGAAAGAAATGAGAAAAAGACCACATAGATTAAAGTGGCATAAGAGATATAGCTGTCGAGAATCGACTTGGTTGAAAAATGCTAACAAGTATTCTCCACATTTATATTTTGCCATATCACAGCATTGAAAATATCGTGCAATTTAAGGCTCTCCAGGATGCACAAACTTTTGCCTCAGGGCTAAGAGACCGACTTTCTCCTCAGATATAAGAAATGGGCAAACTTTCCAACATTAAAGCCAACCAATCTTAGCCAACATAATTTGGCATATAACATATGTCTTATTTTTACCGCCATAGACCAAACAACAAGAGAGATTATTATTGCACTGCAATAAACACTGGCCAAACAATGGCAACCATATCTTCCTAAAAAACTTGTACGGCAATACCAAAAGTTAATCAAGGGAATTCCCACAGATCCCACGGAAACTTGTGACATGGGATATATACCAATATACCTCTCCTTCACTTAAAAGATTGACAATTTGACACTTAAGCTAATCACACGATGCTTATTTCAAATGTCTCAACATATAACAGCTCTTAATTATGCAAGGAACAAACAACAGAGGAGCAATTAATCACCACATACTCTTTCCAATTCTTTGACACCTTCACCGTATTCTTGCTTTTGCAGCAAGGCCAGTCCCAGCATGTAGTGAGCCTGCCAGATAGATTGAGTTAGTTCGACAATGTCTAAAAGATCTGATTAAGTATAAACATTCCTAAATTACAGTGTCACACGCCTTGAATATGATACATGCATATCACATGTCCAAACAACTCAATTTGACTCGAAATGTTTAGGACGTCAGTAAAATGTGCTCCGAGAAAGAGAGTGATTGTGGCTCCACTAGAATGCCAGTCTAACTCAGGCTGCCCAATGCACATGACCCTTGACTCAATTCAATGCCATTTCAAAATGAGACAAGACAAAGCATGTGAAACATGGCCTCTGGAGTGCATTTGTGTCAAGAAACACGCCTATTGTTCTTCCACCTATTTACAACACATCATTTTGCAGATCTCCCCAATTTAACCATTTGGAATCCAACTCTACACGACTAATGCTTCGCCACAATATTGAAAACAATAAGAGTAGAATGAAAATAAAGCCTCCATTCTCTTTTACACATGTATATGATTACTTGAACCGAATCTGCATAAGTATGGTTACACAAACAACAGTCTGTCTTTTCACAGGTATGAGCAATTGCAAGTATAAGCATGATTTCTTGAATCCAATGATAAGCTGTCACAAATAGTCTCTCTCTCTCTCTCTCTCTCTCTCTCTCACTCACTCATGATTACTATCATCATCATTATCACCATCATCCTCAATATTTAACTAATGCAGAATAAGCGGGGAAGTTTGCCTAAGCTTTAAAGAAACTCAAACTCTATCATATCTTTCGTATCATTGTAACTTGATGATTTATTTCTATTATTATCTCAAAGGATCAACATCAATAAAAACAGTGGAAGAGACAACAATCCAACTCATATTGTTACCACAAGTGGTGATGACACTTACATAGTCATTCCATTTCTACAATCACATTCCAAAGAGTTCATACTCCCGTAACAAATACAAGGCCAAAGACTATTGAATTTTCCAAAAGAAACATAATGATAACCCCTGAACACGATAAAGCATCAAGTTGCCAACCACTAACCAGGCAACAAAATCATTTTTGATAGGCTAATGAAGCATTGAATTTCTAACCATTGCATGCACTATTTTGTTGCTACATAAAACAAAGGCTCAATATTTCTCATATTTAGTACTTTTACCTAACCTCTCCCTAAGGTCCAAGTTAGAAAACTTGACCTCTCTCCTTCCCAAGAAGGGAGTAGCACTAAGGTAAAAGCCTCATGGCCAATCTGCGCGCTTTATTTTGTGTAAGAGGATGTAGCAAACAGCGCGAATACACAACTTACTGGTCCCAAACACTTTAAACCACTTCTCTCTCTCTCTCTCTATGCCAGATAGAGCTACTCAGTTTGGGATTGGTAATGACAGCAAAATAGGACATGGAGGCAGTAATGTCACCAACACTGATATTGCATCATGCTGCAACATCAGTGGTAGGTGATCTCAGTCTTTTTGTTAATATACAGCTATCTTGGTGACAAAATAACTTTCTCTCTATTTATGGTAGCCAAACTCTTTCCCAAATTAAATAACAATTTTGGCAAAAAAAAAAAGAGAGAGAAAACAAATTCTCTCTCTCTCTCTCTCTCTCTCTAATGTCACCAACACTGATATTGCATCATGCTGCAACATCAGTGGGAGATGATCTCAGTCTTTTTGTTAATATACAGCTATCTTGGTGACAAAATAACTTCATCTCTATTTATGGTAGCCAAACTCTTCCTCAAATTAAATAACAATTTTGGCAAAAAGAAAAAAAAGGGAAAAAAGAAACTACAGCCAAAGACAGTTTAATTGCAGGACTGGTGAAAACTGCTGAGCCTTTTAAGCATGGTTCTCCCTAAATGAGAGAAATAATTCAAAGTTAGACCTGTGCGAACCACTTTGACATGTTGTATTGTTAGTTCAACATTTGTTGAAATATATGCATTTTCAAAAGTAACATTAATGGGAACGATTGGCTTAACAGCAGAAGGTGTGCAAAAGCCATGTGTCAAAAGTTTGAGAAATGCCAGAATGGTTGGCTTCTCTACTTATATCAATGGGCTCATTCAACAAGCTATAAATGTTTTTCTCCACTCTATAGCACAACAAACGGTTCATGGCTTAGTAAGAAGTTCCATGCAAGGTATGTCTGGGTACTTCATGGACTACGCCCATTCATTACGGCTGCTTTTCATAGAAAACATGTCGAAACCATTAGAGCCGGCCCCCCACCCCGACCTATAAAAGAAAAAACTGTACTTTCAAATGCAACCTTAAAAAGAAACAACTGGATTTCACAGATTATACCCATTCATTAAGATTACTTTTTGAAAAACCTTAGTTTTCCTAAATAGAGATTTATATTCTAATTCCCATTCCACCAGCAGAAAAGCCATCAAGTCCATATTAAACATAAACCAAACTGCCATCTAGCTTGCATTGTCTTGAAGGAAACAAAATATCGCGCTTCTTTTCCGCTGTAGCCTGGATCAGAGTAATCCTAGCTTCAATTATAGTCAAGCCGATCGCACACATGGTCTTTCTATACCAAATAAAACTTTTGCAAAATGACAACGAAACTAACATACAAAATGACAAGAAACGATGCATGACAATTTTGCAAATAATACTGATGCACCACTTTCCACAAAGTAAAATGAGGAAAAGGATAGCTCCCACTCCCTAACCTTGACAGAATCATGATCGAGCTGAAGCGCTTTTCGGCTATCCTCCTCGACCCTCTGCCAATTACTGCAAAAAAAAGGAAATAAGAAAAAAAGAAAAAAGGCGACCAGTGAAAGGTTATAGGCAAGGAAATCGATGTCGGCGGAATTCTGCAGAGACAATTGGAAGAGGGAGAGAGAGTCAGAACTCGTACATACTTCCGCTTGCGATGGCAAAGCGCACGATTCGTCCAGTAGACGGGCACGTTCGGGCATAGGGTAATGGCCTTCACATTCAGCAAACAGCACCCGATCATAAAAGGGTAGTAGGCAAGGAAGGAAAGAAAGAAGGAAACCCAGCGATCAAACTACAAGTCTCAAAACTTCATGCTGCAGAATCAAACGCATTCGAATCCAAGTTTACAAGCAAGCCCCCTTTCCCTCTCCTAGAGCAAAGACGTGTGAAAAAAGGTCGAACGCATGCCAACCCTAAAACCCCCCTGTCGACGGAAGCCCAAAGAACCGAACAAGAGATCCCATTTTGGAAAATGTTCAAAATAATTTGAATTGGCGATGGAATTCGGGACCTCGGTGTACGCATCAATGGCGGCTCCGAAACGATTCTTCCGGTAGTACTCGTTCCCGTCCTTTCTCAGCCTCTCCGCTTGCCTCGCCGCCGCCGCCAACGCCGCCGCATCAGGCCCCATCTCTCTTCTTCTTCTCCTTTTCTCTCTCTATGTCGGATGCGATTATATACCTTGTGTCGGTCTCGTCTGGTTCCGGGTTCCTCGCTCCGGAAGCTTCTCCTTCGGAAAGTAACGAAAGCGACGGGGATTGGGGATTGGGGATTGGGTTTTTGCACGTTTTTCTCTGCCGCTGTCGAGACGCGAGAGGGAGAGTTCGATGAGGAAACTTTGCGACGACGGAAAATTCACAAGCTTTTTTGGTCAAAAATTCACAAGCTTTCTCGGAAGGAAAAGGGGCTGACGGGGAGATATGAAACGAGCGTAGCGAGAAAAAAAAAAAATATTCATTTCTTTTTTTCTTTCTCTTCTTTCTTTCTTTCTTTCTTTCTTTTTTTTTAACCAAGGAGTTAATTCAATAATCCAAAGGTGATCATTAGATCACGTGTTGAGGACTTCGGCTCGGTGAAGGTCGGGTTTGATCGGGCCGGCTAGGCTTGACCAAGGTCCAAGGTTAATGAGCAGTTTTTTTTTGGTCGAAAATAAAAGATTTTATTTATATAAAAATTAAGACGCCAGACCCACCGCGCGGTGCATTCGTACATAGCAAGGCTTGGAGGTGGAGAAGACATCCAGTTAGGTGGAAGCGAACTTTTCCTCTGCTCACGAGCGGCCCAATCTGCAACAGCATTGGCTGATCGTCGACAGAGAAGTAGGCCCAATAGCGGCAGTTCTTGAAGAAGTCCCTTACCTTCTATCCAAGGCACACGTGCTTCCCAGTGAAGCTCTTCGTTGTACTTGAAGGAGTTCACAAGACTTCGGCAGTAAGTCTCCACCGAAACCACGCCTAGCTTCTTTTGTTTTATGTGCTTCAAAGCTTCAACTACAACTAGGGTTTCCAGCTAAAAACTCGACGTCGCCTGAACAGATTTGGTGAAACCGTCCACAGGGTAGATAGAAGAGTCCTGTATGATGCAAGCGACCACTCCTTCCGTCGACCCCTCACAGATCGACCCATCAACGTTGATTTTCAAAGTACTTGTTGCCAGAGCTTCCCATGTTTGAGGTATCTCGATTTCCTCTGTTTTTGCTAGTTTTCCTGCTTGAAGATGCATAAAGCCCCATTTTTCATAGCTATCTTGCTAAAATCGGGCTAGATCTATCACTTTGCAGGCGTTCGGCTTAGTACCTCGAAAGATATAGTTGTTTCTCTCCTTCCAGACTTGCCATAAGGTGTTTGAAATCAATTCCAAGGATGGTAGGTGTGTGTCTTTCCTTATATATCGCGCTAGCCACTCATCAATACGTGTAACCTCCTGTGCATTCACTTGTAAGTTGATTTCCGGGTGGCTCCATACCCGTACAATCCAAGGGCAAAGAAGGCGGTTATGTTCAGCCGTTTCCATGCTTTCTCGACAAAGGTCACATACTAGATCGGGTAAAAATTTTAATTTCCATAAATTCTCCTTAGATGGGATGGCGTTTTGACAAACATTCCAGATAAAAATCTTCACTTTAGGGTTGGTCCGCATTTTCCATAGAGCATTCCATAGTTCTCTCGGTATTTGGTAGGAATATGAGGGGTGTTCCATTGCAATATTGGCTGTCGCTTAGTCTCTTAGAATGTTATAGCCATTTTTGACTGTAAAAGACCCATCCTTAGTTCCTGTCCATATTTGCTCATCTTTGCAAGTTGACGGTTGATTGGAATTGCAAAAATCTCCTGAATGGTCTGTTCATCAAAGAGGTTGTTTAATAATGTTTTATTCCATTGTTCAGATTCAAAATTCATTAACTCAAAAACTTGTTGTGGATCATTTCTGTTTGCTGGCCCTCCAATTAGTCATTTCTTCAGCCATTTATCTATTTTGATGTTGACATTTTGACTATTTCCAATCAACCATCTCACTAAATCTGCTATGGCCTCCCTTTCTTGAACTAAACTTTGCCAACCCCATGAAGGCTTAGTACCTTTATCAGCATACCAAAAATCCTTTCGATAGAAATAGAGCCCTTTTAATAATTTACTCCACAAAGCATCCGAATTCTTTACCAACCTCCAAGCTTGTTTACCCAGGAGGGCCTTGTTTACAGTAAGTAGGTCTCTAAAACCCATTCCTCCCCCGTCTTTCCTTAATTTCATGATTTCTCATTTCTTCCAATGTAGACCAACTTTTGTTTCATTGTTTTTCCACTAGAAATTAGCTATTTTCTTCTCTATAGCCTTACAAACTGATACTGAGATTTTGAAAACTGACATGGCATATTGAGATAACGCCTACACCATTGGTTTCAAGAGAATTTCCTTGTCTGCTTTAGATACAATTTGTTCCTTCTAGCCTTCAAATTTCATATTTACCCCATTTAAAATCCATGCAAACATCTGTTTTTTTGGATCTCCCCAGTCAAAAGGGATTCCAAGGTATTTCCCTGTCCTAGCAAGCTCTAAAACCCTCAACTCTCCTATCATGTTATCCCTTAATAGTAGGGGACATTCTTTACTAAAAAATATACCTGACTTGTTTATAGCTTGGCCAGAGGCATTATAGTATTGATTTATCACAGCTGCAACATTCTGACATTCCTATATGGATCCATCTAAAAAGAAAACTGAATCATCTACAAATAATAAATGAGTCAAGGCAGGACAGAACCTATTTAGCTTTATTCCTTTTATACTCCCATCTAGTAGAGCTTTACCCATCAAAGAAGACAGGCTATTGGCCACCAAAATGAAGAGATAGGGAGATAATGGGTCTCCTTGCCTAATCCCTCTTGTACGATTGAAAAAAGGAAGAGGTTCACCGTTAAATTTGATGCTGAAAGTAACTGTAGTGACACATTGCATGATCCAGTTGACCCATTTGGCGCAGAGACCCATTTTCAGCAGGAATCCTTCTAGGAAATCCCATTATATTCTATCATAGGCCTTCTGCATGTCTAATTTCAACACCGCTTGAAAATGTTTTTTCCTTTTCCTCACTCTCAATTGGTGCAACACCTCCTACACAATAAAAATGTTATCTTGAATCTGTCTTCCACTTACAAAGGCACTTTGTTCCCTTGAAATCAACATTGGTAGCCATCTTTTCAGTCTATTTGCTAGAATTTTTGATATGATCTTATATGCGAAATTGCAAAGGCTAATAGGGTGATATTGGTCAAGTTTTTCTAGATGGGGTGTCTTTGGAATTAAGCTTATATGAGTTCTGTTTAGGGCCATATCTAATACTCCCGATTGAAAAAAAAAAACCCCTAACTTTCTCAAAAACACCGGTATTGACTATATCCCAATGATGTTGGTAGAAAATTCCATTTAAACCATCTGGACCAGGAGCTTTCTGTGCACCAAGTTGAAAAACAACATTATGAACTTCTTCCAAGGTTGCTTCCGCTACCAGACATTCATCAATTTCATCTCCAATGAGTATTGGGCATTGGTCTAGCATTGGTTGACAGTTTATAGGCCCTATCGTAGTGTATAACTCTTTGAAAAAGGACATGGTGAGGTTTTGAAGTTGTTGCTTGTCTTGTATCCACTACTCTGATGAATTCTTCAGCATAGTAATTCTATTTTTTTGCCTCCTTTGAATAGTTGTTGCATGAAAATATTTCGTGTTTTTATCTCCCCATCGTAGCCAATTGATTCGGGATCTTAAACCCTAAAACATCTCCTCTCTCCTCCATAAAGTTTCAATTTCTTTTTTTAAGAGCTTTATCCTATTAGAGCCTTGAGTCAAGCTTTTACTATTCATTAAAAATAGAAGCTCTTGCTTTAGGGCTGATATACGAAGATGGCTATTTGGGAACTTCATTTTACTCCATTCTTTCAAAGCATAACTTACAACCTATAGTTTGTCTCTCAGGCCTTCTTCATGAAGAGTGTGAGATTGTTATGCTTGTTCAACTATTTCTCTGCATTCTGCATCTTCAGTCCAGAAAGCCTCAAAGTGAAATTCTCTTAATTTCTTTATAGATTCAGCACTGATCATAAGTAGGAGAGGACTATGGTCTGACCCAACTGCTAGGAGAGCGTACGCTTCTACTTCCGGGAACACGAGCCTCCATTTTAGAGAACAAAACACCCTATCCAGCTTCTCCTTAACCAGATTAGCCCTTTCTCTGTTGTTGGACTAGGTAAAAGCACACCCTTTGCAGTCTATTTCCATTAACAAACAGTCATGTAAACAGTTTTGGAAAGCCCGCATTCTATAATTTTCCGCCATCCTAGTGCCCACCTTCTCCCAATAGTAAAGCACTTCATTAAAGTCCCCCAACACACCCATGGTAAGCTATTAGAAAGATTGATTTGTCTCATTTTATCCCATAATTGTAATCTTTCCCAAAAACGATTTGGAGCATGCACACAAGTAATCAGCATTTTGTTTCGGCTTTTATGATCTTCACACATCAAGTTGATCATTTCCTAGGAAGGAGATTCTACCACTACATCAACTTCTTCATTCCATATTACCATTAGACCCCCTACAATTCTTATCGAGTTCACTACAAAGCTGTGTTTAAATTTCACCTGTCTCTTAATACGAGAAATCACATTTTCTTTGTTTTTTTTGTTTCCATTAATAGAATTAAATTAGGCCTATCCTGAGCCACAATGGCTCTCAAATTTTGAACTGTCAGTGGTTTGCCTAACCCCTGATAGTTTCAGCACAATATTCTCATTTGTAAACCGGTGACGTATTCGGGCTAGCCACCAAAGCCCATACTATAGTGCCTTTCGAGAGACTAATAGGAGTTTCCTGCAATTTTGCTTCATTAAAATCCGCCAACTCTAAAGGAATATGCTTTTATGGGGTGTACCTCTTTAATTTCTTTGCTAGTGAACTCTTTAAAATTCTGCTTTCCTTTTTTAATCCTACTTTCTTTGTCAAGGATGATGGTTTTTCAGCTGACAGCAGCTGATGTTCTGGCTCCTTGTTCATAAAATTCTAAACACAAGTGCATGTGTCAAACAAGTAATACAATAATGAGAAAAAGTATCGTCCCACGAAGATCGATGATTAATAAACCAATTAAATACTAAAACAGACTAATTCTAAAATTTATCTAACAGATCAAAATATAATTAAGAATAAATTAAAAAATGAAATTTGTAGACTAAATGCAGTAAATTGATCAAATAAATATGTTAGAGCATCTGATTTCACCATAACCACTAGATATGAATTTCAGATTGTTGTGAATACAAGAATGATATCAAACGTGTGATAGCGAAATTTTCTAATCTATTTACTATCCTATCTCTAGGTATAACAAACCTACTCAACTTATTAATCCACTATATCTCTATGTGAATTAAAATAAATATGAGTACATAAAAACTATGAATATTCCCGGTTTACAATGAGTCTTTTGGATCACCTTATCACCGAAAGCTACACAAATAACGCGGTATATCTCTATCCACGTTTAATTCATGGTTATACATTATAATGAGTAATTGCATATTATCACTTCTCAGTCTCAAACATGTACATCAGATCATTCAAGTAGAGGCCAGTTACTCATAAGCATTAAGCACAATACTATATAATTCACATGAATGAAATCAATTGTAAAACATAAAAATCATGAAATCCACGTCATCATGGTTAAGCTACATCGTAGTCCTAACAAAATAAAATTAGAACATAGTAGAAGAAAAAATAAAAATATAGATCAAACCCAGCATCTTGAATCAAAGGACCAGAATTCTGTCACCACTTTTGTCTCATCTTCAAAATACTTAAAAAACTCTTAGAAGAATGAAAAATGATCTAACAAAAAAAACCTACTCGGCTTCTCTCTCATGTTCTCCTATTTATATGATATATCTAAAATATCTATCTTCAACGCTTGCAGATAACATTAGGGAACAAAATCAAGAATTTCCTGATTTGATATTCATCTTCCACTGCTGCTTTTATTTGAATTCCTGATAGTTGCCATTATTTTCCTTATCCTCTCCATATCTCATTATTCTGCATAAACAAGGAAAATTCAAATAATCAGAAGGAAATCCAAATATTTTCTCATAGATATTGCATTAATTGCTGCCTAAAATAGGTAAAATAACTATTTTTATAGAGTTATCACTCCTCAATGTTCATTATGCCTTTTCCCTTTCCCTAGTGGTGTTCCTCTTGGTGATCAGGTACAATAACATCCACTTGTGCCCTGTTTTGTGATTGAGTTGTTGTTTTGAAATTTGTTGCTGTTTGCTCTCCAGTAAATATGACTATTTGAGTGCTTTGAGCTGGAGGGCTTCTAACTCTTTGTTTCTCCTCCTGTTCATCCACCCTATCACCATAAAAAATCTACCAAAATGGGCCGGTCTCCTTAGCCACTACTTTTAACCAATGCCCAAACTTGTTACTACTCATTTCTTCATATTTGGCTTCATCAAAGGGAACTTCTACACAATTAGTCGCAAAATGCCCAACTTTTCCACAAGAATAGCAAAAGCGAGGTAACCTCTCATACTTAAAATCTAGCCAGACTTTCCCCTCTCCTATATTATATAAAGTACCTGGACTTAAAGGTGTATCAAGATCAAACACTACCCTTGCTCTACCCATCTTTTAAAAGGCCACTCCTTTCTTTTCCACTCTTACTTCCTTCACACAGCCTAAGATTTGGGCTGTATGAGCCACAACCTCCTCAGAACACCATTCTATAGGGAGGCCATGAACTTGAACCCAGAATGCACAGTTGGTAAACTTATAACATTGCGCGGGTTTATTAGGCTCACATGGTTTAAGGATCAATAAATTGCTCGCAAAAGACCATGGGCTATTCGCTAACACTTGTTCATTGTTCATCTCATAATCAAAGGTAAATGAGAGTATACCCGATTCACGCTGCACAGAGGTAACTGAATCTACCTTCCAAGCTCGTTTCATTGTGGTAAGAAAAGCCTGAAAATTGATGTTTCCGCTTGAATACAACTTGCCAAACACTGTACGATTGCATTCATCCATGATCGCCTCAGAGATCACTCTATCTCGTGGAGGGGCATCAACCTCTGTCCTCAGATTACCCAATCTTTTGCATAATATAGCCAAACGATTATCTACTTCCCCTGATTCTTCCATTTACCACAACAATGAACAAAGATTGCTAGACAAGAGCAGATCGCAAGCAAAGTTGGACCAGCGCAACGAAGGATTATTTACTTCCAGACAAGTTGAGATATGCGAAGACCCAAACTAGTTACAGCGAGAAGAAAGCCTAGCAAAAATCCACAGGGAAAATGGCGGCATCCCACCTTCTTCGTGGCCAAAGCTTCGATTCATCCAGCACTAATTATAGTCGTCCAAAGAGGGACGACAGAGTTATTCCGCATCACAATACGCATCATTTGTAATGGGTAAAAGGTGGGGTGGGGGTTTCGTGGGTTTCGTGGGTTTATGAGATGGATTCCATTTGAGAAAAAGCTATAAAGGGGCTATTAGGGTTTTAGGGTTTCATAAAGGCAAATGAGATTTAGGGTTTTTGGAGGACAACTACCATCGTAGGTAGAGAGAGACTCTCAAAAAACGAGAGAGAGAGGGGATTTTTTCTATGAAAAGTACAAATTAATACATATGAACCAGGAGTGAGTAAAGAAAGAAAATTGACTGAACTGAGAACCGCCTGAACCAGGTTCGAGGGGTTTCTCTGGGTTCCCAATTCCACAAGGTTTCTCTTGGTTCCCGATTCCACAATTTTTTTTATTGATCCAACTCCCGATTCTAGAAATAGTACCGACCACTCGAACTGATTATTATTTTTATAAATTTGAATTTTTTCTTCAAAATACGTTAAGAAATAATTTAAATTAGAATTTTCGTGTAATGGCAATCCCTCTATTTAAGGCCTCTCTCGATGCAGCATTTCACTTGATCACAGCTAAGAGATAAAGAACACTTTTGCTCATCCCTCATCTTCGCCATTTAAAGAGGCAACTTGCTTGTTAGCCTCTTTTCTTAATCAAAGTGGGACTAAGTTCATTAGGTTGTATTTAGTTCAGCATTTTGAAAGCCTATTAGGAAAATGTAAAACAATTTAGCCTAAAGAATTTTGAGTAAATGCAAAGAGCATTTAGTAAACTATGCTTTAAGAAACAACTTTGAGAGAAATCCCGTTTGGTAAAAAACATATTTAAAACACCTATTGGGTGAGTAATGTTAGTATTTTAATTTTATTTTTTTAAATTGAAAAAAATAATGTATGTATCTTTTTAAATATAAATTTTGACAATAATGTTAAAAAAATCAAATACATATATGTAATATTTTTTTTTATAAAAGGGCCAAACCCTTCGCCGAAGTTTTTTTAAATTTTATTTGTTTAAAATTGAAAAAAATAATATATATGCAACTTTTTAAATATAAAATTTGACAATAATGCAAAAGAAAATCAAATATATATGATTGTTTTTTTAAATGACCAAACTCTTTATAGGTTCGACGAAAGGCTACGGTTATTGGCGAGCTAGATTTTGGTGCCGGCGATAGTCGGTCAAGGTCGCCCGAAGTCGGACGACCTTCGACGAGGGTTATGCGACCTTGGAGGAGGGCGGCTAGAGATTGCCCAACCTCGGGCAACCCCGTGAGATTTAGGCAAAGGCCGCTTGACCCATGCAGCAGTTGCTTAGGTTGCGTGCCACATGGGTGGCTCGAGGTCGTGCGACCTTCGGCAGCCCTCACTAGGGTTGTGCAACCCTCACTCGACGACCGATGGCCGCCAGTGCCAGATCTGGCTCACTGATGGCCACAACCCTTCGCTAGACTAGCAAAGGATTTGTTTTTTTTTTTAAATTATATATATTTTTAGCATTTATATATATTTGATCTTTTTAGCATTTTAAAAAAATAATAATGAGGGCAAAATGAGAATTTTGAAGATTGGGTGAGGGCAGTTTTGGAAGGAAAAAATGAGTTTTAACATTTGATTAAATGCTGCCTTTCCAATGTTGACTTTCATTTAAAAGTTATTTCAAAATGATTGCAAAACAGTCTAGCATTTTCCCAACAGATTTTGGAGGACGAAAATCCCTTGAGAATGTTAAACTAAACGCATCCTATCACAAGCTCACTCCGCCTTCCCTGCTCCCTTTCTCCTCCACGAGTCTAGCCACTCCAAGAGTCCCACATCTAGCAAATAGCACAGGGTCTAAGGAATTTTATGTATAAAAGCCAAGCTTGGCAATTCCTTAAAGAACACTTTCTTCGGCCCCGTGGCTATGAACAAACGTGAGGTGTGTGTAGTGGGGTCAATTTACACGCATGCTGAAGTAGTTTATGTTTTCACACGGGCGTATATGTGTTACGAGCACATGCGATCAGTTCCATTGGGCTGCTTGGAAATCGATTTGGACTGTTCAGTTTGGTCCTGTTTGCTTCCATCCTCTTTCGATTCGGTACTCGATTCTGGAAATGAAGAACCGGTCTGGTTTCGGTTTTGGGGTAAGAATCGGACCACTTAGGAACTAATCAAATCAGACCACTCAAGAAGTGATCACCCCTAATTTGAACTAGCAAAAACCTGCTGCGACAAAATTACATTCTTTTGTATTTAACAAAGTTTTTCAATCGAAATAAATTATCATATATTTATTTTCTAGGGAAAATGAGAAAATAGAAGAAGTGTGCCTAAAATGTAGAGATTTGAACTTCCCATCTCTTGCCTAAATATATTTTTGGCTCATTTCTCTTTGTGCACATCAAATTAAGGATGTACAAATCGGTTAAACGGAAAGATTATAGATACTATAGCATTTGACGATAACGGTAAAATACATCTACTATAACCTTTTTCTTTTCCATTCAATAAGTATACTCAAGAAGAAAATGAAATGATTTACTTATATTTAGATTTGATTGCAAAGATGGGAGAAGACTATCGATAAGCTAAAAAATATAAACCACATAATCATAAAATACACATGAATGAATTAATTCTGAAATATGAAATATGAAATTATGATAGTATTTTCAATGAAAGGTTTTTTTTTTTTTGGTCATATTTTCAATGAAAGGTTGAACAAACAAATAAACTAAAAAGATTTGTCTCATATTAATTTAAAGGAAAAGAAAACAGGAAAGAAGGAAAAAGAAAACCAAAAGCAAAAGGGTGAAAAAAAAAGGACCTTATCTTTACTTAGAGTACCATAAAGGAAAATGAAGGAAAAAAAGGGGAAAAGAAAATAAAAAAAGATTTATAAAATTAACGCCTAATAAATCAGAAAATAGGGAAGAATTCATTCACCTTGTAGATGGTGAGGGCTATGTTGAAAATCAAAGCCTACCATCGGTTGTTTACAATTTCTAATGAGCATTCATGCCCCGCTTGTTTTGAGTGCATTTGGTAACTATTCTGTTCTCGAGAGCAATTTTTTCTCATAAATAGTTTTTTCCGATTCCGTTAATTGGACAAGTTTTTGAGCATTTCAAGGTGTTTGATAACTATCTAATTTTATTCTCAGAATCGAAATATCTTTAGTATGACCCTTAAATTCTTTTGTGACTTAGAATTCCTTTTATTTTTTAAAATACTTTTATTATATTTTTCTCTTTTTCTTTTCTTTTTACCTTTTCTTCTTTTTCTTCCTTTAGCTGGTCATCGGCCTCATCCATGGCTGGTGATCGGCCTCATCTATGGCTGGTGATCAGCTAGACGAGGGTTGACGACCTTGCTATGGTTGGGCGATGTCGACCTCATGGTGGCTTGATGATGTTGAGCTCAATCGAGCCTCGCCGGTGGCAAGGCAAGCTTGTCCTCGCAGGGGACTGGCGATGCTCTGGTGAGGTCATCGGTCATGGTTGAGGCCAGTGATAGGCTAAAGGAAGAAGAAGAAGAACAAAAGGAAAAAAGAAAAGAAAAAGAAGAAAAGAAAAGAGAAAAAAAGAAAATGGTTTGGCTTGATTCTAAAATTATTCTCGGAAACAAAGAAACAATTTTTTTTTTCTTGATTCTATCCCAAATTTATTCCTGAGAACAAATTTATTTTCAAGAACAAAAGAGTTACTAAATGTATTTTTATTCTTTTTTTGTTCTAAAGAACAAAAGAATAAAATCATATACTATTTGGCACGTTACCAAATAGACCCTTCATCTTCTCCAAGAATTGCCATTGGGACCAAGCATCAGGCGGCAACTAGTGCTCGCTCCGTCAAGCTTCAACTAGGGACTCTCACGGCGTCGAATGGCTCCCGCAAGTGCCTTCCATGGTGGAGGCTGCGGTATATCGATGCAACAAGAGTTAGGGACATCAATTGAAGAGTGTGCGATTTGCTATGGATCTTTCGGGAAAGGAGATTGTATTGGGTACTCAACAACTACAGTCACGAGTAGTAACAGCATCAAGAAGTGGCTCGATCATTATGGTTCCTATGTTCTTAGTAAGATCAAGGGCGTGGTTGGTTCATGGATCCGATCGAAATTGTTCCATTTTGATAAGTTTTTCAGGTAATTCATCCTGATTGATGTAATCCATACTGACCTTTATTTTTCATTTTGGCCAAACTGATTGAATTGTTTTTTTCTTCATATATATTTTTTATCCAACTACATCAGCCTCTAACTAAACATATATGAGTTTTCTTTTAGGACGAACCATTATATGCCCGCATTTGTCTTCCTTAACAAATATTCAACAAAGATTTTGAAGAGTAGTTAGCTTTATCAAAATCCTATTCCCAACTGTTCTGATTCATGAATAGTAAAGGATAAAGGCATCGCATGTGTTCACTCGGGGAACGTTGAAGCGCGAATATGGGAGATTCAAAATCAACGAATTAAGCGAGACCGAGGAGAAATGTGCATGTATTTTGGAGGGAACAGTTCCTTAAGTAAAAACACAGGACAACGATCAGGCAAAAGCAAGATAATGGAGTTGTTAATGCGTCATATAGAAAAAACAAAATCATGGGCCCGAAGTCTGCAAAATATAGGAAATCAACGAAAACCGTTCGAAGAAATGCAACTCGTCAGAAGGTACTAGACGATTATAAATACCACCTGTTGTTTATAAAAGCCCCGCACAAGTCAATTAATTTACTATCTTTTTAGTATCTTTACTTTCTTGTATTGCACTTTATTTCCCTAGTTGCAAATTTTCAATTTGCATTGTCGATTAGATTCCAGTGTATAATTTCAATCTGGGGACTATACTATCGATTAAATTCTAGCATAGTATCTTTATGTTCTCAGAATATGTCATCGATAATTTGTTTACATTTGATTACTTCATTGAGTCTGTATCTTCAAATTCTTATCGTTAATTAAATTCTAGCATGATTTGCATTAGTACAGTTTTTTTTTCAAATTAAAGTCGTTGGTTCTTTCCGCCTGATATTTCTAGTTTGGAGTTAGTGCAGAACCAGAGTTCTCTTTAATTAAAAATCAAAGAATGACTTTAAGTAAAAGATATTTGGAGGAATTCCGACGAAACAACTATATATACTTATTCCTTTTTGGGATTGATTATTACGTTATACAAGTAAATGGAAATGCTGATGTGGCCATTAATTTGTTGTTATTTGTTGACATGTCATCTTACATAGCTTTTAGTTTTTAATTTGTCAGAAAATTATTCCGATGAATTTAAAACAGGATAAATATATATAAATAAAGAAAATGAAAATAAAAAAATATTAAAAGCAATATGAAATATATAAAAAAGACATACAAATTCCGACAAAGGAAAACAACAAAAATTGAAACATTGCAAACCTTGTTGCTTGTGGTCACTGTGGCGGCACGACTCGGGTCAGGGACCCCATTGCGAGATCTTGTGTGCGCAAATAATAGTTCCATGAACTATTAATTCTAGGAACTGTAGAATAAGCGAACTCTGGAAGTGGTGAATTCATTCTTTTCTATAACCTCAATCATTAGTGGTATTCAACTTGACAACACTCCTTCCTATGACATTACTCTTGCAAGTACAACTTTCAACCCAATCCACCTTTACGACACTGATTTGAGCATGGGAGTTTATGCTTCGATGAAGTCCTATCGATTTTTTTTCGATGACTAAGGTACAACCATCGTTCAGATAACAAGAACTTAATATCCTTGAAATGGATCAATTATGATATTATTCCTCACTTGCCAATTCTTCCTTATCAAGGAAATTGGAAAGCTTTCTCATCAACACTGAACTCGAAAGCCCTAAATGAGTAAACAAATATCCTTAAGAAGATTAAATAACTGAACTGCACAAATCTAGTAAAAGTTCAATTGTATAAGTGATGCCTGACAATAAATGCCATCGAAATGGAAAATTACAAAGTTTTTGGGGCAATATACCTGACGATGCTAGTAATTGTAGTCTAGCCTGATGAATCTAGCCTCAATAGTCTTGTAGTGCCAAAATTAGAAATACAAGCCTTTCACGATTCAATAGAATGTTGTTGCTAGTCAAGTCTCAATGAATCAATAGAGGTGAACATTCGTGATGCATGTACGACAAAGCATCCACAACTCCTCGGACCACATCTACCCTCTTGTCCCATCGAAATTTTGTTATTCTTTCATCATCTTCCTCTTTCCAAGTATTCATACACCAAATAATAGCGTTGGGCGTGACTGCAAAACCCATAAGATTTCATGATGTTGTAGTGGCGTATATTTGTCAAGGCTCAGATTTCCCTTTTGATGAGCGAGCATCCAACTTAGCTCCGTTAACAAACTCAGCACCATCGACAATGATTCAAGCTAAGGTAGAACTTGGGCATACTGTGACTTGATGGGTCCAGAAATGAAATTACCAATGGAAAATACTATCCATCATGAAACTTATAAGGAGTTTTTGATCATCATGTTAAATGTCGGATTCAAGGCCAACCAACGACATATCAATGGAAGGCTATTATGGGCAATTTTTGGGGATACTTGATGAACTTTTCAGGTGGTTGTTTGCAAGTCAAAGCCAGTGAACGAATTTTGAAGATAAAGCTCAAGGATAAAGAGTCAAGAATGCAAGCCTAGTCATTTAATTGCATCTCTAAGTTCCTAGAAGTCTTTATTGTTACGTAAGTTTTAAGAGTCAAAATTCTAAATTCATAGGTCTTTAATTTCTTTCTAGTTCCCATGTCTTTAGTATTTGGGTATCTCCCATGTCTCTTTATTGTTTGTCTATTTCTTATGCCATAGTTCTCTTCTAAATTGAGGAGAGTTCTTAGCTATAAGTAGACGATTTTGATAAATGAAAATATATTAGATTTTCCTTTGTGTGAGCAAAATATTTGAAAAGTGGACAACTCCTATTTTGGTTTCTTTATCCTTGAAGAGTTGATTACTCCTTGCTAGTGAGCGAAGAAGCACTTTATCCTCGACTGGTGGCTTTCCTCTAAATTTTGGTGGTGAGTTTCTCTCATTTCGAAGTCCTATATCCATGGTGGGTTGCTTGTCTTTTAAGCCTTGACGGTGAATTTCATCAATCAAACCAAGGTAGAAGCTATGAAGACGCTCGATTTTGGAGTCCATTTCTGATGTAAGAACTTTTCATGGACTTGTTTTTTTCCACTGATGGTTCGTAAAAGATTTTAGTACCATCATGGCTCCAATCACTAAATTCATGCATAATGGATCTTTCAAATGGATAAAGGCTACACAAAACACCTTTGAAGCAATCAAGTATAA
Organism: Eucalyptus virginea; assembly: GCA_014182375.1. Classification (NCBI taxonomy): domain Eukaryota; kingdom Viridiplantae; phylum Streptophyta; class Magnoliopsida; order Myrtales; family Myrtaceae; genus Eucalyptus; species Eucalyptus virginea. Next base: position 25,606,523 of record CM024524.1, on the reverse strand, counting down.
ACTTTGTGAGTCCCCTATTTTTACCCTTCCTAATTTCGATAAGGCAATTGAAGTTAAATGCGACGCAAGTGAAGTTGACACTAGTGCAGTTCTTGTACAAGCCCCAAAACCTTTGGCATATTTAAGTGAGAAGTTGACATATTTGAAGAAAAACTATTCATCTTATGATAAGGAGTTCTATGCCGTTGATAGAGCTCTCAATCATTGAAGTCATTATTTGAGACGTTTGCTTTTCGTTCTCAACATGAGGCTCTCAAGTTTATTAGCGGTCAACACAAACTCAATTGGAAACATGCCAAAATTGGTAGAATTTATTCCATCTTTTTCTTTTGTCTCAAAATATAAACCTTGCCACACTAATGTCGTAGCAGATGCTTTATCAAGTAGATACTCTATGCTAGCCATTCTAGACTCTAGGATTCATGGTTACCAATAAATCAAGGAATCATATTTTGAAGATCCAGATTTCTCATTGATCATCGGCAACTATAAGTGAGGAGTTCAAGGTACCTATTATTTACACAATGAGTTTCTTTTTAAAGGAAATCGATTCGGTGTGCCAAAGAGTTATTTTCAAGAATTATTGATCGAGAGACACATGGTGGAGGATTGGATGGTCACTTTGGCATTAATAAAACTCTTGAGGTTCTCCAAGAGCACTTGGCCAAAGATGAATGGAGATGCGCATGCTATCATATCAAGGCGTGCAACGTGTCAAAAAGCAAATAGTCAATTCCATTAGGGATTGTATACTTCACTTCTTGTTTCATTGCAGCCTTGAGAAGATGTTAGTATGAATTTTATAGTGGCTCTTTTGAGAACTCAAATGGGAAAGATGCCATCATGGTGTGGTCAATTAGTTTTTTAAATGGCTCATTTTGTGCCATGTCACAAGAGCAATAATGCATCTTATGGGGTTGAGTTACATTTCAAGGAAATCATTTACCTTCATGGAGTACCAAAGACCATCGTGTCGGCTCGCGATTCTAGATTCTCGAGCTACTTTTGGAAGACACTATGGACATTGCTTGGTACTTGACTCTTATTTAGCACCACTTATCGTCCCCAAACTTATCGCCAAATGGAGGTAACTAATTGCACCATTATCACTCTTCTTTAAAGTGTGGAAAGTAGGTTTTTAAAAGATTGGGGTTTGAAGTTTACACATGTTGAATTTGCTTGTAATCTATCTCTAAGTTATACTACTGTCAATCACCTTAAGTCGTGTAGGGAGTCAACCCTCCCACATTGATTGATTTGATTCCAATTCCATCCGACTTGCAAGTGAACTTCGACGACAAAGAATGAGCTGAATTGATGAAGAAGCTTTATGAATAGATTTGATCTAAGATTGAGAAAGCCAATGAGTCTTATAAGAAGAAAGCTAATCAGTATCGAAAGAAGGCTCACTTTCAACTAGGTGATCTTGTGTGGGATCATTTGCAGAATGAGAGACTTCCATCTTGTCAAAAGAATAAGCTCATGCCTAGAGTTGATGGTCCACTTAAAGTTATCAAGTGGATCGGTAACAATGCTTGTAACATTGACCTTCCTAGGGGATTTGGAGTATCGATGACTTTTAGTACGGGAGACCTTTCTCCTTACTTGGATGATGAGGACTTCTCAGATTTGAGGACCTCAAAAACCTGGGGACAATAATGTGAGAGCATCCGACTTAACTCCATCAACAAACTCAACACCATCAATGATGATTCAAGCCAAAGTAGAATTTGGGCATAAAGTGATCTGATGGCTCTAGAAATGAAATTATCAATTGAAAAGACTATTGATCATGAAATGATTAAGAAGTTGTCGATTCACCATATTAAATGCTAGATTCAAGACTAAACAACAACATATTGATGCAAGGCTATGTTGGGAATTTCCATGAATTTTTAGGGTGTGTTTGGTAACGATTCTCTTCTCGAGAAAATTTTTTTATCAGAAATGATTTTTTTTGCTAATCTACTCCTGGGAACAATTTTTGAGCAAAATAACTCGCTTGGTAATTGTCCAAAACTTATATTCCTTGATAGAAATGCATTTGGTAAGATTCTTAAATTCTTTTGTTTCTTTTAATCTTTTAATATTTTTATTATATTGTTCTTATTTTTACATTTATTTTTCTCTTCTTCTTCCTCCTTCTTTATAGCCAACTGCCGGCCATAGGGGTGGCTAGTGACCGATTGGGCAAGATTCGGCAAGCTCACCGGAACCTCGTCGGGCTAGAGTGAGGTGCAGCGAGCTCAGCCTTACTAGCCTCGCCCAGGTCGCTCGATGTCAGCCTCACCCTAGCCCGGTGAGCCAAGCCTCGTGTCGGCTAGCGAGGTCGAGCCTTGCCCAGCCATGGCGAGGCTTGGGCCGACGAGCCTCGATGTGGCTAGGTGTCGCCAGGGCCCGGCGACACTTCGGCAAGGTAGCCAACCCTCGTCTGGCCGGTTTCTGGCCATAGCAAGGGCTGGTGACTGGCCAAAAGGAAGAAGAAAAAAGGGGAAGAGAATAAGAGAAAATGGAACAAAAGTGGAGAAAAAAATAGGAACTGATTCTAAGAATTGTCTTGGGAACAAGAAATAACTTTTTTTCTACTTCTTGATTCTATTCCAAATCTATTTTCTGGAACAAAAAAATAGATTTTTCTTTTCGAAAATAAAATTTTACCAAACGGATTTATGTTTTTTTCTTTTTTGTGGGGGGGAACAACTTGTTCCCTGGAAGATTACCAAACAGAGCCTTAATGAATTTTTAGGTGGTTGTTTGCTGGTCAAAGCTATTGTTTGATAAAGCTCAAGTTTGAAGAGTCAAGAATACAAGTTCTCAAGTCATTTAACTGCATCTCTAAATTCTTAGGAGTCTTTATTGTTATGTAAGTTTCAAGAGTCAAAATTCTAAGTTCATAGGTCTTTAATTACTTTATAATTCCACGTCTTTAATGTTTAGGTACTTCCCATATCTCTTAATTGTTTGTCTATTTCCTCTGTCATCGTTCTCCTTTAAATTGAAGAGAGTTCTCGGTCATAAGCGGACGATTTTGATGAATGAAAATACATGAGATTTTTCTCTATGTGAACGAATATCTTTGGAGAGTGAATAACTCCTATTTTGGTTTCTTTATCATTGGAGAGTGAATTACTCCTTGGTTGTGAGTCAAAAAACACTTTATCCTTGGCTAGTAGTTTTACTTTAAGTTTTGGTGGTGAACTTCTTCTATGCCAAAGTCCTATATCCTTAGTGGGTGGCTTATCTTTAAGCCTTGGTGGTGAATCCCAATCTTCTTCTTGGTTGGTGGTGCGTTCTTTATATTTTGGTGGCGATCGTATTCTATCCAGCACTTATACTTACCCATCGACACCCATCCACATACACACCTTTCCCATATACTTAATCATAAAATTCCCCTATTTTTTAAAATCACTTGCCCACACATGCGATCCTTTCAAATGAAATGAAATAAACGTTCTCACTGTCTTCCTAAGATGACAAGATTTTATTGACGGCAACTGTTTGACCTTTCGATATCTCGACATTATTTCCATATGCTCCTTCACCCACACAGTATGCGGAGTTGAATTCTTTTTCGCATCGACAATTCGATCAAGTAGAAAACTTTGCCGACATCACTCAAAATACACATGAAATCCAAAAAATTTGTCCGTTCATTGTGCTCTTCTTGATTATCTTTCTTTGATGATGATTGACGATTACAACAACGATCAAGGTGCAAGAGAGAAGGAAAAACCCCAATAATAAGGTAATAAGGATAAGTGTGATTCTAGCTCCAACGTGTAGATTGCATTTCTTTCTCCTGGTAGAATGGCATTTCGATAAACCAACAACATATCCGCAGGGCCCTTTATTATGTTGAAAGTCTTGATATTTGGGAGAGGACCTTCTAGGTCATTGTAAGACACATCAATGGAATTCAAGGCCAAAATATCATCAATAGTGTGGGATGGAACCAAATAAGCCATTGTGAGAGACAATTAGAGCTAACTCAAGTCAAGAACCTCAAGGATTTGTATGTTGCCTTTTTTAGGGGGAATGCTTCTCAGGAATTCGTTTTGTCATCACCTGAATTTCTAGTCGATAAATTAATTTATAAAAAGATGTGAAGCTAGCAGTGTAATAGACCAAGCCCAAGGGCCCATCTTAATTTTTTAATGGGCAAATTCAAAAGAATGTAGGAAGGAAGAAGAAACTGATGTAAATTCTACAAGCATAACTCATTGCATTCTCAATTTAAAAACAACCAGGTAGTGACTGCAGTCACAAATTCCTTGACAATCTGCCTAATATGAATTTGAAAAATAAATTTACCTAATAAATGAATTCATAAGTTAATGAAATTTACTTTGTTCAAAAGTGTTGGATGTCTCCTAAAATTTTGCAGTTCATCATTTTTTAAAATTGGGCCCAAATAAGCTATCAGTGTCTCCCCACGCATAGAATTCTTATAGGATTAATTGAACGAAAATGAAATTTCCAACATTGTGCATGGCAAGGGTTTGGGAGAACTCCCACCGATTGAGCATCACTGGTCCCAAACTCTATACTACCTAGGGGTGAGCGGTTCCCGGTTCCGGTTCGGTTCCGTCTGGAACCTGGAACCTACCCTCGGGTACAGGTTCCTCAATTTTTGGAACCTGGAACCTACTCGTCAGAACCAAGAACCTGGAACCTACCCTGTCACAGGTTCCGGGGTCGGTTCCAGGTTCCAACAGGTTCTTTTTTTTTTAGGCATCAAAATCAATAATCCATACTTGCAATTCAGAACTTCTCCGGAGAAGGAATAGCCCAAGTTGCTTAATACAACTATACATCCACCATCAAGCCTCTCACGAATATGAGAAACATCCACTTTCTTTACTTCACCCGTTGCCCCAAAATCAACACCTTCAATAACTCCTCTTCGCTACAAATAAAATAATCAACATTATTATAGTTGCCAAAGCAGAACGATGACAGGAGAAATGTGAACTGTTCGTTCAACTAATTCGAGATATCGACCAAGAGGGTAAGCATGTAAACCGTTACCTTGGCTGCAAGAAAGTTACCACTTGCAACACTTACACCAACTTCATGCAAACGGCTACTATGCCCATGACGGCGCATACTGGAAATTGGGGGTCCAGGAGATAGTTTAGCCTCTATCATTAAACAAGTACCTCCATTTGCTTCCATAGCTGCTTCCGAGCTTTAGTGTCTCGTTATTCTATATCTTCCAACATAGTTAGGCTCATGTCCTACGAAGACATGCTTAGTATCAGCAATTAAAGGTCTATTGTTGAAAATTGATTTTATAGAAACAAAAGCAGGCCACACAAACAAGACCTAGCCACTTCTGAAATTGAGTTCCAATCAGTACACAAAGACATAAAAACAAATGCTCGGTTGCACCTCATGCAAACATTAGCAGAACATATACTTTCTTTGCCATTTGTTTGGATAAATAAAAGTAAGTCAGCTACAAGGCATGAAGAACGCGAATTTAATCACTTGGAGCATTCCACAACAGAACGGGTCCGCGCTTTTGTTCTTCCTCACAGCATTAACATGCAGCCAAACCACAAATCGAAACGAAACGAAGAAGCGAGGAAAAACCGACGCGTGCCTTGAGAACCGGATCCAAGTGCCGACTAGCGACGATTTCGCCGGAGACGACGACGACGAAAGTGCCGCCCCTGTGAGCTCTGAAATATGGCCACGCCTCGTGAAACCAGCGCACGAACTGCTCATCTTCTCCGAGCCGCCGCCGCCTCCGCCGCTCCCCTCGTCGCCCCCGCTCTCCTCCGGATCGCCGAAGGCGTGGCGCCTGAACCCGAGGCCCCCCCGCGGCCTTAACCCCGAGCGCTCCGTCCTCCGCCGCCGCTAGAGGCGAGGGGCTCGAGAGCCGTGCCCTCGCTCACGGCGGCGAGGGGCAGCGCGATAGCTCGTCGGGCTCAACGGTGAGACGGCTCGTCGGACGAGCGGTGGGTGGTGGTGGTTCAGTGGCCAAGAGATGGTGGTGAGTAGGGCGTGGGGCGGCGGTGTGGTGGTGGGTGAAGCGGCGAGGGGTGGCGAAGAAGAAGAAGAAGAAGAAGAGAAGAAGAAGAAGAGAAGAAGGGTTGGGGTTTCGGCCGAGAGAGGGGGAAAGAGAAGAGAGAGAAGAAAAGAAAAAGGTTGGGGGGCAGGAAGTGACGTGTGAGGAGGAAAAGGGGGAGAAAAGAAAGAGAGAGAAAAAGGTAGGAAAAGGGGGAAGAAACGTAGGGGAAATCACGTGGGGGGAAGTGATTAGGTTTTTTTTTTATTTATAATTTTGACCGGTTCCGGTTCCGGTTCCCAGGAAAAGGGAACTGGGAACCGAACTGGACCCTCCGGTGCGGTTCTCCGGTTCCCGGTTCTACCCGGGAACCGTGCTCACCCCTAATACTACCTTTAATTCCATCTTTTTTCCCGATGCCCATTTGAGAAAGTCATAACATATTTCTACTCAAGTTCAAGCTCAACAAGCTTTTGCATGAGCCTAACTACATCGGTATTGATTCACTCAAATGGTTTGATGCCAAGTTCAGATGTTCAGGATAAAAGTTAAATCTTGGTGACAACATTTCTTATGATCGCATTGTTGCTTATATCGAATTTTAACAACGTCGACAGGCTTCCCAGTTCCATCGGAATCTCTCCTCTTAAATTATTTGAAGAAAGGTCTAATTTCTACAACTGAGCCATCCTTCCAAATATTTTGGGCATCTCACCAAAAATATTGTTGTTTGATATCCTTAAGCTCGTCAAATTACAATAATGCTCCCATTTCTAGGAAAGTTGACCATTGAATTGATTGTGGCTCAAGCCCATTAACTCTAGATGTGGATATATTCTGAAAGATTTTGTTATGTTTCCAGTAAGTTGGTTTAAGTCTAGCCTCACTTATTCATGTGCTACATTTCTCTAAGCTTATGGGTGGGACCCGTGAAATGATTATTACGGTGAAATATTGCAATGATCTCCCAAGGCATACATCTTATGGAATTTCCCTCTTTAGTTCATTATTAGATAGTCTCAAAAGACTCAAATGTGTTAACTTCCTAGATTCAAAAGCCAATGAACCAAAAGTTATTGTTGTGACCAAGGTTTAAGAAAGTTAGATTGGTTGGCTTCCAACTGATGCAAGGATTGGATCAGTCAAATTATTATCCACTACATGTATTGTAGTAAGAGATATCAATTTGCCTACATTTTTAGGAATTGAGCTAGAGAGATGATCATAACAAAGGAATAAAAAGTTGAGATTGCTCAAGTTTTGAAAATATGATGGAATTACACCGACCATATCATCCACTAACAAATCCAATCATTTAAAAGGCGTCAATCTCCCAATTTCTTGAGGGATCAAGCTAGTAAGAATGTTTTTGCTAGGTAAAGTTTAGTAAGAGAAGTGAGCCTCCCTACTTCCAAAAGCATGGTTCCTAACAATCTATTTTCCCATAAGTTAAGAATCTTCAAGCTCCTCAAAGTTGCATATTTTTGGTGGAATGAAACCGGCAAGGGTATTAGTTGAAAAGTCTATTTTGGTTAAGTTGCCCAAGTTTCCAAGAGAAGTAGCATTTGGCCTAGCCAAACCATTTTCAAACAAATTTAAAATTTCCATAGATATATGAGTCCCTATTCTCCAGGGATCAAGCCTGAGATTCCATTTTGGGAGACACTAAGATAAGAGAAATTTGTCAAGTTTCTGATGGAACAAGGGATTGAGCTAGTGAGATTGTTAAGTAATAGATAGGTCAAGCACAATAAGTGAAGCGAGCCTACCAATTTTGAAGGTATGGATCCCAAAAGTCCATTTTTCCTAAAGAAAAGAGCCTCCAAATTCCTCAAGTTCTCTCTTAGAATGGAGCCAAAAAAGGTTTTTAGTGAGATGTCTAATTCGGTTAAATTGCCTAATTTTCCAAGAGAAGTATGAATGTGCTCTAAAAGTTGATTTTGCAAAAAATCAAGTCCCAAAAGAAAATCAAATCGTCCAATCTCTTGAGCAATGTGTCCACTCAAGTTGTTTGCACATAGATGCAAATATTGAAGACTCTCTACCATACTAATATTTGGAGGAATGTCCCCCGGACAATTCATTGCCATAAAGATCAAGGGAGTTGAGTTTGGAAAGGTTACCAATACTTGAGGGGACGAAGCCATAGATTGAGTTGTTGCGAAGTTCAAAGCTAACCACACTGATTAAGTGCAAGAAGTCAAGGCCATCTACACTTCCTCTCAAATTAAGAAATGAAAGATTTAGATGGGTGATGGGCATAGCCGTCGCAAGCAACACCAGTAAAGCCACAAGGATCGTTGTCGTGCCATGAAGAGAGGAGAGATTGGCTATGGCTTTGAAGAGTAAATTTTCAATTGAGGAGAGCAATTAGGAAGAAACCATGATTTAGGAGGGAGTGGTTGGGTTTTGAAAGGGAGGATGGTGCAGGTCTACATATTGTTAACAAGATTGATGGCCATACTTATAGATGGAACATCATTCCTAAAATGATGTATCGTTGAAAGATAAAGCATGTACCTTTTTCAATTAGTTTAGCGTTCCCCGTGGGGATAATGAATAAATAGCACAGAATGATAAGGCTCAATCGCTAGTTATGCTCCACTTCCTTTTCCTAGTCTTCGGTGAAATTGACATGGCTTTGTGGACAATGGTCGATTTGAGTACCGGTATTCTTGAACCATAATGGACACCATGAGGGGCTATATGGATCAAAATTGACACTTGGTGAGATGTGTAGATGACGAAGGTATTGGAAGGGATTATAAACCGTGAAATCAAGGTTCTGAGACCTCTATATGTTCCCAGAGGTGGTGGCGCCACTTTTCAAACTAATATTCTGTAAAAAGATCGGCCTGACTTTGATTGTCCGTGTCCGTGAAGTTTTCAATCGACGCACAATTGACTCGGTTCTGTTGCATGCCTGTGCTAAAGATCGAGTAATTGATACGTGAACAGAGCTTGGCTCTCTTTTTGCAGAGTACTTTTCATGCTTCCTTATCATGGAGAGGGAAAAAGGCAGCAACGAGAATATGAGTAGGTCACATTAAGGGAACCTTAGGCCTCCCATACTAAAACAAGAGTATTGATATGAGCAGGTTAACCTTAGGCCTCCGATACTGAAACGAGAGTATAGTGTAATGCCCGTAGTACTGTTAACAAGCTTTTCAGGTAAATTCATGAATATTCTCATCTTGCTCAAGTCTTTCAATTGACGCGGTTCGAAGTAATTCTAAATACTAACTTGTTTTGAATATAAAATATCCCTCCACATAACCCAGTGAAAGGTTTTACAACCAATATTCTCACCAAGTTTAACTCGAAAACTATGACAATATTACCTCAATTACTAAGGGCCGTGCACTCACGAATTGAGCGTGTTGTTTGGACACGTGAAATGTCTAAAGCAGATTATAGAGGAATATTATATGTTTTTATAGATGAAAATGTGATTCATGAGATTAACTTGAGGGTAAACAGTTGAGGCTTGCTCCTTGAATTTGGCCACCAGGTCAGGGTTCGACTTCCAGGGTATGCTTCGTGATTTAAGTGGGGGGTCCCGGCAATGGGTTGCTGGGTCAGTCTCCCTCGAAATATAGTCGATCTTTGTCTTTCAGAAGGTGAGTTAGGCGGATTCTCAATATCAAAAAAAAAAAAAAAAAAACATATGTAAATGGAGAGATGAGAAAAATAGGGAATGAAAGGGGTTGACAGTACTCAAAACGGTATTGACCGAGCAAATATTGCTTGTAGATTATTTTTATGGGCTTTAAGTTCATGTGCTACGAGCGAGTGTTTTATAAAGAAAAGGATGAAGTGGCTACACGAAAAACAGGAAACAACTCATGAATAATATGAGCCTCAATTGCCTTTTTATTCTAGGCCGGAGTACAAAATTTATTTATAAAGTGACGCCATAAATATGTAGAAACACTCGAACAAAATAATCTAATAAAAGTGTACTGCGTCATTTTACAGTCCAATTTTTAATATCTGGCTTTTTGTTTCTAGTATTTTCTTCTTTAAAAAGCCTTTATCGAAGGGATTTATGATTTGGCTATAACGTCTTGTTCAATCGCAAAACAAGATTAGTGCAAGATGATCAAAAGCTATGCTTAGAGTGCATTTTGTAACATTTCTGCTTTGGGACACAATTTTTTCAAAAATAGTCTTTTTCTATTTATATTCCTTGAAACAATTTTTGAATAAAATGACGCATTTAATAATTATACAAAATTTCTATTTTCGAAATAAAAAAAGAACGGGAATGCATATAGTATAGTCCACAAATTTTTTTAAGATTTTTTTTTCTTTTGTTCTTCTTCCTCGCCGCCACTTATTGGTCGCCAAGGAAGAAGAAAAAAAGAAAAAAAAAAGACTTATTTCATTGTTTCCGAGAACAAGAAGTTACTTTTTTTTTTTACTTTTTTTTTTTGTTCCAAATCTAGTCTCTAGCTACTTTTTTATTTCACGAAATAGAAAAATTAATTAGCCTTATCAAATAGATTTATGTTCTTTTTTCTATTTCAGGAAGGAAAATAACATAAAAACAAAAGAAGAGAAACGTTGCCATGTGCGCCCTTAGAGGCCTTGCCTAAAGTGATGATCAAGTTAGATAGGTCTTGTAAGTGTCTAAGTGGTGGATCGAAGGACTAGTGAAGCCCATTTCATCCATAGCTCTACCCCTAATTTAGCCTTCGCGAAAACCAAAATTTGACTAAGAATCATTTTTCCCTATTTATTAAATAGTCGATAATAATTTGCCACGTCAATTAGCATACGGACTTCGTATAATCTTACAATTAGCCAGGAGGCTGTCTCTTGTAAGGAAGGATGTCAATATCAAGGAAATGAATATTGGACCTTAAAAAAGAGTAGGCAAAGAGACACGGATGGAGCGCCACTAGACCCCACTGAAATCTGGCTACTCATTTACCTATAAATTATTCTGCGGAGTATATATCTGACCTCATCTTTAAACACTAGGTTGCAACAAATAAAGATTAAAACACTAAGCGGCATCATAAGTTTTAAACAAAAAGACCATGAAAACAAAAATCAATTCAATATGACTTGGGTTAACATTTGGAAAAATCTTAAATTAGTACATGTATGACAATTTTAATTTTAACTAATTTTTTGACCACAAAAAACCCTAAATTGATATACTTGTGATAAATTGACCCCCAAACTAATTTTTTGACCACTCCAAACCTAAAAATGATACATGTGTGATCAATTTGCACTCCATTAATTTTCATTAAATTGAAATAATATCACGAAAAACTACAAATTGATACCCCCTATGACAAATGTAAGGTAAAACCCCAAACTATTGTACTCATCAATTGTCATATATCATCTAACTTAGTAATTTGATGGTAAAATATGACGGAAATCAACAGAAGATAAATGTACCAGCTTGTAGTTTTTCGTAATATTAATTAGTATGACTTTTCCATGTGGTCTTTTAAATCTTTATTTAAAAAGGCTTTAGGATAAATGGGGTGCATACATGGGCCCGCTTACATAGTTTCGGCCTTTTGGGTCCAACACGAGGTCACATTTGAGAATGTACTGATCTGCTAGAGCAATACCCACATATCCGGATCCATTACTGTAGAAGAGAAGCAAATTTTTACAACGGGACCAGACCACCAAAGCCCACGGATGCAATTCTCTATTCTTAAATCGGTTCCTTTGACCTCCTCCGACTCTTTTTAAGACATTTTGGCTACTGAATCCAGTTATAGGGCACATCTGGTTTTCCTCGTTGAATGAAATGAAGCTCTTTTTCGACCAGAAAAGAAAAAAAAAAAAATCACATTTGAGAGGAAAAAAAAGTTTTTAGATCCTTATAGATATCACGCCATCCATCCGTCCGACCTATCATGTAATACCAAATGACGAGTGGATAAAATTTTGTGTGAAAATGGCAATGAATTCATAACTTTGTGCTTCTTAATTGGTCGAGTCCATGAGTAGGATGATCCTCCTTGACCACCTAAAAATCTCTCGAGAGGAGCAAGGCACACACAGGATGTATCTAACCAGCTCTCTTAGAGCTCTTGAGTACGGTTATCAAACAACATAAATATAATATAGCGATTCTTCTGATTTGTTCTAAATGACCCATACTAGAAAAATTATCAAAAAAAATGCTAAACCTATTTCATTTGTATTAATTCAGTTTTAAACTTTTTTGTATTTGTGTCAATTGAGTATATCCGGCCAATTTTAAACTGAAATCGCTAACATGAATACTGACTATCCTATGTAACACTGGCTCAGCGCTAACATGGATATTATAAAATATTTTGAATTTTTTTTTATAACTTTTATGGTTTTTTTCTTTTTTCTTTTCCTTTCTTCACTTTTTTTGGGGGTTGAGGGCTAGCTAGGGTTGCCGGCCAACCCTCACTAGCACTAGGCAAGGGCTTCATCATAAAAATTCTAAAAATCTCAGAATATTATTAAAAATTATTAACATAAGTGTCAACTGCGTCATATAGAACAATTATCATCATCGCCAGCGATTTTTGGCTAAAATTGGTTGAATTAACTCAGTTGGTACTAATGTAAAAATGTTTAGTATTAAATTAGTTCAATTGAGAGGTTTAAAATTGAATCGACATTAATTTAATAAGTTTAGATTTTTTCGATACTTTCCCTGCTGAAAAGAACTTTAGGTCCTTGCGAAAAGGTCTCGAGTGAGAGTTACTGGGTTGTTGTTCAGAACTTCAGAGGTATAGAAGAGAAGTAAGCCCAATGGGCTAATTGAATTGGTCAACATGATTGGCTTCACCTACGAAATTATCGGTTTTGCTCAGTGGTCAAGACTCAAGATCCTTCGACCGACAAAAAAAAGACTCAAGATCCGAGGCAGGATGGTTCCACGTGCCGAAAACCTTGGCACCGATTCCCACGCTTCCTTTCAAGTATCGTCCACTTAAATCAACCGTATAATGTTTTATATGAACAAGGAAGTTCTGTTTTATATTCTCTGGATTTACCCAACCATACGAGGTACAAGTTCCATCCCAGCCAGAATAAACAAAGAAAGATTAAAATTGCGACTTTGCCGTATGATCCGCTTCTTAAGAAAAGAGAAATCTCCAAGGCCATCTCTACGCCGTTGCCGTCACGGCCAAACTGGATTTAAATTGTAATCGATGCAAACTTTTCAAATTGGGCTTTGTGAACAGGATAAACACTCCCACCAAGAAGTTCTACCATTCGGACGAAGGATGGTCCCACGTACATATGTGAACCCTCCAGCACCGACGAGGAAATCGAAGACATGCATTATGGAAATGAATATGGTCAGATATAATTAAGAGAGACAATTTTGGAAAAGTAAAAAGACGGAAATCTCTTTAGCTGCTAAAGTCAGCACTTTGACTTGGGTGAAATCCGCGTATCCGGCTTTTCAGGAAATTGATTAATTGGTTTTTAACTTATTATACAAATGTCAATTTAATTTTATACCTTCACGCCAAAATTCAATATTATCGTTTTGATGAATTTTTGTCGAAAATCGACTGTCTCTTTGAACACTTCCAAATGGTCTATGCTCTAAAATCAATTCAACTAGTTGACAACTAAGAATGATTATATCTATATTGAAATTTAATGTAAATATTTTAAATTAAATTGATAAAAGTAAAAGTTTTAAACTGACTTTTGTGTTGCACTTTTTATTGGTCCATTTGGAGGTTGCAGGATATGGTTTTGGATCCTCTTTTTGCCTTTTTCTTTTTGGTCGAAGTTTGTGAAACCCCTTAAGATGAACCATTCTTAAGTGGCGGCCGTCAAGTTTGTTCTGTACCTTAGACATCATTGTCATCAAGAAGCTTTCCAGAAGACATTAATAATAAGTAACTGGATCAAGCTACCTCCACCACCATGAGAACAAAAGAGAACAACAGGGGTCAGTTCGACATCGTGAGCGATTCATCAGTATGACATAGGCTGCATTTGATAAGGCATTTAGGGAAAATTTTTGGGAAATACAAAGGACTTTAGGTGAAAGGTTTCATCCCAATACGATTATTATTTGGTAAAGTGTAATTTAAAAATACATTGAGAAATTTTTTTGATTTAAATGATGTTTGGGAAAAAAATTTCACTCGTAAAGAACTTTTTCTAGTATTTTACAAACTTCACCAGCAAGGCTCAAGTCACCCGAGAGGCTTAGGTTACCCATGACGTCATGCGAGTGAAGGCATTTCTTTAAATTATGAAAGTGTAGCAAGGGCAAAGTTGGAAAAAAATGTATTAGCATTTTGGAAATACTCAAAACTCAAAACTCAAAACTCTGGCTGAACTTGTTTTAGGTTAAAAGTCTTTAGAGGCGAAATACAATTGCATCTCCCCAAGGCTATACAAGAAAATTTGTCAAACTCCATTTGCTTTAGACCAAAGGCTCTTAATGCCCAAAGGGCTTTGCCAAACGCCACCATAGTGGGTAGTTGTGGAGCTTCTAATTCAAAGGAACTACATTATAAACAAAATTTTGAATGACCAAAGATTAATGCAATAAGAATGGCGAATTCAATTGGATCCTTGTTATTAATTTGTAGGTGCATTTATTTTCTTTGTTTAAATATCTCACGTCACTTGACTATGGCATTTATATAAAACATATCTCCATTTATCAGCTCAAACTTTTGGGTTATTATTTCGTGTTTGTGTTCACTCCATTTGTCAAATTTCCTGTTTCATTTTTTATCCAGCTTATACATATCATTTGCATACTTAAACTTTTAGATCGTACTTTGTAATATTCATAATGCTACTATATAACCCAAGCCTCTCCCATTTCCTTTTGGGGCCAAAACTTGATGTTATCTCTTGTCAGCATCATTGCTATTTTGGAAGAACATGGTTGGCATCTTTAAAGTGAACTTTTGAGAAAGAGTTGAAGCAAAGCCCTAAAATTTCTTAAATCCATGTCCCATGAATTCATCTGCTTTTTTACAAAAGCAATGGCATAAGGGACCATGCATGTATGCACGAATCAACTCAAGCTAAGAAACGTGCCACTTGCAGGGGTTGCACGCTTTTTGAAAGGGGCCCTTTTTGTGGGGTCTTCGGATGCGCTCCTATTTCTAGTGATTTCCTTTGATCGCTGACGTCATAAATATAGTACCTGAATATTACTGCAAAGCACACATCAAGTATAATCTCCTTTTTTTTTTTTTTTTTTTTCTTTTGTGAGCTCAAATTATACATGTGTAAAATATCAAACCAGACGTCCCTTACGAAAAAATGCACGAGAAAACAAGGCACGCGTGTCGACAACGATTCAAAAGGGTCAATACCAATAGCTCTCGGAAAGGGCCGTTCTTAAGACCGATTCAAGAGTGCTCGACTCACCAGAAGCCACTTGGAAACCAACCCCTTTCAAAGAGAACATGTATGACGATGTTCACCTTTTCTTTTGGCCAACAACTACATGGGTTGATATTGAAAAGAGCAGGCACGCGCATACACAGCGGTTGTCTTCCTCACTCCAGAGAAACGATGAAAGAGGGATCCAAAGATGAACATTCATGGCACGCACGTGGGGCTTCATTATGTGGTTGTATGTGAACGGCAATGGCGAAGACAGCGGCGAATGGGCTTTGCATTTGGAAGTTGAAACCTCATCGTTGGTGATGCAGATAGGAAATTAGTTTCCACGCCTCTTCATTTAAACCAATTTAGTTATAACCATTTTTATATTAATATTAATTAAGTCTATCCAGCTAATTTTAGTTGGAAATCGTTGACGTGGATGCTAGTTATCATATGTGGTATAATTGGTATTGATGTAGACAAATTTTACAATCTCTTAATATCTTTTTGAATTTTTGAATTATTTTTTCTTTTCATTTTTCTTTTTATTTTCTTTTTTTCATTGCTACAAGCAAGTCCTGCCCGCGGTCGATGATGGCTTGGGTGAGGGTTGTGACCCCTGATTGGCACAAATGCGAAATTGTAAAAATTGTTCACATCAACACTAATTATGTCATGTAAGACCGCTGACATCTATGTAGCAATTTCTAGTCTAAATTGATTGAATTCACTGAATTGGTATAAATGCAGAATGTATAGAGTTAAATTGGTTAAATTGAAAATTTTAAAACTGAATTAATATTGATACAATAAATTTATGACTTTTTTTTAATACTTTTTCCTTTATTCGACCCCTTGTTCATGGAGCCATCTAGACCCCATATTATCCAAGTCTAGTGTAGTGGGAACGACTCAAAAGGCCTGTACATGCGCCGAAACTTCTTTGTAATTCTACAATAGTGTGAGATTTATTGTAAGGGTATTATTAATGAGTGTCATTGAGACACTTGTTAAACATATTTTTTATAAAAAAAAATATATATGTTGATTTTGAATATATTGATTCTAATTAATTGTAGAACAACAACATTTCCTTTTAATGTGACAGCCCGAGCGACGGTCTTCAGACGTGCACAAGGAAGGGTCCCTCTCTTCTCTTGCCCCACATCGCTTAGGGAGGGAGGTCTTGGTTAGCTTATAAGACTTGGGTCCCTTTAACCTGTGTAACGCATTTTAAAGCCGTGAGGGAAAAGACTGTAGCTGGGATGGCGGTTTGTTATCAAAGCCGACTCTCGACCGCATGTGGAACCACAGCAAGAATGTTGGGTCACAGCGAGGACGCTCTTCTATTAAGAGGTGGAGAATGTGACGGCCCGAGCAACGGTCCTCGGATGTGCGCAAGGAATGGGTCTCTCTCTTCTCTTATCCCACAGCCCGAGCGACGTCCTTGGATGTGTGCAAGGTAGGGGTCTCTCTCTTCTCTTATCCCACATCGCTTAGGGAGGGAGGTTTTGGTTAGCTTATAAGGCTTGGGTCCCTTTAACTTGTGTAACGCATTTTAAAGCCGTGAGGGAAAAGACTGTAGCTCGGATGACGGTTCGTTATCAGAGCCGACTCCCGACCGCGTGTGGGACCACAGCAGGAATGTTGTTCTGACTCATGACCTCGTGCTCTTCTATTAAGAGGTGGAGAATGTGACGTCCCGAGCGACGGTCCTTGGACGTGCACAAGGAAGGGGTCTTTCTCTTCTCTTGTCCCACATCGCTTAGGGAAGGAGATTTTGGTTAGCTTATAAGGCTTGGGTCTCTTTAACCTGTGTAACGCGTTTTAAAGCCGTAAGAGAAAAGAGTTGGGATGGCGGTTCATCCGCGTCAGGGCGAGTGACCCAAAGCGGACAATATTACACAGTGGGCCCGAGATGTTACATTTTGGGTGTTCAACAAATGCTTTAACAAAATCTTCATTGTAATCTACACGATCCACATGGTATTTGAAAAATAAATACACAAATGCTCTTGGAAACTTGCGCGTTCTTTGTATATTGAACAGTATTTTTTTAGACTATGGTAGATGATGAACAAGTAATCTAGAAACTGCACGTGGAATAACTCCAAATAAAGTCTTAACAAAATGAAAAAAGAGTAGCTATTTAATGCCCTGGGATGACCCTGGGCTCGACTAATAAGAACTCGTGTTAATGAAGAATAATAATAATAATTAAATTGAAAATTAAAATTATAAAAATCATCGATCACTCCAGAAAGTTAGGTGAGCGGCGAGCCTACTCGAAGTTGCAAACTTTCCACAGAGTTGACCGTGACTTTCATCACAGCTCTCGGACGACACCTGTCCGGGTAGCACGCAACCTCCGGTCACCTTATACACCCCGACGGTTCATATTCTCGTCGCGACTCCGGGGCTCTTTGCATTCCTCTTGGTCAACTACTAAAACCCTGGGCCCCAGAGCCCTAGATGCTTAGTCCAACCTCGCTATCCCTACCCCACCAATCCAAGAGCAACACGTCACCACTTGCCGGATATTTCTGTGACGTGGCGGATCGTGATTCGTGCTTCTCAACGCCACCTTGCGCGGTGTGTCGCCCTAAGTAACGGGAAAAGCTTAAAGTAAAGGCCGGGAATACCCCCCGGTTACTACTTTTAAAAATGCAATGTTTTCAGGCTTGCTTTGTTTAGGATCATATCTAGCAGTAAAGTATTTTTTTCGCTTCCCCATCACAATTTAAAATATGATCCGAATTTCAAAATACTATGAAAAATTATCTGTGAAATCTACGTGCAAACTATTGTATATTGTTAAAGTTTTAAGTGTTTGGAATTAAAAAGTCAAAAGTATTAGTCGTGAAATTTAGATTAAGGCAGAAAAAGTAAGAATATATTTAGACAAGATTCATTTTCATAATTTATAATAATAGTCAATATGCCAAAATCAATTTATACAATTGACTATATTTGATGTTCGAATTTGGTATGCTTGATTAAAATACATAATTGGAGCTGGATACAAATTTCTTAACAAGTGCCCATAAATCTTTTTTATGTCATTATGGTGGTTAGCCTAGTGGTATGGTGTTTATTTCCAAGTGGTTTGGGGTCTCTAGGTCACGTGTTCATCAATTCTCCTAATTGCTCTTCGACCTTAGGATGCCTTGATTCATCTTCAGCAGATTTGGTTGTGCTATGATGCAATGATAGAGTTTGCTCAAAATGAGTAATAGTCATAACTCAAACCAAAAATCCTTTCGTTGGTCTCGAACTTCTATGATAACACTCAAGGGAGTTGATGTTGATGATCATCCATTCTCACCCTCTTTTGGATAATTTATATTCTTTTAATACATCATTATTACACTTAGATTAAATCACTTTCCATCAATAATAATATTTTCATGCAAATTCTAAATATCATATATGGGTTATATTCTACCAAGTACGCACCATTTATAGCAACAAAAAGGTATAATAGCTATGGTTTTATTTTTATTTCGAACCCGAAAATAGATTAAAAAAAAAATCATGCACGTGTTGCATGATGTGTCATTCATTATTGCATGACATCTGCACATTTCTATGTTCTTATCAAAAAGTCCATCAATTTGATGGGTAATAATCTAATTGATGCAAAAATTAGCTTTCTAAATAATTAAGTTGCATTTGGTCATCTAAATTTTTAGCTAGGATAGGACCGGATAGGATATGACAAAAAAATCCAATAATTTTACTATATCATATTCATTATTTAGTGAATCGTAGTACTAAAACTAGATTCCTTCATATCATATTTCATCCATTATGTGGTATGAAACAATTTGAAATGCACAAACAAAGATGATAAGAATCTCTCATAATTCACTACTAAAGAAAACACAAATGCACAATCGTAAATAACCTTCATCAATCAATTCATAATAATTGTTGAGTTTACATTTTAAATAGGAAAATAGCTCATTACAACATTTCAGAGCCACATGTTCAATAATAATAGAAAGAAAATATAAATGGGTCACAACAATATCGATGAGGTAGATACATTAGCGAATGTCAAATTTACTAAAAGAAAGAAAACATGATTATTCACCTTCGCATATTCAAAAAGCATAGTGATTAGATTCTCTTGTCATTTTCATGAAACTTCGACATGAACCTCAAAATTATGAACAAGAGATTTTTGACTTTTTATTGCTTTCGTGGACTTTGGACATGAACTAAAGATTTGTGAAAGAGAAGGAACTTCGACTCTCTCTTCATTTTTGTGAAGTTTTGACATGAATAAAGAACTATGGAGAAGCCGCATAAACCAAAGACACGGGAAAAGGAGATGGAGTGAATTAGAAAGATCCGTTTCAAGCTTGAATTTTTTTTATTTAGAATTGGGGTTTTTCTAATTCATTTTTATTTACTTAATTTTGAAATTATTTCTCTCTTTCATAATTTAATTTTTATTTTCTTCCATTATTCCTTAATAAACATTTTAATAAATAATAAACTATACTAATATACCTAAGATATGCAATAACCATAGATAAATTTTATTTAATAAGTTCGTTATTTGAGAGAGATAGCTTTTATGTCATAGATATAGAAAATCGTATCCATATTCATCTCACCTCCTTTTTATATATTTTTATTTGGGTTATATCCCCTTATATTTGATTTTATCCTATATTGAGTAAAAACTAAATACGGGATAGGATAAATTTTATCATATCCCGACTTTTATCTTGGCTATGTTTAATTGTCTAGATCCCTAGCCATGATAGGATTGGATACTATGAAATGTAGGGATTTTGTTATATATTATCAACTATTTAGTGAATCATAATAATAAAACTTAATATTTACATGTTCCATCATGTCCATTGTTTGATATGAATGGCATATCACTGCAAATGAACTTAAAGTTTACACAAACGGAAATGGCTAGAATCTCTTATTATACTCTTGCGTACTTCATTTTTGTTTTCTTATTTTTTATTACTCTCTCTCTCTCTCTCTCTCTCTCTCTCTTCCCCATCCATCATTCTCCAATCAAATTTTGTTAAATAGTAAACTATACTAATATACTTAAAATACCTAAAAATGTAATAAATATAAAAATTAAATATATATATATATATATTAAATTTATGTTATAAGAAAGAAAGAAATTCGAATATATAAATAAATATAGGAATAAATTAAACGAAATTGTTGTTATGTTTTTGTTATTTAAATTTTTCATAATATAATTCAAATATTATTTATATTTAAATATTACTGTGATTTTATTAATTTTAAAGTTTTTTATTTGAGAAAAATAACTTTCGCACCATAAATATTAGAAATTTTATTCATCATTATCCGACTACCCTCATAGAATAATTTTATTCAAACTATATTCCTTTTATATTCAACTTTAACCTATCCTGGATAAGAACCAAATACAAAATAGTACAAATTTTATCATTATCTAAAATTTATCTTGACTACCAAATATAGTTCAGATGTATTGATAAATATAGATAATCATCGATTTCCTCGTCACTTCGTCAACACAAAACAGGATCACATCCTAAATTTATGCATAGAGAATATAGCGTCGTAAATTTCGATATATTTACCTTTACCATTTAAAGCATATATATCTTTAGCCAGCGCGCTTCGCACACGCTCTCTTTATAACCCTTCCGTATCCACAACCACACAACCACACAGGCACAGAGTACCTCTCCCTCTCCCCCTGCAACAACAATGGCCTCTCTCTCTCTTCTCCTCTCCCTCTCGCTCCTCTCCCTCCTCCTCCCTCCGGCCCTCTCCCTCACCTGCACGTCCCAGAAGTTCAACAACACCTACGACAACTGCACCGACCTCCCCCAGCTCGGCGCCTTCCTCCACTACACCTACAACGCCTCCAACTCCTCCCTCTCCATAGCCTACGTCGCCGCCCCGGCCACCGGCGGCGCCTGGGTCGCCTGGGCCATCAACCCCACCAAAACCGGCATGGTCGGATCGCAGGCCCTGATGGCGCTCAGGCTCAACGGCTCCGTCGTCCCCAAGACCTACAATATCTCCGGCTATCACTCGGTCGTCGAGTCGAAGCTCTCCTTCAAGGTGTGGGACCTGAGCGCCGACGAGGTGAATGGGACGATGCGGATCTTTGCGAAGGTTCAGGTGCCGGAGAAGGCGTCGAGCGTGAACCAGGTCTGGCAGGTCGGTGGCGCCGTCAACGGGAACCAACCAAGCATCCACCCGCTTGTTGCGGCCAACAAGGAGTCGACGGGGACGCTTCAGCTGGGCTCGTCGACTTCGTCCCCTGCTCCGGCACCGAGCAAGAGCGGAGTGAGGGCGGGTCGGGGCAATGTGGGTCTGTTGGCGAGTGTGATTTTGCTGATGGGGACTGTTGCGGTACTCTAGTCGAGTAATTAACGATTAGGATCGGGATCCGATATTTTTTTTTCTCTTTCAATTTGCACCTATTTTAGAGATTCCAACTTCACTAGGTTTCTCCTATCTTCTTCTCCTATTGGATTGGGATCCGATATTATTTTCTCTTTCAATTTGCACCTATTTTAGAGATTCCGACTTAAACTAGTCTTCTCCTATTTTCTTCTTCTTCTTGATATGGTTTGTTTTGGATTACGATGAAGAGCAACATCTTCCCAAACTGTTGCTCCTGGATATGCTTCGTTTACTGTGTGTTTAGTGCGATCTTTCTGTCTTTTTTAAGTAAATACGTATCAAGAATGGTTAACCTTATAAGGATTTATCATATGTCGGTATCGGTAAGAAAATAAAAGCATTGAAAAATAACCACATTTTAATCGTGGTAACTTAATATGTGTCTTTAGGCACGATCTATCCTTTTAATTCTTTTTTAAGTTAAAAAACCTTTTTCTAGATTACCAAAGTTTGCGGGGCGAATATTATATATTTTTTGGAAGTGTAAAGCGTTGAAAAAGGCAAGATCTTTAAATTGTGGGACATGATATAGCGTGTTGATGGAAGCATGAGCTGGCGATTTTGATGGCAGCAGGTTCTGAGTTTGCCCTTTCTTGTACAGCGAGAATCCCTTTTCTTCCGAGAACAGATTCGCTGCTTTTTATCTCACTTGGCTCTCGTCCCATGGCCAATTTCCCAGATCACGTGGGGGGAAACGAAAGCTTAATGCGATGCAGCAGCCGATCTTTACTTGATCCTCGGAAAACTTATTAATTCGCGTTTAACTAGAGTAAAAATTGCTGACGCGAAAGAATATGTTGAAAAGGTAGTTCAACTAAATTATTGACCATATTAAATGGATTGCTTTCGTTTCAATAGTCATTACCTGGCGAAGAATCGCTAATGACTCTAATGCTCAAACTTGCTTTTCTTTTTATGAAAAACGTGCTAACCATAACACAAATTTGACTCTATATAATTTTCTAAACCAAGGATTGCATATCCCCGGGCAATACCAAAAGGAAGTGTTGTAATTTATCATGCCTGTGCATCAGGAAAACTATTTTAAACTTCATTTGTTTCTCGAAGTTTGAAGTTTACCGGCAAAGGTTTTCAATCGAAGTTATTTGTGGATAAAAAAGATTTGATAGGATTTTTGGGTTGGGCTTTTTTTTAACCTAGTTGGAATTATTATTCAAACTAGGGAGGCAAACTCTTACGGCGCCATGGCGGTGAGCTAATCTAGTAGAGATTGAGTGAAGTGAAGATAAGCAACGGGGGACAAAGCGAAGATAAAGCAAAATTTAAAGCAGTTGTTGCAGTTTTCAAACTTGTATCTCTTATAGAAGTCAGACTGATGACTTGTAAATGAGAACACCCCCGAGAACTTTTTGCCACATTGACTGCGGGACAAGAATTGCGGGCTAATCTATTTTTTAAAAGACACAAGGCTAGCCACGCTTTCGATTTTTGAGCCCACCACCAGCCATGTTTTAAAATTCTAATTCCAATTGAATGGAAAATGTAATTGTATAACATAATTAATATGGGTTGTATTCAATTTCAATTTTTGAGCTCGACACTCATTGTGTTTCACTAAGTATGCAATGTCAGCTGGTTTAGACTTCAGTATTGAAGGGCACTGACAGTGTTGCGGTAGAGCTAAGGATTAGGTAATGGCTCCCCTTGATGAATGGACAACAACTCAAAGGTGGTGCGTGGGGTGGACACAGCACGAGCAGTAGGCATCTTTGCACAATCCAAAATCTCATGAGTGAACTTGGCTTGATGTAGATGAAGCTCGTTGGAGGTAGATTGTACCTCAATGCCTAGAAAATGGAGAATAGGTTCAAGATCCTTGATGGCAAATTCTCATCTAAAGCATGTAGAAGAGCTAGTAGCGGAGCATTGGGAGATCCGGTAAGGATGATGTCGTCCACATAAACTAATAAGAAGATGGTGTGGGATGTAAAATGATGAATGAATAAGGATGAGTTAGCAGTTGAGATAAGAAAATCAATGTTAGTGAGTTAGGAGCTAAGCTGCCGATGCCAAGCACAAGGAAGGAGATGGCAAATGTGCTAAGGTCGTTTGGTGTCAACAAATAATTGTACCATATACACCTCTTCGGATAAGTATCCATGGAGAAAGGCATTAGAGACATTAAGTAGTCAGATAGACTATTCTTGGGAGTAAGCAAGTGAAAAAGCAATGCCGATGGTGATTGATTTGGCCATTGGGCTTAATCTTGCTACAATGAATGCTAGCTTATTGATGAAATCCCTTAGCAACAAGTTGGCTTTATAGCGTTTTAGTGTACCATCGAAGCGAAGTTTGACCATGAAGGCACTGCTCCTATATGCAGCAAATAGGGTGAGCATAAGAAGGTAGCCGAACCAATTCCCAAGTATTATTTTGGATAAGTGCAATGTACTTAGTGGTTATAGTAGCTTGCCGTTATAAATCTCGTGGTACTTGAGAAAAACAACCAAGCTCACTATAAGGATGACTAGAGGCCGCAAGAGCAAAAGTTTGATTTCTATTAGGGATTGTGTGAGAGATGGTTCCAGCAAGGAGATGAATAACCATATGGTGAGTAGATTCTTGTGAAGATGTTGCCAATGATGGTGGAGACTGACTTAGGAACTTCAGTTGGAGATGGTGAGGATGAAGGCAGGAATGGTAGAGCTAGTGAAGTGGAGTCTAGTGACCATGAGAGCTTGGAGCAATTAGCAGTGACGGCAATGGTAAGTAGATTGGTGTGAAGTAGGTGGTGATGGTGGAGATACAAATGCAATTTGTTGAAATGGAAACACAATAAAATTTGAGAAAAGCAATATTTATATTGCCCCCAAACCTTAACGTTGGCTCAAGCCCCAAAAATAAAATAAAATTCAAGACATACTCAACAAATCTCCACCGTTGCTTGAATTCCACATAAGTAATAAATAATCTTCTCTTCCCATTAGAGTAAAACTCAATTGCAGCAAACATCAATCAATTCCAAGCAATGCTTGAATTTGGCAATAGGCAAAGGCTTCATCAACATATCAACTTGATTGTTTTCTGTACCAATCTCCAAGACCTTAAATAGCCATTGGCAAAAATGTCTTGAATAAAATATTACCGTACATCAATGTGCTTTATCCTCTCATGATACATCTAATCTTTAGTAATATGTATAGCACTCTAACTATCACAATGAACAACAATCACACCATGATCCACATTGAGCTCTTCGACAAACCTTTTAATCATATGGTCTCTTTAGCTACCTATGCAATAGCCATATACTCTGCTTCTATAGTAGACAAAGTAACAACATGTTACAAAGTAGCTTTCCAATTGATTGCACAACCTCCAATAGTAAAGATATACCTAGTCAAAGATCTCCCCTTATCAAGGTCACCGGCACAATCATAATCAAAATATCCTATCAAAATGTGTTTTCCCAAACTCTAAACCAAAATTAGAAATACCCTTCGAATTATTCAAAATCCACTTCATAGCTTGCTAGTGAACTTTGCCTAGGCATAATAAATATTTGCTTACCACGCTAATAGCATGTGAAATGTCAGATCGAGTACAAATCATGGCATACATAAGACTACCAATTGCACTAAAATATGGAACTTGTGACATATATTTTATGTCCTCATTTGTTTGTGGATATAAATTAGCCGATAATCTAAAATGAGCAGTAAAATGAGTATTCACTAGTTTGGCATCTTTCATGCTAAAATGATTTAACACATTCTCAATGTAACTTTTTTGGGAGAGATATAATTTTCCCCTTTTTGATTTCTCTGAATTTCCATGCCTATGATTTTTTTTTTTTATTGCACCTAAATCCTTCATCTCAAATTTAACATTTAATCGTGCCTTTAAATTCTGTATATTAGATTTATCTTTTGTGCAATCAACATATAATAACAGATAAGTAAAAGAGCCACTTGGAAGTTTGTGCAAATATACACAGATATCATATTTATTCCTACAATAGCCAATTTACACCATAAATGAATCAAACATTTTATATCACTGTCTAAGCGATTGCTTCAAGCCATATATAGACTTTTTCGATAGACAAACATGATTTTCCTTATCTTCAAATTGAAAACTCTTTGGTTGACCCATATAAATTTTCTCTTCAAGTTCATCATGCAATAAAGCTATTTTAACACCAAGTTTTTCCAACTCTAAATTATGCATAGCAACTAATGCAAGACCCGAATAGAGCTGTGTTTAATAACAGTTGAGAACACATAATTAAAATCAACTCCCTCAATCTGACTATAACCTTTAGCAACTAGACGAGCTTTGAATCTGATGTCTTCAACTCTAGGATTACCTTCATTTCTTTTGAAAACACATTTACAACCCACAATTTTGTTTTCTTTTGGTGGCTTGGTGAGCTCCCATTTCAAGAGATTTCATCTCTTTGTTCACAGTAACTAACCACTTTGATGAATCTTTTAAAAATATGGCTTCTTTGTAAGTTTTAGACTTACTATACTCTATTAACTCATAAGTAACAAAATCTGAGAACCCATATTTTTGTGGAGACTTCACCATCCTTCTTGGTCTATCTCTAGCAATAGAATGCTGTTCTTCTTCAAGTTTTTCTGATTCAATATTATCAGTAGATGATTGAATTGATTGCGAAAAAATTACTTCAAGCTCTACTTTCTCTGCAACATTTTCCAAATTTTCATCACAAAAAATACATGATTCTTTCTTAGGATGAAGCATAGCAGATTAATGAAAAGTAACATTTCAACTACAATAATCTTAGATGAATTAGCACATCAAAGTCTATAACCTTTTACACCAGAAGCATAATCAAGAAAAATGAAATTTTCTTACTCAATGCTCTAATTTGCATTCACTAACATGTGCATATGTTGGACATCCAAATACTCAAAGAGAAGAATAATCAACAAGTTTACCTAACCATACTTCCTCAAGTATCATTGACTCAATAGATGCACAAGAAGAACGATTTATCAACCAAGTAGCTATATTGACTGCTTTAGCCCAAAACTCTCTGCCTAAACCAGCGTTAGACAATAGGCACCTATTCCTTTATAATAAGGTTCTATTCACGTGTTTTGCAATACTATCTGCTGTGGTGTATTCATTATAGTATGATGCCTCGTAATGCCTTCAATTTTGCAAAACTCATTAAACTTACATCCATAAAATTTCAGCCCATTATCTACTCTCAATCACTTAATCTTTTTACTAGTTTGCTTCTTAATTAATGTTTTCCATTGTTTAGATATAACAAAAACATCACTTTTCTGTTTTAGAAAATAAACCCAAACATTTCTTGAAAAATTATTAATGAAAGTGAGTAAATATCTCAAACCAAGGCCTTTCAAAGGACCTTTCGTGGGCCCCAAAGAGTGAAGATAATCTAAAGTGCCCTTCGTTATGTGGATTCCTATTTTGAAATTGATCATTTTATGTTTTCCAAAGACACAATGCTCAAAGAATCTAGTTTTCCAATTTTCTGACCACACAGAAGACCTTTCTTACTTAGCTCCTCCATCCTTCTAATATTCATATGGCTTAATTTCATGTGCCATCATTTAGTGTTGTCTAATTCTGTTATAGCAAATGAGACTACAATTAAATCAATAGCTATAGTGCCTTGTAGCTAATACAAGGTGTCGATTTTTAGTCCTTTCATCAACAAAAGTGAACCTCTCGTAATCTTCATAACTCTACTTTCAGTTGTAAACTTACAACCATTAGCATCAAGTGTATTTAAAGAGATGAGGTTTTTCTTCAAATCAAGAAAGTGTCTGACGTCATCCAAAGCCCCGATGATGCTATTGTACATCTTAATGTTGACAGTCCCAATCCCAACTACTTTGCATTTAGCATTGTTTTCTATTGGAGTAACTCCACCGTTAAATTCTTTATACGTGGGGAACTAGTCACAATTAGGGTACATGTGGGACGAACAACTTGAATTAAGAATCCACCTATCCCTGAATTTATCTTTATCATTTGCAACCAATAACCAATCTTTGTTTTCTTGGTCAGTAACACCAGCTTGAGCGAGATTTTCGTTTCCCTAATTCCGCCTAATTTGTAATTTTGATTGTTCTACTGATTTGCGTTCCCTTAGTTTAGCTGATTCATGTTATTTTCTCTTTATTGTTTTGCCTTCGGTTTCAGAGAATTTATCTTGATATGCCCATTAAACTTACAATAATCGAAAATCGGATCCGTATGCTTTGATTTTGATGGGGAGCTACCACCATTACTTTTTTCAACATACCTTCCTCTAGCAATTAAATTAGCCCTATGATCATTACTACATTCAAAAGTTAATTATGTATCTAGTTTTTGCTTATTTAGAAGACTAGTCTTAACATCTTCAACATCAATAGTTTCTCTAGTAACAATCATGGTTTCTCTAAAATTCTTATAAGAGGAAAGTAGTGAAACTAACAATAAGAGAGCCTAATCCTCATCTTCAACATTAACATCAATACTTCTTAATCCAGAGATAATAGCATTGAATTCAGAAATATGAGTTTTAAGATAAACACCTTTAGTTATATGAATACCTTGAGTCTCAACCGATTGTGAGTGATTTTGTCAAACAAATACTCTCCAATTTATTCCATAAACTTGCAGTTGTTTTCTGATCTAATACCTCTTGTAGAACTTCATTCGCAAGGCATGATTGAATAACAAACATGGCTCTTTCATCCAATTCTTCCTATGTTTCATCTAATGTTCTTTTTGGTTTCTTCCCTTTTTCCAAACAAAGTTTTCTTCAAACCCTGTTGCGTAAGAGTAGCCAACATATAAATTTGCCATAGGTTGAAATTGCCGCTCCCATCAAACTTCTCACTATCAAATCTCGTTGTTGAACTTGAAGTCATAACTATAAGATAGAGAAAACCCCTAAGGCTCTAATACCGATTTGTTATGACAAATGCAGAAACTAAAACGGAATTGAAACCGAGAAGAATAAAAGAACACCCAATTTACATGAAAATCCTTGTGGGAAAAACCATGAGGGGAGGAGAAACAAAATCTACTATAGAATTTCAAGGATTACAAAAAACGGCTATAAAAAACTAAGACTTTTTCTATCTCGACTTCTTCATCTAATAATTTGAGAAAAGATATATTTATATTGCCTCTAAACCCTAATGTTGGCTCTAGCCCATAAAAAAAAAAAAAAATTCAAGACATACTCAACAGTCAGCTTGTGTGGGGGCATACGATTGTAAGTATGGAAATATTGTGCATTCAAACACTCATACGTGAGATATATCAAAAGCGATGCGAAAACCAACCTGCTAGGTAGACAAGTTGTCTAGAATAGGAGTTGAAAGCCAGTTGATTGGGTAAATTGCAATCATGAAGGCAAATTCTCAAAGATGAGAAGGAAAAGCAGTCTAGGTCATGAGAACAAGGCCAGTGTTCATTATATGTCGATGTTTGCATTCAACGGTCCCATATTGGAGAGGAGAGTGAGGACAAGAAATGTGTTGATGAATATCATGACCAAGAAGGTGAGAGTGCATGGTAGAGGATAAGAGCTAAGGTGCTCTATTACACTAAATCATCTTAAATTTACACCGAAGTTGAGTCTCCACAAGAGCATGATGAGCAATCTTGAAATGTGAAAGCATAGAGGCAATAGAATCGAGAAGAATCATCAATAAAACAGATGTAATATTATTAACTAGAAAGAGAGGTCACAAGCGATGGACCCCAAACATCTAAATAAAATAGTTGAATAGGGGAAGTAGGCCTAGATTGGGTAGTAGGGTGAGGAGAGCGATAGCTTTTACTAAAAGTGGATGTCATACATATGGAAGAGAGAGAACGAGAAAAATTGGTTTTTGTGAAAGTCAAAAGACAAACTACAATATCTGAGGAGGCATGTCCCAAACGGTAATGCCAAGTAGTGACTAAATTAGCGTGAGAAGACACAAAAGTAGATAGAGAAGTTGCTGAGCTAAAGAGCAAGGCATAGTAGAGGTCGGAATCAAGGCTGTCTCTAAGAAGGATTTGACTAGTACTTGCACACCACGAGAAAACATGTAGAGTGAAATAAGAAAACACAATTATCATCAAAGGAAAATTGAGAAATGGATAATAGATTTTTGGTGATATTAGGAATAACTAACACATTCTTAAGGATAAGGAAAATGAAAGAGACGTGGAAGACACAAAAGTACTGGTATGAGTGATAGGAAGTGAGATGCCATCACATATAATAAATTATTGTGAGTCTGTAAAAGGAGTTACATTGGTACGACCAACGGTACTATTAATGATATGATGGGTAGTATCGAAGTTAGGAACAAACTAGAGTAGGATGGGTAGAAGGAGGTTAAGGCGGAGGAACTAAGGGGTATTGAACCATACGTGGTGGTAAGGAGCTATAATATGTCTGTGGAGATGGAGAAATGACAAAATATTTATGTGGGTTAGTAGGAGTATGATAATGGTTTTGTGAAGCATGTGCACCATAATGAGCTTGAGGAGGAGGTGTGACCACAAATTGAGAATTATATCATTTCCGACAGGTTGTAACGTAGTAACCTCAACAATGACAAATATGATAAAAAGAAGCTTCTCGATAACTAATATGTGACATGTGATGGCAGAATAGATGGTGAGCCATGGATGGATGCTAATTGGCATGATTATGAGCCTGAAAATTATTGATTTTGCCTCGAAAGTGCAAAAGTTGGTGTTTTACCATAGACAACATATGCAAATAGTGGTAGCTGACCAACATCTAAGGCCAAAAGCTTTAAAGGACCCTCATGAAACAATAATAAATTGTGTAGCTCATTTATGGAGAGAGTGGAGGACTTGGTATGAGACAAAATGACTAAGAGGATAGTGACCATAGTGGAGAATTCTAAATCAAAACCACAAAAGAGGTGGGTTTGGTATTCTTCAATAGAAATAGTTTCCCCAATAGCTAGCAATTGATTGGCAATTTGGGTAGCCTCTTGTATATGTTCAATCACACTCTAATTACCTTTTATCATGGATTGGAGTTGTATTTGAAGGGAAGGGAGCGGGCACTAGATTGAGAAGTGTATGCGTCATCCATACAAGACAAAACTGATACAAAAGTTTAGTGGTCGATTGGTTGTGCTACTATGGAAGTTGTTGTAGTACTTAGGATCCAACCAAGGCTGTCTAATTAGCCTTTGTAAGTGGGGTTGGGAGTGAGTATGGTTTGGGCAATATTTTGTGGATTTGATTGAGAAAGGTGAATGGGTAACGTTGGTTTGGTGCCATATACATAAAATTTGTTCAAAGGCTTGAAAATATGGTAGGATTCGTGTGTGCCAAGTAACATAATTTGTTTCATTTAGGCATTCACTGAAGGATGGAGAAGAGACAATACCGGAAAATACCAACTGCAAGTGTTATGGGTGTGATGATGTTTGTAGTGGGAGGTTGACGTTGTTGATTGGTAGTTTGTTTAAAATAGTAGGAATTACATTCATTCATATTTGGATCGATCGGCTTTCTCCTTTTCTGCTTTGATGCCAATATAAGAAATAAAAGGGGGCTACCATTGGTGAGAAAAGAGAACGCAAGAAAAAGACAAGGAATGTAGCAACGATGAATAATTGCAAAAAGCAAAGATAACATATAAGAATTGTATATTTTGATTTCAAAATTGTGAATTTTCCAATCAGTGATGGCTTCTATATACATACACTTTGGAAAGAATCTTAAGTAATAAATATTGACTGCAGGAGCGGTAACCATTAGTAGAGATATGGAATCAATCTAGAATTGCTAAATTATTCAAATATTCTTATTGTGCTCCAATTTTGGTGCAAGTTGGAAACAATGATGGAATCAATCTTAGCTTGCTTATCATGTGAATATTTTGATTGTGTTTTGATTTTAGTGCAAGCTAGAGATTACATTTGATTTTGATGTGAACTAAAACAGTTAATAGTCAACTGAGGGCCTACATAGTAACATTTTTAATCCTTGATTTTTTTTTTTTTGTTCTTTTGTTTCCTAAAATAGAAAAAATATAAATCTATTTGATAACGTCAACTAATTTTTCTATTCTCCGAAATAGAAAAGTAGCCAAGGAATAGATTTGGAATATAAACAAAAAGTTGAAGAAAGTAACTTTTCACTCCGAGAACAATTTCTAGAAATAAGTCTTTTTTTCTTTTTTTCCTTTTCTGTTTTTTTTTCTCCCCCTCCTCCGTTATCCACCCCCCTCTGCCCCCTACCATTGCCAATTGCAAATTGCCACTACCACTATTCACTAAAGGAGGAGCAAGAAGAAGAAGAGAAGGAAAAAAGAAAAATCTAAAAAAATTAAAAGAAATTGTACATTATAAAAAAAATAAAAATTGTAGGTCGTACCAAACACATTCCTATTATTTTTCTATTCCAAGATTAGAATTTTTATAGTTACCAAACGCATTCTTTTATTCAGAAGTTGTTTCAGGGAGTAGAAATATAAAGACATTATTTCTGAATCGCGGGTACTGTTCACGGGCACTCTCTCTACTGGGTTTCCGAGTTACTGTTCATTCGACTGGTTGCTGCTCATTCCTAGAGTTCTAGCCATCCGTTTTAGCTTAAATTTGGAGGGTAGGTTCCTTGGACCTCCCTCTTCCTTTCCACTGAACGGATTTGTCTAAGTTGGTCTACAGCTCGAGATCTCACTATCCCTAGGAGTCTCGCACGTTCTGCTCTTCTGGTCTAATTTTTGCTCAGTGTGGGGGACTTGGCGGGTCATTGGGCTTGAGCTTTGGAGGGAAGGGTTGCCTACCTTACCTCTCTTGCTCCTCTAAGCCGCTCCTCCTATCTCAACCCACAAGTTCAATTCTCAGCTACTTAGGAGTTCACGATTTGCTCCGACTCGCCTGCTGCTGTTCGACTATGGGTGTTAGAATTTCAGGGGGGGCCAAGCTTCAAGGGTTTGGTGTCCTTGGTCCCATTCTTACCCTGTTTGAAGATCTTCCCCTGTTTTGGACCTTCTTCCTTTAGGCTCTAGTCGCAAGTTCGTTCTACTAGTACTCATTTCATCCCTGCTGGTGTCGCCTCGTCCGTGTCATTGGGCCTTCTTAGAGCAGGAGCGTCTTGCGTCTTCCTCTCCCTGGTGCCGCTGAAGCCCTCCTTGGTACACCTCTCTTCTATTGATGGCTTTTCTATGGTAGATTTTAGGCTATACCAAGTGTTTGTCTTATGGCCTATGCCATGGGTGGTTTGTCTGGCATTTCCCGCGAGGCCCAGCCCATTGCGGGTGTCCCTTTGGGGCATAACCCCTCTGCTTTAGGTTAGTCCAACCCTTCTAAGGCTGGCCCTGCAGTTCGGTTTGGTAAATAGCAAGCGCCCCTTAGGGCTCCTTCTCATTCGGGTCATTCTAGGGGCAGGAGCTATGTTTGGTCCTCCTCTAAGTGACCGAGTGGCCCTGTTCGGCAACCAGAAAACCTGAAGCCTTCTCCCACCCGCATTTGGGCCAATGTGGCGAAGTTAGCTACGAAGGGCTATACGACCTTGCCTACTCCCCTCCTACTTTTGTGGATGGCAAGCCAATTGTTCACCTCGTGGAGGAAGTTTTGGAGGCATTCGATCCCAAGTGGCATTAGTGCCTTATTGGTTATTATGTTGAGAAGAAGCTTCTATTCAAACTCACGAAACAAGCTTTGATGCAGACTTGTGGCTCGAAGCTTGTAGAAGTGATGGTTGATAATCAAGGTTTCTTCTTCTTCCATATCTCGGACCCGGCGTTCCGGCGTAAGATCCTCGAAGATGGATCCCTCATGGTGGCGAGGGTTCCTCTCATTTTGTAGCAATAGCAGCCACTTATGGATTTAAAGAAGGATAAGCAAACCGTCGTTCTAGTTTGGATTATGTTGAACAACCTTTCCCTTAATCTTTGGTCAGCTCCAGCTATTGGTGGCATTGCAAGTGCGGTTGGAAAACCCCTCTATGTTGACCAACGCACGGAGCATACGAAGGTTCTATCCTTTGCAAGGGTTTGTGTTGAAATCTATGCCAATCAATTTAGATGCCCAGCCGTTGATGTGGTTTTGAACGGGGTCTCGCACTCAATCGCAATTGAATTTGAATGGAAGCCAGCTGAATGTCCTTCATGTGGTACCTTCGGGCATAGATGCGAGAATGCCACTGCCGTTGATAATACAAACAGAGTGGAGCTGCCGGTTCAACCCGCCTTCGACCCTCCCGCCCCTGTTTAGGCTCCCAAACCGGTTTCGGTTGTGGTGGAGAACCCGGAGGCTTCGCAGCATGGTTGGAATTAGGTGAAGGGGAAAAAAAAGAAATCCTTGCAATCAAAGGATGGTCCCTCATCCCGGTTGCCCTCCTCCAGCGAAATGCGCAGCTTGATGAAGCTCAAGGTCTCCATTACTAACAAAGGTCTTCCTCCATCCACAGTTCGGAAGTCTTTGAAGAGTGTGAGTGCGTCAAGGCTAGCGTCCCCTCCTCCTAGCCCATTGGAGAAGAGACCTAGCTCGTTGCTGGAGGTTCCTACCTCCCCTCTTGTGGAGGACAAGGACCAGACCGAAGTCTCCAATTTCGCTCTTCTTGGTGCCAGTGGGGACTCGGTGCTCTCAGACACTTGCTCTCCCCTTCCTCATCCCCGAAGACTCCCACTATTCCAAGGAAGGTCGAGACCATCTAAGAGAAACTTATAGCCCTTGATCCAGCCCCTTCTCCTGTCGCGACTTTAGCTACTTCGGCGGCATTACGGCGAAAGCCGAATAGGTGAATGTAGGTCCTCCGTTCCTCCCTTTGCTATTTTTATTATATATATATGTATATTGGTATTTGGAATGTGAGAGGTCTTCTTGACCCCGTGAGGCAAGCAGAAGTTAGGAACCTCGTGTTTTCTAATGGGTTTTGTCTAATCGGTTTGTTGGAAACCAAAGTTCTGGATTCTTGGTTTGACTCCATCTTTGCCAAACTGTTGTTGGGTTGGAATTGGGTGGCCAATTATGATTTATCTCATAGGGGTAGGATTTGAGTTGACTGGAACCCTTCTTTGGTGAATTTTGAAGTGATTTCTTTCAATAGCTAAGGTAATTCATGGTAGTTTGAAGTTTCTCATGTCTAGTATTTGCTGTTGTGTCTTGGTGGTATATGCTGAACATACCTTTGTAACTAGAAGGTCGTTATAGGCTGATCTTATTCGAAGGAGTGTTTTATGTTGGGATGTGGCTTAGCTAGTGGCGGGTGATTTCAATGCTATCATGGATCCCTCTAATCAAATTGGTAACTCTGACACTTGGATTCCTTCCTTTGATGATTTCAATCATTGTTTGATTCAATCTGAGTTAGAGGACTTGAGGTATGTTGGCTTTCGCTTTACTTGGTCTACTTCCTCGGGGGTTAACTGTAAGGCTATGAGGATTGATCGAGTGCTTGTGAATGCTAAATGAAGTCATGAGTTCTTTTATTCGGAAGCATCTTTTCTTACACCTGGCATTTCTGACCACACTCCTATGATGGTTAGAGTGATGCAGCCGGTGTTCTCAAGGAAACCTTTTAAGTTCTTCAATTTCTGGACTAAGCACCCATCCTTCCACAGCACTATCTTATAAGTTTGGGAGAGTCCGGGTGAAGGGGTTCCTATGTACAGGCTAGTGAGTAAGGTGAAGGACTTTAAAGGCTGTTTGAAGCAACTCAACTGAGAATCTTTCTCTAATATCTCTAAGAGGGTTATTGCTACAAGGGATGCTCTTAGATTCGCCCAAGTTGGCCTTCAGCAGGATTCAACTAGTGAGTTTCTTGCAAATTTGGAGAAGACTCATTAGAGGACTTTTTGGAGTTGAGGAATCAGGAGGAGTCCTTCTTCAGGCAGAAGTCCAAGATCAGGTGGCTCAAGGAAGGTGACTAGAATACCAAATTCTTTCACCATTCCGTTATTAGGAGACAATTGAGGAACATGATTCTTTTTGTTGCGGATTCTTCTGGTGTTTTAATATCGGATCCAAGCTTGGTGTTGCATACATTCGTCCCTCATTTTCAAGAGCTATTGGCACCGCGCCCTCTGTCTTCCAGCCCCTCCTTGTTGGATCTTTGGGAGGTCATATGGTGCCCTCTCAGCGAGGAACAAATCAGTTTTTTTCTCTCGTCCTTTCTCTGATACGAAGATTCAAGAAACTTTGTTCTCCCTTGCTCGGGGGAAGGCTCTAGGGCCAGATGGTTTTGGTGTCGAGTTCTTCAAGCATAGTTGGGAGATGGTAGGGCCGTTGGTCATTGAAGTGGTCAAGGACTTCCTTACCACGGGAAGACTTCTCAAGGAGATCAACAATACCATCTTAGTGTTGATCCCGAAAGTTCCTAATGCTACGTTTGTCAATGATTACAAGCCTATTGCCTGTTGTAATACTATCTACAAATGCATTACTAAGGTTTTAGCTAACCGAGTTGCTGCAGTCCTTACTGATATTATCAGCCCTTATCAAAATGCTTTCGTCAAAGGCAGGTGAATTAGAGATAACATCTTCTTGCCCAGGAGTTATTTGCTGGTTTCTACCTTGATCCATACAAGCCC
This sequence comes from Eucalyptus virginea, assembly GCA_014182375.1. Classification (NCBI taxonomy): domain Eukaryota; kingdom Viridiplantae; phylum Streptophyta; class Magnoliopsida; order Myrtales; family Myrtaceae; genus Eucalyptus; species Eucalyptus virginea. The sequence goes on along the minus strand of CM024524.1, from coordinate 25,570,173 downwards.
AAGTGTACGGTCAATGTGGACTTTCAGAAAGCTTATGATACGGTGGATTGGGACTTTCTTAAGCTGGTTCTTCGTGCTTTTGGCTTCCTGAATCATTTTGTTCGGATCATTATGGTATGTGTTCACATTCCTAAGTTTTCGATTTCTTTGAATGGAAAACTTCATGGGTTCTTCCCTAGTGGCCGTGGCCTTCGCCAATGGGATCTGATCTACCGTTTTGTGTGGGGCTTTTGGGCTTGGGTTGCCATTGTTTGGCTAGCTAGTCGCCTTCTTTTGTTTTTGGTCCTTCTTGTGGATGTGGCCGTCGTTGTGCTGATTGTGTTGTGTAACTTTTGCCTTGTTGGCCTTCTTTTTTCCTTTTGGCACCCTTCCACTCATTATGCCTTTGTTCATTATGAGTGTATGTTTTAGTGCCGTTTGTTTGTAATTATTGGTTAAAGCTTATTATAATTACCTGTCACCCAAAAAAAAAACATTATTTCTGAAAATACATTATTCTTTGAAACAAAAATATTACCAAACGCATTCTAAGTCGATAGCTTGGATGTGTTTGTGGGTCTTAATTTCTAGTAAGAGAGTGTCCTATCTGTACCGCTCAAGCTTAATTACCCGTTTAAACTGCTCATATTTTGCTATTATACCTTTTGGGCATCCGCACGATTATCCAGCTGCCCGAACATCGCTCACCCAGCCCTTGTAGCTCGAGGAAAAATGGGCGAATCTATAGTCGCTTCAAAAACACTTGAAACAAATAATAACAATAATATACTTCAACGCAATTAGAGGTGATTTTAGGATCAATCAAACTAATTTTGGGTCAACAGAAGCAAACTGTGAAGAACTTACGTTGGAATTTGCTTTTGTAAAGAAAATAAGAAAAGTTGACGTTTTTACCGAACAAGCCCTAAATGATAAAATTCACTCAGGATTTTTTCTGTCCCGTCTTCCTACTTCTCCACATTTGGCGAAAGTACATAATTTTGTCAGCCGGCTCTGGCTCATCCGAATCACTTTATCTAGAAAAAGCTCATTTTCATGTTATATTGGCCCTGCATTAGTGTCGGTTGTCATTATAGATAGCCTAAGATGAATGAAAATATGTCAAGTGAGATCTAACTTTTTTGATTTGGAAAATTATATCAAAGACATAACTCACTTGTAGCCTTGTTTCAGCTAAAGCATTTATATGCGGATTTGGTAGACGGCTTGTTACCATGGTAGACGGGACATGAATGGACCACAACTAAACATAACATATAGGCTCCCTTTGCTTGGCAAAAAATAATTGATTATGGAAGATATTTTCGTAACGTTAATTGCTTGTATTGTTTATAAAAATAATATATATATATATATATATATATAATTTTATCACTTATGAAAATATTTAGACATAAATTATTATCAATAATAAATATATTTTTCATCAACTAATTATTTTAAACAATATAAGCAATCATTTGAAAAATATATATTTTTCAATTTTTATTTTTATTTTTCATGAAATATACAGAGCCATAGTTAGGCAAAATATTCAACGTCTTACTCGATCCATGACATTAATGGAATATTTAACAAATGTTGATGTAATTAAAAGTGAGCTTTCTCTACATCAAAGCAATGCGAACTCTAAGCATGTCTTGTGCGAGGAAAAGAGCATATATATATATGGATGTGAATGGTTAGATGAATTACATAGCTACATCATTCAGCCTCTCTCTCTCTCTCTCTCGAAACTCTCTGCGTAATACAATGACAAGTCTCTCTCTCCTCCTCTCCCTCTCGCTCCTTTCTCTCTTCCTCTCGCCGGCTATCTGCCTCACCTGCACGTCCCAAAAGTTCACCAACAAGGTCTATGCCAACTGCATCGACCTCCCATACCTTGGCGCCTACCTCCACTATACCTACAACGCCTCCAACTCCTCCCTTGCCATCGCATACCTCGCTGTGCCGGCCCCCTCTGGCGAATGGGTCTCCTGGGCCATCAATCCTGTTGGCACCGGCATGATTGGCGCTCAAGCCCTAATGGCGCTCAAGCTCGATGATGGCTCCCTCGCTGCCAAGACCTACAACTGCAATAGTTACATGGCGATCACGGAGTCCAAGTTATCGTTTGAGGTGTGGGACCTGAGTGCCGATCAGGAGAACGGGATGATGAGGGTCTTCGCATCGGTCGAAGTGCCGAAGAATGCGACCAGTGTTAACCAAGTCTGGAACGTAGGCGGTACAGTCATCACGAACCAACCGCAAATTCATCCGTTGGCCCCAGCCAACAGGGAGGCGAAGGGGAAGCTCATGCTGAACGGCGGCGGCGGCGGCGGCGGCATGGGCCCTGCAACTGCCCCTGCTCCTGGACCTAGCAACGACGGATGGAGGGTGAATAGAAATGACGCGGGTTTCTTCATGAGTCTTATTTTTTTTATTGGTGTTATCATGGTGTAGTCAGTGACTGCATCTGGATTTGCAATAACCTTGGAGATTGTAATTTCACTATATCCTCGTCGTCGTCATTATACATGTCTTTTTATTTTATTTTTGTGTCTGGAAGAGATTTAGCTGCTGCAGTATAGTAGCATCAACTCTTTTGCATGGACACTCAGCCCTATCGGTGCCACCCTAAAACACATGCATAAGGAGAAAGTTGAAAAATCTAAGTAAGAACGCGCGCGCTTACATAGTAAAATGTAGAATTACCTCGATATCATATTGAATTTAAAGTTAGCTTTAAAACAGTATAAAAAAAGAGTGGCATCTTTTCCTCAGATTATTCATGGAGAAAAAACTCTCCAAGTTTTTGAGCTGTTACTAATAAACTTTATAAGGTGATAGTCATTTTTCGAATTTTTCGGGTGATCTTATGACTGTAAATGTGACAAACCTTTTTCATAGGTTACCAGACGGGATTGGAGAAATCATCCATTCATAAAGATGATTGGGGCGAGAAAACAAATTTTTATTGGGAATGACAAACAATCTCATCCTACCAAATTAAATTAGTTAATTATGAGGGTGGAAGTTCTTTTTTCTGTTCTCTTAATGGACCGTTTATTCCTCCATTCTCGTGGCCATTATATATATATATATATATATATTTGCAAAGTCAATTGTACTTTAACTGTAGAGTATGTGTATTACACTGTGCCTTATTCTTTAAATGTATTTTGTCACTAGCATTTGTAATGGCTGAGCCACAAAGTTAAAACTCGAGGCCATAAGTTTTTATCCAATATTTAAGTTTGATTGGAATTTGTAAAAGGACGAAAGTTGTCAAATAATAGACAAATAAGTCAAAGCTCATGAGCTTCTCCTTTTCTAATTCTTTTCCTGAAAAATATCTCAATTTCAAATTAAGTGGATTTTTTGGGAAAAAAATATCTCCTCTCTCATTTTCATTAAAAAATTTCTTCAAATAATATGATCTATATTTGAAATAAGTGGATTCTAGAAGAAGGAAGCAGAACTAAATGAAATGTAAGCATGCATAATTCAAATAAATTGCAATTGTTCTTCTTTTGTTGTAATATTTAAAATTAGTGAATATTAAATCAAATTTATTCATGTGATCATATCAGTTATCCTTCAACTTTTTAATCAAAACGAATGAATAATACATGTATCCACATACTGAAAATGCTATACTTCAAATTTTGAGTATTATATGTTATAAGAAATATTGGTATTTTCATCTTAATTTTAAATTGGTGGAAAATTATACATTTAAAGTAATTTTTTTCTATTTTCTTTCTTTCACGATTCAAAATCAAACGAAAAAAATAAATGATTGGGAAGGATAACGTAAATTTATTCAAGGTATTTGATCTTTATTTGTTTTATTGGCCGATTTAAGAAGGAATTGAATTTACTTGCTCTTATCCATTGGTTAAATTTGAATTAATTAGAGATAGAATTTTGGGATGACAAATCAACAAAACAATTTTAATTGGCTGACGGGGAAAAATCGTAGCATGTGACTTGCCGGTGATGATCACACATGTATAAAGTTAATTGTCCCATGATCAGCATAAGAGAAAAAAAAATTTCAGCTCTAACTTTAACTTTATTTATTAGATGTGTTCAAAATGTATATGTTCTCATTTGTATCCAATTAAATTACACGTGGTTGTTGTCAAGTTTTTAAACCTTCAATAAATAAATAAATAAGGACTCGCCCTATTTCTATTCTTTTATTGGCTCTTGTGAAACCCCTATCACATGATTGTATTTGTCAATTAGGATAAAATTTAAGATAAAATTTAATCTATTTTGCCTTTGATACTTACTCAATACAGGATAAAGTTAAATATGTAAAGGATATTGGTGGATAAAATTATTATATGGAGGAGGTGTGATAAAGGTAGATAAGATTTCTACTATCCATGATAAGAAAATTTATTTTTTCGAATAACAAGCTTGTTAAATTAATAAAATTAAAATCATATTTCAATATAAATAATATTTCAATTTTAGTTTAAGAAATTCAAAATAACGAAAAAAAAAAACAAGTTATTTTTTAAAATTTAATCTTATTTTTATTTGTATATTCGAAATTAAATCTATCTCATAAAACAAATTCAAGATGTTATAAATTTACATATTTTAGGCATATTAGTACAATTTAATATTTAATAAAATTTCATTAAAGAATGATGAAAGGGGAAAAAGAAATAGAAAGGAAACTAATTAATAAAAGAGAGGAAATATAACCAAAAAAAAAATAAAATAAAAATAAAGTAGGCAACTGTGTCACGAGAGATATTCGCCATCTCTGTTTGTAAACTTTTATATTCATTTACACCGATATACCATTTATCCTAAATAATTATATGACACGATGTAAATATATTCGACTATATTACTGTGATTCACTTAACTATAGATAGAATATAGTAAAATCCATGAATTATATATTATCATATGTAGTCTTATTTTGGTTAAAAATTCAAACAACCAAACATATTATTCCTTATGGGTGTCACCCTTGAATTGAGATTATTTTTCCCCTTTTTTCTCTTCTTGCTTTCTTTTTTCAATTTTCCTAAAAGAAAAACATCCGCATCCATTATAAATAGCTTTGTTTCACAATATCCATTTCTTTCACACCCTATACATTTTAACGTTTCCTTAATGTTTGTCTTCTTCTGAACTTAATCTGCATTATTATAATTTGAGCAACACTAATTATATATTAGAGGAGATAATATTGGTTATATGTGCAAATTATTCACTTTATTCCCTAGATTATCTTCATGATTGCAATTTTTCGACTTTGATTTTTGGCAAAATTTTACGAGAATTTACTCAAAGATTGAATGTTGTGGTTGATCTACTCATCATACACAATTTATTTAAAGATTATCTTCTTACTTGTGCTCAAGTTATTTTTGGCAATATTATCCTAATATAAAATAAATACATATCAATATAACTCATTAACCAAATAATTTTTGTTTTTTTCAGAAACACAATAATTAAGGAGAGCTATCTACTAATAAGAAGTATTTTTTTTTGGAAAGGAGGCACATTGATTTTGTTCCAAATGGAGAAAAAAGGAAAAAAAAAAACCAAAAAAGAAGAAAAGAAGGCAAGCATTAGTCTTAAATCAAGAATGAGTCCCACATTTAACCTTAATAAATATTGTTTGAGAGGATTATGTGTACTTTTGTCTCCAATAAAATTGAGACAAAACAAAAAGATGAAAAAATATAATAAATAATCTTAAATCAAAAGTGGGATCCGTATGGGTCAATATAGTCGGTTCAATGTAAAAGGGGTGTGAGGAGCCAATAAGAGAGCAAAAATGGAGCAAAAAAAAGGTCAAAGTAACTTCCTCCAATTACGGATGGAGAAAAAGATGATGATTTCCTAATTTTTTGAGAATATTATATCTCCGGGCATAATCTTAGCACATTGATGGAAATACTAGCCAAGATAAATAAGAAACATCAATGGTAAATTTTTAAGCTCATCTTTTTCAAAGCTATTTTTCGCCTATTCAGCATATTCTTCTAGATTTCACCCTATTCAAAGGGTTAAATCTCGTGTTCTTATTCCTAAACATCTACACATGGATCTACTCTTTTCTTAAAGAGTTAATACATTGAAAAAATTCCAAATTGATATACCTATGACAAATTTATCTTAAACTAATTTTTTGACTACCAAAAATTCTAAATTGGTACACCCGTGACATATTTATCCAAACTAATTTTTTGATCATAAAAAATCCCAAACTAGTATACCCATAACAAATTTACCCACTATTAACTTCTATCAAATTTAACTATTAAATTTGCTAATGAGGATGACACATGGTGACATGTTATGGTGATGTGGCAAGTGCATGTGAAAATCTATAGGGTTATAGCCACGAAAAATTCCAAATTTGTTATAGGTATATCGTTATATATATCACAAGAGTACCGTTAAATTTGTTACAGATGTACAAATTTAGAATTTTTGTGGATTTCCACATGAACTTGCCATGTCATTATACTACGTCACCATATGTCATCTACATTAGCAAATTTAATGTTTAAATCCACAAGTGTACTAATTTGGGGATTGTTTGTAGTCAAAAAATTAGTTTGAGATAAATTTATCATGAGTATACTATTTTGGGGTTTTTTGTGGTAAAAAAATTAGTTTGGGGTAAATTTATCGAAGTATACTAGCTTAAGGTTTTCAAGGTATTAACCCTTTTTTTAAAATAAAAATAGATTTACAGAGCGACTATTTGTTTTTGAGGCAAAAAAAAAAGTAATTTATGCTTTTCTTCCCAAATTTTGAAGACAAAGAAAATACATTTTAAAATTTTAGATAATATATATTTTTATAAAATATATAATAATTCGAATATTTAAATGTTTTGCAAGATTCCCTATGTTTTTTTTTTCTTTGAAAAGATTTCCCATGCTTGACATTTTACGAAAGTGAGAACTCGAATAATTAATAAAGTACGAAATTGAAAATCTAAGCGACTCCAAATGAACCCTTAGATGAAAAAGGGGCCCCAGTCCATCTTAGTTTAACCCCAAACTCATTACATTATCATTGTCAAATGTCATTATTGATAGTCTAAGAGGCTTGTGTTAGGAGCACTTTAGTAGTTGGTAATTTTTCTAATTGTTAAGGACTAACTTTATCATTGATGGTAAATTTTCAAGCTTGTTTTAGCTAAAGCATTTATTTACAGATTTGGTGCCCAAGTGTGACCATGTTCGAGGAGTTATAATTAATAGACGGCACCTATATATGTGTGTGTGGTTAAGTTAGGGGACCGCACCTTTTCCTCTACTAGAGCCCCTAATCCCTAGGCTTAGTAGTTCAAAAGTTCACTGTTGAGAATCCCATCAATCGACGACCTTAATCCCCGTGGACACCAATAAGTCGTGTACCAAATTTCTTTACCTTTTTTTTTAATGAAGTTTGGATGTCCTTACTCATTTCCAAAACATTAATTTTCCACCCGTCTAAGTACATTTCAAGAAAAGCAATGCCATCCAGAGTTCCGCTCATACTGTACATTAATCATAATTTCTTGATCATTTCGCTAATCTCCTATTTAGTCACTACTCTCTTTATTCTATATCAACCCTTTTTTTCGTAGAGATATTTTCAATTCATTTTGTCACGCCTTAAATATCTGTCATTCCTTTTTTTTCTTCTTATTTCCATATGACAGATTTATTCACTGTTGCAGAAGATATTTGTGGACGTGGCATTGTCGGAAGGTCAACATCATCGTAATTAAAAATGAATAACATAAAAACCCTAGAAGGAAGGGTGTGGTTAGGGAAAATAATCAATGTTTCATCTTTTGCGCCGTAGATATTAAATGCAGCAAACGGCGAATCGGCGACGGCGACGCGTTAGGGACTGTATATCATTTTTGGTCCAAAAATGCTTGATGACGCGGGATGACATGAGGGATGACGTCGGAAAATTGTGGGCCTGGCCGATTTTAGTTGAACTTCATAAATTCCGCTGCAATTCTTTCAACAATAGCTGCACTGGGCCGATGGATCGTGGGGTATGGCCATGTGGGGGACTCCAGATCCTAGCGTGGAATCACAGAGAGCGACTTCAACTTTTAACTTCGGATATTCTCGTTCTTTATTTTTCCCGATGTCATTCTTATGTCGGCGAGAAAAGAAGTTTCAATACGACTTATTGGGTGACTTACAGACCAACATAAGTCCCACCGAGACAAGCTTTCAAAGCTTTCGGTGATAAAGTCGAGACTTCCGGCTCTGGACGATGTCTGTACACGCTTATAAGGCGCGAGCTACGGTCAATGAATTGGGCACGATACGGGGTATGATCTGTACAAGATCAAGATGTACATTATGAGGCGGTCATAAAGCACCAAGGTGACACAGCTGCGCAGTGGCTGGACCTATATGAGATTGGGAAGCTTTCATTTCGCTGTTTTTTTTGGCTTGAATTTGATTGTCCAGAGATGCTGTTTCTGTCGTTCGTCCAATCACTGTCGTTGGCTGTGTCATGGATTGACAGACGAGATGTACATGACCATACAACCCGTGATTTGCGTCGAAATATGCAAGTGGTTTTCAGCCCGTTTCGGAAAGGGATGACTGTTCATACCTTCACGGGCTAGAGGAAGGACCACATGCAGATGCATGCATTCGAAAAGGTTCCGGACATGAGCAGTCTTTGGAATGAAGTGGAAAAAATCATCAGCTTCCACGATTGGATTGATGTGGTGGTGCTTCGTTCTTGGAGGATGTCAAATTGGATCTTTTAGGTCGCAAATAGTAGGCCGACTGTTGCTATTTTTTATAGGAAAATTATAAAAATAAATAAATCATAAATCTACTACAATTATATCAATTCAATCTTTTTTTTTTTTGTTAGTTCGGTATCTCTAAATCTTTTACATTTGTATCAGTTGAGTCCATCTAATCAATTTTGATCAACCGACACTGATGTGACATTTTTAAAATAATATTTTAATAATTTTTTTGAGTTTTTTATATATACTTTTTTCTTTTTCTCTTTAATTTTCCCCCTTCCCCACAGGTGAGGGCATCGGCCCTCACCCGATTTGCCCTCATCTCACCCAAATTAGGCGAGGCCGTTGCAACCCTCGTCTAGCTAGATTTGGGTGAGGGGCCATGTGCCTACACCTTAGTTGGTGAGGACGTTGTAGCTCTCATCTAGAGTCGACAAGGGTTGGGATGCCTTTGCTCAGTTCTAGCAAAGGTATCTTAGCCCTCACTTGTGGCCGGTAAGAGTTAGCCATTGACCCTCCTTGGGTCTAAGGGAAGGGAAGGAGGAAAAATTAAAGAAAAGAAAAATTATAAAAAATTCATAAAATTATTAAAATTATTTTTAAAATGCCATATTAGCATTTGATAGTGTCACGTTAGTGCCGGCCAACCAAAGTGGGCTGGATGGACTCAACTATCAAAATGCAAAATGTTTATGACTGAATTAGCTAAAAAAAAAAATTATGACTAAATTGGCACGATTGTAATAAGATTATGACTTTTTTTTTTTTTAGTAATTCTCCCTATTTTTTTAACGGTCAAAACATTGTCAGGTGGAATGAGATGAATTCAATTGATTTAATTTAACCAGTCATAAACTATAGTTTGAATGAACTTGGTTATGTGACTACACTTTGATTATGCAATGTTGGTCTTGGGTTGTGTCATGGACATTGGGGACAGAAAGAAAATATTCTTAATTTTGAAAGAAATTTTCTGAGAAGCAAATTAAACCGTCATACAATGATGCAGTTGAAGTTTGTATAGACATGATATCCTGTGATGAAGTTTAGAAGTTTTTTGGATTTAAACAGTCAACCCACCCTCAAGACTCCAAGGCGTGATTTTTGGTTGAGACTTGGAAAAAAGGTAAACACACCTAGGAACGGAGACATCTCAAGGGTGAGCTCCCGATTAATCAAATTTTGCTTCTGAATAGAAGAAAATTACAGCAAAACTGTATACCATTATCCACAGCAGAACCCTGAATTTTGTCCTGAGAGATATTTCTTCTGAAAATATGGCTATTGAGAGTCAGACAAATGTTGTGCGAGTGCAGTGGGTCTGTGTGGATAGAGCAATTACTAAGAAGGCATTACTAATGATCAGATCGATTGATGCAAGGGAAGGAAAATTAGAGACCCTCTAGAAACAATACTCTGCTTCTTGATTTTCAAACTCAACATGATCGTGTGACTCAATTATTTCAGTCAAATATGCCTGCTGTCCTAATAATGCCCACTGACTCAATCAACTCCCACCACTTTTACCTGATAAAAAAGGTTGCAAAAGTCACAAGTTTCCATTGAAATCGAAACACAACTTTGTGCCATGACTTCTCTATTCAATCTCCTGCTCTTCTTCTTTTTCCTGGTTCTCCCATTTGTTTCTAATGCCCAATCCGATGATCCCTTGGGCCAATTCTGCAACCAAGACACGGTCATCAGCAAGGCCAGCCCGATTTGGTCGAACATCGACCATGTCCTGACCGAGTTGGTATCGAAAGCCCCATCAACTGGCTTCCTCACGACCTCTTACGGCTCAGGCAATGACAAGGTATATGGCCTAGCACAATGCAGAGGAGATGTAAGCCAAGATGACTGCTCGAGTTGCATCCAAGATGCGGGCAAGCAAATCCGCCAGCTCTGCCCGGACCAGGCTGATGCGAGGATCTGGTATGACTATTGCTTTCTACGGTATGACAACAAAAATTTCATCGGTGAGGTCGACACGTCTTTTGGGATATTTTATATCAATGTCGAGAATGTGACTGACCCCGAAAAGTTCAATAAAGAGCTAGGGAGGCTGATGGACCGGATTGAAGCCGATGCGGTCGTGCCTGAGAACAGAGGGCTCGGGAAAAGCGAGACTAAGCTCACACCATTCATCACTCTCTATGCATTGGTCCAATGCACCAGAGATCTGCCCAAGCTGTCCTGTGCTCAGTGCTTGGCCATTGCTGTCGGGAATTTCCCAGATATCTGCAATAGCCGGAAGGGTTGTCGAGTTCTGTATAGCAGTTGTTACGTCCGATATGAGCTCTATCCGTTTTTCTTTCCGCTCGATAGAAATGACAGTAACATCACTAGCGGGCAAACTATAAAGTTGGTCTATCCATAGACTACATCTACACAAATTACTTGCTATTATAGTTAAAGCTACCTGTTTGATGGCTGACGTAACTCCGACACCAAAGGCGCGAGACAATAAAAGATAACTATATACGAACGATGTGCTATGGGCATTGAATATGGTTCACTCGCTATGCCTTTGTATCCAGTAATTGATTCCACAGCCTTACCATTCAACAGTAGCATAATGCATTTGCCTCTGGCATTACAAAAGGGCATTATAATGATTGTTTCTTCGTAAGGTCCAACGATTGGGCGAGAGTAGTCACAAAACCAGCCACATGAAGTGCTTCCTTTGTGCTCCACTCAATAAAAAGCAGTAGGGTCATATGACTGCAACAGCGATTCCCTTCTCATTCTCATCCCAAGTCCTGTGTGATCCATGGGCCATGCATGAGAATGGGATTTCGCTATTGATGTTCGCAATGATTCGCAGAATATTCCCTTCCTTCATGCACCACCGTTCAACAGAAGCAGTGATGAGTGCAGAGAAAAACCAAAAGAAGAGCAAATTGTCTGCAATGATTCACGGGATTTGTCCAGAACCAGAAGCAGTAACTAGTACGAAGGAGGGCAAAAAAGAAAAGCACCAGAATTCTGAGGGGGGATCATGCTAATTTCTAAAAATATTGGGTGTCCTTGGAGAAGCGAAACTCTAGGAAACCGATGGATAATCCTTTCAATCAAGCCCATCTTCCTCTTGGTCTTCTCTGTCATTTGTTGAATTTGATCCGCTGTTTTTTATTTCGTGCAATCGAGTGATTTCAGGATTTGTGCAAATAAGTCTTTTTAACTAATATCCTCAACGAAGCGACGTGATATGTGACCCGACTTTTTTTATTGGCGAAATGAGTTCAGCGATCTGAAAATTAGACTTGATTAATTATTTCTTGGGTTTGGAATAATATCCTTGCTCTGATTTGCTCATGATTAGAGAATACTAAATTTTCTTATGTAAACTGTTGAGCTTGGGGCGAGCCCATCTGGGTCCAAGAGACAAATGATGTACTTAGGCCCACAAATTGACACCACGGGACAGGTGAGTCCAATGATCATTTTTGTTTCGAACAAAGGAGTTAATTCAAGATTAATAAAACAAAAGGGTGACAAAAATGAAAATGCGATATTGCGAAATAAGAGAGCTAGAGATTGCAATTTGCTACTAAACATCGATCATAGCGTGCCGGCCAGCGCCGCCAACGTATATAGTTTACCATTTTAAAGTTGATTTCTTTTGGTTTTACCTTATTTTACGACAATCACACAAGATTGATAGTAATTAAAATAGGACTTGATTCCCAAAACAAAAAGAAAAAAAAACAAAAAAGCAGAAGAAGAAGGAGGAAAAAATCTTCAAAAACGTCAAACTATGCTACCTTAACATATTTATCCTTCAATTTTTTTTTTTTTTTGTGAAATAAAAACTCTCAAACTTATATTTATATGACACATTTATTTTATGTCAATATTTGGTCAATAAGCACCATTAAAAATTTGGCATCATGTATGACTAAAGACAAACCGTGTTGACATGGCGAGCGTGAAACAAAAAGCGACGTGGTTTTGGCAGAAAAATTATTTGATTGAATCTTAATTAAGGATAAATTGTTATGATGCACATGTGAGTTGTGTTGGAAAAATTCCAAATTGAAGAATGTGTAGTGTTAAGCAGTTAATATATTATTGTTGTCCATAACTCATTAATTGGATATGTTAATGGGCTTAGACTTTTGACTATTTTCTGAGAAAGGTATCTGATTTCTATTGTGTATTTTTAACAAATGATATCCAAGCCCATAGTATAATAGCGAGCCTCTTAATGAAAGAATTTAGTGATCAATCACATGAGAGGGAGATTGTTAGGATAGAGAGTTGAGGAACTCCTCAACTAAAGGTATTATTAGACTTCTATAATTTATGACACAAATAAAATTTTATGGTTTTTGACCTCACAAGAAAAAACTTAAGGTAAATATATTGCCATGGCAATAGTCTGACAATTTTTTATAGCGCAAAAGAAAATTCAAATTAAATGCGTTATATAGTTTGAAATATTTTATGGTTTTTCCCGAAAGGAAAACAGAGTTGTTTATACAATAAGGGAGTTAATTTGAAGATTCAGCATCAAGCAAGAACCCAAGTAAAACTGTCCGGTATTGCGACATAAATTTAATCAAGAAGTTGATATCTCTCTCTCAATCTCTCTTCGCGCGCGCCCGCGGACGCACTTGATTCACTCGTTGGATGAGGAAAGAAGCGTGGTCAGTTCCACTTCTTTCGAGTTTGCTCCTTCATTCCGTTCTTCTTCCGTATTGCAGAATCTGGGTTTGCGAGGGTGGTTTTAAGTTTGATCATTTAACTACCAATCGTCGAGAAAATGCATGAAAATTGGCTCATAGTGGACAAATTTATAGAGAAAACACGCTTCTTGCCGCTGAATTTCAAGTGTTGGGTTGCGATCTAGTAGAGCCAGTGTGGTGGTTATGGTTATGATCTCGCCAGAGATAAGAAATTGGGCTTTGGAATTATGATTCGTCAACTCCCGACATTATGTTCAATCTTCATACCCCCGTTCCCATGCGTTTGATTCGTGATTGCCTCAATGGTGTTTGATAAAAGTCCTCAATCAGGGTAGCGCACTTGGCAAAGTCTCTACACTGTTTATGGGATGTTGGTGCTTTATATAGCTATTCGATATGTAAGAAATAGTGGGAAATTGCTGCTGCAGGATTCTAGAATGCCTTGACAAAAATCAATGCTGCGTATTAAGTCTTTCTCTTTGTCTGCATTACGGGCTTGTGGATAATCCTTCCGTATATAGTTGCTTCGGATTTTTGAGCGTATGGATGACAGGATGATCCGAATTCAACATCCAAACATGATTGTGTAACTCTTTAATTTATGAGGTGCAACACGACTAATCCAGTTTCCTGCAGTGTATACAATCTGCCCATTTGGCTCGACCAATCACTTTGTGTTAGGAGTGCCGTTCTTATGCTTTTAATCACTGTGCAACTCTTGATATGCCCTTGCAGGGGGCCAGTGATCGGAGGAAACATCAAATTTGATTCTAGGGCACTTGCATGTGGGCCATTTGCTGATCAGTTGGGCTCTTGAAATGTTCTTCTGATCAGGTGAACCTTGACCAGAGTTTCTAATACTTGCTATGCTTATCTCACCTAGGCTTCTCGTGGGTGATTATGGAATGGTCCATCACAGTCAGTCAATCAGACTGCATTGGTGATCTATTCGTTGAGGTTCTTTAGCGATACATTATCTCCAGTACCTCATATTTGTTAGAATTACATCTACTGTCAAATTTCAACCTCTTAATAGAAGATTTTTGGCTTCACGTAGGAACCTATGCTTACAGCTTTCACTGGGCCTTGCAAAGTTACGGATAGATTAATTTGTAGGATTGTTCTGAAGGACTTTTGCCATGACGTTGATATGTGCTGAGAATTGAAGGCCCCATCTTTTGACATAGATAATTTGTGGACACCATGCCTGTGAGATGGCCACGACTTCTAAATCCTACTCAGCTTTCTCAGATACTAAAGTGCCAGAAAAATCCAGTTACAGCTCTTGAAATCTTCAGAGAAGCTAGACATAAGTACCCGAACTATCGTCATAATGGTCCAGTATACTCCACCATAATTGGGATTCTGGCAAACTGTGGCCGAATTAGTGAGATGGAAGAGGTGATCAATGAGATGAAAGAGGATTCATGCGAGTGTGCAGATTCCACTTTTGCAGCTGCAATTAACACCTATGCGAAACATGGACTGCTTGACAAAGCTGTTGGTCTTTTCAGAATTCTCCCACAGTTTAATTGTGTGAACCAGACAGAATCTTTCAATGCCCTTCTTCAGATTTTGGTAAAAGAATCCAGGCTTGAAGATGCTCATCATCTGTTCCTACGGAACTCTCATGGATGGGCAGTCAAGTCCCGTCTCCGTTCCTTGAATTTGCTCATGGATGCTCTATGCCAGAGAAGGCGTTCTGATCTCGCGCTTTGTATTTTCCAGGAGATGGATTACCAAAATTGCTATCCTAACAGAGAGAGTTACGGTATTCTCATGAGAGGACTGTGCGAAGATGGGAGGTTGAATGAAGCCACCCATTTGCTGTACTCAATGTTCTGGAGGATATCCCAAAAGGGAAGTGGTGAGGATATTGCTGTTTATAGAACCCTCTTGTCTGCATTATGCGATAATGGCCAAGTTCAAGAAGCGGTAGAAATTGTTAGAAAAATCTTAAAGAAGGGACTCAAAGCACTTAGGCAGCATGTTCAGCCTCTTGATCTTTCAAGATGTAACAAAGCTGCAGAATTAGAGGTGATGAAGCGTACCATCAATGATTCTTTGATCAGAGGTGGGGTCCCCAGTTCTGCTAGTTATAGTGCCATGGCTGTTGACCTGTACAATGAAGGAAAGATTAAAGAGGCAGAAAAGGTGCTTTTTGAGATGCGCAGAAAAGGCTTTAGGCCACTGAATTCTACCTATGAAGCGAAATTGGCTGCTTTTTGCAGAAACGGTGAAGTGGAAGGAGCAGCGAATGCCATTGATGTGGAGATGGTGGAGGACAACTCTGTTCCAACACGAAGAGCGTATAATATTTTGCTTGAAGGACTGTGTAATCAAGGGTTTTCAGTTGTTGCTGTTGATTATCTAGAAAAGATGCGTAAAAAGTTAAGTTGCGCCCCTGACAAGACGTCTTATGAAATTCTGTTGGATGGGCTCTGTCGCGAAGGACGATTTGGGACAGCAAGCAAAGTCTTGGAGCAGATGATTATCAATTCGCATCTTCCTCATGGTGGTATTTTCAGTACAATTATACAAGGTCTTTGTGCTATTGGCAGGCAATATCAAGCTGTCATGTGGTTGGAGGAGATGGTCAGCCGGGGCGATGTACCGGAAGTCCCCGTTTGGAACTCCTTAGTTTCATCTGTTTGTTGCAAAGTGAATGGCTTCGAGGATTTGTAGAGACTTTGGAGACATGTTCTGGATTCTGTATGGTTCCGTTGCCTGTGGAAGAGCATGCCAGTAATCATTTTTGATATGTTCGAACTGCATCTTCACATCTTTACTCCAAATTTTTGTGAATCGTTTCCTTTTTCAAGGAAGTTGCATGTTTACATTTCTCCATAGTTGTAACGTTTAGTACAAATTTATAGGGATGAGCTCACTGTAATTGTATCTAATAAATGAAATCAGTTGCCTTGATTTTTTAAATTTGGATTGCACTTTGATGTATCCGGATATTGCTATTGTACTGATCAAGCCAATTCCAGTTGAACTATGGAGGACCTTCATTGTACTAGTAAGTGGAGCTCCTTTTGTTGGATGATACTTCAAAGAAGCACCGTGATTTTAACACAGAAGTTCACGTTGATGGTGGTCCTGTGCTTGGCTTTAAGTACAATCAGTGTCATATCATTTCCACTGGTACCTCTGTCTGCATAGATTCAGTAGCAGCATCTTGATCTTTCTCATGCTCTTTTATAAGCATGTGAGTCCACAGTAAGGACCACAGTTCGCATTCTCCTTTCCGATGCGACGATGGTTAGGTAAGTGAGTCCTCTGTGTAATAAAAAGAACCGTTACATTATCATTGAACAAGCGAAAATTATTAGTAGACTTGTAGTGTCACACAGAACTCTGTACTATTAGCTAGCATAACAAGTAATAGAACTGCACACAGCAAAGACTATTTTACTTTCTCCTTTAGGCGGAGCAATTATTTTATACTGGAAACAGCATTAAATTCTTGAATTATCTGCCACATTGCATATCTGACTCTGAGAGAGTCCATACATGGCTTCCAATTGCATATCTGACTCTGAGAGAGCCCATACATGGCTTCCATGCTCATCCAGGATCTTCCACTCTTTATTCTCTCTAGGCAATTCCTAAAGCTGCTTCTCGGGGGCGAACACATGATGACGATGAACCCACAAAAGAATTTTTTGATTTCCACACAAGATTCTCGATCTAGAAAAGCCCCTTCTTACCCTTTGATAAAAATCACTACTATATCCCACTCAACGGGCAATTTAGTAATTTCGTGAGCAAATTGCAATTGAATTCAACTTCTTCTTATTTGGCTTTTGCATGCGGGTCCTGGAATTATAAGCAATCTGTCGGTTGAAGAGTACGTAGGGGACCTCTGTTTTTTCGGTGGTGAAGGAGTGTGTCTCTTCTCTGAAACACTTGCAGGTTTTTTAGCTCAGTCTATCTCTTATGGTCAGTAATTGACCACAACCCTCCCCTTCAGTCCTCTCTCTCTCTCTCTCTCTCCCCCTTCCCCTTATCTTTCACATAAATTCAAACCCCTCCCTTTGAAACTTCACAGCGAGAGAGAGAGAGAGAGAGAGAGAGAGAGAGAGAGAGAGAGAGAGAGAGGGTCTGATTCGCATTTCAAAAATGGCTAAACTTAACTTACCTCTCTTTCTGCTGCTTCTCTTCAACTTGATTCTTGCTGCTTCCGTTATTCAAGGTCATTGTCAGTGTGTGGCAGATACTCTAAATGATTGTGTTATAAGCTTCGTTCTTTTGCAATCTCAACCATTTTTTCTCGAATCTCCTGTCTTTTCATTACAAGATGAGTTGATAAGTCATTCTTGTTGGTATTTCAGGTTCAAGAACAAATCCTGAATATCATGTAGCTTCATTACAGAGAGAGGCCGTGCATTCGCAGGTGAGAGCACACAGAAACGTCTTGCAAGTGTTGACGCATGAACATAAACCAATCTTTTATTAAATGCTTAAATTTTTTGAAGTGATGGGCCATGTCAACTCAAACTTAACAACACATGATGACGAAGTGAATTATACCTTAATGTTCAATAGCACCATTTGGTTCTACACTACGTAGCCTAACTCTTGCTATTATTTGTAATTTGCTTTTGAAGGGTTCTTTGTTTTTTGAATAATTATTCTTTGAATTATTTTCTTACATGATTTTTATAGGATATGAAGCTACAGGGGGAAGGAGATGAGAACGAAGATAAGGACTCAAGAAGATTAATGATTGGGTCGACCAGGCCAATATGCACATTCAATGAATGCAGAGGTTGCAAGTACAGATGCAGGGCGGAACAAGTTCCTGTTGAAGGGAATGATCCCATTAACAGTGCTTACCACTACAGATGTGTTTGTCATAGGTAAATAAATATTATATTTATCTAGGGTTTGGGTATTGATCATATTTATTTGAATGAGGGTTTGAACCCAAGAGAAAAAAGAGAAAGAAAAAGCTCTCGATGCTTCCTTTTCTTTTCTTCATTTTAAATTTCCTATATTGTAGATATAAAAGTGAGTGGTTGAGTAGAAGTGGCTGTCCAAATTTTTGAGAGTTTTCTTTTCTTTTTTCTGTTGTTCTTTGAGGGTCAGATATGGTTCAATCGAATTCTTGATTGTTGTAGCAGAATCGTTGTTGAAAGAAGTCCCTCACGTGCTATTCTTATCTTTTAGGCCTAGGTTGGACTGAATTACTGTCTTTGTTGAGCTGCAGAATGTGCTTCTGTTGTCAGAACTAAAATGCGGAAGAAAATAAATAAATATTCTTAATGTCCATCTTGCAATATCCCCTCCTACTCCTTCTTAACCTTAGATACACATGGAATGCTATAAACCTCAGTGAAGACTAAAACCCTAGAATAGATAAGCATGCACATTTTCCTTTCGTTTTTAGGAGCTTATTTGAGTAAAATTGAGCCGCTAACATGCTGTCGAAGATACAAAAGTGTGTGGTTTAGGAGGGAAATTACAATTTTTAAGAAGTTTTAACATAGCCGAGGAAATGTGATGATACTGGATATGATAGTGAAATGTGTGTACTAGTCCTCGCTCGTGTGATGTGCAATTGTTTTTTCCTCTATAATTTATACATGCGTTTTTACGTTGAAGGGTTTCCTTTGATGTTTTAGATTAAGTCTTTCCCAAATTGACTTTGCTACTACCTCTCATATACACATTATGCACATTTTTCGTACTTGTCATACATTTAGTACCATAATTAAGGGAAAGTTCCACGGGTTTGATGCATTGGTGGAAAAAATGTGACATCCTGGACACCAGTCAAGTTCAAATGGTATGGACATTTGCATTTAACCAGCATTTGGGATTAAAAGTTTTCAATGTTTTGATAGGACATATGAGATGATGCAAGATATTTAACACTTCAATCGTACTAAGGATTTACATGCACGAGGGAAGTAAAGGATGTGTTTGACTTAGTTTTCTGCAAGAGTTTGGGAAACTCCTCTACTGTAAACTCAATCATCAGTATGAAGTAGAAGAGGACATTCCAAACAAAATCTTATGAGCTGCTAGGGTTTTTTTTTTTTGCCCCTCACTTTGGCCATTTGGGAGGATAAGAGGGTGTGTTCTTCTAATTAGTCCTCTCTGGTCTTGGTCACATGGAAGGTGGTCCCAAGAAAGAAGACATAATAATGCTTAGGGGGGAATCACTTGTTGGGTTGGGTTGTGGGGGCGGCGCCGGTTTGGTTGAGTTTTGTTTTCACTTGCAGAAAATGGCAAAGATGGATTTAATGAAGCCAAGAAGGATCCATCAATTAGAGCGTGAAGGGTCCTTTCACTGAGTGTACCAGAAAGAGAAAAATAATCAAATAAAAATATCCCATCATTCTTGTGCATTGTTCAATGTTTATTTGCATTTTGGCTTTGAGAAAGCATGCACCTCAGGAGTGCAACATCCATCATTTTCAGCCATTGCTGAGCCACTTGCTTGTTTTGGTAATGGGAGAGAGATGCTTCACTCATGTACATTGGTAGTCATGTTGGACATTCATCTCGATATGGACCACAAGACATCATTCCATGATCACCACGTGAAAGACATCTAACCATTTTCAATCATGCTGTTCTATCTTTACACTACATGAAATTGGGGTTTAACTAGAAGCTCGTTTTGTTTTCCTAGCCCGTGTTTTTGTAGTGAACACTCTGAAAACAAACATGACGTTGGATCTTCATTTTACTTGACAATTTTATGAACCGGATGTACGCACTCTTGGTGGGATCAACAGTGCCATTCAATCAGGTGGATCCGATAACCTTTTAGAAGGGAGGATCAGAAACGTACTTGGATTGCACAGCCCCAATTCAACCACGAGTCTAAACTACAGAAATCAAGTCCTCTTTAGGATGGCTGAGCCAACCCTTGAAGTTAAAAGAAATGATACTAGATGTGATATGAGTAGAAGAGATCAAACATTCTTCATGAGTTATAAGCCTGTCTGTCGTTTTTATTTTATTTTTTTATTATTATTTTTTATTTTTATGCTGGAGGAACCGCCTTGGTGTCTGTCGTTGTTCTCTCTAATATCAAAGATCCTCTAGAAAGATACCAAATGATGTGTTTTAACTTTAACCATTCAAATGACACTTTGTGTGACCATTAGACAATGAGGCAATAACATTGAGAAATTGGTGATAAAAGGGGGAGATTCTCTAGTCGAAATGTGAAGGTAGGTTGTGATGTACACCACGTTGATGATTTGTTTGGTTTGTTACACCACGTCAATTATATAATAGACATATAAAATAATTTTCCTCGTACTCCCTAGCTAAAAGAAAAAGTCTCTGCTGTGTTATACCCAAAAAACTACTCTTCTAATTGTGAATTTTAATTTTCATTGATTCTAATTTACTATATGAAGTAGTAAATTTCGTTTGGAGAAAATGATTACCCAATATATATATACACATACATATATATATATATATATATATATATATATATATATATATGTTAACTTGCTATATTCACACTATATTGTTAGCTCAAATTTGTTAAATAATATCACTAATTTTTTAGTGTATTCCGTCATTCCATTCGATAAAATATCAACGATAACACTGATGGAATGAACTTGAGTTTTTTTTTTTTGGGTTTGAATGAACTTGAAATTTACTTATCTACTCGTTATTGGAAAAGCAATGATTATCATCATGTCGAAAAAAAATGCTGATTTGTTTTAACTGAGATTAAATTAAAGTGCTTCTCGCCCCACGGGCAGCAGTGCATCCAGTTGGGCTTCTTCACTCTGCAGACCTGTGCGGCGTTCGAGTCCCCATGAGCAAATACTCTAACTCGCTTCGTGGCAAGGGCGGGGCCCTCCCATTGCTCCGTGGCGGTGGAGATATAACGCCACAACCAGCACAAGTCAGAACGGCACGGGTGTTTACATGTTCATTAACCAAAAAGAAACAAAGAAAAACGAAGTTCGGTGCTTCTCGACAGAGGCTTCATTCAGATCTCACTTGGACTTGTACCGGTCCAATCCTCACTAATCTGAGCTTAAATCATGTTAAACACAAACATATTCCCGGCCCGCCTAAAAATCCAGATTTCCCGTTTTGGGCCGAAACCCGACCCGCCTCAGTTCTGCTACTTTGCAAGGGTTTCTGGACAATCGAATCTGACACCACCAATCACACCACCAATCACACCACACAGAATTCACACGCGTCTGTGACTGTCATGGATTTTATAGTCCATTTAAAAGCCCAAACTTAAGGAATCTTCTCAGCTTTTTGAGCACTAATCTCACAAATTCAATGGACAGAAACTTTCACTTTCGGTTTCGACAATGTTGTCCATTTGACGGTGACGTCGGAAAGGCATGCCTGTTCCCTAGGAGAATATAGCAGACGGAAAAGCTAAGACGAGGGTGGAATTTGGCATATTGATCTAGGAAGTAGCTTCTTATCCGTAGTCCTCGAGATCCGAGAAGCTACATGAGTTTGATCTCAATTAGTAGCGAGTTTAAAGGGAAAAAGGGACAATAAGGTTGTAATTTCTCCAATCTGGCGTTTGATTGAAGGGTCACGAAGCATGGACATGACCTAAGAGTGGTCATCAGGCCTCTTTTTTTCCCAAAAAAAAAAAAAAATGTACTTGTTTTTTTAATGAAAAATTTCAAAAAAAGTTAACTAGTTTATTTTTTCGAACATTAATAGTAGATAACTAATAAAAACACTCATTCAATTAGAGCATATTGAAAAAAAATACATCTTAAAAAAAAAAACCATACATGTGCTACTACCCTAATTTCGATTACATATAAATTACACAAAAGATAACTTCTAATGAATCCGATATCCTCAATGTTGGCTTCCTCACCATGATTCGAATGATACAATGTTGTCACTGTTTTCGTGTTGGGTGCATTTCTCTGGCATCAATTCTTGCAAAGCTAATCACTCCCTATGATAATCATTTTTTTTATAAATTTTTTGAAGACAAGTTGCATCTATCGTCTTTTAAGATTCGTTGAGCAATTCTTAGCCAACCCCATCCCTCACCTATTGTCACATCTAAATTTTTCATGTGTACCCGTGAACCTGATAATAGAAGGACGGTGAGAGAGAACAACTGGTCCTTGTTATTCTCCAAGTCGGTGATTTTCTTTTCTTGATAGCGATAATATCATGAGAGGTTCTCTCTTTTCTTATTCTAATTTCATATTAGAGAAGTCTTTAATAATCTCCTATCTAACGCGGCAAAAATCCACCGATATGTTCTCTCTGCTCATTGGCATTATTAATTAAAACATTTCGAGAGGCACATCTGACTGCCTTTCTCCTTCCACTTGCAATATTTTATGTTAGCATACTGCGTGATCTTCAAGCAATGACTAGTATTGTTTAGTATGGACATATAGAAGAAGAAGAGAAACAGAATAAAAACCAAAATTTGGGGGACCAAAAGAAGAAGACTTGAGTAGGTAAAGTCATCCGTTAATCCAAATGATTAGTCAATTTTTAAAGTCGATGGAATAACTAGGAGTTATATAATGCCCAAGTCGCTTAAAAATTGACATGTATGGGTGACATTGAATCCGACGCAAGCACATACCGTTCACAGAATAAAGTTCCAATTTTTGGAAAGACACTGAAACCTCAATTTAATTTAGGTGCATTATTTCATCAAGAGTGAAAGCCTTGATTTGTTCGAAATGAATGCAACTGATAAGTGATGTTTATGATGTGGCATGTGTATTGAGACGGTGCTTGATTTAGTATTGGAGATAGTAAGTAATGTCCTAGCATTTTGCTCTTGTTTATCATGGCAAGGGAAACCCTTCATATGTATGTAAATTCTGGATTTATGAAATACTCCACTAATCTTATGGATAGGTAAAACGTGAGTCAAAATCCGAGTAGGCCGCCCAAATGGTGAGTGATTTTCATTTGCTAACAAAGGCACATGATGGTTGGTACGTGGCCTGTGGGTTTACATATCGCTACATCACTAGGATAGAATATCGTAAGTAATTAAATAAAGTATATAATACTATAGTTATCCACAGGTAGAAGGAAAAACTATTCCTGCATTAGCAGAAAGAAACTTCAGATCTAGTTCTATAGTTAATAAGCAACCAGTAGGTTTTGGCCCAACCTTAATTTGTTCAGATTACACCTTAGTTTGATTCGCTTCCATCCCATTTTCACGGATTCCAACTTGCTCTATTTGGTCAAAATGTCTCACCCTCATCTTTCTTTATCTCTACCTTCCAGTAATTCATTCCACCAACTATAATAGTTTGTGCTATCATATTTATTTTATTTTCTTTCTTGGATTATTCATTATTCTCGTATTTTATTCATAACATAATGCTTCCACACAGTCCCTAGATCTCTTCTGCAAATTGCGTATAAGTTCAAAAATCGCTCCTGACAAAAATGATTAAAAATAAGCAATCTAGATAACAAATAATCAATTAAAATTTTTACAGCTCCTTCATTAATTCTTAATTAATAATGGGGTGCAGATGATAACAAAAACCCACTATGTAATATGATTCCCTTCACTCCCACTTTTATGGAGACCAATCTCTCTCACACGAAGCATTACTACAATAGCGATAATAATATTCTTCACCAGCACTAGCGTGCAGGGCGTACTTAATCCATACTTAATTAATGGACGTAATTAAATAATGGGTATGAATTTTCCTTTTGATAATTTTATCAAATGTTTCTTTCCTTTTTTCTTGCGCATAAGTATTTCAACTTGGCATTAGCCTCACATGCTATGCTAGACCTATAAGTTGCAACTAAACGAAGTCTAGGACAAATCGAAGGCATGATCACATGCACCAGCAAGTCGCTTTTCTTTTGCTAAAGGATTTTCTTACCCCTCGAAGAAAACCCTTTAAATATCATGCAAAGTAGATAGGTAAAAATGAAGTGTGAGCAGGAAAAATATATACATATATATTTATTTATTTATTTATGTACACACGTGAGAAAGAACTCTTGAATATGATGAAATAATAAATATTACATGTATAATAGGTTGAAACATGTCCTCCAACTCATGAAATCTGAGAGTTCTACAAACTGTCATTTTGATCAATCAAAGAACACAAAATATTAGTTCTCTTCTCGAGGAAAAGTTTGATTGGCCTCCTTAATTTCATGGGCTATACATATGCAGATGTCTCCGGATATAAGTGAATCCAACCTTAATGAGCTAAAGGAAAACTCTATCCTCATGTCACGGGCAAGGAATGTTTACCAAATGACATTATTCCCTTCACTCCCACTTTCATGGACAGCAATCTCTCTCTCTCTCTCTCTCTCTCTCTCTCTCTCTCTCTCTCTCTCACATGACACATTACGATACTAAGCATAATTAATTTCATTCACCAGCACTAGTGTGCAGGACATGATCCATACTTTAATTAATCACATTCTCCAGGCCGATAGCGTACTTTAAATCAATTGATCGAAAGATTGAATGCCCTCAATATTATTCTACACCATTATCATCGAGAGAGGACCTGATTGTAATCTAGTGCAAAGAACCGATTATGATTTGCCGCATATTAAATAATTCACACGCCTCGCGCATGTCCACGGTGATCAAGTACGAATTAACTTCTTTATTTGTCAAGTTGATTGTATTGCTACTATTAACTATAGGGTTGGCAAAGCTTTTGGTCTAAAATAAGTTGTCTTCTTTGTATAGGTACTCTATGTCAATGCGCTTAATCTCGACCCTAATTAACATTAGACAATCACAACATCACCAAAGACTCTCTCTCTCTCTTTCTCCCCCCCCCTCTCTCTCCCCCCTTTTGATCTCTAAAGAGATGGGAAAATTGTCCAAAAAGTCCTAAACCTATTGTACTTTTACCAATTTAGTCATAAACCTTTTAATTATGCCAATTAAGTCCATCTAGCCAATTTTGGCTGAAAATCACCGATATGGACATCAATCATCTTATGTGGCACGACTGGTGTTGACATGGACAATCTTTAATAATGTTATTAATATTTTTTCTTTTCTTTGCTTTTTTTTTTAAAAAACAATTTTGGCCGACAAGAACCAACGTTGCTTTGGTTGGGCAAGGGCATCTCGACTTTCATAGGACATAGTTGAGGGCCTTTGCGCCCTTGCCAAGAGACAAGTGAAGGCATCGCAGCCCTTGCTAGACCTTCTCGACGCCCTCCCCTGTAGCTGATAAGGAGCATGACAAAAAAGAAGAATAAGCAAAGAACACAAAACAAAACAAAAATAGCAAAAGGAAAAGAAAAGAAAAATATAAAAAAATTAATAAAAAACCAAAAAATATTAAAATTTGTCTACGTCAACTCCAGGCATGCCACGTAAGACAATTGGCATCAATGTCATCGATTTTCGGCCAAAATTGATTGGATAGACTCAATTAATAAAACCTGAAAAGGTTTAGGACTCAATTAACATAATTAGAATGTATATAACTCAGTTGATATAATTAGAATGTTTAGGACCAAAATGGAAAAAAAAACACAATAGATTTAGAATTTTTTAGACAATTTTATCCTCTAGCAATGCGTGCTCGAAATTATGTATGCAATTAATACCAATGAAGAAACTATAATATATTAAATTCCGCTTTGTGATGCAATTTGTTTAATGGTGTGCTTTGATTCCCTTAAAATTTTGCCGGCAGAAGTACAGCCCAAGTGCCATAACTTGGCACGGGAGGACACTTAAGTGCCATAACTTTAAAATGGTACACTTGAGTGCCAGTTTTGAAGTTAAATGGGACACTTAAGTGCCACTCCGGCGAAAATCCGGCCAAATGGCTTACGTGGCGACTTTGGTCCAAAACGGCGTCGTTTTGCACGCGACGTGGCGGAAAAAATGCAAAAACGACGCTGTTTTGTGTTTACATATAAATAATAATATAAAAAATTAATTAAATTAGATTTAAAATTAATTTTATTTAAAATATTCAAAAAAATTAAAAAAAAAAAGAAAAATTTAAAAAAAAAATAAGAAAAATTTAAAAATTTTAAAAATTAAGAAAATTTTAAAATTTTAAAAATTAAGAAAATTTTAAAAAAATTTAAAAAAAAAAAAAAAAAAAAGGGGGGGAGGTCGAATGGGGCGGCCGAGGGCCGAGCCCTCGCCGCCGCCGCCTCCCCGCCGTCGCCGGGAAATTTAATTTTTGAATATTTTAAATAAAATTAATTTTAAATCTAATTTAATTAATTTTTATATTATTATTTACACGTAGACACAAAACGGCGTCGTTTTTGCATTTTCTCCGCCATGTCAGCGTGCAAAATGACGCCGTTTTGGACCAAACTCGCCAAAAAATTGCCACGTCAGCCATTTGGCCGGATTTTCGTCGGAGTGGCACTTAAGTGTCCCATTTTACTCCGATATTGGCACTTAAGTGTACCATTTTAAAGTTATGGCACTTAAGTGTCCCTCCGTACCAAGTTATGGCACTCCAGGTGTCCCAACCTCAAATTTTGCCTGGCGAAGTACCATTTGATTAAGCCAAGTGGTGCAAATTGCAATGGCTTTTTACCGGTTGGAAGTACAAGAAGAGGTAAAAACAACCCGTTCCATGTGAGAGAAAGTACAATGAACAATTCAAAGCCAAAGCCAAAAGGTTGTTTATTAGTGTTAGATCCAAGGATTTCATTAGCATTAATGAGCACAACTATTTCTCAATATAATATAGAATATCAACATGGAAAGGTCACTTTCCCCATATAGATAGGTGTGGGAAATTGTCCAAAGAGACATAAACCTATTCTACACTGACAAGTTCAGTTCTAAATTTGCTAATTTAGTTTTAACCTCTTAACAAATTACAAATGTAGTTATTCCAGCCAATTTTGATTGAACATCGCTAACACGAATGCCAATCGTTTTATGTGGCATGATTAGTTCTAATGTTTTATTTATTATTATTATTTTTTTAGTTTTCAATTTTTTTCCTCTTTCTTTTTTTTAGCTATATCCCTCCCTTGGCTACTAAGCCGACGATGGCTTATGGAGGTCAATAGGGGTCGGCGAGGGCTTGACCCTTGCACCCTTCACGGCCTTTAGCGAGGGCTCGCCTTGGGCCTCCTAAGCAAGGGTAAACCTAACTAGAGGCCACAAGGCTCGACCCTTGAACCTTGGATTGCCTAGGGGAAGGCAATCCTCATCTAGGTGGACCTGAGCAAGGGCGGCCAAAGGACGCAAGGGATAGGCTCGTCTAGGTAGCCTAGGTGACCCTCGCTTGTGGTTGGTGACTAGTGGAGTAAAATAGGAAGAAAGAAAAGAAAATGAGGCAAAGAAAACAAAGAAAAAATTCCAAAATTTGAAGAAATTTGTAAAAATTGTCTACATTAGAGCTTGTTATCATAGGTTGTGCCATATAGAATGCCCAATGTTTATGTCAACGATTTTCGACCAAAATTAGCTAAAATGATTAAATTGGTAAATCATGAAAATATTTAGGATTGAATTGACGTAATTGAAATGTCTAAAACTAAATTGATAGTTATACATTAGATATAGGACTTTTTGGACAATCATCCTAGATAAGTATACTATGCCAAGCAACCAAAACAAGTACCAATAGCTACCAATACAAGGGGCTTGCGCTTGTGGTGTGTTCCATCGACCTCCAACTACTTGGCTTGCTATACTCATGCCTTTGACTCATTCTTTTTGTCAAAGATGAACGAGATATGGCTGGAATATTTCTTTCTTTGTATTGATGCAAAACAAGAATATGGTCGATTTCATACAGAGGCATCCGCGAGGATGTCATTTGCAACTATATGTGTGCAAATGTTTTTGTCTCTATCGAAAGATGAATAATACAACATTCCAAATAAGTCGCCAACGTTTTACCTTTCCTAATAGCTACAACATCAACTTTTGTTTATTTTGCAGAAAATAAATAATTTGAAAAATATTATTTTAAAATTAATTACTTGAATTGCTCATTAAAAAAATGAATGTAAAATTCATAAAAATATTTAAACATAAATTATTGTCGATAATGAAAATAGTTTTCATTGACTAATTATTTCAAGCGATATAAATGATCATTTTTAAAAAATACATTCAAATCATGAAATTTTCGCAGAAGAAATGGAGTCTTGACGATTTAATAATTTTTCATTGCTTCGACTTTAATAAGTTTCCGTCAGATGACAATTATTTAAACTAGTGGAGGTTTTCCTTTTTTTATTTAGCTGGAAAAAAAATAATTGTACTTTGTTCTATTACGATAAAGTTGAGACTTCGGTTATTGTGTAGAAATACAACACTTTTAAGAAAGTATTGTTAGGAAAATATGTAAACCAAGAATATTTTCATTATCAATAATAATTGTTAGGCATATATTATTGTTAACCATCAAAGTACTTTTCCTTGACTCATTTTCTTAACAATAAGAATGGTTAAAATTTTAAATACATTTTCTATATGCAAGTGAGCCTAAGATTAGCATTAATTGAATTAGGGGTGGACAATTTTAGATTTTGTTCAGGTTCCACCTAGAACCTAACTGTTGGAAAAAGTTCCATAATTTTTGGAACCTGAAACCTACCCTATGTAGGAATTTGGAACCTATCTTATCAAATATTCCAAGGTCAGTTCCATGGTCTACCTCGGTTTCGTCTTTTTTTTTTTCTTCTAACAATTGCAGTAAACCATAACATTTAATGACTATCATTTGCTACAATCCACTAATCATAACTTATATTTAGACAAACGAAAATTATGAAATATTAATAAAGTAAAAGTTTCAACATTGGATATTACCGAAAATAGAAGTTGGGACTAGTGATTTCAAATGATAAACTCAATATCGGACGCCATGGAATGCTATAGCATCACACGAAGACATAAAACAAGAAAAATACAAAAACTTGTTACGACCTGTAACCTATCTATCGAAACAATTTCCCTAATTTTGAACTCTAAAATCTACACTTCATATTCTAGAACCTGAGAACCGGGGTTTCTAATTCTATCCTAAAGTTATGCTTATCCCTAAATTGAACCACTTATTTACCTCGGATCATTAGTATGATAGTGCTAAACGGCTAACTTATCCATTTCGTTAAAAACACAATTAAAAGTATAAGAATATCACTTAGCAAAGAAAAAATTATTTCGAAGTTATTTTGCATGTTAGTGACACAGAGTCGCATTTACACGCGGTACAACAACTTTATCGAAAGTGATATGTATAACATGTATTACGTCGAATGACAAGAGACTTATAGCTCGATTGCATTGTGTGGTCGCTGTAGTATTCCCTAAACAAAATATACCCTTCGGAGAGAAATATATCACAAGAAGCAGAAGCGGGACCCACAAGAGCACGAGATTGTTTGTAAGATAAACAAAGATCCACTATGTAATATTATTCTTTTTACTCCCACTTTTATGGAGACCAATCTCTCTCCCATGAAGCATTACGACAATAGTGATAATAAATATTCTCCACCAGCACTAGCGTGCAGGGCATACTTAATCCATACTTTAATTAATGGACGTAATTAAATAATGGGTACGAATTTTCCTTCGATAATTTTATCATATGTTTCTTTCCTTTTTTCTTGCGCATAAGTATCTCAACTTGGCATTAGCCCCACATGCTATGCTAGACCTATAAGTTGCAACTAAACGAAATCATGGTCACATGCACCAGCAAGTCGCTTTTCTTTTGCTAAAGGATTTTCTCACCCCCCAAAGAAAACCCTTTAAATATCATGCAAAGTTGATAGGCAAAAATGAAAAGTGAGTGGGAAAAATATAGGTTGAAACATGTCCTCCAACTCAAGAAATTTGAGAGTTTTAAAACTGTCATTTTGATCAATCAAAGAACACAAAATATCAGTTCTCTTCTCGAGGATAAGTTTGATTAGCCTCCTTAATTTCATGGGCTATACATATGCAGATGTCTCCGGATATAAGTGAATCCAACCTTAATGAGCTAAAGGAAAACTCTATCCTCATGTCACGGGCAGGGAATGTCTACCAAATGACATTATTCCCTTCACTCCCGCTTTCATGGACAGCAATCTCTCTCTCTCTCTCTCTCTCTTTCACATGACACATTACGATACTAATCATAATTAATTTCATTCACCAGCACTAGTGTGCAGGACATGATACATACTTTAATTAATAACATTCTCTAGGTCGATAGCGTACTTTAAATCAATTGATCGAAAGATTGAACGCCCTCAATATTATTCTACATCATTATCATCGATAGAGGATCTGATTGTAATCTAGTGCAAAGAATCGATTATGATATGCCACATATTAAATAATTCACTCGCCTGGCACATGTCCACGGTGATCAAGTACCGGAATTAATTTCTTTATTTGTCAAGTTGATTGTATTCCTACTATTAACTATAGGGTTGGCAAAGCTTTTGGTCTAAAATAAGTTGTCTTCTTTGTATAGGTACTCTATGTCAATGCACTTAATCTCGACCCTAATTAACATCAGATAATCACAACATCATCGAAGACTCTCTGCCCCCCTGCCCCGGGTGCGATCTCTCTAGTGATGGTAATTATCCAAAAAGTTTTAAATCTATTGTGCTTTTACTAATTTAGTCCTGGACCTTTTAATTATGCCAAAGAAGTTCATTTAGCAGATTTTGGCTGAAAATTGCTAACATGGACATCGATTGTCCTACGTGGTATGACCGGTCTTAACATGGACAATTTTTTATTATATTTTTATTAATTTTCTTTTCTTTTTTTTTTTTTTTTTTGACAATTTTGGCCATGCAAGGACCGACATTGGTTGGGTTGGGTTGGGCAAGGGTGTCGTAGATTTCACCAGCCACAGGTGAGGGCCTACATGCCTTTGCCAAGAGCCAAGTGAGGCATCGTGGCTACGCCCTCCCTTGTAGCTGACAAGGACCATGACATCCTCACCGGCTAGAGTTGTAAAAAAAAAGAAGAAGCAAAGAACACAAAAAAAAAAAAAATATATATATATATATATATATATATATTAAAAGGAAAAGAAAAGAAAAAATATAAAAAATTAATAAACTACCAAAAAATATTAAAATTTGTCTATGTCAACTTCAGTCATGCCACGTAAGACCGTTGGTATCCATGTTACTGATTTCTGGTTAAAATTGACTGGATAGACTCAGTTGATAAAATCTGAAAATGTTTAAAACTTAATTGACACAATTAAAATGTTTATGACTCAACTGACATAATTAAAATGTTTATGACTGAATTGGAAAGAAATAGATTTAAGATTTTTTGGACAATTTTATCCTCCAATAATATGTGCTCGAAATTATTATGCAACTAATCACAATGAAGAAACTATAAAGTATTGAGTTATGCTTTGTGATGCAATTTGTTTAATGGTGTGCTTTGATTCCCTTAAAACTTTTCCCGGTGAAGTACCATTTGATTAAGCCAAGTGGTGCAAATTGCAATGGTTTTTTACCGGTTGGAAGTACAAGAAGGGGTTAAAATAACCCGTTCCATGTAAGAGAAAGTACAATGAACAATTCCAAGCCAAAGCCAAAAGGTTGTTTATTAGTGTTAGATCCAAGGATTTCATTGGCACTAATGAGCGCAACTATTTCTCAATATAATACAGAATATCAACATGTTATAGATAAATTTCTATTGGAAAGGTCACTTCTCATAATAGATAGGTATGTGAAAATGTTCAAAAATACGTAAACCTATTTTACAATGACAAGTTCAGTTCTAAATTTACTAATTTAGTTTTAAACCTTTTGACAAATTACCAATGTAGTGGTCAATTTTGATTGACAATATTTAATATAGATGCTAACTATTCTATGTGACATGATCAGTTCTAACATAAACAGATTTTTTTTTTCATTTTTTTAATTTTCAATATTTTCCCTTTTCTTTTTTTTTTTGTTTTGCTTTTTCTCCTTTTTTTTTTTTTATTGTTTTTCCTTTCCTTTTCTTCCCCCCCCCTTTTTTTTTTGCTATATCCCTCCCTTGGCTACTAAGCCTTAACGATGGCTTACAGAGGTCAACAAGGGTTGGTGAGAGCTTGACCCTTGTGTCCCTCACGGCCTCTAGCGAGGGCTTGCGTGGGGGCCTTCTAAGCAAGGGTAGCCCTAACCAGAGGCCGTAGGGCTCAATCCTCACTCCTTGAACTACCTAGGGTAGGGCGATCGTCGTCCAGGCAAGCCTGAGCAAGGGTGGCCAAAGGACACAAGGGACAGGCTTGCCCAGGTAGCTTGGGTGGCCTTTGCCCGTAGTCAATGACTAGTGGAGTGAAATAGGAAGAAAAAAAAAAAAAGACGAGGAGAAAAAGAAAATAAAGAAAAAATTATGAAATTTGAAGAAATTTGCAAAAATTGTCTGCATCAGTGCTAGCTATCATAGGCTGTGCTATATAGAATGCCCAAAGTTCATGTGAAAGATTTTCGACTAAAATTAGCTGAAATGACTAAATTGGTGAATCATGAAAATATTTTGGACTAAATTGACACAAGTGAAATGTTTAAGATTGAATTAATAATACTACAATAGACTTAGGACTTTTTGGACAATCATCCTAGATAAGTATGCTATGCCAATCAACCAAACAAGTACCAACAATTACCTATACATGGGGCTTGCGCTTGTGGTGTGTTCCATCAACCTCCATAGTTGGCTTTCTATACTCATGCATTTGATTATTATTATTATTATTATTATTATTATTATTATTATTATTATTATTATTATTATTATTATTATTATTATTATTATTATTATTATTAAAGTGTCATGACCTAAATTTCGGGTGCACCACCTAAAATTAGGCTAATGGATTACTAAGCCTAGACTTAGCTCTGGCTCTTCCATGCCCATACCAATTCGCAACTTTAGTTCAAGTTCTTAACATGTAATTGGTTTTTTTCAATTAGGAGTCGCCACTAATCTATTTTTGGTGAGTCGATTAAAAACCTAAGTAAAGTAACGGGAGATTTACTTTACTCCTACGAACCAGAGATTGTGAGTTCGGGGACTTGGTTACGTTAGATTTCTCTAATGTCCTTTCGGTACCTTTCTCTTTTATTTAAAAAAAAAATGTTTTGCAGGCAGCTTGAATTAATTTTAAATCTATTTCCCTAACATGTGAGGTGACCATGCAGATGTGCAAATCGTCAATTTAACACCCAGATAAAAAGCAATGAATAAATTGCAAAACTAACCTCAAGGCAACGAAAGTATCTACGTTGTTAGATCAGAATTCACATCAACAACCCTAGATATGATTTCTAATTAACACGCATTTTTTTCACTTAATTAATGATAATCACGCTTTATGCAATGGAATATAACTAAATAACCTAATTATAATGACAGGCAATTTCTAATTAAATGGACTTAGCAACAATCACTAAATAACATGCATTTCATGAATCTAATTCTATATGATATGCAAATGAATCTATCCTAGAAAATGAAATTAATTTATTCTAAGACATTTTTTGTATTTTTTTATAAAATTCGAAATTAGAAAAATGTGAAAATCATCTAACTAGATTTAAGATTCTATCCAACTTATATTGAGGATTAAGTTAGGCCAAACCCTAATTTAAACTAAGATATTATCTTAACTTAGCAATCTCTAACCTAAGATGCGGTCTATCTAAAAAATCTAAACTTATAATAAATTAGAAAATATTCTCTAAAATTAAACTATGTGCAATTTTACCCTAATATGCAATGATGTGCAAAGAATGCCCTAATTCTTTTTTTTTTGTTTTTTTAAATTCGAAATTAAATTGTCAAATAATTAAACATGCAATTTAAATTAATGAAACGAAAATCTAACATCCTAAATTTATTTTTTTTGTATTTTTTATTCGAAATAGTAAGTTTCCTACCCTAAATATGCGAAAACCCTAAAACAAGAAATAAACCTAATCTAACTCACTTTTTTTTTTTTTTTTTTTTTTGGATTTTTTATGGAAGCAAAATCAACTTAAACCACACGACGAAAAATCAGAGCTAGATAAGATTGACATCCAAAAAATTGACGAATCATATCTTGCACAAGAGATCAGTTGGTGAATTTTAATTAAATCGTGACTCGAATCTCAAGCGTGAGATCGTTTTGGCAATTTTTTAAGTGATTGCAAGTCGGATTTCGGGCGCAAAAATCGGGCTATCAATCCTTAATTTAAGAGGCTAATTCCATGTTGGGCAATCTCAATCTTACATTAAGGAATAATTATACTAAAAAAAGAACAAGTAAAATAAAATAATAATAAAAAAATAAATAGAAAACTACCTAACGATTTTCCTTTTTTTCCTTTTCTTGTTTTTTCACCCATGACTTGGCAACTTCAGTGGGTCGCTAGGGATTGGGTCGCCGGCGTTCAAAGCTCCGGCGAGGACCAGCAACGGGTGGATCGACAGGCGAGATGGCAGTGCGGGCGCAGCAGTTGGCGGTTGTGGTAGCGTCATGGTAGTGTGGGCGTGGTAGCACGGGCGTGGCAGACGGCACAGGTGCTTGCAGACAGGGCTGGCAGGGTGCGTTTGGGAAGGCTTTTGAGGAAAGTCTTTAGGAAAATGCAAAGACTTTTGAGTTAAAGGTGTTTTCCAAAATGCAAATTGTGTTTAGTAAATTATAGTTTGAAAGCCCTTTGTGAAGTACCTTTGAGCAAAATTGTATTTGGGAGAATTACATTTACAAAGGACTTTTGTGATAAAAAAAAAATAATCAAAAGAAAAATAAAAAAAAAATTGACCGGTAAGGGTAGGTGGTCGCCAGCGATTGAAATTTGTCACCGGCAGCTGATATCTAACTCAAGCAGCTCCGGAGACTGGGGAGGGCTGCCCGGGGTCGAGCGACCCCCAAAGACCACTGGCAAAGGCCACCTGAGGTCACATGATGCCACCGCGACCTCCGGCGACCCCGGATATGGGGCGGCGAGGTCGCGCGACGTTGCCTCGACCTCCGGCGACCCTGCCGCGACCTAGATCTAGGGCATCGAGGTCGCGAGAGGACCTCGCCGGCGACTGCTCGTGGGCGGTGGTGCTAAGGCGCGATGG
Organism: Eucalyptus virginea; assembly: GCA_014182375.1. Taxonomy (NCBI): domain Eukaryota; kingdom Viridiplantae; phylum Streptophyta; class Magnoliopsida; order Myrtales; family Myrtaceae; genus Eucalyptus; species Eucalyptus virginea. Next base: position 25,534,685 of record CM024524.1, on the reverse strand, counting down.
TGTCGGGCTCCAGCAAAGGGGGAAAACCAGCGTCACAACGGGGCACAGGGGTCGGTGACCGAGTGGAGGATGGTGGGTAGAGGCACGACGGAGGCGAGCTTATGAGGCGGAGGTCTTACAAACGGCGAGTGGAAGCGTTTGCCGGCAGGGCAAAGTCAGGCATTGGGTCGTGGGCTGCTAGGCGGCAACAGCGTCAGGTGGAGGCGAGCTTAGATCTACAGGTGTCGAGGCACTTAAGCAGCGAGATCGGGACAGCAACATTCGAGTGGTGAGGGCTTCAGGCGCTGGGTCGCGAGCTGCTGAGCGATGACGGCGTCGGGCAGAGGCGAGCAGCAGTTAGCGCTGACGCAGTCGTCGAGCAAGATCGGTGCGGCGAGCTTTGCGATCTACTGCAGGGGCTTTGGTTTGAAAGGGGTAGCGGTTCGCTCAGGTTCAGATCTGGTGGAGGCGTAGCGACGGTGGCTGGCGGGGCCGGCGGAACGGCGGTGGAGCAGAGAGGGCTCATGGGTCACCGGCGCGGGTGGTGTTGGCACAGTCGAGGGCTGCCGGCACAGTGGCCGGTGTGAGCACGGCGTTGGTGCGGGCAAGGTTGCGGGTGGGTCAGGAAGGGAAGAGGAAAGCGTGTGCAGATCTAGGGTTTCTAAAAGGTTAAGCTTGGAATTTCATTAACTTATAAGGGCAACAATGGCAATCAAACAAAATTCATTAAAGGTCCAGCCAGCTTACGAGAATGCTGAAATGCCCAAGGCAAGTGGGGCTTTCAGCCTTCAAAAGGCTGACTTTCAACCAAGGATGTTTACAAAACAAATTGCGAAACACTCATTTTTAGCCCAAAGGGCTTTGGAGGCCTAAAGTGACTTGGAAATGCCACATCCAAATGCACCTGTAGTGGGTGGCTTCGCGGATGAAGATGAACAGGGGCACCTTTTCTTCTTTTTTTTTTTTTTTTTTTTTTTTTCTGTTGAAACCCCTCACGTCTTCTCTCTCACGTCACTTTCTCTCTATCTCCTTCTGCAGGTGTTGCTCCACAGCTTTTCCTTTTGACTTTTGGAGCCCCACCCCCAACAAAGAACAAAAGAACCCAAAGGAAAAGAAAATTTTTTGCTTAAACCTTTGACCTCGAAAACCAAGAAAAAGGCCCAAAACTTCCTCACGTATTTGCTCTAATAAATTTCCAATTCTCCCCCCGTGTCCATACACGAACAACACCTTTTATAAGGGAAAAGTTTAGACCTTTGTGGTATATTTTATTTCCAATTTTGCCTGTGCATAATGCCCCAAATATATCGTTGCACCCCACGCGATATTCTCTTTTGTATTTTTCAAATATTCCATCCAAAAATTTCTTTCCTGCTAAAAAATATGTCCCTCAATGTATATTACCTGAATATGTGAAAAATCTTAGCGGAATATGTGAAAAATCTCGCGCTCACCGCCGGTCCAATAAAATAAAATAAAATAAAATAAGATAAATGTTTCTAAAATATATCTCGTGCAATTTTTAATTTATTTTTGGGTAAAAATTAACCAATTTTTATGCAAAAATGTAGGTGTCAACATAAAGATAAAACAAGATTTGTCTGGAATACTTCTTTCTTTGTATTGATGCAAAACAAGAGTAGGGTCAATATGCGCACACCCATGTTTTCCATTGCCCTGAACGGGGAACTTCATGGTTACTTTGCAAGTGGACGCGACCTTTGCCAAGGTGATCCTATTTCTCCATAACCTTTTTACTTTGGTTATGGAGGTTCTATCTGGAATTCTGTTGAGGTGCTCTTCCAAGCCGGAGTTTAAGTTCTTTTGGAGATGCAAGGTGATGAATCTCTCGCATCTTTTCTTTGCAAATGATGTTTTCTTGTTTTGTGAGACGGACCTGACTTTGGTGAGTCTCCTCAAAGAGGGCCTCCAACTCTTCTCAGCTTGGAGTGGATTGTGCCTAAATCCTTCCAAGAGCAAAATCTTTTTGGCTAGTGGATCGCCTGCTTTAAGAAGTCAGATCCTCCTCGACCTCGGCTTCCAGGAAGGCAGTCTATCGGTGCGATACTTGGGGGTTCCTATTATTACCTCCAGGCTTAGCAAGGCAGATTGTTGCGTTCTTGTCAACCGTATTACTACGAGGGTACAAGCTTGTGTTGGAGAAATCTTCGTAAAGTGTTTTGATGCTAACAAAACGTTTCCATCAGTCTAGTCTGAAGATCTCAAGACTCTGCTATTTAAAGTCTGAAGACCTCCGGGCAGCCAGACTCAAGACTCAAAGTCTATCCTCATTGACAGTCTCTAATCCGTTGAAGAAAGACTATCCAAAACTGGATGTTTCATTAAGGATATGTCCTTATCGACTGGAGAAGATCTCTTGGCTGGATATGACATAACGGAATCCTTTGATTGATCGAGATTGATTCGAAGATTAAGGATCCGATGATTGGTGAAATATTCGTGGAAGGTTCTACTTATGGAAACCGAGATCCTGATTGTATGGGCGAACATGATTAATGGGCTATCGACATGTTCCTTTAATAGCTCGAATGATCTTCCTAATTGATTTCGTCCAACGGGTAGATTGGAGGAACTCCTTTCGTAAGTGCCAACGGGTATGATGGCATGAAGGAGTATATAAGGAAGACGTTCTAAGTTGTTCAAGTAGTGCGCGATAGAAGAATTCCAAAGTCTGAAGCTCCTTGTTGTTTAGTCAATTCATTTGAGCGAAATCTTGTACGCAAAAGAGAGTCTATACTTGTGAGAATCCTTGAGGAAGTGTGGTAGAATATCTACTTTGTGGAATCAAGGAAAGACTGTGCTTTGTAACATCTCTTTTGTTCATAGTGAAATCCAGCCGGTGGGGCATCGGTGCGGAAGAGTGGACGTAGGCTTGGAATAAGCCGAACCACTATAAACCCCGTGTTCAACTTTCTCTTCCTTACACTCTGTTTTACTTTGATCGTATTTCATTTTGTTAACAAGAAGAGAATTCCCTTTCTATCATTTGCCTAGTATCGCTTCCGTATCTCGAGAAATTGTTTTTACACCTATTCACCCCCTCTAGGTGTTTATACTAGTCATCATCTCAATTGGTATCGAGCTCGTGTACTCACTTTGTTTGAAGTGTTTTACTTGAGTTAAAGATCCATGGCTAGTATGTTGGCTCCGGGGCTGGTAGAAGGGCAAAGCAATACCAGACCACCTTACTTTGATGGAAAGGATTACAATATACGGAAGAACAAGATGAAAGCGTTCCTAAGATCAAAGGATCCCTCGGAATGGGATGTCGTAGAAAGAGGAATTACTCCAAAAGCTGCATCTGTCTCAGAAAGAGGAAAAGAAGCTGTTGAGTCTAGTGAAATGACTCAGGAAGAGATAATCAAGAGATAAGCTCTTGATGCAAAAGCAATTTACTCTTTGTATTGTGCTTTGTCACCTACTGAATATAACAGAATATCTTCTTGTGTTACAGCAAAAGAAGTCGGGATAGATTACACATTACCTATGAAGGAACCGATCGAGTGAAAGAGACTAGAATCAACATTCTCCTCGGTCAATACGAAGCCTTCAGAATGAAATCGGGAGAATCTATAACTGACATGTTTAGTCGTTTTATAGATATTGTGAATGGTCTTGAAAATCAAGGTCAACCAATTTCTGATCCCATGAAAGTAAACAAGCTACTGCGTGGACTCTCCAAGGATTGGAATCACATAAAGACCTCAATCAGAGAGACCCAAAGAATCATGCCTCTATCTCGTTGATGAGTTGATTGGAACTCTTGATCTTATGAAGTGGAACGAATCAATGAAGACGAAGACCCTAAAGGTAAGAAATCCATTGCATTAAAATCTAATGATGATTCGATGTTTGATTCGAAGACGATATGGATGATGAGGAGCTTGCTCTCATGATAAGAAGATTCAGAAAGCTGAACAGAAAAGGAAGAAGATTCAATTCAAAGAAACAAAGTTTTCAAAAGCATCAGACAAAGTCTGCTGAAGATGATGAATCAAACAAAGATGTAGTCTGCTTTGAATGTAAGAAAAAGGGACACATCGAGACCCAATTGTCCTCTTCGAGGAAGAAGAAAGGAAAGACTGAAAAGTATCGAAAGGCTCTCAAAGCAAAAACACGGAGTGATACGAGTGCGAAGATAGTGATGATGATTATGCCAACATATGTCTAATGGCACAATCGGATTCAGATTCAAACTCCGAAATAGATTCAGACTCAGAAAGTGAATTTGAGGTTAGTAACTTCAAAATCCCTTTTAAAGTTTCAAAATACATTGATGAATTATGTTTTAGTCTTAAGACTTCTCTTAAAAGAATTTCCGAACTCAAAAGGAAAATTCAGCTCTAAAACAACGAGAAAATGTTTTGGAAGAAAAAGTGAAATGCTTAGACAAGAATATTTCTTCTCTTAAAGAAAGTGAAGATAATCTTTTAAAAGAAAATGCATTCTTGAAAAATGATATCTCAAATATTTCCAAAAGATTTTCTTTAGGATCCGAAAAGCTGGAAAAAATACTTCTTGTTCAAAGACCTTATTTCAATAAATCGGCTTGGGAATGACTGCTGAAACCATTCCTTTAATTGATTTTCCTAAAGTGAAAGAAAGAATCAAACAAAGACCTACGAGAGATGCTTACAAAAATCATTTTAAAAGGATCTTTGTAAAACCAGTAGGTCGAAATGCTCTCAGATGCTCAAAGTGCAATAGTGCAGATCATTTTGAAAAAGAATGTCCTATGGTTTGGAAACTGTTAAAGAAGTTTGGGCAAAAACTGCATATCATACTAACACCAATGGACCCAAGAAAATTTGGGTACCAAAGAAAATTTGAGTTTCTTTTTTTAAATGCGAGGTCACTATCAAGAAAAAGGTAAAATGGTATCTGGATAGTGGATGCTCAAGACATATGACATGAGATTCAAATTGTTTCATAAAGCTCGTTCAAGTGAATGGTGGAAAAGTCTCATTTGGTGGAAACAACAAAGGAAAAATTGTGGGATTTGGAACTGTAAAGATTGGAAATCTCACAATAAGCAATGTTTCTTTAGTTGAAGGACTCAACTACAATCTGCTCAGTGTCAGTCAGCTGTGTGATACCGGTTTCAGAATCCACTTTCAAGAGGGTATTTGTTTAGGAATCAGTAAAGACTCTATTCAGTCATTTATGGGTCGAAGACATGGAAATATCTATCTCTTGGATGTGAAACCAGATGAATCACAATGCTTAATTTCAATACAAGACGAAGCAAGCTTATGGCATAGAAAGCTTGGGCATATCAACATGAAGCAGATAGCCAAAATCTCAGCAAAGAAGCTTGTTCATGGTTTACCAAATTTATCATACCAAAAGTCTGATCTATGTACACCATGCATATTGGGAAACAGGTAAGAAATTCTTTTAAACCAATAAATCAAGTTTCCACTAACCGTGTCTTTGCAGCTTTTGCATATGGATCTCTTTGGACCAACCGAACATAGAGCATTGGAGGTAAGAAATACTGCCTAGTAATTGTGGATGACTACTCACGATATACTTGGGTATATTTCTTGTCAAGTAAGTCTGAAACTTTCTCTTACTTTGAAAAATTTGCTAAGAAGGTTCAAAATGAAAAGGGTATGTTATTTCAAGTATAAAAACAGACCATGGAGGTGAATTTGAAAATCAAGATTTTACAAAATTTTGTGATGAATCTGGTTTTCAGCATTTGTTCTCTTCTCCATATACTCCGAACAAAACGGAGTTGTGGAAAGGAAGAATAGATCTCTTCAAGAAATGGCTAGAACTCTTTTAATTGAAAGCAATATCTCTTCACGATTTTGGGCTGAGGCGGTTTCAACATCATGTTATATTATCAATAGAGTTTTTCTAAGACCTATTCTAGAAAAGACCCCCTATGAACTATTCAAAGAAAAGAAGCCTATCGTTTCATATTTTCATGTGTTTGGATGCAAATGTTTTATATTGAAAAATGCAAATGATCGAGTTGGTAAGTTTGAAGAAAAGTCAGATGAATGAATCTTCCTTGGATATTCAACCTCAAGCAAAGCGTACGAGTCTACAACAAGAAGACTCAAAGCGTGGAAGAATCAATGAATGTCAAATTTCAAGACTCTATACAAAATGAATCTATTCAGACTCATCTTGAAGAGACGGAACCTGCTCTAGACTCTACAAAGTCTAAATCCCAAGTAGCAGCTCAGACTTTGAAGGACCAGCAACAAGTAACTATTGAAGATTCAAGTGAAGGAAGTGACCATCGATCTGACAAATTAAACAGCAACTGGAAGCACAAGTCCAGTCATCCCAAAGATCTTATTATTGGCGACATTAATGAAGGAATTCGCACAAGATCCAAAGGGCGCGAAGAGTCTAGTGGTGTGGCTCTTATTTCTGAAATAGAACCCAAAAGCATAGATGAAGCTTTATCCAATGAAAGCTGGATTGAAGCTATGCAAGAAGAACTCAGACAATTCAGAATTAATGATGTTTGGGAATTGACTCCTAAACCAAAAGGTAAATCTATCATTGGAGCTAAATGGGTTTTCAGGAACAAGATGGATGAGAAAGGAAAAGGCATAAGAAACAAGGCAAGACTCGTGGCCAAGGGATACACGCAAGAAGAAGGGATAGACTATGACGAGACTTACGCACCAGTAGCAAGGTTAGAAGCAATTCGTTTTTTATTACTTGCATTTGCTTGTCATAAGAATTTCAGGTTATTCCAAATGGATGTCAAAAGTGCCTTCCTAAATGGATTCATCCATGAGGAAGTCTATGTGGAACAACCACCTGGGTTTGAAGACCCAAGGAAACCGGACTCGTATTCGAGACTCAAAAAGGCCTTGTATGGCTTAAAACAAGCACCTCGAGCTTGGTACGACAGACTGAGTAAGTTTTTAATTCAAAATGGTTTTTTTAAAAGTAAAGTAGACACTACTCTTTTTATTAAAAGAGAAAGTAAGAGTATTCTGCTTGTGCAAATATATGTCGATGATATTATTTTTGGATCCTCTAATGAAAGTCTCAGTGCAAGAAATTCTCTAAGACTATGCGGGATGAATTTGAAATGAGCATGATGGGTGAGTTAACCTTCTTTCTCGGACTTCAAGTAAAGCAATTGAAGTAAGGAACTTTTATTCATCAAGAAAAGTATGCTAAAGATCTTGTCAAAAAGTTTGGACTGAAAAATTGCAAAAAGGCTGATATATCAATGTCAAGTTCCTTGAAGATAGACAAAGATGAAGGAGGAAAGAAAGTCGACCAGAAGATTCCAAGCAGACCCTAAAGAATCTCATTTAAGTGCTGCAAAGCGTATTATCAAATACATTGCCTCAACTTCAAGCATCGGCCTTTGGTATCCTAAAAAGGGAGACTTTACTCTTCTTGGATACTCAGACGCAAATCTAGCTGGATGCAGAGTTGATAGAAAGAGCACCTCGGGTACTGTCGGCTACTTGGAGCGGGGACGGTGTCTTGGTTTTCAAGGAAGCGAGTACAGTAGCTCTCTCTACAGCAAAAGCAGAGTATGTAGCTCTTGGAAGTTGTTGTTCACAGATTCTGTGGATAAAACAACAGCTAAGAGACTTTGGAATTGAAGATTCATGCACGAAGATTAATTGCGACAACACTAGTGCAATAAATCTCACTAAAAATCCAATTCTTCACTCAAGAGCAAAGCATATAGAGATTCGACATCACTTCATTAGAAATCATGTCCAAAATGGAGAAATTTCAATTCAATTTGTTGATTCAAAGAACCAACTGGCGGATATATTTACAAAGTCTTTGGAGAAAAATCAATTTGATATCATCCATTCCAGACTCAACATTTTGAAGCTTGAAGAAGTTAAAGTCTAGAGACTCTCAGACTCAAACATTCAAGACCTTGACTGTAAGTTATTCTCTCTCTCTCTCGAATCTCATCTTGAAAAGGTACGATCGTCTACTGTGTTTGATTATTGCTATATTTAATCGACGTAATTATTGCATCGTTTCCTTTTCGGAAAAAGGAGTTATTTTTTGAAATGACTATTTTCGCGGAAAAAGACAGTCATTTTTTAAAGAAACCTTTTCACTTTCCATTACATCGTTTGTCATTCCCTCGTTTCGACGGAGTTATATACGAGACGATTTCTCTTCGTTCAAAACTCTAAAACCCTAAAAAGCATCGATCTTCCATTCCTGTTTTTCTTCTCTTGTTTAATCTTCGAAAAAGTTGTCATCTTTCCTTGGGAAAGTCAAGCAAGGAATCTTTCAACGACAAAGAAAGATGTCTTCTTCGAGAAAGTCCTCAAGAATCGCAAGCAGGGGACCACAGAGAATGAGTGAGGGGCCTACTCATTTCGATCTCACCGAGGAAGAGGAGTTACCGAGTCAGCAACGAGCCCGCAACATTCTCAACCGCGTCATTCTCCTCCATCTAGTCCTCAAGGCGTTGATCATCAACAAGAGGAAGAAATCATTGAGGATGCGAGATCGTAAAGAATCCAAAAGCCCTCTTTTATTTACAAGCTTTATCGTGCTTTGAAGAGCACTGGTACTCCGTTGAACTACGTAGATGATTTTCTTAAAGACAAGGGATATGGAAATGAGTATATCTTTTTGCGAAAAATAGAGAATTTGGGAATTGCTCCCAAAGGGAAGGCAGAGGAAGCTCTTGCAAACATTCCGAGTGATCCACGTGTCGCGGGATTTAATCCGACAGATGGAAATGATGATGATAAATTGTTTAACGAATTTCAACCTAGGATGGGTGTTGCAGCGGAAGTTCGAGGAAAAAGAACGGAGTTGTTTAGATAAAAGGAACAGAAGGATCTATACTCCAAATTATTGAAACGCGGGGTGATAAACACTAGGAGTGTGGATTTCGACTTCTTGGATCTTTGTGAATGTGAACTTGAGAGAAAAGTTCGATCTGCTTCAACTTGAGCAATTTTGCTCCGATACCACGAAGGCTATGCTCAATTAACTGCATATTTCTATTCAAATCTTAGTTTCTTGGATGCGAATAGAATATCTTTCGATGTCCGAGACCAGGACTTTGTGGTTGATGTGGATATCTTTGGCGGATGTGATTGGGGTTGAAAGAGGAAGATATCAACCCATCAAGATTTCAATTGCTCGTGCCACACTTTGGAGCTTGTTAAAGACGAAACACCGAAGGGAGGATTACCTACTCAAGGATGCATGCGAACAACATCTTGCTTCACAAAATTGTGATCAACCTGTCTCGGACCGAAATCAACCTCCAAGGCGATGTGTCTAACTCGAGGCAAAGCGATGTATGCGATCAATACGGGGAAAAAGTTCTCTCTTCCTCACACCATTCTCTTCCACATGTATAGAGCAGTGGTAAAAGACAGGGGCCAATTGCCTTATCCAGGTCTTGTGACGAAGTTATTCAGACATCTGAACATTCAGCCTCCACAAATTCTTTGTGCTCGATCGTGCGATCATATGGTGATAGGGCTGAAAATGGTGACCAAAATGCGTACGAAGGAACTAAGCAAGGCGTTGGAGAAATTCAAGGAGAAAACTCCAGTCAAATCTCATCAAACCTCTTCATCAAAAAGAAAAGGGAAGGAGTCCTTGGTTGCTCCATCCAAGAAAAGAAGAGCTCTCATCGTTGAAGATGAAGATGATGAGGAGAACATCACCATTTTCTGCTCGAAGAATCTAAGTCGTTCTGTTCAAGAAACAGAATCGGAATAGAGGACGAAGGAAGCGAAGAGAAAGATCTGAGAAGGAAAGAGTTGAGAAAGAAGAAGAAGAGAAAAGAGATCAAGAAGAAGGAGAACTGAGGAACGTTCTTCTCCACTGAAGGCATGAAAACGGGGAGATCAAGAGAAAAGAGGAATGTCCTCTTCATATCCCGCTACCGTGAGGGAGTCGGTCGCTCTCCAGCAGATCTAGAGGATATCTATGCCTCTCAATTTCTGAGGAAGGTCATGATGTATCATCGCCAAATCTGCGTGATTATTTGATCTACCATCGTTTGCATTTACTCCATCGAGATCGTGCCGAAGCAAGTACTCGGACCGATAATACAACAGATTTTCGCGAGAATTATGGATATTCTCTTGGAAATGCGCAGTCAAATTTATGCTCGGGATGCGAGGTTCAAAACTTGCGAGAATGCGGGTCAAGCTTCTTCGGCTTCATTGAATGATCGAGATCCAAGCCCCTCTGTTCAGATTCAGGCCAATGCCAAGGGAGAGAAGGTTGCTCAAGCGAAGGAAGACTTGAAAAGGTGGAAGGCATCGTTCGATCTATGGGAGATTTCCAGCTTGTTCGCATTCCCAAGCAATCTTGACTTTAATCTCAACCTTTTTAATGCTGACAAAAAGGGGGAGAGATGCAAGATTTGAAAAACTTTGAATTTTGGATTGGATTAATGTTTGACTTTACGACTTTATTTTTGTGTCTGGATGTGTGGACTGAATTTGGATTTGGACTTGACTGCTTATATTAACTACTATTGATATCTTATGGATGGCTTTATCATATACAAGACTAACCTATTTTCTATGGTTGCGAGATTCTAGTGTTATTCATTTAGCCATTTATTTCTATAAGATATGCATATGTGTTTGAGAAATGTTTTGCGGGTCAAAGTTGTCCAAATCTGCGGGAAAGTTTTGTCACCATCAAAAAGGGGAGATTGTTGGAGAAATCTTCGTAAAGTGTTTTGATGCTAACAAAACGTTTCCATCAGTCTAGTCCGAAGATCTCAAGACTCTGCTATTTAAAGTCCGAAGACCTCCAGGACAGCCGGACTCAAGACTCAAAGTCTATCCTCATTGTGAGTCTCTAATCCGTTGAAGAAAGACTATCCAGAACTGGATGTTTCATTAAAGATATGTCCTTATCGACTGGAGAAGATCTCTTGGCTGGATATGACATAACGGAATCCTTTGATTGATCGAGATTGATTCGAAGATTAAGGATCCGATGATTGGCGAAATATTCGTGGAAATTTCTACTTATGGAAACCGAGACCCTGATTGTATGGGCGAACAGGATTAATGGGCTATCGACATGTTCCTTTAATAGCTCGAATGATCTTCCTAATTGATCCGTCCAACGGGTAGATTGGAGGAACTCCTTTGGTAAGTGCCAACGGGTATGATGGCATGAAGGAGTATATAAGGAAGACGTTCTAAGTTGTTCGAGTAGTGCGCGATAGAAGAATTCCAAAGTCGAAGCTCCTTGTTGTTTAGTCAATTCATTTGAGCGAAATCTTGTACGCAAAAGAGAGTCTATACTTGTGAGAATCCTTGAGGAAGTGTGGTAGAATATCTACACTGTGGAATCAAGGAAAGACTGTGCTGTAACATCTCTTTTGTTCATAGTGAAATTCAGCCGGTGGGCTGTCAGTGCGGAAGAGTGGACGTAGGCTTGGAATAAGCCGAACCATTATAAACCCTGTGTTCAACTTTCTCTTCCTTACACTCTGTTTTACTTTGATCGTATTTCATTTTGTTAACAAGAAGAGAATTCCCTTTCTATCATTTGCCTAGTATCGCTTCCGTATCTCGAGAAATTATTTTTACACCTGTTCACCCCCCTCTAGGTGTTTATACTAGTCATCTCAGCTTGGACTCGTCACTTTCTCCCTTTTGCTGGTCGGCTACAGCTTATCAAGTTAGTCCTTCATGCTATCAAAGTCTACTGGGCGAGTGTTTTTATTTTATCTATAGCTGTGTTGGACTAGATTGAGAAAGTCCTTTGGCAATTCCTATGGAAAGGCCCGGAACTGGGTAGAGGGGTGCTAAGGTTGCTTGGGATGATGCATGCCTTCCAAAAGAGGAAGGAGGCCTTAGCATCCGGAGGCTCCGGGATTGCAACAAGGCTGCTATGCTGAAGCATATTTTGCTCCTATTTTCAGACAAGGAAGCCTTATGGTGCAAGTGGATTTATTCCACGTTTTTAAAATCAATGAATTTTTGGGTTGCTAAAAAACCAACCCTATTGTTCTTGGGCTTGGAAAAAAAAATCCTATTATTTAGAAGCGAGGTTCAAAATGCCTTCTATTAGAGAATTGAGGACGACCTCTCTACCTCCTTGTGGTTTTGACAACTGGCACCCTAGGGGCCCCCTGAACTTAATCTTTTCGAATTCGATCATCTACAGTTTAGGGCTTTCTAGACAAGCAATATTGGCTGATCTTTTCTTTGATGCTGGGCAGCCTCTCAAGTTGGTGCTTGAGTCATGGGATCATCCGCTCTCGAGCCTCTCTCAGAATTCATATTGCTTTTGTTGGAGGGAGAATTCGTCAGGCCGTTTCATTGTTGCGACAGCTTAGGAGACCTTCAGGCAGAAGAGGAGTCAGGTCCTTTGGCATGCGTCCATCGAGAACATCACAATTACACCACGGTATCAAGTAAACCTTTGGATTATGGCCAAGCGTAGGCTTCCCACCTTGACGCTTTTATTGTCTCATGGTAGAATAGATAGTGGTGATTGTGCCTTCTGCAATGATGTGTCGGATTCTATTGACCATTTGTTTTTTGGTTGTCATGTCACGGCTGGGGTTGCTATCTTTTGGGCGGCCAGATGCAATCTGCCTTGGCGTAACATGTCGTGGGAGGATAATCTCCATTGGGCCACCACCATGCTGATAGGAAAGGAATTTTATAAGTGCATAGCTCGTTTCTCCTTTGAAACGCTGTGTCATATTATTTGGAATAACAGGAACATCATTCTCTTCAGAGAACAGCCTCTTTCTGTCCCGGCTATGAAGAACCATCTCTTTAAAGTAGTCAAAGATAAGGCTCACTTTTAGGAATGTCGAAGATAACTTCAGTAATAGAAGGTTGCAGCGGAGCTAGGGCATTGACCCGGTCATCTTTTCTAGGGATCGTTAGCTGTCTTCCTTTCAGCTAGTGCATCTTGATTAAGGCCTTCGGTGTAGCGGCTTTTGCTACTTGCTGAGGATGTTCTTCTCCCTACCTGAGGGCGTTTTGTATATGTTCGCCGGTTGTTCATGCCGTGCTTTTCCTTTGTGTTTGTTTTTGGGTTACCACGACTGTGGCTTTTACATTCCGGCATCCTTCCACTCATTATGATATGTTATTTTGAGTGTAAGTTTTGATACCATGGTCTTTTGTTCAGTTGGTCTTTGCTCAATATATTTTCCTTTCACCAAAAAAAAGAAAAAGAAAAGAGTAGGGTCGATATCATACATAAGCGTTCACTAGGATGTCATTTGCAACTATATGTGTGCAAATATTTTTGACTCCACCGAATATGAATAATACAAAATTCCAAATAAGTCGCCGACGTTTTTCCTTTCATAATAGCTGCAACATCAATATTTAATCTTCCTTCAATCCACCAAACGAGCAAAGTGGCTAGTATAATAGCTTTGTTTATTTCATGAAAAAGTGAATAATTTGAAAAAATATTATTTTTAAACTAATTACTTGAATTGCTCATAAAAATAAATGAATGTAAAATATTTTAATGATTCATAAAAATATTTAAACATACATTATTGTCGATAATGAAAATAGTTTTAATTGACTAATTATTTCAAGCAATTTAAGTGATCATTTTTAAGAAAATATTTTCAAATCATGAAATTTTCACATAAGAAATAGAGTCTTGATGGTTTAGTAATTTTTCCTAGCTTGGCTTTGATAAGTTTCCATCGGATGATGATTATTGAAACTAGTGGTGGTTTTCCTTTTATTAAGCTGGAAAAAAAGTTGTACTTTATTCTATTTTGATAAAGTTGAGACTTTGGTTATTGCGTAGAAATACAACACTTTTAAGAAAATATTGTGAGGAAAATATGTTAACCAATAATATTTTCATTTTTAATAATAATTGTTAGGCATATGTTATTGTTAACAATCAAAGTACTTTTCATTCACTCGTTTTCTTAACAATAAGAATGGTTAAAATTTTAAAACATTGTTATATTTTCCATATACAAATGAACCTAAGAGTAGTATAAATTGAACTAGGGGTGGACAATTCCTAATATCGTTTAGGTTTCACTTAGAATCTATTCGTTGGAAAAAAGTTCTATAATTTTTGGAACTTGGAATCAACACTATCTAGGAATTTGAAACTTATCTTGTCACAAGTTCCAAAGTCAGTTCTAAGGTTTACCTGGGTTCCGTCTGTATTCTAATGATTGTAATGTACCATCACCTTTAATGACTATCATTTGCTAAAATCCACCGATCACTACTCATATTTCACATATGAAAATTATAAAATATTAACAAAGTAAAAGTCTTGTTCTTGGATATTGTTGGAAATGGAGGCTTAGCCTAGTTATTTTAAGTGACACACTCAACATTGGATGCTATAGAATACTATAGGATCACATGAAGACATAAAACAAAAAAAATATAAAAACTTGTTATGACTTGTAACCTATCTGTCGAAGTAGGTTCCCCAATTTTGAAATTTGGAACCTTCATGCACATCCTAAAACCTGAGAACCGAGAACAGGGGTTCTCGATTCTATCCTAGAGCTACGTTTATCCCTAAATTGAACCACCTATATACCTTGGGTCATTGGTGTAATAGTGCTAAATGGCGTTTAAAACATAATTAAAAGAATGAGAATATCACTTAGGAAAGAAAAAAAAATTATTTCAAAGTTATATCGTATGTAGTGACACAGAGTGGCATTTATACCCGGCATACCAAGTTCATCGAGAGAGATATGTGTAACGTCTATTACATCAAACAACAAGAGACTTATAGCTCGATTACATCGTGTGGTCGCTATGATATGCCAAGTAGTTTTTTAACTGGTGATGAACTACAATTATCCTAATTTTTATTGCATCCTCAATTTTTAACTTTTAGGATAAAACATTAAGCATTTCACGTTATGTATGGAATGAACAATTCTTGATCATGCGAGAACAATTGTTCATCTTTCTTTAATTTTTGAAAGATAACCAGTTGCTTATCTATTATGCACTGCTTAATATGAATGATTTTTTAATATATGTCATGAAAGATAAATATGAAGTACATTTAACAAGTTTTTGGTCAGGTATAGTTATATGTATAAATATTCGGAGATACTCAAGAATGGAAATCTTCTTATAATTATATATTAAAAAATTCTTAATTTGGAGATATAGAGTTGGCGACCTATATTATTTTGGTAAAAAATTGATGACTTGATTGAGTAAAACAAATCACTTAATTAAAAAAAATTTCATAAGAGAATGGGAAAATTTTGATAAAGAGCTTGAAGGCTATTTTCTCAAAAGAGGGTTTAGAATGGATATTATTTCAAATAAGAGCTTGGAATGATTAATTAGTCTCAAATAAAGGCTTAATTCGCTGATCAACAAGCAAGTAATTTTTCTGGCTATCGTAATAGGGACACTTTTGTTCACAAAAAATCTGAATAATTGCAATTCCAACAAAACAAAAACTCCAAAATTTCTTTCCCTCTTCTCGTTTAGAGATTGCTCGTAGGATTCTTCTTAAGTTTGGCCTCACCCAGTGATAGTTTTTTGATGTGGTATCTGAACTCTAAACTCAGCAATTCTAGAGGCGAATTGTTTTTGTGGAAGAAATCTTAGTTGTTGCCCCCAAATGTTCTCTCTTTCGAATGTGCAAGCGGAGGGTTCTGTTTTGGGAGCTCAAATTCACAATAATAGTTATGTTCAAGATGTCGCTGATGAAGGAAAACTGAGCCTTTCTGAATATGTGTTTTTGATCGAAAGAAAATCCTACTCATTTCTCAAATGATACATGAGAGGTGTATAGGAGGCCGCAAAATAAAATCCCAGGAAGCGAGTGATAAATCCGAAGGTGGACCAACAAAGCAAAGCTTGCTAGGGTAACTATCGGGTCGTCCGACAAGAATGAATCATCCCACATGAGTCCCTCACCATGAACCCATGGAACACGGTTGGCTTCGTGGGGATTGCAACGTGGCGATCTGACGATGAGTCCAACGAAGAGCTCGTGAATGACATAGTGAACTCGATCATCATTGGCGATCAACGCTTATAATTATCGAGCTCACTGATGAAGTTGGAGGAAGAAGAAGGGTCAGAATTGGAGAAGGAGAAGGTGGCGGAAGGCTGGGCCTAAGAGAAGCAGGGATGGATTTAGTGAGGAAAAACTATCAGATCTAGACCTTAATCAGGAGAGGAAAGCTTTCATGAAAGGAAGAGATGCTGCAAAAAAAAAAGAGAATCTCTGCTTACCCTGCATCGCCACAAAACCTATTCTAAAGATGTGTGTTTTTTTTTTACGTTGAAGCTCGTATATTGTTTGTTTGAGGTGAATGTGGAACTTGGATCTTGATATTAACGTTGAAGCTCGATGAGGGATGCGATGGTGCAAGGAACAAGAAAATGAGAAGAAATTGGGGGTTTTCACTTTTAGGCATTGCAATTTTTTATTTAAATATTTTTCCAGATAAAAGTTCCCCCATTTTGCTTACCGGAAAAATTACTTCCTCGTCAGGCCCACAATTTCACACCCTTATTTGGAATTGACTGGGCCAATTCCGATTTTTATTTGAAATAATACCTATTCTAAGTTCTATTTTGAGAATTGATCTCATTTTAAATTTTTGTTTAAAATTTTTCCAAAATTAGATGTGATTTTCAAAGCACTTTTCAAATCCTTCCCATCAATGGTTCGTCATTTAATTCTACCTTAAAGTCCGAACCAAAAATAAAATAAAAATATTCTACCCTAAACGAGAATGATTAATTAGATTACCCGGAAATGATGTGCTAGTTTAGCCCCTTTATAAAATGGCACTAAGACGACAACACCCTCACGCTCTCACCGCCCTTTTTCTGGGGTCCTCTCTCTCTCTCTCTCTCTCTCTCGCTCTCTCTCTCCAAGTACCTGTGACTCCTCTTTCCCGAGAAAGTTGCACCAGAACCATTTGTCGTCGATCGCTTTTATCGTAGTACTGCACTTAACATATCGCTTCATTAGGCTTTTAGTCAACTCTCTCTCTCTCTCCCTACGCCTCTCTGGGATCATCGCCGTAGTAGTCAGTCTTGCGTGTGAAAGAAGAGAGAGAATGGTCAAAGAGGGAGATCAGAACGTGACCCTCGATCTTCTGAAGCAGAAGATGGCTGAGTTCTCTAAGGAGAGAGAATGGGATAAGTTTCACAGCCCCAGAAACCTCCTCTTGGCTCTGGTAGTCTTCTTTCCTTACTATTTTCAATCTTATATGTTGGGTGATAAACCCATCCAAGTGTTTGCCAAAATTCCTGTGCTATCACTCTTTTTCTGTTTGGTCTTCGTTCTTTGCCTGTTGTTTTTGGGTATTTGCTTTGTCTTCGCGATTTTGCCATTTTGGGTGATTAATTGTTGGCCAAAAAGTCAAAAAAATAACTCTTTTTTGGCTGATCTTCTTTGCTTCATAAGAGATCAAAGTTATCTGATAAATCCTTATGCATATTTTTATTTACAGTATTTTCATAAACGTGTGAATCAGTTCTGTAGACTTGGAGTCCAAACTCAATAGCATTTCTTTTGTGTCGCTTGATCAATGGATCTCGTACTCACCGACCTATCATTTGGTGTTTGGCATAATTGATAAATACATATCGTAATCTATGGGATTTACTGGGTTTTTGCATCCGTCACCATTCGGATGTCACTAGACAAATTGCAAGGGAATGTCCCCTTGGCTTTGGCTCAATGATATTTACTATTTATCTTGTCATCTGTTTGTCCTTTCTTATTTCTCAGTACTACATTGGACAGTCAAAGTCGTTTTACTCGTTTGGATGTCTGATAATCAAGATAAGCTCAGCCTTTTCCTACTCATCTTTCGCACACTCTTTCAGGACTCTTTGCGATAGACACGCTGTGTAACTTTTGTCCTTAGTGAGTCAGTTAATCATTCCTCGATCATCTTTCACTTGCTGATGGTTTCAGTTATGAAAGGAGGCGTTGCATTTTTCTTTTTTAAATTATGGGGCAAACACCAGCCAGCTGTTCATAGCACAACTAAAATACATTACGATCAATAAGGTAAAACAGTATCAAATGGGTTCTTAATTTAGTTTTTCCTTGGTCTTTGATTCCTCACACAGGTGGGTGAGGTCGGGGAGCTGTCGGAGATATTCCAGTGGAAAGGGGAGGTTCCGAAGGGACTTCCGGATTGGAAAGAGGAGGAGAGAGTGCACTTGGGCGAGGAGCTCTCGGATGTGCTGCTCTATCTGGTCAGGCTCTCTGACGTCTGCGGCATCGACTTGGGCCGAGCTGCCCTCCGCAAGGTCGAGCTCAACGCCCTCAAATACCCTGTCTCTCTCTCCAAATTGGCCTCTTCCAAGAATCAAGAAGTTGTCATCACCAAAACCCTCGTTGACAATAGTGATACTACTGGCACTGTTGGGGCTGAGAGTTGTTGATCGTCTTGAGCTTCTTTTTCTTTTTTTGATCTAAATAATCGACTCTATGTCACTTGCTCTTAATGAAATCAGACTCTTCGTTTTGTAATTTGCATCGAATGTCGCAAGAAGTGGCTTTCTTCAACATATTGGCGTGATCTGAATGCACTCGCGCAATCTTGCTACATCGAGCATTTATGGCAATGCTTTTGATATGATTACAATCTAGTTTAGTGAGGAGTCTAGATATTGATTCATGCGATCATGGAATTGGCGGTCCACTTAAAGCCGATTTGTCCGGAGGGCAAAATGAATGAACCTAGACAAGCAATCCCTTCTTGAGTCTAACTAGCCAATCTTGGTACACCCAAACAAAGCCATTTATATAAAGAAACTCAATAACTTTTTTAGTCACAGGTGAGTCTTGACAAAAACTTTTAGACTCGACAGTCGGTATCGTATCCATTTGATTCAAGCTCGTCCATTAATCAAATATATCTATTAGCTCTATTTTGGACAAAAACTCTTATGCTTCTCCAGTAGATTTTGGGAAAAAGACTCTTTTGATTTGTACTTTCATATTTGTCAAGATTGTGTTAAAATGGGAACAGAGATCACCAAATCTTTGGGGTCGGTTGGAAAATAGAGCTATAGAGTCTTAAAGAGGGTCTCCTGTCTCTTTATGAATCGCATGGGGGATGATACGGGGCGGGATTGTGAGGTACTGACATATCCTCAAAGATTTTGTTACTCATCCACTTAAAATATTTTTTATTTATTAAATCTTCTTTACTCAGGATAGTTTGTCGTCGGATGATTTTAGCAAGCTATCTTTTAGAGGTAAATCGAAGATCTCATCTAACTTGTCCAAGTTGAACGAGTAAACTTGAGATTGCGTTTGGTCATCCAGATTTCTAAATGGGATAGGACTGGATAGGATAGGATAAGAAATCCATAGCTTTCTTCATATCCTATCAACTGTTTGGTGAACTACGGATTTAAAGTCGGATATCCTCATATCCTATCCAATCTACTGTTTGGTAAACTACAGATTTAAAGTCAAATATCCTCGTATCTTATCCAATTTATCATTTAGTGAACTATGGATTTAAATTCAGATATTTTAAAAATAATAACATGAGGAAGTACAAATTTGCAGGTTTAATATTCACAAAATCATCCAAACAATATATATTTTTCAAATTAACAGATTCTCGTCGAATTTCATGATAACGCATCGTAATAATCTTTTCTGTTCCTTTGAAATAATCTTTTGGATACCCCCTTCAAAGTCAAATGTTTTTAGAATAACCTCAATTTCAATATATTCACTTTGAAACATGAATTCTTTTTATCTCTTACAAGTTTTTCATTTGTTTCCATTTGTTTCCTTCAACATCAAACATTTTTAGAATAACATCAAATTTCAATATATCTTCCCTAGTTTTCTGTTTGTATCCAAGTTCATGGAACTGCTTTGCCACAAGAAACGATTTATGTAGCTAAACCAAAATTAAAATGAATTTGGAGATGTCTCTCAAGTCATCATCTCAAACGATAACCCAATCGAAATAATATACATGAACCAAAATAAGCTTTCAATCTGTGTTATCACAAGAAGAGCAAAATGTACACTCGTTTTCAGTGACTTCTCAACAGATTACAATCGTTAAATATGGACAAGAAAAAATGGCAAATTTATGTTTGTAGTTGCCCTAAAAGAAAGGGAAGAATTCTTTGCTTGTTGCTTCTTATTAGCTTCTTATCAGGGACAAACAAAAAGCCACTCATGATGATGGAAGCGTAGTAGCTCAGGCACCAAATTCAAGAGCGTCTTCGTATCTCCTTGTAAGGAAAAATAAAGCAGCTGCATCGTGCGTTGCAACTTTTGAAGAGATCAACTTGAATCTCAAGTCCATGAACACATCGTTCGGAACATGTTCAGATGATGATAGTTTATCATTGTCGGCAATCAACTAGACACTTCACCGGAGTTCCTCCTGCTCGGGCCTTCTAAATCATCACAGTTAGGCTGCTCACAAAGGCACACCAGAGGATTTGCATGAAAGTAATCCTCCTCCTTGGGCTTATGACAATAACTCTACGATGACTTGGCTTTGCCATGTTCTTATCATGTGCCAAATGTACAGCAACTTCAAAATTATTCTGTGAAAGTGTCCCATTCTGATGCAAATCCGGTAAAACCACAAGCCTTTGACGATCTAAGAGAACGATTCTCTTAAATCCAAGATACCTACAGAAAAATGTCACAGTTTTTTTTTTTTTTTTTTTTTTTTTTTGGTGAAAAAAAAAGTCACAGTTTGTACACAACTTTTTTTTGAAGGAAAATGGGATAGGCCTAATTAAATCGACTTGCTCTTCCAAGGGAAATAATGGAAGAACGTCAATCAAGTTAACACACAAACAAGCAATCTCGAAGGTCCTAAGGCAATCAACAAATAACCAATAAGTTAACTCCCCCTTCTCACATTCAATTGGGATAGATCCGCCGCAATCGACAATGACCATTTGTGATATCTCATGGTGTCTACTCAAAACAGGACAAACAAAAATCAATTCTTTGTCGCAACCCGCAAAAAGATGTACATGAATCATGTTGGTGACACGAACTAAAATCATCATTAGCAGTGTGTACTAATGAGCTTGTAGGCTGTCAACACGAAGCCATAATTGAAATTCACCCATAATTTCAAATTCGATCACCACACCGGCATAATAATCAAACATGCAGACAGCACAAGCCGCAGACTGCGCAAACGGAGCCCCAATAAAAAGCAATCGAACATCAAATACCCAGAGCACAAGACACATGCCAACAATCAACGGCCAAGCATCTAGAATTAACGAAACAAATGACAATTGTGAATAACCTGCGGTGGCAACAGGCGTTGGGAGGAGCAGCAGTGGCGAGTCCGCTAGCAGAAAGTGCTTGGCCACTGCACCATCAGCTTGAAGTAATCGAATTCTCTCTAGTGGCCTCCGTCATCAGCCTCTCCGGCAATAATCACTGCCGCGATCCCTGCGACGAGAACCGCCAGGCAAAGGGGAGATGAAGAAGAAGCCATTGATGGAGAGAGAGACTAAGACTGAGACAGAGACAGAGAATCGAGTGGAGGTAGATCTAGGGCGAAGGAAGTGCAGAGTCGAGCGGAGAGCAAGTTGAGTGAAGAAGCAATGTAGATCAAGGTTGCATTTGGTGGGGGGAATCGATCGGGAGGGCGACCGGCGGGCGATCGCCGGCGGATAGGGGGTCTTACCTAGGCGGAGGAAGAAGGCTTTCGTAAAATTTCGATGAGAATCGGGGAGCTATTAAGGAAAAGGCTTCAACGTTGATACTTTGGAAACAAAGAGTTGTCTGTGGGTGAACAACGAAGAAAGAAAAAAAGCGTAGGGTTTTATGTTTCGTATAAAAGAAATCCTATCCGACCTTATCCCACCCCGCTCCCTCGGATTTTTTTATCAGGTTTATATTCCGTCTATATCCGACCTTATCCTATCCTAGACAACTACCAAACATGGGATATGATAAAATATATCCTATCCTGGTTTTTATTCGGTCGACCAAACGCAGCCTGAGTGTCTTTAACCCTACCATTTCTTTTCAGAAAATTTTTGGTAGACTTTAAAGATTGAACAACACAAGAATTATTGAGAATCATATTTGCCAAAATTATTTCAATATATTTATTTGGGTCAGATTCAAACTCCGACCTATAATTTTCCATTAAAATCATGCTTTGTGCATGGTTTCCAGGTGGCCCTTTATCTCTCTGTCTTTGAGAAGTATCTCACACTTAGGGCGCGTTTGGTAACGATTCTGTTCCCGGGAGTAGATTCGATCGGGCGATTCTTTTTTTATTTCGTTCCCGGGAAGCGATTCTAAGCATTTTAATTTGTTTGGTAATTGTCCAAAATTTCTACGGAATAGAATTGCGTTTGGTACCGTGCTCATTAATTCTGTTCCAAATCAATTTCTTTTAATTTTTAAATAATTTTTAAATAATTTTTAAATAATTTTTTTACTTTTTTTCCTTTTTTCCTTTTCTTTTTTCATTTTTCATTTTTTCCTTTTCTTTTTCCTTTTTTTCTTTTTTTTTCCTTTTTTCTTTTTTTTTTTTTTCCTTTTTCTCACCTTCTTCTTCTTCTTTTGGCCGGTCGCCGGGCCGGCGCGCCTCACCGGAGCGTCGCCGGCCCTCGGCGAGGCCGGCCCTCATCGGCCGAGCCTCGCCGGCAGTTGGGTGAGGCTCGCCCGGCGAGGCCGGCCGGCCACCGGCGGGGCGGGCGAGCCTTGCCGGCCACCGGTGGGGCTGGGCGTCGCGAGGCTTGCCCAGCCCCTGCCGAGCCTCGCCGGTGGCTGGGCTTGCCTCCGGCGAGCTCGCCGGACCTCGCCGGACCGGCGGCCGGCGACGGCGGACGGCGGCCGGCGGCGGCGGTGGACGGCGGCGGCGAGTGGCGGACGGTGGCGGGCGGTGGTGGACGGCGGTCGCGAGATGGCCGAAGGGAAGAAGAAAAATTCTTGATTTTGATTTTCAAATTCGTTCCCGGAACAAGAATCAACTTTTTTTTGGTTCTTGATTCTATTCCCAATCTGTTCCCGGGAACAAAAATTTTACCAAACGCGATTCTAGGCCCAAACTGATTCTGGGAACAAAGAATCAGAATTTGGCCCTGTTTGGATGGTTACCAAACAGGGCCTTAGATACTCTAGTGGCCAAATCAAATAAATCAGCAAAGTGTTGGCTTTCGAATTTTTTCTTAGATTGAATATTAATCCGTTGAAAGCCAAATTCGTGAGTTCTTTTTTTGAGAATGAAGTAAAGTATTTATCCCTAGCCTTCTTAAATCAAGCAACATATTAATTGACCTATTCATTATTGTATTGATAGAGTCTAACCAAATTAGCAATTGATACCTTAGGTATTGCTATATTAAATTGAGAATGGAATTGTCTTTCCAATTAGAAACCTAACGAGGTGGTAAATTAATATACCAAGTGAAAACAATTTTTGACAAAGGTAAATGAAATAACCTAAGTTTTAAAAACTCATTTGTCCTTACTTCTCCACATCATTGGGCTATGAAAAAAACAATGTGTTCATCTTCGCTAGTTTAAATGGCAAAGTCGGGCATTTTGAAACCTCTTAGAAAAGGTTGATTATTGATCCATTCGGGCTGTGGTTTCCTATAAACAAATATGATAACACCCACATCTAGTCCCAATTATTATTGAACTTCGACAAACTATTTTGGGTTCGATAGTAGAATTGGTTGCCTATCTTGCCCCTAGGCTGTAATGTCAATCTTGTCAGATTATCAATGTTAATTAGCATATAAGGCCTAATAAAAATATTCACATTTGGTTGCTTTGACTAATACTATTAGCATCATTAAATGGAGAGGGATTAGGAATATACCTACCACTAGATAGACAAATCATGGTTGATTGGACGATCCTCTGCCTTGAGAGAGCATCATTCGTAGCATTAATGACGATAAGCTTGATTACATTTGACATGCGAGTCACAATATGGCTGGCCATATCCTTTCCCTAGTCTTCGAATAACTTTTTCATGGTGGCCAACATCTGAGGATTTGAAGTAACATTTGGGAAGATATGCCCCCTCGTGTTTGCCTCTTTCTGGCAGTCGATTAACGGTTGAAGATTCAAAGTTCATAGTAATTTTGTCACTAATTTGTGTTATTGGATAATTGTTGCGGGCAACATTATTGGACTCTTGTTGGTTTTTGGTAGTCTCCTCAAATCAAGAAAATGTGTCCCATCAAGCATGCCAATGAGATTTTTCACCGGAAAACAAAGGCCTGGTCACCTACTTGAAATTCTAAAGGCTTCCGTCGTCTATCTACATAACTATTCTATCTACCCTAGACAATTCTAACCCTATCTTTACTAACTTGCCCGGCATCTGCCATAGGTTGGACTAGCTTTGGACTAGTGACTTTTTTTTTCCCCGACCATGTTCCAATAGACTGGAGTTCTGCAAGCTCGACCATATAGCAGTTCAAATGGAGCCATTCCAATACTTTGTTAGTAACTGTTATTGTAGGCAAACTTGATGAAATGCAAATGCTCATTCCAACTTCCCCTTAAGTTGATAACATTAACTCTTAACATATCTTCCAATGTTTGGATGGTCCTTTCCGTCTGACCCTTTGTCTGCGATAATGCCTTAATTTTTTGTAGTATTTTTGGCTTGATCACGCATTATTCTTCACTCTTTGATATCTATCTTGAATTTTCCCACTTCCTCCTGAGTGATTGCATGTACTTTTCCCTAAGTTGAAGGATGATTCGTATCGTTGTGCTGCGGGTCTCCACCTTGTGACGTCATTTGTGGCTGCTGCAATAGCATTATTTGTCGTTGTTACAAGCTATCTCTTAGCATGTGGCCTTGCCAACTATAGCTAAAGCAAGCTCCTATTCAAGCCAAGCACGGAGCGTTACCGTGTTGTCTTCCACAATTACGAAATTTGTCACCTTGAGTAAAGGTCGGCCTTAAATTGTGATTCTTATTATCACAAGCACATTTAGAAAAATATTTCCCATCGAATGCCTCGACAAAGGCATTCCATGTCATGAGAGTATCATCAAGGAAAATCCTTTCCTTCGTTGCTTTCCACTAGTGACTAGCTTTATTTTGTAGCTACGATGCCGCCAACATCACCTTGTCTTCATCAAAGCATCTTCAAAGTGCAAATATCTTTTCCAACTCATCAATCCAAAATTCAGCTTCTTTGGAATCTCTCGTCTTGGCAAATCTTGGGGGTTACAACATTAGGAACTGCTCGACCAGTCCCTACATGGGATGTTCACCATTTCTATTTTTGTTCTAAGCCATAAAATCATTTCTAGAAGTAGAGGTTTTTTGATGCTGTGCTTGCTACTCCATTAAGCTTCCAATGATCGTAAGAGCTTGCAGAATTTTGTCTAGTCGGAAGTCCTCCTTCGACTTTCCTTTTCGAACTCGATTGGTCCCAAGTACTCATGTTGCCAACCTATAGCACAACTATGAGAATTCTAAGGGAACTTTTCTATACCACAATAAGAAGTCAGTAGTTATAAACTATCATTAGAAAAAAAGTCAATTAAGCAATCATATGCATGAGGTGTTTCCTAGTTAACTATCTCATGACTCCCAACGCACATTATCACTCCAGGTGATAACCCTGCTTTGATACAAAAAATGTAACAACCTGACTCCAAGTTGCGGGGGTTATCGTTATGATGTCCCATGCACTACAACATCGATGACAGATCCATAACAAACATTTACTTTGCCTCAACTATATGCATATGTTCATACCAGCTTACCTTTAATGCATTACCCACTTTCAACTTATCAAATAAGCTATCCTCAACTTACCTAACAAGCTATCTTCAACTTCCAAACGTGTTACCTTTCTGAACAAGTTATCCTCAACTTATCAAGTAAGTTATCTTTAACTTACCAAACAAGCTACCTTACTAAGTTATCTTTAATTTACTGAACAAGCTACCTTTCTAAGTTAGCTACTTTCAACTTAGTAAACAAGCTACCTTACTAAGTAAACTTATCAAACAACACACGACAACATGTATACAAAGTTCATTAACCATCTCAATGGTTCTTCCCATACTTTCAGGGACTTTTAGCTTTAAGCTAAGTATCCGGCCTCAAGCCAAGCATCCCATAATTCCAGGGACTTTCTGGTATCAACTAGGGCATCCGACTTCAAGCTAGACATCATATGCATGCGAGCCATTTTAGCTTACCATTAATGCATGCTCTACCTTAAACTTATAAACCAAACTTATTAAACAACACACACAGAAGCATGCACAAAGAAGTTCATTCATCAACCTAACCGGTTCCTTCAGTTCATTTGGAATCCACCGGCATCCAAAATCTATTAAGCATCTCGTTCTCATGACCGAGGCATCATCACCGATGCTATGTGACAACGGGTCTTATCTTTTATTTAGTAATCATATCTTGTACAACACACCATCCAATTTATTATTTTTGCTCTTAGCCCATGCATCCAAAGCTTGAGGACTTGCTCATATGTGCGTGTGTGCATGTGTGTGTGCGTGTGCGTGTGCGTGCACACGTGTGTGTGTGTGTGTGTGTGTGTGTGTGTCATATTATACAACAATACCATAATTACATAATATGTCAAGCAAGGCACACGATTTGTGGCTCAAACCAACTCATTTAAGCACCGACCCTCTGCCAAGCAAGGCTCGGATCGACACACCTCAATATTGATCCAAGGCCCAGTGAGGTTTGGTATGTCATGCCTCAACATTGACCCAAGGCCAAGCAGGACTCGTTTGTGGCCCGAGGCGTGCTTTCGCTCACAGATCATGAGCAAACCATAGAAAATATCACAAGAACAAGTCATATAACAACTGAAACACGCAAACACAGTTAAGAAAACAACTAGCTCAAATAACGTATCATAATGCCCTAGTCAAGGGTTAGGGAATCTACTTACTCATGCAAAGACATGACTAGCATGTTCACTACCAAATCCAACAACATAGTACATCACTTTAGCCAAAAGATTAGAGATTCCACTTACCTAATGTGCTAAAAACGGTTTCACCAATAGATGATCGTCCAGTGGAAGTGGTGGGTGTGCAAGGGTGAAAGGGAGAGGGAGGCATGCAATAGAGAGGAGAGGGGAGAAAATGAATCAAGGGTTCAAGAGAATGAAGTGGGTGGCTCCCTATTTATAAGCCAAACCTACTTGTTCTCTGAGGAAGATCTCATGGCAATGATGACCACATATTCATTAATGTCCTCCTCAAACCAAATCTTTTGTAATGATGACCATATATTCACTAACTTGTTCTCCAAGCGCACGTTCTAGAGTCCTCAAGCCAATTCTCTTCATCTATGGACCAACTTCTAAAGAACATGTGCTACTTATTCTCCAAGCCAATCCTAATGCCAATACGACCAAATCTTGTGCAATAATGGCCATAGCCACCCAAGGGGGCAATTCATCGCTTTTTATTAAATGCCTAGATTTTGGTTATCATGAAACTTAGATTTAGTCACATACTTCTTATCAAAACTTGCTTTCCAAGTCAAGCCAATCTCTAGAATCTTTTGTTTTGTTCTTTTTCAAAGAATATCGCAAACATGAGAAATAGACCATTGGAAGCACTAATAGGGTCAGATGAGAGTTTCTCATGTTCATCTACGATCGACTATCCCATTTGAACTGAGGTTCATAGCCGAATCACCCTTGATTGGGTTGGTTCGTGGCCAAACTTGCCTAGTGTTGCTAGGTCGGTGGCCCATCTTGTGAGCTAGAATTGTGGGTATTACAATGATCAATCTAAATGCTCGAACTAGGTTTAGGACGTTTAGATGGATAAGCCAAAAATCAATATCATTCCAATACCAAGGATCCTCAAAAGCATGTGGGAAGTTCTTCAACCGAAGTACAAAGACTACGTGGAATGGAGAATAGGATACCTCCCAAGGCTACTATATGTCAAGCCACGTATCTTGATGATCAAGGCCCTACTCCACTAGTGGAATACCAACACTTGAACATTTGTTATCAATCGAAATGAATTGACCCCTACAATTGAGGAGTATGAGCATACTATTGGACAAGGCAAAGGATCCTTAGGGCCAGTCGTTCCTCCTATAGGATTAGATCCTATTTTCCTTCTAAGCTAATTCTTTAACATCCCTAGTGACAAAATTAGGGGCATCCTCAATGGCAATTCCAACACCTTACCTTTCTCCTTCCTCAAACAATATTTCTCGAGTCTAAAACTTGAATCTACAAATCAAATTCCCAAAACCTTCCCATTAGTCTTCTTTGGTTTTGTCATCTTCCCATACACCCAAAAACCTCTTGACCCTTTAGTTGTACACATTGTCAGTCAAGTATGTGCATTTAAATCCTTCTCACAAATGATCTTTTGATGCGTGATAGGGTGAGTGATTCAAGAATAGAAATTTTTTCAGAGGGGATTTTTCTGGTTAAGTGTATGGAGTAGTTTATATGGGGAAGAAACAAAAAGGAATAAGAAAAGATAGAACGATATCCTTCTAAGGTATAAAGGCCACGCCACCAATCGAGGATGAGCATCGAGATCTACGAAGTTCACCACCAAGGCCTAAAGCTTCCACCAGCCAAGGATAAAGGACTTCGGGATAGGAGAAGCTCACCACCAAGGCCTAAAGATTCCACCAGCCAAGGATAAAGGGCTTCTTGGCTCACAACAAAGGAGTGATCTACGCTCCAATAATAAAGAAACTGAACGGAGTTATCCACTCTTTGAAGGAGTTCACTCAAGCAGAGGAATTCTCACAATTTTCATTCATCAAATTCATATCCCCCATACATTGGATAGTTTTCCCCTATTTATAAGAGGATTTTAGACTTAGGAAATATAAAAAATAGACTTTAATGACCTAGGTACTTAAGAAATGCATTTATTAGTATGGAAACTTGCATTCTTGAACCTTTGGGTCTTCCGCATTCTTGAACCTTTAGCCTTCCATATTCTTGAACCGCATTCTTGAACTTTTAGCCTTCCAAAATTCGTGCTCCTCCCTTGACCAGAAAATAATCCTCCTAAAACTTCATCAATTGGTCATGCAAGACGTCTAAAATGGCCTCCTATTGATAATTATTGATATACCACAAAGTATCGATAAGTAATTAACATTATTCATTTAAAATGATCCATTGAAGCACATAATGCCCAATTTCTTTCTTGGCTTGGATAACCATTGATGGTTCTGAGTTGGTCGATGGAGCTACGTTGGATGCTCCCGCATCATCCTTGCTAAGATGTTTGTGTCCCTAAATCGATTCAAGGAAGAAAGAAAAGAAAACCTTAGAACACCGATAAAGACTTCTCCAAATTTGGCTTTTCTCCTACCACAAAGAATTTAGTTCCTACTTGAAGATCATTGAGGTCGATGACCATTATCATCCTATTCGTTTATTCCATGAAAAGACTTCGTTCTTTCCTCATTGGTCTTTTGCCGATTGGTTCCATCTACTCAAAAGAATCACTATAGACCAAATCCGATGGC
Organism: Eucalyptus virginea; assembly: GCA_014182375.1. Lineage (NCBI taxonomy): Eukaryota > Viridiplantae > Streptophyta > Magnoliopsida > Myrtales > Myrtaceae > Eucalyptus > Eucalyptus virginea. The sequence goes on along the minus strand of CM024524.1, from coordinate 25,505,239 downwards.
ATGTTTGTTTGTTAGGGATACTAGAGATGCGTTTTATTGACGTATTAGACAACCCAATCCCTCTCTTGGGATTGAATGGTTTAATATCATATTACCCTTCAAGGGTGATCTGCCAACATCGCGTTCTCCAAACAATCCCACCATCCCTCAATTTGGGGTTATATTAGATTGATTATCTCAAATGCTTCTCTAGAGAATACCGATGTGTGCTAATTGAAGTCACCATCAAGAAGATTGTCCACATGTGGTACGATTGCCCTCTAAAGCCCACTGCTATGGTCGATGATAATGACTTGGAGGGAGAGGTGAAGACTCATCATGTCTCATTGGAGTATATCCATCGCTGAGTTGAGCCTGAGCTCGTAGTGGAACTCCTTGATATTCTTGAAAGACCAACGCAACAACATGCCTATGTTGTCCAAATTCTGAAGGAAAGGGATGGAGCTAAAGCCAAAGTGGAGTGCTTGACACAAGAAAACAAGTGCATCAGATCAATTCCCTAGGCTATTTTTAGCTTTTTCCTTCATTTTAAAAGCATTTATAGGATTTTCCAATATATTGCACTAGCACTTGGTATAATAAGAATTTCCTTTGTTGTTTTCCTTTCCCTAGAAGATGTATAGGGAATTCTTTCAATTGTAAGCATTTGATGTAATTCCAAATTTCAATTTCATGAATGAATGTCAATAGAAAAGGGGATTTGGATTAATCGTCTATTGCTATTCCTTTTAATTGAATATTTGCTTAAAGGAAATTGTGATAAGAAGACATTTGTATGATAATGAAATCATATAAATGTATCTTATCCTTATTTCATCTCAAGGAAATATAAATTGAAAGGCGTATGTTTTCTTGTTAATTTCCTCTTTTGGATATTGATTTCATTCCTCTTTTTTTTTTTTCAAAGGTGTTTCAAACACGATTGGAAGTAAATCTATTATATGGACTCGCTCACAAGCTATGATAGAGAATGAGGATACCCATGTTCACATTACCACCATGGAAAACTAGATGATGCAAATCATGGCGTTATTAATGAGTCTTTCTAATCAAGTCAAGAATATGACACCCATAGCTCCTGTTGCTACTACATCTACCCCTACCGCACTCATTGATCGACCAATAGTGGAGTCCACTGAAAAAGATTTCCCTAAAGGAGTCCCCGTGACTACCCCTCTCGTGATAGACCTTGAAGCTCCTCCGCTACTCATCTAGATGAAGAGAGCGTGAGATGCTTAGCCAAAATGGAAGAAGGCATATGCATGCTGCATGGCTATCAACTCAAAGGTCCAAACAAATTCTCACTGTTCACTTAGGTAAAATTTCTTGAGTCCTTTAAGGAGCCTGAGTTCATGACGAGATATGATGGAACTGGGTGCCCGAAGACCTACCTCAAATATTATCTAGGGAAGATGGCCAGTTACTTTGACAACTCTTATGAAATTTAGGTTGTTTTGTGAAATTAAGTCCTAACCACAAAATCCAAAGTTCTACTTGCATCAACCAACATATTCCTACAAATGTGGCAAAACCACCGATCCAATGACCCCCTTCGTTTCTAAATAAACCCCTTACATCAACAAGTCTTGGGTTGCCTTCAGAGACCCCATCAGTATTAAATTTAATTCATTCAGAAGGTGGAGGATCCCATATGACTAAAATCGAACAGATACTTTAGTGTATTTAAAGGTTTATGTCTTTAATACTATAATGCTCCATATTAAAAGTAATAGAAAACGGAGGAAATGAGAATTGGTATGGAAAATGAAAAAAAAAATGAAATTTATATGAGAGTGGAAGAGAGGGAAATCTAAAATTGCTTGTAACTTTTAGGGAGTTTTATCAAACCCACAGAGAATGTAAGAAGTAATTAAACTTGTCTTTGGATTATATTGAAAAGAATTCAGTTAGAGAATTAACTTCATCTGTATAGAATATTCATCCAACGATGAATGTCTAGATAGTTTTTTCTTTTTATTATAGGTGATTGACTTAACAGTTATCCTAATTTTTATTCCATCCTTGTTCTTTTAACTTTTCGAACAAAGTGTTAAGCATTTCACGCTATGTATGGAATGAATAATTGTCAATCATGGGCGAACAAGTTGTTGAAGTATTGTCTTACATCACTTGATAATGGGTAAATGCTTTTTATAGTCATGTAATTTTTCTCCACTTATTAGCCTAAGATTTTAAAGCGGTTGACAGTAATCTCGTAAAATCTCACATAGTGTTAGAGTCCAATTTATCAACAGGTTTGGACTCAAAATCAATTGTAGAGTTTGTTGCTGTTTTGATGTTTGATGTGTGAGGGGGAAATTATTGAAGTTATGCCATGTGCAAGTTAGATTATGTGCAACACCCACCGACTCTGATACCATATTGGAAATTCCAACTTAAAAAATTAAGGTATTATATAAAGGGTGGTTTATTATTTAAATGTTTTATCACCAAATGTTCTTATTACTTTAAGTTTTTGGAAGACGAACAGATGCTTATTTACTATGCATTGCCAATAATGAATGATTGTAATGAAAGATAAAAATCAATTACATTTAATAGTTTGGTCAAGTATAGTTATATGCATAAATATTCGGAGATACTCATGAACGGCAATCTTCCTATGATTATACCGTAAAAATTCCTAGTAATTAACTTTGAGATAAAGTTGATGACCTTTTTTTTTGGTAAAAAGTTGATGACTAGATTGCGAAAAACAAATCACTTAATTAGATCTTCCCATTAATGGCTCGAGACCCAATCCTACCTTCTTTTTTTATGGTCAGTTCCTAATCCTACCTTAAACAAAAATGATTAATTAAATTACCTCGAAATGATATGCCAGTTTTAGCCCCCTTAAATTCTGGCGCTGAGACGACAACACCCTCACGCTCTCGCCTGCCTTGGGGTTTTCGGCTCCTTTCTCTCTCTCACTCCTGTGAAAGAATAGACAATGGTCAAAGAGGGAGATTATAGCGTGACCCTCGATCTTCTGAAGCAGAAGATGGCCGAGTTCGCTAAGGAGAGAGATTGGGGTCAGTTTCACAGCCCCAGAAACCTCCTTTTGGCTCTGGTAGTCTTCTTTCCTTATTGTTTGCAATCTTATATGTTGGGAGATAAACCGATCCAACTGTTTGAGAAGATTACTTTCCCATCACTCTTTTTTATGTCTGGTCTTCGTCTTTTGCCTGTCGTTTTTAGGTCTTTGCTTTGTCTTCGTGATTTTGCCATTTTGGGTGATTAATTGTTGGCTAAAAACTCAAAAAATAATTCTTTTTTGGCCGATCTTCTTTGCTCCATAAAAGATCAAAGTTATCTGATAAATCCGTTAGCATATATTTACAGTTTTTTCATAAGCGTGCGAATCAGTTCTGTAAACTTGGAGTCCAAACTCAATAGCATTTCTTTCGTGTCGCTTGATCAATGGATCTCGTATGCACAGACCCATCACTTGGTGTGTGACATAATTGATAAATACATATTGTAATCCATGGGAATTACTGGGTTTTTGCTTCCGTCACCATTCGTATGTCACTAGACAAAATGCAAGGGAATGCACACTTGCTTTTGCTCAATGATATTGTTAAAATTTTTGGATGTATGCGTGCAAAAGCATAGTTTTGGTATTAGTTATAGTTTTTGATTAGTGATGTTGTGTGCAAGTGTATGATATAGTTTGTAGATGATGGATAAGGGATGAGATAGTATAGTTCAAGGGATAAACACAAATTTTTATGGGATAAGGATAGTTTCACTAGTTTATGAAAATAATTTTAAAATAGTTGAAGGAAGTGTTGATGGAGGAGCTTCATGATATGGAGTATATTCTCATGCTCCTCTCATTCTATTACATCAATGGGTTACGGTTTTTTTCTAGGCATTTCCACCGACTAAGTACAGTCGCCTTAGAAGATTCTGGACTTCTCTTGAATGCTGTCCGCGAAGACTTCTCTAGCTTGTTCTAGGATTTTTTTCTTCAACTTGGCTTCTGCTTGCTTGCATTCTCATGTGAATCTTCTAGATTCAGCTAGCAACCTTCATTCTCAATAGTTCTAGACAATCTTCAACATGGATGCTGCTGCAAAGGTTTAGTAGTTTCTAGATAGTTTTAGAAAATGGATCACAATTTCCAACATATATTTACTATTTATCTTGATATCTGTTTGTCCTTACTTATTTCTCAATACTAGATTGGACTGTCAAGTTTACTCGTTTGGGTGTCTGATAATGAAGATAAGCTCGGCCTTCTCCCACTTATCTTTCGCACTCTCTTTCAGGACTCTTAGTGAAACCCACACTGGGTAACTTTTGCCCTTTCGTAAGTCGATTTATCATTCCTCGATCATCTTTCACTTGCTCACAGTTTCAGCTGTGAAAAGAGGCGTTGCATTTTTGTTAAAGTATGGGGCAAACACCTGCCAGCTTTTCATAGCACAACTAGAATACATCAGAGTCAATAAGGCAAAATCGTACCAAATGGGTTCTTAAATTAGTGTTTCCTTCGGTCTTTGATTCTTCACACAGGTGGGTGAGGTCGGGGAGCTGTCGGAGATATTCCAGTGGAAAGGGGAGGTTCCAAAGGGACTTCCGGATTGGAAAGATGAGGAGAGAGTGCACTTGGGCGAGGAGCTCTCAGACGTGCTGCTTTATCTGGTCCAGCTCTCTGACGTCTGCGGCATCGACTTGGGCCGAGCTGCCCTCCGCAAGGTTGAGCTCAACGCCCTCAAATACCCTGTCTCTCTCTCCAAATTGGTCTCTTCCAAGGATCAAGAAGTTATCACCAACAAAACCCTTGTTGACAATAGTGATACTTCTGGCACTGTTGGGGCCGAGAGTGGTTGATCATTTTGAACTTCTTTTCTTTTTGATCTAAATAATCGACTATATGTCTCTTTCTCTTAATGGAATTAGACTCTTTGTTTTGAAATTTGCATCGAATGTGCGCAAGAATTGGCTTTCTTTGACATATTGGCAACTCTTACCGCACTCGCACAATCTTGCAACATTGAGCATTTATAACAATGCTTTTGATGTGATTACAATCTGGTTTAGTGAGAAGTCTAGATATTGGTTTCATACTATCACAAAATTGGCGGTCCACTCAAAGCTGATTTGTCCAGAGGGCAAAGTGAATGAGCTTAGACAAGCGATCCCTTCTTGAGTCTAACTGGCCAATCTTGGCCACCCAAAGACGGCCATTTTATAAAGAAACTCAGTAACTTTTTTAATCACGGGTGAGTCTTGACAAAAAGTTTTAGTCTCGACAGTTGGTATCATATCCATTTGGTTCAAGCTCAGCCATTAATCAAATCTAGATATTAGCTATATTTTGGATAAAAACTCTCATCCTTCTCTTGTAGATTTTGGGAAAAAGACCCTTTTGATTTGTACTTGTATATTTGTCGAGATTTTGTTGAAATGGGAAAAGAGATCACCAAATCTTTGGGGTCGGTTGGAAAATAGAGCTATAAAGTTTTAAAGAGGGTCACCTGTCTCTCCATGAATTGCATGGGGGATGATATGGGGTGGGATCGTGAGGTACTAACATATCCTCAAAGATTTTGTTACTCATCCACTTACAATTTTTTTTATTTATTAAATCTTCTTTACTTGGGATAATTTGCCGTCCGATAATTTTAGCGAGCCAATTTTTAGGAGTAAATCAAAGATCTCATCTAACTTGTTCTTGTTGAATGGGTAAACTTGAGTGTCTTTCACCCTAGCCATCTTTTCTTTTTTTTTTTTGGTAGGCTTCAAGGATAGAACAACGTAAGACTTACTGAGAATCATATTTGCCACATTTATCAATATTTTTATTTGGGTCAGATTCATATTCCAATTCATAATCTTCCATTAAAGCTGCGTCTTTAAGAAGCATCTCATACTTAATTACTCTAGTTGCCAATTGAAATGAACTGGCAAAGTCTTGGCTTTCGAAATTATTTTTCTTAGATTGAATATCAATCCGTCAAAAGCCAAATTGGTGAATTCTTTTTCTGAGATGGAAGTAAGGCATTTACCTTAGCCTTCTTAATTCAAGCAAAAAATTAATTGACCTATTCATTATTGTATTGATAGAGTTCAACCAAATTAGCAATTGATACCTTAGGTATCGCTCTATAAAATTGAGAATGGAATTGTCTTTTCAATTACACAACGAATTAGGTGGTAAATTAGTATTCTAGGTAAAAACGGTTTTTAACCTATGTTTTAAAAACTCATCTATCCTTACTTCTCCTTATTGGGCTATAAAATCGAACAATGTGTTCGATGACCAATTGTTAATCTTCGCCAGTTTAAATGGCAAAGTCGGACCTTTTGAAACCTCTCAAAAAAGGCTGACTGTTGATCCATTTAGGGTGTGGTTTCTTATAAACAAGTATGATAACACCCATGTCTAATCCCAATTGTTATCAAACTTCTTTGACAAATATTTTGAAACCCAATTTTTAGTCGACGTATCAATAAATGTAAGAAACTTGAGTTTAGGGTTTCTGATTGCAACAAAACTTGTTTCTCGAACAAAAAAAATCTCGTCTTTCATTTTTTTTTTCTTTTAGCCTATCATTTTAAAGTAATTTCCCACTCATTTTCATAAATTTAAAAAAATACAGTTGACAATCCAACCTCGTGTCCGAGATACGATTTGCGATTGCGTGGAAAATCGACAATCCGATCTCATGCTTGAGATACAATTTGCGATTTCGTGAAAAGTTGTCCAATCTGATTTCATGCTTGAGATATGATTCATCAACTTATATATTGCCTGATTTGTTGCCATGCTTGGTATGAATATGATTTCCTGCTCTCGATGCCTTTGTTTGATTTGATTTTGCTTCCACAAAAGAAAACCCAAAAAAAAAATTAATTAATTAATTGGATTTAATTTTTGCTAGAATATTGTTTGTTGAGATTAAAACTTATCATGAAAATGTAATTGAGTCCTAAAACTTTCAAAAACTGCAATTAAGTTCTAAAATTTATCACGAAAGTTCAATCAAATTCTAAAACTTTCAAAAAGTTCAATAAAGTCCTAAAACCTGTCTCGAAAGTGTAATCGAATCCTAAAACTTTCAAAAAATGCAATCAATGGAAGGACGTAGATTGAATCACTTTGACAAGTTTTAAGACTTGATTGCACTTTTTGAAAGTTTTAGGACTTAATTGCATTTTAATTGGATTTAATTTTTGCTAGAATATTGTTTATTGGGATAAGTGCATTAGAAGTCCTAAAACTTATTATGAAAATGCAATTGAGTTCTAAAACTTTCAAAAAGTGCAATTAAGTTCTAAAATTTGTCACGAAAGTTCAATCAAGTCCTAAAACTTTGAAAATGTTTAATAAAGTCGTAAAACCTCTCTCGAAAGTACAACCGTGTCCTAAAACTTTCAAAAAAATGCAATCAATGGAAGAACTTAGATTGAACCACTTTGACAAGTTTTATGACTTAATTGCACTTTTTAAAATTTTTAGGATTTAATTGCATTTTAATTGGATTTAATTTTTGCTAGAATATTGTTTGTTGGGATAAGTGCATTAGAAGTCCTAAAACTTATTATGAAAATGCAATTGACTTCTAAAACTTTAAAAAAATACAATTAAGTTCTAAAACTTATCACGAAAATTCAGTCAAGTCCTAAAACTTTCAAAAAGTTTAATAAAGTCCTAAAACTTGTCTCGAAAGTGCAACCAAGTCATAAAATTTTCAAAAAATGCAATCAATGGAAGGACTTAGATTGAACCATTTTGACAAGTTTTAGGACTTAATTGCACTTTTTGAAAGTTTTAGGAATTAATTGCATTTTAATTGGATTTAAGTTTTGCTAGAATATTGTTTGTTGGGATAAGTGCTTTAGAAGTCCTAAAACTTATCATGAAAATGCAATTGAGTCCTAAAACTTTCAAAATGTACAATTAGGTTCTAAAACTTTCAAAAGGTTTAATAAAGTCATAAAACTTGTCTCAAAAGTGCAACCGAGTCCTAAAACTTTCAAAAAATGCAATCAATGGAAGAACTTACATTGAACTACTTTGACAAATTTTAGGACTTGATTACACTTTTTGAAAGTTTTAGGAATTAATTGCACTTTGTGACAAGTTTTAGGACTTAATCTTTCTCAGCCTAAAGCAGCTCGCCGCAAGATAGCAACGCGTTGAACTTCCAATGTGACATCCTGATTTTCGACCCTGCTTTCGACTAAATGAAATGGGCTTTTCACTGATGCACCTACAGTCTTTCTCTTTGAGCCGATCACTCACGAGATAACTAATCTATCAGGTGAAGCCATTAAGGAATCTAAACGCGATTGATTTGAAAATTCGATCATAAATCGATTGCTCGACTGTGCTAATCTGTAAAGGTCAATACGGCACCGTTAAAATCGACTAGAGACTGGAGATAGATCAATTTGACAGAGGCGTGTGATTATAGTGTGAGTGATTTCACCTGATTGCAAAATTCTTGTCAAACGACACTAAATTGATTTTTCTGTCGTTTCTGTACCTTGTGTCCGTATTTGAAATCTCGAGATTTTTACAATAACCGAGAGTCGCCAATGAGTCGAAGATATACATTGTGGATCGAAAATAATCGACTACGGGTCAAATGCGCTAAAAATTCCTAAAAGCTATCCGGTAAGTTAGATCACATTAAAATTGCATCCGGTTGAAATTAATCACAAAATTGAACCCAATTTCAGAAATTGAAAGTTTTGTCATGTCATGATTTATTTTAGGAACGTCGACTCATCCTTCAAAGAATTTTCGGCAAGTCTGGATTTTTGGCGAAAAGTCAAAGTTAGGCGATTTTGGATTAGGAAATTCAGAGAGCCGGTTTTTTAGTGAATTTTTGGCATTCAAGATGGATTGATTGGTGAGGAAAATCATGGATGTGATGTGGATACCTTAGCTGGAATTTTTGGGCACCAATTGAGATTGAATTGGAGTGAAATTGGATTGAAATTGAAGTTGGAGGCTCGAAATTCGTAGCCATGGGGGAGCTGCAACATTTCAGCATCCTCTTAGCTTGTTGAGGAATATTTGAAGGAGGAAAATGAGCTGTGGATGAAGTTGAAGATGGTGGGGCAGCCATTTGAGTGTTTAAGATATTTTGAGGCCCCTTTGTTTCCCTCCAGCTACAGCAGACCTTCTTCTTCTTCTTCCTTGCTCCTTGATGCTCCATTGTTGCTAAATTTGAAGAAGAAAACCGGCCAGCAAACTAGAGAAACCAGCCAGCCCTTGCCATCGACCGCTCGAGACCGCAAACCTCTTACATGCTTGCTCAAGCTCGTTAGAACAGTCACGCCGTCCCGCTCGCGCGTCTGCTGTCTGCTCTACGACTCTAGCTGCTCGAGCTATTGTCCCAAGCTCGCTTGGCCGCCGTGAAAGCTGTCGAGTCGCCTCCGCTCGCCACACGCTGCTCCAGCTTGTCTTCGTTACCATCCGCCTCCTATCTCGTCGTTCCAGCCAAGCCGAACCGTTCGATCCAGCCCTCTTAGCCCTTGGATAGAGCCGAACCTCATAGTTGGGCTATGAGCTTCATGACCCATTTCCGGCCTTTTCCCGGCCTCCCTTGGTGTCGCTCTAGGCTCGAGTCTAGCTTGCCTTCGCGTCGCCGTCGCCGTCGCCATGAACTCACCGGCTCGCTAATCCGATGAGTTTACTTGCTAAACATTGCTTATGGGGTTAACTATGCTTAGTGGAGGTTTAGTTTAGATTAAGATTGGTTTAGGTGGTTATTTTAGTGTAATTAGTGATTTAGATGGTTAATTAGGCTAATTAGGTTGTTAGATTAGTTTAGTTAAGGGTTAATTAGATTGTATGATTTATCTAGCTTAGTGCATTATTTAATTAAGTCCAATTAGGTGGTTAGATTAGTGTTTAAAGCTTAATTAGTGATTTATTGAATTATTTTGCATTTATTTAATTGCAATTTATTTAGTTATTTAATATTTTCCGGAAATTATACTAGGATAGTCGGTCGTCGGAATTTTGTACTGATTGCCGTGGTGTAATTAGTTTGTGCAATTGATTGTTAGATTGTGCGATTAAGTGATGATTGTTGATTTTCAGTTATTATTTCAAAATTATGAAATTTTAGTATTTAATTGGAAAATACCGGATGTCGTTTTTGACGCCAAAAATATTTTTAAGTACTATATTAAATAGTGGAATTTTTAAAATGAAGGATATCACTTTTTCTAGTTCGATCTAACCGTGTACCCACACACGATTATTTTACCGAGTGTTTTTTTATACAAAGAAAATAGGCCAAATCCATTATTTTAATTGAGGCATTTGAGTGCAATGCACAATGTCCTTGGCCGGGATTGGATGATCGTGTGATGGTTATGAGAACCCATCCCCAATGTGCGTTAGGTGGACGTTGCTCCTATATGGAATGCCCTTGACAACGGATGCCTGATCACGATAGAGGCTGGACCGATGCTCCTTCGGGAATGCCGTCTAGAGGTAAACGTTGCCATGCTCAAGGGAGGAGACAATGCCCGGTTATTCCGAAAGACCGCCAAATGTTGAGTAGGCCGTGCCCGTGAGGCAGTAATCAATTGGAACACAAGCATGAATGTTTTAGCCGCGCTTGATTATGGGACAAAATTGTATGGCATGGAATATGACGTGTCATAACGATTTAGCCTTATAATCGAGACCCATGTAATTATCTGAGATATAAGTTGAGGCGTTCCAATTGTTGAGTGTGATTACTGCATATATTTAGTCGACCACTGAGGGATGCGCGTATGCTCGAGGATTGGGGCGTGACATCCAGACCTCACCAAGCCACGAAAACACTTGCTTAGGACCCGAGGCAAGTAAATTGTCCTCTATTCTATGCTACGTAAGTTGATTATTGCACATCGAGGTCAACTTCCTTGGATTTTTGTTGTCTCGGTTGACTTCATTCATATGCGTGTTAGTCGGCGATTTCAGGAGATGTACATTACCAGTATTGTTAAGTTTATGTTTATTGAGCTCATGAATGTGTTGTTAAAGTGCTGGTTGTTGAATTTTTTATGCATGTGAGGTTTTTTTTTTTTTTTTTTTTTTTTGGACAGATTATGCATGTGAGGTTGAATGACACGAATTGTGGGTAAAATCCGAGGACGTTGCTTTTTTCCAGATTCGGTTTACTGTATACCCATGGTTTTGCAAATTTTATATCAGTTTTTATGGTACGAATTTTGTAAGGCTTTCTTCATGAAAGTTGCACTTTATACTTTTTTCTACAACATAGTTTAATTTCAGATTTTTCAGACTTCATATGGTCAAATTACATTCAAAAAACGTACGCGGTTTTGAAATAATTTTCATTGGAATTTTCAGACCTTTACACGGTTTCTATTTCTACAGAATTTTTTACAAGAAATTTGGACAAATTTTCTCATGAAAGTTTTAGAACATATCTTAAACTATAACGTATAATTGTTCCATGATTTTTGGACTCATTTAAGCTTTTGAAACACCTATTTCTGGATCTGTTTTGGTTCAGGAATTTGCCCCCGTTTTATCCCGAATTAATTAAATTATTGAGAATCGTGCAAACCGAAACAGATTTTTAGTTCTTCACAAAAAATGTTCCTCGAGGTCTCGTCCACGTTGTGTAAACCGCTGGTGATTTCGAAAGGTGGGTAAACCGCCCTTTTGGGTCAGTTTTAAATTTTGGGATAAATTCCCTTTTTAACTTATCTTTTGGGTTGGTACTTGCAACTAACTATTTTGTATCATTTCTCTGGTTTACAAATGGACAAAGGATGGTTGGTTTTGGAAATTGAATTGTTTCAGGTGCATAAGCACAATTGATGGCATTTTAAAATTGAATTATCGAATTGCTGCACCATGATAAGAGCGTGTTGAGAATGCCGTAGATCATTGGAACGGCGATGCCCCAGGTGTTAGTAAGGATGCTTGGAGGGGTGACTAGGTTCCTTTGGATGCCAAGGGGTGTAACACAATTCCCCCAAATGTTCTTGAGATGTCGGATGGATGCAAAATGCTCGAAGGATAGCGAGGTTCCCAGGAAGATGGTGGCAGCTAGATCATAGCAAATATGATTATTGGCATTTCAAATTCCTTTTAAGATATTACTAGCTTACTAGTTTCAGCGGAAATATTTTCCGACTTCCTAATTTTTTTTTAAAAAAATGTTCTTAAGCAAGTTGATTTTAAAATGATCTCCTATATTTTATATTTGAAATTCCTTGCATGTGTTGTTATTGACGTATGTAGTATTGACTAATTAGTAGTTTGCTTGATGAGTTTTATATTCACTCGTGGTTGACTATTCTCATTATGATCAGTAGCTATGCCGCTTCTGCCTACTTCTACCTCAACCCTCTATGGTGCCCTAGTGGATTTCACCTGGTACCAGACCGAGTTTATGGACCCTAATTTCCCCAACATCGTCTTTATCAAGGTCATTTCGATATTAACGGTAGTTATCAAAGTAATGTCAGGCCCGATACCACTCCGGTTCATCGCTGTATACACTCGTGTCGACAGGCGTCTAGTGGGACCTCTCCCCTTTCCCGACATCGACAACGATTGTATCAGTGGAGTCGAGTAGGGCAGGTATAGGAGGATGGAGGTATCATTTTTGGAGGACCGGGTAGCGAATTTTTGGACATTCTGTGGGTGGAAGATGGGTGACCTTGTACATATACGGTCTCCAAATAAAGATGGTCCAGTCAATGGGTTTTGGCATAGCTCGGAGTAGTGGTATTTTTTACTAGTCCCCCAATGTACCCGACCTTGTCACTTAACGTATATAAATAAGATATGAAATGAGATTGTCTAGTTTATATTTCCGCATGTGTGTTCCTTTGAGTTTCGTATGTCACAGGTTTTATTTGACCATACACGCTTCTCCATACTTAAAAAGTGAAAAGATTTTTGTAGCCACGTTAGCTGTAACATATTGGGGGCGCAACATCAAGGTTCAATTTTATAGGTTTCTATGACAATCTCGAAGAAAATGACACTTTATTTTTACTGGCCTTAGGACCTGACATGTGTACAGTCTGTTGATCACCATCTTAATTGGAAAAAGTGCCAAAAAAGTCATAAACCTTTTGTCTTTGTGTCGATTTAATTCTAAACCTTTTTTTGGTGCCGATTTAGGCATAAACATTTTTACATTGTGCCAATTCAGCCCTTTCTGGCCAATTTTGGCTGGAATTTGTTGACTGAACACCGACTAGCTGACGTGGCATGATCGACCTGACGTGGACTACTTTTAATAATATTTTGAAATTTTGAAATTTTGAAATTTTTTTATTTTTTTTTTTCCCTCCCACCGATCACCAGACCTCGGCGACGGGCCAGAGGCGACGACCGGCGAGGTCGAGGTCGACCTCGCCGGCCACCTCGCCAGTGGCCGCGAGGGCAGCCTCGCGCGGGGTGGTGAGGCTCGCCCGCCCAGTGCGAGGCCACCCTCGAGGCCTGGGTGGAGAGCCTCGCCAGCTCGGCGCGAGGAGGTGGCCAAATTCAGTCCTCGAGGTCTTACGGAACCAAGGCCTATCGTCGTCCTCCTTCGACACGTCGACGCCTGGCGGCGTGGAGGCGAGCTTCGTGGCGCGCGCCAAGAGCGCCTTCTCGACGATTTTCAAGCTTAGGTCTTCGTTCGCTTCCTCATCGTCATCGTCGTCGCTGCTGCCACCGAGCGGCACCGCGGACTTCGGCTCGTGCTCCACGTCATCTCCTTCGCCGAGCTTCGCTCTCCTCCCCATGCTCCTCGCACCAAGCTAGCGAGGCTCGCCCTCGCTGGCCATGGGTGAGTGTTGGATTATAATGTCTCAGTGCTGCTATTTTCTGTCTTGTTTTTTCCTCTATTTTTTTATTAAAAAAACAGCCAAGTTAATTTAGTTATGCATTTAGTGTTTTTGCTATTTTCTAGGAAGTGAATTAGCACGTTTAGGTGCAGTTATATGCTGCACGTGTGTATGTGGTTTGTAAGCAGTTATTGTTCTTGTTTAAGTTGTCCTGTACTTGACAGTTTCCTTAGAGAACTGACGTATGCAAGTTTGCGTTCTGTTTCTCTGTGCTTCTCTTCCTTATTCAAAAAATATAGCTTCTGGTTTTCTGTTTCTTATTTACTGTTTTGATCAGTAACAACAGTGGTATTAGAGCGTGAATGATCTTGAGGGACTGTGAAATGAAGCAAGTATCGAAGTGTAAAGAAGTTAAAGGGTGATGGAGACAGGGTCGAGTGGTTTCTCTGCGATGGCTTCTCTAGTATTTACTGGAGAGAATTATCAAGCATGGGCTGTTAAGATGACAGCATTTTTGGAGGGTCATGATCTGTGGGAAGCTGTGGAGGATGATTATGAAGTTGCTCCACTTCCAAATAATCTGACCATGAATCAAATCAAACTTCATAAAGAGAGAACCACAAGAAAAGCCAAGGCAAAATCTTGCCTGTATTCTGCTGTCTCGCCTACCATCTTTACCAGAATTATGAAGTGTGACTCTGCAAAGGCCATATGGGACTTCTTGAAGGAAGAATATGAAGGAGATGAGAAGATAAGAGGTATGAAGGTGCTGAATCTCTTGAGAGAATTTGAGAGACAGCAAATGAAAGAGTCTGAGTCAGTGAAGGAATACTCTGATAGGCTAGTGGGGATAGCTGATAAAATCAGAGTTTTGGGGACTGACTTGAAGGATGATAGGCTTGTTCAGAAGATCCTGGTGTCTCTTCCGGAGAAGTTCGAAGCCACCATAGCGTCTCTGGAAAATACAAGAGACTTACCTGATATAAAGCTTGCAGAATTGTTGAATGCTTTGCAGGCACAGGAGCACAGAAGACTTATGAGAAGAGAAGAGTTTATAGAGGGTGCGCTGCAAGCTAAAGTGAAGTCAAATGATGGAGGCAAAGGGAAGAAATGGATTTAGTTCAGAGAAAATGCTAGTGACTCCAAGTTTGTAGCAAAAGAAGGAAATTCTGGTGGGTCTAGCAAATGGAAGATGAACAAAAAGCCTTGTCAATACTGTGGTGGAACTAATCATCGTTTTTAGATGTTGGAGAAAGCCGATGCTAGATGTAGAAGATGTCACAAGTTGGGTCACATGGAAGCCATCTCGCAAAGAAAAAAATTACCAACAAGCGGGAAAAGCACAGGTAGCGAAGAATAAAAGGCGAGGAAGAGCACTTGTTTGTAGCTTCTTTTTCGAATCTTCTGTTGGGAATGATGCATGGTTGGTGGATAGTGGCTGTACCAATCATATGACGGCATTCGAAGCTGTTTAAGAGTCTAGACAGTCGGTCAGGTCCGAGTTAGAATTGGCAATGACGGTATATCGAAGTGCAAGAGAAGGGTACAAGTGGCTATTGAAGGAAATCGGGAGGTGAAGCGATCGGTGATGTTCTTTTTGTGCCAAATATTGACCATAATCTATTAAGTGTTGGTCAATTAGTTGAGAAGGGCTATAAAGTGAAGTTCGAAGGGAATGAATGTCTTGTTAATAATGCAGATAGCAAAGAAGTGCTAAGAATCCCAATGAAGGACAACAGTTTCATGTTCAAGCCACAAGAGATGCAACAAATAGCTTTAAAGTGTAAAGAAGAAAATGCAGAGATATGGCATAAAAGGCTTGGGCATGTTCACAGGAATAGCATGTCGTTTATGCAGAGAAATAGCTTGGCAAATGACTTGCCAAGTTTGGAGGAGGAATTTCCATAGTGCAGAACTTGTCTTCTTGGCAAGCAAGCCAGATTTCCTTTCAAAGGAGGAGGCTGGAGAGCATGTGAGAAGCTGCAATTAGTCCATACAGATCTATGTGGACCTATGTCTGAGTCTTCTCTCAATGGTAGCAGGTATTTCATTACCTTCACTGATGATATGACTAGGATGAGTTGGATTTATTTTCTGCGAGTCAAGTCTAAAGTTGCTAATGTGTTTGTGAAGTTTAAAGCCTTAGTTGAGAATCAGAGTGGGAAGAAAATTAAAATGCTCAGGTTTGATAATGGTTCTGAGTATACTGCTCACAAGTTTAAGTTAAATTGTGAGTAAGCGGAATTGTGCAACAGTTCTTTGCTCCCTATTCACCTCAACGAGAATGGGGTCGGTGAGAGGAAAAACGAAGCATTATGGAGATGGCCAGATGTATGATGCGGGGAGAAGATGTTGCCTAAGAAGTTCGGGGCGAGGCGGCTAATACGCTTTGCGGTGTTCCTATTAAAAAGCATTGCCCACAAAGGCCTTAGAGAGGTCAACACCTTTTGAAGTCTGGTATGGTGTTAAACCTTTTGTGAAAAATTTGAAGGTTTTTGGGTGTTTGTGTTATACTCATGTTCCTCAGGTCAAGAGGGACAAGTTGGATAAAAGAGCTGAGCTTGGAATCTTCATTGGGTACAGTCTCCAATCAAAGGCTTACAGGATTTTTCACCCTATGACAGGAAAGGTGACTGTAAGCAGAGATGTTGTTTTTCTAGAGGAAGATGAGTGGAATTGGATGGAAGGAAAGAGTGCAGAACAGCAACAGTTCGAAAAACAACCTGCAACAGATGTAGAGGTTGATGAAGTTATAGATGGATTGGAAGACAGTGTGGATGATTTACCAGTGAGAGGCACAAGGTCACTTGCTGAAATCTATGAAAGAAGCAATGTGGCAATGCTCGAACCATCTAACTTTGTGGAAGCTAAGGAGGATCGAGAGGTGGATTGCAAAGCAATGCGGGAGGAGATTGCAATGATCCGAAAAATCATACATGGGAGCTTGTTGATGAGACCATCTGATAAGAATGTGATTGGGGTTAAGTGGGTGTTTAGAACAAAACTTAATCCTGATGGTTCTGTCAATAAACACAAAGCTAGACTGGTGGTGAAAGGCTATGCACAAATATGGGGAGTAGACTATTCTGAAACATTTGCTCATGTTGCACGACTTGATACAATAAGGTTACTGTTAGCTATTGCAGCAGAGAAGGGGTGGCCTATATTTCAGTTAGATGTCAAGTCTGCATTTCTGAATGGAGAGCTTGAGGAGGAGATTTTTGTTGAACAACCTGAAGGTTTCAGTATCAAAGGGCAAGAAGAGAGTGTATACAGGTTGAAGAAAGCTCTATATGGACTGAAGCAGGCTCCAAGAGCTTGGTATGGGAAGATAGATCAATATTTGCAGGATTTTGGCTTTATAAAAAGCTTAAGTGAGTTCACTCTTTATGTCAAGAAGGTGAATCACAGTGTTGTAATTCTGTCACTTTATGTAGATGATCTATTAGTGACGAGGAATGATATGGAATTGATAGAAAATGTGAAGCAAGATCTATTTGCAGTTTTTGAGATGTCAGACTTGGGAAAGATGGCTTATTTTTTGGGTCTGGAAGTCAAACAGGCTTCATATGAGATCTTCATCTGTCAGAAAAAATACATGAAGAAAATTCTAAAGAAGTTTCAGATGGAAGATTGTCGAAGTGTAAGCACTCCTATGGCTGCTAAAGAGAAGCTGCAGAAGAATGATGGAACAGATGCAGTAGATGCTTCTATGTATAGAAGTCTGATTTGGTGTATCATGTATCTTACAAAGCAACTGGACCAGATATTCTATTTCTTTGTGAGTGTTTTATCCAGGTTTATGAGTAGTCCTAGTCGGTTACATTTAATTGCAGCAAAAAGGGTCTTGAGATATCTCAAAGGAACATTGTTCTTTGGTGTGAAGTTTAAGAAAGGTCGAAGTTTAATTTACAAGGATTTTCTGATAGTGACTGGGCTGGTTCAGTGGATGACATGAAAAGTACGTATGGGTATTGTTTCAGTCTTGGTTCTGCTTGTTTCTCCTGGTGTTCCAAAAAGCAAAAGATTATAGCTCAGTCCACAGCAGAGGCTGAGTTTATAGCAGCTACTGCAGCTGCAAATCAAGCTTTGTGGCTGAAGAAGATAATTAAGGATTTGTGGTTGAATTCCAGTGATTGTATCGAAATCAATGTGGATAATCAAGCTACTCTAGCAATATCTCAAAATCCAGTTTTTCATGGCAAAACTAAGCATTTCAAGGTTAAGTTCTTCTTTCTACGTGAGGTGCAACAAAATGGTGAAGTTAAGCTGGTTTATTACAGATCTGAAGATCAACTTGCAGACATGTTCACAAAACCACTTCAAGCTGGAAGATTTGAAGTATTAAGAAAGAAAATTGGAGTATGCAGCAGCAACTGATCCAAGGAGGAGTTTGTTGGATTATAATGTCTCAGTGCTGCTATTTTCTGTCTTGTTTTTTCCTCTATTTTCCTCTGTTTTTTTATTAAAAAACAGCCAAGTTAATTTAGTTATGCATTTAGTGTTTTTGCTATTTTCTAGGAAGTGAATTAGTACGTTTAGGTGCAGTTATATGCTGCACGTGTGTATGTGGTTTGTAAGCAGTTATTGTTCTTGTTTAAGTTGTCCTGTACTTGACAGTTTCCTTAGAGAACTGACGTATGCAAGTTTGCGTTCTGTTTCTCTGTGCTTCTCTTCCTTATTCAAAAAATATAGCTTTTGGTTTTCTGTTTCTTGTTTACTGTTTTGATCAGTAACAACAGTGAGGCTTGACCTCGCCAGATCCGGTGAGGGTGAGCCTCGTCGCCCAGGCCTCGAGGGCGACCTTGCGCCAGGCGGGCGAGGCTCGCCCTCGTTGGATCCGACGAGGTCGAGCCTCACCGGCCATGGGTGAGGCTCGACCCTCGCCTCCTAGCGCGAGGCCACCCTCACGGCCACCGGCAAGGTGGCTGGCGAGGTCGAGGTCGACCTCGCCGGCCGTCGCCTCTGGCCGATCGCCGAGGTCTGGCAACCGGCTAGAGGAAGAAGATGAGAAGAAAAAAATAAAATTCAAAAAATTCAAAAATATTAAAATATTATTGAAAGTAGTCCACGTCGGCGTCGATCGTGCCACGTCCGCCGGCCGACGTCCGGTCAGCAAATTTCAGCCAAAATTGGTCGGAAATGACTGAATTGGCACAACGTAAAAAGATTTAGGACTAAATCGGCACCAAAAAAAGACTTAGGACTAAATCGGCGTAAAGACAAAAGGTTTAGGACTTTTTTGACACTTTTCCCCATCTTTATCTATAGTTATCTCAACGAGTTCCACTTGATCCATATCATCATCAAACTTAATTTTGTCAATGAAATTCACATCACCTTGTCTACCATGTCTTTTATCCTTTTCTCTTATTAAACTTTCAGGTTTGGTCGCCACTATTGCTAACTGAAATAGATCAAAATAAAGTTGTCCTACGATTCTTTTCCTTATGTCAAACTTTAGGCCGTTGAAAACCAAATCTACGAAAGTTTTTCTCGGGTAAATGCATGAGGCATTTATTTCTTGCTTGCTTGAATCAAGATATAAACTGGTCCACGGATTCATTGTTTGGCTATTTCATGACCGATAGGTCTGCTACAGATAAATCAGGAATAGTTCTCTGAAATTGGTTATGGGACATCCTTTCCATTTGCTCCCAAGAGAAAACAGAATTGGCTAGTAACGCAATGTATCATGTGAAGGCGGTTTTAGACAACGATAACGGGGACAATCATAACTTTCAATGTCACCGTGTATAGCATCACCACATAATGCGGTAAACCAGCTAACATGCTCAAATGTCAATTGGTCATCTTCTCCTATGAAAAGTGAAAATTATAGCCTCTTGAAGCCTCTCGGAGTTACCATATCCATCCAATGTGAGTATGGTCTTGTGGACAGGTCTAATATAGCCCATATCGCATCCATATTGTCACGCCACTTGGTCAAGCACCAACTAATTTTACCATGGAGCAATTGTGGCAAGGGTTGCGACGTGTTGTGCCCTAAAGACAAGCTGTGGTACAGCTTGTTGTGCATATTGTGGCAATTGTTGTTGCAATGGCTATTGAATTTGCCGTGGAAATGGGTGTGGAATGTTTGTGGAATTGGTTGCAAGATCAATTGCTGTAGATATCGTTGATGTGGTTGTGAGGCTTGTTGCAGAAGTAGATGTATGACATTTTAAGGAATTGGCTGTAGAGCTGGCGGAATATATGATTGTGGTGGAGTGTCCTGCCCCTTAGGCCGGATTGAAAGTACACCTTAATTATCGACAGTAACATTAGGTGCAGGTTTGAGATTGAGCTGAGGTGTAGAACCAAGTGGTTGCACATTCCCAGGAGCTAGTAATGGTGTGTATTCTGTTGGTGATTTTGGTTCACCATGCCACTATCATCATTCCCACTTAAATTAACTTGAACTGGGTTGGGCAAATTACCCCCATTTGTTAAAGCCGACCCATAGGTCTAGGTTGTACGAACAGTTTCACCCCTTTGTAGAATTCTAAGTGGTGAAGAGGGTGGGATAACCTGCCAATGGTGCTGAAAATAATCTGAGCACTAGTGGGTGAATACCCGGAAAATACAGCAACATAGTTGGTTTGAAGCTGGACCAAACTACTTGATGTCCTATGCTGCCCTTGCGCACATTGATGATAAGTATTTAAAACCATTGGCTTAATATCCCCAACAAAGTGTTTCATCACGTGAGTGGTGAATTCGTTTTGGTATTCCTCCAACATTCTCCTAATAGCAGACAACATCACAAGACTTGGCTTAATTTGTCTCCTCTACTCTTCGACAAATTGTCTCGGAATATCCACATCTCCCCTTTGGACTTGATCCAAAGCCGAAGGCGTCGTTGATGATTCGGCACGTCCTATTCCTTCGCCGATTGGCGATGGTAAAGAAACATCACCGACATTGTCAAGATTAGATTACCCCTAATGCGTGGTGTAGTATCCTCTCAAATTAGCAACACTTGTCCCACTAGGTGTACAAAAAAGATGTTTCACCGCAAATATTCTGGCAATGAAATATCTTTTACCGAAAATCATTCTTTACTTTTATTTAAAGAGACCAAGGTTCTACGCTAAATCTAGATAGAGAATATCTAATGCAAAAGGGAATTGACTTCTCAAATTCAAACAGTCCCATACAATCCCAAACCAAGTCAGAATATGATCAACAACAAGGCCCAAAAATTACAGACTTGATAATGTAACAAGAAGTGAACAAATTATGCTAGAATTTAATTGACGACATAGCTTGATAACATAAAAAATATAACGTCGGAATTTAATTGACAACACAACACCAAGATAAAGAAACACGTCAGAATTCAATCGACAATGTGAACTTGAGAACTATAGCTAAAGAAATTTAAAGAGTGCAATGAAGATAAAGATAATTAAAAGACAACATTTTGTTTGATTTGTGCGGGAGGCAGTCTAGTGGGCGATGGCAGTATTTATAATGGCTTATGATAATTGCCTTTCAGTGATTCCCAGTGATTATAATTTCCCAAGTAACTTCTGCCGGTTATCTCCATATTTATAAACCTTACGTATAAAAACTACTCCACGACATGGTTTCTTGTAATATATGTATTTTCCACAATCTTGCTTCCAAGCGGTAACTATTCTCTTCAAAATGGTGCGTTTTTGGTTTCAACTGATTTATCGGACGACTTGATTTTCAAGCGATAATTGTTCCCTCCAAAAATTTGTGCCTATCGTGTCAACTCATTCATTGGATAGCTTGGTCTTCAAGTGGCAACTCCCAGATCCCTTCTGGGGATCTGGAACCTTCATTAGGAAGGTTTAGCCTCGCATTTAAGCAGTCAACCTCCTTCCTTCGGGCTGGGGGTTAGGGAATCCCTGTATAGGGTCCCTTGGTGGACCCCCCGTGGGAAGGGAATCTTTTTCCAGCCCCTACCTAGCTGTACCCAAACTTTCTTGGTGGTCATAACCTTTTAAGGTCTTTCTAAGGACCAAGCTTGGTCTTCAAGTGGCAACTATTCCCTCCAAAAATTATATATCTTTGGTCTCATCCATCTCAAACTTCAAAGTAGCTTATTAATATTCTTTTAGTAAATGTTGCTAATATTAACTAAATGTGGTCTGTCACCGCATTTCGACAATTGGACATGTGGTGTCAATGGATACCACTATCAATCGACATATATTAATCCTCATACTCATTGATAAGTTGGCACACTTGTACAAGAGAGGAAGATAGGGAAATCTAAAACTGTTTCATATAACTTTAGGACTTTTCATCAAATCCACTGTCTTTGACAAAAATTTAAAAAAATCAAATCCACCGACAATGTAAGAAATAGTTTAAACTCCTCATTGGATTATTTTGAAAAGAATTCGGTTAGAAAATTAACTCTGTATACAATTAATACTCATTTAACGATGAATGTGTAATTACTTCTTTTTTTATAGGTTATCCTAATCGGTAGTCCATCCTCATTCTTAAACATTTTGGACAAAGCATTAAGAATTTCATGTTATGTATGGAATAAGCAATTCTCAATCATGCGCAAACAAGTGTTCATCTTTCTTTAATTTTTTGAGTTACTTTTAATCGATCATTTAAGTGCCAAAAATTTCTAAAACCGTTCACCCAAGTATAGGAAATCCGACATGAGATAGCACTTGTAGTGAACATTTAAAAAAATTATGGCATTTAAGTGATTGATTGAAAAGTTATTTAGCATTCAAGTAATCAAAAAAAAAAATATGTCATTCAAATAAGCGTCGTACAAAAGTTATAACATTTATGGTGTCATTTTTCCTCAAACAAAATATATCCACCAAGAGAAATTTCTAGTGAGAAGCATAAGCGGGACCCACAAGAGCATGAGACTGTTTGTAAAAGCTTTATGTCTTTAATACACTAATGCTCCATGTAAAAAGTAACAGAAAAGGGAGGAAATGAGAATTGGTGTGGAAAAAGTTAAAAAAGAAATGAAATTTATACGAGAGAGGAAGATAGGGAAATCTAAAATTGTTTCATATAACTTTAGGGTTTTTCATCAAATCCACCGTCTTTGACAAAAATTAAAAAAATCAAATCCACCGACAATGTAAGAAATAGTTTAAACTCCTCATTGGATTATTTTGAAAAGAAATCGGTTAGAAAATTAACTCTGCATACAATTAATACTTATTTAACGATGAATGGTTGATTAAATTACCTCGAAATGATGGTGCTAGTTTTGCCCCCTTAAATACCGGCACAGAGATGTCAACACCCTCACGCTCTCGCCTCCCTTGTTGTGGGGTCCTCTCTCTCGCTCTCTGTCTACAAGTACCGGAAACTCCTCCTTCCCAAGAAAGTTGCACCAGAACCCTTTGTCGTCGATTGCTTGTGTCCTTGCACTGCACATAACATATCGCTTCAGTTGGCTTTTAGCCAGCACACATACATTCTCGCTCTCTCTCCGCTTCTCTTGGATCATCGCCGTCGTCGTCAGTCTTTCGAGTAAAAGAAGAGAGAAAATGGTCAAAGAGGGAGATCAGAGCGTGACCCTCGATCTTCTGAAGCAGAAGATGGCCGAGTTCGCTGGGGAGAGAGACTGGGATAAGTCTCACAGCCCCAGAAACCTCCTCTTGGCTCTGGTAGTTTTTCTTTCCTTATTATTTTCGATCTTATATGTTGTATGATAGACCGACCCGACCGTTTGAGAAAATTTCTGTCCCATCACTCTTTTTCTGTTTGGTCTTCGTCTTTTGCCTAGCGTTTCTGGGTATCTGCTTTGTCTTCGTGGTTTTGCCATTTGGGGTGATTAATTGTTGGCCCAAGAGTAAAAAAAAAAAAAAAAAACCTTTTTGGGCTGATCTTCTTTGCTTCATCAATGATCAAGTTTTCTGATAAATCCGTATGCATATATTTACAGTTTTTTCATAAGCGTGTGAATCAGTTCTGTAGGCTTGGAGTCCAAACTCAACAGCATTTCTGTGGTGTATTTTGATCAATGGATCTCGTACTCACAGACCCATCACTTGGTGTTTGGCATACTTGATTATTACATATCATAATCGATGGGATTGACTGGATTTTTGCATCCGTCGCCGTTCGCATGTCACAAGACAATGCAAGGGAATACCCACTTGGTTTTGGCTCAATGATATTTTACTATTTATCTTGCTATCTGTTGTCCTTACTTATTTCTCAGTGCTTCATTGGACCGTCCATATCGTTTTTGAGTTTGGGTGGTCTGATAATGAAGATAAGCTCGGCCTTCTGTTCCCACTTATCTTTCGCACTCTCTTTCGGACTCTTATATGATACACACAGTGTAACTTTTGTCCTTTCATAAGTCAATCAATCATTCCTCGATCATCTTTCACTTGCTCACGGTTTCAGTTGTGAAAGGAGGCATTGCATTTTTGTTAAAGTATGGGGCAAACACCTCCCAGCTGTTCATAGCACGAGAAGAGTACATCACAATCAAATCAGCAAAACAGTACCAAATTGGTTCTTAATTTAGTGTTTCCTTTGGTCTTTGATTCTTCACACAGGTGGGTGAGGTCGGGGAGTTGTCGGAGATATTCCAGTGGAAAGGGGAGGTTCCGAAGGGACTTCCAGATTGGAATGAGGAGGAGAGAGTGCACTTGGGCGAGGAGCTCTCGGACGTGCTGCTTTATCTGGTCAGACTCTCCGACATCTGTGGCATCGACTTAGGCCGAGCTGCCCTCCGCAAGGTCGAGCTCAACGCCCTCAAATACCCTGTCTCTCTCTCCAAATCGGCCTCCTCCAAGAATCAAGAAGTCATCATTACCAAAACCCTTGTTGACAATAGTGATACTACTGGCACTGTTGTGGGCGAGAGTGGTTGATCATTTTGAGCTTCTTTTCTTTTTGATCTTAAGAATATACTTTATGTCACTTTCTCTTAATGGAGTTAAACTCTTTGTTTTGTAGTTTGCATCCAATGTTGCAAGAAGTGGCTTTTTTTAACATGTTGGCGTGATCTTACTACAGTGGCGCAATTTCACTAGATGGAGCATTTATGGCAATGCTTTTGATATGATTACAATCTTGTTTGGCGAGAAGTGTAGATATCGATTCAAATGATAATGGACTTGTTGGTTTGCTCAAACCCGATTTGTTTAAAGGGCAAAATGGATGAGCATAGACAAGCAGTCTCTTCTTGAGTCTAACTGGCCAATCTTGGCCAGCCCAAACGCGGTTATACTTATAGGAACTCAATAACTTTTTAAATGACGGGTGAGTCTTGACAAAAACTTTTAGACTCAATAGTCGATACCACATTAATCTTGTTCAAGCTCGTCCATTAAGGATGAGAATTGTTTTGGGGAAAAAAACTTTCATTCTCATCCTTCTCTAGTAGATTTTGGGAAAAAGACCCTCTTTGTTTTGTACTTTCATGATTGTGTTAAAAATGGGAAAAGAGATTACCAAATCTTTGTGGTCGGTTGGAAAATAGTTATAGAGTCATAAAGAGGGTCTCCTGTCTCTCCGTGTATTACGTGGGGGATGAAATCGGGTGGGATTCTGAGGTACTTACATATCCTCAAAGATTTTGTTACTCTTTTAGGAGCTAAAATCCAATACCCTTTTGGATGTCTCTTCAGATATGGTGGTCTTATGATACGCCCTTTTATGGATGCATGAACTGGAAATAGCTTTGCCTTCTTTTCCATTTCTTTGACGCATCACAAGCTGTCGTCTCCTTCATGGCAAATCAGCGCCCGAGATTTCAAAGCGATGACATAAGACTTAACATTGACCTGATCATAATTATGTTACTGTTGGCGCCCAAAATCGACCTACTAGGCTTTGGAAGTAGACGAGCAAAGCAGGCCCAGCATGCGAGAACCAGTGAATAATGGGCTGAAAAGACAGCAGTCAAAAGCAAAGATGTTGAAAGGCGCGACATCAAAGCCTATTTAGATGAGCGAGATAAGAATGGAAACAGCTACAGGAATCGACACCAGCAAGAATATCGGTAAGGTAGAGCAATTATTAACAAGAAGCTGAAGCTTCCGAAAGATTTTAAAGATCAAAATGGTAATCGCCAAAAACCAGTTATTCGTAGACTATCACTATAAATAGCCAAGGAAGCATGGTGTAAAGGACCTTTTGCCAATATCGACAATCGAACACCTATTTTGTTTGCTATCATTTCCTTCATCGCACTTTTACATTCAATCATACTTTTATTTTTCTCCTGTTTTCTTGCATTTACGTTTACTCGTAGGTTAGACAAGTCGCTTCCTTTCCGGAACAACACATAACCCATTTCAAACAATAAAGTTGAAGCTTTTCCCTAGCAAACATCTTTTTAGCATGCTCAGTGGTACTATTGCGTTCCATTCTTAGGAGGTGCCGATGGCAAAAACAAGGAACCAAGAGAGTCGTTCCTCTACCAATGAGGATAACTCATCCCCATAGCATGTTGGAGAAACAGACATCCGTTTGATATATCTAGCTAGAATGCACACCCTGTTGATGGCGTCAACACAAGCGACCATTTTGGAGACATTCCTTGAGAATTGTTTGAAGATCGGATAAGGGAGTTGGCTCTGAATTTAGCAGTATTGGCCACCATGAGAAGGATGTTCAAGGAACAACAAAATGATTTGGCCAATCATATGGTTAATCATTTGTCCGACATCTTAACTCCTCTGCTCACTAATTTAGTCATTGATTTAACTTCGAGAATGGGAGTGTTGAGTCACGTGAATGTTGTTGGAGAAAACTTCATTGCGTGTTTTGAAGTTGACAAAACGTTTCCATCAGTCTAGTCTGAAGACTTGCAGACTCTATCGTCAAAGTCTGAAGACTGCCAAACCACCAGACTCAAGATTCAAAGTCTATCCTCATTGACAGTTTCTAGACCGTCGAAGAAGACCTATCCAAAATTAAGTATTTCTTTAAGGATTTGATTCTATCGACTAAAGAAGATCTCTCGGCTAGATATAACATCTCAGAATCCATTATTCATCTTGAGATTGATTCAACCATTTTGGACCCGTTAATTGGCAAAGTATACTTGGAAGGTTCTACTTATGGAAACCTAGATCCTGATTGTATAGGCAAGCAGGATTGGTGAGCTATCGTCATATTCTTTAAATAACTCGAAATCTCCCTAATTGATTCTATCCAACGAATAGATTGGAAGAGCTCCTTTGGTAAGTGCCAACGGTTGTGATGGCATGGAGGAGTATATAAGGAAGACGTTCTAGTTATTCGAGTGTGTGCGCGATAGAGAAATTCCAAAGTCTGAAGCTTCTTGTTCTTTGTCAATTCAATTGTTGAGCGTGAACTTGTACTCAAAAGAGAATTTATACTTCTATGAGACCTTAAGGAAGTGTAGCAGAGTCTCTACACTGTAGAATCAAGAAAGAGCTATACTGTAATAATTCTTTTGATTCTTAGTGAAATCCAGCCGGTGGGCTGTCAGTGCGGAAGAGTGGACGTAGGCTTGGATTAAGCCAAACCACTATAAACCTTGTGTTCTTATTCTCTTCCCTAAGCTCTTTTACTTTGATCGTAACTC
The DNA here is from genome assembly GCA_014182375.1 of Eucalyptus virginea. Taxonomy (NCBI): domain Eukaryota; kingdom Viridiplantae; phylum Streptophyta; class Magnoliopsida; order Myrtales; family Myrtaceae; genus Eucalyptus; species Eucalyptus virginea. The sequence goes on along the minus strand of CM024524.1, from coordinate 25,477,914 downwards.
TATTTGATGATTAGAGTCTAATTTCCTTTTCATAGTCTATTGCTAAACAAAGTTAGTTTAAAAGCAAAATTTATACTTTACTCTACAAAATTTGTTTTCGCACCTATTCACCCCCTCTAGGTGATCATACTAGCTTTCACAATTGGTATCAGAACTTGTGTACTCATTTAAGTTGAAGTGTTTTTACTTCAAAGTTAACAATCCATAGCTAGTATGTTGGCTCCAGGTCTGGTTGAAGGACAAAGTAACACCATACCACCTTATTTTGATGGAAAGGAATACAGCATATGAAAAAACAAGATGAAGGCATTCCTACGATCAAAAGATCCTCTGGAATGGGACGTGGTAAACAAAGGAATCATTCCTAAAGTTGCAACAGTCTCAGAAAGAGGAAAATGAGTTGTTGAGTCTAGTGAAATGACTCAAGAAAAAATAACCAAAAGACAAGCTCTTGATGCAAAAGCAATTTTTCCGTATATTGTGCATTATCTCCTATTGAATATAACATAATATCTTCTTGTGAAACAACTAAAGAAGTCTGGGATAGATTACACATCACCTATGAAGGAACCGATCGAGTGAAAGAAACCATAATCAATATTATGCTCGGTCAATATGAATCATTCAAGATGAAATCAGGAGAATCTATCACTGACAAGTTGAGTCGTTTTATAGAAATCGTGAATGGTCTTGAGTATCAAGGTCAACCAATCTCTGGACCCATGAAGGTTAATAAGTTACTGTGTGGATTTTCCAAAGATTGCAATCACATAAAGACCTCAATAAAAGAGACACAAAAAATCATGCCACTCTCTATTGATGAATTGGTTGGCACTCTTCAGTCTTATGAAGTGGAGCAAATCAACGAAGATGAAGACCCCAAATGTAAAAAAATCCATTGCATTAAAATTTAATGATGATTCTGATGTCACAGATTCTGAAGACGATATGGACGATGAAGAGCTTGCTCTCATGATAAGAAGGTTCAGAAAACTGGATAGAAAAGGAAGAAGATTCAATCCAAAGAAACAAAGTTCTCAAAAGTTACAGAATAAATCAGCTGAGGATGATGAATCCAACAAGGATGTAATCTGCTTTGAATGCAAGAAAAAGGGACACATCAGACCCAACTGTCCCTTACTGAAGAGAAAGAAAGGAAAAGCTGAGAAATACCGAAAAGCTCTTAAAGCAGAAACTTGGAGTGATATCGAATGTGAAGAAAGTGATGATGATTATGCCAATATATGTCTTATGGCACAATCAGAATCAGATTCAGACTCTGAGACAGACTCAGACTCAAACTCAGACTCAAACAGTGAAATCGAGGTAAGTAATTTAAAAATTCTTACTAAAGTCTCTAAGTATATTGATGAATTGTGTCTTAGTCTCAAAACCTCTCTCAAGAGGATTTCCAAACTAAAAAGAGAAAATTCTGCACTAAAGCAACAAGAGACTGTTTGGAAAGAAAATGTTGAAAATTTAGATAAAAGTGTTACTACTTTGAAAGAAAATGCATATTGTCTTTCAAAAGAAAATGCATTTTTGAAAAATGATATCTCAAGTATTTCCAAAAAGTTTTCTATAGAATCTGAGAAATTAGGAAATATTCTTTTAGCACAAAGATCTTACTTTAACAAATCAGGTTTGGGAATGACTACTGAAACCATTCCTCTAATTGATTTTCCTAAAGTAAAAGAAAGAATTAAACAAAGACCTACAAAAGATTCTTACAAAAATCATTTCCAAAATTTTTTTGTAAAACCTGTAGGCCGCAGTGCTCTTAAATATTCTAAATGCAACAGCTCAGAACATTTTGAAAAAGATTGTCCTATGGTTTGGAAACCCGTGAGGAAGGTTTGGGCAAAGACCGTATATCACACTAACTCCATTGGACCCAAGAAAGTATGGGTACCAAAGAAAACTTGAGTTTCTTTTTTAAATGCAGGTCACTATCAAGAAAAAGATTAAATGGTACTTGGATAGTGGATACTCAAAACACATGATAGAAGACTCAAGTTGTTTCATAAAGCTTGTGCAAGTTAATGGTGGAAAAGTTTCTTTTGGAGAAAATAGCAAAGGCAGAATTGTGGGATACGGAACCGTAAAGATTGGAAGTCTCATGATCAATAACATTTCCTTAGTAGAAGGACTCAACTACAACCTACTGAGTATCAGCCAGCTGTGCAACACAGGTTTCAAAATCAACTTTCAAGAATGAATATGTTTAGGAACTAATAAAGACTCCTCTCAGACTTTCATGGGCCGAAGACATGGGAATATCTATCTCTTTGATATCAAACCAGAAAAATCTCAATATCTAATCTCAATTCAAGAGGAAGCGAATCTATGGCACAGAAAACTTGGGCACATCAACATGAAGCAAATAGCCAAGATCTCAGCAAAGAAACTTGTTTGTGGACTACCTAAATTGACATATCAAAAATCAGATCTATGCACACCATGCATGTCGGGAAAACAGGTAAGAAATTCCTTCAAACCAATAAATCAAGTGTCCACAAATGGTGTACTGTAGCTCTTACATATGGATATCTTTGAACCAACCAGAACTTAGAGTATTGGAGGTAATAAATATTGCCTAGTAATAATGGATGATTATTCACGATTCACTTGGGTATATTTCCTGGCAAGTAAGTCTGAAACATTTTCATATTTTATAAAATTTGCCAAGAAAGTTCAAAATGAAAAATGGTATGTTATTTCAAGTATACGGACAGAACATGGAGGTGAGTTTGAAAATCAAGACTTTGCTAAATTCTGTGATGAATCTAGCTTTCAACATGTGTTCTCCTCACCATACACTCCAGAGCAGAATGGAGTTGTGGAAAGGAAGAATAGATCGCTGCAAGAAATGTCTAGAACTCTTTTAATTGAAAGTAACATTTCTTCTCGTTTTTGGGCAGAAGCAATTTCTACAGCGTGCTCTATTATCAATAGAGTCTTCTTAAGGCCTATTCTGGAAAAAAAAAAAAAAACTCCGTATGAGTTGTTCAAAGGAAAGAAGCCAATTGTTTCCGATTTTCATGTGTTTGGATGCAAACGTTTTATATTGAAAAATGCAAATGATTGAGTTGGTAAGTTTGAAGAGAAATCAGACGAAGACATTTTCCCTGGATATTCAACCATCAGCAAAGCTTACAGAATATACAACAAAAAGACTCAATCTGTAAAGGAATCGATGAATGTCAAATTTTAAGACTTTATACAGAATCATTCGATTCAGACCCAACCAGAAGAATCTGAACCTACTCCAAACTCTACAAGGTTTAAACCTCAAGAAGTAGCTCAGACTTCAGAGAACCAGTATCAAATAATCATTGAAGAATCAAATGAAGAAAAAGATCAACAATCTGACAAGCTAACCAACAACTGGAAGCACAAGTCAAGTCATCCCAAAGAACTCATTATTGGTAACATTAATGAAGGAATTCGTACTAGATCCAAAAGGCATGAAGAGTCTAGTGCCATGGCTCTTATTTCTGAAATAGAACCCAAGAGCATAGAAGAAGCTTTAACTGATGAAAGCTGGATTGAAGTTATACAAGAAGAACTCAGGCAATTCAATATCAATGATGTTTGGGAATTGACTCCTAAACCAAAAGGTAAATTTATGATTGGAGCAAAATGGGTTTTCAAAAACAAGATGAACGAGAAAGGAAAAGTCATAAGAAACAAAGCAAAACTCGTGGCCAAAGGATATACGCAAGAAGAAGGGATAGACTATGATGAGACTTACGCTCCAATAGCAAGGTTAGAAGCAATTAGATTATTACTTGCTTTTGCTTATTATAAGAATTTCAGGTTATTCAAAATGGACGTCAAAAGCGCTTTCGTAAATGGATTTATCCAAGAGGAAGTCTATGTGGAACAACCTCCCGGTTTTGAAGACCCAAGGAAACCAGACTCTGTATTCAAACTAAAAAAATGCGCTATATGGTTTAAAGCAAGCCCTTGAGCTTGGTACGACAGGTTAAGTAAGTTTTTAATTCAAAATGGTTTTGTTAAAGGTAAAGTAGACACTACCCTGTTTATCAAAAGAGAAAGTAAAAACTTCTTGCTTGTTCAAATTTATGTTGATGATATTATTTTTGGATCTCCTAATGAAAATTTGTGCAAAAGATTCTCTAAGTCTATGCATGATGAATTTGAAATGAGCATGATGGGTGAACTAACCTTCTTTCTTGGGCTTAAAGTGAAACAACTAAATGAGGGAACTTTCATTCACCAAGAAAAATATGCTAAAAAACTTGTCAAAAAGTTTGGACTAGAGAATTGCAAAAAGACTGATATACCAATGTCAAGTTTCTTGAAACTGGACAAAGATAAAGGAGGAAAGAAAGTAGACCAGAAGCTATAAAGGAGTATCATTGGTTCACTTCTTTATCTTACTACTTCTAGACTTGACATTCTGTTTAGTGTTTGTATTTGTGCCAGATTTCAATCAGACCCTAAAGAATCTCATTTGAGTGCTGCTAAACATATCATCAAATACGTTGCATCAACCTCTAATTTAGGTCTATGGTATCCTAAAGAATGAGACTTTACTCTCCTTGGATATTCAGACGCAGACCTAGCAAGTTGCAAAGTTGATAGAAAGAGCACCTCGGGTACCTGTCAATTGCTTGGAAACATGACAGTATCTTGGTTTTCGAGGAAGCAAAGTACCGTAGCTCTTTCTACAGCAGAAGCAGAGTATGTGACTCTTGGAAGTTGTTGTTCACAAATTCTGTGGATAAAATAACAGCTAAGAGATTTTGGAATTGAAGATTCATGCATTGAAATTAGATGCGACAACACCAGCGTAATCAATCTCACCAAGAATCCAATTCTCCATTCAAGAGCAAAGCATATAGAGATTCGACATCATTTCATTAGAAATCATGTGCAAAATGGAGAAGTCTCGATTCAGTTCATTGATTCAAAGAATCAACTGACGGACATTTTTACAAAGCCTTTGGAGAAAAGTTAATTCGAATTTATTCGTTCCAGACTCAATATCCTAAAGTCTGAAAAAGTTCAGACTCAAAGCTAAAAGTCTAAAGATACTCAAACTCAGAAGATCAACAATCACGACTCTTGGAATCTCTCAAAGACTATAAAGAATGTCATTCCAAAGAAAGTCTTCAAGGATCGCGAACAGGGGACCACAACAAATGCGTGAGGGTCCTACGCATTTTGACCTCACTGAGGAAGAAGAATCTCCTAGACAGTAGCAGAGCCCACAACATTCTCATTAGCGTCAATCTCCTCCATCTATACCTCAGGATATTGATAATCAAGCAGAAAAAGAAATCATTGAAGATGCAAAACCCGTAAGAACTCAAAAGCCCACTTTTATTTTTAAGCTTTACTCTGCTTTGAAGAAGGGTGGTACTCCCTTGAACTATATTGATGAATTCTTGAAAGAGAAAGGGTATAGCAATGAAACCCACTTTTTACGCACAATAGAACGATTGGGAATTGCCCCTACGAGATCAGCAGAAGAAGCATTTGCAAATATCCCAAGCGATCCACGAGTTAGAGGGCTGAGTCAACCTAATGGGAATGATGATGATAAGATGTACACTCATTTTAAGCCTAGAATGGGTGTTGCAGCGTATATTCGAAGCAATAGGACGGATTTGTTTCGCTCGAAGGAACGCACGCAACTTTATTCTAAGTTGCTAAAGCGGGGGGTGATCAACCCTAGAAGTGTGGATTTTGATTTTCTTGATTCTCTAAATGTTAAGCTGCGAGAGAAATTCACTCTTCTTCAACTAGAACAGTTTTGTTCTGAGACGACAGAGGCTCATGCTAAACTCACTGCTTACTTCTATTCTAATCTAAGTTTCTTGGATGCGAATAAATTCTCATTCAGTGTTCGAGATTAGGACTATGTAGTTGACATGGACACATTGGCTGATGTGATTGGGGTAGAAAGAGGAAAATTCCAATCAATTAATGTGTCTGTTGGACGTGCGACAGTAGAGCTTGTTCGGGATGGAATGGCGGAAGGACGAATTTCATATACGAGGATGAATGCCTTGAATATTTTGCTTCACAAGATAGTGATCAACTGCCTCAGACCCAAATCGACTTCGAAGACTGATGTTTCAAACTCAGAGGCAAAGATGATGTATGCCATTAACGCTGGCAAAAAGTTCTCTCTTCCCCACACTATCATGTTCCATATGTATAGAACGGTTGTGAAAGACAATGGCCAACTTCCTTACTCAACACTTGTCACTAAGTTATTCAAACATTTGAATATTTAGCCTCCTAGGATTCTCTATATTCGAACCTGCGATCAAATGGTGGTAGGACTGAAAATGGTTTCCAAAATGCGTCTGAATGAACTTAACAAGGCTTTGGAGCGATTCAAGGAGAAAACCCCTGTCAAGACTCACCCAGTCTCTTCGGCTACAAAACGGAAAGGGAAAGAGCCCATGATTGCTCCATCTAGGAAAAGAAGAGCACTCATCTTGGAGGATGAAGAAGATGGGGAGGATATTACCATTTCCGCACTTAAAAGCTTACATCGTTCCATTCCAGAGACAGGATCAAGACAGAGGAGAGTCAGAGCAAAGAAGTGGAGAAAGAGAATCGTTGAGAAAAGAGGCTGCAAAAGAAAGGACTGCAAAAGAAGAAGAAGGCAGAGTTGAACAAAATGAAACAGAGCATGAAGAGTACTTCTCACCGCCTAGAGGCAATGAAACAGGGGGAGTTACTAAGAAAAGAGGTACATCTTCAATTGCTTTTACTAGTGAAGATATTAGTCGTTCACCTGCAGATCCAGAAGACATCTATGCCTCTCAATTCCCTGAGGAAGGTCATGAGGTTTCATCGCCAAGTCTAGGTGCTCATATAGAAATACCATCATCTGCCAATACACCTCAGACTGTTAATCAAAGGCCAGTACTCAGACTGATAATTCAGCAAACTTTCGAAGACTACTTGATATTCTCTTGGAGATGCGCGGCCAAATTTATGCCCTAGGATACGAAGTTCAGAACTTGCAGAATGTAGGTCAAGCCTCTTTAGTTTCCTTGCATGATCAAATTCATGTCCTTGCTCTTCAAGTTCAAGCAAATGCCAAGGGTGAAGAAGTGGCTCAACTGAAGGAGGATTTGAAAAAGCTGGAAGGGATTGTCCAACAATGGGAGATTTCCAGCTTGTTCGCATTCCAAAGCAATCCTAATTTCACTCTCTTTTCATCTCTACCTTTTTAATGTTGACAAAATGGGGGAGAGATGTTGCAGATTTGAGACTTAACTCTTGACTTTTTGATTGACTTTACTTTTGTTTGGGGTTGTGACTGGATTTGGATTATTTGATCGTTTGTTTATCTTAAGCACTATGGGTATTTCATGGCAGAGATAGTTGTTTATTTACAGGACTAACTTATTTCCTGTGGATGCAGATTTAATGCTGTCTTTACTAAGCCAATTATCTTTTATAAGATATCTATGTTTGCTTGAGTATTGTTTTGCAGGTCAAAGATATCCAAATCTGCAGGAAAGTTTTGTCACCATTGAAAAGGGGGAGATTGTTGGAGAAAACTTCATTGCCTGTTTTGAAGCTAACAAAACGTTTCCATCAGTCTAGTCTAAAGACTTGCAGACTCTATTGTCAAAGTCTAAAGACTGCCGAACCACCAGACTCAAGATTCAAAGTCTATCCTCATTGACAGTTTCTAGACCGTCGAAGAAGACCTATCCAGAATTAAGTATTTCTTTAAAGATTTGATTCTATCGACTAAAGAAGATCTCTCGGCTGGATATAGCATCTCGGAATCCATTATTCATCTTGAGATTGATTCAACCATTTTGGATCCGTTAATTGGCAAAGTATACATGGAAGGTTCTACTTATAGAAACCTAGATCCTAATTGTATGGGCGAGCAGGATTGGTGGGCTATCGTCATATTCCTTAAATAACTCGAAATCTCCCTAATTGATTCTGTCCAATAGGTAGATTGGAAGAGCTCCCTTGGTAAGTACCAATGGTTGTAATGGCATGGAGGAGTATATAAGGAAGACGTTCTAGTTATTCGAGTGTGTGCGCGATAAAGAAATTCCAAAGTCTGAAGCTCCTTGTTCTTTGTCAATTCAATTGTTGAGCGTGAACTTGTACTCAAAAGAGAGTTTATACTTTTGTGAGACCTTGAGGAAGTGTAGCAGAATCTCTACACTGTGGAATCAAGGAAGAGCTATACTGTAACAACTCTTTTGATTCTTAGTGAAATACAGCCGGTGGGCTGTCAGTGCGGAAGAGTGGACGTAGGCTTGGATTAAGCCAAACCACTATAAACATTGTGTTCTTATTCTCTTCCCTAAGCTCTTTTACTTTGATCGTAACTCTATTTGATTATTAGAGTCTAATTTCCTTTTCATAGTCTATTGCTAAACAAAGTTGGTTTAAAAGCAAAATTTATACTTTACTCTACAAAATTTGTTTTCGCACCTATTCACCCCCTCTAGGTGATCATACTAGCTTTCACAAATGTGGCCCTACGATGGTGTGAAAGATTTAGGGTAGTCAAGGTGATTGGATCGGAGTGCTTAGAACCGTACTCTCGCCTGGATTGGTACCAGAAACTTCTAATGGCACAAATCCGGCAAGGGTGATTGGTGATACCTCGAACTTGGGAAAGGAGCTGCAGGTGGGCATCCTACAACAATTGCCTCCGAACGTCAATCTACCAGGAGGCAGTAATGCAGTGCCACCTGCAAGGGTAGTGAACATTAAATTGACTCCTGTACTAATTATAGGGTAACAATCTTACTAGCTGCAAGGAGGACTTTGAGACTTCACTATTCAACCTCCTTTGCCCCCCAAGGTACAGTTGAATCAAGGGAATCATGTGACAACCCAATTTTTATCCACCTGAATAATAGTGAATTTAAATATAGATAGATAAGTGGCCCCGATGGGCACCAGTTAGATTTAGATAATTGTGGAATTTTAGGAATAACAGCGCTCGGTCCGTATATCAGCCAAGAAATTTTAGTTTGTTTGTTTGAGTCATAGACTCAATCCTCGATCGCAAGTGTTCATGGTACGCCAAAATTGGACATGACCGATGCCGACTTTTCGAGGGCACAAGCGCCTCTCTCTCTCTCTCTCTCTCTCTCTCTCTCTCTCTCTCTCTCTCTTTCTCTCCCCCCCCTCCCCCCTCTTGTTGCTACCAAGTGGCAACCCCTCTCTTCCTCACCAATGCATGCCCATGCATGCATTTCTCTTCCCAAGAGGCCATCATGACCTTTGTCACGACCCAATCTCTTCGTCACCCAACCCTCGAGGAAAAGAAGGGGGAAAAGGTTGAATTTAAGGATACTTGACCATGAAAGTTGACTCACGGTTCTCATCCACAGAGGCATCATCGCTTTGCCTCTTGTGAGTTCACTAGATCGCAATCGCAAGTTCTCCTAAGCTCGTATCCCACGTGACAACCGAAGGTATTGTGACTCTACCCTAACGCCGCGGCACGTCTTGATCGATAGTTTTAAGGTCAAAAGGAAATTGGATGTAAATGTGAGTTTAAGGATACTTTTACAATCATGATAGCTCTCTCAAGATGTACATCCATCAAAGATGACATCACTTTATCTTTATCAGTTTCACCATCTTGAGTATGCTAAATCACAACCGTGAACTTTTCCAAAGGTCCATATCTCTGACGAGTTTATTTATATGATCTAGTTGTTTTAGACGACTTAGAAATAAGACAAGAGTCACCAGCCTCATTTTTTGGGAGGTCAACTAAAAAACCCAATCGAGGGTTAGGAGTAGTCCCTTGATTCCTACACAACTAGATAACTAAATTTAGGGAACTAGGCTACACTAATATTTCTATTAGCATCCTTTCAATACTTAACAGTGTGTCATATTACCTAAGGTGTCCATGCATTTCTTTTTTATTTTTTCGGGATCACTTATCCTAAACTAGGTGATCGTGCATGGGTAATCATTTTCGTGCCTTTCTATTTCTAAGAAAAATTAAAAGAAGGCAATCAATTGAATTAAGAGTACGAGACGATAGGTAAACAATTAAGGAAAGCAGTAAATCTATCAAGCAATCCTAGGAAAGATAAAATGGGAAATGAAATGAAATGAAATGAAAGTAAAGGATGGAACCCGTTGTGGCATCCTAGAATTTCATGTCAACCCTTGGATGTGCTTTGACCCATGATATGCAATAAGATTAAGGCCAGGCATTCTATTGGACAATTATTTGATGGGGAAAATTCTATTCTTGGCTATGTGTTTTATAAGCTGGAATTTATTTATTTATGTTGCAAGTTTTATGGCCAAGTGAATAAGTGTAATTAGGTATTTATATAAGTAGGAAATTAAGGTGGATTATTAGGAATGATGGTGGGCTGGATAATTAAGGACCAAACCAGCCCATAGCCCCACCATTCGACCGGCCCAAGAAGCCTAAAGAAGGAAGGGCTGTCATCGACCAAGAGAAGAGAGGGATGGACGGAGAGGCCCAGCCCAAAGGAAGGCCCATCACGTGCATGGGAAAAATGCCAAGTGTTTTTCCTCTAGAGCCAAGTGGCATTAGCCATGCAAAATCCAATGACTACCAATGATGAAGGGGAAAGGAAAGAGAAGGGGGCGGATTGAGAGAGAGGGTTACCGAGAGAGAGAGAGTGAAATCGAGAGAGGGAGAGCGAGCGTGCGAGAGGAAGAGAGGAAGAGAGAAAGGAAGGAGAAGGAGGCCGTTGCTGCCGATCGTCCGCCTAGTCGCCGCCGTCGAGTCCGCCTTGCCCCACCGTTCGTGTGTGCTGTGTTTTGCTTGGATTAGAGGCAAGTAGAGTCCATTGATCTACCCTTTGCTTGTTGTGTTTGGTGTGTGATGAATGGTGAATTTCGGATGTGGATGAAGTGTGAAATTTCGAAGCTACAAGAGTTGTGTTCTAGCCTAGTGTTCTGTTTCTGAAAAAACAGTCCGATCTTTGATGATTTTGTGAGTTACATGCGATGTTCTAGTGGAAATTTGACTTCAACTTCTTGATGAAAGTTGTAAAAGACTTCTTGGAGAGTAACATATCAAAATTTCAGAAGAAATGAACAAGTATAGACCGGTGAAACTATTTTTCTTTGAAAAAGTCAGATCTGGAAATCGTAATGCTGACCTAGTGTGATTCTATGAATTTTATAAAATTTTTCGGTTGAAATTTGATCTTGTGTTCTGAATGAAAGTTTAATATTACATGTTAAGGAGTAATATACTAAAATTTTAGAGGAAATGAATGAGTTTAGGTTGGTGAAACAATCTTTATCCTAAACGGTTAGATCTGGAATTCGATGCCGAGGATTATGGACGGTTATGGTTGTTATAGTTTTTAATCTATCACGAATTAGATTTCTAGTTCTTCATGAAATATTTACTTCTGGACTTTTTCTATAACATATAAAAATTTCAGAATTTTTGGAGCTGATTTAGGATTTTTACCGAATTTGTGAATGAAACTGTGTATGGCAATATTCCGAAATTTATAAAGACTGTGATGCGTGGACTGTACCGAATTGTATGATGTTCTTTTGATATGGTGTTCTTCACAAAATATTTTCCTCTAGATATTGTATATAACATGTCAAATTTTTAGAATTTATTAAGGCTTTTTACTAATTTTTCAAGAATTATGGCCAAAGGAGTGCAATCTGTTTTTATTCAAGAATTTGCTGTATTTTCAAAAATAAATGAATTTGCTCCTTGTGATATAATGTCTTGAGTGGTTGATTTTGCTGCATATGTGGTGACATTTGGCATGTTATGTAACATCAAAAGCGGGCTTAGACCTTCGATATTATTGCATCAAATGCCATGTTGGAATTGAGATACATGTGTGAATATAAATTATGATAATGATGATACCGTCGGAGGTGTGAGCCGACAATGCCCCGGGAGTGTTGGGATGCCCGGAGTGTGGGTGCCGGATGCCCAGAGTATGTGTGCCGGATGCCCCGGGAGTGTTGCGATGCCCGGAGGTGTGTGCCGGAAGCCCTGGAGGTGTGTGCCGGGGGGATTCCTCGTGATGCTAGTTGGGGTACGAGATGCCCGGAGTGTGGGTGCCGGATGCCCGCAGTGTGTGTGCCGGATATCCCGGGAGTGTTGGGATGCCCGGAGGTGTGTGCCGAAAGCCCTGGAGGTGTGTGTCGGGGGGATTCCTCGTGATGCCAGTTAGGGTACGAGATGCCCGGAGGTGTGTGCTAGATGCCCGGAGGTGTGTGCCGAAGGCCCTCGCGATGCCAGATTGGATGCGAGCGATAAATTGTGGGATGCCAACATTGGTCCCTGGATGAAAAATAATGAGATCCTTTTGAAAGATAAGAATTAAAATTGAATCATGTGCATGGGTGTATGCATATGGCATGATGCATGATCTGCTTATGAAAGTAAATTGATGCTATTTGATATTGAAAATGCGATCATGAAGGCGTAAATGGAACTCATAGTGATGTATGCTTGATAGCATGGATGATACGAATCATGATGATATATGCACGATGGCATGGTGAGATATGCACGACTGCATGGTGGTATATGCACGATGGCATGGCAAGATATGCATGACTGCATGGTAATATATGCACGACTGCATGGTGATGTATGCTTGATAGCATGAATGATATGTGTTTTACCCGTGATATCTTGATTGTCTTACTTGTTGAATTGTGTAATTTGGTGGGTCTTTACTACTGAGTGGTTGTACTCACCTCTTTGGGGACTAACATTTCAGATTGAAATATGCCTTTGCCACCAGTCGCATGTGGTACTTATTATGGATTGCCATCTGATGTTGAGGTGGAGTGCACAGAGCATTCCTGTGTTAGTGTACCTGGCCTGATGTTTGTCCGAGTTCGTGTCTTGGTGATGTACGATGTGGGTCTTGCCGATGGCCCTATTATCTAGGAGTTTTTGTCTGTTCATGTCCGGCGTGATGGAGTGATGCTAGGGATGCTGCCACCACCTCCGACTGACGCACCAGGTTGGGTGTGATCGAGCGTACGACTGGTGGAGGACGATACTTTTTGGTTAGCCGACGTTAGATGATGGATGGGTGTATATGTCAAACATAGGGTCGTGTTCTTTTGAGTTAGCCGAGCATAGTTAAAAGCCTTGGCCTTTTTGCTGTGCCAACCCGAGACGTCCATCACGTTTATGTAAATAAAAGTGACTCGGCTTTATCGTTTTATATAGTGAATAGTTGGTGTGCATTGCATTATTGTCGTTAGAGATGGATTAGGGAATTTTGATTATGCTTCCGTTACATGAACTGCGCTGGGACCGATCAAAAAAAAAAATGTATGTAGACCCCCAGGTTTTATGGACCCGCTGCAATTGAAATGGTATTAGAGTGGAATGTTATTGGGACAAGTGATTGGTGAGTAGGCTGTGGCAACCCTAGCGGATCGGGGGCCGTGTCGAGGGGTGCCACACCCGTAACTCGTCTGGTTTTTATATAAACACGAGACATATGTCGGGGATAAATGGTACAAAATCACAGTCGGAATGGACATTGACCTTCCACTGTCTTTGTGCCCCCTCCATCTTCGAGATCCTAATCTAAGCATAGTCTAAGAACTATAGCTAGGTGCATACAATGGAAAGAAACGACCTTACGCATCAAAACAATCAAAAACATGGTAAAAGATCAAGATCAACTAATCAAGCGAAACAAAGTTCAAAAATCAACCAAATTTTGGGTCTCGGGGTCAGCCTTTACAATCCATGCGTAAGTCCCTTTAGACACCTACCCAATTCATTTTATGACTTATAGCTATTATTGACTGCTTATGTTCTCACATGGCCAATAACGCTTGTAAGTTCCTAATAAAGCATTATATGTGATCCCCAAGATTTTCTCTCGGTATCATGCATCGCTACTAACATACATCTAGAATTCACATGCGTTGCAAAATTTAAGCATGCATGCAAGTCCTTTGGACCTTATTTCCCAATCAATCAACTAGCTGAGTGAACTGTCAGCAAGTCACTTATTACCAAAGCATGCATCAATAACAAACATAAGCATTTCTAATGAATGATGTAATTTTATGTATGAGGGGATACAAGTGATGTTTAAAAAATGGGTTTTGAAATCATCATAATGGTTTTTGAGACAATGTGATGTCTCAGTTATGAAACGCATTCAATTGCCAAGGCTCGCCTAGGGCTCACATAAATACACTCACAAGTATAATAGACACTTTGAATACGGTCCATAATAGACACTTTGAATACGGTCCAAACTGTGACTTTCACAATGTCAAATCAAGTGTGAAAAAGGATTTGAAGACATTTTAGACTAAGGAAAATCTAGGCTATGAAACGCATTTAGTTGCCAAAGTTAGCTTAGGGCTTGCATAAATATACTCACAGGTATCACCAACATTTTAAATACAATCCAAACCGTGACTTTCCTTAGTTAAATCAATTATTGAGAAGAATGTTTAAAGGATTTGATTTTGGAAACACCACATGTACCAAAGCGGTTTAAAGATGCAATTTGGAAAATCCATTTGTTAAAAATCATTTGGCAATGAAAACCGAAGGGTTTAAATCAACTTTCATGAAGATGATATGCCCTAATATCATATACAAGCTAGCCTAAAAAGTCTGTCTAAGCAATCACAACCAAAGGCTTATAATAGGAATTTTCAAACCAAGCACAATATATCAACAAAATTGGATAATATCCATTGATGATCTAGTTATGAAAAAAAATTACCTAACATGCACAAGATAATATGAAACAATTTTCGTGAAAGAAATTTTTCCTAAAAGAGTTATGCATGATTTTATAAAAATCAGAAAATAACGACAATGCATTAGGAAATCGCCAAAACAGCATAACACTAGTTCATTGTAACTAAGATTCAACCTACTAAATGAAATCTAAAATCACGAAATTTTTCCACAACATAGCCAATAAGGTAACAAGCAAACTTTATTTAAAAAATTACTCAAGAATCTCTACCGAAAAAAATTGATGCAAAAATGGTAAAGGTTTTGTCTAAACAGAGGTAAAAATAGGGGTCCGAATTTGAATCAAATCTAAATTCTAGTCCAACTTAGGAAAAATGACAAATGAACCTAATGATGAGCAATTTGTATAAAATTAATGGCATTTGAAAGTTCTAGCTGTGCTTTATAACTTCCTAGAAGGGCCTGGGTCCAATCAAGGTCAGCTTAGTGCTCTAAGACCGAGATTTGTAAAAGTGTGTATGTCAGACATTAAAAAATTAGAACTTAGACATGCATTATTAAGTCCTAAAATCATTCATGTAACATACAAATGACATGAAGATCACACATGACTTAGAATTGGATGCAACAAATGATTAGGGGAATCATATAACCCTAAACGGCATGCGAAAATGTCATATGATTCAATGTTAATACAAGATGATCCAAGACTTATAATGACGTACTTGAAATTTTCTGAGTGTAACTAGCACATTTTGACATGATTTTCGCATATGAAATGACATTCAACAATGGCGAACCACATATGCACACAAAGCTTATAATATTTAGTTCAAAAATTGAGAAGACATTAGCATGAAATTTGGTCTCTAAGAGACCCAAATAAGTATGAAAAGGCATGCACATGATAAGGCTTTAATCCTATATCAAGAGCTGAAATCATGCCTAATTTTAATCACTTAAGAATATACACAATTCCAATAAAAACTATGTCATATAGAATGAATGATGATAAATATTTTTCATCGAGAACTCAATACCTAATTGCAATCACACAAACGATGACGAAAATGGCAAAACAAATGTGCATTATTAATTATCCTAATTGTAGCAACACACATATTTATTTGCACATGCAATTGACATATTGAAACGATGACGAAACTGTGCAAATCCATACAACATGTATTTCATTCTTCATGAAGACTCTAAGGTCAAACAAGCTCATTTACATGCTTAAATTTGCCTAAATATGCCTCGAATTAGTTTCGGGCACACAGACATACACTCATATCTAAGAGGTCATTACCTACCAAAAAATGTCCAAAAATCTATTAAAAAAAAAAAGACATTCTTAAAATAATGAGAAACAAGTTTCATGAAACAACTTTATCAAAAAAAACCACCACAATAGTCGGTAGAAAAAATATATAAAAAAAAAATGCTAAGGTGGACTAAGGACAAGACCTAAAGAGCACCAAGAATATACAGAAATTGAGCCGATTGTAACACGTTTTTTGAAGGCCAAATGTTGGTCGTTTAGGCCGTTCAACCTATCGATTCGAAGATCTCGAAATGCACTTTCTAATTTTAAAAGGTCTCGAGTTGAAATAAGGCCATCTAGGACCTCATTTTAGGCTAAACAACAAACATGTCACAAAGATCTAGAAATTGCAAATTTGCATTCAAAGCCACACAATAAACCACAAATCAACTTCAATTTCCAATCAATCTCACCAGATCAATAATCTAGTATATTAACAACATATTTAAGCATTATGTAAGGTCCTAGGTGTGAATCCTAACCCTGATTAGCTATTCTAACCTCGCTTCATCAAATTCAAGCCCAAGAACATTACATTTTGCTTTAATTTTGATGTAATCAGACGAAATTCTCATCAAAACTTGATCAGACTTCGATCTAATCTCCAAGGATTGAATCGAATCG
This sequence comes from Eucalyptus virginea, assembly GCA_014182375.1. NCBI lineage: Eukaryota > Viridiplantae > Streptophyta > Magnoliopsida > Myrtales > Myrtaceae > Eucalyptus > Eucalyptus virginea. The sequence continues at coordinate 25,461,247 of CM024524.1, read as the reverse complement.
CCATGAATCACCATGGGATCGGCTAGATGTCGATTTAGAGCAATAGTAGGAATCGATCTAGATTTAGACTAGTTTGGGACCACCAGGGTTATATCAAGCTACCGAAGGAAATTTGACGGCCAATCGGCTTGCAGCTGACCACGGTGAGGTCAATGAACCACCTTAGGGTTGATCAAGATGGATCAACAGCTCCTAAAGTCACCAACAACTACCAATTTGGCATTTGAAGATTAGACTGGTCTTCGTTGGTTCAAAGAAGATCAAGCCACTGGCACTACTCCATTGGTTCCCGACTATTGTGAGGTCGAGAACAGTCTTGAGGTGAGATCAATGGAGGATGCTTTGCCAATCAAGGCTGTCGGACAGGCAGCTCATATGAGATCGAAGGCGATCAAGCCAATCAAAACTCAAACCAACTTGGTCACCGATTCTTGAACTCATATGAGATCGAAGGCTAGACAGGCAGCTCCAGCCACTCAGGCAGCACGGCTTAAACTTGTGATGGTATAGGAGAGAAGATGGGGAAGGCGATAAGTAGTGGTGCAGTCGCTGACGGTGCCTTAGCCAATGGCAATTAGTACGGCAATGGGGTAGCAGACGCACAAAAAGAGAGAAAGGGGGAGAGAGAGTTTTGGCAAGAAAAATGAAGAGTAGGAGAGAGTTTTCAACTTAGTGAGAGACTGGATTTTCTACAAAATGAGGCCCTCTTGCATTTTGGAGGTAAAAATGATATTTATACCATCCCAAATCGGTCGATCACGATCGTTGGCTCAATGTGATGGTCGAAATCCTAATCTAATGACCAAATCATGCTTTTAAAAGACTAATCATCATTAAGAGATGTCGGCTAATCAATCAGATGAGCTTGATTTGCGAAACTCTAGCTAAAAACTAGAATTGTACTTAGAGGCCTAATTAGGGGTCATATTGCAAATTCACGAAATTTGAGGACGAATCTGCAAAATCGTGAGAAATTGAGGGTAAATAAAAAAGTGACCACTTCAATGCCAATCTTAATAAAGTAATGATCACTTCAATGCCAAAAAATGCCACATTAGAGAAGATTTTTAATTATAAAAGCCACGTAATTTCTCTAGCCGGAATTTTCCGTCGGAGATACTTAAGTAATCGTTTTTCTCCAATTTTGGCACTTAAGTGAGCCAACAAAAAGTTATGGCATTAAAGTAACCGCCATATATAATGTAAGACACTTTCAGTGTACTTCTCCCCAATCCTACCTATGAATTGAGAAGTATGCAGATTTGTATGCTTGTGTTAAGACTCGAGGAGTGCAGGTCGAAGTAGATCTCTTCATGTTATAGTTAATGCAAAGTTTAGACTTTGCTATCAATCTGCCATCATAATTAAGTTGCATGTTTAGTGCATCTCTAAGGTGAAGTACCTTCATAATTGAGGTTTAGAAAGTTCACTCGCTGAGTTTATCTCACTCCTTTTTGCTTAACTTTTTCAAGCCCTAATCATGGCTAGCCGAGCTCGAGCCAACATACTTTTGTGAAAGCTAGTACGACCACCTAGAGGGGGTGAATAGGTGCAAAAACAAATTTTCCAGAGAGAAGTGTGCAACTTTAATCAATAATAGATTATGAAAAGGAAATTAGACTGTTATAAACAAAATGAGTTACGATTAAAGTAAAAGAGCTTAGGAAAGAGAATAAGAACACAAGATTTATAGTGGTTCGGCTTAATCCAAGCCTACGTCCACTCTTCCGCATTGACAGCCCACCGGCTGGATTTCACTATGAATCAAAAGAGTTGTTATAGTAAAGATCTTCCTTGATTCCACAGTATAGAGACTCTGCTACACTTTCTCAAGGTCTCACAAAGATATAAACTCTCTTTTGCGTGCAAGATTTCGCTCAACAATTGAATTGACTAATAATAAGGAGTTTCAAACTTTGGAATTCTTCTATCGCACACACACTCGAATAACTGGAACGTCTTTCTTATATACTCCTTCATGCCATCACACCCGTTGGCACTTATCAAAGGAGTTCTTCTAATCTACCCATTGGATAGAATCAATTAGGGAGATTTGGAGTTATTTAAGGAATATGTCGATAGCCCACCAATCATGCTCGCCCATATAATCAGGATCTAGGTTTCCATAAGTAGAACCTTCCAAGTATACCTTGCCAATTAACGGATCCAAAATCCCTGAATCAATCCCAATTTGAATAATGGATTCCGACATGCTATATCCAGCTAAGAGATCTTCTTCAGTCGATAGAATCAAATCCTTAACGAAATACTCAGTTTTGGATAAGCTTTCTTCGACGGTCTAGAAACTGTCAATGAGTATAGACTTTGAGTCTTGAGTCTGGTAATCCAGAGGTCTTCAGACTTTGATGGAAGAGTCTGTAAGTCTTCAGACTAGACTGACGGAAACGTTTTGTCAACTTCAAAACACTCAAGGAAGTTTTCTCCAACAATCTCCCCATTTTTTATGGTGACAAAACTTTCCTGCAGATTTGGATAACTTTGACCTGCAAAACAGTACTCAAGCAAACATGGATATTTCACAAAAGATAATTGGCTTAGTAAAGATAACATTAAAATCTGCATCCATAGAAAATAGGTTAGTCCTGTAAATGAGCAACTATCTTTGCCATGAAATACCAATAGTGCTTAAGATAAACAAACGATCAACCAGTCCAAATCCAAATCCAGTCATAGCCAAACACAAAAATAAAGTCAAACAAACACAAAAGTTTTAAATCTCAAATCTGCACAACATCTCTCCCCCTTTTTGTCAGCATTAAAAATAAAAGAGAATGGAATTAGGATTGCTTTGGAACATGAACAAGCTGGAAATCTCTCATTGACTGGACAATCCCTTCCAGCTTTTTCAAATCCTCCTTTAGTTGAGCCACATCTTCACCCTTGGCATTTGCTTGAACTTGAAGAGCAATGGCATGGATTTGATCATGCAAAGAAACTGAAGAGGCTTGACCTGCATTCTGCAAGTTCTGAACTTCGTATCCCAGAGCATAAATTTGGCCTCGCATCTCCAAGAGAACATCAAGCACTCTGCGAAAGTCTGCTGAATTATCAATCTGAGTACTGGCTTCTGCACGATCAGAAGATGTATTCGCAGATGATGGCAAGTCAGCACGATCACGCAAATTGGGCGATGAAACCTCATGGCCTTCCTCAGGAAATTGAGAGGCATAGATGTCTTCTGGATCTGTCGGTGAACGACTTACTACTTCACTAGTAGCAGTAATTGAAGACGTACCTCTTTTCTCAACATATCCCCCTGTTTCATTGCCTTCAGGCGGTGAGAAGTACTCTTCATGCTCTCCTTCTTCTTGTTCACCTCTGCCCTCTTCTTCTTCAATCCTTTCTTCCTCTCCTTCTTTCTCCATTGATTATCTTTCTCTAGTCCTTTGTTCGATCTCCTCCTTGTCTTGTTCCTGTCTCACCTCTATCTCTGGAACAGAACGACTTAAGTTCTTCAATGCAAGAGCAGAAATTGTGATATCATCCTCATCCTCTTCATCCTCCAAGAGGAGTACTCTTCTTTTCTTGGATGGAGCAACCAAGGGCTCCTTCCCTTCCGTATTGCAGCCGAAGAGACTAGGTGAGTCTTGACAAGGGTTTTAACCTTGAATCGCTCCAAAGCCTTGTTAAGTTCCTTCAGACGCATTTTAGAGACCATTTTTAGTCCTACCACCATTTGATCGCATGATCGAACACAAAGAATCCTAGGAGGCTGAATGTTCAAATGTCTGAATAACTTAGTGACAAGTGCTGAGTAAGGAAGTTGGCCCTTGTCCTTCACCACCGTTCTGTACATGTGGAACATAATAGTGTGTGGAAGAGAGAACTTTTTGCCAGCGTTGATGGCATACATCAGCTTTGCCTCCGAGTTTAAAACATCGGTCTTTGAAGTCGATTTGGGTTTGAGGCAGTTGATCACTATCTCGTGAAGCAAAATATTTGAAGCATTCATCCTCAAATATGAAATCTTCCCTTCCGTCATTCTATCCCGAACAAGCTCTATCGTCGCACGTCCAATAGACACACTGATTGGTTGGTATCTCCATCTTTCAACCCCAATCACATCAGCCAATGTATCCATGTCAACCACATAGTCTTGATCTCGAATACTGAAAGAGAATCTATTCGCATCCAGGAAACTTAGATTCGAATAGAAGTAAGCAATGAGTTCAGCATGAGCCTCTGTTGATTCAGAAAAGAACCGTTCTATTTGAAGAAGATTGAATTTCTCTCGCAGCTTGACATTCAGAGAATCAAGAAAATCAAAGTCCATAGTTCTAGGGTTACGACACCACGCTTTTAGCAACTTAGAGTACAATTGCTTGTGTTCCTCCGAGCGAAACAAATCAGTCATTTTGCTTCGGATTTTCGCCGCAACACCCATTCTAGGTTTAAACTAAGTGTACATCCTATCATCATCATTCCCATCAGGTTGACTCTATTGGAGAAATCTTTCTGGAATATTTTGAAGCTGACAAAACGTTTCCATCAGTCTAGTCTGAAGATTTGCAGACTCTACTATTTAAAGTCTAAAGACCTCCGGACTGCCAGACTCAAGACTCAAAGTCTATTCTCATTGTGAGTTTCTAATCCGTTGAAGAAAGGCTATCCGTAACTGGATGCTTCATTAAGGATTTAGCCTTATCGACGGAGAAAATCTCTTGGCTGGATATGACGTAACGGATTCCTTTATTCGAATCAAAATTGATTAAGGATCCGATGATTGGCGAAGTATACTTGGAAGGTTCTACTTATGGAAACCAAGATCCTGATTGTATGGGCGAGCAGGATTGATGGGCTATCGACATGTTCCTTTAATAGCTCAAATGATCTTCTTAATTGATTCCGTCCAACGGGTAGATTGGAGGAATTCCTTTGGTAAGTGCCAACGGGCATGATGGCATAAAGAAGTATAAAAGGAAGACGTTCCAGTTGTTCGAGGTGATGCACGATAGAAGAATTCCAAAGTCTGAAGCTCCTTGATTCTTAGTCAATTCATTTACTGAGCGAAATCTTGTACGCAAAAGAGAGTTTATATTTTGAGATACCTTGAGGAAGTGTGGTAGAGTATCTACACTTTGTGGAATCAAGGGAAAGCATTCTTTGTAACATCTCTTTTGTTCATAGTGAAATTCAGCCGGTGGGGCTGTCAGTGCAGAAGAGTGGACGTAGGCTTGGAATAAGCCGAACCACTATAAACTTTGTGTTTAATTTTCTCTTCCCTACTCTCTGCTTTACTTTGATCATAGTTTGTTTTGTTAACTAAAGAAGAGTTTCTTTTCTATTGTCTGCCTCGTATTGCTTTCATATCTCAAGAAATTATTTTTACACCTATTCACCCCCTCTATGTGCTTATACTAGCTATATCAATTGGTATCAAAGCCTGTGTACTCACTTTGTTTGAAGTGTTTTACTTGAGTTAAAGATCCATGGCTAGTATGCTAGCTCGGGTGGCTGGTGGAAGGGCAAAGCAATACCGAGACCACCTTACTTTGATGGAAAGGATTACAACATCTGGAAAAACAAGATGAAAGCGTTCCTAAGATCAAAGGATCCTCTGGAATGGGACGTTGTAGAAAAAGGAATCACTCCTAAAGCTGCATCTATCTCAGAGAGAGGAAAAGAAGCTGTTGAGTCTAGTCAAATGACTCAGGAAGAGATAATCAAGAGACAAGCTCTTGATGCAAAAGTAATTTATTCTTTATATTGTGCTTTGTCACCTACTGAATATAACAGAATATCTTTTTGTGTTACAAACGAAAAGAAGTCCGGGATAGATTACATATTACTTATGAAGGAACAAATCGAGTGAAAGAGACAAGAATCAACATTCTCCTTGGTCAATATGAAGCCTTCAAAATGAAATCAGGAGAATCTATAACTGACTTGTTTAGTCGTTTTACAGATATCGTGAATGGTCTTGAAAATCAAGGTCAACCAATTTCTGATCCCATGAAGGTAAATAAGCTACTGCGAGGACTCTCCAAGGATTGGAATCACATAAAGACATCAATAAGAGAGACACAAAGGATCATGCCACTATCTGTCGATGAGTTGGTTGGAACTCTTGGTCTTATGAAGTGGAACAAATCAATGAAGACGAAGATCCTAAAGGTAAGAAATCCATTGCATTAAAATCCAATGATGATTCGATGTCACGTGATTCGAAGACGATATGGACGATGAGGAGCTTGCTCTCATGATAAGAAGATTGAAAAGCTGAACAGAAAAGGTAGAAGATTCAATCCAAAGAAACAAGTTTTCAAAGGCAATGACCAAGTACGTTGAGGATGATGAATCAAACAAAGATGTAGTCGCTTTGAATGTAAGAAAAAGGACACATCGGACCCAACCGTCCGCTTCGAGGAAGAAGAAAGGTAAAGCTGAAAAGTATCGAAAGGCTCTCAAAGCGAGAGACTTGGAGTGATACGAGTGTGAAGAAAGTGATGATGATTATGCCAACATATGTCGATGGCACAATCGGATTCAGATTCAAACTCGAAATAGACTCGATTCGAGACAGTGAATTCGAGGTAAGTAACTTCAAAATCCCCTGTTAAAGTTTCTAAATACATTGATGAGTTATGTTTTAGTCTTAAGACTTATCTTAAAAGGATTTCTGAACTCAAAAATGATAATTCTGCATTGAAACAACAGGAAAATGCTTTGAAAGAAAAGATTAAATGTTTAGACACAAATGTCTCTTCTCTTAAACAAAGTGAAGATAATCTTCTAAAAGAAAATGAATTTCTAAAAAATGACATATCAAATATTTCAAAAAGATTTTCAATAGGATCTAAGAAACTTGAGAAAATTCTTTCAGCACAAAGACCTTATTTCAATAAATGGTTTAGGAATGACAGCGAAACAATTCTTTTAATTGATTTTCCTAAAGTGAAGGAAAGAATTAAGCAAAGACCCACAAGAGATGCTTACAAAAATCATTTCAAAAGGTTTTTGTAAAACCGGTAGGTCGAAATGCTCTCGGATGTTCAAAGTGCAATAGCGCGAGATCATTTTGAAAAAGAGTGTCCTATGGTTTGGAAACTGTTAAGAAAGTATGGGCAAAAACCGCATATCATACCAACACCAATGGACCCAAGAAAATATGGGTACCAAAGAAAGCTTGAGTCTCTTTTTTAAATGCAGGTCACTATCAAGAAAAAGGTAAAATGGTATCTGGATAGTGGATGCACAAGACATATGACAGGAGATTCAAATTGCTTCATAAAGCTCGTTAAAGTAAATGGTGGAAAAGTCTCATTTGGAGGAAACAGCAAAGGAAGAATTGTGGGATTTGAAACTGTAAAGATTGGAAACCTCACAATAAGCAATGTTTCCCTAGTGGAATGACTTAATTACAATCTGCTCAGTATCAGTTAGCTGTGTGATACTGGTTTCAAAATCAACTTTCAAGAGGGAATATGTTCAGGAATCAGTAAAGATTCTACTCAGTCATTCATGGGTCGAAGACATGGAAATATCTACCTCTTGGATGTGAAACCAGATGAATCGCAATGTCTAATCTCAATTCAAGACGAAGCGAGCTTATGGCACAGAAAGCTTGGGCACATCAATATGAAGCAGATAGCCAAAATTTAAGTAAAGAAGCTTGTTCGTGGTCTACCCAATTTATCATACCAAAAGTCTTATCTATGTACACCATGCGTATTGGGAAAGCAGGTAAGAAATTCCTTTAAACCAATAAATCAAGTTTCCACTAATCGTCGTATCTTTTGCAGCTTACGCATATGGATCTCTTTGGACCAACCAGAACTCAGAGCATTAGAGGTAAGAAATATTGCCTAGTAATTGTGGATGACTACTCTCGATTTACTTGGGTATATTTCTTGGCAAGTAAGTTTGAAACCTTCTCTTATTTTGAAAAGTTTGCTAAAAAGGTTCAAAATGAAAAAGGGTATGTTATCTCAAGTATAAGAACAGACCATGGAGGTGAATTTGAAAATCAAGATTTTACAAAATTCGTGATGAATCAGTTTTCAGCATGTGTTCTCCTCTCCATATACTCCAGAGCAAAATGGAGTTGTGGAAAGAAAGAATAGATCTCTTCAAGAAATGGCTAGAACTCTTTTAATTGAAAGTAACATCTCTTCACGATTTTGGACTGAAGCAGTTTCAACAGCATGTTATATTATCAATAGAGTTTTTCTAAGGCCTATTCTGGAAAAAAACCCCTATGAGTTATTCAAAGGAAAGAAGCCTATTGTTTCATATTTTCATGTGTTTGGATATAAATGCTTTATATTGAAAAATGCGAATGATCGAGTTGGCAAGTTTGAAGAAAAGTCAGATGAATGCATCTTCCTTGGATATTCAACCTCAAGCAAAGCCTATAGAGTCTATAACAAGAAGAGTCAGTCTGTGGAGGAATCAATGAATGTCAAATTCCAGGACTCTATGCAAAATGAATCTATTCATACTCTTCTTGAAGAATCGAACTCGCTCCGAGACTCTACAAAGTCTAAATCTCAAGAAGAAGCTCGGACTACGAAAGACCAGCAACAAGTGGTTAATGAAGATTCAAATGAAGGAAGTGATCATCCACCGACAAATCAACCAGCAAAGAATCGGAAGCATAAGTCCGGTCATCCCAAAGATCTCATTATTGGCAACATTAATGAAGGAATTCGCACAAGATCCAAAAGGCACGAAGAGTCTAGTGTTGTGGCTCTTATTTCTGAAATAGAACCCAAAAGCATAGAAGAAGCTTTATCTGATGAAAGCTGGATTGAAGCTATGCAAGAAGAACTCAGACAATTTAGCATTAATGATGTCCGGGAGTTGACTCCTAAACCGAAAGGTAAGTCTGTTATTGGAGCTAAATGGGTTTTCAGGAACAAGATGAACGAGAAAGGAAAAGTCATAAGAAACAAAGCAAGACTCGTGGCCAAGGGATATACGCAAGAAGAAGGGATAGACTATGACGAGACTTACGCACCAGTAGTAAGGTTAGAAGCAATTCGATTATTACTTGCTTTTGCTTGTTATAAGAATTTCAGGTTATTCCAAATGGACGTCAAAAGTGCTTTCCTAAATGGATTTATCCATGAGGAAGTCTATGTGGAACGACCACACTGGGTTTGAAGACCCAAGGAAGCCGGACTCGTTTTTAGACCGAAAAGGCCTTGTATGGTTTAAAGCAAGCACTCCGAGCTTGGTACGACAGGCTGAGTAAGTTTTTAATACAAAACGGCTTTGTCAAAGGTAAAGTAGACACTACTCTGTTTATCAAAAGAGAAAACAAAAGTTTTATTCTTGTTCAAATATATGTAGATGATATTATTTTTGGATCCTCTAATGAAAGTTTGTGCAAGAAATTCGCTAAGACTATGCGGGATGAATTTGAGATGAGCATGATGGGTGAGCTAACCTTCTTTCTCGGGCTTCAAGTTAAACAGAGTTGAAGGAAGGAACTTTTGTTCATCAAGAAAAATATGCTAATGATCTTGTCAAAAAGTTTGGACTAGAAAATTGCAAAAAGACGATATACCAATGTCAAGTTCCTTGAAGATAGACAAAGATGAAGGAGGAAAGAAAGTTGACCAGAAGCTATACAGGAGTATCATCGGTTCACTTCTTTATCTTATTGCTTCTAGACCTGACATTTTGTTTAGTGTTTGCATTTGTGCTAGATTTCAAGCAGACCCAAAAGAATCTCATCTAAGTGCTTTGCAAAGCGTATTATCAAATACATTGCTTCAACTTCAAGTCTCGGTCTTTGGTATCCAAAAGGGGAGACTTTACTCTTCTTGGATACTCGGAGACGCAGACCTAGCCGGTTGCGAGTTGATAAAAAGAGCACCTCGGGTAAGCATCGGTTACTTGGAAGCGGGGACAGTGTCTTGGTTTTCAAGAAAGCAAAATACGGTAGCTCTTTCTACAGCGAAGCGAGTATGTAGCTCTTGGAAGTTGTTGTTCACAAATTCGTGGATAAAACAACAGCTAAGAGACTTTGGAATTGAAGATTCATGCACGGAGATTAAGTGTGACAACACCAGCGCAATCAATCTGACCAAAAATCTAATTCTTCACTCAAGAGCAAAGCATATAGAGATTCGACATCACTTCATCAAAGACCATGTTCAAAATGGAGAAGTTTCGATTCAGTTTGTTGACTCAAAGAACCAATTGGCGGATATATTTACAAAGCCTTTGGAGAAAAATCAATTTGAAATCATCCGTTCCAGACTCAACATCCTGAAGCTTGAAGAAGTTAAAGTCTAGAGACTCTCAGACTCAGTCAATAATGGTTCCTGGCTGTAAGTTATTTTACTTTCTTTTATATTAAATCTCGGAAAGGTACGATCATTTATCTATTTATAATTGATTTATGCTATCTTCAATTTCCGTGAAAAGTGCAATTTTACCTTTTCAAAAAGAGTTAATTTCTCTTTAAAAATGACAGTTATCTATTTTTGAAAAGGCGAGTTATTGTTAAAAGAGGCATCTTTTCACTTTCCTTTACGACGTTTGGTATTTACCCCTTTTCGACTGAGCTATATACAGTCGGTTCCTCTTCGCTTAACTCCAAAACCCTAAAAAGCATCGATCTTCCATTCCTATCTTCCTCCCTTGTTTAATCTTCGAAAAAAAAAAAGTTGTCATCTTTCTTGGGAAAGTCAAGCAAGGAATCTTTCAAAGACTGAGAAAGATGTCGTCTTCAAGAAAGTCTTCGAGGATCACAAGCAGGGGACCACGGTGAATGAGTGAGGAGCCTACTCACTTTGATCTCACCGAGGAAGAGGAGTTACCAAGTCAGCAGCAGAGCCCACAACATTCTCAGCCGCGTCATTCTCCACCAACTAGTCCACAGGGTGTTGATCATCAACAAGAGGAAGAAATCGATGAGGACGCAGATCCTGTAAGAATTCAAAAGCCCTCTTTTATTTATAAGCTTTACCGTGCTTTAAAGAGGATTGCTACTCCATTGAACTACATCGATGGGTTTCTTAAAGACAAGGGATATGGGAATGAATATATCTTTTTGCGAAAAATGGAGGATTTGGGAATTGCTCCTAAGGGGTTGCGAAGAAACCCTTGCAAATATCCCAAGTGATCCACGTGTTGGAGGACTGAATCCAATCGATGGGAATGATGATGACAAATTGTACAGCCAATTTCAACCAAGAATGGGTGTTGCGGCTAAAATTCGAGGAAAAATGACAGAGTTGTTTGGATCGAAGGAACATAAGGATCTATACTCCAAATTGTTGAAACATGGGGTGATAAACCCTAGGAGTGTGGATTTTGATTTCCTTGATGCTGTGAATGTCAATTTGAGGGAAAAGTTTAGTTTTCTTCAACTTGAACAGTTCTGTTTTAACACCACAGAAGCCTATGCTCAACTAACTGCATATTTCTATTCAAATCTTAGCTTCTTGGATGCGAATAGAATATCTTTTAGTGTCCGAGATAAGGACTTTGTGGTTGATGTGGATATGCCGGCGGATGTGATTGGGGTTGAGAGAGGGAGATATCAACCCATCAATGTCTCTATAGCTCGTGCCACATTGGAACTTGTTAAAGATAGAAGGACAGAGGAAAGGATTTCATACTCAAGGATGCGTGCGTTCAACATTCTGCTTCACAAGATTGTGATTAATTGCCTCAGGCCAAAGTCTACTTCAAAAACTGATGTTTCCAATTCAGAGGCAAAACTGATGTACGCCATCAATGCAGGGAAAAAGTTTTCTCTTCCTCACACTATTTTGTTCCACATGTATAGAGCAGTGGTAAAGGATAGGGGTCAATTTCCTTATCCAGTTCTTGTGTCAAAGTTATTCAGACATTTGAATATTCAGCCTCCACAAATTTCCTGTGTTCGACCGTGTGACAAATTGATGGTAGGATTGAAAATGGTGTCCAAAATGCGTTTGAAAGAACTCGACAAGGCGTTGGAGAAATTGAAGGAGACAACCCCTGCCAAGCCTCATCAAGTCTCTTCTGCAGCGAAAAGAAAAGGGAAGGAGCCCATGGTTGCTCCATCCAAAAAGAGAAGAGCTCTCATCATTGAGGATGAAGATGATGAGGATGACCTCACCATTTCTGCTATGGCATTGAAGAAAGCGAGTCGTTGTTCCGGAATCAATGGAACGACAGGAGAAAGAAGCGAGAGGAGAGAGAAGGACAGGAGAAAGAAGAAGAAGAGATAGAAGCGAGAGGAGCAAGAAGCAGAGAGGAGAAGGAAGAAGAGGAGAGAGAAGCTGAAGAAAGAGAAGCGAGAGGAGGAAAGGTTTGAAGAAGAAGAAGAAGAAAGAGAAAATCAAGAGGAAGGAGAGCATGAGGAACACTCTTCTCCACCTGAAGCCATGGAAACAGGGGGAGATGGTGAAAAAGAGGAATGTCCTCATATCCTGTTACCAGTGAAGGAGTCAGCCGCTCTCCAGCAGATCCAGAGGACATCCATGCCTCTCAATTTCCTGAGGAGGGACATGATGTTTCATCGCCAAATCTGCGTGACTATGCTGATATACCATCGTCTGCCTTTACTCCATCGATCGAGCCGAAGCCGTCGCGGCATAGACCGATAATTCAGCAGATTTCCATGAGAATCCTTGATGTTCTCTTGGAAATGAAGAGTCAGATATATGCTTTGGAGTGCGAAGTTCAAAACTTGAAGAATGTAGGACAAGCTTCTTCCGTTTCCTTGTCTGATCAGATTCAAGCCCTTGCTCTTCAAAATCAAGCAAATGATAAGAGTGAAGAGGTGGCTCAACTGAATGAAGATTTGAAAAAGCTGGAAGGCATCGTACAGTCAATGGGAGATTTCCAGCTTGTTTGCGTTCCCAAGCAATCTTGACTCCATTCTATTCCCATCTCAACCTTTTTTATGATGACAAAAAGGGGGAGAGATGCGAGATTTGAAAACTTTGAACTTAAACTTGTTGATCGTTTAGTTTGTTTTGATGTTTGACTTGGCTTGTGTCTGGATGTCAACTGAACTTTGATTTGGATTTGATTTCTTTGCTTATATTAAGTACTACCGATATCTTATGAATGGCTTTACTCTCATGCAAGACTAACCTATTTTCTGTGGTTGCAGATTCTAGTGTTATCATTAAGCCATTAATCTTTATGAGATATCAATATTTGCTTGAGTAATGTTTTGCAGGTCAAAGTTATTCAAATCTATAGGAAAGTTTTGTCACCATCAAAAGGGGGGAGATTGTTGGAGAAATCTTTCTGGAATATTTTGAAGCTGACAAAACGTTTCCATCGGTCTAGTCGAAGATTTGCGAGACTCTACTATTTAAAGTCGAAGACCTCCGACTGCCCGGACTCAAGACTCAAAGTCTATTCTCATTGACAGTTTCTAATCCGTTGAAGAAAGGCTATCCGAACTGGATGCTTCATTAAGGATTTAGCCTTATCGATCGGAGAAGATCTCTTGGCTGGATATGACGTAACGGATTCCTTTATTTGAATCAAAATTGATTAAGGATCCGATGATTGGCGAAGTATACTTGGAAGGTTCTACTTATGGAAACCAAGATCCTGATTGTATGGGCGAGCAAGATTGATGGGCTATCGACATGTTCCTTTAATAGCTCAAATGATCTTCCTAATTGATTCCGTCCAACGGATAGATTGGAGGAATTCCTTTGGTAAGTGCCAACGGGTATGATGGCATAAAGGAGTATAAAAGGAAGACGTTCCAGTTGTTCGAGGTGGTGCACGATAGAAGAATTCTAAAGTCTGAAGCTCCTTGATTCTTAGTCAATTCATTTACTGAGCGAAATCTTGTACGCAAAAGAGAGTTTATATTTTGAGATACTTTGAGGAAGTGTGGTAGAGTATCTACACTGTGGAATCAAGGAAAAGCATTGCTGTAACATCTCTTTTGTTCATAGTGAAATCCAGCCGATGGGCTGTCAGTGCAGAAGAGTGGACGTAGGCTTGGAATAAGCCGAACCACTATAAACCTTGTGTTTAATTTTCTCTTCCCTACTCTCTGCTTTACTTTGATCATAGTTTGTTTTGTTAACTAAAAAAGAGTTTCCTTTCTATTGTCTGCCTCGTATTGCTTTCATATCTCAAGAAATTATTTTTACACCTATTCACCCCCCTCTAGGTGCTTATACTAGCTATATCAGACTCAACCCTCCAACACGTGGATCACTTGGAATATTTGCCAATGCTTCTTCCGCTGACCCCGCAGGAGCAATTCCCAATCGTTCCATTGTGCGTAAAAAGAATGTTTCATTTCGATACCTTTTGTCTTTCAAAAATTCATCAATATAATTCAAAGGAGTACCACTCCTCTTCAAAGCATGGTAAAGCTTAAAAGTAAAAGCGGGCTTATGAGTTCTTACGGGTTCTGCATCTTCGATGATTTCTTCATCTTCTCTAAGTTTAATATTCTGAGGTCTAGATGGAGGAGATGGACATTGCTGAGAATGTTATGGGCTCTGCTACTGTCTAGGAGATTCTTCTTCCTCGGTGAGATCAAAATGCGTAGGTCCCTCACTCATTTGCTATGGTCCCTTGTTTGCGATCCTGGAAGATTTTCTTTGAGACGACATCTTTCACAGTCTTTGAGAGATTCCAAGCTTGTTTCGCAAGAAAGGTGAAAACTTTTCGAGGATTAAACAAGAGAAGAAAAGAGAAGTGGAAGATATGTGCTCTATTAGAGTTTTTGTGAGTAAAACGAAGAAGAACCAACAGTATATAAGGCAGTCAAAGCGAGGCATACGGAACGTCGTAAAAGGAAATATAAAAATTCCTTTTAAAAAATAACTGCATTTTCAAAAAAATTAGATAACCGTCATTTCAAAAATAACTTCTTTTTCGAAAAGGAAAAATTGCAATAATCACGAAAACTGGGGAAATAACATCAATCAATTACAGATAGATGATCGTACCTTTTCGAGATTTGATTCGAGAGATAAGTTTCTAAAATAGAAGTAACTTATAGTCGTAAATCTTAATCGTCTGAGCCTGAGTGTCTTTAGACCTTCAGCCTTAAGTCTGAACTTCCTCAGACTTTAAGATATTGAGTCTGGAACAAATAACTTCAAATTGATTTTTCTCCAAAGGTTTTGTAAATATGTCCGCCTGTTGATTCTTTGAATCAATAAACTGAATCGAAACTTCTCCATTTTGAACATGATCTCTAATGAAATGATGTCGAATCTCTATATGTTTTGCTCTTGAGTGAAGAATTGGATTCTTGGTGAGATTGATTGCGTTGGTGTTGTCACATTTGATTTCAGTGAATGAATCTTTAATTCTAAAGTCTCTTAGCTATTGTTTTATCCACAGAATTTGTGAACAACAATTTCCAAGAGCTACATACTCTGCTTTTGCCTTAGAAAGAGCTACGATACTTTGCTTTCTTGAAAACCAAGATACTGTCCTGTTACCAAGTAATTGACAGGTGCCCGAAGTGCTCTTTCTATCAACTCTACATCCGGCTAGGTCTGCATCTGAGTATCCAAGAAGAGTGAAGTCTCCTTCTTTTGGATACCAGAGACCTAAATTTGAAGTTGAGGCAATGTATTTGATAATACGTTTTGCAGCACTTAGATGAGATTCTTTGCGGTCTGATTGAAATCTGGCATAAATACAAACACTAAATAGAATGTCAGGTCTAGAAGTAGTAAGATAAAAAAAAAAAGTGAACCAATGATACTCCTGTATAGTTTCTGGTCGACTTTCTTTCCTCCTTCATCTTTGTCTAGCTTCAAGGAACTTGACATTGGTATATCAGTCTTTTTACAATTCTCCAGTCCAAACTTTTTGACAAGTTCTTTGGCATATTTTTCTTGATGAATAAAGATTCCCTCCTTCAGTTGTTTCACTTGAAGCCCGAGAAAGAAGTTTAGTTCACCCATCATGCTCATTTCAAATTCATCCTACATAGACTTAAAAAATTTCTTGCGCAGATTTTCATTAGAAGATTCAAAAATAATATCAACATAAATTTGAACAAGTAAAAAGCTTTTGCTTTCTCTTTTAATAAACAGTGTAGTATATACTTTACATTTGACAAAGCCATTTTGAATTAAAAACTTACTTAGTCTGTCGTACCAAGCTCGAGGTGTTTGCTTTAAACCATACAGAGCCTTTTTCAGTCTGAATACAGAATCTGGTTTCCTTGGGTCTTCAAAACCGGGTGGTTGTTCCATATAGACTTCCTCTTGGATAAATCTATTTAAGAAAACACTTTTGACGTCCATTTGGAATAACCTGAAATTCTTATGACAAGCAAAAGCAAGTGATAATCTAATCGCTTCTAACCTTGCTACTAGCGCGTAAGTCTCATCATAATCTATCCCTTCTTCTTGCGTATATCCTTTGGCCACGAGCCTTGCTTTGTTTCTTACGACTTTTCCTTTCTCGTTCATCTTGTTCCTGAAAACCCATTTAGCTCCAATGATAGATTTACCTTTTGGTTTAGAAGTCAATTCCCAGACATCATTGATACTGAATTGCCTGAGTTCTTCTTGCATAGATTCAATCCAGCTTTCATCAGATAAAGCTTCTTCTATACTTTTGGGTTCTATTTCAAAAATAAGAGCAACAGCACTAGACTCTTCACGCCTTTTGGATCTTGTGCGAATTCCTTCATTAATATCACCAATAATAAGATCTTTGGGATGACTGGATTTATGCTTCCAGTTGCTGGTTGATTTGTCAAACTATTGATCATTTCTCTCATTTGAATCTTCGATGATCATTTGTTGTTGGTCTTCTGAAAACTGAGATGCTTCTGGAGATTTAGACTTTGTAGAGTCTCGAGCAGGTTCAGATTCTTCAAGTTGAGTCTGAATCGATTGATTTTGCATAAAATCTTGAAATTTGACATTCATCGATTCCTCCACAGATTGAGTCTTTTTGTTGTATACTCTGTAAGCTTTGCTTGTAATAGAATATCCAAGGAAAATACCTTTATCTGATTTTTCTTCAAACTTACCAACTCAATCATTTACATTTTTCAATATAAAACATTTACATCCAAACACATGAAAATACGAAACAATTAGCTTCTTTCCTTTGAATAACTCATAGGGAGTTTTCTCCATAATAGGCCTTAAGAAGACTATTAATAATTTAGCACGGTGTAGAAACTGCTTCAGCCCAAAAACGAGAAGAGATGTTACTTTCAATCAAAAGAGTTCTAGCCATTTCCTGCAGCGATCTATTCTTTCTTTCCACGACTCCATTTTGCTCTAGAGTATATGGTGAAGAGAACACATGCTGAAAGCCAGATTCATTATAAAATTTTGTAAAGTCTTGATTTTCAAATTCACCTCCATGGTCTATTCGTATACTTGAAATAACATACCCTTTCTCATTTTGGACCTTTTTAGCAAACTTTATAAAATAAGAAAATGTTTCAAACTTACTTGCTAGGAAATATACCTAAGTGAATCGTGAATAATCATCCACAATTACTAGACAGTATTTCTTACCTCCAATGCTCTGAGTTCTGGTTGGACCAAAGAGATCCATATGCAAGAACTGCAGTACACGATTAGTGGATACTTGATTTATTGGTTTGAATGAATTTCTTACATGTTTTCCCAACACGCATGATGTGCATAGATCAGACTTTTGGTATGTCAGTTTGGGTAATCCATGAACAAGCTTCTTTGCTGAGATTTTGGTTATTTGCTTCATGTTGATGTGCCCAAGTTTTCTGTGCCATAAATTTGCTTCCTCTTGAATTGAGATTAGACATTGGGATTCATCTGGATTGATATCCAAAAGATAGATATTCCCATGTTTTCGCCCTGTGAAAAACTGAGAAGAGTCTTTACTAGTTCCTGAACATATTCCTTCTTGAAAGTTGATTTTGAAACCAGTGTCGCACAGCTGACTGATACTCAGCAAGTTGTAGTTGAGTCCTTCCACTAAGGAAACATTACTGATCGTGAGGCTTCCAATCTTTACAGTTTCATATCCCACAATTCTTCCTTTGCTGTTTCCTCCAAAAGAAACTTTTCCACCATTAACTTGTACAAATTTTATGAAGCAATTTGAGTCTTTCGTCATATGTCTTGAGCATCCACTATCCAAGTACCATTTAACTTTTTTCTTGATAGTGACCTCGATTTCACTGTTTGAGTCTGCCTCAGAGTCTGAATCTGAGTCTGATTGTGCCATGAGACATATATTGGCATAATCATCATCACTTTCCTCACATTCGGTATCACTCCAAATTTCTGCTTTAAGTGCCCTTCGATATTTCTCAGTTTTTCCTTTCTTTTTCTTCAAAAGGGGACAGTTGGGTCTAATGTGTCCATTTTTCTTGCATTCAAAGCAGACTACATCTTTATTGGATTCATCACCCTCAACTGACTTATTCTGTAGCTTTTGAAAACTTTATTTCTTTGGATTGAATCTTCTCCCCTTTCTGTTCAGTTTCCTGAACCTTCTTATCATAAGAGCAAGCTCTTCATCATCCATATCGTCTTCAAAATCAATGACATCAAAATCATCATTAGATTTTAATGCAATGGATTTCTTACCTTTAGGATCTTCATCTTCGTTGATTTCTCCACTTTATAAGACTGAAGAGTCCTAAC
Source organism: Eucalyptus virginea (assembly GCA_014182375.1). Classification (NCBI taxonomy): domain Eukaryota; kingdom Viridiplantae; phylum Streptophyta; class Magnoliopsida; order Myrtales; family Myrtaceae; genus Eucalyptus; species Eucalyptus virginea. The sequence goes on along the minus strand of CM024524.1, from coordinate 25,442,675 downwards.
CAATTCGTCAACAAAGAGTGGCATGATTCTTTGTGTCTCCCTTATTGAGGTCTTTATGTGATTCCAATCCTTGGACAATCCGCGCAGTAACTTGTTTACCTTCATGGGTCCAGAAATTGGTTGACCTTGATATTCAAGACCATTCACGATTTTTGTAAAACGACTAAACATGTCAGTGATAGATTTTCCTGGTTTCATCTTAAATGCTTCATATTGACTGAGCAGAATGTTGATTCTGGTTTCTTTCACTCGATTAGTTCCTTCATAGGTGATGTGTAATCTATCCCAGACTTCTTTAGCTGTTTCACAAGAAGATATTCTGTTATATTCAGTCGGAGATAATGCACAATATAAAGAATAAATTGCTTTTGTATCAAGAGCTTGTCTCTTGGTTATCTCTTCTTGAGTCATTTCACTAGACTCAACAGCTTATTTTCCTCTTTTTGAGACTGTTGCAGTTTTAAGAATGATTCCTTTGTCTACCACGTCCTATTCCAGAGGATCCTTTGATCTTAGGAATGCATTCATCTTGTTTTTCCATATATTGTATTCTTTTCCATCAAAATAAGGCAGTCTAGTATTGCTTTGCCCTTCAACCAGACCTGGAGCCAACATACTAGCCATGGATCTTTAACTCAGAAGTAAAACACTTCAACTTAAGTAAGTACACAGGCTCTGATACCAATTGTGAAAGCTAGTACGAGCACCTAGAGGGGGTGAATAGGTGCAAAAACAAATTTTCCAAAGAGAAGTGTGCAACTTTAATCAATAATAGATTATGAAAAGGAAATTAGACTCTTGTAAACAAAATGAGTTACAATCAAAATAAAAGAGCTTAGGGAAGAGAATAAGAACACAAGATTTATAGTGGTTCGTCTTAATCCAAGCCTACGTCCACTCTTCCGCACTGACAGCCCACCGGCTAGATTTCACTATGAATCAAAAGAGTTGTTATAGTAAAGCTCTTCCTTGATTCCACAGTATAGAGACTCTGCTACACTTTCTCAAGGTCTCACAAAGATATAAACTCTCTTTTGCGTGCAAGATTTCGCTCAACAATTGAATTGACTAAGAACAAGGAGCTTCAGACTTTGGAATTCTTTTATCGCGCACACACTCGAATAACTGAACGTCTTCCTTATATACTCCTTCATGCTATCACACCCGTTGGCACTTACCAAAGGAGTTCTTCCAATCTACCCATTGGATAGAATCAATTAGGAAGATTTCGAGTTATTTAAGGAATATGTCGATGGCCCACCAATCCTGCTCGCCCATACAATCAGGATCTAGGTTTCCATAAGTAAAATCTTCCAAGTATACCTTGCCAATTAACGGATTCAAAATCCCTGAATCAATCTCAATTTAAATAATGGATTCTGACATGCTATATCCAGCCAAGAGATCTTCTTCAGTCGATAGAATCAAATCCTTAACGAAATACTCAGTTTTGGATAAGCTTTCTTCGACGGTCTAGAAACTGTCAATGAGGATAGATTTTGAGTCTTGAGTCTAGCAGTCCGGAGGTCTTCAGACTTTGATGGAAGAGTCTGTAAGTCTTCAGACTAGACTGATGGAAACGTTTTGTCAACTTCGAAACACTCAATGAAGTTTTTTCCAACAACTTTGAGTTGGACGCGTACTAGGCGCGTAGGAGATATCACTTTTTGAAGTCACCCTCATCATATAGAGGTGCTAAGCTAACCCCAAACCCCTTTAGACAAGCTAAAAGGAATCTGCACCACGGATATGTAAAAATGAACTTATGATACTTAAGTCATGGTGTAATGTATATATAAGATGAAAGTGTGTTTTGATGTGTGTTCTATGATATCCCTCTTATTATGAATGACTGGGTGGTGTTATATATGCTTATGCTTGTAGATAATCAAAAGATAAATGAATGGGTCGGCAACGTCTCCTAGGACGTCATAATCGAATGACTGAAGAGAAGGAAGGTTATTGCGCGTCCAACGATCAGGGCGTGACATCCCTTATTTAGCTAGTATTAGAACATGATCATTACCTGGAGTGATAAGGTACATTAAGACTTTGGGATAATTAGCTAGGAATACACGCTATGCTTATGATTGTTGATTGTTTTGCTGATTTATGGTTCCAAATTCTTGACTTCATTGTTGGGTTTGTGGAACTAGCTTTCTTTAGAACTTTGAGAGAGGAATGAACCAGATCGAGAATGTATAGAATAAGAGCAACTCCGGGCCAAGTAGGTGCCAAAGGAAGGGCACAAAAGGATCCCAGAGTGGATAGGATTCCACTAGCCCTAGATGTTATTAGAAATCTAATAAGACAACAAGTCCAAAATGAGGTTGATACTGTTGTTGCCACTGCTACTCCTAATGATGCCCCGTTAGCAAGAGACGGGATGTATAGGTTGGCGGAATAGATCATAAAGCTAAAACCGTAGCAGTTCGCCAGAAAAGGTGATCCTAAGGTTGCTGTCTCATAGATCAAGGAGCTGGAGAAGGCTTTTACACTATTAAAGTGCACTGAGAAAGACAAGGTGACCCTAGCAGTAGACCAACTACAAGGTAATGCCAATGAATAGTAGGAAGCCACTAGAGGAAGGGTCCTTCCTAAAGGTACCGTCCCGACCTAGGGTGCCTTCATTGAAGCATTCAACGGAAAATACATTTTTGAGTGCAAGTGAGAGCAAAAGATAGTTGAATTTCAGCGACTCTGCCAAAATCACTTGTTTGTCGATTAGGATGAAGCTACGTTTGCTAAGCTATCAAAGTACACACCAAAGATGAACGAAAATCCAGTGGACAAAGTGAAGAGATTCTAGGATGGCCTAAAGCCAGAAATCCGTAGCGAGCTAGTGCCTCTGAACGTGAAGGACTACAATGAGCCATACGAAAGGGCCCAACTGATTGAAAATGATATGTCTAAACGAGCAGCCATATCTAGCGCTTTACTTCTGACAAGGATAACCATCGATTTGGAAAGAGGCCAGTGACAAGAGGAAAGCACATCATCCCTCCTAATAGAAAGAATGGCGTTGGAAAATCAGCATACCAGCTGAACAAAAGATACCGCTTATATGGTAGGCATCATGGGACCGTACTGTTTCCTACCAAGACAAGAGCATGCTTTGGGCATGGCCAAAATGGCCATTAGGTGCAAAATTACCCACGTCGACCAGCCGAAACATAATCTTAACAACTGCTCATAAGACAACAATTAGGAGCCACGCCCCAGAACAACCCTAACCGACCCCCAGTTCAGGGAAAGGTGTATGTAGAGTAACCAAAGAGGAAGCAAAGGACTCCCAAGCCGTAATCATAAGTACGATCTCCTTACACCAGCATGTTCTATGTGTGTTGTTTGATAAGGGAGCTACACATTCGTTCATAGCCGAGTAGTTCATTAGATTAGCTAGATTACAATTGAAACCATTGGAAACTATCCTTAACACTCCACTCCTGTGAAGGATAAGGTGTTATCTGTTTTAGGTTGTCAAGAGTACAAGATAGTTGCTAATGGGCAAAAAGAGTAAATAGATCTAGCTATTTTAGCTATGTATGATTTTGATGTCATAATTGGGATGGATCAGCTCAAAAAGCAACGAGTCACAGTTGACTGCTATAGTAAGATTATATAGTTCAACCCAATTGGTAGTTCTTATTACAAATTTGTAAGGAATGGAGGAGGACCCTCTATACCCTTGATTACATTGCTCGAAGTAGAATAGTTACCAAAGGAAGATTGCCAAGGTTATCTAGCAACAGTAGTAGATATAACGACAAAAGAGACAAAGTTGGAAGATATCGCTATGGTGCAAGACTTCACAGACATCTTTCCAAAGGAATTGCTAGGATTGCCTCTAGAAAAGGAGATAGAGTTCATCATTGAGTTGGCCCCTGGAAGGGAATCAATTTCCAAAGCACCGTATCAAATGTTGTTGTCAGAATTAAAGGAATTGAAAGTGCAAATGCAAGAATTGCTCAACAAGGGATTCATTCGCCCTAGCGCATCACCATAGGGAGCACCAATCCTGTTCATGAAGAAGAAAGATGGGTCGTTATCGCTATGCATCGACTACCAACAACTCAACCAAGTGACGATTAAGAACAAATATCCACTGTTGAGAATCAATGACTTGTTTGATCAACTTCAAGGAGCTTCGGTATTCTCCAAGATAGACCTAAGGACGGGCTATCATCAACTAAGAATCAAGAAGAAGGGTATCCCAAAAACCACATTTTAAACGTGATATGGCCATTATGAGTTTACGGTGATGCCATTTGGGTTAATCAATGCCCTAGTTGCTTTCATGGACTTAACGAACTAAGTGTTCAAGGCACATTTGAATCAATTCGTCATAGTCTTCATCAACGACATACTAGTGTACTCGAAGAGCTCAAAAGAGCATGAACAACATTTGAGGATAGTATTGTTGACCCTTTGAGAACACGCACTTTATGCCAAGTTTAGTAAGTGCGAATTATGGCTCAATCAGGTAGCTTTCTAGGTCATGTGATGTCTAGCAAAGGAATTTCAGTGCAACCAGCAAAGATCAAAGCTATTATGAATTGGCCAAAGCTAACGACGGTGACTAAAGTTTGGACCTTCCTAGGGTTGGCTGGTTATTATCAGTGGCTAGCTATTATCGGAGATTCGTGGAAAGATTCTTTAGGATAGCTATGCCCCTAAAGCAACTGCTAAAGAAAGAAGTGAAGTTCAAAAGGACGGATAAGTTTGAGAAGAGTTTTCAAGGGCTCAAGCACAAGTTGACTACTGCCCCAGTATTAACGATACCATCTACTCCTGTAGTTACAAGATCTACAACGACACTTTGTATAAAGGACTAAGCTGCATCTTGATGCAACATGGACAAGTGGTAGCCTATGCATCTAGAGAACTGAGGCCTCATGAGCAGAACTATCCAACACACAACCTGGAATTGGTGACAATCATCTTTGCTTTGAAGATTTGGAGGTACTACTTATGTGGGGAAAAGTTCACGATCTATACTGACCATCAAAACTTGAAGTATTTGTTTTCTCAAAAGGAATTGAACATGAGATAATGATGTTGGATGGAACTTCTTAAGGACTACAACTGTGATGTCCTATGTCATCCTGGAAAGGCCAATACAGTAGAGGATGCGCTTAGTCGAAAGTCAACAATTGTGCAAATGATGGTTCAAGAAAGGATCCTTCTCGAAGGTGTACGACATTCAAATTTTAGATTCGAGGGAAGCATCTCTCTAGTCTTATGGCTACCCTCCAAATTGAATCCAAAGTGCAAATCAGAATTAAAGCACTATAGGCACGAATCCATCAATCCAAAAGATTTTGCAGGAGAGTGTGGAAAAGAGGAAACTAGACTTTGAAGTAGCAGAAGATGGGATATTGAAATTTTGAGGACGGTTATGTGTGCCTAACAATGCAGAATTCAAGAAAGAGATTCTAGTAGAAGCTTACCGAAGCAACTATAGCATACATCTCAGTAGCACGAAGATTTATAGGAATCTTCGGCAATATTTTTGGTGGAATGGCATGAAGACCGATGTCACCAACCACGTGGCCAAGTGCTTGACATGCTAACAAGTTAAGTGCAACAACACAAACCCAGTGGACTACTGCAATGGACTTTGTGATGGGATTGCCAAAGAGCTAGAGAGGTAACGATTCCATTTAACTTGTAGTAGATAGACTAACCAAGTTAGCCGATTTCATTACGGTACAAAAAGACTTTGCCATGGATTGGTATGTTGAGCTGTATGTGCAGCAAATAATTTGATTGCGTGATATGCCCATGACAATTACTTCAAATCAAGACCCCAAGTTCACCATGGCATTTTGGAAAACTTGCAGACTACCATGGGGACAAAGCTATACTTTAGCACCACTTATCATCCGCAGGTGGATGGTCAATCTGAGAGGACCATTCAAACACTCAAGGATATGTTGCAAGCTTGTTGTCGTGGATTTCAAAGGAGAATGGGAAAATTAACTACACATCGTCGAGTTTGCATACAATAATAGCTAATAATAGAGCATAGGAATAGCATTGTTTGAAGCATTATACGGTCATGCCCGTAGAAACCCTGTCTATTAGGACAAAGTTGGAGAAAGAAAGATTACTGACCCCAAGCTAGTTTAATAGTCTGTAGATACGGTTAAGATTATTAGGGACAAGCTAAAGACAACCCAAAGCCATTAGAAAAGCTATGTGGATAAACAACGAAGGCCATTGGAATTTCAAGTAGGTGATCATGTATTCTTTAAGGTGTCACCAATGAGAGGAACATTATATTTTGGCAAGAAAATGAAGCTAAGCCCTAGATTCATTGGACCCTTTGAGATTCTAAAACAAAGAGGGACTTTGGCATATCAATTAGCGTCGCCGCCCAATCTTGCTCAGGTTTATGATGTGTTTCACCTATCCATGTTGAGGAAATACGAACCAAACTCAACACATGTGCTTAGTTATAAGGAGATCAAAGTTAACAACAAAGTGTCGTATGTTGAGCAACTAGTGCGAGTCATCAATAGAAAGGAACAATTGGTATGCAGCAAGGTCATTCCCTTAGTCAAAATTATATAGCAACATCATGGTACCGAGGGAGCGACTTGGGAAAGTGAGGACGTAATAAGACATCAATATCCTCATCTATTTAAAGAGACGAGTAATTCTACAAATTTCAAGGATGAAATTTCTTTAAGGGGGGAGGACTTGTAACATCCTCAATCTGACCCCAATCTACAAAGAGGAATTATGACAATAATAGACAAACCATGGGAAAGCAAACAAAGGCCACCTTAGAATGAAAACTCAATTTTTCATCGGCAGGCCACAAATTTTTGGAAAAGTTGAAACGGGCTGCAAAAGAGGAGCCACAAGGGCCCAAGCCTAAGCAAGCCCAATGGGCCTCATGCCCACAATGGGCGGCCCAAGAGGATCCATTAAGCCATTGAAGCCCACTAAGCCATCCAAGCCCATATTGTTGTCATCCAAAGGGAAATGACCAAAGTGCCCTCTTAGTCTATCCAAAAATTGAAGAGGCAAGAAGCAATCCTAGTCATTGATCTTGGATGACACATATGGCCTAATGGAGGGCCAAGATGTGTTATTGCTCCCCAACAATGATGGCATAAGGATAGTAATACATGAAGTATTAAATGGACAGGCAACTTCTCTTCCAATTTTTCTTCTTTTTTCTCTCATTTCCCTCATTTCTCTCACTTTCTCTCTCTCACGCCCCCCTTTGGCCAAATTTCCTCTTCCTCATCATCTCTCTCTCTTTCTCTCTCTCTCAATGCCCTCATCCCTTTTTTTTGCCTCTTTGTTGGTCCCGTCGTGAACCGCCATCCACCACTGTACACATGAGCTGCCATTCAGCTCATCGCCGTGCCGCCTCACCACCCTCATGCCATTCCTTGGCCGTGAACCCTCACCGTCGTAGCCGTTGCCATTCATCGTTACATTGTGAGCCGCCATTGTCAAGCCATTGCTGAACCACCACCACCCTTTATTGTCATTCACCGAGCCGTGCCTCATGTCCCTTGCTGTCCATCACCGACCACACCTCACACTACTGCCGCCCTTACCAAGCCAATGTCCAAGCCATGAGCCTTGTCATTGTCACTCATCTAAGCTAGATTCGGAACTATGAGTAACTTTCTAATCCTTGTTTAGGGTGGTAGTTACGGAGGTGCGGACCCCTGAAGTGCCATAACTTGACAGAAATGGACACTTAAGTGCCAAAATTGGAGTAAAGTGGATCACTTGAGTGCCAATCCGGCCAAAATCCGGCCAAATTGCATACGTGGCATTTTTCCAGCGAAGTGAGTGCAAAACGACGCCGTTTTGCACGCTAACGTGGCCAAATAGTGCAAAAACGGCATCATTTTAAGCCGACGTGGTAAAAAAATAATATAAAAATTAATTAAATTAAATTTAGTTAAAATATTTTTAAATAATAATTTCAATATTTATATTAAAAAAGGGGGGAAGGTGGCTAAGGGTTCACAACCCTCGCCCAAATCGCCGGGGGGGAGGAGGAGAAAGGAAAAAGGGGGAGGAGGAAAAGGGAGGCAGCCAGCGGCAAGGGTGGGGCCGTCGAGCCGGCGGTTCCAACCGACCGGCGGCAAGGGCTAGGGCCGTCAAGTCGGCGACTTCAACCGACCGGCGGCGAGGGCTGCGTGCCCTCACCCCGGATCTAGGCGAGGGCACACAAGCCCTCGCCGTCGGTCGGCCGGGGCCACCGACCCCGGCTCAGCTCGGCGGCCCCGGCCGACCCTCCCCCACCTTCCGGCGACGGCGGGAGGCGGCGGTAACGGCGGCGAGGGCTCGGCCCTTAGCCACCGACCGCCTTCCTCCTCCATTTTTTTAATTTTTAATAATAATAATAATAATAATAATAATAATAATAATAATAATAATAATAATAATAATAATAATAATAATAATAATAATAATAATAATAATAATAATAATAATAAATTATTTTTTTTATTTTAAATTTAATTTAATTAATTTTTATATTATATTCAAATTCAAATTATGCCAAAACAACGTCGTTTTGGCTGATTTAAGGGCTATATTTTGGCCAACACTCGAAACAATGTCGTTTGGGGTGAATTAGAGCTAACTCAGCTCTCCGACGAGCCACCTCAGCAAGAAATATTAATATTTAATTGCCACGTATGATTTCCGGCCAGCTTCGCTTGAGGTGGCACTTAGGTGTCCTACTTTTCTTCAAATGTAGCACTTAAGTGTACCTTTCGAAAGTTATGGTACTTAAGTGTCCCTTTGTACCAAGTTATGGCACTTGTAGTATTTTTATCCCAGTAGTTACGCTTAGGATAGGATTAGATTAAGACTAATAATGGTTAGATTAGGTAATAAGTGGATTAGGGTGATAGGTTATCATAATAATTGATAAGTCAAAGCAATAAGATATCATAATAAGTGATAAGTTATCACGATAAATGATAATCGGATGCGATAAGCTATCATGATAAGTGATAATCGGATGCGATAAACTATCATGATAAGTGATAATCGGATACAATAAGCTATCATGATAGGTTATAATTAGATACGATAAGCTATCATAATTGTGATAAGTGCATATTGTATTGTAGCTCTTAAAGTACTAAGTGCTTATTAAATTCTAATTTTGAAGGTAGTATATGCTTATGCAATCCCTATTTTGAAAATGGTAAGTGTCATTGGCACTCTATTTTTATAAATGATGAATGCTTGTGAAAGGCTATTTTGAAAAGTAAGTTGTTAAGTTTTTAAGTGAAATCATAGTGTGATGCTATATATCATGGGATTGATGCATGATTGCTTTGGTAAATGATTAATCGAGAGGTGATCACATAGCATTATTTCATGGCATTCTTGTGTGCGAAGATTGCTAGTGTATGACGTGTGAGCATTAAGTACTCTTGTATTGGCTAATGAGAAAGATAAGAATTGGCTTGAGTGGTTGATGTGCTCGTGTGGTCATATAATGGTTCCGTATTCATTTGACTATGGGAAACGACACTCGATGGATATCTAATGCCCGCACGTCAATGGGATGTTGTTTGCAAATGGATTTCGGAACGAAGTTCTTTAATTGGAATGCCGTCTTTGACTGAGATCAAGATGTTGCAATGCCAGATAGGGCGGGATGATATTCAATTACGTTGGAAAAGCACCAACACGAGTATCGGTCGTGGCCAAGAGCAATCGTAATAATATGAAATCATGATCTCGAGAATAGCATAGTAGTATGGGATGCCATGCAATTCTCGAGACGCCATGTGTGCAAAATGCATGAGTGCTAAATGCATATTTTGGAAGCGATGCTATAGCCTACACACATGTGGCATAAATTTATATGAGTTACATGAGACGTGTCCGTGAATTACATGGCATTTTTGTGGCTTAAATGGCACGTGCATGCTTGATTAATCCTGCCTATGAATTGAAAAGTATGTGGATTTGTATGCTTGCATTAGGACTCGAGGAGTATAGGTCGAGGTGGATTCCTTCATGTTGTAATTAAGGTAAAGCTTAGGCTTTACTATTAATCTGTCATCAGTAATCAAGCTACATGTTTAGGGCGTATCCAAGGCGAAGTACCTTCCTATGAGAGGTTTAGGAAGTTCACTCACTAAGTTTATCTCACTCATTGTTGTTTAACTTTTTCAAGCCCTAATCATGACTAGTTGAGCCCGAGCCAGGGTACTTTGAGTTGGACGCGTACTAGGCGCATAAGGGATACCACTTTTTGAGGTCGCCCTCGTAGTATAGAGATGCTAGGCTAACCTCAAATCCTTTTTAACAAGCTAGAAGGAATCTGCACCACATATATGTAAAAATGAACTTATGATACTTAAGTCATGGTGTAATGTATGTATAAGATAAAAATGTGTTTTTATGTGTGTTTTATGCTATCCCTCTTATTATGAATGGTTGGGTGGTGTTATATCTGCTTTTGCTTGCATATAATCAAAAGACAAAATGAATGGGTAGGTGACGCCTTCTAGAATGTCGCAATCAAATGACTGAAGAGAAGGAGGGTCGTTGCACGTTTGAGGGTTGAGGCATAACACGAGCTCTTGAGGAAGGATCAGTTCCAACAAGGATTCTTCTAATGTCGAAGGAGATCCACTTGCTCTGTTAGAAGACAAAGAAATAGGCTTTGTGGTAGGAAGGGCTGTAGAGTTTGGAGAGTTAGCAATGTTGACTGGGGCTAATGCCGAAACTTTAGTAGTAAGAGGAATTGAAAATGTAGAACTATTGACAAGAAAATAGCCTTGGACTTGTAATGGTGCCAATCAACGATGTCGGGAGCAGAAGAGCTAGAAATCAAATGTGCTGGTGGTGTAGACTGTGTAATCAAGACCTCATGTATGGATCTAGACAAACTTATCCTAGTCCGAGGAGTAAACACTCGCCTAGAGGCTGTTGGAAGTGAAGTACTAAAAAATTAGAGACTGAAATTTGACAAAGGAAAAAATCATATAGTAAAGAGAAGGGAGTACTTAAGTCTAATGCCTTTTTCAGTGCTCTGTACAGAGGTTCAACGACGTTAGTAGGAAGATTTTTGGGGACAATCTTACCGAGAATAGTGTCAAAGTCTTCGGTGATGAGAGCCTCAGTAAGTCTTCCACCAAGTGGTAAAACTCTTAAGGACACCAGGAGCTGAGACAAACTGCTTGATTGTAAAATGGTGGAGTATCTTGTTGGTGACCGTATGGCTACAAACAAAGGGGCCAAATGCCTTGGTTACCAAAATGATGTTTTTCATAAAAAGGGAAGTCCATGGAATAAGGGGCCATAATCGAAATGTCTTGAGACAAGCCGAGCTGCGAGCGCAATATTGGGGGGAGTAAACTTCCACACATAATTTTAACTTTCTTTTAGGCAATAACCTCAATGTCAGATCAGACGCAACCAAGATAGAACGCTAGAATTTCAGGTTGTCCTTGGATTGGCTAATATCAAAAACAGAGACAAAATATGAACTGGAGAGTAGACAAAAATCATCAATGTTCAGGTAGATATGGTAGAACAAATGAAGAAAATGCTGAAAGGACGATCACCTTCGGGGGAAGGACAAAGAATCTGAACCTGCTCCAGACTCTACAAAGTTTAAATCTCCAAAAGCATCTCAGACTTCAGAAGACCAGCAATAAATGATCATCGAAGATTCAAATGAGAGAAATGATCAACAATCTGACAAATCAACCAGCAACTGGAAGCATAAGTCCAGTCATCCTAAAGATCTTATTATTGGTGATATTAATGAAGGAATTCGCACAAGATCCAAAAGGCGTGAAGAGTCTAGTGTTGTGGCTCTTATTTCTGAAACAGAATCCAAAAGCATAGAAGAAGCTTTATCTGATGAAAGCTGGATTGAAGCTATGCAAGAAGAACTCAGGCAATTTAGTATCAATAATGTCTGGGAATTGACTCCTAAACCAAAAGGTAAATCCATCATTGGAGCTAAATGGGTTTTCAGAAACAAGATGATCGAGAAAGGAAAAGTCGTAAGAAACAAAGCAAGGCTCGTGGCCAAAGGGTATACGCAAGAAGAAGGGATAGACTATGATGAGACTTACGCGCCAGTAGCAAGGTTAGAAGCAATTAGATTATTACTTACTTTTGCTTGTCATAAGAATATCGGGTTATTCCAAACGGACGTCAAAAGTACTTTCCTAAATAGATTTATCCAAGAGGAAGTCTATGTGGAACAATCACCCGGTTTTGAAAACCCAAGGAAACCAGACTCTGTATTCAGACTGAAAAAGGCTTTATATGGTCTAAAGCAAGCACCTCGAGCTTGGTACGACAAACTAAGTAAGTTTTTAATTCAAAATGGTTTTGTCAAAGGTAAAGTAGATACTACACTATTTATCAAAAGAAAAAGCAAAAGCTTTTTACTTGTTCAAATTTATGTTGATGATATTATTTTTGGATCTTCTAATGAAAATCTTTGGAGAAAAATTAATTTAAAGTTATTCGTTCCAGACTCAATATCTTAAAGTCTGAGGAAGTTCAGACTTCAGACTTAAGGCTGAAAGTCTAAAGACACTCAGACTCAGACGATCAAGATTTACGACTGTAAGTTACTTCTATTTTAAAAATTTATCTATCGGATCAAATCTCGAAAAGGTACGATCATCTATCTATAATTGATTGATGTTATTTCCCCAATTTTTGTGATTATTGCAATCTTTCCTTTTCGAAAAAGAAGTTATTTTTGAAATGACGGTTATCTAATTTTTTTTGAAAAGGCAATTATTTTTTAAAAGGCATCTTTATATTTCCTTTTACGTTGTTCCGTATGCTTCGCTTCGACTGCCTTATATACTGTTGGTTCTTTTTCATTTTACTTACAAAAACCCTAAGAGAGCACAGATCTTCCACTTCTCTTTTCTTCTCTTGTTTAATCCTCGAAAAGTTTTCACCTTTCTTGCGAAACAAGCGTGGAATCTCTCAAAGACTGTGAAAGATGTCGTCTCAAAGAAAGTCTTCGAGGATCGCGAATAGGGGACCACAGCAAATGCGTGAGGGACCTACGCATTTTGATCTCACCGAAGAAGAAGAATCTCCTAGACAACAGCAGAGCCCACAACATTCTCAGCAGTGTTTATCTCCTCCATCTAGACCTCAGAATATTGAACATAGAGAAGAGGACGAAATCATCGAAGATGCAGAACCCATAAGAACTCATAAGCCCGCTTTTACTTTTAAGCTTTACCGTGCTTTGAAAAGGAGTGGTACTCCTTTGAACTATATTGATGAATTTTTTAAAGACAAAGGGTATCGAAATGAAACCTACTTTTTACTTACAATGGAACGATTGGGAATTGCTCCTGCGGGGTCAACGGAAGAAGCATTAGCAAATATCCCAAGCGATCCACGTGTTGGAGGGCTGAGTCAACCTGATGGGAATGATGATGATAGGATGTACACTCAGTTTAAACCTAGAATGGGTGTTGCGGCGAAAATCCGAAGCAAAAGGACAGATTTGTTTCGCTCGGAGGAACACAAGCAACTGTACTCTAAGTTACTAAAGCGTGGTGTGATTAACCCTAGAAGTGTGGACTTTGATTTTCTTGATTCTCTGAATGTCAAGCTGCGAGAGAAATTCAATCTTCTTCAACTAGAACGATTTTGTTCTGAAACGACAGAGGCTCATTCTGAACTCACTGCTTACTTCTATTCAAATCTAAGTTTCCTGGATGCGAATAGATTCTCTTTCAGTGTTCGAGATCAGGACTATGTGGTTGACATGGATACATTGGCTAATGTGATTAGGGTTGAAAGAGGGAGATACCAACCAATCAGTGTGTCTATTGGACATGCAACGATAGAGCTTGTTCGGGATAGAACGATGGAAGGGAAGATTTCATATTTGAGGATGAATGCTTCAAATATTTTGCTTCACAAGATAGTGATCAACTGCCTCAGACCCAAATCGACTTCGAAGACCAATGTTTCAAACTCGAAGGCAAAGCTGATGTATGCCATCAACGCTGGCAAAAAGTTCTCTCTTCCACACACTATTATGTTCCACATGTACAGAACGATGGTGAAGGACAAAGGCCAACTTCCTTACTCAACACTTGTCACTAAGTTATTTAGACATTTGAACATTCAGCCTCCTAGGATTCTTTGTGTTCGATCATGCGATCAAATGGTGGTAGGACTGAAAATGGTCTCTAAAATGCGTCTGAAGGAACTTAACAAGGCTTTGGAGCGATTCAAGGTTAAAACCCCTGTCAAGACTCACCCAGTCTCTTCGGCTGCGAAACGGAAAGGGAAGGAGCCCGTGGTTGCTCCATCCAAGAAAAGAAGAGTACTCCTCTTGGAGGATGAAGAGGATGAGGATGATATCACAATTTCTGCTCTTGCATTGAAGAACTTAAGTCGTTCTGTTCCAGAGACAGAGGTGAGACAGGAACAAGACAAGGAGGAGATCGAACAAAGGACTAGAGAAAGATAATCAATGGAGAAAGAAGGAGAGGAAGAAAGGATTGAAGAAGAAGAGGGCAGAGGTGAACAAGAAGAAGGAGAGCATGAAGAGTACTTCTCACCGCCTGAAGGCAATGAAACAGGGGGAGATGTTGAGAAAAGAGGTACGTCTTCAATTGTTGCTACTAGTAAAGGAGTAAGTCGTTCACCAGCAAATCCAGAAGACATCTATGCCTCTCAATTTCCTGAGGAAGGCCATGAGGTTTCATCGCCCAATTTGCGTGATCGTGCTGACTTGCTATCATCTGCCAATACACCTTCTGATCGTGCAGAAGCCAGTACTCAGACTGATAATTCAGCAGACTTTCGTAGAGTGCTTGATGTTCTCTTGGAGATGCGAGGCCAAATTTATGCTTTGGGATGCGAAGTTCAGAACTTGCATAATGCAGGTCAAGCCTCTTCAGTTTATTTGCATGATCAAATCCATGCCCTTGCTCTTCAAGTTCAAGCAAATGCCAAGGGTGAAGATGTGGCTCAACTGAAGGAGGATCTGAAAAAGCTGGAAGGGATTGTCCAGTCAATGGGAGATTTCCAGCTTGTTCGTGTTCCAAAGCAATCCTAATTCTATTCTCTTTTCATCTTACCTTTTTAATGCTGACAAAAAAGGGGAAAGATATGGTGCGGTGGTGCAAATTTGAGATTTAAACTTTTGAGATTTAAACTCTTAACTTTTGTGTTTGATTGACTTTACTTTTGTGTTTGGCCGTTTGGCTATGACTAGATTTGGATTTGGACTGTTTGATCGTTTGTTTATCTTAAGCACTATTGGTATTTTATGGCAAAGATAGTTGCTCATTTACAGGACTAACCTATTTTCTGTGGATGCAGATTTTAATATTATCTTTACTAAGCCAATTATCTTTTGTGAAATATCCATGTTTGCTTGAGTATTGTTTTGCAGGTCAAAATTATCCAAATCTGCAGGAAAGTTTTGTCACCATCAAAAAGGGGGAGATTGTTGGAGAAAACTTCCTTGAGTATTTTGAAGTTGACAAAACGTTTCTATCAGTCTAGTCTGAAGATTTGCAGACTCTTCCATCAAAGTCTGAAGACCTCCGGACTACCAGACTCAAGACTCAAAGTCTATCCTCATTGATAGTTTCTAGACCGTCAAAGAAGGCTTATCCAGAACTGAGTATTTCGTTAAGGATTTGATTCTATCGACTAAAGAAGATATATTGGCTGGATATAGTATGTCGGAATCCATTATTCAAATTGAGATTGATTCAGGGATTTTGGATCCGTTGAATGGCAAAGTATACTTAGAAGGTTCTACTTATGGAAACCTAGATCCTGATTGTATGAGCAAGCAGGATTGGTGGGCTATCGACATATTCCTTAAGTAACTCGAAATCTCCCTAATTGATAAGTGCCAATGGGTGTGATGGCATGAAGGAGTATATAAGGAAGACGTTCCAATTATTCAAGTGTGTGCGCGATAGAAGAATTCTAAAGTCTGAAGCTCCTTGTTCTTAGTCAATTCAATTGTATAGCGAAATCTTGTACGCAAAAGAGAGTTTATATCTTTGTGAGACCTTGAGAAAGTGTAGCAAAGTCTCTACACTGTGGAATCAAGGAAGAGTTTTACTGTAACAACTCTTTTGATTCATAATGAGATCCAGCCGGTAGGCTGTCAGTGCGGAAGAGTGGACATAGGCTTGGATTAATCCGAACCACTATAAATCTTGTGTTCTTATTCTCTTCCCTAAGCTCTTTTACTTTGATCGTAACTCAATTTGTTTACAAGAGTCTAATTTCCTTTTCATAATCTATTATTGATTAGAGTTGCACACTTCTCTCTGGAAAATTTGTTTTTGCACCTATTCACCCCCTCTAGGTGCTCGTACTAGCTTTCACACTTCTACATGCCAAGGAAAGCATTCAGAAAGGAAAGGAAGAGGAACAGGTGTCCATAAGCATGAACCAAGGATTATCTCATCAGTTGCCTCTTCTGTAGAGCTTTGAGGCGACAGGAAGACGTTGCATGTATGCTCTAGCGACCTAATTTGCTTGAGACAGGCGAGGAAAGTATGGGGATCATATGATCGAGACATGGTAGGACCAGAAGGGGATCAAGGAAGGTTGAAGATAACAAAGAAAAATGATAAAAATCTGATCTTAAAAGTGAGCTTCAATGGTGTCAAAAGCGATAAGACTAAAAGTCAGGAGCCGAGCATCTACAAAGAAAGAGGGGGTAATGAGCAAAAAGGATGTGGGTTCGGAACCTTAGGAGGCACCAATCTATGTACGGAGGATTAGAAGTCGAAGCAACGCTACACTGGAATCAAAGTGATAAGGCCAGCCAATGCAATCATTAAAATGGTTAAAAGAATTAAAATGGGGCTTTTGTTGGCGCCCAAACTCGACCTATTAGGCTTTGGAAGTGGACAAGGGCAAAGCAAAACCAGCACACGAGAACCCGTGAACAATGGGCCGAAAAGCTAGCAGTCAATGGCAAAGATGTTCAAAGTGCTACATCAAAACCTATCGAGATGAGTGAGATAAGAACAGAAACAGTTATAGAAATCGGCACCAACAAGAATATCGATAAGGTAGAGCAATTATCAACAAGGAGCCGTAACTTTTGGAAGATTTTAAAGATCGAATTGGTAACTATCAAAGGGCAGTTACTCGTAACCAAGGAGGCATCGGTGTAAAAAATCTTTTGCCAAAATCGACAATCGAACTTATATTTTGTTTGCTACCTATTCCTTTATCACACTTTTACATTCAATCCTACTTTTCTTTTTCTCCTGTTTTCCTGCATTTACATTTGCCTATAGTTTAGAGAAGTCGCTTCCTTTTCAAAACAACACAAAACCCATTTCAAACAATAAAGTCAAAGCTTCACCCCTTCGGTGAAAGATATATGTTGAGGGAACTTTTCCCCAACGAACAGTTGCACACGTAGCATTGACATTTGACAAGTCTGACCAATGGTGCTTCTTGATACAAAATTCCTAGTTCAATCGGTGAACAAAGATCGGTGAAATTTGCTCAAATTCATGCTAACATGAGTAGATCATCCATGGTTATTAATTCGTTTAAATGTCTACTTCGTCATGGAGGTCATATTAGTTTAGTGCGGAGGTCAAGCGCTAGAAGACATCGTGTTTGCTGTTCTTTGGTCCCGTCATGATAGTCAATATCTAAAACAGTTTTGTCGTGTTGGAAGGAGTCTTGTGTCGACAAGCGAACGCTCTTGGTTCTCGGACCAAACCGAAAGCTCAAAAACCTTAATTACGCGGTCTTATCGAATCAGATGTATACCTTTCGAAGAGTCACATTATCGTACTTAGAGAGGAGAGAGAGGGAGAGAGATGGGACATTGGAGGATGGGGACATTGGAGCAGCAGGGGTACACGTTGCAGGGGACTCGAGTGGTTCGTAATTCTTATCGGGTCGCTGAGTTTGTCCGTGTATTGCTCTCGCGTGCTCTTCATATTGCAGACAATTACCGCGAAATTAGATAACCTCATGGTCCCGAATTATCCTTTCCTTCCCTTTTCTCGACGTCACATTGGCGTCATTTTCCGATGGGGTTTCGCATGTATGTACGGAATAAGGCTAGACATGGTAGGGTCCTAAGATGGATGGGATTGCTCGTCGCCCTCTTCTTAGTCTTATCCCTCGTCTTTATTGTCATACGTGTGCCCTATTTTCTGTTCTACTTATAATTTACTAGAAAGGGCTAACGTTTTGACCTTTTACACACCAAAAAATGGAAAAATTATCTAAAAAAATTTTAACATATTATGCTTTTATCAATTGAATAATAAATTTTTTAATTATGTCAATAAAATCTTAAATCTTTTATTAAAAGTTCTAAAACTTTTTACTTCTTGCTAATGAATACATCCATTCAATTTTAATTGAAAATCACCGACGCGAACGCCAATTTTCCTATGTGACATGACTATCGTTATCCATTAACAATTTTAAATTATTATTTTAAATTTTAAATTTTTTATTAATTTTTTCCTCTTTTTCTTTTATTTTATCCTCTATTGGGCATTGTTAGGCCTCAGGCGAGGGCCACCCTTGCCTAGGCTAGCGAGGGTTAGGGTTGCCCTTGCCAATCCAAGTAAGGGCCGCCCTCGGGCAAGGGCCAAGCTTAGGCTGGTGAGGGTGACTCTTGCTCGATCTAGCAAAGTGTTGCCTTCACTTGAGGTCGACAACCTCTGCTGACCATCAACAAGGCCCACAATGGCCGACGAAGGGAAAAGGGGAAAATAGTAAAGAATGAAAAGAAATAAAATAAAATAAATAAATAAATTCGAAAAAATGTTAAATATTAGTAAAATTGTCTACATGTCGACACTAGTCATACCATGTAAGAGAAACTAGTCTGTGTCAGTGAATTCTGACTAAAATTAATCGAATAAACTCAATTGACAAAATATGAAAATGATAATAACTCAATTGGCGTAAATAATTTGACCAAAAAAATTAACATAAATAAAAAGTTTATGACCAAATTGGCAAAAGCATAATAAATTTAAAACATTTTAAATAATGTTCTTCAATGAAAATTCTAATTGTATTTCGCACATTCCCTATCTCCTCTTTCTTGCCAACCACTTGGCCACCACCACTTCATTGTCACAACCGCCCTATTACATACGTCATGCACTAATGCACTACCACATCTTCAACGGTTTTTTCCCTGCTCTCTCTCTCTCCTACTCGATTTCGTCTATGAGAGAAAGAGAGAGAGGTGACACTTTTGAAAATATCAGGTAAATACGTGTGATGAACATTTGACGGTGTACTGGGCGATTATAGCATATGGAAAGAAATATTTGAGTTACTTCCCTAGTACATTATGCATGCATTACAAAATTTGATATATTAAATGATATGGCAGTTTAATTGTGCATTGAACATAACCACTTGTTTAAAGTCCGACTTATGGTATTGCCTCACTTATATCATTTCTAAACTGGTCTCGATCTAGCATTTCTCAAAACATCGTGCCATCAAGAAAGTGACCAAAATGGAACGAATTCTATAAAAGTAGATCCAAAACCTAGGGGATATAACTTTCTTTAAAATATATCTATCTGGACATATACCTAATAATCAGTTCTGTTCAATCAATCTCTTATTTTGAGCCAAAAGCTTCCTCAACATGGTGGATCCCTAAAGTAAATAAGTGGGGGGGGAGGACACTTTCTAGGTTTAATTACTCTGATAAAAAAAACAAATTCTTCAATTATATTCTAAAGTTTGGTACTGCAATCATATACATGTCATGATTGGATTCCAAGGTAATTGATACATAATGTTTGCATCTTCTATTAGTTCCTCTTTAGTTTAGTAGAGGCCTATCTCTTGTAATCATGGCTACCACAAGGCTCAAGAAGAAAATTCAAAAGAAGGTGAAGTCCCTTCCTAAAGCCGCGACTCACTTCACTTTAGCATCAGGCTTTAAAACATAATGATGATGATAATTACAGCCATCATGATCCTAATGATTAACACCAACAGATGCATCTCATAGACTATATAATGATTTGATTGGATATGAAGATGCCAAGCACTCCCAATATTGGAAATGGAGAAGAAGGATGCCAATGGCATCTCTGTGTTGTCGAATTCCGCAATCTTTGTCGGGTGGTGCCGCCCACGCCGGCGGCTGAGGAGGCGGAGGGGCAACACAATACGGCTCGGCAACAAACGCCGTGGGTTCTGTCTGGGGACGCGGCCAGTGGTCCGGTGGGGAGTGGTGGCAAGCCCATTTCGGGTGTTGAAGAAGATTGTGATGCAGATAGCATGGAGTGGGAGATTGATCGACAATAGTATCTGGTCTCTACCCATTTTGCGCCCGCAACTGTTTCCCTTGTGTTGACTGCCAACAGCATTTCCGTTCTACTGTAAAATTTCTCCCCTTCTTTCCCTCTCTATATTTGTATAATAATGGCACATCAAAACTGCATAATTAAGAAGTCACTCTGACAGTATTTTTCTATGCTTTAAGTTAATGCTTCAATCGATCAAAGACCTGCTGTGTCTTGACCTCTCTGCTGGGTGCAGGCTCATGGGTCTACACTGAATCTGCTGTTCTTGCACAATTTCAATTTTGTCATGGTCACACAGAATCAATGCAACACTGGTATATATATATATATATATATACAAATTTTTATGGTTGACAAATTAATATGCACTATAGTATTAGGGAAACTAATCTCATCCACCTCGCAGATTAAATTATGTGAAGTAGAATCAAAAGCAGTGACGAAAGTGCAAAGTAAAAATAGTGTACACTTTGCTCAGAATTCTGTCGCAAACAAAAACACAGCTAACAATGGTACTATGCAACCCCAAAGATCTTACAAATTCATCTGGTTTTTCATGTCCCTGCAAAATGCACCTTATATACATATCAATCACCCGGCAGTACAAGCTACACCTCTTTCCAACAACAAAATGGAAGTAAGCTCTTGACAAAATATACAACTAGCACAAAATTATCCAGCCAGGGGACGTAAATGAAGCTGCAAATCTCACTAATGCGTCCAAACTAGCTTTTGGTAAAGTATGCAAATAGTGTCGGCTGTTTATCTTCATTACTCTTAACCTCTCTTTTCTTCTTCAATGGACTTGTTTGGGTCACATCCGTTTGGTACGTACCTTGATCTGGATCAGTTGAGAAATACTCATAGTCCCTTTTGACTTGGCCCTGTCCTGTTGCATCATCAAGATGTTTAGCAATGCCAGTATCATCAGCCGCTGATGAGAATTCATTGCAGTCTTCAACTTTAGGTTCTTTTTTAACGCTTGCATGCTCGTCTGTCTCGACAGAATCCTGATGAGAACTTTTCTCTTCTCCCTTAAAT
Source organism: Eucalyptus virginea (assembly GCA_014182375.1). Lineage (NCBI taxonomy): Eukaryota > Viridiplantae > Streptophyta > Magnoliopsida > Myrtales > Myrtaceae > Eucalyptus > Eucalyptus virginea. Next base: position 25,421,319 of record CM024524.1, on the reverse strand, counting down.
TCTTCTTCTTTCTTGATTTCCTTTCTTGTGAAAAATTTTGAAATTATATTTTTATCCTCTTTCTTCAGTTGGATCTGCAAAAAGTAAACAACATGAAACCAATAAGAAATCTAGTGACAAAAGAGCAGATAAAGGGAAAAAGACATTCGGTTTTTTCTGTGAGGTTCTAGTCTGCTCGTGCAAAGACAATGTTACGTAGATAAAAATCTTCGCAGTATGCCGATGAGTGCAAGAGATTCTGTGGTCAGGGAGAGGAACAAGGATAGACTCTTCCCTAGCTTGTTGAATAGTACGGCAATTTGACCACCTTTTTTAACATAAAGCATCATCACCATCCGCAAAAAAATATACCTCCATGTAATCAGTTATGAGTTGCTCATGGAAGCACATTCAGAAGGAACAAAAATGACTCAATTATCAGCGACTCCCTAAGACTATCCGCTAGGAAAAATAAAGAAACCAAAGGCATATACACATGAAGCAGCAAATACAAAGTTCATTTATGCCAACTTTCTAGTGCTCCATCCATGAAGTCTTGAAGGCCTTGTGTGCCATCCATCATGAGTATATTTCATAAATGAGAATGTTGTGTTACTGTCACAAATTAAGAAGATAAGCCAAGCTCAGCTTACCTCCTTAATGCATTCTGGTCCATCAAATGATGGCTTGCCCATAGCAGGTGTCACAGGGTACCAAACCTAAACAAAGAATTTCAATAAGCTGGGCGCATTATATGAGGCAGGTCTCATCCAATCTTTCCACAATCACAGAGCTCTTACCAGATCTGGCTCTGCATATGGTTTAAGCACAGTATCAAATTTGGAAGAAGACAAGCCACCCAGCCATTTCTCGGTTGACTCTTTGTCACCTAAAATAACGGGCATCCTGTCTGCAGTGCAAGATCAGTGCAACTCTATTATACGTGATCCCTCTCCTGCCTCAAAATCATTGTTGCATAATCCATGCCCCTACTCTATATTGTGTATCTCAGGCTAATTAATATAAACAGATGACAAGAAGAACTGCCATCTTGTTGGTCAACTTGTTATGAAATGTGATCAAGAAGGTGACTCTTAAGACCTTGAATGGGTAGTGAAAAAACCAAACATCAACGGACTAATTCCAGTGTAAATGATTCTAACCCTTGATTTTAAATCCTCCCATATCCTAGATTCCTACAATCTTAAACGGAAACCACAATTTCCAGCTGATCACAAAATCTTATCTTTCAAAAGGTATACATCTAAGCCCCTTCTGTAAAGCATGACCAATCACTTTTTTATGCTAGGTCTGGCACAGATAAAGCTTACTGATTATAATTTAAAAGTACACCTATATCAAGGGAGCCATTGTAGAATACGAGAGATACCATGTGATTAGAGATAAGAAAGTTGAAACAAGAATTGTTTACCATGTAGCCACTGCAAAGCTGGCGATGATGAAGTTGTGAGAATGGTAAAGGTGTAAATAATTTCACCTGCAGAAAAGCATTAGCTCAGTGATCTGGCTGTGAATCATATGTCCATACAAAGTCATGCAGGTCTAATAATATTAAGTTAGCCTTTTCTGCCTTCTCTCCAGAGAGAGTAGAAAGAGAATTCAGACAAAATTTGATAACCTTCCAAAAAAAGGATAAGTATTTACTTGCTTGATTAAAAGTCTAAGATTACTCTCTCATTAGATTAAAAAAAAATTATGATCTATATTATAAGTAGTAGTAATCATAAATATATTACCAAAATAAACTCAACAATTGGAAGCAGGACCAGCTAAAGCAAAACAAAAGTTAATGATTAACCATGGAAGACCCGAAGATTGTACATTACTGTGCCACAATTCAAGCAAAGTAGCCTGGACATAGGAAGTGAATTTAAAAGAAAAACATACCACATAAAAGACAGAAAGGAAAGGATTTTCTCAAAGAATCATTACACAGTACAACTGATATTTATATTTAACAGCGTAACAAACCTTCTGAGTTCTTCCACGAATCATACAGAGCAGCAAATACAAGGGGACGACCATCCTTGAAATGAATGTAATATGGCTGCTTTTTGGATCCATCTTTTTTCCATTCATAGAATCTGTAAATTACATCCAAATTGATTAACGCACTAAAGGATGCAGAGAACTCAAAAGAAGAAGCTAAGCACCTACAAAAGAAAAGAAAAACATACCACAATCAATGAAATTTCTAGTACCTATGACATGACCTCTAAAAGAGGCAGAAAGAAATGCCAGCCAACCATAAATATGGCATGTGCTCCAGAGAATAGACAGAAGTAGCAAAACATCAGATTAGATATGTGCATACCCTTCAACAGCCACAAGGCACCGGCATTTGGGAATGAGACGACGAAACGAAGCCTTTTCATTTATGGACTCTGACCGAGCATTGAACTGTGACAGACAGAAATGAGACATGATGGAAGTTTGTACATACAGAAAACCAAAGTGGACCAATAAGTTCCAACTTTATCCTAACTTAATTCTCGAAAGCAAACAAACATTTCCGACAAAGAAAAAAATCTGCATAACATCATTAAAGTCTACAAACTAACGCGGCATCACAGAAGTTCGAGTCATAAAAAAAGGATTTGCATGCTGTAGCTTCGTACCATCCTATAATGGTCAGGCTTCTCGTTCTTCTTGGTGAAACTGGGAATCAACCCCCACTTCATGCAGTGGACCACGTAATCATCTCCATCTGAATTCTCTTCTCTCCGCACCACCGGCAAATTCCATCCCGGCGAAAAATTATAACACGGGCGGTACCTGAGCGATAAAGCACAGGTCCCAACACTTACTCACCAGCAAGAAACACTTCCACCCAACGTTCGACAACAAATGCAAACCTTAATATGCCGAAGAAGTTTCGGAGACTTGCTTTCAACGGAATATTTTCAAAAAAATAAAAATAAAAACAAGAAGAACGAGAAGAACAAGAAACGGCACCGCTTTGTTAATCAGACCATCGATTCCTGCTACCGCTGAAAAAAGAAGAGCAGAAAACTAGGGAATAGCCCAATCGCGATGGAGGGAAGTAATTTCTCTGCAACCGAACATCGGGCGCACCTCCGGCGCTCTCAAGCCCACACCAATACCCTACACACGCTCACCGCACATGCATCGGAAAACCTAGAGAGAGAGAGAGAGAGAGAGAGAAGCGATACCGATCCAAGTCGATGGTACGGGAGGGTTGACCGCCGCGATGAGTGGCGCGAGGGATGTCGTCGGGCCTGAGGGTGCAACGAGTTCTTCCACACATCTTCCCCCCCTTTCCTCTCTCTCTCTCTCTCTCTCTCCCTGTCGATTCTGCTATGAGGACGAGCGGGTGCGCCGTGAGCAGTTCCGAGCGCGAAGTGCAAAGAGGCGGGAAGAAGAAACGAGGGCGGTTCTGTTCTATGTCCATTCTCGAGGAACGTGGAAACTTGACGAGAGCCGTTGGATTCGACCGGGTTCTCCGAGATGGGCGTCGTTCTTCCTCTCTGCTTTGCCATTTTTTTTTTCTTTTTTTTTCAATTTTTTTTTTAGTAAATGCGAATGAATTATAAATACCCCCAAGTTTTTGGGGTTGTCGCAGATTGCCCATCAAATGTTTCAATATAGACAATTTGCCCTCCGAATTGAGCTCGGGTTGCAATGTATCCCTAGAGAGCGATTCCGACCAAATTACATCCAAAGCTTCGACCATGTGGTAACACGTGACTTGTGAAGGACAATTTCGTCATATAAATACACATGCATATATATAAGTAGAAGAATAATATTGAAATACACAGCATAAAATGGCATGTAACTAAGATTTCCATGAGGATTTAATGTCGAATGCATTGCTATTAGTAATTTTGAATTACTATCTCTCTTAGTAACCTCTGTATTTTCTCACATATCTAGGTGATATATGACAAATTTGCCTTTCATAACAAAGGCATGTCTAGTCACGCAATCCAAGTTGTGATAAAAATTTTGTTGGGGGCGCATTGCCGCAAATTTCATAATATGAGGGGGGCAAATTGAAAAAAAAGAATTGAGACGTTACTTGCCAGAATCCAAAAAATACGAGTAATTCCCCAAAATGAAGAAACCTGGACAAAACCCTCTGAACAAACAGTAACCTCTCGGCCTTGGAGAGCTTGCTCCAAACTTCTTCCATGCAATCCCTCGCGAAACGAATCCAAACCTTCGGCCGATGCCTCCCCGTCGCCGCCGCCGCAGCCGACTCCCTCTGCTGGCCTCGACACTACGCCGTCCCGTCGCGGCGTCGGCCGAAGTCGCCGCCTCTCGCGCTCAAGAAGTCGGATGAGAAATCGGAGTGGTGGGTCGTGGACGGCGAGATGCACGAGATCGGGGACAACGTGCCTCCGCGCGAGCGCTTCGTGATCCCGAGGGACAACATCCCCAACAGGCGGCGGAAGCAGCTTAGGGACCAGTTCATGCGCCGCACTCGCCTCGTGCTTAAGGAGGCGGTCCGTACTGAAACTCAATTTGCTCTTCGGATTTTTAGTGTTTGTGTTGTGGGAAATGTGTCTATAGCTCCTTGTCTTCGCGCTGTGTGAAATGTCGATGGGACTGAGGCTTTGGATTTAGTGTTCAGCTTGAATGGCGGTTGTGTGTTAATTGCGATGTTGGGTTTTATGCAAATGATGTTTAGCTTTGTAGGTTACGTGGTCTCTAGCTCTTCAAATTTTTACTTTCTTTTAACCATTTATTAAGGGTGCTTTGTTGAGTGTTGATTCAGTTTTTCTGCTTATAGTATTGATGTACAAAATTATTCGCCTGTATTCTGTATTATGTCACAGCATTTGACTGAGATTAGAGGTGAACTCTCAGGAGCTTGAGTATTGGTGTATATGTCAGGACTGTGTGAACAGTCTGTGATAGAGAATTGAAAGAACCCACATTAGTTTGTTTGAATCTCAACTATATGCTCTGAGGCAATTGAAAGTGTTGAAAATTTGTTGTTTGGATTTTTTTTACTCATTGCATATTCTTTTTTGACTTGCGGTAATGATTCAGGAGCATGAGCCTTGGTGCAAAAGGTATATGGAACTGTATAATGAGCTTAGAGAAAATTGGGAGAGGCTGTATTGGGATGAAGGGTATTCAAAGAAAATTGCCCAAGATCATGCGAATTATGAATCTGCTGAGGATGATGAACAAGATTTTTCCCCATACAGGTTGGGCAATGATATGCACGAAATTTTCTCCTTTTTAATAGATGCGGTTTTTAGCCCCTAAAATTGGAGACACAAATCATATAATGGGAAGTTTCTGTATAGCTGAGTCATGAAAAGTAAAGCATAGCTTTTATTTTAGCTTTCAAGAGATAGTATGAACCAAATGTAACTGTGTTGTATATCTTTTTTATGTTTCAGGAGCAGGAGGTCTTACGCGGGCCAAGTGAAGGTACTGGTGTGGAATCAGAATTCTTGTCTTATTTACAGTATTACTTTTTTATCTGATGAAATCACCTTGGGATTGTATAATTATGAAGGCAAATATGGTTACTTTCTTGCAACTTACAGTGCTGTGTCTCTGAATGATTTGTCAATAATCTATCCACATCCATTATATTACAAGGTATCTAAAAGACGTGATTTTTCTGAATGCAGGAGCAAGGATTTGTAAGGAATGGACATGCTGATAAATGGGAAAGGGTTAACCAGATTCGAGATAAGTTTGAATATGATAGAGAGAGAAGAATGAGGGAGAAAGGTAATTTCATGTTTGACTTTCTGAATGATTCATCTTTGTCCATTGGTTTCACCAATCTATGGTCTGCTTGGCAGTGATATTTTACTCGCAAGGTAACATGCATGTCTGCCACCAACTTCTATTGTTTGTGAGCTACGTTGGTAACACATCAGCCTGAATTTTTTAACTTCCCATTTAAGAAGTCAAGCTACATGATCTGTCATCTTTTCTTGACTGCAATGGGTCTGTAGGCTATTGAACTTCTGTGAATCTTGTGGTAGACCTTGTTTTCGATAGTTGATGGATTAGCTATACATATAAAAGGATAGGGCTGATGTAATTTCTTGTTTTGAGTAAAGAGTTGATTGCATTGGCACCTACATTCTTATCACATCGCCCAAGGCATCTGCACCTGGAATTGAAGGCTAGTGGGTTATGGAAACTAATCTGGGTATCACCTGTTATCCCATTAATTATAAAATGTGGATCATGGTTTAGCTAGACAAAGGATAAGGCAGAGCATAATTTCTTATTTTGAGAAATGAGCTGGTTGCATTGGACCAACATTATACCACAGCACCCTAGGCAGCTGTTCCTTGAATTAAATAACAAGTGGTTTTATGCAAAATATTCTGGGTATCTACCTGTTATTTCATCCTTACAAAATGCAGTTGATAATGCAAAGCACTCTAAGTCACTATTTGGATTTAAATGAAATGATAAATTGCAAAATTGAGCTGAATAGCCAGTTTTACATTTTTTTTTATTTTTTCAACATCAAATGGTTGAATGACCTCTCTGAATGGATCTGTAATTGTGGGCATGGACGGATCTGGTTGATTTTTATTGAAAGATTGAGCACTTGATCGAGGCTGCAAGATAAAAAGAGTGTTCCATTTTATTTTCCCAATGAGGATGATCAAGTCATTTAGTAATTTTGGCTTTTATTTTAAGCCCCACTAGGTGATTCTCTCACATCTCACCTTCGTTAAAGCAATATATATGTGCCAAGTATATTCCTGATTTGTAGCTTCCATTACCCATTATTTATATTTTCTCACATGCATGTAAATCTCCATCACTCTCTCGTCCCCAAAAAGCCAGTCCAATTAGATTTTGCAAACAAAAATGAAAATTTGAATCACAGCTTCCAAATTAACAGATTGAAATCAGGAGACCCAATGAATAGATTGACTTACTAAGTCTACTTGAATTCCAAGTTAAAACTCTGAATTTTATTCCTCATATTACCCATGGTTACAAAAGTAGGAATTCTTCTTATTTTTCTAATTCTAAAATGACATACAGAAACCCTTAAATTATCCTGGCTCTTAAGATTATGGACCAATTCTGATTAAGATGTTTTATCAAGTTAACAACTTTCTATTGTTCCATATTGGTATAAGTAAAATTGATGGTTTGATATTAAGTGGCAAGAAATTAGCTCTCACCCCATGATTAGCTAAATCAATGATTATTTTAAAATATTTCATGAGTTAAGAATATTTAGGTTCAGGGTTTCTATAGTCAGGGGATCAATCCCCGAGTTACCTAGTTGTATCTACGGTTCAAATTCGCAACTCCCACACAAAGTGTCATAACGCACAAAATCAATAATTTGCATATTAGGACACTCATGGAAATACCACAAAAATGAACCTTGATTTCAATGAGGAACAATGGAAGATTGGTCCCCTGAGGGAACATAGTTGGGCCATTCCCCCCCCTCATAAAAAACAAAAAAAAAAAAGATTCTAAGTCTAGATCCCTCCCTTTTTGTGGGAGTCATGTCTCTTAGTCCAATTTTATAGACACATTCCCTTTGGTTGTGATGTCATCAATCTGTGATTTGTCTACAGAATTGTTTGAGTCTTTTTACTAAATATCGCAAAATCTATGTATGTTTAAGTTCAATTTCATGCTTCCGGTTTTTTGTAAATGTTAGAAATGGTCTTTTATGCTAATTTTGCATATGGGTAGCTTTTACCTATGGCCATTTTGTATGGGGGCATTACCCTGTCAGTACCTTCTTAATGAAATCTCATTTATCACCAAAAAAAATAATAATAAATAATAAAAATAAATAAAAAATTATCTGGTCATATATAAGCATATTGTACCTATAAGAAACGTATGAGCTATATTTTCTGTTTATAGTTATTACTTGTCTTGACACACTCAAGCTTCAGCAGCAGCATGCTTTTAATGAGAATATACTGAAAATTTATCTTTTCCTGCATGATATAGATGCTTTTGATCATGTCTGTTGGTTCACTCTTTTCATTGATTAGTACCTCCTTCAACTTCTTTAGCTAGAAGATGAAAATTTTCTCCATATATCTTTTTCCTATTTTCTTATTCAAGCATTTCCCTAGATGTCAGATGGCTATGACATTGCAAATGTGATTGAATAGCTGTGTTCTTTGTCAATTCGCAGGAAAATGAATTATCTTTGTGAAGAAAATGAATGTACTTTATCAAGGAATTGAAAATGTTCTCATTGCAGATCTAGCTTAGGTTCCATCCTCATTTTTTAAACATGCAAAAGCAGTTGAATTTGAAGCAGTTGTGTGTAATATTCTAAAAGCCATAAGAAGATTGAGAAAAAATAATCGAATAAACAATATCAGGTGCCCTGGAATAATTTTCTATCTGTAGAGTAAATCATACAAACTATGTTATTGCAAATTCTAAAAGCTCACAAGGACAGTGAGTGGATGCTGTCCCATTTTCTTAGTGCATGCTGAAGGCAGCACTTAGATTGATGGCACTTTCTCGTCATTGGAATTTTCCTCGAGTTCTTGTAATTCAGGTTGCAATGGTGTATTGGTGCGATTTCTCATGTATTTATGCATGCCGATTGCAGCATTTGCACCCATGAACGCAACACCTCCTTCGGATGATCAAGATGCAAGCTCCCGGTATCAGCCATTTGATGCTCAGAGATACTTTTCAGAAAGCGAAAGTGACTGATGGCTCCCCACTAAAGTTCTGTATCTTGCCGGCTAAAAGTGGCATATCAGGCAAATATGTCCTTGACAAGTCACGAAGTTCCCATGCCAGAACCGGTAAAAGCAGTGATTTGCGCGTCACTTTTCACTTGTGGTAGTTGACGAAGCCAACCTCAATGCAGATTCAGCAGAGCAGTTTGCACGGCATGCTCTGGGGGTGTGCTCAGAGGATCTGGACTGTTAACCATCTTTCTTCCCTTATACCTGTGTATGCGATTTGAGGAATATAATCATATGGTTCGGTGTAATTTTGTATCAGAATTGAGGACTTTATCTCTTTTATCATCTAGTTATTGCATTCCCACTGTGAATACAAAGAAGAGAGCTGGCCATTTGCTGTGAAAGTAAAGTGAAAAGGCTCTCTCTCTCTCTCTCTCTCTCTCTCTCTCAAATCAAAAGAGACCACGATCTCGGGACTTAACTGTTCTTAACTGCGAGTCCAATGTGATGATTGACTGAAATCCTTAGGTTTGCCTCCCGATTATTCATTGCTTTTGCTTTTGCTTTTGGTTTTTGGAAGTTCAATGCGTTGCTTTTGATTAGTTTCAACGTGAAATGCTATCAAAAGTCTACCACGAAAGTAAAAGGGTCACTAGCGTGCGCTGAACTTTATGTCAATTTCATGTTCATGCCTGTCTCGTTGGTGTCGCGGGAAGATTGCAAAGTTCTCACCTTTTCTCTCCCGTGAATCCTAAGGCCGAAAAAATCTAAAATTAAGGAGTAAAATTAAACGTTCTTTCCCGTCTTTTTATTTTTCCTTTTCTTTTTGCTCTTTTGGACCTCCTCTTTTGTAGAAGGGAAATCAAACCTACCCATAATAGTATTTTTTTTGCTTTCTCATATCAGCCTCTTCCAGTTTCCTCAACTTGAATGTCAACACCAGTCGATGATCATCTCTTCCTGTAGAGACTAAGCGCCATTGTCCAATCGGGCTCGTCTCCTCATTTCAATTTATGTCGGGTCGAAAGTGTAATGTCGTGACTTGCGATAGGAGAGGAAGAGGAGGAAAAAGGATTAAGCTCAATTACCATTCCACCACAAAAAAGCTTGACTTCTTGCACCCAAAGAAAGTACACTGCTTGATTTACTACAGAAGTGCAGATTAATATATACATGGTATGAGCATTCTGTAGAATTCATCGTTGGAAGCTTCTAACACAAGGCACAGGCTGGAATCAAGCAGCTGGAAAAGAAGCCCGACCCTCTCTTCTGCAGGAAAAATTTAAGAGAATTCAGAAGTTTAGTTAGCCATTATAAATTCAAAAATGGTGATGGAACGAGCAAATTGTGGCTTAATTGTAATCAGATTATCATTCTTGAATGACCATGATTTTAATTGAAAATGGTCTAAGAGCCTGCCTTCCTGGGTTTGGCATCAATGAGTTCGGCCGGGACTTTGTACAGATCTTCGTCAACAGGTTTCGGCCTTGCCCTGAAGTGAAATCCTGGGATTGAAGACCCTTCGAGATTGTTCAGCCATCGCTTTTCTTTCACTATTTTGGCATGAGGGTCGAGAACTTTTGCCTGCAACAAAGAACAAAAATTTGTCAGTACATTCCGCCAGTCATTAGGTTATTTTTGTTTATGATCATGACCTTAATAAAGTGCATCTTAAAGCTCGGTGACATTTTTATTTACTGCTAACATATGCATTCTAGACTCTACAAAATAAAAGAGCAAATTAATTCTTGAAGTTATAAATGTAGTAATCCATTAGAAATAGAACTCGATTTTAAACATTTAACAGAAATGGTATTTTGGCAAGCGAAGTCTACTTGTTCCTTAAAAATCTTGAAAGTGAAGTTCAAGTTTACTCATTCAAAACCAAAAGTTAAAACCCTTTCAAATTTCTAAGTCAAAACACACAAGCACTGAAGTAATTAAGCGGAATTTCTCGAATCAAGATGAAGAAAATCGAAGATAGGACGAGCGTGGACATTTAAAGGATCAAGGTGAAAGCATAGTGAACAGGATTCATTCGCATTACGCGGCAATAAATCCAACAAAAAGTCACGTCAACAAATGTTCATATCTGCAAAAGAGAAGCATAACTCGTTCATGTCGGCTTTTCTTTAACTTACCCTCCGGTGAGGAACAACGATCACAGCAGGTGTTACTACATCATTCTCGTAAAGACCACCATCCATGTATAAGTCACGATCCTCGTAGCAATACTCGTAACGCAGCGACTCAACCCGTCTCGCCGAGTCAAAGCATTGAGTGAAAGGAAGGCCTTCATAGCTATCCCAGCTCCCGAAAGCCGGGACTTGCCCTTGCCTCTTGGAATGACCCTACGATACCATTTCATGCATTTCATATGAGCGTGCATCGACCATTGAAGAAAGTAACAAAAGAAATGAGCAATCAGAGGCAAAAACAGCAGCGATTGTAGCCTTACGTGCATCATTGGAGACAAAAAGCAAAGAGGCGTGTGTAATATTGGAAACTGATCACTCGCTAGTCAATAGATCTCAGCTTCATCTCAACAGGGTTTATATATACATGTGGATTAAATCTCTTTTTAGGTTGCTTTTGAATGTTCCTTTGGATACAATGTAGTAGACATGGAATAAAGTCCATTTGAAAATTTTTCAAAATTTTTCTTGTCAGATTAAAGTAAATGTGTGGTTTTCTTTATGATTTGAAAAGAAGAGAAAAGGAGAACGATAAGGTAACAAAGCCCGTGGCACCGCAACTTTTTATGACAGTAAAGCGACCAAGAGGTAAGCTGTGCGTTGAGGGAAAGAAGGGGCAAATGGCTTTTCTTTTTGGCTCGTTTATCTTCAACTTTGTCCCCTTCATTACACTAATCAAGTGTGGAATGGTTAGGCGCTCGAATCTTGACTAGAGCTCGCTGCTTGGTGCCTCAATACAGGAAAAGTACCCAAAAAAAAAAAAGTCATAAAACCTATTGCATTAATACTAATTCAGTTCTAAATCTTTCAATTGGATCAATTTAGTCTTAAATCTATATGCATTGGTATTAATTCTAGCCAATTTAGGTTGAAAATTGCTAACGTGAACGTTAGCAATCCTACATGACACAACCAATGATTATTTTTTCTTTTTTTCTTTTACCTTACCCTTTGGTCGGCAAGGTCGCCAGTCGACCATCACTAGCCACAAGCTAGTCTAGGTGAGGGCCTCCGCAAGGCACTGGTGAGGGCCATCATGCCCTTGCCAACCACTGGTGAGGGCCACCGCGCCTTCACCCAAACCAAGCAAGGGTGTCGCAACCCTCACTAGCCACGGGTGAGGGCCTCCACGCCCTCATCGACCATAGGCGAGGGCATGAAGGAACTCACTCATGGCCAACAAGGGCGTGGAGGCCCTTGCCCATGGTCGGCAACAACGGCAAGGGTCACATCATGGCGAGCGAGGGCATCGCAACCCTCACCTACCACCCTCGCCTGTGGCTGATGAGGACCCTCGATTGGATCTAGGCTAGGGCATGCCCTCGCCCAAACCAAGTGAGGGTCGCTGGCCAAAGGGTAAGAAAAAAAAATCTAAAAAATCTAAAAAATATTTTAAAAATTATTAAATTTAGCATTGTCAACATTAGTTATGCCACGGAAAACCATCGGTGTCGATGTCAACAATTTTCAGCCTAAATCAGCTGGATGAATTGAATTGATATTAAAGCAAAAAAAATTATGATTAAATTGGTCAAATTAAAAGATTTATAACTGAATTAATATCAATATAATAAATTTATAACTTTTTTGATACTTTTCCTATCTCAATATCTCTTGTCGAGTTATTATCTACTCAGTTCCAATCCTGTTTCGCCTACGTTAAACTGTAGTCCCTAAACTGCGTAGAGGTCTTCTCAGCTTAACGACCCATGATTGCGACCTTCTTGCAATCTTTTTTTTTTGGTCGAACTTCTTGGATTCTTCTCGAAAGCATCGTTTTGCAGCCGAAAAAGTGGATCAAGCATGGATAGGCCCAGAAACCATCTCCATTGAGAAGTTCCAGTGGCCCAAACGTGCCTTTTATGCCCATGAATGCAGCTCCGTTTCATGCCACAAGAAATCCAAGGAGATAAATCATGGGCGATGGCCTACCCTAGCCTCGCTTGGATGAGATCTCGAGTTTAATTTCTATGGTTGAGACATAATCGAATTTAGGAACTGACTCGGGGGAGTTCACTTGGATGACGATTGCCGGCCATCTTCAATTCTACAGGTTAAGATTGGGGCAGGTCCTCGGTGGTTAGCGAACTCATAAAAATTGAGATAAATATACTAAAAGTGCTAAAAATTATGTATGGCATTTCGCTTTATTGTAAAAAAAAATTCCGGATCACCTAAGTGCCATTTTTGAAAAGAAATGATCATTTAAATGCTAACTCCAATCTGGATCGTCGGAAATCCGACATTGCTATATTTTATTAATTTATCAATTTTACATGGCTCGTTGGTGTGCCTAGTCAATATATAATCCCTAAACGATGTCCTCCAAAAGTTATAAGTAGCAATCATTTGAGTGTTAAATTTTATTTAAAGTAATAATTCGAATACCAAATTTTGTTTAAAGTCATCACTTGAATATCAATCATTACTTAAAAGCGATCACTTCAGTGCCAAACGTGTCACATGAATCGGAGTTTTTAAAAATTTTGCCTAGTCATATTATAATTTTAATTATAAATGATGTGTAATCAATTTGACCAAAATTTCTTGCCTTTAACACTTAAGGGTGCACATGGTAACTATTTTGTATTTCTATTTCTTTGTCTTTTTGTTCCCCAAAATATATTTGGAACATAAATTCATTTAATAACGCAATTTCATTTTTTTATTTTTGAAATAGATTTCTACTCTAGAAATAGATTTGGACAAGAAATTAGAAATTAAAATTTTTAACTTTTTATTTCTAAAAAAAAAAAGTGAGAAATTAAAACTCTTTTCGTCATTCACTATCGTCACCGCTTGCCCCCGCCAACCCGCCGCCTGTGGGACATCGAATGCTCACGGCTGACCGCCGAATGCCAGCTGCTTGCCTCCCACTGTCGATCGCTGGTCACTTGCCACCCCCCAACCCGCCACCCGCCCCTCTCCCACCATGGATCACCGATCGCCCGCCACCCCCAACCGTCAACCACCCACCTCCCACCGTTGATTGCTGATCACCGCCCCCTCCTCCCTAACCACCCCCTAGCTACCGACTACCAAACACTAGATGCCGCTTGCTTGCCTCCCGCCGCCAATCGCCAATCGTCGAACCCCGCCGCCACCACTCAGAATAGAGAAATTTTGTGTTATTATTATCAAACGAATTTCTACTTCAGAAAAACATAAATTTTATAAAATTATCAAATGCATATTTTTGCTTAGAAACTTATCCGAATAATAGAAATAGAAAATCAATTTCTAGCCGAAATTGATTTTCTAGAGCAAAATGGTTATCATACACGTCCTAAGTCATTATTTTTTCTTTGATTTAGCATTCAAGTAAGCCAACAAAAACTTTTGATACTAAAATGAGGATAAGTACACTATCAGTGTCATAAGTTGTGTACGGCACTCACTTTGGTGCCAAAAGTTTCTGTCGGATCACTTAAGTGCCAAAAAGTTTGAAAAACGCTCACTTTAGTGCCAACTCCAATCTGATTGACTAGAAATCCGACATGGCACTTTTTTATTAATTTTTGAAGCTGATGTGGCTCGCTGGAGAGTACAGTCAGCATCCTAACACCAAAACGATACCGTTTAGTGTCTCCCTCAATTCAAAACCCTAAATCTTTGGCCAGTCACCGTCCTCGACAACCCCCACGCTCGGCGGCTGCGGCTCCGACCCGGACCCCGACCCCAACGATGGCCACTCGGCGGCCGCAACTCCGACCCGGACCCCGACCCCAACCATGATGATGGCCACTCGGCGGCCTCGGCTTCGACCCCGACCCCGACCCCAACGATGGCCACTCGGTGGCTGCAGCTCCGACCCCGACCTCGACCCCAACCCCAACCCCAACCCTAACGATGGCCACTTGGCGATCGCGGCTCCAACCCCAACCTCGACGACGGCCACTCGACGGCCAAGTTGACGGCCGTGATCTAGTCGATGCTCGGTGAGGCTGCCGACGAGTGCGCCGCCATTGATGTCTCCCTCTCCATCTCCAATCTCCCCAACGAGTGTCTGGCCTGCGTCTTCCAGTACCTAGGCTTCGGCGACTGGGGCTAGTACTCCCTTGTGTGTTGTCGAGGGTGTCCGAACAGCGCCGAGCAATGGCGGCTAAGTGAGCGACGGCGGCCCAGCGACGGCGGAGGCCAAGCGATGACGGCCAAGCGAGCTAGGTCAAAAAAACCCTAATTTCAATCCCCAAATGAGTTAAACGGCGTCGCTTTTGTGAGGCCATCCATGTAGGATGGAAAAACGACATCGTTTTCTTAAGGAGGACCGAAAACGACGTCGTTTAAAGGCCTTGTCGAATTTTTTTTTTTTTTTTTAAAAGCCACGTAATCATTTTGGCCAGAATCTTTCGCCAGTGACACCAAAGTGATTGTTTTTCCTCCGATTTGGCACTTAAGTGATCCGACGGAAAATTTTGGCATTAAAGTGAGCGCCGTACACAACTTATGGCATTGATAGTGTACTTCTCCCTACTAACATGAGTGTCATAAATATTTTTTGACACTTTAATGTACTTATTCCCACAAAAATTCATGTCCAATCATCTAGAAAGATTATTTTCGTGAGAGAACTTTTGAATATTAGACCATATCAATTCGGCACTTTTCTCATTTTCGCGTGACCATGGGGATAAGATGAAGTTCTTTTACAGAAGACAGAACTTGCTCAAGAGAAATCGAAAGGAAAGGTAGAGATAGACACTATTGTAGTTTCAGATGAGCATTTTAACTGTATGCAACTTCCTAAACGTGATTACCATTAAACAACGATCAAGGGATGGTTACAAATTATTAACTGATCAACACATCAAATAAAATATTAATAGAAAAAAGATATAATGCATGAGCCGTCTTAGCTCAGCTGGTAGAGCGCATGGCTTTTAACCATGTGGTCGTGGGTTCGATTCCCACAGACGGCGTTCATTATAACCTAATTTCTTTTCTTGCATCACATTAGTTTATCTAGTTTAGTGACTTTCGCTTTTTAACAAGCAGTATGGAATAGAGCATGAGAGTTTATCTAGTTTAATGACTTTCACCTTTTAACGAGCAGTATGGAATAGAGCATGAGGAGAGATGAGTACTAAATTGCTTCTTGATGATCATACAGTGACCTCGACATTACATTAACCTCATGCTCTCATAAGCTCGTTTAGTTTAGTGACTCACTTTTTTTTAACAAGTGTGGAATAGAACATGAGTTCGGCTTGTCTAGCGCCTCAATTTCATCAGCTCGTTTAGCGCCTCAATTTCATCAGCTCGTCTAGTTTAGAGATTCTTCAATTCTTCTTTTTTAACAAGTATGGAACAGAGCATGAGAAGATACGAGCACTTAAATTGCTTCTCAATTAACCCATTACTAGTGATGGGCATGCATGGGTAAGAGAAGAAAACACCAAGAATGATCATACAGAGGCCTCAGCATCGCATGATCGTCGTGCAACTTTATTTTTATTTTTGTCTAAATTCTCGTGCAACTTAAATTAATATGAATCTATCATGTTATTGAATGATCTACCATAAAAAGAGAATGGCACATGATAAACAAGGAAGTCATATCTCCTAATACACCTCGAAAGACATACCTTTGTGGCATACCCAGAATCAGCAAAATCATAATGAAGATCTCCTAAATCAGATTGGCATAAATGGAAGGCCATGTGTGAGGGCCCAATTTCATTAGCAAAGGTGTAACATCTTTGTATGACCATCCTTCATGATTCCAATGTTGCAAGTAGTAGAAGCAAACACAGCAAGGATTGCTTGCTACCGTATTTTCTCAATGATTTCTTTTCTGTCTATTCTATTATTTTATTTTTTTTCAATTTTTGAAGGGGAATAATATTATTTTGTGGACTTAAACTTCCAAAGAGTGGGTTTTTGGCACCACCACCATCACCACACTTTGGTATGATGGGGTCGCTATAAGAAGGAACCAATGCAAGAGAGTATTCAATTTAACATATAGGAAAAGGAGATGAAGCGAATATAAAACTTGATTCAGCCACATGACTTGTCTTTGCCAGATGGTCCACATGAGATTGAGAATGTCATCAGTAGCTCATGGTGGGGGGTGAAGATGGTTATCATGGAATTAGTACCCCAATTAGAAAAGATAATTGATGATTAAGGACGACAGGAGAATACCCACTTTCTTAATTGCGCGAGTCACTCTTGACCATGGTCTAAGTACTTGATGTAAAAAGAGAGAATGGATTATCTCTAGTCAAAGTTGGAAAATGACCCCAAGGAAAGTCAAATCATTATGTGCCTCCTGCTTTGTGCTACAATATATGGGGAATGACTTCTTTTACATCCTCTTGAAAAGGTGTGCGAATGTTGCTAAAGTTTCTCTAGACAGATTCCAATTCGAGGGTGAAATTGCTGCACTTTATCCATTCTCTCGAAAAACAATGCTTAAAAATAATCGAAAAAAGGCTCATTGACAAAATCGTTCTGTCAACGCATTGGAGAGAATGATTTCATTCTTTCTATCACTGGCCTCGACAACAGTGTTGTTGGCGAGGGAAAAGGAAAAACTCTGAGAGAAACTATCCCCAAAATCGTATTTTTATCATAGCCCACCTCTGGAACGCTATAAAGACTTTGAATATAGGTCAATTAACAAGGAAATAAGCCTGCTTGTTTCTCTCCAAACTGATAAATGAAAATGAACAAAAGTAGGTGATGATGGGACCTCAAAGGATAGAAGCCAAGGCAACCCATCCATCCATTCACAAAGGCTTCCTTTTCTTCCACCATAACTTTCCCTCCACCCGCCCTCGTACACACTTGTGGCCCCTCCGTCACATGCATCATGCAAACCCCCCTTTTCCTTTTTAACTTGACAAGTTGTTTAATCGAAAAGGAAACGCTTACCGACTCTCTCGTGCACTCTGTCTTGTGATCTTGTCTCCGGACCCAAAGGATAATGAAAAGAGAAAAAGAATGAAAGAAGGGAAGAAAAATGTTCTTGCATGCCATTGACTCTATAATCTATGTTACCAAACAAAGGGATTAATTAGTAGTAAGCAAAGAGAAGAAAAATAGGCTAGTGTTAGGGAAATAGATGTGTCTAATGGCTGTTCATTAGAATCGTTTCCATGACGAGGGATGCTAAATATACTAAAGGTGATATTTTAAGTGATGGGGGCAAGCTACATGTGTAAATCACATCATGTAATATATTATCTAAGCTAGGACCTAAGCAAGTCCTTAAAAGGCTTCATCCTAAATTTGGGATTCCCAGGATGTAAAACAACGGGATAAAAATCCCCCATGGGGCTCTCCGGCCACAAAACCCTCAAAAGAGGGTTTCGGATCCCACCCTAATTCTCGCAATGCCTTCCCCGGGTAATTAATCCCAGGCGTGGTACCTGTTCATTAGAATCGTTTCCATGACGAGGGATGCTAAATATACTAAAGTTGATATTTTAAGTGATGGGGGCAAGCTACATGTGTAAATCACATCATGTAATATATTATCTAAGCTTTATTCTTGTGCCATTAGAGCACCACTAAAATCACACAATGTAAGGTGTTTGTGTAATGGTAAAAAGATGTACATGCTTTTATTATTGAGAGGAAAAACAGATTTCAAGTATATCATTCTTTCTTTTTTATGTGGGAAAATGACACATATGCAACCTAAACTTTGGTTTAATGTGCAATTTCGTCCTTGGACTTTTAATATGTCCAATGCAATCCTTCTGTTTGCTCAAAAGACAAAGTAAACATTATTTGATAGCGTTAATTGTTATATGCTAAGTTAAATTCTTAAATATTATGAGTTAATATGACTATCTTTTATCCATCTACTTTGGAAAAGGGAAAAATAACAATTAGGCCGTTGACATGTCCATTGTTATGTGATTACATAGATTATCATATCTTGATATGGGATGAATATTGCACTTGGATAATTCACGCGTGACTTCTTTTTTTTTTTAATTGTCTACTATCAATGGATTCGTTAGATTGAATTAAGTAAAGGGTGACAGTAAATATTTTCATATGATTCAAGAGCTAAACCGAACATTTATTAACAATTCAAAGACTATATCAAATAAATTAAAATTTCAAGAATAACACTACACATTAAACAAGAGTTTAGGGATCATTCGCATCGTCTTCCATCTCTTTTTTGGTCATTTGGGTTGATTAATATGTGAACATAAATCAAGGAAAAAAGACAGCTTTTCCTTTGGCCGATCATTTTCAGATTCCTGGCTAGGGTAATACAATAGAAATTGTCCCATCATTAGTGTCTTGAGTAGTATAGGCCATCCATCTCCAGAAAAAATCATTGGGACAGTTCTTGAGTTTTAGTACCAAAGAGGCCTCATCGATCGAGATGGTGCAGTGTTATTCACAGAAGGTAATTGATGCGGTTCACAGGACTGTCCCATCCTCGTTTTGCTTTTTTCTAGTTGGCTCGCTCACCCTCACTATACACCTTTCTTCATTCAAAGGTGCACCTTTTCTGGCTTCCCTTGTTCAGATGTCCCCTTCACTATTCACCTTTCTTTTCATAATCCTAAGCTAAAAGATCATTTAGATTCCCATCACGAAGCTAAATTGGAGATGTGAAGTTCCTAATTTTGATCTGAAATATCTGCTTATGACTAGATGAAAAAGGGTAAACTTCATCTAGATAAAAAAAAGAAAAAAAAAAAATCAGGGCAAATGGCCAATGAAACAAGATGCTTTGGTCGGCTGGTCTGACAAGTAGCATTAAAAGCTGTGGATGGTTGGGTAACGTGATCCTTTTGAACACCGCAACTAATAAGTATCTATCTGCTCAAGGAGAGAACTAAATGAGCATATCTCAAGAAGGATCATATAACATTTGTTCATCGATGGTTTGGACACCATTGGGAGAGAAGCAATAGCTGGAGAGGGGCTATATTTTCCTCTAATTTGAATTCCAGGGACTTCCTCCAACTACCGTTATAACAGGTGGGTTACAAGTTGTGAACACAATTCTCATGCAAGACTAGCTAATTATAAATGCAATTGATAGTCAAAATTGTAACTCATTGATTAGAAAGTAACTGGAGGAGAACATGATTCATGTGAAAAAGAAGATTGACATAATTTGTAGAGTTTTGTTAATGAATGTACCGAGAACAATGGTTAAGCAACTACTAAGCAAACTTGATAGTTTTCACTATAGCGGTTGCCTCATGTTACTTGTAATCCATACCAACGAGTCACTCTCGATTTAGTAAGCTTACAAGTGGCCAAAGCATACTTATTAGCAAGATCTTAATTTGTTAAGTCCCAACTTCCTTTTTATTGACAAAAGGTAAATTTTGTAAAGGTATTTGGATAATCAATAATAGTCATGGAACTTTGTTGTAATAAACTCAAAATGTAATCTAGGAAAACATAATTCGAAAATCATACAAAAAATCTCAATGATTTGAGAAAACAAATGAATGTGCCTTTATGGAGTGATTTTTAGTTTTAGTTGTTGCCTTTTTTTTAATTTCGCAAAATTCATACTTTGACTTTTGTTTAGAATGAAATACTTGAATTTCAAAATCTTAAACTTGATATCAATATGAAAATCGTTCATTCACTCTCTCTTTTTTTTTTTTTTTACAATTTTCCGAAATTTATGATGATTTTTCACTTTAAAAATAAGCTTCACGTTTATTTAGCTCGAGGTTCAATTCAACTTATTTCAAATCTGCAAATTTCCAAAAGAATTAAATAAAATATTAGCGCAAATCCGAGCCCTCAGAGAGAGAGAGAGAGAGAGAACGTCAGCATGATAGCCGTTATGTTATCGAAAGCACTTATCGCTTTTTATAAAGGCACGCATACTTTCTCACGTGGGCCGCATCATTTGTGATATTGCCTCATGTCCCTCCTCCGATTTTCCATTTTTGCCCCTCCACAGATTTCCTATTGTTTTCTTGCTAATAAAAGCCACAAACTTCTATTTATGAGTTGATATAATAAAAAACCCAAAATTCGTATTTTTGTGACAAATTTACCCCTCAATAATTTTCATCAAATTGGATTAACACCATGAAAAACAACAAATATGTACACCTATGATAAACGGAAGATTAAACCCCAAACTAGTATACCCCTCAACTCCAACTCATTAATTTGATGGAACTATTAAAAAATAAATTTATTACAAGTATAACAATTTGAGATTTTGCGGTTAAAAAAATAATTTGAGATAAATTTATCACAAGCGTACTAATTTAAAGTTTTTTGTGATATTAACTTTTCAATTTAATAGCACTTGCTTTTTTGAAACCATAGTTTTTGCATTTCAAATTACTTGTGATAATCGCATTCTTTTTCGTTTCACCCTTCACGCACGAATTTCATGAAGCTGGATCCAATTTTCTTGAGATAAATTAATCTTTTCACATACCAAAGCCAAATAAAAGGAAAAAAATGCATCGGTTTCACATGAAAGTAAGGTTGCCATTTATGACCATGGTGAGATCACATGTTCATGATGCGTGGATCACTACACTTTTTCCCTTCCAATCTAAAACCTTTTTTTACACATCGATCTAGCTTTACACATTTACTTTGGTCAATTACAAATGATACATAACTTTATAGGATCTTGAGAGGAGCACTTTCCTACTGATGCTAGGACCATTTTACGAAATGACTATGCTCACTCAAACATTTAGAAAATATATTGAGGCAGCACCCAAAGTTTATAATTACATTTATGATGTGGTAGTTGAAAAATTGTTGATATCAACTACTTAGCTCATTTTTCTTAAAAATATATATTACTTATTGGGAATGACATAAGTCCTTTTTAATTCGTAAATAGTTCAGAAGTAGGAGGATCCAAGGAGGGCAAATTAGTCCATTCGGAGAATTTCAGGCAAGGGGTGGTCCATCTTAAGTGGAAGAAGAGAGAGAGAGAGAGTAATTTGAATTTGTGAGGGAGAGAAAGGCAGAGAGGGGGCCGAACTTTGAACGCTTGACAGCTCTGCACCGTCCCAAGTTTGTTGGGGGCTCTCTCGCTTTCGCTCACCTTCACCAAGAAGAAGAAGAAGAAGAAGAAGAAGAAGCAGGAAGAAGGAATAGATTGATACTAGAGGAAGACGAAGGAGAGGCTTCAGAGCTCATCTCAGAGAGGGATTGTGCGCGCGTGCGTTGCGATCGCATACACACCGCACTTCTCTTCCTTTCTCTCAGCTCCGCAGCTGCGAAAGAAGCTCGTCGAAGTTCGTCATCTCCGCATCGCGAGCTTCCGACGCCTCGCTGTCCGCGGACATGTCCGGTTACGTCGGCATTCTGGTGTCCGATCCATGGCTCCAGAACCAGTTCACCCAAGTCGAGCTTCGCAGCTTGAAGACGCACGTGAGTTTCCCCTTCTCTGGCTTTAAATCTGCACCCGCGGTGCCCGCCGAGGTCGTTTGACGATCTCTTTGATGCCGATGACCTGTGTTTTGGCTCCGCTTTATGTTCTTAAGCTTTTTTTTTTTTTTTTTTTTTTTTTTTGGAATCGGAAAGATTTGTGCTTTGAATGTGGGTGTGATGACTTGATCGGTGCAGTTTATGAGCATGAGGAGGGAGAACGGGAAGCTTACGCTTGGAGACTTGCCTTCCAAGATGTCGAGATTGAAAGTAGTCGGAGAGAGCCTGACTGAGGATGAGAGAGAAGCTTTTATTCAGGATTTGTATCAGAACATGCAGGATGAGGTGGATTTCGAGCTCTTTCTCAGGGTAAGGAAGTTCTTAGCCATCATTACTTACGAATTCGCGACGACAATGGCACTTTTTCATGAATCTAACATTTTCATTACTCTTTTATGTGGATACTTGGGAAACCTGAGCTGGATTTTGCTTTTGACGTTGATCGACTGATTGCTATTATCATGAATGAAGTTTCTGCTCAATATTTTGGGTTACTGCACTATTTGGTTGATGAGAAAATTGCCAGAAAATGCAAAGTCGATCTATCAGAAAGGCCTTCTTGTGGCTTTCGAAGTCGAGTAGCTACATATTACTTAAATTTGCTAGCTATTTGATCCGAGAATTTCGCTAGATTTAGGAATAAATGGTACATTTGATTCCTAAGATAACTAAGGGTTTGCAAAAATTTGTCCACAAAACTACCGTGTTTGAGTTCAAAATTGCTAAATATAATACTTATAATTTTCTCTACAGTAGTACCATATGGGATTTCAGTTGATGATGATGTCTTGTTTGATCCCAGGTCTACTCGAAACTGCAAGCACATGCGACTGACAGAAGAGGTAGTGGCGCAAAAAGTTCATCCGCGTTCCTAAAGGCTGCTACTACCACGCTGCTCCACACAATAAGTGAGTCTGAGAAGGCATCTTATGTCGAGCATATTAATAATTACCTCAAGGAAGATGAGTTCTTGAAGAAGTATCTACCCATAGACCCTTCAACCAATAATCTCTTCGAGATTGCGAAGGACGGCGTTCTTCTTTGGTAATTTTAGTTGTGTCCTTTGACTCTGCTTCACTTACTGGTTTTATGCTTGCAATTTTGATGTTGGAACCACTTCCTCTACTGCAGCAAGCTTATCAATGTGGCAGTTCCTGGGACAATAGATGAGCGTGCCATCAATACTAAGAGATTGCTCAATCCATGGGAAAGAAATGAAAATCACACACTTTGCCTAAATTCTGCCAAGGCTATTGGATGTACCGTCGTAAATATAGGGACTCAAGACTTCATTGAAGGAAGGGTATGTATGCTTGCCTTTTCTTTTACATATAAGAGCTACATATGTTGATTGAGTTGATGAAGTTAGCTTGGGCATCTAGCTCTCTTTGAGTTCAGCATACATTGACATTTCTCGTTTCTATGTCCAGCGCCATCTTGTCCTCGGTGTGATTTCACAAATCATAAAGGTAAGATTGTTAAAAAGGTCCTCTACATGCACAGGCTTTGTAAAAAGTTTGAGTTCATATATTTGATCGGTCATTAAGTATATGAAAACTTTCTCCAGATACAATTATTGGCTGATCTCAACTTGAAGAAAACACCTCAGTTGGTGGAGTTGGTCGAAGATAGTAAGGTATAATTTGCTTCTCAACAGGTGGTTCACATGCTATCCCTATATTTAATTGTTGCCTTATATGTAATGCATTCCAACTTGAATAACAACAGGATGTTGAAGAGTTGATGAGTCTACCTCCAGAGAAAATCTTGTTGAGATGGATGAATTTTCAGTTGAAGAAAGCAAATTACAAGAAAATAGTAACAAACTTCTCTTCTGATGTAAAGGTATGTGAGAACAAGTCAAAGCTAAAGCCTAAATTCTCCAAAGCTTGTTGTGCCTAGCTTTTACCAAAAATAACTGTGTTCCGCAATTTCATTAACTCATTTCAAATGTAACAGTCTTCTTTCCTTTTTTTTTTTTTTTTTTTCACCTGATGGATGCTGTGATATTCTCAGTCACTTTCATTTCAGTGTTATCTGCTAAGGTGATTTTCTTGTTGATTGTGTTATATATCTTGGCTGTAGGATGCTGAGGCCTATGCTCACCTCTTAAATGTTCTTGCTCCGGAGCACGTTGATTCATCTGTATTCACAGTAAAAAATCCTCTAGAAAGAGCGAAGTTAGTTCTTCAGCATGCAGATAGGATGGGTTGCAAGAGATACCTAACTGCAAAAGATATTGTTGAAGGGTCTCCGAATCTCAATCTCGCTTTTGTAGCCCATATTTTCCAACATAGGTAAGAGTAGGCCTTCTCACTTATGAGCTTCTGCTGATATGGTTTGTCTTTCTTGGACTACAAGTCCTTCATTTGGAATCAAGAAAATTGAAATGGAAAGCAAATGGATACCAAAGGGTTCTCAGGGAACATCTCATTGGAAAAATTCTTTCCAACATTCTTTCATATGAATATGTGCGAAATGAAGCCTTGAAGCTTCAGGAAGCATACTTTTTTAATGTTATAGCAGGTGTATATGATTTATCAGCTTTAGTGATAAATTAATATTGCTTTGCTGCATGATGCAATGCGGAGAGAAAGGAAAATAGAGATTACC
This sequence comes from Eucalyptus virginea, assembly GCA_014182375.1. NCBI lineage: Eukaryota > Viridiplantae > Streptophyta > Magnoliopsida > Myrtales > Myrtaceae > Eucalyptus > Eucalyptus virginea. The sequence continues at coordinate 25,396,451 of CM024524.1, read as the reverse complement.
TAAGTTGTATGTTTTACAGTCTCACAATAATGCATTCAAGTTCTACACAAGATATTAATGTGAAATGGACCTGTTCACATTTTTCCACTGATTTACTTACTTTTTTCCACATGATCTAGTAAAGGTTGTGAGCACGCCAAAGTTTACAAAGTGTATTAGTCGCATGAAGGACACAAGTCCATTGGACCTTGTCACAAAAAATTTATAAGCATCATAACAAGAGCCAATCCCTCATCATTAGCAATGATTATATGGGAAATGACAATCAAAGTTCAGCTCCTCTTTTTCGCTGCTGGAAGATCATTGTGTGTTAAAGTTGTTTCTCTGATCTGCAGGAATGGGCTGTCAACCCAGACAAAACAGATATCATTTCTTGAAACTTCTCCAGAGGACACCCAAGTATCTAGAGAAGAAAAAGCATTTCGCTTTTGGATAAACAGTTTTGGAAATTCAACATACATAGACAACGTCTTTGAAGATCTTAGAAATGGGTAAATGTTGTTTTGATATTTAATTGATGTTTCCAAAAGGACAGCATACCTGTAATTTCCAGAACCCCCTACCCTCAATGTGGAAGTTCTGCTTGTTGAGGATACTGCTCCTGTTGGACCTTATAGTTTGTCAAAAGAAGCATGGTGAAATTTGTGATGTAGTCAATTTTGACTGGACATCTTCTGAAATGTGTGCGCCGCGCATGCGTGTGCGTGCATACTTGTGATCTTGCTTTCTAATGGAGTGAAAGACTTCAATTATATCCAGAGATCAAGTGAATTTGATTTTCCACTGCAGGTGGGTATTGTTGGAAACGCTGGACAAAGTATCACCAGGAATTGTCAACTGGAAGCTTGCAAATAAGCCCCCGATAAAAATGCCATTCAAGAAAGTAGAGAACTGTAACCAAGTTGTCAAATTAGGAAAACAGTTGAAGTTTTCCTTGGTTAATGTTGCTGGCAACGATATAGTTCAGGGGAATAAGAAATTGATATTGGGTATGTTTTTGATCTCTCCGCTAAATTTACTTGATCAAGCACTCTAATATGTATTTTAAAAGCATCTTGGAAATCATGATGTTAAGTTCAGAAGGTTATATTTTCTTCTTTCAGCTTATTTATGGCAATTGATGCGATACAACATCCTACAACTTTTAAAGAATTTGAGATTTCGTTCTAATGGAAAGGAGATCACTGATGCTGATATCCTAGAATGGGCCAACACCAAAGTGAGGAACACGGGAAGTAAGAGTCAAATAAATAGTTTTAAGGTACTCTACATTCTATATAATCTTGATCTCCTAACAACTTTTCTCCGTATTTGATCGTTTACTTTTCAGGAACGATATCAATGCTGGAGGCTTCTAAATAGAATGTCTTCATCTTGTTGCTTCTAGCGTTGAAAGTACTCAAATCTAGCATCCTTAGATGTCATCCTGACAAGATTAATTTATAACATTGATGGGTAATTAATAACCAAGCTTCATAGGATACATCATCATGTGCGAATCTTGCAATGGAGCGCTAGTTTGTGCTTTCCTACTTTTAAGTTCTAACTCAAAATGGTAGCCATTGATAGACTGCAATTATTGACAACTATGTGAAGCTCTGTTATAATGTTCCTGATATGGTTGCATGTTTAATTTTCAATTAAAAATCTCTTATCAATCTCCAGGAGATAGGTAAGAAGCAGGCGTTAAGATAATTTATAGAAGAAAATTTGGAAAAGATTCTTCCTTGTAAGAGATTAGTGTGCGCTGCATGATGTCTTCATTGTCATTCAATGTCCGACTTATTATGGGAGCGTAATTCTTTAATTGCGTTTTCATTACAGGATAGGAGTTTGTCTGATGGCATATTTTTCCTGGATCTTTTAAGTGCTGTGCAGCCAAGAGCTGTAAACTGGAGTCTTGTTACAAGAGGAGTAACGGGTGAGTTTACTTCTAATATCTGTTTTTTTTAATATTCTTTCCACATACTTTACATGAGAAATTTGGCTTGTATTGTACAGATGTTGAACTGCTGGCTAAACTAGGGTAGTGTCTGATAGTTCAAGAACCAGCGAGCTTTTGGAATGATTTATAGTTAGATGGTCAGAACAACTTACTGTCACTCTACATTTTCTAAGTACATCATGACACAAAAGTAAATAAGTTTTCTAGGTGAAACAAAACCAAGCTAACATAAATTCTCTCATCAGCATAACTTTGCCAACTAAAATTTGAAGGACTCGTGTTCCAAGCCAATCTGGATGTTGGTGGTAATTTGCTACATCGTATTGTGTATTACCGCCTTTCTAAGCTCATATGTCATCCACCAAGTCTACCATGTTCCTCTGCTGTTCTTTCTATTGCTTTGGAGCATCTAGAGGACAAACCACTTTACCACATTGGTTTTGCAAATCTAAGTAGTTAATCTTGGGCAAATAGTTCATTAGTTCCATGAATATCCCCATTCATACTTTCTTAGGGGTAAATAAATACATAGGTAACCTTGTCCAACTAAGCAAATTCTTAATGATCCATAATTTGTGGTTCTCTTATCTTTTCTTCCATCTTCTTTGCTTTCAGATCTTTATTGTCATCATCAACGTATTAAAAATGTCTAATCTTGACCTAATTTACTTGAATTTATTGGACAAATGTAGATGAAGAGAAAAAGATGAATGCTACCTACATCATAAGCATTGCGAGGAAGCTTGGATGCTCGATATTTCTTCTTCCAGAAGATATAACTGAGGTACGCATTAGTAGTTCTATTGAGTAATGTGTATGACTGGTGGATTATGTGCTCCACTCAAGAGTCTCCCTCCCATGTTCAGTGCTTCCGAAACATTTTAGGTGCTACTCTCCGCCATCCTACCATGTCTCACTATTAAATGGCATATTAAATTTAATTCCACTGCCAGTGGATATTGCTTCCAAAGAATGACCTCGTTGTCGTGGCCCATATTGTGCTCTCGAATATGTTTCTGACTGAACCCAGTCATCAGGGTCTCTTTGCATTGTACGATCCATTTGGTTCCTAATCTTTTAATAGATTGGCTAGCAGGTAATATGAATTGCTGCATACAAACAACTGTGTGAAGACTGAAGCGGGTCATATTTTTATGCAGTTTCAGACTGCTCTTGTACATCGATATTAGCTCCTCTGCTCATTTTTGTCTTAGTTATATCCATATCAATTGCTAATCGACCTGTATATTATCAGGTGAACCAGAAGATGATTTTGACGTTAACTGCAAGTATCATGCATTGGTTCTTGAATCAACCCGTTGAAGAAAGACCGTCTACGACTTCCGATAGCGAGACCGGAAGCCAGCTAGATACAACCTCGAATTCAACAATGGATGACTCTGGCTCCGAGTCTTCTACCGAATGCGGGAGCATTTAACTATGACCGAGTTTGACAAAGTTTGTGAGCTTTTGGCTGTTTTGGCTTTCAATTTGTATATGGTTTTCCATATTGTTTGCAGAGATCAGTGTATTGCATCTTAGGATGTTGGAGTATATAGTGTATGCCTAAATTCAATTTTGTATCACCTAATCTATACATGAAGCTTTTCTGTTTAAATACTTCCCCGTGTGGCTATTCTAGAATCTTTACGTCACTTTTATCCTTTTTAACCTGCACACTTTAAAAAGAAAAAGAAAAAGAAGGAATCAAGCTATAAAAACTTGTTTTCTCTTATTTGTCCAGTTGCAAGAGGATTGAGAGGGCAAAACTTCCAGAGTGCATGTCTCACTCTTTCGACAACTTTTTTGGGCGATATTTCTATGGATTCTACATAAATTTTCAAGTTATTAGAGTGTGTCTTTTGTTATTTATCTTGTTGGGTCTACTGTCCTAGAAAAATCCTCACCTTAAAATCTAGTTCCAATTTTGTTTCAAACTTTTTTTCTAGAATAAAACCCAAATTTTAGGTTCATCTAAATCTATTCTAAACTCTTTTTTCTCTTAAAGAAAACTCCAACTTTAGGTCTGATTCCAAATCTACTTTAAACTATAAAAGAAAAATCACAAATTTTTACTCTAACCCCAAATTTGCTCCTATTAGCCCTTTGTCAAGATACCACCGTTAGTTGTCCCTAATTATTGTATCTCAGAACGAATTCATTTTGGAGATAATTTTTCATGTCACTTGTTAATGTATGGATTTATTATTGATGTGAAAATGCCACGGCAACCAAGAGTTATATTCAAGAATAGATTGAAAGTTTGTGATTAATTTGCAACAGAACAAGATTTTGGATAAATTTGAGGCTGAACCTAAAATCTGAGGCCTTTTCTAAAAAATAAAAAAATCATGGCAGATTTAGGATAGGAACTAAAATTTGAGGTTTTTTCTGAGATAAAAAAAAATCAAGACAAAATTAGAACTATACCTAAAGTTGAAAGTTTTTTTTAGAGAAGTAGGCTATCTTGCTGTAAGAAGTTTGAGAGGGCAAAACTTTTGAAATGCATATCTCATGATTTCGTCCAATTATTTGTAATGTCAGTAATAGATGGATATTGATTATTTTTTTTTAATCAATTCGCTTGATTTGAGACACAAATTGCCTTACCTCGCATGTTTTGCTTTACAAAAGATGTGTTTACGTTAGGAATCCCAACCAGATTCTTGAACCGCAGTCTGAGAAGTGATTTGCAACTCAAGTGCAACACACGAGGCGATTACTGGATCAATAGATTATAATCATGAATTAGGTGAATTCTTTCACTTTGAATCGTCCAGATCTATGCATAGGACAGGACAACACATGATTCGTGGTCTGTCCATCAATCACGTTGGACCAAACATACATTGAAGAGCAAGAAACTTTTCCCGTGGAAGGAACATCATTGAATCAACCAAATAGTTTTCACAAGAAAGTATGCGTTCTTCTGAAAAGTTTAACACCAATGTCATTCATGAGAAGAAGAAAAGGCTTCCCTGTGAGGGGCAAAAACTACAGTACGGTTCAGTGCAAACATTTCTCTTCCGACGTTCGAGAAACAGGCCTCGCCTGGGGTTCAACGTTCTGCGTCTTTGGATTATTTGCAAGAAATGATCAGAATAGATCCACCGGCCGGTAGAACGGAGAATTAAAAAAATCCTCGTGTCGGATGCTTCAAGGCAATCGCACATCCACCATTCTAAAGCATATGTATAAAGGAATTAGCCACGTAGTGTATCCAATTATCTTGGAGATTTCGACAGTTTCATTTATTCGGGACTGGAAATGCAAGCAAAACTCCACTTTTCATTAGGGGTGAAATCTATAAGTCTCCCTGCCGAGCAGACCATAAAAATCCCAAACAAGCCTCTTGCAGGGCAGCATCTCGATGTGTCAAATCTTGAAAAGGCGGAGATTCGTGGACTAGAAGGGAGGGACCAGAAGAGCACACAAGAGCTCAATGGCTCGGGGAAGGAGACGAGAACATCAGCGTCCATCACCATCGTGGCAGTTACCTGAAACTCAATACTCGATCACATTGATCATGTGGGGAACGATACGAAGAGGACAAAACAATAATGGAGGCCCTTCATGAAATATCTCGAGTTGTAAAGATAGGAGCGAGTCTGTGCATCATAGCTTTTTCGTGTAAATAACACGTTCATATGGACAAGGGAAATGTCGGCTGCAATAATGACGAGAGCCAAACAAATTTGGCAACCATCGTCATCGTTACTTCTAAAAGAACAGACCCAAAGTATCATTCTTTTCTTGCACCTCATGTCCAAGATCCATCGAAATCCCGGCGTAATCGTCGCAGTTTCATTTGTAAAGTTGGAATAACAGGACAGGAAAGGCATTTGTAACCCCACTTCGTTTTCCTGCCGTGGCAAGATTTCCAATACCAAACGAGTTCTACAATAACCATCTATAGACTGCTATATGCATTGATGATTCTCTTTCCCCCATCCAATAATGCATTGATAATGCTTGAATTCACATGGACGAGAGATACTTAAAGATCAAGCGGGTGAGATTTTCTCGCCGTTGGAGCCAAGTGTAAGTGTAGCTAGCCTGCCATGATTTTATGTTCCATTTCAACCTAATTTGTGAATTAGTTTAATCAATGCTTTTGGCGTGTAGGCAACTTATGCATCATGGCATCAAGTTTTAAATAAATAAGAAAATTTGAGAGAGGGAGATATAGAGAGAGAGGTGATGTTAAGCTACACCGTATGTGCTCGATTTAATGTGATAAATACGTCATTTGTATAGCAAGCTCAATGTCCATGTGGAAAAAATTATCCTCCTCTAACTGTAGAACTCTCTTTGCCAGCTACTTTTGCTGACCTGTACAAAGTATTTGCACCTGAACTCGGTACACTCAAGAAGGTACTGGCACATCTCTGGCATTCCTCATGTTAATTACATACTTCAGGCCATGACTTATCAGTATCTTCAGCAAGTTGCACTGTAACAGATGTGTTGATGTGATCTTCGCTAGCTTTTATTTCTGCTATTGTTGCAACTCCACTGAAGAACCAACTCGTGGATTGATTAATGACGGTAGGTCTCTAATCCGTGAACCATGGCCCCAGAAAGAGGCAAGGCACAGTCCCATGATAGCCATGGCAACTACTGAACACGCTGGCGGGACGGCCTGACTGCTGCCAAGAAATTGGGATGCTAGAAGGCCAGCGAGAGTGGAACTCTGCATTCCTGTGCATAAAGATATTGTCCGCCCGACTTCTTCTTCTTGCCTACAAGGAAATAAAGAGGACAAGTTGTAGGCAGTTGATTGGTGAAGAGGGAAATGGTAACAAAAATGAAATAAATCTATTCAAAACCCTTCATCTCTATCATTAAACTCCGCCTATATTTCATGCAGCACTAAACTAGTTTCTGCTGATCCTGCTCTTGTTGTTACTCGCAGACATTATGGCAGGACACGTGTGAATCACAAGTGTCAAATAATTATTAAACATGCAAAGTCAGATGAAATCTCTGCCCAACAATAGAGAAACTCTTTAGACAAGACCAACTCACAGAGACTTTCATACCACTGCATGAGGCTCCTATTTGTGGGTCATCGGAGGTCCTTGGTTTGTTACTACAACATGACTACTAGATTAATTCTCGTCGTCAATGAAACTTTAATTTCAAGTTTTGACCCCTAATCCTGACAAAGAGATCAAGCCCATTGTTGTTTTCCCGGTAGACTTCTTGATCTAGTATTTGTTAGAATATTTAATAAACCACGCCTTCATCGAATAGCTTGAACTTTTAGAATAATTGGTTATGGTCTCACAAATTCTCACATCATATCAGAGTTGGGAGTCCTCAATTCAAATCTTCCCAGGCCCCATTTGCCATCCCAATTAAATTTTCACACTCAGTTCTAGACAGAAGACCACACTAAGCGTGAGGGAGAATGTTAGAACATTAAATAATAAACCACGCATTCATCTAATAGCTTAAGTCTTTAGAACAATTGGTTGTGATCTCACAAATTTTCATAGTCTTTAATGGTTGTACCACATTCAAGTTACGTCAGAGTAGCTGAAGCACCCAGATAACTGGTTTCCAAGGAGAAATCTCTTTCTCACAAAGAGTGATGCACTTGATTCTTTCAAACATAAAAGGCCCCGGACAAATCTCAATTCCTCAAAGCAATGACACGGCGACAAAGCTATAATAAAGTAGTGGAAACACCTATTTCTTCTGCATCATCGACCTTTGCTCCAATATCCGGGGGACCACAGTGGCATCTTACATGAACCAGTCCATACTCCTAATAACTCCACTCCACATCAACAGTTCTGTGATTAGCTAATAAATACAACTACTCCTTTTCTTTTTTCACTACACAGAAAGCAGAATAGAAGGTGCAAATTACCTCAGAGCTGGCAATTTGGAGATCCAGTATCCTAAAGTGAAAGCCACCGCATGGAATGTCAACACTGGAAGAACCAGGCGCAAACCCTCTCTAGACAAAATCTGGCTCTGGTTAATTGCTAACGGGCTCCCAATACACAATGAAGTGCAAACCATAGCAACTAATGGCATCACAGGTTGAAGAATAGAAACGACTGGTTTTGCATAGGTATTGAGCAGAAGGCCAAAAGTTATGGGTACAAGAACAACCTGACGCGCAGAGGAAAAATCTCCAATCATGTTTGTGGGCAGGAAAGAAATAATCGAAGTAAATTACAGATATGCACCACTCCCAAGCGTCTCTTACCTGCAATATTGACTTGGACATGGCAACAGCATCAACTGGTACAACTGATCCAATTAGAAGGCCTGTTAGGATAGGTGTAACAAGAACCGATGCAATAGTGGTGCAGCTGGTGAGCAGAATGCTCAAGGCCACATCGCCCTTACTCAAGAAACTCGCATAACTAGATAGCTGAGCCCCCGCAACACAAGCTGTGAGGACAAAACCAGCATAAAACATGTGAGATATCCCAAATGCCTGGGCAACTAACACCCCGAGGACCGGTTTTAGAACATACTGCGCGATGAACCCGATAGATAGTGGTAAAGGTCTGCAATAAATAGACGAAACGATTGAAATTATGACTTCCACCAAAAGTTGCACAAGAGCTGATATTTTATTGCATCTGAAGCTAAGCAAAATAGAATCACCTTTTAAAAGCAAGAGCAAAATCATCGATTGAAAGCCTGATTCCTATCGACAACATAATCCCACCAAGAGCAGGGGCATACAACTCCCTGGATACCCTGTAGAACCTTCATGTTATTAGGCAGTTGCTACATACAAGAATGAAATTAAGAAGCACGGCCAACGATGGTTAACTACACAAAAATTATGCAATACCACCACATCTGGCAAACTATGAATTGATGAAGCAGATAATAAGCCAATTAAGAAGAATATGCATTGAACAACTGGTTCCAATGCACCTTTTATCAAACACATCCAAAAACCAGATCTTTACAGTAACTCAACCTCCTCCTCTTACAAATTGTATCATGTTCGACAATATCATAAAGAGACGTGACGAACCAGAGTGGTATCAGGTATGTCTTCACAAACTTACGGAAACAAAATTAATAGTCCCAGTAAAAATACGATTTTTTAAATTTAAAGTGAATTTTATAATGATAGCGAACGTTACATATGATGATGATCCGTGAGCCGCATTTTTTTTTTTTTTTTTTTTTTTTTTTTTTGGGTGGTAAGACAAGGAGACGCATTAACAAATATTATACATTCAAAGTTCAGATATTGCAGAGAAGAGCAGGACGAGGACTATTCCCGAGGTTGAAAACATCTTCAAATGGATAGCAATTAAACCTGAAAAGTCAAGCGGTGGTCTCCAGAAAGTTCCTCGAGTGAACAGATAAAAAAGAGACCAATTACCAAGTAAAAGTCGCCGGCTGAGCAAGAGCAGCAATCGCCGTAGCAGCGACGACGAACGGAAGCATCGCGGACAAAACCTGAGACGAATCGGTTCTATCGACTTCGGAGATGACGTGCTGTTTGTTCCCGAACGAGAGCAGCGAGACATTGCCTTCTCGTCTCTGCAGTCCGACTCTCCCGATGAAAAACGAAGTCGAGCACGCGTACGCGGATAAGCCGCCATTGCCGAGGGCTCTCCGTCGCTGGCGGATTGAAGTCGAAACCGAACACGAGCAAGACGGTGAGGAACAAGAAGGAGCGGAAGGAGGAGGAGGAGGAGAGACGGAACTCGGTCTTGCGGAGCGACGAGATACGGCGAGAAGTCTCGGCGGGGCAGCGGACGGAGCCGGAGAGAGAACTGGAACTGAAGCCATTGAGGACCGGAGGTGGTCGCGCGACGATGGGATCGGCGGAGCCACCGGCGAGGCGGTGGATTCCGGCGAGGTTTTGAGAGAGGGAAAGGACTGTTGGTGGTGGGAAGTCCGAAGGCAGATGGAAGAGATAGATTGCGGTTGCGATTATTAATTTTTTTAATATTTTCAAATATTGATTTTTTTAATGATTATCTAAAGAAAGTGACTCCTCTTTATAATTATTTTATTTTCCGAAATCTGCGGACGTGTTTGCTCCAACACCGTTCACCATCTACGCTTCAGATTTTGAGATCTCACGGCTCGCTTCGATGGCCGACGATGGACGGCGACGATAGCAGCGCGTCTTAATGGGTCCCACCAGACGTAGAAATAGCTTTTGACCTCTGGCCTGTGTGGGAACGCCAAGGGAAAAAATCAACCCATTACTACTTTTGATGATGGCTTCCAGAAAAATTAAGGGATATATCACCTTTTAAAAAATTACGAAAAAATTGAATGTGATAATACATTTATCGATATGATATTTCGAATATTTCTAAATGTTTTGGGGATAAGGTAACAGAAAACCCTAAATTACTTCGACTGGGACACATTAACTCACATATTTTTTACATCAAAAATCTTTAAAATTATATCCATGTGACATTTATTTCAATTTTTTTTGTGACGCCATAAATTTCAAACTTAATATTCGTGTAACACATTTACTTCAAATTATTTTTTTTTGTGACACCAAAACCCTTGAATTGTATTATTTTGAGTTAAATATGTCGTAAAGTTTGAGGTAAATTGTTGCATTGCTACGAAATTATGGATAAATGTGTTACATATGTGTAAATTTATAGTTTTTTGTGTCACAATTTTTTTTTTTGAGATTTTTGGTAACTTTTTTTAATATTCTATTTAAATAAGAAATAAATTATTAAAAATCATAATAAAAATAAAAATTCAGCCAAACGATGCCAATGAGATTTTCCATCGGAATAATAAGAACCTTAGTTGATTAGATCTAGGGGCCAAAAAATTGTCAAGTGAATGCGATTGTTAATATTGTTATTTTTCGAAGATCGATCGTATTTTTAGTTTTAAAAAACTCAATTGTTTTCTATCCCAAAAAATTATAGTGACTACCGGTGTTTATTTGTGATTTGATATGTTAGCATAATCTATTTGCATCCTTCAGAGACGATAGTCTCGTGAATGGATGATGCCAAAATAAATGCACATCAAGCAGCGCAATGCTGGAGTTTCTATAGGGCGGAACTAATTCTTTTTCTTTTTTTTTTGGTCAAAAGAAATACTGATGCATTAGATTAAGTAGTCTTAGAACACAACGATGGTTTTTACAGTCTTAAACTAAAATATTCCAGAGAGATAGAGGGGGTATATGCACCCAATTAAGAGGAAGTTTCTTTGCGCGATGTGTGCGTACCAGCCAATCAGCAGCTTGGTTTGCCTCCCGGGGACAATAGGTTACTGCTACGTTTTGGCACAGAAGAAGCTCTTGTCGGCATCTTTGAATTATGTCTCGTAAATTCCACGGTATCTCAGCCCGGCCCATGACAAAATCCACCACCGCTAAACTGTCGCTTTCACAAGTAAAGTGAACTGCTTGACTTCGTACCGCTTGCACGTGAGTCGACTCCCAGTTCGTGATAAAGCGTAACGTGTAAAAGGGCTTCCGCTTCTGCTTGTACCGACGAAGAAACCCTAGCTTCCGCTGCAAAACCGTCGACGACACACCCCTCTTTATCCCTAGCGATTCCGGCAACAAAACAAACGAATTCGCCAGGTGCCCATGATGCATCCACGTTCAATTTCAACTCACGATTTCTCGATGGTGTCCAGTCCTCTGGTAAGTGTTGAGTTGTAGTTTGGTTTGGGTTTTTCGTCGTTCCTCTACTAAAGGCTAAATTCTGGGTTTGTGCGAGATCTAGAACATCCGCCGGGTTTGGGGTTTTTTCTCTGAAGATCCGTGAGTTTCGAGCCTTCCAGATCTGCCATAGAACCCCTGCGATGAACTCTCGCTCAGGTAATTTCCTTCGTGAGTCGAATACTGCCAGAAGCCACTGATCAAGCCTTTTGATTTGTTTCATCATATTCGTTCCCTGTAGCCTGTTGTCTTTCCAGATCTCTTTAGTCCACCTGCAAAATAGGAAAAGATGTTCGGTGGTTTCAACTTGCGTGTAACACATCTGACATAAAGGATCTGGGCTGATCTTTTTTTTGTAGAGATTCTCCCTTGTGGGAACGGCATTTTGACAGATGCTCCAGAGAAAGGTTCGGATTTTCGGTGGGACAGAGAGGCTCCAGATCTGTGTCCATAAAGTTCGTGGGGGCTGGTAAGAACACGAAGCTTTCTGTGAGTTTAGTTTGGTGGTCGATGCATGGGATCTGTTATATCCGCTCTTCACCGTGAATTCACCTTTGCAGTTTCCTGTCCAAATTCGACAACGAGGAGTTTTGGGTGGATGTCGGTTTTGGAGAAGCCTATCGAGCATTAATGATAGAGATAATGAGTCGTATCACTTCCCCTAGCAACTCCATATGTCAAATCTTTTTGCCGCCGAGAGACCATTCTAACCGCCATCTTTTTGGGCCGTTCAAGTAAATCAGGCCCAGGCCCATTTTACACCTCTAAAACCCTAATTGACTCCCTCTTCCCTCTCCCTCTCCCTCTCCGTCTCCGTATAAATCACCTACATCGGCGACTCTTCTGTCTCGGCGCTCACTGAGCTTCTTCCTCTTCGGCCAGACTGCTTCTCCATTATCAGATCAAGTTTCTTTGGTCCTGTCGAATTTCGGAGTTCGTCTTTATTTTTCTTTTATTTTATTTTTCGCAATTTCAACATTGAACGTTGCATGCCTCGTCCGTAAGCAAGTCAGCTTCTTGACTGGATCTCGATGGTGTCGATCCAGGCAATTCTATAGATGAAAAAACTTGCGATAGCAGAAGACAACCAGTATCACTCGCCTGGATCTGACCCAGCTGATTTTCCAGGCCCTTTTATTACTGGCACATGTATCTTGTTTTACATCTTCCAGTTGCTCGTGCTCGTTCGTTTTCTTTGTTTGCCCCACGAGGAAAAAGTTCTCTCTTTTAATCGTTTGTGAAGTTCGTTCGGTGATGCGGATCTAGGTTTTTCTCTTTTCCTTCTGCAGATCTGTTGGGTGTCAAAGTTTCGCGGTCCTTCCTTTGCGTTTCTTTGTCGTAAAGTGAAAGAGGCTGACGAGGAAAAGCAAACGCACTCTGTCCCTAAACCATTGGAAAAATGAATGTTTTGAGGCAATTTCTTCGTTTGCGACATCATATCATACTCCGACTTACTCGCCCATATGATGTTTGGTTTGAGATGATCATATCGGGCACATGGTCGGAGCACATTTCACTTTCCCCTGGGATCGAGTTCGCATAATGTCTGCCAAGAAAAGAATACAAAAGGAACGAATTTCAGTGAAACGAGACGACAGCCATTTTGCATATTGACTGGGACGCATTGTGCACTTTTAATATGAAATTAAAGAGTTTAGCAAAGATCACTGGTTAACAACAATGTTGAGAACAATTCTTGTTCTTAAGGTACTCATCATAACTTCCATTTTATGCAATTTATGTCATTGTTTACCAACATAGCAAGCTAGATAGAGGGTGGGATAGGTCGGTTTGGCTCGAATCCGATTTGGCACGAATCATAAATGGTTTGATCCAAATAAATTTATTTAACTCATTTCAATTTATTTTCAGGCCATTCAAATCTAATGACCAAAACACTTTCATATCTAATCAGAGTGTGAATAGAGTGAACATGAGTGGAGCGGGAGAGAAGAAAATCACAAAAATGGATTGGATTTGAGTAAGTTGTCTATTCATTTATGATCTATTAAATACTCACATTGTGTTTAAAGCCATTTATGACCAATTTACTTAATCAATTGAATACACATATTGTTTTAAGAAATGAGCGTAGAACCCATTTTTACATATCTATACAAGCCACAATAAAGAAAAAAATATATAGAGAAAAAGAAAGAAAGAAAGGGGGACAGGGGGACAAAGGCACCGAAATTCCAAAAAAATGAAAAGAGCATGGCATTACAATTTTAAAGAAGGAAAAATTTCAAATAAGGACTTTAAGTGTACTCATTTTTTCAAATAACAACTTAAAGTGAATATTATTTCAAATAAAAGCTTTAAGTACTCTCATTTTATCAAATAATAACATAAAATGGACATTATTTTCAAACAAGGAGATGAAATAGCTATATTAATTTCAAAAAATGGTGTGAACTCATTATCTGATGAAGGGCAATTTCGTTTTTTTAAATTTGAAATTTTTTTCCTTTTTAATTCTTTTTTTTCCATAAAAAAACTCAAAAAAAAAAAAATTTCAAACCTTCAAAAAAAAAAAAAAAGAAACACATGTGAGGGAGGGTTCACTCTCGCCTCTAATCGCTGCCTTATCGCCAATAAGGTGGCTCCGATGGTTGGCGAGGGCCAACTAGCTAGAAATGGGAGAGGGTGGTGATCCTCTCCCAAATATGGGCAAGGGTTGCCCGCCCTCACACACACTTAGTGCCCACATGGGGGTATATTTTTTAAAATTTTTAATATGAGTTAATTTAAATTGTGTTTGGATGAATATATCTTTAATTAGTCAAAATTTTTTGCCAACCAACGAGGCTAGGTCATTATTTGAGAAAATAATAGCATTTCAAACTTTTATTTTGAATTTTCCCTCTAAAAAATGTGCTACAAGATTTTTAGAAAATAAAAATCTTAAAATAGTAGTAAAACAATGGAATAATGAGGGTTCGAGCAACCAAAGGAAAACAAAGGAAGAAGGTGAGGTGGCAACCCCAAGCTCCATCGATTGAATGTAATCATAAAAGACTTGGCCCATTGAATTATGGCACGTTTTGTAATACTTTCTGTTTCTATGTTTTTTAGTTCCCTATAATATAAATAGAATAGGAATCTATTTGTGTACATTTTTGTTCCTAAGAATAGGTTTGGAACATAATCAATATATAAATAAAAAATTACTTTTTGTTATCAAAAACAACTCAAGAATCAAATCTCAACTATTTTCCTTTTCTTTTTTTTTTATTTTTCTTTTCCTCCTCTTCTTTCCCCAATCGATCGTTGGCCTCGACAATAGCCAGCAACTAGGTAGACAAGGCTTGGTGACCTCGACAAAGCCTTGACAAAGCCTCGCCAACCCCTAGCAAGGTTGCCCCAAGTCTCATTATGACCTAGCCACCGCAAGGTCAATGTTGCCTGACTAGGTGAGGTCAAGCCTCACCTCACCTAGCCATGGCGAGGCTTGAGGTGACCTTGCTAGCTCGAGTTTGGCCGGTTGTTGATTGGCTATGGTTGAGGTCAGCAATGAGCTAGAGGAAGAAGAAAAAAAATTAAAAAAAGAAAAAAAAAAAGGAGAAAATTGCAATAAAATTATTAAAAAATTAAAAGAAATTTAAGTCATAAAAATTATGAAATATATCAAACGCATTTTTATTAGGGAATATATATTTTGTGTATTTACCAAACATATTCTTCTACTCACAAACTTATCTAGAGAATAAAAATAGAAAAAATTATTTCGAATATAAATTATTCTTAGGAACTGAAATGTTACCATAAGCCCTCTTAAAATGATAAGAATATAGAGAAATATATTCAATAACTTTTTGTCTCAATGTCCCCTCAAAATATGAGATAATTGTATGTGTAATGTTATTTTTGTACTTTTAATTTGTTTAATATGATTACTGAATTTTTAATTTGTTTAATGTGATATTTAAAATTTTAGTATATGTTCAATCTAAATTATATGAAAGTGTTCAAGAAAAAATCTTGAATATTTTCGTATAATTTAGAGATTACATTGAACATGTATCCAAATTTTAAAGATTATATTAAGAAAATTAAAAATTGAGGGATGTTATTACTATATTAAATTAATTAAAACTTTCAATATTGTATACTCGACTAAAGTTTATAAATAATTTGTGCGTTCTTCGGGGGCAGAAAACAAGACGGTCGGGGGGCTTCGATGCAAGTCCAGCCCATCAGACTGGCAGGGACGACGGACTCCCTCCCGACTCGTTCAGCTAGCGAGAGATCTAAGAAAACGACGAAGGTTGAAGAAGTAGCGAATCGAGCGATCTCGTGAAGGAGCTGGCAGTCCTCGTTGAGTCAATCGACGAGGAAGCTGTCGCAGAGAAGACACTAAATCTGAGTTCGCAAGAGGAAGCACAAAAATGGCGCGCAGGGCTTTTGCCGCCTCTTCAATGGCAGTGGTTGCTCTCTGTAGGGGCTCCCACGGATTCAAGAATCTCCTCCCCGTTTCTCTTCCCCGTCTCCCTCTTCGCCATTTTCACTCTCCCAGGTCTCTCTCTCTCTCTCTCTCTCTAGCCTGTAATTTATCCAAGTCTTGCGTCGTCTCTTTCGCTTCCAGTTCTCTCGTGTTCCCCAAAATTAAGCGCGTAGTTTTGTACAAGATACGACCTTTGTCCGTTCCAGTGCTTTGTACGAGGCAGCTGTCTATGGGATTCTAGTTGAAGCAATGATTAGTCTTGGCTGTGAGTCGTTTTGTTGTAGTTGCCGCAATTTTGGCTCATGTTTTGGCAGAAGAGTTGAGTATCGTGTGGTTACACTTCGAATGATTTCTGGGCTGTGTTCTAATTCCAGTTTGAGATCCCTTCATAATTCTTACGTGGGTTGCAAAGACTAATTAGTAGTCAAGTGTTATGAACGGTTTTCCCGGAAAGTCCCATCACGTCTTTCAAATTACTTTTGGCTTCTCCCTCTATTTTGTGATTGCAAAGTCTCTTATGGTAATTTGTGTATTGTATAGCGTTATTGTGCTGTCTCCGCTTTGATGTTGAAAGTATGTATGCCTGATTGCTAAAATGTTTCTAGCTTGACTCTCCGATTGAACGGAGATCAATCTGAAAATGAATGTTGTGTGAATGCTATCCCTCACTGCAGTAGCTTGGATGATGTTCTATTCAAGGTTTTCAGACAGAAACTCGATGTTCGGCCTCTCTGTGATGCAAAAGGGCTGTCCTTGGCTGGGTGTCTACAAGCTCATCGGCGTCCATTGTCAAATTTGGTGGACAAAGTTGTAGAGCTGCCAAACCATTCTGAAAGCAGTGACACAGTAGATGGACCTGGTGAAGCTAAATTGAGGAGGAAAAAGCTGAAGGGGAAAAGAGCTGTTGTCAGGTGGCTTAAATTTTTCAGATGGAAGAAGAAGAAAGAGTATGGAAGAATGACAGCAGAAGAGAAGATTTTATTCAAGCTCAGAAAGGTATACTATCTACCACTTGTTGATTTGAGAAATCTAAGAGCGAGATTAGCAATCCAACTTTCCATAGTTTTCTCTTTTTGTTTACGTATGTTAGCTTCTAGGTACTTGCTTTTTGATGACCTAGAAAGTGTGTTGAATACCCTGGATCATGAAAAGAATGCTTGTGTGATATGGTATGGATAAAGGTTTTGGAGTTTGTCAGGAAGGATATTACTGGACATTTCTAGCAGTTTTTTAAACTTATTGTTAGGAACATGGGATGAAGTTATAAGGTCAGCATACTGTCGTGACTTGTCAAAAGTAGAAAGATCTTTTAGATTGGAGGTCATTTAGGGGATAGAGGACAGAGTTATCACTCGAGAATCCATTAGAGAAGTCTATGTATTATGGAACACCAAAAAGAATCACTAATACTTGTCGGTCAGATCAATTTAGTAGTCTGTTTTAGCTCAGGACTGTGATAGAATTTGGAAACCATGTGATTAAGGGATTTTAAGAGCCCATCATTTGCGCGTGGATATCCTATCTATAGACCCTTCCTTCCCTTCTTGTGACTGGCTGTCTTATTGGCCGGTTTGGTGTGAATAGGAACCTCAAGTGTTGGTAACAGCATGATTAAGAGTTGAATTACTAATTACTTGTCAAGAGGTAAAGAAGAATTGTTCCATTTCCTGATCCAGTTTGATCTCCTCTCTCGCCTATCTAATCATCCTCCTTTACAGGCTCGAAAGAAAGAGGAGAATCTTGCTGAATCTTTGAAAAAGATTGAACCTGCAGAATCATCCGAACCAACCCATGATCCTGAGATATTGACTCCGGAAGAGCACTTCTTCTTTCTGAAGATGGGCCTTAAGAGCAAGAATTATGTGCCAGTTGGGCGGAGGGGAATATACCAAGGTGTAATACTTAACATGCACTTGCATTGGAAGAAGCATCAGACAGTGAAAGTGGTGGTGAAAACCTTCTCACCAGAAGAGGTTAAGGAAATTGCTGCTGAACTCGCTAGATTGACCGGGGGGATAGTTCTTAACATTCATGAGGAAAACACTATAATTATGTATCGAGGGAAGAATTATTGTCAGCCGCCAACAGAAATAATGTCTCCCAGGATCACTTTGTCGAGGAGGAAGGTCACACTCTCTCTATCATATAGTATATCTGACTACTAAGTTCAAGTTGGGTAAACCTTTGGTTTTAATTAAGTGATCAAGTCTGCTACTGCTTTTAATTCACCTTTAGGACTTAACAGATATCATGTAGACAAGATTATAATAGGTTTAAAAAAATCGTGGACTCTAATTATTACTTTGAATTGTTTATTGTTAACATAACTTGATTTTTTTTTTGGGTACAAGCTAAGTTCATTTTCCAAAATCGTTAGTACTTTGTATTCTGGCATTCTTGGTCAAGAAAATGTATATTTCAGCTCTTAATTTCCTTTTTTGCTAAGAAAAGGTTCCTGAAGTTAGAGCTTGTTTATCGTGTTACATGCAGTAAATTTCATATCATGTGCTTATAGATAGATTGATTAGTGTCTGCAAGAAATGCTCTTCTTTGCTGATTTGCTTGAATTGCTTTTCAATTGACTTTGCTGATTTGCTTGAATTGCACTATAGGATACAAAGTATTCATATTGGGAGTTTCATGGCTGATTTTTTTGGCATTACAAAGATGCTTATATGTTTGTTCATGCTGTAAAGTTATTCCTTTTGTCATTAGGCACTGGATAAATCCAAATACAGGGACGGTTTAAGAGCAGTTAGAAAGTATATTCCACGACTTGAACAGGATCTTGAGTTGCTTCAAGCCCAGGCTCAAAACGACGTTGAGGTTGAAAAAGAGGTGGTTGGCGAAATCCAGACAACAGATAGCAAATCAAAATTGCAGCTGGCAAATTCTGAGAAGCTGAGAGAAATTTTGGGGGGAAATGATGAATCGATTGATGATGACCCTAACGTGGATTTGGGCTTAGAATCAGATTCTGAAGATTTATCTGATATTTTTGAGACAGAAACCGAGGCTGATTCTGAGGACAGGGGGGAAGAGGACCTGTTTCTGGACATATTCGATAAGTTTCCTGTGGAAACTGCCAGAGAGTCCGAGGAATTTGAGGATCACTTGCGTCAAATATCCATGGATTCAAGAAATGTGAAACCATTATCTAAAAATGCTGACTCTCCAGACCTTGATGAGGTCGACAGGCTGTTTCTGCGTGCAGCTTCGCAGTTGAAGAGAAGTAGAAGATAGTTTCTTCAAATTAGTAAAGCCTTCAGCATAATCACCAGACAGCTAACAATTCAAAAGTTAGCTGTCTGGTGTGGTCAAGAGATGCATTTCTAAGGTCAGCTGTTAGCTTTGGTTGGGGGGCACTTAAAGTTGTATTAGTCTGGCGTGCCTCTTGTTAATGTTCTGCAAGCAGAAGTGGCAATGGCATCATATGTATAGGATAGAAATTCGCCTTTTTTCCATGAAGCTGTGAGTGTTGAGCTTTTTCGGTAAGGTTTAGGAGAGAATGACAACCTCTTCGGTCCTGCTTTCCTTTGCTGTGCTTTGCCAAGCCACTCCAGGGAAGCACACCTTGAAATTCAGAAGTTCGATGGCAAACTGAACCATCGCGGGCTTGCAATTGTATTTCAGCGGTCATTGTGCGTCTGGCTATTTGTATGGAGCAACCGGACTGAAATAAGTCATTGTTCATTCAAATGCAGTCATTTAATTCTCTCCATTTTTTCGCCACTTATGTACGTTGCTTTGTGAGGAGGAACTTCTATCTTTACGTTGCGTTTTGCTATCAAATTTCTTTGGAAGTTAGCTCTCGGTTTCAGGCAGCTCTTTGGGGGCTAGTCTGAAAATACCTTTCTGGAGCAATGGAGCCGCCTCTACCAGCATGTGTTAGAAAATGTAGAATAATTTAGAGTTGTATAAAATTATTAATATTGGGTTTTTCTAATGTGGAGGATGAGGTGTTTCTACTGGGTTGAGGTTGGACACTCCGGATAAATGATAATATCTATAGGCAATTTTTGTTAATAAATAAAAAAAGTGTTTGAAAAATCACATTATTTTCCTTGTGGGCGATAATTATTAATAAATAATCTATAATACACACAAAACTGGTAGACTAATCAGTTAAAGATTCATGGAATTATGACCCATGAAATTTTGATATTTCAGTTCAATTGGCCGGGGAAAAAGAGGAGTAAAAATAATTGATTATCAAAAACGATAAAGAAAAGACACGATTTACTCTTTTATTTTTCATCGAAAACGTATTAAGGTGACAAAAAGCAAAATCAAGACAGGAGGTCTCTGAGGCCTGTCTGAACTCTGCAGGGAGCTTCGCAACTCGCTCTCGCGGCGTCGCAGAAGGATTGGGGTCCTTGCACTTCCGTTAATTCAAGTAAAGCTCCTAAACTGCTTCTACTTCTAGTCTCAAGTTATGGCTCCTGCACACTTCCTATTTCCGTGCAGTTCTAGTGTTTTTTCAGCTTCGAATCTCCCGGTGAGGTTTGTTCTTGTTTTTTTCCCCTCTATTTCTTGTTTCTGAAAAACTTGACGAGTGATAGCCAAAACTGGGATTTGCATACTTGGGAGCTTCTTGTCTATTGTTTCTTTTTCCCCGTCACAGAAGTTTCATCTTTGGCTGTGTTTTTTTTTGGTAACGTTTGGCTGTGTTTGATGACTGTAAAGACAATTTTTTTCAGTTGAATCTTGGATCAACTGTTTTATGGGTTGGCTGTTTCCGTAGATTGCATATATTTATTGTACTGCCAGAGTTCTGTCCAATGATCGAATTTTGATTATTCGAGGGCCAAAAGTATAAGCTCAAGAATTAGGTGTCATTTTGCGTTTTTTCATCATTGTCAGTTCGATATTTTCTGCCAGGAATGCACCATAGATCTTTATTTAATGGGAACCGTGATCGTATCTTTGCCTTATTCATCAGAACTAATTTGAAGAAAACAGGTTTGCTTAGTTCCATTTTATGAAATTGGAAGTCTCTCTCTCTCTCTCTCTCTCTCTCTGTGGTGCTAGTTGTTGGGATATATATATTTTTTTAACATCTAAAAGTATCTTGTTCCTGGATATGTTTGTGGAAAAAGATGTATGAGGGTTCAGGTGGTGAGCTTGTTTGCTTTGGTATGGCTTATCTTATGATGGGTTGTAATGTTGGCAGTGGATGAGCGGCCATCCGTGGTTGAGGATGGGGATGCAATAGAGTGTTCAAGTGGAAAAGATACACCAAATGAAGAGAGTTCTGATATGGAGCCAAATGTCGGTATGGAGTTTGAATCTGAGGAAGCTGCAAAAGTTTTTTATGACACTTATGCCACACACATGGGTTTCATCATGCGCGTTGATGCGTTTCGAAGATCAATGCGTGATGGGAAGGTTGTCTGGCGTCGGCTTGTCTGTAATAAAGAAGGCTTCCGAAAGTCAAGGCCTCAGAGAAGTGAAAATAGAAAGCCAAGAGCTATCACGAGAGAAGGCTGTAAGGCAATGATTGTGGTCAAGAAAGACAAAACTGGAAAATGGGTAGTCACGAAATTCATAAAGGAGCATAACCATCCATTGATAGCTGCTCCAGCAAATAGCCATCGGAGTGTTCTTCTCTCTCAAACACCAGTAAATGCTCATATTTTCCATACTTTCACATTCACTTTTGCTTGTACAAACACATGAAAGCAGGTGTGCACTTGTTAGTTATGACAAATATGGATGGGTTGATTTAATTAAAGTCCAAGATTGCCAGGTCTTCCCTTGCTTCCGTCTTCCTCTAGCAACTGATTTTTTTTCTTCTTAGCTGACTGAACCACCATAAGGGTTCTTTCAAGCAGTGGGCTCCATCGCACATGTCCTAACATGGTATTCACCAAGAGCATTATCTATTATCTCTGTGCCGATAAATTAATGTACTCTGATATTACCTCACACTACTAAACTTAGTGGGAGGTTATTAGTTGTCCTTTATGCTTCCAACTCGAGGAATCAGATTCAATAATTTTAAGAACCTGCAGATAGCTTCTCATGTGTGATACTGAAGCTAGTGTTTGCATTCTCTCTTTTAATGAAGTAGCAGTAACACTTAGGAGATTGTTAAGATCTGTGAACATGTAGATTTGTGATGCAATTCTATCAATTCTATTATGCTCTGCTTGTCCTAAATCCTGGCTACTTGGAGGCCCAGAAACCTTACCTGGTCATATCTAACCATCCTTTCAGACCAAAAAAAAAAAAAAAAAAAGGAAGAAGAAGAAGAGAACCGACCATCCTGACAGTGCATATATCTCAAGTATTATAGAGTCCGATGCACTCTGAAAAATGAACAGTAGAAGTGTAGCATGCCTACGACAGTAATTATTTCTGTGGCTATTGAATTGGTTTCCTGTTACTTTCCATAGAAATTAAAATGTAAGATGGATGTGAAAGGGCATATCTTCTGGAGAGACCGTGTGTTGCCAAATTAGTATCTAGGAAGGGTTCGGGTTCAAATGGGGTGAAAAGAGAGCAATTCAGTTGTCTGAGCCGAAGAGCATTAGCCTCTTGTTAGAAAGTTATTTGCATTCTTATGCAAGAGTTTACCTTTTCCTCCCGGCGGTTTGTCACACTTACCTGGCTCTAGTGAATTTTGCTTTGTGTTTCTAAAGTAAGGAGTTCACCACAGTCACCCTTCGAAATGGGTTTGTTACAAAAGCAACCATCTTCTAGTTTGTTAACATTTTTATTAGGCATCACAACAACATACCTTGAAAGGAAAATAACTTTGATTAATAGAAGATAGCACGGAGGACAGGTCTACCTTTGAGAGCAGCCCCATATTGCTCTGGCGTAACAAGGGCGAGCTGCTGGAGGCTTGGTCACTGAGGTACTGGTTGCCTCAGAACCGACAGCATGATTCTGATTTATTCTGATAAGAATATGAGTTCCATTACTATGATAAACTAGTATAAATAAGTTAAACAGGAACGCCCATCTCAGGTGAGGGAAGCTGGTTATGTTTTTAGGCATCAAAATGTGCTTCATTTGACCATTGTCCTTGTGGCGACTTGATCCTTTCTTTCTACTACTGAACATGTGGAGGTTTCTGTTGTTTTGGTATGATAATGATATTCTGGAATTTCAAATCAGCCGAGGTTTGATCTTTTCTGCTTAAATACTTAATGCTATGCCTGAGATTTGCCATTCTGATTGGCGGTGCATTCTTTGATTGCTACACAGCCAATTGTCTTGAATCTCTCCGACACTTAATTTGATTTACTGTGACATTTCAGGATGAGAAAGATGTTAAAATTCGGGAGTTGACTGCTGAGCTACAGCGTGAGCGGAAGAGATCTGCCGCTTATCTGGAGCAACTCGAAATGGTTTTGCGAGACATGGAAGAGCATTCGGGCCACCTATCAAAAAGCATCGAAGACATAGTTAAAAGTGTGAGAGAAATTGACTCAAGGAGAGCTCCTGTCAGTAGTGGCCAATAGTCACAACTCATGTGTTTCTTGTAACTGAACTAATCTTGTTCATGCCTTTTTCCCCTCAGGTTGCAGACTAACTGCAGGATGAGTTGAATCTTGTAAAAATAGGGGAATTAGTTAATAGTAAGGCTAACGTAGTTGATTTAGAAAATGGAAGGGCTATAGTCAGCTTGATTGATTGTGCTTGTTATGATCTTTTGAAAGCTTGCGCATAATTTTATCAACCGTTCTTAGTTATGCATAACATCACTTTGCACTGCGAAACAGAGCACATCGTTCAAAACCCTGCTTGAGTCGCTTCTTCAGAATCAAAATTTCCCATGAAATGCTTAAGCAACAAATCTAATATGAACCAAGCTGCAATTCACTTGAGAAGCACGATGGAATAAAAAGAGCTAGAAATTCGCTTCAACTTCCCATAATAGACACTTAAAAGTACTTTCAATTTCTTCGAAACACTCGCTCACGAGTCATCAATGCAGAAAAGCATACACGGCAGTGGAAATATAAGCCACCAGAGCGGACGACACAAGCACGATCAGTGCCAACACCGCGTGGACCGCTGACTTGCTCCCGCAGGACAGCATCCCGAGCCTAATCTCGATCACGCTGATCATCGACAGCATCAGGAACAGGCAGCCCATGACAGACCCGCAGGCCGAGCCGACCATCCCGAACCGCAGGACCTTGATGTTGATGTGGGCCCTGAGGGCCTCGTTCACGTCCTTGCTGTTGAGGAGGTTGATGGCCAGCTTGAGGCCCTGGGCGACGAGGGAGGAGAAGAGGAAGAAGCTGAAGGAGACGACCTCGAAGACCAGCAGCTTCTTGACGACGTCGAGGCCGGCGTCGCAGGCGCCGGGGTTCTCGAGGCTGTGCTGGTCTGGGGTGGTGAGGGAGAGCCCCACGAAGACGGCGACGGTGAAGAGGGAGTTCACGTTCACGATGCCATCGAGGGCGGTCACCTGGACGCTCGTGGTGTCGCTGGAGGAGGGGGTGAGGGTTCTCGCGGGGTTCTGAGTGTAGTAGTCCTTCGGGAATGTCTCGGATCTGCAAGAAATGGCAGAGAGAACGTTCATATGTAGAGAGAGAGAGAGAGAGAGAGAGAGAGAGAAAGAGAGTTACTCATCCATGGATGGATCTTGAAAATGCTGGTGAACAAACGAGGGCTGATGCGTCGGACTGTCTACTACAGAGAGAGAGAGAAGAGAGAGAGAGGGTTGATCTACTGTCTTTCTTGTTTCAAGGAGTGTGATCTAACGGGGATTGCTTGTAGGGTTTTGCATCGATGTTTCGTGGAAGCGAAGGGAGATGCTCTCGCGTTTGGGTCAGTTTACATTTTGCTTTTTTTTAGACCAGGTGGTTGAATGAAAAAAAAAGGAGGATGTTCGGACACGGAAAACAGGTGGAGTCCACTCCCCTTCGGAAGAGTCAATTCTCCGCTGTTACTTATAACCTTCGTATTGGTTGGTTGCTTGCTGGCGTCACTAGCAACGATGGCCACCGTACGTGCCGGGCCCATTTGGAGAAGGGGCCGTTACCCCGGGCTCTAACCTGGGTGGGCTAGGCTGGCCTGGCATGGCCCATGTACTTGGGCCTGATGGGCCGGCCCATGCATGGCCCATTCCTTTTTAACAGTGGGATGTTCGGCCACATTAATGAAAAAAATTTCTACAAAATTCAATCCCTCCTCTTATTTTCACGATCAAACTCTTCTACTTCTCAGAAAATGACCATCTCTGTAAAGGATATTTCCAAGCTTGGCAGTCCAATTGACTTAAATCAGCATAAGCATCCCACCCAATTTCTAAATGGCTTACCAATTTCAAAGAACTTTCTTCAGCAAGGATCAAATATTTGCAAGTTGTTTCCCCAATGGCGAGAAGAAGGCTGTCTGCACGATTTGTGCCGTGAAATTAACTTTGAAATCTAGTGGTGGAATAAGCCACTTCAAAAGATGCCAATTTAGTCAATTCGATCAAATTTGGTTGGTTGGCGCTAACGTGGACATTGGCTATTGTCAACAAACAATTTTTTCATATATATATTTTTTAAAAAAATATTTTATTTTGTTTTTTTTTTTTTAATAATTATCTTTTTTTCTTTTTTCCCCTCATCCTTCCTCCTCCTTTTGGCGATCGACTAGAGGGGAGGGTTGATCGCTAGATTGAGGCGGTTGGCCAATGGCGAGCTCACCCAGCCACCAACGAGGTGAGCCCTCGCTAGTGGATTATGTGATTGGATGGCGTGGATAGATGAACAATTGTGAGGGCATTGCTAGTAAGTGGCATTAGAGAGATGAGCGCCTTAGATTCCTCTCAGTTTAGGTCTCTTCCTTTTGCTATTTAGTCCATCACCTAATGTATATAAGTATGTTAAGAAATGAAAGCATGATTTCCCTTTGTTGTTAGTGTCCTTAGATTTGTGTATGCATAACTCATGTTATAAACGCATAAATTAAATTGATTTCTTCCGCTTGTGTGATAACATAAAGTAAACTAAGGCGAGCCTTAGTAAGCAGCCTACCAGGACGTCACAAAGGCAAGGAGAAGTTTGCCGGGCCTTTTAAAGCAGTCCAAAAGAAGCTTGATGGTGATGCAAGAAAATGCTTTAGGTGCCATGGCTTTGGGCATTTACAAGCTAATTGCCCTAATCGAAGAGTTATGAATCTTCAAGAAATTGAGGAGATCGGTTTTTCACTTCAAGAGGCTAAGAATAATCCTATTCAAAATGGTTCTAAATTTGAAAAGGAAGAGGAGACCTTGAAGAATTGAAAGATGTTTGGATCACAAGTTTGATTTTTCTTGGCCAATTTGAGGATAGGTTTGTGGCAGGGTTTGTCACGCCCCCATCCTTCGGACCTGTGCCCATCCTTGCTCAGTCAATATAATAGTGATGTCCCAGAACGCATCGCCGACCCTTTGAATTTAATATACGCATGTGGAAGCAGATATAAATCCCCAAACAATAAAACAATGGGATAGGAAAGTAGGGCCAACTTTTTCAAACCAAAACAAACCCTTTTATAACAAATAGGTTTATTCATAACATTAGGTCGCTTACAAAAATATTGGTTTAACCAAAAAGGAATTGTCCTATGACTAATTAGTCAAACGGGTTTGTTGATTTTGTTTCTTCCACCTTCCCAAACTTCGGGACTTCCGGCTCTCCACAATCGTCACCTAAGAACCTGAAAATAGTTATACAATAACCAGTGAGATAATGTTTTAGCGAGTTCTACCCCCTAAGACCCAATTAGGAAGAAAATTACGTCATAAGGGCTGCCTAAGCACAATCAAGCGTCAGAGGATTTACCTTGGCCTCAGTCTATTTCCCGCAAGTCAATATCATTTAATATTTCAATGAATCCCATCAATCATCAAATCACTCAAGTAGATCGAATCATCGATCAATCGACTCAGTCGATTACATATCATCACGACCATCTCTTGGTCAGCCCATTCAATACCATCTATGAATCCGATTAAAATCTAGGATTCCTCAATTAAGGTGAAATATAGATAGTACTATCCTATCTCCAGATGACTTATAGGGCCATCGTGTGGCACCCCTCGAACGGCCCCCGAACCGTTAGGGTCGCCACAGTTCGATTACCATTCGCTTGACCTGATAACATGTTACTCTGATACCATTTCAATTGCAGCGGGTCCATGCAACATGGGGGTTTACATCTTTTAGATTGGTCCCTTGCGTAGTTCATATACGGAAACACATCCAACAACTCCCTTCCTTATATTTAGAAAACGATGCACATCAACTAAACATTTATAGGTAAAAGCCGTACACTTTTATTTACTTAAACCAGATGGACATCATTCATCGGTACATCAAAATGCCGTAGCCTTCTATACTTGGCTATACTTCAAAAGATGATTGACATATTCTCCAACAGTCGTATACTTAAAGTCCATCGATCAGTGTCGGCGTCCAAAAGTTCCTTCCTTTGCTATCCTCCTCCTCGCGGTCATATCCAATCACTTGATCCATCTACTAGTAGCAGTGGCAGCCGAGGTATCTTATTTAGTCTGAAATGTTATTTCCCAAAAGGGGTGAGTACAACCACTCAGCAGTAAAGATCCACCAAACTACTCATTGCGTCACATAGAACAATCAAGGCATCATAACGAAACACATATCATTCATGCATTCAATGCATTAGCATAACTTACCTTGCAGCCATACATATGTCATCATACCATATGTGCATATACTATCATGCACTCATCATCAAGCATTCATACATATATCACCATGCCATGTGTGCATATACCACCATGCACTCATCATCAAGCATTCATGCATATCCATGCCATATGTGCATATACCACCATGCACTAATGAGCATTCATGCATATCCATGCCATATGTGCATATACCACCATGCAATCAGGCATATCTCACCATGCCATTGTGCATATACCACAATGATTCATATCATCCATGCTATCAAGTATACACCACCATGAGATCCATTCATGCCCTCATGATCGCATTTTCAATATCAAATAGCATTAATTTACTTTCATAAGCAGATCATGCATCATGCCATATGCATACACCCATGCACATGATTCATTTTCAATTCTTATCTTTCACAAGGATCTCATCAGTTTTTCTTTCCAGGGACCAATGTTTGTATCCCACAATTTATCGCTCGCACCCAACCCTGGCATTGCGAGGAACCTCCGGCACACACCTCCGGGCATCTGGCACACACCCCTAGGCATCTCGTATCCCAACTAGCATCACGAGGAATCCCCCTGGCACACACTTCCAGGGCTTCCGGGATTACGTACCGACATACCACCAGGCATTCCCCCTGGAATTACGTACCGTATACCACCGGGCATCTCGAAACTCCCGAGGATCTTCCGGAATTACGCCACTAGGCCACCGGGCATCCGGCACCCCCACATTCTGGGCATCCCGACACTCTTGGGGCATCGTCGGCTCACACCTCCAACGGCCTTCTCATCACCACAATGCATATTCACATACATCTCATTTTCAATTTCACATTTGATGCAACAATGCCAATGATTTGACAGCAGCCCTTTTTAAAATCATATAATATGCATTGGGAAAAGTATCATTTGATGCAATGGTTTTGAAAACTTCATTGAGTTCATGAAAATCCATCAATCCTTTGATGTCATATGAAATGTATGAATGTCATCATGTCATTGCACGAATAATAATCCAGGATATCATGATTTACATAATAAATCCAATAAACAGTAAATAAAACAATTTCCAGCTTAAACAGAATGCGTGCTATTCATGAAAAATTCTAGAAAATTAGCAAACGATGGAAATAAATTCTGAAAATTTACCAAAATGTAGATAAGATCTAAGAAAACACATTTCGTGAAGAACACCATATCAAACAAGGCTTCACAGAATACGTACAGGTCCGTATATATCACTGAAAAGGGTTTTTAACATGACCCATGCACAGTTTCGAAAACAATTTCAATTGAACCCTTAAATAAACTCAGAAAATTATGAAATTTGGACACGCTGTATTTAAGATCTAGATTTACAAGTTTCATGGAGAAATCGAAGTCCAATTCGTTCTAGATTAACAGTTAAAACCGATTTACTTTTCCTGTTCTCGGTGTCGTCTTCCAGATCTACCCGTGTTGAAGAAAAATCGTTTCCTCGGTCATTACTGGTCTATTTACTCTGAAATTTCAGTATGTTGTTCCTCAGAATATTACCTACAACTTTCATTAAGGACACACTATCAAATTTTAACTGTATGATTTTATAAAAATCCCGAAATCATACTAGGTCGAAGCAGCGTTTTTCCCAGATCCAGTTTCTTCAAAAGACAACGGTTTCACCGACCTATTTTCGTTCATTTACTATAAATTTTTATATGTTCTACCTCAAGAAGTATACTACAACTTTCGTTAAGAGATTAAAGTGAGATTTCAACAAGAAAGTTACTTTACAGACCACGAAACCACTGAAGGTCATCACAACGAATTCCAGATCTAGTCTCTCCAAAGGAAAATCGTTTCACCAAGAAATACTTGTTAGTTTTATCTAAAATTTCAGTATGTTATTATTCAAAATGTTCTCTACAACTTTAGTGAAGAGGTCGAAGTGAAATTCCAACTAAAAAGTCACATACAACACACGAAATCACCAAGAGGTCAACAAAACAGTTTCCAGATCTAATGTTTTCGTAGAAAAAGGGTTTCACCCCTCAATACTTGTCCATTTTGTCTAAAATTTTAGTATGTTATACTTAAAGATGTTCTATAAAACTTTCATGAAGAGGTTGAAACAAGATTCCAACTAAAAAGTCACATGCAACACACAAACTCGCGGACGGTCGGACTGGTCTTTCCGAAATCAGCATGCATGACCAACGAATCTCTCTTCAAAGCTCCGAAATCTCATCCCGTCTACCACAACCAAGACTTACCATCTACTACACATACACACAGCAATGCAAAGAGTAGGTTTTAGGACTTCACTTGCCTTAGATTCAAGCACAAAACAGCAGCAAACAAAGGCAAAACGGCGACGAACGGGCGGACTTCTTCCTTGCGTGGGCTCCTCCTCCTCTCTCTCGGTTTCCCTCTCTCACTCGACAACTCCCTCTCTCTCTCTCACTCTCTCAAAACCGGCCACTCCCTCTCTCTCTTTCTTTTTGGTTGTTTAAATACTTGCATGCTTCTCTTTTTGCATGGAGGGACACTTGTCCCCAAGAAGGAGACAAGTGTCTCCCTTGTTGAAGACACTTGGAGGAGGCCATGCGGCTCCTCCTCCCCACTCCATGCGTCGACAGCCCAATGGGCTTCATGGGCCAGCCTTTTGGCCCACTTTAGGCTCAACATTCTTGGGCCTAAAGTCCAAACTTAAGTGGCCCAAAATTTTCTTAAATAAGTCCATTTTTTTTTTACTTTTAATAATTTACCTTAAATCCCCACTTATATAAATACTAAATTACAATTTCATATGGCCATAAAACTTGAAATCATAAATTTATAAATTCCAATTTATAAAACATATGGCCAATGATAGGATTTTCTTTCCTATCAAATAATTATCCATTAAAAGCTTGGCCACAAATCTCATTGCAAATTATGGATCAAATGGCTACAATACATCTTGATGGTACTTCCATCACCTATTCATAGACCTTAATGTATCTGGAGGTTGCCATGAATTTTGGGATGCCACACATCGAGCGGGTATGCATAACGTTTTATCTCCAAGACGACATATAGAGTCAACGAGCCGTTATAACATACCTGTGCATAACATTCTATCTTCAAGATGACATATAGAGTCATCGAGCCGTTATAACATACCTTTGGGTCATCCGTCCTATCTCCAAGATGACATATAGAGTCACCGAGCCGGTATACAAGCAATTCTTTCTCAAGATAACATGAGAGTCATTGAGCTGTTAAATCATACTATACTATCTCCAAGATGACATATAGAGTCATCGAGCCGATATATAAGCAATTCATTCTCAAGATGACAGAAGAGCCATCGAGCTATTATAGTATAACGTCCATTCTCCAAGATGACATACGAATCATCGAGCTGTTATAGTATTTGTGTTCTGAAGACACAATCAATTTATCATTTTTATCATACTCGAAAAAAATACACGTGTGTGGGTACACGGCCGGCCTTAACCAAAATATAAGATTTTCACTTTTAAACCTTCCATTATTTTTATTTATTTGAGCTTTAATTTGTGCTAAATTGATTTAATCATGATTTTAGGATTCTATTCATAAATTAATTAATTTTGATAATTAAGTGGAAAATTACCAGGCGTCGGTCTACAACACCAAAAATCTATTTTGGGACTGCACCACAATAACCAGCATAAAATTTCGATCGTTGACTATCCTAGCCTAATTTCCGGAAAATAAATAAATAATTAAATAATTACAGAAAATATTAGATAAATGCCAATAAATCAAATTTAGGCTTGTAATGTCTAATTGGACGCCGAAACAGACTTAGAAAAATTTCGAGATTCGTTTAATAAATACTCGAGTCTATTTACTCACTAACTACATTAATTAATCATCTAACATGCATCGATAACTAATTAAATTTCACTAATTATATCTAACTAACCACCTAAACATGCTTAACCTAAACTAATTACCCTCTAAGCATCATTAACCTACTAAGTGAGGTTTAGTGAGTTAAACTCACCCGTTTATTGAACCGCTCAGGTCAAATCAATGGGTACATGACGGGGGCGACTTTCTCCAAAGCAGGTCTAGGTTTCGAGGACTGGAACCACCTCAAAAATGGGCTTTGAAAGTGGCTGGAAACCCACTGCTTTCCCCTCTGTTTTGAGCTGCAAAATAGAGAAATAAAGTTGGTTAGGGGGGGCAAGGCTCAGGAAAGGCTGCACGGGTACATGGTGGGCTGAACGGCGACTCCAACGGGCTACTATGGCCACTCATAGCGGCCGGACAGCTTCCTAGATGCACAGGCAGAGGCCTGGGACGGTGTGAGGGCGAGAGGAAGGCGGTGGTGTGGCAAGGCAGTGGCGTTGATGGTAGTGCGTGTGAATGGTGTTCTGGCGACGGTGGTGGCGTACGACAGTATGAGGGTGGTCCGGCGGCTTGTTGGCTATGTTCTCTGCAGCTTGAAGTCTCCAAGGCACACCAAGGAAGGGGGAAGAGGGTCGCATGGCAAAGGGGAAAAAGAGGGGGGAGAGAGAGAGCAAGGGGGGCCACTTGGCTCACATTTTCCACCAATTTGTCCCCTTTAACTCAATCCTTAGCCAAGTGTGGCTTCCTTGGCTGCCATTCCTCCACTCATGCACTCCTCACAACCCTTGAAGTGGTCCAAAACTATAGGGAATGGGGGGCATACGAATTTCATGGGCTTTGGCTTCAATTGGACTTAATTTCATGTTCAAATCAATCCCATTTGGCTTCAATAAATTCCATTATCGAGTTAATAATTGAATTGATATTTTTCTTTACCAATTGAACCATCTTACATCTCAAATTCGAAATCAAAAATGATCCTTGGCATTTTTGAACAAAAACGGCACTAGGATAACTTTTTCCCAAAAGGTCTCGATTTGCAAAAAAATCTTTTGAAATTGAGTGACGTTCCTAGAATTGATTGTGACATGGCAGAATCTTCAATTTCTGAAATCGGATTCAAATTCACGGTTAATTCCAATTTGGCGAGTTTTTAGCGTAACCTAGGCTACCGGGTATTTTTTTTTATAAATTTTTAGTACAAATGACCCGTGGTCGATTTTCTTCGAGCCACGATGAACCTACTCGACACATTGGTAACTTTCGGTTGTCGTGAAAATCTCGAGGATTCAAATAGGGACATAGGGTATCAAAATGATAGAAAAATTAATCTAGTGCCAACCGACAAGAATTTTCCAATTTAGTGGTGTCACTTATGATTAGTCACACATCTCAATCGAGTCAACCTATCTCTGATCTCAAATCGATTTTATATTGTGCCATAATGGTCTCTAAAGATGAGTACGGTCGAAAAGTTGATTCCTGATCGAATTCTCAGATCTATCGCGTTAAAATTTCTCAATGACTTCCTTGAATAGTCTAGTTATCTCGAGAGTGATTAGCTCTGAGAACAACCTTATAGGTGCGTCGATGAAATGCCCGATTTATTGAATTGAAAACAGAGTCGAAAATCTAGGATGTCACGGGGTTTAATGGAAAGAGGATGTTGTTTTTCTCTCTCTTTGTTTTTTTTGGGGGGGAGAGGGCGAGGGGAGGGGGTTTGAGAAACCGAGGGTTTTTATTTTTTATTTTTTATGAGAGCCGTAAGATGCCAATAATTGGTGTCGTCCTTCATCTTCTCCAAGTGGACCAATAGAAGGGTCTTTTTCCTGCCATCTCTAGAAGAAAGGATCTTTGGACTTCTTGTTGGTAGTGGTTTTACAAAATCTCACATGATATCAGAGTTGAAGGTCATGAGTTCGAATCTTTTGAGGCCTTATTTGCCTCTCAAATTAAATTTTCATGCTTAGTACTAGGGAAAAAAGACTAAACTAATCATGTTAAAAAACTGAAATACTAAACCACAGTTTAAGCTTTTAGAATAATTAGTAGTGGTTTCACAAAATCTCATAATGAAAAACCCATTTGTATCCACCTTGTATCCATTAGCTTTGCCTTATTGGGTCATCTTGAGGAAGGTCACGACATGCTAAATGTGGCATGCAAGTAATAATTTCAGGTTTTTGATAGTATTAACTCATTCATTTAATGATGCACGCATATAATTTTGAAAATAACATAGCCTTGTTGTTATTGGACTTACTTAGACTTGGGATAATAGGATGATGTTATTGGACTTACTTAGACTTGGGATAATAGGAACATTGTTTTTTTACGACGAACCTCGATAAGCGCAGTAGATTTGAGCAAGCAAAGAAATGTTCAGACTATTATTACTTAGGCAAACACGGAAACAATTTTGATCTGAACCCAGACTCACATTGATCTACTTTTGGGTACCGCTAGCAAGGGCACATACTTCCTCATAGTCACCCCCAACCTATCTCTCATATCAATCGTCTTTGGATCCTTGCGGCCATTAAACTCCCAATCGAACTCATGAAGTAGGGAGCCGAAAGCCAAATGAAGCACGCGATGTGGCAAGGGCACGCCGGCACACATCCTTCGACCTGCTCCAAATGGAATGAACTCGAAATGTTGACCCTTATAATCCAACTTCGATCCGATGAACCTCTCGGGCCGAAAAACCATAGGGTCTATCCAGACATCCGGGTCTCTACCGATCGCCCAAGTGTTCACAAAGACCTGCGTGTTTTTGGGTATGTCGTAGCCCATGAAGACGGTGTCGCGCATTGCCCGCCGTGGCACAAGGAATGGGATTGGCGGGTGGAGCCTGAAGGTTTCCTTCACAACTGCTTGCAGGTAGGGAAGCTGGTCTATGTCGGCTTCCTGAACCTTTCGGGCGGACCCGACCACCTGGGACAGCTCGGATTTGACCTTGACCATGGATTCTGGGTTCAGTAGGAGTTCTGTGATCGCCCATTCGATAGTGCTGCTCGTTGTTTCCGCACCGGCCAAAAATATTTCCTGTGATGTCAGGGGGCCAGTATGTGAGAGCAAGGATGTCAAAATTTCATCAAATGGAGCCAAATCCATGACTATTTCTAGGGAGGCAATGATTTTTGCATCCTCGAGTTCCAAATTCCCATCCGAGGGCAGTCCATTCAGGCACTTTCTGAGTAAAATGTTGTGTTTGGTGAATCGTAAACAATTTCTTACAATATTCTACGTTTCATCTCCATCATTTATAGGCTTAACAAAGAAACATCATCCAGGGTGTTCGTAGAAGTTTGGACCAGCTATGATTTCTATTATTCAAAATTTTTTTTGGTAGAATCCTATTCAATATTTAAATACCAGAATTTGAAATTAAATAAAAAAGATTCTTCAGTGGGAGATAGTAAGATATTCTTCACTGGGAGACAGTGGATCAGTGTTTTAAATTAATGTAAGTTGTGTTTGGTGATATTATTTAAAAACATTAGCAACTCAGCTGGATGACTAGCTTACTTAAAGCTAATATAAACTGTTATTGCTTTACAAAAGCTGATGATGCCTCTTCAGAGAAGCCGATATAAACTATTGCAGCTTTAAATGTGATGCAATCGTGAGTAGTTTGCTTAACATCGTCAACGCCCTTTTTCATGAAGGTAGCTACTATGGGGAAATAATACCAAATAGGCTACTAATTTAACACAATACTTTCATCAAATAAATTCATAAACCGGTTTTTATATAAACTATTGTCCTTGTTTACATACTCAAAAAATTGCATATTTCTCACTAAGGATATGTCGGATTCTCGACACATATTTTACAAGGCTTAGAATTCTTACAATCAAGCTAAAAGGTTAAATTGATGGAAGAATGCCTATCTTCTTTCAAGTAAAGTTACGAATATAAAAGTTGATTTTCTATAATTGATTATGATAATGTGTTATACAAATAGGGAGATTTTTGGATAGTTAATTGATATTCAAGCAACTAATAAGTATCTACAAGTTCAAATTGTTAATAAATTACTCTACAGTCATGTTGGGCTTTGTCTATTAGTTGTGTGGTCGTCCTACAATCCGTAAGTACTTAAAGCACTTGATAAACCTGTGGAACATTGATGCTCTACTTCACACAATAGTCCTTTGGGTATTTGAATAAATCTTAACCCTTGATTTATGGAAATGATCTTGTTATCAAACAACTATTGTAATTTGTCGAAGCAGTGAGGAGAGCACCAAACATGACACAGAATCCTCATCTCATTTTAAGGTCCTTGTTTTTCTCTAGTCCTTGGTTGGAGAAAACTTTGCTCCCCCAACCATTGTAATTTGTCGAGGTACTCATGGACACTTTCCCAGCTAGTTCAAGGCAAGTTGGATTAGAATTTTGTGCGCGCCTACGCTGGAGCCTTCAGAACCGATAATGCCAAGGGAGAATGGTAGGTGTATCCTACCACCCAACTCTTTCAAGGACTTCTGTTTTATAATTGTTTAATTGTTGAAGGGGTAAACAGCTTCAATGCCAAGGGGCACTCTCTCTCCCTCTCTCGCACACATGCAGACGCATATTAATTGTTATGACCTTCGGAAGGAAAGAAGACAAAACGTTCTATATAAACATTAGGGCAACCCATGACTTTTCGAAAGCTTCTTGATTTATTTATGCTAGCTTAGCGAAACTTACGAATTATCAATTCTATATTAATATTACTGCTTTTACTCTTCTGTGTCAGAACAAACAAATAAACCAAGTTTTTGACCTTACACTAAAATTTCTTTTCTAAGGAAGAAAAGAAGAAAAATAAAAAATAAAAATCAGTTAATCCATCTAGAGACAAACCGACA
Organism: Eucalyptus virginea; assembly: GCA_014182375.1. Classification (NCBI taxonomy): domain Eukaryota; kingdom Viridiplantae; phylum Streptophyta; class Magnoliopsida; order Myrtales; family Myrtaceae; genus Eucalyptus; species Eucalyptus virginea. The sequence goes on along the minus strand of CM024524.1, from coordinate 25,360,013 downwards.
CACCTGTAGTCTCCAAACAAATTCACCAATCCAGTGTTGGAGTTCTATTACCGTGCTTTTCACACGACAAACCTCTATTGCTTTTGATTCAGATACTAAGTGGATTACTAAAGTATTTAGTATTGTGATGGACATGCCAAGGTGTCACACAACATACGCACCAATGATCAATCACTATGAATATGGTTGGTCATGGTATTTTTTTAATTAAAAATTAAAAGTTTGGGGTCATACCAGTATGAATGTGTTGATTTGCTTCTCAGAAAGCTTGGCCGGCTCGTCCTTCCCGTTTCCTTCGAACTCTAGCAACACATCCAGAAAATCCCTCCGATCGTCTTCTCTGCCGATCTTCTTCTCCTCGATCCTCTCTCTCACAAAATCCGAAGCGATCCTCATGGCCTTCCCCATATCCCGATCCATCTTCCTCCTCAGCCCTTGCGGGTCCAACCATCGCAGCCACGGGAACAGGTCTGCGATGTTCGCATGGCCTGTCCACTCCATCAATCCGGCCATTGCCACAAAGAAGTCCGACCCAACCTTCGAGTCCGGATCAAACAAGTCTCGGGACAGCATGAGATTCCCTAGCAAATTGAAAGTTGTGAGGAATACGAAGCGCGCCAGATGAATACCTTCTCCAAGTCGGACCTTCTCTGCAGACGCCGCCTCCCCGATCCACGTCAGCATTTTGTCAATGCATTTTCTCCGGATCGGAGCTGTTTCGTTGAGCCGCTTGGCAACTAGCATGTCCACTGTCAGCAACCGCCTTGACATCCGCCAGTATGAGCCGTATGGGGCTAGGGCGACGGATCCCTCGTGGTAGTCGTGAGAACGCATGAGATCAGTGACGGTACGCTCTGCGAAATTGAGGTCCTGGTTCTTGAAGAACTCAGTTGCAACTCTGCTTGAGAGAATCACCATGGTGTCTATGGAGCCTAGTCTAAGCCAAATTACCGGGCCGTATTTTTTAAGGAGGCCGGCTAGGGTTCGATGAGGCATCATCCCAAGATTGAACATGTTGCCAAATATCGGCCATCCGGGGGGGTCCCGGTGGTAGCCGACATGACCTTGACTTTTTCCAGCGAAGGGAAACAAGTAAAGTAGCGGACACAAAGAGGGCACAGATCAATACGAAAAATGAATTAGTCGGTTCGGTCATGGCTTCAATCAGTACATAACAGGGACTTCTCCGACGAGCTTGTTCCTGGTGGACGACTGATATAAGTAGCAAATCCTCTGGAGTTTGGAACTTCCTATGCGCTTAAAATGCATATTTATTATATTATTATTATTATCATTATTATCATTATCATTATTATTAGGAGGAGCTTACTGAGCATCTACGAAACCTCCAGAGGACATTTAATTTTTACAGAGCTCGTAATCGCGTGCACAGGGATTGAAAGAAGTAATATTTTTGACGCAGTTTTTGGTCACCATGTGAATAAATATGTCCAGTCTAGTTCAAATGTCCCAATAAAACAGAAATATAATATAGAAAAAATTAAAAAAATTAAAAATTATTTTCTAGTTAAAAGTCAATATATTTTTTATCTTATCGAAAAAAAATTAAAAAAATTAAAGATTATAAAACTGCCTTTCCTACGCCTGTCATTGAAATTGCTGAAATATATAAAAATATTTCTTGTTTGAGCCGCGATTCGAGATGCGACCTGTCATATGTCTTTCATAACATTAAAAAAAAAAGGCATCTATCCTAATGGAAAAAATTGACGGGAATGGAATCGGCGTAGCGAAAGAAGCTCAAGATTGTTAGGGAGCACTAGTCGGCTGTGCTTGTCGTGGTGTGCGCTTGGCATAAGCGTTGAAAAGTTGAAAGAACATTTTTACTATTCAATTAGGGCCGGCCTGGCTCACGCTTGGAAGCAGGTGGGAACTGAAAGCAACATCTTCATAGGGCACGAGAATGAGTTCAATCATTGAACTGGGTGAAGCTACTTAAACCCGTAGTTTGAGCTCGATTGCTCTAGATAAACTCATATTGTGACATCTCGGAATGTCACATAATACGTGTTTCTCATATTATTTTCTTTTAATGCACGGAAGTGAAAAAAAATATTTACGAATATTCTTTTAATGATTAAAGTTTCACAATTATAACAAACATAATTTTGCTTCTTTTAATTATACCATATGTGAGTTCACAACTTCATTATATTTCTAGCAAAAGACAGAAGTCTGAGTAGAGGTAGGGAGACCTATCTCTTCCTTTCTCTAGATTGTACTATACTTTCAAAAGTTTGTGTATGCAAACTAGGGGTGTCAGTAACCGAACCGAAAACCGAACCTGAAAAATTCGGTTTTCGGTTCGATTTTCATTAAAAATCGAAATTTTTGGTTCGGTTCAGTTTTTATCGGTTAACCGAACCGACAAATAAAAGTAGAAAATAAAAGTGGAGAAATCTAAGTTTAACAGAAAAAAAAACGAAAACTAAAAACCAAAAGTTGAAAACCAAAAACCGAAAAACTGAACCGACCGAACCGAACCGAACTCGGTTTCGGTTCGGTTCGGAAGATTTTCTAATGGTTCAATTCGGTTCGGTTTTCAAAAAAACCGAACCGAACCGAACCGTTGACACCCCTAATGCAAATGGCCAGTATGAGTCACGAGTTGATAACTTCTCCTTCTGCTGCATCTCCAATGTCCAGATCGAAGCTACTCAACAGACCGACTAACTCTCTATCAAGATTTTGGTGCCAAGCAACGAACCGGAAAGGAACCAACTCCACGAAGCCTCCTACATCAACCCATATCGTAGAACTATACTTGGTATATATTATTCCAGATTTTGATTCAAGTATACTTTCATAAAAAACTTCATTATGTACATGGACTCCATAGTGCAAGGGTTGAGGGGTGTCCTACACTTTTGAGAAATAAAAGGAATGAACCAAAACCTAGTAAATGAAATCTCTAGTTTTAAGTTAGAAAAATCATCTTACCACCTATGTAGCATCAACACTCTCTAGGAGCCTTCGTGTCGTGTTTGACACGCTCCAACATGTTCCAACACGTTTCGACATGCGGTTAACGAGTGTTGGAAAATTCGACACGTAGTCATCTCTCTTTGACACGTGAGTCCGAAATTCTGACACGCACATGGTCAATTTAAAAATTTTTCAATATGTAAGATGTCAAAATGTAAATATATGAAAAAAAAGAAAAAGAAAAAGAAAAAAGAAGTAGGGATCCAGGGGGCAAGTTGGTGGAGGGAGGTCGGCCCTCATTGGCTTGAGTGAGGGTAGGTCGGCCCTCATTGGCTCGAGTGAGGCCATTGCCGACCAGGCAAGGGCTGGTGAGGCTTGCCCAGATTTGGGTGATGCCTTGGCTGAGGCTCGAGCAAGGCTCGCCCAGATCTAGGCAATGCCCTCCCTCGCTTGGGCCTAGCAAGGGTTCCTAGCCCTTGCTTGAGGTCGGGAAGGCCTCGCCTTAGGCTAGGGAGCCTCGCCGGTTATAGGCGAGGGTCGGCATGGCCTAGATTTGGGCGAGCCTTGCTCGGGCATCACCTACGTTGGCGAGGGCTGCCCACCCTCCACTGCCTAGGGTTGGCGACCTCGCCGACCCCCTTCCATAGTGGCAACTACATGCCCAGCCATCCATGACCTTGCCTTTTTTCTTTTTCATGACCTTGCTGATGGGTTTAGTCTATGTGATGATGGGCCTAAGTGGGTCCGTCCGCCCATGTTGGGCCTAAAAGCCCGGCCCGCAAGATAAGGGCTCATGGAGGAATGGTTGCGATGTGAAAAGGCTACGTTGTTTAGATATGAGGGATTATGTCTTTTGGAGGAAGGTTTTACATTGAAGAGATACGTCTTTTGGAGAAGACGAAAGAGAGAAAAAGAAAAAGGGAACGTACCCTTTGGGGTACGTACGTTGTTTCAGTCTCTCTCTCCCTCCAAGAAGTGTAAGACGCTACGCTCCCAAAAACGTAGGTTTTTCTCCCCCTTGAAGCAACAATACGCTCCTTTGTAGGTCGGGATTAGATTCTTCCTCGATCTTCAACATTGGTGTTTAATCCGTGGATAATAAAGTACGCTCGATTCCATGGTGTGTCTTTGATCGGTGATACATGTTTGTTCTTGGGCTCGTCTTCCGCATTTGTTTTAGGGGTTCGATTTAGTGTTGAATCCGTTTTAGGGAATCGGTAATTCTTAACATTAGTATCAGAGCCGTAGTTCATGTTTCCCAATCCCCTTTTTATGTTATTGAATTATTTTTTGTGGTCGAAATTTGAGAAAAGTCGCTGCCGGTTGATTGGGGATGGATAATCCCGACACCCGTATATTGTTCACCATGTTTTGTGATTTTCTGCAAGTCGAAATTCGTTTTCGATAGCATAGGGTCGAAGCTCTTGTCGATACAAGAAAATTGAGTGGCGGATCGCCGCCGGAGGCCGTCGGACGCGCCGCCATGTGCGGCCGGAAGGAACCGGTGTTGTCGGTGCCTACATTGCACGCGTCGATTCGGTCTTCCACATGCGCGGGCGACGCACGCGCCGTTTCAACCTAGGCATGTGCGACGCATAAGTGGAAGCCTGGCATGTGCCGTGCACGCACCAACTGACGTCTGCGTGACGTCAGCCCACGCACCCGTGCGGCACGTGTCGGTCGGTTCGTCCGATCGGTCCGACCCGGCCTCACCGGTCTGACCGGTTCAACCCGATGCGACCCGACCCGACGACCCGTTGACCCGTTGACTTGACCCGTTGACCGTTGATCCCTTTGACTGTTGACCACCGGTGACCGTTGATCGGCGTTGACCACTGTTGACCGGCGGTTGACTAGCAAAAAAAAAGGGGGGGAAATTTTGTATTTTCCAATTTGTTCATTATGGATTATAAGTAATCCATTTTTTTTTAAATTCTGCATTTGTTGCATGAACCATGGAAAATTCTGTACTTTCCCTTTTGTTCATTATGGATTATAGGTAATCCATTTTTGTTCTGCATTTGTTGTAGAAACTATGATGCGTTATGCATGCATACCTGCATTTCCGAGAACGGATGAAGAAAATGCAAGATTTAAAGGGCTAATGATAGAGTTAGCTAATTATCAGTGGAATGACGGTGATGTAGTTACACACGTGGTTAGGGTCAATTAGATGATACAAGAAATCATCTGGAATGGTTATCCTATGCTAGATTTTGAGAAGGTGCCAGCTTTAATGAACACTTTTCCACCTGAATGGCAAGCAGTGTTAGATCGCCTATGGGAGGTCAATGTGGTCTCGAATTATAGAAAGCTTACAGTAGCTTTTATAAGAGAATACTATAGGATCGAGTTAACCAAAACTTCAACCTTTGGGATGAGTGCCACATGGCGCAGAGTGAATGTGCCTTGGAGGTGGCATGAGAACTCTCCAAAAGTTTTTCCGTGGTTGGCCAATGTGCCTTCAGATTTCTTAGAGATTTTTACTGATAGATTAGAAGAGACTTTCCCTACTTATTTCTTAGATTAGTTTGAAATGTTTAAGGTGTAAATATTTCTTTCTATGTTGATATTTTTGCTATGGATATATTACTTAGTGTAATGGACATGTTTAATAATTGAAAATTTAATATTATTTATTATTGTAAATAGTATGTTAATTTATAATTAGTTGTGGGAAGTTCAAGAAAGTTTTAGTGACTTTGTTGAACTTATTTTGTATAGAAGATTATATTAATGATAGTTTTACAATAATGCAATGAACACCAACTATGCACCAGAAGAAAAGATAAAGCCGATTCACTTTTATTTATATTTTTATGATGGACATTCAGGTCGATACAACAAAAAGGCCAAGATTTTTAACTATACTTGGCTACACCTAAAAGAGAACTCGATCCTATACGAAACATGTACATCCCTCCATCAACAAGTGTCGGTTATCCCCAAAAAGAAAACGTCAACTCCCACCAGTCCTACGTGCCATCACACCTAACCTGGTGCATCGGGCGGCGGTGGCGGTAACATCCCTAGCATCACCCCATTGCGTCGAATGTGAACAGACAAAAACTCTTGGATGATAGGGCCATCAGCTGAACCCACGTCGTACATCACCAATACTCGAACTCGGACATACTCCAGACCAAGTATACTAATACAGGAATGCTCGGTGCACTCTACCTCGACGTCAGTAGGTATGCCATAGAAGGTACCATGCACAACTGGTGAAAGAGGCATCTTTCTAATCTGAAGTGTTAATCCCCAAAAGGGGTGAGTACAACTACTTAGCAGTAAAGATCCGCCACACTACACAGTGCATCAAACAGAACAATCAAGGTATCATGAATAAAGCACGTATCATTCATGCATTCAAGCATACCTTACCTTGTAGCCATGCATATATCACCATGCCATATGTGCATATACCACCATGCACTTATCACCAAGCAGTCATGCATATATCACCATGCCATATGTGCATATACCACTATGCACTTATCATCAAGCAGTCATGCATATATCACCATGCCATATGTACACATCCATGATAGAGTCTCAATTTTTATCTTTCCAGGGACCAGTGTTTGCATCCCTCAATTTATCGCTCGCATCCAACCTAGCATCACGAGGAACCTCCGGCACACACCTCTGGGCATCCGGCACACACACTCCGGGCATCTCGTACCCCAACTAGCATCACGAGGTATCCCTCCGGCACACACCTCCGAGGCTTCCGGCACACACCTCCGGGCATCCCGAAACTCCCGAGGACATCCGGCACACACACTCCGGGCATCCGGCACACACACTCCGAGCATCTCGAAACTCCCGAGGCATCGTCGGCTCACACCTCCGACGGTCTTGTTATTATCTCAATTTATATCATGTATCTCAATTTCAACATGGCATTTGATGCATCAATATCAAGAATCTCAACCAGTTTTTGATACCATATAACATGCCATATGTCATCACACATGCAACAAGATCAACCACTCAAAGCATTGCATCACATGGAAAAATTCATTTATTTATGAAAACACATCAATTTTTGGATAAAACAGAATACACTTCTTTGGTTAAAACTCTAGAAAAATTAGTAAATGGTATAAATAAATTCTGAAAACTTGACACATTATAGACGAGACCTAAAGGCAGATATCTCATGAAAAACACCATACCAAAAGAATCTCACACAAAACAGTACGGTCCATGCATCACAGTCTTCAAAATTTTAACACTTCAGCTTGCACAGTTTCGGAAGTAATTTAAATTAAGTATCCAATTGAACTCCGAAAATTCTGAAATTTTGATATGTTATAGAAAAGTCCTAAGGGTAAATATCTTATGAAGAAATCTAAATCCAAATCGTTCTAGATTAACAGATATAGACGATTAATTCCCCTGTTCTCGGTGTCATTTTTCCAGAGTATCTTCTTTCAAAGGAAACTCGTTTCACCGATCTACATATGTCCGTTTCTTCTAAATTTTCAGTATGTTATACCCCAGAATATTATCTACAACTTTCATTAAGGACATACGATCAAATTTTAACTGTATGATTTTATAAAAATCACAGAATCATACTAAGTCGAGGTAGCATTTTCCCAGATCCAGTTCCTTCAAAGGGCAACGATTTCACCGACCTATTTTTGTTCATTTCCTCTAAATTTTTGATATGTTTTACCTCAAGAAGTACAATACAACTTTAATTAAGAACTCAAAGTGAGATTTTTGCAAGAAAGCTACTTTACAGTCCACGAAATCACTAAAGGTCAGCACAACAAATTCGAGATCTAATCTCTCCAAAGAAAAATCGTTTCACCAGGAAATCCTTGTCCGTTTTGTCTCAAATTTTAGTATGTTATTCCTCAAGATGTTCTCTACAACTTTTATGAAGAGATTGAAGCGATATTCCAACTAAAAAGTTGCATGCAGCTCACAAACTCGTAAAGGGTCGGACTGGTTTTTCCAGAAAACAGCATGCTAGGCCAACGAATTTCTCCCCATAGCTTCGACCTTTTATCACATCTACCACAACAAAAATTCACCATCTTCTACACACACATCACAGCAAGCAAAGGGTAGGTTTTAGGACTCTACTTGCCTCGAATTTAAGCACAAAACAGCGACAAACGGCGGGCAAGGCGGCGAATGAACGGCGGCGAGCTAGGCGGACGATTGGTGGACGGACCTCCCTCTTCTCTCTCGCACGCACGGTCTCTTTCTCTCCTCCTTTCTTCCTTTCCTTTCTCTCTTTCTCTCCTCTTTCTCTTGGACGACTCCCTCTCTCCCTTTCCTCGCCTAATCCGCCCCCTCTTCCCCTCTAATTTCCTTCCCTTCATCATTAGCCATCATTGATCTTGCATGCCGGCGACACTTGGCAATTGCCATGCAAGATGGGCTTGAATCTGGCTGGTCTTGGGCTAGCTTGGTCGACGGCAGCTCCTCCTCTCCCTTTGGGCTTCGCGGGCCAGGCCCATATGGCCGAATGGTGGGTGATCGTGGGTTGGGTTTTGGGCCAGCTTGGCCTAAGAATTTCAGCCCACTTCCCTTTAATAATCTACTAATATCTTCCATTTAAATAAATACCTAACTTACAAAAATAATATGACCATAGAACTTGTAGTCATAAATACATAAATTCCAATTTATAACACACATGGCCAATGATAGAATTTTCTTTCCTATCAAATAATTATCCATTAAAAGCTTGGCCTTAAATCTCATTGCAAATTTTGGATTAAATGGCTACAATATAACTTGATGGTACTTCCATCACCTATTCATAGACTTTAATGCTTCTAGAGATTGCCATGAATTTTGGGATGCCACATGAAAATCGAATTAAACGAGATTCTTACCTAATATTTGGTATCATGTGGATAAGTTGTCGAGTCTGGTCGAACGATAGATGTCCAGATGACTCACGGGTGGCGGTTCAAGGTGACGTGCTACCCAATGATGATACCTCGCTCAATAAGTAATAGTGAATCTTGAGTATGGCTAATACCTCACTGATTTGGCCTTCTAAAGTCAATAAAGTTGACTAACGTAGCAAAGGACGACTACATGAAGACTCGAACAGCAAAAAGGAGAGGACTAGCGTGTAGATTTGAATGTCCGGGGCTAGTCTTCAAGGTGACTCGACTAGCTGTGGGGATGGGCAGTTGTGGGCGACTGAGGCACCGGTGTTTGGAGCTTCAGCGAGGGGGCTTTGGCGGCAACGGGCCACCGGAATCGCGAATGCGGCAGCAGGGGTGGTCGGTGCGGAGGATGGTAGGCGGTTGCTGGCGAGTGTCGCTTGGAGCAGCGGTGGTCGGCAGTAGTGGCGGCACTCGGGTGTGCGGTGGCTCAGCGTGCGGTTCTGGTGTTGCGGGTCGACAGTAGTGGTGGTGGACGCGCGGGCCGGCAGAGGGAAGCTTGGTAGCAGGTGGAAGGCGGGCGGTGCTCAAGCGCAGTGGCGAGCTGTTGCGGAGGTGGGGCGGAGTGGCGCTCGCAGGGTGGTGCTCGTGGATGTTTAGTGCTCCGGCAGCAACGACGTGGAGGTGCAGGCATTGCTTGAGGGGCGGAGAGCGGTAGTGGCGATGGTGAATGGAGGCGTTGCGACGGGCGGGTCGTCGAGTAGAGATGTGGACGTCGGCAGCAGCGAAGGCGAGCGACGCTCGGGCATTTGGAACTCCAGCAGCAATAGCAGATGTAGAGGAGCAGGGGACGCTTGGAGAAGAAGACCTTTTTTTTTTGCTTTTCTTCCCCTCTCACGTCGACTCTCTCCTTCTCCTAATGTACTTTGCTGTGGACTTTTCCCTTCTTGCTGACCTTTCCTTTCTTTTCTTGTGCAGCTTGTCAGAAGAAAAGAAAAGAAAACGAATTTTGGCTTCTTCTCCTTTTTGGTGAACGAGAGAGGGATTGCTCCCTTTCTTTTTTGCGAATTGTGTCCCATGTATTCAATGTGTGGCCTCCCTTGTTTTCGTCTGTATGCTAGCCAATTTATAGGCGAGAGACTGAAGCCTTTATCTCCTTTTTCATATCATACATGAAGATCTTCTCCCGAATGCAATATTTCTTTTTATTTTCGACATCTCTTCTAGCCTTTTTATCACATATTGCCAAAGATTCAAGATTGTAATAGGATTTTTCTCAAATTTAAAATCTTGCAAAGATGAGCTTGTAATATCTCCTTGTCACACTTGCCATTTCCAAGGGTATTGAAAAATTCACCGTCATATCACTGAAAAGATCAAATCTCCATTTCTTACAAGATTATTTTTGTTCATAAAAAATAACGGGCTCGGGCTAATTTGCTCTCTTTGTGGACTTAGTCCAACTCGTCAAATTAAAGCTTAGAACTACCAATTCAAACCCATCTGTCACCGGTCTGATACAAACGCAATAATAATAAAAAATGCTCTTAAAACTATATACTACGCAATTTAATTCTAATATTTTTGTTTAGGGGTTAAAATTTAATCCCTAATTTTGTATGAAATAAATGAATGACCGTTTGCCAAAATTTAGGTGTCAACATGTATATAAGTATGTTAAGAAATGAAAGCATGATTTCCCTTTGTTGTTAGTGTCCTTAGATTCGCGTATGCATAACTCATGTTATAAACGCATAAATTAAATTAGTTTCTTCCGCTTGCGTGATAACATAAAGTAAACTAAGGTGAGCCTTAGTAAGCAGCCCTCTTTGGGACGTCACAAAGGCAAGGAGAAGTTTGCCGGGCCTTCTAAAGCAGTCCAAAAGAAGCCTAATGGTGATGCAAGAAAATGCTTTAGGTGCCATGGCTTTGGGCATTTACAAGCTAATTGCCCTAATCGAAGAGTTATGAATCTTCAAGAAATCAAGGAGATTAGTTTTTCACTTCAAGAGGTTGAGAATAATCTTGTTCAAAATGGTTCTGAATCTGAAAAGGAAGAGGAGACCTTGGAGAATTGAAAGATGTTTGGATCACAAGTTTGATTTTCTTGGCCAATTTGAGGATAGGTTTGTAGCAGGGTTTAATAGGAAGAGGATGTGGTTTTTCTCTCTTTTTTTGGGGGGGACGAGGGGAGCGGGGTTTGAGAAACCAAGGGTTCTGATTTATTTATTTATTTATTTTATTATGAGAGCCATAAGACGCCAAGAATTGGTATCGTCCTTCATATTCTCCAAGTGGACCGATAGAAGGGTCTTTTTCCTGCCATCTTTGGAAGAAAGGATCTTTGGATTTCTTGTTGGTAGTGGTCTTACAAAATCTCACATGATATCGGTGTTGAAGGTCATGAATTTGAATCTTTCGAGGCCTTATTTGCCTCCTCAATTAAATTTCCATGCTTAGTATTAGGGAAAAAAGACTAGACTAAGCATGTTAAAAAATGAAATAATAAGCCACAGTTTAAATTTTTAGAATAATTAGCAGTGGTTTCACAAAATCTCATAATGAATAATCTGTTTGTATCCACCTTGTATCCATTAGCTTTGCCTTATTGGGTCATCTTGAGGAAGGTCGCGACATGCTAAACGTGGTATGCAAGTAATAATTTCAGGTTTTTGATAGTATTAACTCATTCATTTAAAGATGCACCCTTATAATTTTGAAAATAACATAGCCTTGTTGTTATTGGACTTACTTAGACTTGGGATTATAGGAACATTGTTTTTTTACGACGAACCTCGATAAGCGCAGTAGATTTGAGCAAGCAAAGAAATGTTCAGACTATTATTACTTAGGCAAACACGGAAACATTTTGATCTGAACCCAGACTCACATTAATCTACTTTTGGGTACCGCTAGCAAGGGCACATACTTCCTCATGGTCACCCCCAACCTATCTCTCATATCAATCGTCTTTGGATCCTTGCGGCCATTAAACTCCCAATCGAACTCATGAAGTAGGGAGCCGAAAGCCAAATGAAGCACGCGATGTGCCAAGGGCACGCCGGCACACATCCTTCGACCTGCTCCAAATGGAATGAACTCGAAATGTTGACCCTTATAATCCAACTTCGATCCGATGAACCTCTCGGGCTGAAAAACCATAGGGTCTATCCAGACATCCGGGTCTCTACCGATCGCCCAAGTGTTCACAAAGACCTGTGTGTTTTTGGGTATGTCGTAGCCCATGAAGACGGTGTCGCGCATTGCCCGCCGTGGCACAAGGAATGGGATTGGCGGGTGGAGCCTGAAGGTTTCCTTCACAACTGCTTGCAGGTAGGGAAGCTGGTCTATGTCGGCTTCCTGAACCTTTCGGGCGGACCCGACCACCTGGGACAGCTCGGATTTGACCTTGACCATGGATTCTGGGTTCAGTAGGAGTTCTGTGATCGCCCATTCGATAGTGCTGCTCGTTGTTTCCGCACCGGCCAAAAATATTTCCTGTGATGTCAGGGGGCCAGTATGTGAGAGCAAGGATGTCAAAATTTCATCAAATGGAGCCAAATCCACGACTTTTTCTAGGGAGGCAATGATTTTTGCATCCTCGAGTTCCAAATTCCCATCCGAGGGCAGTCCATTCAGGCACTTTCTGAGTAAAATGTTGTGTTTCGTGAATCGTATACAATTTCTTACAATATTCTACGTTTCCTCTCCATCATTTATAGGCTTAACAAAGAAACATCATCCAGGGTGTTCGCAGAAGTTTGGACCAGCTATGATTTCTCTTATTCAACATTTTTTGGTAGAATCCTATTCAATATTTAAATACCAGAATTTGAAATTAAATAAAAAAGATTCTTCAGTGGGAGACAGTAAGATATTCTTCACTGGGAGACAGTGGATCGGTTTTTAAATTAATGTAAGTTGTGTTTGGTGATATTATTTAAAAACAATAGCAACTCAGCTGGATGACTAGCTTACTTAAAGCTAATATAAACTGTTATTGCTTTACAAAAGCTGATGATGCCTCTTCAGAGAACCGATATAAACTATTGCAGCTTCGAATGTATTGCAATCGTGAGTAGTTTGCTTAACATCGTCAACGTCCTTTTTCATGAAGGTAGCTACTATGGGGAAGTTATACCAAACAGGCTACTAATTTAACACAATACTTTCATCAAATAAATTCATAAACCGGTTTTTATATGTCTAGTATTGTCCTTGTTTACAAACTCAAAAAATTGCATATTTCTCACTAAGGATATGTCGGATTCTCGACACATATTTTACAAGGCTCGGAATTCTAACAATCAAGCTAAAAGGTTAGATTGATGGAAGAATGCCTATCTTCTTTCAAGTGAAGTTATGAATATAAAAGTTCATTCTCTATAATTGATTATGATGATGTGTTATACAAATAAGGAGATTCTTGGATAGTTAATTGATATTCAAGCAACTAATTAGTATCTACAAGTTCAAATTGTTAATAAATTATTCTACAGTCATGTTGGGCTTTGTCTATTAGTTGTGTGGTCATCCTACAATCCGTAAGTACTTAAAGCACTTGATAAACCTGTGGAACATTGATGCTCTACTTCGCACAATACTCCTTTGGGTATTTGAATAAATCTTAACCCTTGATTTATGGAAAGGATCATGTTATCAAACAACTATTGTAATTTGTCGAAGCAGTGAGGAGAGCACCAAACATGACAGAGAATCCTCATCTCATTTTAAGGTCCTTGTTTTTCTCTAGTCCTTGGTTGGAGAAAACTTTGCTCCCCCAACCATTGTAATTTGTCGAGGTACTCATGGACACTTTCCCAGCTAGTTCAAGGCAAGTTGGATTAGAATTTTGTGCGCGCCTACGCTGGAGCCTTCAGAACCGATAATGCCAAGGGAGAATGGTAGGTGTATCCTACCACCCAACTCTTTCAAGGACTTCTGTTTTATAATTGTTTAATTGTTGAAGGGGTAAACAGCTTCAATGCCAAGGGGCACTCTCTCTCCCTCTCTCGCACACATGCAGACGCATATTAATTGTTATGACCTTCGGAAGGAAAGAAGACAAAACGTTCTATATAAACATTAGGACAACCCATGACTTTTCGAAAGCTTCTTGATTTATTTATGCCAGCTTAGCGAAACTTACGAATTATCAATTCTATATTAATATTACTGCTTTTACTCTTCTGTGTCAGAACAAACAAATAAACCAAGTTTTTTGACCTTACACTAAAATTTCTTTTCTAAGGAAGAAAAGAAGAAAATAAAAATAAAAATTCAGTTAATCCATCTAGAGACAAACCGACACACCTGTAGTCTCCAAACAAATTCACCAATCCAGTGTTGGAGTTCTATTACCGTGCTTTTCACACGACAAACCTCTATTGCTTTTGATTCAGATACTAAGTGGATTACTAAAGTATTTAGTATTGTGATGGACATGCCAAGGTGTCACACAACATACGCACCAATGATCAATCACTATGAATATGGTTGGTCATGGTATTTTTTTTTAATTAAAAATTAAAAGTTTGGGGTCATACCAGTATGAATGTGTTGATTTGCTTCTCAGAAAGCTTGGCCGGCTCGTCCTTCCGTTTCCTTCGAACTCTAGCAACACATCCAGAAAATCCCTCCGATCGTCTTCTCTGCCGATCTTCTTCTCCTCGATCCTCTCTCTCACAAAATCCGAAGCGATCCTCATGGCCTTCCCCATATCCCGATCCATCTTCCTCCTCAGCCCTTGCGGGTCCAACCATCGCAGCCACGGGAACAGGTCTGCGATGTTCGCATGGCCTGTCCACTCCATCAATCCGGCCATTGCCACAAAGAAGTCCGACCCAACCTTCGAGTCCGGATCAAACAAGTCTCGGGACAGCATGAGATTCCCTAGCAAATTGAAAGTTGTGAGGAATACGAAGCGCGCCAGATGAATACCTTCTCCAAGTCGGACCTTCTCTGCAGACGCCGCCTCCCCGATCCACGTCAGCATTTTGTCAATGCATTTTCTCCGGATCGGAGCTGTTTCGTTGAGCCGCTTGGCAACTAGCATGTCCACTGTCAGCAACCGCCTTGACATCCGCCAGTATGAGCCGTATGGGGCTAGGGCGACGGATCCCTCGTGGTAGTCGTGAGAACGCATGAGATCAGTGACGGTACGCTCTGCGAAATTGAGGTCCTGGTTCTTGAAGAACTCAGTTGCAACTCTGCTTGAGAGAATCACCATGGTGTCTATGGAGCCTAGTCTAAGCCAAATTACCGGGCCGTATTTTTTGCGGAGGCCGGCTAGGGTTCGATGAGGCATCATCCCAAAGATTGAACATGTTGCCAAATATCGGCCATCAGGGGGGTCCCGGTGGTAGCCGACATGACCTTGACTTTTTCCAGCGAAGGGAAACAAGTAAAGTAGCGGACACAAAGAGGGCACAGATCAATACGAAAATGAATTAGTCGGTTCGGTCATGGCTTCAATCAGTACATAACAGGGACTTCTCCGACGAGCTTGTTCCTGGTGGACGACTGATATAAGTAGCAAATCCTCTGGAGTTTGGAACTTCCTATGCGCTTAAAATGCATATTTATTATATTATTATTATTATCATTATCATTATCATTATTATTAGGAGGAGCTTACTGAGCATCTACGAAACCTCCAGAGGACATTTAATTTTTACAGAGCTCGTAATCACGTGCACTGGGATTGAAAGAAGTAATATTTTTGACGCAGACTTTGGGTCACCATGTGAATAAATATGTCCAGTCTAGTTCAAATGTCCCAATAAAACAGAAATATAATATAGAAAAAATTAAAAATTATTTTCTAGTTTTTTTGTGCTGAAAAATTATTTTCTAGTTAAAAGTCAATATATTTTTTATCTTATCGAAAAAAAATTAAAAAAATTAAAGATTATAAAACTGCCTTTCCTACGCCTGTCATTGAAATGGCTGAAATATATAAAAATATTTCTTGTTTGAGCCGCGATTCGAGATGCGACCTGTCATATGTCTTTCATAACATTAAAAAAAAAAAAAAAAAGGCATCTATCCTAATGGAAAAAATTGACGGGAATGGAATCGGCGTAGCGAAAGAAGCTCAAGATTGTTAGGGAGCACTAGTCGGCTGTGCTTGTCGTGGTGTGCGCTTGGCATAAGCGTTGAAAAGTTGAAAGAACATTTTTACTATTCAATTAGGGCCGGCCTGGCTCACGCTTGGAAGCAGGTGGGAACTGAAAGCAACATCTTCATAGGGCACGAGAATGAGTTCAATCATTGAACTGGGTGAAGCTACTTAAACCCGTAGTTTGAGCTCGATTGCTCTAGATAAACTCATATTGTGACATCTCGGAATGTCACATAATACGTGTTTCTCATATTATTTTCTTTTAATGCACGGAAGTGAAAAAAAATATTTACGAATATTCTTTTAATGATTAAAGTTTCACAATTATAACAAACATAATTTTGCTTCTTTTAATTATACCATATGTGAGTTCACAACTTCATTATATTTCTAGCAAAAGACAGAAGTCTGAGTAGAGGTAGGGAGACCTATCTCTTCCTTTCTCTAGATTGTACTATACTTTCAAAAGTTTGTGTATGCAAACTAGGGGTGTCAGTAACCGAACCGAAAACCGAACCGAACCGAACTGAAAAATTCGGTTTTTTCGGTTCGATTTTCATTAAAAATCGAAATTTTTTGGTTCGGTTCGGTTTTTATCGGTTAACCGAACGGACAAATAAAAGTGGAGAAATCTAAGTTTAACAGAAAAAAAAACGAAAACTGAAAACCAAAAGTTGAAAACCAAAAATCGAAAAACTGAACTGAACCGAACCGAACCGAACTCGGTTTCGGTTCGGTTCGGAAGATTTTTCTAACGGTTCAATTCGGTTCGGTTTTTCAAAAAAACCGAACCGAACCGAACCGTTGACACCCCTAATGCAAATGACCAGTATGAGTCACGAGTTGATAACTTCTCCTTCGCTGCATCTCCAATGTCCAGATCGAAGCTACTCAATGAGACCGACTAACTCTCTATCAAGATTTTGGTGCCAAGCAACGAACCGGAAAGGAACCAACTCCACGAAGCCTCCTACATCAACCCATATCGTAGAACTATACTTGGTATATATTATTCTAGATTCTGATTCATTATGTACATGGACTCCATAGTGCAAGGGTTGAGGGGTGTCCTACACTTTTGAGAAATAAAAGGAATGAACCAAAACCTAGTAAATGAAATCTCTAGTTTTAAGTTAGAAAAATCATCTTACCACCTATGTAGCATCAACACTCTCTAGGAGCCTTTGTGTCGTGTTTGACACGCTCCAACATGTTCCAACACGTTTCGACATGCGGTCAACGAGTGTTGGAAAATCCGACACGTAGTCATCTCTCTTTGACACGTGAGTCCGAAATTCTGACACGCACATGGTCAATTTAAAAATTTTTCAATATGTAAGAGGTCAAAATGTAAATATATGAAAAAAAAGAAAAAGAAAAAGAAAAAAGAAAAAAGAAGTAGGGATCCAGGGGGCAAGTTGGTGGAGGGAGGTCGGCCCTCATTGGCTCGAGTGAGGCCATTGCCGACCAGGCAAGGGCTGGTGAGGCTTGCCCAGATTTGGGTGATGCCTTGGCTGAGGCTCGAGCAAGGCTCGGCCAAATCTAGGCAATGCCCTCCCTCACTTGGGCCTAGCAAGGGTTCCTAGCCCTTGCTTGAGGTTGGGAAGGCCTCGCCTTAGGGCCGGGAGCCTCGCCGGTTATAGGCGAGGGTCGGCATGGCCTAGATTTGGCGAGCCTTGCTCGGGCATCACCTACGTTGGCGAGGGCTGCCCACCCTCCACTGCCTAGGGTTGGCGACCTCGCCGACCCCCTTCGATAGTGGCAACTACATGCCCAGCCATCCACGACCTTGCCTTTTTTCTTTTTCATGACCTTGCTGATGGGTTTAGTCTATGTGATGATGGGCCTAAGTGGGTCCGTCCGCCCATGTTGGGCCTAAAAGCCCGGCCCGCAAGATAAGGGCTCATGGAGGAATGGTTGCGATGTGAAAAGGCTACGTTGTTTAGATATGAGGGATTATGTCTTTTGGAGGAAGGTTTTACATTGAAGAGATACGTCTTTTGGAGAAGACGAAAGAGAGAAAAAGAAAGGGAACGTACCCTTTGGGGTACGTACGTTGTTTCAGTCTCTCTCTCCCTCCAAGAAGTGTAAGACGCTACGCTCCCAAAAACGTAGGTTTTTCTCCCCTTGAAGCAACAATACGCTCCTTTGTAGGTCGGGATTAGATTCTTCCTCGATCTTCAACATCGGTGTTTAATCTGTGGATAATAAAGTACGCTCGATTCCATGGTGTGTCTTTGATCGGTGATACATGTTTGTTCTTGGGCTTGTCTTCCGCATTTGTTTTAGGGGTTCGATTTAGTGTTGAATCCGTTTTAGGGAATCGGTAATTCTTAACATTAGTATCAGAGCCGTAGTTCATGTTTCCCAATCCCCTTTTTATGTTATTGAATTATTTTTTGTGGTCGAAATTTGAGAAAAGTCGCTGCCGGTTGATTGGGGACGGATAATCCCGACATCCGTATACTGTTCACCATGTTTTGTGATTTTCTGCAAGTTGAAATTCGTTTTCGATAGCGTAGGGTCGAAGCTCTTGCCGATACAAGAAAATTGAGTGGCGGATCGCCGCCGGAGGCCGTCGGACGCGCCGCCATGTGCGGCCGGAAGTAACCGGTGTTGTCGGTGCCTACATTGCACGCGTCGATTCGGTCTTCCACATGCGCGGGCGACGCACGCGCCGTTTCAACCTAGGCATGTGTGACGCATAAGTGGAAGCCTGGCATGTGCCGTGCACGCACCAACCGACGCCCGCGTGACGTCGGCCCCACGCACCCGTGCGGCACGTGTCGGTCGGTTCGTCCGATCGGTCCGACCCGGCCTCACCGGGCCCGACCGGTTCGACCCGATGCGACCCGACCCGACGACCCGTTGACCCGTTGACCGTTGATCCCTTTGACTGTTGACCACCGTTGACCGTTGATCGGCGTTGACCACTGTTGACCGGCGGTTGACCAGCAAAAAAAGGGGGGGGAAATTTTGTATTTTCCAATTTGTTCATTATGGATTATAAGTAATCCATTTTTTTTTTTAATTATGCATTTGTTGCATGAACCATAGAAAATTCTGTACTTTCCCTTTTGTTCATTATGGATTATAGGTAATCCATTTTTGTTCTGCATTTGTTGTAAAAACTATGATGCGTTATGCATGCATACCTGCATTTCCGAGAACGGATGAAGAAAATGCAAGATTTAAAGGGCTAATGATAGAGTTAGCTAATTATCAGTGGAATGACGGTGATGTAGTTACACACGTGGTTAGGGTCAATCAGATGATACAAGAAATCATCTGGAATGGTTATCCTATGTTAGATTTTGAGAAGGTGCCGGCTTTAATGAACACTTTTCCACCTGAATGGCAAGCAGTGTTCGATCGCCTATGGGAGGTCAATGTGGTCTCGAATTATAGAAAGCTTACAGTAGCTTTTATAAGAGAATACTATAGGATCGAGTTAACCAAAATTCAACCTTTGGGATGAGTGCCACATGGCGCAGAGTGAATGCGCCTTGGAGGTGGCATGAGAACTCTCCAAAAGTTTTTCCGTGGTTGGCCAATGTGCCTTCAGATTTCTTAGAGATTTTTACTGATAGATTAGAAGAGACTTTCCCTACTTATTTCTTAGATTAGTTTGAAATGTTTTAGGCGTAAATATTTGTTTCTATGTTGATATTTTTGCTCTGGATATATTACTTAGTGTAATGGACATGTTTAATAATTGAAAATTTAATATTATTTATTATTGTAAATAGTATGTTAATTTATAATTAGTTGTGGGAAGTTCAAGAAAGTTTTAGTGACTTTGTTGAACTTATTTTGTATAGAAGATTATATTAATGATAGTTTTAAGTCAGAATTTTTGGATGATAATTGGAAACATAATGACCTTTTGATTCCGAAATCTTACTTAAAATTATTCATTAATATGATGGGCTTGTGCAAAATGGATGCATAAACAATAGGCATTAATAATTCATGCATATGTGTTTGATATGTTCAGACTGATGCTTCAGCAACTAAGAACATAATTGCTGATTTGAACAAAGAAGACAAAATGAACGGCGAGAATTGTGAAATATTGAATATGAAAATTCAATATGTGCTTGAAAAGCAAGAAGCACTAGAAGCTCTTAACCATATTATGGAAGAATTTAAGGATACTGTGCGCCATCTTGAGCTAGCAGAGGACTGCCTTAAGGCATATGAGAAGGAAACACATATTTGCTATATTGCTTCCAGCTCAGAAGGAGCTTCGAGCTCTAAGCGCAAGTGCATTGATTCGTTTAATATGTGGAAATGCAAGGGATCAAGTCTTTCTTGCAAGAAACCAAGAGCTAACCAACATAAGAGAGGAAAACGTCCTCGAGTGAAGAGTATTTTAAGGGTGAAGTGTTACAACTGTGACCAGAAGGGTCACTACGCTTGCGATTGTCGCGAGTCAAAGAAGGTACTCACCCCTTGTACTCTTAAGAACTTTGCTAATGTGTTAAGTTTTGTATTCTTAGTTGAATCTAATCCTTTGTGGACTGTAGATTCAGGAGCAACAGACCATGTAGCGAAGGATAGAGAATCCTTCGTGGAATTCCGATGAGTACCAACTGGAACTAAGTGGATCTATGTAGGAAACAACTCCAGAGTAGAAGTAAAAGGAATTGACACCTGCCAACTAAACATGCGTGGTGGACGTACATTGTTCCTACATGATGTATTGTATGCTCCGGAGATTCGTCGGAATTTAATGTTTGTTTTAGTGTTGGTTAAGCTTGGTTTTAATATGAACTTCCATAATAGTGGTGTGGATTTGTATTTATATACAAATTACTATGGTTGTGGTTATTTTCTAGATGGTTTTATTGTCTTGAATGTTGACTATGGTGATGTTAATGTTTGTTATTCCCTTTTCATATCTTCTAATTCATATGATAATGATGTGAATGTATGGCATGCTAGATTTGGTCATATTGGCCAACAACGCATGAATAGACTAGCCAAAGAGGGCTTGTTGGGCAACATTGAAAAAGTTGATTTGCCCATATGTGAGCATTGCATAGTAGGGAAAACGACAAGAAAACTATTTGGAAAAGGCACAAGAGCTGAATTTCTTTTGCATTTAATCCATTCTGACGTCTGTGGTTCAATGAATGTGAGAGAAAGGCATGTGGCTGTTTATTTCATCACATTTATAGATGATTATACTCGATTCGGATATGTCTATTTGATTTCTCATAAATCTGAAGCATTAAGTTGTTTTAAAAGGTTTATGAACTTGGTAGAAAATCAATTAGACAAGAAAATAAAAGTATTATGATCTGATCGGGGTCAAGAATATTTATCTGATGAGTTCAGAAAATTATGTGATGAAAAAGGAATAGAAAAATAGTTGTCTATTCCATACACTCCTCAACAAAATGGTCCATGATGACGCATGCTAACTTACCTATCACTTTTTGGAGTGATGCTTTATTAACTGCTGCCTATATACTTAACCGGGTGCCTTCCAAATCAGTTACTTCCACTCCATATGAGTTATGGACAGGTAGAAAACCGGACTTGAGTTTTCTTAAACTATGGGGTTGTGCTGCCTATACTCATGAGCCCTTTCACAAGTTTGGGAAATTGGGTCCTAGAGGAAAGAAGAGTATCTTTATAAAATACTCTGACCACTCGCAAGGGTATGTGTTCATAGGTAAGTAGGAAAGTGGATGTATAATTGAATTCGAATCATGGGATGTCACATTCTTAGAGAATGAATTTCCTAAGAAGGGCGAAATAGGTAAGGATTACTCCCTATTTGAAACCTTAGATCAAGATAATGAACTTAATGGAGTTCGTCCAAGTAGGAATAACATGAGAATTGATGAATTTAATTCAATTCACTCTCAATTACAACTACATGATGAGATGATATCGTCATTATCTAATCCGAGTGGGAGCATGATAGGGAATGATGTGCAAAGTGTACAATCTCCCATACGGCGAACTAGTCGCAAAAGTATTCCCCGTTGATGCTTTGACATTAAAGATGAAACTTTTATGATTGCTCCACAAGATGAGGATGAGCCAATAAATGTTAATGAGACTCTAAATTGTCATAATAAGGAAAAATGGATACATGCAATGGAAGAGAAGATAGAGTCAATGAAGTCAAACCATGTTTGGGAATTGATTGATCTTCCAAAAGAACGCAAAGCTATTGGAAACAAGTGGGTTATCAAAATAAAGCGTAAAGCTGATGACTCGATAGAAAGGCATAAGGCTCGCCTTGTGGCGAAGGCGGTATAATCAACATGAAGGAATTGATTATGAAAAAACATTTTCTTTTGAAATGAGATTTACCTCGATTTGTATTATTCTGGCAATAGTGGCTAGTATGGATCTTGAGTTACATCAAATGGATGTAAAGACTGCTTTCCTCAATGGAGAATTAGAGGAAGAAATATATATGGAACAACTTGCTGGTTTCATTATGGAAGGCCAAGAAGGAAAGGTATGTCGACTTTTGAGATCGATATACGGCTTTAAGCAGTTGTTAAGACAATGGTATATACGTTTTCATAATGCTATAATGGCATATAAATTTACAATGATAGATGATGATCATTGTGTATATATCAAAAGATCCAAAGATCAATTTGTGATCATATCATTATATGTTGATGATATACTAATTGCCGGAAGTAATATAGAGTTTGTTAATACTGTGAAGAGTTGGTTATCTTCCAACTTTGAGATGAAAGATATGGATGAGGCTGCATACATTCTTGGAGTTAAGATTTCAAGAGGTCGTTCGAAGAGATCATTATCTCTTTCGCAAGAAACATACATAATTAAGGTTCTTGAACGATTTCGTATGCAAGATTGTAGATCCATTGATACTCCTATTGCAAAAGGTAAAGGATTGAGCCATAGACTGTGTCCAAGGACTCTATAAGAGAAGGAACAAATGAAACATGTTCCTTATGTTAGTGCTGTTGGGAGCTTGATGTACGCTATGATGTGTACAAGACCTGACATATGTTTTGCAGTTGGAATGGTGAGTAGATATCAATTCAATCCAGGTCAAGCACATTGGAAGGCCGTTAAAAGAATACTAAGGTATCTAAAGGGAACTGCTGATTACAAGCTGAATTACCAAGAAAAGGATCTGTGACTTGAAGGCTATTTAGATGCTGATTGGGGAGGAGATTTAGATGAAAGAAAATCTACCTTTGGTTTTGCTTTCTTACTGAATAATGGCGCCATATCTTGGAGCAGTAAGAAGCAAACGTATATAGCATTGTCCAAGATAGAAGCTGAGTTCATGGCATTATCAGTAATAGTACAAGAAAGTGTTTGGCTTAAGAGATTTTTGGATTATTTAGGTGTTATTGGGTATGCTGCAAATCCATTATTGATTAACTGTGAGAGCCAAGCAGTTATAGCGTACACCAAAGATCCAAAATATAATGGCAAGACCAAATCTATAGATACAAAGTATAATTTTGTCAAGGATATGGTTGCACGAAAAGATGTGAACTTACAGTACATATCTACGTATAGAATGGTAGCAGATCCTATGACAAAGCCAATACCTAGAGATGTGTTTTGTGGTCATGTAAAATCTCTAGGACTGTGTAGAGGCTGATGTACTGAATATTGTAATTTCCTTGAAGTGTTCACATTTAATGAATTTGTGTTTTTTCATCATTAATGCCTATGAATCTTTGTTTGTCGTTTATGCATCTTAACGCTCAGTGCATTATATTAAGTTGATAAAGTATGTCGAACAGATAAAAGATTAGTCCACTCACACAGGTAATCGCCTCCATTTACTGTGTGATAAATAGAGATGAGACATTTTTTAAGCTTATTATCTAGGTGATAATCGAGAGCTCAAGCTTAAAATACATATGTCACCTTAACTGAGTGTCAAGATGAGGACATAATATTTACTATGTCCAAAAATAAAATAATCCACATATTTTACTTTATCTGTCTATGATGCCAGATGTGAGTTTTGATGAATTCTGTGAATGAGTAGATATGTGAACTCAAGTTAGACATTATGTATGTTTGAACTATCATCTGTACGGTATTAAATGTGTAAACATACACTCTATGGGAAATGAGTTAAATACCGCAATATGTATTCTATACTACGTATGCATGAGACGACCAATAAGAGTGGTAAAAGTTTGATCTCAACTTTTATGCCATGTGAGACTCTTGAGGAAAACTGTTCCTTAATTTAGTGTCCTCATGATTCTTACTTATTCTCAAGATTTCTATTTAGTGTTTGCTATCTTAGGATATTGCTAATGATCATGAATTGATTCGATCTAATGGGACATTTCTAGAAAAGCAAGCTAAACTGAAATTGTAAGTTTGAAGTAAAGAGGAAGATCGAATTTGAAGAATCACATTCTAGTTTTGTATTCACTGGTCGACCAATTATGATTGTTTTTAGGATAATCATAATTGTGAATATAATATATCACTGTTTAAAAAGAGATCAAGAAAGAGATATAAATGTGATCAATCGATCTAGGGTACTGCATACTAAATCTACTCAAAGTGTGATACCCATTACGAGTTGCTATATATTCCTAATAGATGTATGGCAACGAGT
The DNA here is from genome assembly GCA_014182375.1 of Eucalyptus virginea. Taxonomy (NCBI): domain Eukaryota; kingdom Viridiplantae; phylum Streptophyta; class Magnoliopsida; order Myrtales; family Myrtaceae; genus Eucalyptus; species Eucalyptus virginea. The sequence continues at coordinate 25,335,475 of CM024524.1, read as the reverse complement.
TTTCAAAGTATGTTGGTCGTATGGATTATTCACCGGTATGAATGTTGCAGAGAGGTAAAGAGAATCCTGTTTGGCTCACTACGTGCAAGTGGGAGATGATGGGTTTAGTCTATGTGATGATGGGCCTAAGTGTGCCCGTCCGCCCATGTTGGACCTAAAAGCCTGGCCCGCAAGATAAGGGCCTATGGAGGAACGGTTGCGATGTGAAAGGCTACGTTGTTTAGATATGAGGGGTTATGTTTTTTGGAGGAAGGTTTTACATTGAAGAGATACGTCTTTTGGAGAAGACGTAAGAGAGAACAAGAAAAAGGGAACGTACCCTTTGGGGTACGTACGCTGTTTCAGTCTCTTTCTCCCTCCAAGAAGCGTAAGACGCTATGCTCCCAAAAACGTAAGTTTTTCTCCCCCTTGAAGCAACAGTACGCTCCTTAGTAGACTAGGATCAGATTCTTCCTCGATCTTCAACATTGGTGTTTAATTTGTGGATAATAAGGTACGCTCGATTCCGTGGTGTGTCTTTGATCGGTGATATATGTTTGTTCTTGGGCTCGTTTTCCGCATTCGTTTTAGGGATTCGATTTAGTGTCGAATCCGTTTTAGGAAATCAGTAATTCTCAACACTTGCCTTTTTTTTTTTTTTTTTTTTTTTTTACAATTATTCCCAACCACCCACTTGCCTTTTTTTACGACCCTGCCTTTTTTTTTTTTTTTTTCTAGTTTTGTCTTTTTAGATTTATTTTGGCTTTTTTAGAGTTTTTTTTTACTATTTTTAAAATAAGATTTAAAGAAAAAAGTAATACAAAATTACCACGTAGGATAAATAAAGAAATTTATAAATACTACTTCAACATTTTCGATTAAACAAATTGACGGTGTTAACAGAAGGACTCGATTACACCAATTTGAGAAGTTTCAAGATTCAATTATACTTTCGCGATAAGTTTTAGAACCTATAGTGCACATAACCCTAAATTTGATAGTAGATTGTGGATTTTTTTTCCCAAGTTTTATGGACTATTGCAATGTAATATAGTTGAATTTGTCAAATTAAAATAATGAATGATATTAACAAGTGTTGGATTAATGTTTTTAGTGTAAATTAATTCTAGGATTTTTTTATTATTTATTTATTTGTGCATTTGATATAGAAATATATTAATATATAACGTGTTGATGTGTCAGAATTTTCTAATTTTTAAAAAATGACGTGTCGACTTGTTGTGTCGCGTGTCCATATCAGTGTTACATAGCTTACACTTCACCTGATATACATAAAATGAATGCATAATCATCCGGTAAGTATGATACAAATATAAAAAGACTTTACATTTCATTTTCATCTACAACAGAAATTGTCAACCAACAGAACGTCCATCTAGACTCATGTATGTGCACACCATGTTTTACATAATGATTTGGTTATATACATAACAATGCATTTTATTCATTAATGTTTCATCTTCCGGAACACTCCTAGGGCATCTCAACACACGAGGCATCTTGACACACGGGATATGACAACTCCGAGGTATCTTGCAAATTTTCACCACAAGGCATCTCCACCACAAGGGAATCTCGACTCCCGAGACATCCTAAAACACTCTTGGGGCATCCCAACCATTGAGGCATCCCGCAAACTTCCACCATGGGGGCATCATCACTCACCGCTATACGGGTGATAGAATCACATTAATCTCATTCATGCCACAATATATGCATACTCACAAGCATAACACACATATTTCAACTCAATTTAATGCATTAAAAAAATAACTACATATCTAATAACATGTAATCATATTCTGGTTATCAAAGAATGGACATTTAATGAGTATATTTTGAGTTTGGATGTTGAGAAGGTTCTGGACATTAAAATTGAGTAAATCAAATGGGTATATTCTGATTCTAAACATTGAGCAGGTTCTGGACATTAAAATCTAATAAATCAAATGGGTATGTTCTGAGTCTGGATGAACAAGTACATTGTGATCGTAAAATCTGAATAATTAAAGGGTGAATTATGGCTTGGTAAAAGCTCATGAACAAAAGAATAGATCTAATAATGAATAGATTTGGCAATGGACAGAATCAATAGATAAACCGATTTAAAGAAAATTAGATTCAAATTCGGTAAAGTCTACATAAATCAATAAACAGATTTATCAGCGAATAGATTCACAAGTTGATAGATTTAGCAAATGAACAGACTTACCAATGTACAAATTCAAGCAGACTCACAAATGGACAGATTCTGTCTTAGGAAATTTCGGCAGAAACAAGTGAAACAAATAGATTTTGATTGGTAGAATTCCAATAGAACGTAGCAGAACAAACATGCAATAGGTCATCGAGATAACTACGGCAGGACGACCAGATTCTAACTATTCAAAATGAAGTAGAAAGAAGGAGAATGGACATGCAAGAAGTAATTACGACAAAGATGACAAGATGGCTAAATTATAACTATCTAGAATGAGGTAGGAAGAAGCATAACGAGCATGCAATGAGTTACCAAGACAAAGATGGTAGAACGACCAGATTCTAACTACCCAAAATGAGACAGAAAGAAGCAGAACGAACATGCAATAGATTTTCAAGGAAATTATGACAGAATGGCCAAATTCTAACTACTCAGAATAAGGTAGAAAAAAGCAGAATGAACATGAAATGATAATCAAGACAAATATAGTAGAATGACCAGATTCTAACTACTCATAATGAAGTAGAAAGAACATGCAATAGGTCATCAAGACAAAGATGACAAGGTGGCCATATTTTAACTAACCAGAATAAGGTAGAAAGAAGCAGAACGAGCATGCAATGGGTTACCAAGACAACGATGGTAGAACGCCTAGATTTTAACTACCTAGAATGAAGCAGAAAGAAGTAGAACGAACATGCAATGGATTTTCAAGGCAATTATGACATAATGATTAGATTCTAATTACCTAGAATGAGGCAGAAAGAAGCAAAATGAACATGAAATGGATAATTAAGACAAATATAGTAGAATAACCATATTCTAACCACTCAGAATAAAATAGAACGAAGATGCAATAAGTTATCAAGACAAAGATGTCAGGATGGCCATATTCTAACTACCTAGAATGAGGTAGAAAGAAGCAGAACGAGCATGCAATGGGTTACCAAGACAAAGATGGCAGAACGACCATATTCTAATTACTTAGAGTGAGGCAGAAAGAAGTAGAATGGATATTTTTGATTGACAAAGGAATTAGATCAATGACTAACCTAAATTGTCATGAACAAACCAAAAGTATGATAAAGTAAGTAAATTGCATAGTATAGGGATAGAAGACTTACTTCACCAAGGAAAATCGATGGCAACCACATAGACATGCACATGAGATGTGAGGCTCGATTTCTACTCTAGATAGGCTCAGCAAAGTGAAATCACAAGGATGATCGGATTAGCCGCGGGCATGCGGATTAAGTCGGGTCCTCATGACTCCGGCTTGGTCAAAGAGTCTACTTGGGTTGCGGGCATGCGAATTGAGGTGGGTACTCTTAACACCAAAAAAGAAATTTCGGGATTGAAATGAGCGACTTGTACCGCGGGCATGCGGTTGGAGTGGTATCCATTTCAATATCATCCTAGATAATTCTATGCGGCTCAGGTCCGGCGGCAGGTCGTGTGTGTTGTAGTGTAAGTGCATAGGCGTGCACAACGGCTTATATCAAATAACACTTCATTCATGAAAATAAACCATACATTTCTACACATCTCTGCAAAACAAAGGTTAGCAAACACTTCCCCTTATACCTCCCATCCTGTAAAAACATTTAATACCTTAAGCGTTAGGGACGTACCTGAGATCCTCGTTGCCAAACAAAAATATTTTTTCAAAAAAGAAGAGAAAATTGGCCTAAGTCCACTAAGAGTTTTAACTCAAGTCTTCCTAGTGGAGTCGCCAAGCTGTCGTGACCTAATCTCGGGTGCACCACCTAGGGTTTGGCTAATTGACTACTAAGTCTAAACTTAACTCGGGCTCTCTCAAGCTCATACCAATTCGCGACTCAGGTTCAAGTTCTTAACATGCGATTGATTTTTTATTAGGAGTTACCACTAATTTGTTTTTGGTGGGTCGATTAGAAACTCAAGTAAAGTAAATGGAGATTTACTTTACTCATGCGAACCAGAGATTGTGAGTTCGGGGATTTGGTTACGCTAGATTTCTCTAACGCCATTTTGTTACCTTTCTCTTTTATTTTGAAAAAAATGTTTTGCAGACAGTTTGAATTGAATTGAATTTACTTCCCTAACATGTGACGTGATCATGCGGGTGCGCAAACCACTAATTTAACACCCAAATAAAGTAATAAATAAATTATGGTACTTACCTCATAGCAATGAAAACATTTGCAATGTTAGATTAGAATTCAAATCAATAGTCCTAAATATGATTTCTAATTAATACGCAATCACTCAATTTTTTCAAGATTTTCTTTTATTTAAATGAACCCTAGAAATTATGTGCAATGCAATGCAATGATGTAGAAAATTATTTTAACTAAAATGACATGCAACATGCAATCTAACATGTGAACTATATGTCACACGACATTTATTAAATGACCTAATCCAATGATATGAAAAGATTAATGCAACTATTCTAACATTTACACATTTAGATGACATGCAATGGATGACCTAATTCTACATGACATGTGCATGATAATTTTTATGTTTTCTTTTATTTTTAATTAAATTTCGAAATTAAAATTACTCAATAATTAAACATGCAATTTAAATTAATGAAAGGGAAAATTAACATCCTAAATTAAAGTTTTTGGGATTTTTATTTCAAAAATTCGGAATAAATAAATTTCCTATTCTAAACATGCAAAATATCCTAAAACAAGCAATATCCTAGCATGAACCTAATCTAACTCAAATATATTTTTTTTGGGGTTTTTCTTTTACAGAAACAAAATCGATTCAAACAATACGACGGCAAATCAGGCAAGATATGATTGATACCTATCTACGAAATTGACGAATCGTATCTCGCACATGAGATATGATTAGCCAATTTTTAACAAAATCGCGAATCATATCCCGAGCGTGAGATCGGATTGACGATTTTTCCATGCGATTATGAGTCATATTCAGGTGCGAAAATTGGACTGTCAATTGTATGCACGTTGTGAAATTAGGGATTAATCCCTAATTTAAAAAAAAAACTAATCAATGCTTTGTGGATATGATGGTATCATTCAAATATTCATCCTTGATAATCCCATAAATTTATGCAATAAAGATATATGAAATGTGGCACCCCTCGATGGCCCCCAATCCATTAGGGTCGCCACAGATTACTTGACACTCATCCTACTACATACCAGTAAGGTAACCTTTAAATTTTAGTGAAACCATAGTTCATAGGGGTTGATTAGTAAAATACTTTTCCATTTTTTTTTTTGTAAAGGCCCAGCGCAGTTCATTAGCGGAAGCATAAACAAGTCTCACAATCTCTCCCTCCAATAACAATAATGCAATGCACACTAACTATGCACCAGAAGAAAAGATAAAGCCGATTCACTTTTATTTATATTTTTATGATGGACATTCAGGTCGATACAACAAAAAGGCCAAGATTTTTAACTATACTTGGCTACACCTAAAAGAGAACTCGATCCTATACGAAACATGTACATCCCTCCATCAACAAGTGTCGGTTATCCCCAAAAAGAAAACGTCAACTCCCACCAGTCCTACGTGCCATCACACCTAACCTGGTGCATCGGGCGGCGGTGGCGGTAACATCCCTAGCATCACCCCATTGCGTCGAAGGTGAACGGACAAAAACTCTTGGATGATAGGGCCATCAGCTGAACCCACGTCGTACATCACCAATACTCGAACTCGGACATACTCCAGACCAAGTATACTAATACAGGAATGCTCGGTTCACTCTACCTCGACGTCAGTAGGTATGCCATAAAAGGTACCATGCACAACTGGTGAAAGAGGCATCTTTCTAATCTGAAATGTTAATCCCCAAAAGGGGTGAGTACAACTACTTAGCAGTAAAGATCCGCCACACTACACAGTGCATCAAACAGAACAATCAAGGTATCATGAATAAAGCACGTATCATTCATGCATTCAAGCATACCTTACCTTGCAGCCATGCATATATCACCATGCCATATGTGCATATATCACCATGCACTTATCACCAAGCAGTCATGCATATATCACCATGCCATATGTGCATATACCACTATGCACTTATCATCAAGCAGTCATGCATATATCACCATGTCATATGTACACATCCATGATAGAGTCTCAATTTTTATCTTTCCAGGGACCAGTGTTTGCATCCCTCAATTTATCGCTCGCATCCAACCTAGCATCACGAGGAACCTCCGGCACACACCTCTGGGCATCCGGCACACACACTACGGGCATCTCGTACCCCAACTAGCATCACGAGGTATCCCTCCGGCACACACCTCCGAGGCTTCCAGCACACACCTCCGGGCATCCCGAAACTCCCGAGGACATCCGGCACACACACTCTGGGCATCTGGCACACACACTCCGAGCATCTCGAAACTCCCGAGGCATCGTCGGCTCACACCTCCGACGGTCTTGTTATTATCTTAATTTATATCATGTATCTCAATTTCAACATGGCATTTGATGCATCAATATCAAGAATCTCAACCAGTTTTTGATACCATATAACATGCCATATGTCATCACATATGCAACAAGATCAACCACTCAAAGCATTGCATCACATGGAAAAATTCATTTATTTATGAAAACACATCAATTTTTAGATAAAACAGAATACACTCCTTTGGTTAAAACTCTAGAAAAATTAGTAAATGGTATAAATAAATTCTGAAAACTTGACACATTATAGACGAGACCTAAAGGCAGATATCTCATGAAAAACACCATACCAAAAGAATCTCACACAAAACAGTACGGTCCATGCATCACAGTCTTCAAAATTTTAACACTTCAGCTTGCACAGTTTCGGAAGTAATTTAAATTAAGTAACCAATTGAACTCCGAAAATTGTTAAATTTTGATATGTTATAGAAAAGTCCTAAGGGTAAATATCTTATGAAGAAATCTAAATCCAAATCGTTCTAGATTAACAGATATAGACGATTAATTCCCCCTGTTCTCGATGTCATTTTTCCAGAGTATCTTCTTTCAAAGGAAACTCGTTTCACCGATCTACATATGTCCGTTTCTTCTAAATTTTCAGTATGTTATACCCCAGAATATTATCTACAACTTTCATTAAGGACACACGATCAAATTTTAACTGTATGATTTTATAAAAATCACAGAATCATACTAAGTCGAGGTAGCATTTTCCCAGATCCAGTTCCTTCAAAGGACAACGATTTCACCGACCTATTTTTGTTCATTTCCTCTAAATTTTTGATATGTTTTACCTCAAGAAGTACAATACAACTTTAATTAAGAACTCAAAGTGAGATTTTTGCAAGAAAGCTACTTTACAGTCCACGAAATCACTAAAGGTCAGCACAACAAATTCGAGATCTAATCTCTCCAAAGAAAAATCGTTTCACCAGGCAATCCTTGTCCGTTTTGTCTCAAATTTTAGTATGTTATTTCTCAAGATGTTCTCTACAACTTTTATGAAGAGATTGAAGCGATATTCCAACTAAAAAGTTGCATGCAGCTCACAAACTCGTAAAGGGTTGGACTGGTTTTTCCAGAAAACAGCATGCTAGGCCAACGAATTTCTCCCCATAGCTTTGACCTTTTATCACATCTACCACAACAAAAATTCACCATCTTCTACACACACATCACAGCAAGCAAAGGGTAGGTTTTAGGACTCTACTTGCCTTGAATTTAAGCACAAAACAGCGACAAACGGCGGGCAAGGCGGCGAATGAACGGCGGCGAGCTAGGCGGACGATTGGTGGACGGACCTCCTCTCTTCTCTCTCGCACGCACGGTCTCTTTCTCTCCTCCTTTCTTCCTTTCCTTTCTCTCTTTCTCTCCTCTTTCTCTTGGACGACTCCCTCTCTCCCTTTCCTCGCCTAATCCGCCCCCTCTTCCCCTCTAATTTCCTTCCCTTCATCATTAGCCATCATTGATCTTGCATGCCGGCGACACTTGGCAATTGCCATGCAAGATGGGCTTGAATCTGGCTGGTCTTGGGCTAGCTTGGTCGACGGCAGCTCCTCCTCTCCCTTTGGGCTTCGCGGGCCAGGCCCATATGGCCGAATGGTGGGTGATCGTGGGTTGGGTTTTTGGGCCAGCTTGGCCTAAGAATTTCAGCCCACTTCCCCTTTAATAATCTACTAATATCTTCCACTTAAATAAATACCTAACTTACAAAAATAATATGACCATAGAACTTGTAGTCATAAATACATAAATTCCAATTTATAACACACATGGCCAATGATAGAATTTTCTTTCCTATCAAATAATTATCCATTAAAAGCTTGGCCTTAAATCTCATTGCAAATTATGGATTAAATGGCTACAATATAACTTGATGGTACTTCCATCACCTATTCATAGACTTTAATGCTTCTAGAGATTGCCATGAATTTTGGGATGCCACATGAAAATCGAATTAAACGAGATTCTTACCTAATATTTGGTATCATGTGGATAAGTTGTCGAGTCGGTCGAACGATAGATGTCCGGATGACTCACGGGTGGCGGTTCAAGGTGACGTGCTACCCAATGATGATACCTCGCTCAATAAGTAATAGTGAATCTTGAGTATGGCTAATACCTCACTGATTTGGCCTTCTAAAGTCAATAAAGTTGACTAACGTAGCAAAGGACGACTACATGAAGACTCGAACAGCAAAAAGGAGAGGACTAGCGTGTAGATTTGAATGTCCGGGGCTAGTCTTCAAGGTGACTCGACTAGCTGTGGGGATGGGCAGTTGTGGGCGACAGAGGCACCGGTGTTTGGAGCTTCGGCGAGGGGGCTTGGGCGGCAACGAGCCGCCGAAATCGCGAGTGCGGTAGCAGGGGTGGTCGGTGCGGAGGATGGTAGGCGGTTGCTGGCGAGTGTCGCTTGGAGCAGCGGTGGCCGGCAGTAGTGGCGGCACTCGGGTGTGCGGTGGCTCGGCGTGCGGTTCTGGTGTTGCGGGTCTACAGTAGTGGTGGTGGATGCGCGGGCCGGCAGAGGGAAGCTTGGTAGCAGGTGGAAGGCGGGCGGTGCTCAAGCGCAGTGGCGAGCTGCTGGGGAGGTGGGGCGGAGTGGCGCTCGCAGGGTGGTGCTCGTGGATGTTTGGTGCTCCGGCAGCAACGACGTGGAGGTGTAGGCATTGCTTGAGGGGCGGAGAGCGGTAGTGGCTATGGTGAATGGAGGCGTTGCGACGGGCGGGTCGTCGAGCAGAGATGTGGACGTCGGCAGCAGCGAAGGCGAGCGGCGCTCGGGCATTTGGAACTCCAGCAGCAATAGCAGATGTAGAGGAGCAGGGGACGCTCGGAGAAGAAGACCTTTTTTTTGCTTTTCTTCCCCTCTCACGTCGACTCTCTCCTTCTCCTAATGTACTTTGCTGTGGACTTTTCCCTTCTTGCTGACCTTTCCTTTCTTTTCTTGTGCAGCTTGTCAGAAGAAAAGAAAAGAAAAACGAATTTTGGCTTCTTCTCCTTTTTGGTGAACGAGAGAGGGATTGCTCCCTTTCTTTTTTGCGAATTGTGTCCCGTGTATTCAATGTGTGGCCTCCCTTGTTTTCGTCTGTATGCCAGCCAATTTATAGGCGAGAGACTGAAGCCTTTATCTCCTTTTTCATATCATACATGAAGATCTTCTCCCGAATGCAATATTTCTTTTTATTTTCGACATCTCTTCTAGCCTTTTTATCACATATTGCCAAAGATTCAAGATTGTAATAGGATTTTTCTCAAATTTAAAATCTTGCAAAGATGAGCTTGTAATATCTCCTTGTCACACTTGCCATTTCCAAGGGTATTGAAAAATTCACCGTCATATCACTGAAAAGATCAAATCTCCATTTCTTACAAGATTATTTTTGTTCATAAAAAATAACGGGCTCGGGCTAATTTGCTCTCTTTGTGGACTTAGTCCAACTCATCAAATTAAAGCTTAGAACTATCAATTCAAACCCATCTGTCACCGGTCTGAGACAAACGCAACAATAATAAAAAATGCTCTTAAAACTATATACTACGCAATTTAATTCTAATATTTTTGTTTAGGGGTTAAAATTTAATCCCTAATTTTGTATGAAATAAATGAATGACCAGTTTGCCAAAATTTAGGTGTCAACATGTATATAAGTATGTTAAGAAATGAAAGCATGATTTCCCTTTGTTGTTAGTGTCCTTAGATTCGCGTATGCATAACTCATGTTATAAACGCATAAATTAAATTAGTTTCTTCCGCTTGCGTGATAACATAAAGTAAACTAAGGTGAGCCTTAGTAAGCAGCCTACTGGGACATCACAAAGGCAAGGAGAAGTTTGCCGGGCCTTCTAAAGCAGTCCAAAAGAAGCCTAATGGTGATGCAAAAAAATGCTTTAGGTGCCATGGCTTTGGGCATTTACATGCTAATTGCCCTAATCGAAGAGTTATGAATCTTCAAGAAATCAAGGAGATTAGTTTTTCACTTCAAGAGGTTGAGAATAATCTTGTTCAAAATGGTTCTGAATCTGAAAAGGAAGAGGAGACCTTGGAGAATTGAAAGATGTTTGGATCACAAGTTTGATTTTTCTTGGCCAATTTGAGGATAGGTTTGTAGCAGGGTTTAATAGGAAGAGGATGTGGTTTTCTCTCTTTTTTTGGGGGGGGACGAGGGGAGCGGGGTTTGAGAAACCAAGGGTTCTGATTTATTTATTTATTTATTTTATTATGAGAGCCATAAGACGCCAAGAATTGGTATCGTTCTTCATATTCTCCAAGTGGACCGATAGAAGGGTCTTTTTCCTGCCATCTTTGGAAGAAAGGATCTTTGGATTTCTTGTTGGTAGTGGTCTTACAAAATCTCACATGATATCAGTGTTGAAGGTCATGAATTTGAATCTTTCGAGGCCTTATTTGCCTCCTCAATTAAATTTCCATGCTTAGTATTAGGGAAAAAAGACTAGACTAAGCATGTTAAAAAAATGAAATAATAAGCCACAGTTTAAATTTTTAGAATAATTAGCAGTGGTTTCACAAAATCTCATAATGAATAATCTGTTTGTATCCACCTTGTATCCATTAGCTTTGCCTTATTGGGTCATCTTGAGGAAGGTCGCGACATGCTAAACGTGGTATGCAAGTAATAATTTCAGGTTTTTGATAGTATTAACTCATTCATTTAAAGATGCACCCTTATAATTTTGAAAATAACATAGCCTTGTTGTTATTGGACTTACTTAGACTTGGGATTATAGGAACATTGTTTTTTTACGACGAACCTCGATAAGCGCAGTAGATTTGAGCAAGCAAAGAAATGTTCAGACTATTATTACTTAGGCAAACACGGAAACATTTTGATCTGAACCCAGACTCACATTGATCTACTTTTGGGTACCGCTAGCAAGGGCACATACTTCCTCATGGTCACCCCCAACCTATCTCTCATATCAATCGTCTTTGGATCCTTGCGGCCATTAAACTCCCAATCGAACTCATGAAGTAGGGAGCCGAAAGCCAAATGAAGCACGCGATGTGCCAAGGGCACGCCGGCACACATCCTTCGACCTGCTCCAAATGGAATGAACTCGAAATGTTGACCCTTATAATCCAACTTCGATCCGATGAACCTCTCGGGCTGAAAAACCATAGGGTCTATCCAGACATCCGGGTCTCTACCGATCGCCCAAGTGTTCACAAAGACCTGTGTGTTTTTGGGTATGTCGTAGCCCATGAAGACGGTGTCGCGCATTGCCCGCCGTGGCACAAGGAATGGGATTGGCGGGTGGAGCCTGAAGGTTTCCTTCACAACTGCTTGCAGGTAGGGAAGCTGGTCTATGTCGGCTTCCTGAACCTTTCGGGCGGACCCGACCACCTGGGACAGCTCGGATTTGACCTTGACCATGGATTCTGGGTTCAGTAGGAGTTCTGTGATCGCCCATTCGATAGTGCTGCTCGTTGTTTCCGCACCGGCCAAAAATATTTCCTGTGATGTCAAGGGGGCCAGTATGTGAGGGCAAGGATGTCAAAATTTCATCAAATGGAGCCAAATCCACGACTTTTTCTAGGGAGGCAATGATTTTTGCATCCTCGAGTTCCAAATTCCCATCCGAGGGCAGTCCATTCAGGCACTTTCTGAGTAAAATGTTGTGTTTCGTGAATCGTATACAATTTCTTACAATATTCTACGTTTCCTCTCCATCATTTATAGGCTTAACAAAGAAACATCATCCAGGGTGTTCGCAGAAGTTTGGACCAGCTATGATTTCTCTTATTCAACATTTTTTGGTAGAATCCTATTCAATATTTAAATACCAGAATTTGAAATTAAATAAAAAAGATTCTTCAGTGGGAGACAGTAAGATATTCTTCACTGGGAGACAGTGGATCGGTGTTTTAAATTAATGTAAGTTGTGTTTGGTGATATTATTTAAAAACAATAGCAACTCAGCTGGATGACTAGCTTACTTAAAGCTAATATAAACTGTTATTGCTTTACAAAAGCTGATGATGCCTCTTCAGAGAACCGATATAAACTATTGCAGCTTCGAATGTATTGCAATCGTGAGTAGTTTGCTTAACATCGTCAACGTCCTTTTTCATGAAGGTAGCTACTATGGGGAAGTTATACCAAACAGGCTACTAATTTAACACAATACTTTCATCAAATAAATTCATAAACCGGTTTTTATATGTCTAGTATTGTCCTTGTTTACAAACTCAAAAAATTGCATATTTCTCACTAAGGATATGTCGGATTCTCGACACATATTTTACAAGGCTCGGAATTCTAACAATCAAGCTAAAAGGTTAGATTGATGGAAGAATGCCTATCTTCTTTCAAGTGAAGTTATGAATATAAAAGTTCATTCTCTATAATTGATTATGATGATGTGTTATACAAATAAGGAGATTCTTGGATAGTTAATTGATATTCAAGCAACTAATTAGTATCTACAAGTTCAAATTGTTAATAAATTATTCTACAGTCATGTTGGGCTTTGTCTATTAGTTGTGTGGTCATCCTACAATCCGTAAGTACTTAAAACACTTGATAAACCTGTGGAACATTGATGCTCTACTTCGCACAATACTCCTTTGGGTATTTGAATAAATCTTGACCCTTGATTTATGGAAAGGATCATGTTATCAAACAACTATTGTAATTTGTCGAAGCAGTGAGGAGAGCACCAAACATGACAGAGAATCCTCATCTCATTTTAAGGTCCTTGTTTTTCTCTAGTCCTTGGTTGGAGAAAACTTTGCTCCCCCAACCATTGTAATTTGTCGAGGTACTCATGGACACTTTCCCAGCTAGTTCAAGGCAAGTTGGATTAGAATTATGTGCGCGCCTACGCTGGAGCCTTCAGAACCGATAATGCCAAGGGAGAATGGTAGGTGTATCCTACCACCCAACTCTTTCAAGGACTTCTGTTTTATAATTGTTTAATTGTTGAAGGGGTAAACAGCTTCAATGCCAAGGGGCACTCTCTCTCCCTCTCTCGCACACATGCAGACGCATATTAATTGTTATGACCTTCGGAAGGAAAGAAGACAAAACGTTCTATATAAACATTAGGACAACCCATGACTTTTCGAAAGCTTCTTGATTTATTTATGCTAGCTTAGCGAAACTTACGAATTATCAATTCTATATTAATATTACTGCTTTTACTCTTCTGTGTCAGAACAAACAAATAAACCAAGTTTTTTGACCTTACACTAAAATTTCTTTTCTAAGGAAGAAAAGAAGAAAAATAAAAAATAAAAATTCAGTTAATCCATCTAGAGACAAACCGACACACCTGTAGTCTCCAAACAAATTCACCAATCCAGTGTTGGAGTTCTATTACCGTGCTTTTCACACGACAAACCTCTATTGCTTTTGATTCAGATACTAAGTGGATTACTAAAGTATTTAGTATTGTGATGGACATGCCAAGGTGTCACACAACATACGCACCAATGATCAATCACTATGAATAAGGTTGGTCATGGTATTTTTTTAATTAAAAATTAAAAGTTTGGGGTCATACCAGTATGAATGTGTTGATTTGCTTCTCAGAAAGCTTGGCCGGCTCGTCCTTCCCGTTTCCTTCGAACTCTAGCAACACATCCAGAAAATCCCTCCGATCGTCTTCTCTGCCGATCTTCTTCTCCTCGATCCTCTCTCTCACAAAATCCGAAGCGATCCTCATGGCCTTCCCCATATCCCGATCCATCTTCCTCCTCAGCCCTTGCGGGTCCAACCATCGCAGCCACGGGAACAGGTCTGCGATGTTCGCATGGCCTGTCCACTCCATCAATCCGGCCATTGCCACAAAGAAGTCCGACCCAACCTTCGAGTCCGGATCAAACAAGTCTCGGGACAGCATGAGATTCCCTAGCAAATTGAAAGTTGTGAGGAATACGAAGCGCGCCAGATGAATACCTTCTCCAAGTCGGACCTTCTCTGCAGACGCCGCCTCCCCGATCCACGTCAGCATTTTGTCAATGCATTTTCTCCGGATCGGAGCTGTTTCGTTGAGCCGCTTGGCAACTAGCATGTCCACTGTCAGCAACCGCCTTGACATCCGCCAATATGAGCCGTATGGGGCTAGGGCGACGGATCCCTCGTGGTAGTCGTGAGAACGCATGAGATCAGTGACGGTACGCTCTGCGAAATTGAGGTCCTGGTTCTTGAAGAACTCAGTTGCAACTCTGCTTGAGAGAATCACCATGGTGTCTATGGAGCCTAGTCTAAGCCAAATTACCGGGCCGTATTTTTTGCGGAGGCCAGCTAGGGTTCGATGAGGCATCATCCCAAGATTGAACATGTTGCCAAATATCGGCCATCCGGGGGGTCCCGGTGGTAGCCGACATGACCTTGACTTTTTCCAGCGAAGGGAAACAAGTAAAGTAGCGGACACAAAGAGGGCACAGATCAATACGAAAAATGAATTAGTCGGTTCGGTCATGGCTTCAATCAGTACATAACAGGGACTTCTCCGACGAGCTTGTTCCTGGTGGACGACTGATATAAGTAGCAAATCCTCTGGAGTTTGGAACTTCCTATGCGCTTAAAATGCATATTTATTATATTATTATTATTATCATTATCATTATCATTATTATTAGGAGGAGCTTACTGAGCATCTACGAAACCTCCAGGGGACATTTAATTTTTACAGAGCTCGTAATCACGTGCACTGGGATTGAAAGAAGTAATATTTTTGACGCAGACTTTGGGTCACCATGTGAATAAATATGTCCAGTCTAGTTCAAATGTCCCAATAAAACAGAAATATAATATAGAAAAAATTAAAGATTATAAACTTGCCTTTCCTACACCTGTCATTGAAATTGCTGAAATATATAAAAATATTTCTTGTTTGAGCCGCGATTCAAGATGCGACCTGTCACATGTCTTTCATAACATTAAACAAAAAGGCATATTCCTAATGGAAAAATTTGACGGGAATGGAATCGGCGTAGCGAAAGAAGCTTAAGATTGTTAGGGAGCACTAGTCGGCTGTGCTTGTCGTGGTGTGCGCTTGGCATAAGCGTTGAAAAGTTGAAAGAACATTTTTACTATTCAATTAGGGCCGGCCTGGTTCACGCTTGTAAGCAGGTGGGAACTGAAAGCAACGTCTTCATAAGGTACGAGAATGAAGTTCAATCATTGAACTGGGTCAAGCTACTTAAACCCGTAGTTTGAGCTCGATTGCTCCAGATAAACTCATATTGTGACATCTTGGAATGTCACATAATACGTGTTTCTCATATTATTATTTTCTTTTAATGTATGGAAGTGAAAACAAATATTTACGAATATTCTTTTAATGATTAAAGTTTCACAATTATAACAAACATACTTTCGCTTCTTTTAATTATACTATATGTGAGTTCACAACTTCATTATATTTCTAGCAAAAGACAGAAGTCTGAGTAGAGGTAGGGAGACCTATCTCTTCCTATCTCTAGACTGTACTATACTTTCAAAAGTTTGTCTATGCAAATGACCAGAATGAGTCACGGGTTGATAACTTCTCCTTTTGCTGCATCTCCAATGTCCAAATTGAAGCTACTCAACAGACCGACTAACTCTCTATCAAGATTTCGGTTCCAAGCAACGAACTAGAAAGGAAACAACTCCACGAAGCCTCCTACATCAACCCATATCGTAAAACTATACTTGGTATATATTATTCCAGACTCTGGTTCAAGTATACTTTCATAAAAAATTTCATTATGTACAGGGACTCCATATTGCAAAGGTTGAGGGGTGTCCATCCTACATTTTGAGAAATAAAATGAATGAACCAAAACCTAGTAAAGGAAATCTCTAGTTTTAAGTGAGAAAAATCATCTTACCATCTATGTAGCACCAACACTCTCTAGGGGCCTTCGTGTCGTGTTTGACATGCTCTGACATGTTCCGACATATTTCGACATGCGGTCAACAAGTGTCGGAAAATCCGACATGTGGTCAACTCTCTTTGACACGTGAGTCCGAAATTTTGACACGCACATAGTCAATTTTAAAAATTTTCAATACTTAAGAGGTCAAAATGTAACTATATGAAAAAGAAAAAAGAAGTAGGGATCCAAGTGTGACTACCACCGTTAGGGGGCGGGGGGCGGCTGATATAGCTAGTATAAGCACCTAGAGGGGGGTGAATAGGTGTAAAAACAATTTCTCGAGATACGAAAGCAATACTATGCAGACAATAGAAAGAAAGTTCTCCTTTGGTTATCAAAATGAATTATGATTAAAGTAAAACAGAGAGTAGGGAAGAGAAAATTAAACACAAGGTTTATAGTGGTTCGGCTTATTCCAAGCCTACGTCCACTCTTCTGCACCGACAGCCCACCGGCTGGATTTCACTATGAACAAAAGAGATGTTACAGCAATGCTTTCCCTTGATTCTACAGTGTAGATACTCTACCACACTTCCTCAAGGTATCTCAAAATATAAACTCTCTTTTGCGTACAAGATTTCGCTCAGTAAATGAATTGACTAAGAATCAAGGAGCTTCAGACTTTGGAATTCTTCTATCGTGCACTACTTTGAACAACTGGAACGTCTTTCTTTTATACTCCTTTATGCCATCATACCCGTTGTCACTTACCATAGGAATTCCTCCAATCTACCCATTGGATGGAATCAATTAAGAAGATCATTCGAGCTATTAAAGGAACATGTCGATAGCCCATCAATCCTGCTCGCCCATACAATCAAGATCTTGGTTTCCATAAGTAGAACCTTCCAAGTATACTTCGCCAATCATCGGATCCTTAATTAATTTTGATTCGAATAAAGGATTTCGTTATGTCATATCCAGCCAAGAGATCTTCTCTAGTCGATAAGGCTAAATCCTTAATGAAGCATCCAGTTCTGGATAGTCTTTCTTCAACGGATTAGAAACTGTCAATGAGAATAGACTTTGAGTCTTGAGTCTGGCAATCCGGAGGTCTTCAGACTTTAAATAGAAGAGTCTCGCAAATCTTCGAGACTAGGCGATGGAAACGTTTTGTCGGCTTCAAAATATTCCAGAAAGATTTCTCCAACAATCTCCCCCTTTTTGATGGTGACAAAACTTTCTGCAGATTTGAATAACTTTGACCCGCAAAACATTACTTAAGCAAATATGGATATCTCATAAAGATTAATGGCTTAATGATAACAAACTAAGATCCGCAACCACAGAAAATAGGTTAGTCTTGCATGAGAGTAAAGTCATTCATAAGATATCACTAGTACTTAATATAAGCAACAGTCAAATCCAAATCAAAGTTCATTTGACATCCAGACACAAGCCAAGTGAAACATCAAAACAAACTAAACGATCAACAAGTTTAAGTTCAAAGTTTTCAAATCTCGCATCTCTCCCCCTTTTTGTCATCATAAAAAAGATTGAGATGGGAATAGAATGGAGTCAAGATTGCTTGGGAACGCGAACAAGCTGGAAATCTCCCATTGACTGTACGATGCCTTCCGGCTTTTTCAAATCTTCCTTCAGTTGAGCCACCTCTTCACTCTTAGCATTTGCTTGATTATGAAGAACAAGGGCTTGAATCTGATCAGACTATGAAACGGAAGAAGCTTGTCCTGCATTCTTCAAGTTCTGAACTTCGCACTCCAAAGCATACATCTGACTCTTCATTTCCAAGAGAACATCAAGGATTCTGCGGAAATCTGCTGAATTATCAGTCTACATACTGGCTTCGGCTCGATCTAATGGAGTAAAGGCAGACGATGGTATATCAGCATAGTCACGCAGATTTGGCGATGAAACATCATGTCCCTCCTCAGGAAATTGAGAGGCATGGATGTCCTACGGATCCGCTGGAGAGCGGCGACTCCTTCACACGGTAACAGGATATGAGGACATTCCTCTTTTTCACCATCTCCCCTGTTTCCATGACTTCAGGTGGAGAAGAGTGTTCCTCATGCTCTTCTTCCTCTTGATTTTCTCTTTCTTCTTCTTCTTCTTCAAACTTTTCCTCCTCTGCTTCTCTTTCTTCAACTTCTCTCTCCTCTTTTTCCTTCTCCTCTGCTCCTTGCTCCTCTGCTTCTATCTCTTCTTCTTCTTTCTCCTGTCCTTCTCTCTCCTCTGTTTCTTTCTCTTCTTCTTCTTTCTCCTGTCGTTCCATTGATTCCGGAATAGAACGACTCAGCTTCTTCAATGCCATAGCAGAAATGGTGAGGTCATCCTCATCATCTTCATCCTCAATGATGAGAGCTCTTCTCTTTTTGGATGGAGCAACCATGGGCTCCTTCCCTTTTCTTTTTGTTGCAGAAGAGACTGGATGAGGCTTGGCAGGGGTTGTCTCCTTCAATTTCTCCAATGCCTTGTCGAGTTCTTTCAGACGCATTTTGGACACCATTTTCAGTCCTACCACCAATTTGTCACACGGTCGAATACAGAAAATTTGTGGAGGCTGAATATTCAAATGTCGAATAACTTTGACACAAGACTGGATAAGGAAGTTGACCCCTATCCTTTACCACTTTGCTCTATACATATGGAACGAGAATAGTGTGAGGAAGAGAAAACTTTTTCCCTGCATTGATGGCGTACATCGGCTTTGCCTCGAATTGGAAACATCGGTCTTGGAAGTAGACTTTGGCCTGAGGCAATTAATCACAATCTTGTGAAGCAGAATGTTGAACGCACGCATCCTTGAGTATGTAATCCTTCCCTCTGTCCTTCTGTCTTTAACAAGCTCCAATGTGGCACGAGTTATAGAAACATTGATGGGTTGATATCTCCCTCTCTCAACCCCAATCACATCAGCCAGCATATCCACATCAACCACAAAGTCCTTATCTCGGACACTAAAAGAGATTCTATTCGCATCCAAGAAGCTAAGATTTGAATAGAAATATGCAGTTAGTTGAGCATAGGCTTACGTGGTGTCGAAAAGCTGTTCAAGTTGAAGAAAAGCGAACTTTTCCCTCAAATTTACATTCACAGCATCAAGGAAGTCAAAATCTACACTCCTAGGGTTTATCACCCCACGCTTCAACAATTTGGAGAATAGATCATTCTGTTCCTTCGATCTAAACAACTCTGTCCTTTTTCCTCGAATTTTAGCCGCAACACCCATTCTTGGTTGAAATTGGCTGTACAATTTGTCATCATCATTCCCATCGATCGGATTAAATCCTTCAACACGCGGATCACTAGGGATATTTGCAAGGGTTTCTTCTGCCAAACCCTTAGGAGCAATTCCCAAATTCTCCATTTTTCGCAAAAAGATATATTCATTCCCATATCCCTTGTCTTTAAGAAACCCATCGATGTAGTTCAATGGAGTACCAGTCCTCTTTAAAGCACGGTAAAGCTTATAAATAAAAGAGGGCTTTTGAATTCTTACGGTCAACGTCTTCAACGATTTCTTCCTCTTGTTGATGACCAACACCCTGTGGACTAGAAGGTGGAGAATGACGCTGCTGAGAATGTTGTGGGCTCTACTGCTGACTTGGTGACTCCTCTTCCTCGGTGAGATCAAAGTGAGTAGGCCCCTCACTCATTCGCCGATGTCCCCTGCTTGCGATCCTCGAAGACTTTCTTGAAGACGACATCTTTCACAGTCTTCGGAAAATTCCAAACTTGTTTTTCCCAAGAAAGATGACAACTTTTTGAAGATTAAACAAGAGAAGAAGACGCAAGTGGAAGATCGATGCTTTTAGGGTTTTGGAGTTAAGCGAAGAGGAACCGGCGTATATAACTCAGTCAAAAAGGGGTAAATACCAAACGACGTAAAGGAAAGTGAAAAGATGCCTCTTTTAACAATAACTGCCTTTTTTTTAAAAATAGATAACTGCCATTTTTAAAGAGAAATTAACTCTTTTTGAAAAGGTAAAATTGCACTTTTCACGGAAATTGAAGATAGCATAAATCAATTATAAATAAATAAATGATCGTACCTTTCCGAGATTTAATATAAAAGAAAATAAAATAACTTATAGTCAAGAACTATGTTTGTCTGAGTCTGAGAGTCTCTAGACTTTAACTTCTTCAAGCTTTAGGATGTTGAGTCTGAAACGGATGATTTCAAATTGATTTTTCTCCAAAGGCTTTGTTAATATATCCGCCAATTGGTTCTTTGAGTTAACAAACTGAATCGAAACTTCTCCATTTTGAACATGATCTCTGATGAAGTGATGTCGAATCTCTATATGCTTTGCTCTTGAGTGAAGAATTGGATTTTTGGTCAGATTGATTGCGCTGGTATTGTCACACTTAATCTCCGTGTATGAATCTTCAATTCCAAAGTCTCTTAGCTGTTGTTTTATCCACGGGATTTGTGAACAACAACTTCCAAGAGCTACATACTACGCCTGGCTGTAGAAAGAGCTATTGTATTTTGCTTTCTTGAAAACCAAGACATTGTCCTGCTTCCAAGTAATTGACAAGTACCCGAGGTGCTCTTTCTATCAACTCTGCAACCGGCTAGGTCTGCGTCTGAGTATCCAAGAAAAGTAAAGTCTCCCCTTTTTGGATACCAAAGACCGAGACTTGAAGTTGAAGCAATGTATTTGATAATACGCTTTGCAGCACTTAGACGAGATTCTTTTGGATCTGCTTGAAATCTAGCACAAATGCAAACACTAAACAAAATGTCAGGTCTAGAAGCAGTAAGATAAAGAAGTGAACCGATGATACTCCTGTATAGCTTCTGATCAACTTTCTTTCCTCCTTCATCTTTGTCTATCTTCGAAGAACTTGACATAGGTATGTCAGTCTTTTTGCAATTTTCCAGTCCAAACTTTTTGACAAGATCATTAGCATATTTTTCTTGATGAACAAAAGTTCCTTCCTTCAACTGTTTAACTTGAAGCCCGAGAAAGAAGGTTAGCTCACCCATCATGCTCATCTCAAATTCATCTGCATAGTCTTAGAGAATTTCTTGCACAAACTTTCATTAGAGGATCCAAAAATTATATCATCTACATAAATTTGAACAAGAATAAAACTTTTGTTTTCTCTTTTGATAAACAGAGTATTGTCTACTTGTTCTTTGCGTGCCGTGCTTCGGATAGTCTTATTTCATTTTGGGCGGCAAGATTCAACCTAGTGTGGCGAAACAAGCGTTGGGTGGATAATTTGGCACAGGCTTCCAAGCGGTTTATGGGGAAGAGTTTTTATCGGATCTGGCTCGGTTTAGTTTTGGTGCAATGTGTTATATCATTTGGAAAGAGCGGAACAATGTGCTTTTTGGAATCGAGACTCTCTTTCTTCCAGCGATGAAAATGCATCTTGAAGGCTATCAAAGATAAGGCTATGACCTTTAAGCATGTTCTGATGTGCCCATGAATAGAAGACTTCAACGAAGCTGGAACATCCATCCTTCTATTTTTGATTGATGGAGGTTTTCTAGTTTTTGTTGTCTTTTGTTTCCTTTTGTTGTTGTTGCTCCTTTTTTCTGGGAACCATGGCACCCTTACACTCGTTCTAGACTTTTGTCTTCTTGAGTGTCTGTTTTTGTTGATGCCAGGCCTCCCTCTTGTCTTCTTTCTTGCAAAATCAATTTATTACTTACCTTTACCAAAAAAAAAAAAAAAAAACAGAGTAGTGTCTACTTTACCTTTGACAAAGCCGTTTTGTATTAAAAACTTACTCAGCCTGTCATACGAAGCTCGGGGTGCTTGCTTTAAGCCATACAAAGCCTTTTTCAGTCTAAAAACCGAGTCTGGCTTCCTTGGGTCTTCAAACCCAGGTGGCTATTCCACATAGACTTCCTCATGGATAAATCCATTTAGGAAAGCACTTTTGACGTCCATTTGAAATAACCTGAAATTCTTATAACAAGCAAAAGCAAGTAATAATCGAATTGCTTCTAACCTTGCTACTGGTGCGTAAGTCTCATCATAGTCTATCCCTTCCTCTTGCGTATATCCCTTGGCCACGAGTCTTGCTTTGTTTCTTACGATTTTTCCTTTCTCGTTCATCTTGTTCCTGAAAACCCATTTAGCTCCAATAACAGATTTACCTTTTGGTTTAGGAGTCAACTCCCAGACATCATTAATGATGAATTGTCTGAGTTCCTCTTGCATAGCTTCAATCTAGCTTTCATGAGATAAAGCTTCTTCTATGCTTTTGGGTTCTATTTCAGAAATAAGAGCCACGACACTAGACTCTTCGCGCCTTTTGGATCTTGTGCGAATTCCTTCATTAATGTTGTCAATAATGAGATCTTTGGGATGATTTGGACTTATGCTTCCGATTCTTGGTTGATTTGTCGAGTTGATGATCACTTCCTTCATTTGAATCTTCATTAACCACTTGTTCTTTGGTCTTTGAGTCGAGCTTCTTCTAGAGATTTAGACTTTGTAGAGTCGGGAGCGAGTTCAGATTCTTCAAGAAGAGTATAAATAGATTCATTTTGCATAGAGTCCTGGAATTTGACATTCATTGATTCCTCCACAGACTGACTTTTCTTGTTATAGACTCTGTAAGCTTTGCTTGAGGTTGAATATCCAAGGAAGATGCCTTCATGACTTTTCTTCAAACTTGCCAACTCGATCATTCGCATTTTTCAATATAAAGCATTTACATCCAAACACATGAAAATATGAAATAATAGGCTTTTTTCCTTTGAATAACTCATAGGGAGTTTTTTTCCAGAATAGGCCTTAGAAAAACTCTATTGATAATATAACATGCTGTTGAAACTGCTTCGGCCTAAAAACGTGAAGATATATTACTTTTAATTAAAAGAGTTCTAGCCATTTCTTGAAGCGACCTATTCTTTCTTTCCACGACTCCATTTTGCTCTGGAGTATATGGAGAAGAGAACACATGCTGAAAACCAGATTCATCAAAGAGTTTTGTAAAATCTTGATTTTCAAATTCACCTCCATGGTCTGTTCTTATACTTGAGATAACATACCATTTTTCATTTTGAACCTTTTTAGCAAACTTTTCAAAGTAAGAGAAGGTTTCAGACTTACTTGCCAGGAAATATACCCAAGTAAATCGTGAGTAGTCATCCACAATTACTAGGCAATATTTCTTACCTCCAATGCTCTGTGTTCTGGTTGGTCCAAAGAGATCCATATGCAGAAGCTGCAGTACACGATTAGTGGAAACTTGATTTATTGGTTTAAAGGAATTTCTTACCTGCTTTCCCAATACGCATGGTGTACATAGATCAGACTTTTGATATGATAAATTAGGTAGACCACGAATGAGCTTCTTTGCTGAAATTTTAGCTATCTGCTTCATATTGATGTGCCCAAGCTTTCTGTGCCATAAGCTAGCTTCATCTTGAATTGAGATTAGACATTGCGATTCATCTGGTTTCACATCTAAGAGGTAGATATTTCCATGTCTTCGACCCATGAATGGCGAGTGGAATCTTTTGATTCCCGAACATATTCCCTCTTGAAAGTTGATTTTGAAACCGGTATCACACGGTGGCCCGATGCGAGCGGATTGTAGTTGAGTCCTTCTACTAGGGAAACATTGCTTATTGTGAGGTTTCCAATCTTTACAGTTCCAAATCCCACAATTCTTCCTTTGCTGTTTTCTCCAAATGAGACTTTTCCACCATTTACTTTATCGAGCTTTATGAAGTAATTTGAATCTCCTGTCATATGTCTTGAACATCCACTATCCAGATACCATTTTACATTTTTCTTGATAGTGACCTGCATTTAAAAAAGAGACTCAAGCTTTCTTTGGTACCCATATTTTCTTGGGTCCATTTGTGTTAGTATGATATGCGGTTTTAGCCCATACTTTCTTAATAGGTTTCCAGACCATAGGACACTATTTTTCAAAATGATCTGCACTAGTGCACTTTGAACATCTGAGAGCATTTCGACCTACTGGTTTTACAAAAACCTTTTTGAAATGATCCTTGTAAGCATTTCTTGTTGGTCTTTGCTTAATTCTTTCCTTCACTTTAGGAAAATCAATTAAAGGAATGGTTTTCTTTGTCATTCCTAAACCAGATTTATTGAAATAAGGTCTTTGTCTTGAAAGAATTTTCTCAAGTTTCTCGAGATCCTATTGAAAATCTTTTGAAATATTTGATATGTCCTTTTTAGAAATTCATTTTCTTTTAGAAGATTATCTTCACTTTCTTTAAGAGAAGAGACATTTATGTCTAAACATTTAATCTTTTCTTTCAAAGCATTTTCTGTTGTTTCAATGCGAATTATCCTTTTTGAGTTTAGAAATCCTTTTAAGAGAAGTCTTAAGACTAAAACACAGCTCATCAATGTATTTAGAAACTTTAACAGGGATTTTAAAGTTACTTACCTCAAATTCACTGTCCGAATACGAGTCGTCTCGGAGTTTGAATCGAATCCGATTGTGCCATCGAAATATATTGGCATAATCATCATCACTTTCTTTACAATCTGTATCACTCCGGGTTTCGCTTTAAGAGCCTTTCGATACTTTTCAGCTTTTCCTTTCTTCTTCCTCGAAGTGGACAGTTGGGTCGATGTGTCCCTTTTTCTTACATTCAAAGCGGACTACATCTTTGTTTGATTCATCATCATCAACGAGACTTGGTCATTGCCTTTGAAAACTCTGTTTCTTTGGATTGAATCTTCTTCCTTTTCGTTCAGCTTTCGAACCTTCTTATCATGAGGGCAAGCTCCTCATCATCCATATCGTCTTCAGAATCTATAACATCAGAATCATCATTGGATTTTAATGCAATGGATTTCTTACCTTTAGGATCTTCGTCTTCATTGATTCGTTCCACTTCATAAGACTAAAGAGTTCCAACTAACTCATCGACAGATAGTGGCATGATCCTTTGTGTCTCTCTTATTGAGGTCTTTATGTGATTCCAATCCTTGAAGAGTCCTCGCAGTAGCTTGTTTACCTTCATGGGATCAGAAATTGGTTGACCTTGATTTTCAAGACCATTCACGATATCTGTAAAACGACTAAACATGTCAGTTATAGATTCTCCTGATTTCATTTTGAAGGCTTTGTATTGACCAAGGAGAATGTTGATTCTTGTCTCTTTCACTCGATCAGTTCCTTCATAGGTGATATGTAATCTATCCCGAGACTTCTTTTTTTGTAACACAAGAAGATATTCGTTATATTCGGTAGGTGACAAAGCACAATATAAAGAGTAAATTGCTTTTGCATCAAGAGCTTGTCTCTTGATTATCTCTTCCTGAGTCATTTCACTAGACTCAACAGTTTCTTTTCCTCTCTCTGAGACAGATGCAGCTTTAGGAGTGATTCCTTTTTCTACAACGTCCCATTCCAGAGGATCCTTTGATCTTAGGAACGCTTTCATCTTGTTTTTCCAGATGTTGTAATCCTTTTCATCAAAGTAAGGTGGTCTGGTATTGCTTTGCCCTTCCACCAGCCCTGGAGCTAGCATACTATCCATGGATCTTTAACTCTGAAGTAAAACACTTCAAACAAAGTGAGTACACAGGCTCTGATACCAATTGATATAGCTAGTATAAGCACCTAGAGGGGGGTGAATAGGTGTAAAAATAATTTCTCGAGATACGAAAGCAATACTATGCAGACAATAAAAAGAAAGTTCTCCTTTGGTTATCAAAATGAATTATGATCAAAGTAAAACAGAGAGTAGGGAAGAGAAAATTAAACACAAGGTTTATAGTGGTTCGGCTTATTCCAAGCCTATGTCCGCTCTTCTGCACTGACAGCCCACCGGCTGGATTTCACTATGAACAAAAGAGATGTTACAGCAATGCTTTCCCTTGATTCTACAGTGTAGATACTCTACCACACTTCCTCAAGGTATCTCAAAATATAAACTCTCTTTTGCGTACAAGATTTCGCTCAGTAAATGAATTGACTAAGAATCAAGGAGCTTCAAACTTTGGAATTCTTCTATCGTGCACTACTTCGAACAACTGGAACGTCTTCCTTTTATATTCCTTTATGCCATCATACCCGTTGGCACTTACCAAAGGAATTCCTCCAATCTACCCATTGGACGGAATCAATTAGGAAGATCATTCGAGCTATTAAAGGAACATGTCGATAGCCCATCAATCCTGCTCGCCCATACAATCAGGATCTTGGTTTCCATAAGTAGAACCTTCCAAGTATACTTCGCCAATCATCGAATCCTTAATTAATTTTGATTCGAATAAAGGATTCCATTATGTCATATCCAGCCAAGAGATCTTCTCTAGTCGATAAGGCTAAATCCTTAATGAAGCATCCAGTTCTGGATAGCCTTTCTTCAACGGATTAGAAAGCTGTCAATGAGAATAGACTTTGAGTCTTGAGTCGCGGTCAGGAGGTTTTCAGACTTTAAATAGAAGAGTCTGCAAATCTTCAGACTAGACTGATGGAAACGTTTTGTCAGTTTCAAAATATTCCAGAAAGATTTCTCCAACAGTGGCAAGGTGGTGGAGGGAGGTCGGCCCTCGTTGGCTCAAGTGAGGCCATTGCTGGCCAGGCAAGGGCCAATGAGGCTTGCCTAGATTTGGTGATGCCTTGGCTGAGGCTCGAGCAAGACTCGCCCAGATCTAGGCAACGCCCACCCTCGCTTGGGCCTAGCAAGGTTTCCTAGCCCTCGCCTAAGGTTGGGAAGGCCTCACCTAGGGCTGGGGAGGCTCGCTAGTTATAGGCGAGGGTTGGCATCGCCCAGATTTGGGTGAGCATTGCTTGGGCCTCGCCTACGCTGGTGAGGGCTGCCCACCCTCCATCGCCTAGGGCTGGCGACCTCGCCGGCCCCCTAACATTGGCAACAGCATGCCCAGCCACCCACGGCCCCGCCTTTTTTTCTTTTTCACGACCTTGCCTTTTTTTTTTTTCCGTTTTTAAAAGAATTATTCCCAACCACCCACTTGCCTTTTTTTTTTTTACCATGCCCTTTTTTTTTCCTAGTTTTGTCTTTTTAGATTTATTTTAGCTTTTTTAGAAGTTTTTACTATTTTTAAAATAAGATTTATAGAAAAAAGTAATAAAAAATTATCACGTAGGATAAATAAATAAATTTATAAAATACTACTTCAACATTTTCGATTAAACAAATTGACGGTGTTAACAGAAGGACTCGATTACACAAATTTGATAAGTTTCAAAATTGAATTATACTTTCACGATAAGTTTTAGAACCTATAGTGCATATAACCCTAAATTTGATAGTAGAATGTAGATTTTTTATTTCCAAATTTTATGGACTATTGCAATGTAATATAGTTGAATTTGTCAAATTAAAATAATAAATAATATTAACAAGTGTTGGATTAATGTTTGTAGTGTAAATTAATTCTAGGCTCTTTTATTTATTTATTTGTGCATTTGTATATAAAAATATATTAATATATAACGAGTCGATGTGTCAGAATTCTCTAATTTTAAAAAAATGACATGTTGACGTGTTGTGTCGCGGTACTACATAGCTTACTACTTCACCCGATACACTTAAAATGAATACATAATCATCCGATAAGTATGATACAAATATAAATAGATTTTACCTTTCGTTTTCATCTACAACATAAATTGTCAACCAACAGAACGTCCATCTAGACTCATGTATGTGCACACCATGTTTCACATAATGATTTGGTTATACACATAACAATGCATTTTATTCATTGATGTTTCATCTTTCGAAACACTCCTAGGGCATCTCAATACACGAGGCATCCTGACACACGGGATATCTCAACTCCGAGGTATCTTGCAAACTTTCACCATAGGGCATCTTCACCACAAGGGCATCTCGACTATCGAGGCATCCTGAAACACTCTTGGGGCATCCCAACCACTGAGGCATCCCGCAAACTTCCACCATGGGGCATCATCACTCACTGCTATACGGGTGACGGAATCACATTAATCTCATTCATGCCATGATATATGCATACTCACAAGCATAACACACATATTTCAACTCAATTTAATGAATTAACCAAATAACTACATATCTAATAACATGTAATCATATTCTGGTTGTCAAAGTATGGACATTTATTGAGTATATTTTGAGTTTGGACGTTGAGAAGGTTCTGGACATTAAACTTAAGTAAATCAAATGGGCATATTCTGAGTCTAAACATTGAGCAAGTTCTAGACATTAAAATCTATTAAATCAAATGAGTATGTTTTGAGTCTAGATGAACAAGTACATTTTGATCGTAAAATCTGAATAATTAAAAGGGTAAATTTTGGCTTGGTAAAAGCTCATGAACAAAATAGATCTAATAATGAACAGACTTACAAATGGACATATTTGGCAATGGACAGAATCAACAGATAAGTGGATTCAATGAAAATTAGATTCAAATTCAGTAAAGTCTGCATAAATCAATAAACAGACTCATCAACGAATATATTCACAAGTTGACAGATTCAGCAAATGAACAGACTCACCAATGTACAAATTTGAGCAGACTCACAAATGGACAGATTCTGTCTTAGGAAATTTCGGCAGAAACAAGTGAAACAAATAGATTTTGATTGGTAAAATTCCAATAGAACGTAGCAGAACAAACATGCAATAGGCCATCGAGATAACTACAATAGGATGACCTAATTCTAACTATTCAAAATGAAGTAGAAAGAAGGAGAATGGACATGCAATAAGTAATTAAGACAAATATGACAAGATGGCTAAATTCTAACTATCTAGAATGAGGTAGAAAGAAGTATAACGAGCATGCAATGAGTTACCAAGACAAAGATGGTAGAACGGCTAGATTCTAACTACCCAAAATGAGGCAGAAAGAAGCAAACGAACATGCAATAGGTTTTCAAGGCAATTATGACATAATGACCAGATTCTAACTACCCAGAATGAGGCAAAAAAAAGCAGAATGAACATGAAATGATAATCAAGACAAATATAGTAGAATGACCAGATTCTAACTACTCATAATGAAGCAGAAAGAACATGCAATAAGTCATCAAGACAAATATAACAAGGTGGCCAGATTTTAACTAACCAGAATGAGGCAGAAAGAAGTAGAACGAGCATGCAATGGGTTACCAAGACAAAGATGGCAGAATGGCTAGATTTTAACTACCTAGAATTAAGAAGAAAAAAGTAGAATGAACATGCAATGGATTTTTGAGGCAATTATGACATAATGATTAGATTCTAACTACCTAGAATGAGGCAGAAAAAAGCAAAATGAACATGAAATGGATAATTAAGACAAATATAGTAGAATGACCATATTCTAAATACTTAGAATGAAATAGAACGAAGATGCAATAAGTTATCAAGACAAAGATGTCAGGATGGCTAGATTCTAACAACCCAGAATGAGGCGGAAAGAAGCAGAACAAGCATGCAATGGGTTACCAAGACAAAGATGGCAGAACGACCATATTCTAACTATTTAGAGTGAGGTAGAAAGAAACAGAACGAACATGTAATGATTTTCGAGGCAATTATAATAAAATGACCATATTTTAACTAGCCAGAATGAGATGGAAATAAGCAGAACAATCATGAAATGGATAATCAAGACAAATATAGCAGAATGACAAGATTTTAACTACTCTGAATGAAGCAGAAAGAAGCAAAACAAACATGAAATGGGTTATCAAGACAAATATAGCAGAATTACCAAATTCTAACCACTCAGAATGAGGCAGAAGAACAGGCATGAAATGGATAATCAAGACAAATATAGCAAAATGACCATAATTTAACTACTTAGAATGAAGCAGACTTAAGAAAAATGAATGTGAAATGGGTTTTCAAGACAAATATAGCATAATGACTTGATTCTAATTATCCAGAATGAGACATGAAGAAGCAGAACGAACATGCAATAAGTTATCAAGATAAATATGACAAAATGAGCATGTTTTGACTACCCAGAATCACACATGAATGAACTAGAACGAACCCAAAGGAAAGTAGAACAAACTTGCAAGAAATTATTAGGTCACTTAACAACTGCCATACCTACATCAAGATTTCACCTCTCACCCAACCAACTAAGATAGAAGTAATTAAGTAGATTTAAGCTAACTTAACACTAGAAATTTTACTTATCTCGAGTGAACATAAATCACAAACTACCAAATGTCTTTACCACCTTAATTGCTCTTGAATACGAAGCTTTGCTCTCCAAATTTTTGGATTGAAAGGTGGAAAATAACACATGTAGCTTATGTTTGGGTTTTTGGAAAGAACGAAAATGGGTCTTTGGCAAGATAGAATGGGTTTTGTTAAAATTAATTAAAATAATTTGATTTCTTGCAATGTTAGGTGTAAATTTGCATGTAAATCTTCAATTTGATATGGCAATAATGTAAAGCAAGGCTCTTGCACGTGACCAAGGAAAATGCAAGCGAAAAATGAGTCATCTTGAAGTTAATCCTTACTTAGTTTAAGAGTAAAAGAATTTAACCAAAAAATATTATGTTCTAAGAACACATGGCTATACAAACCTTTGTTCAATGACATGTGGCACTTCTATTTTTAATTAATACATTTTGCAACAGAAAAAGTAGCAAGCAGAACATACTCTTCTTCTTCTAACACTATTAACAAAAATTAGTAACACTATAGTGATTTAATTAATACCGTCTTATTATTAACACACACATAATTTGATTCACACGTCAAACCCGAGACGATTTAAGTTCACGAAAATTACCGACCGCGTCCCACAAAATTTATGAAATCGATTAAAGTCTTTGTGTGCTTGTCCGAATACTAAGGCAAATAATACTTAGCTCAAAATCTAAGTATCACACGAATTTCCGAATATTACGTAGTTATAAATACGGAAATTCTGGATGTCACACATATGATTTTGAGAAAAAGTATCAAAAAGTTTTAAACTTATTGCATTGATATCAATTTAGGTCTAAATCTTTCAATTGGACCAATTTAATTTTAAATATTTTCACATTGGTACCAATTCATTCAATTTAGCCAATTTTTGGCTGGCTAGCATTGACGTGGATGCCGACTAGTGGCTGGACGTTGATGTGGCGATTTTAAATATTTTTATTTTTATTTTTGATTTTGTTTTTTTTCCTTTTTCTTTTATTTTCCTTCTTCTTCCTCCTTGGACTTTCCTTGCAATGGCCGGCGAGCCTCCGATGAGTCTCACAGGCCATTGGGCAAGGGCTGTGAAGGTGACATCGCTTAGATTTAGGTGAAGACTCCTTGCTCGTGGCCCTGGGTGAGGTTAGGCAAGGGCTGTGACCTTCGCTGGTGGCTGGCAATGGTTTTGTAGCCCTCGCTTAGTGGCTGGTGAGACATTTTCTCTTCCCTAAACTCCTTTACTTTATTTGTTTTGATATCTTTTTGTGTTTTTCAATAGTTGTTAAAGTTTGAATCCTTCCACAAAGTCTGCTGTTCATTAGACTCGGTTTAAAAGTATGCTGTTCCTTCTTCTTCCTCCTTGGACTTTCCTTGCAATGGCTGGCAAGCCTCAGATGAGTCTCACAGGCCATTGGGCAAGGGCCGTGAAGGCGACATCGCTTAGATTTAGGTGAAGACTCCTTGCTCGCCGCCCTGGGTGAGGTTAGGCAAGGGCTGTGACCTTCGCTGGTGGCTGGCGATGGTTTTGCAGCCCTCGCCCAGTGGCCGATGAGACTTTTTCTCTTCCCTAAACTCATTTACTTTATTTGTTTTGATATCTTTTTGTGTTTTTCAATAGTTGTTAAAGTTTGAATCCTTCCACAAAGTTTTCTGTTCATTAGACTTGGTTTAAAAGTAGAGTATTTTTACTGCATATTGAAAAAGCTGTTTTCACACCTATTCACTCCCCTCTAGGTGTTTATACTAGCACTTTTATATCTGAGTTTAGTTCTAAGTTTAGTGTGTTTTGGGTTCTAAATAGGTTCTAATAGCTTATTAAATTAGCTTTAAGCCCATCTTGTGTCCTTGAGCTCGAATTCGTGTGACTAGCAGTAGCCCATGTTCGGACTAGGCTTTAGGGTTTGGCCCAAATCCCTATTTTTGGGTTAATTTTTTTTTATAGAAATATTTTTAAAAATTGAAAATTAATTACGAATTTCAGAAAATTCTATTTTTCTAAAATTAAAAAAAATAAGAATTAGTTCTCATGTAGTTTTTCCTTAAAATGTCAAAAATAATTGATGAAAAATTAAGCTTAAAATTAAACAAACTCTTAGGGTTTTACAATAGGGTTTAAATACCTCATTTTTTAGACAAATGCTTTTGATTGTGCGCCTTGAATATGTTGACTATGGTTTCCCTTTAACCTAGTGAGGAATGGCATTTTTCTTATTTCTTAGTGTTAAATTCTTGTTTTTCCTCGCAATTTATTTAATGCTTTATCAATTGCCAATTGTTATTTCAATTATTGCATACCCACATGATCGCTTCACATGTTAGTGGATAGATATAATATCGATCAAGATTGCCTGATAAAAATCTTTTCTTGAATTAAACAAGATTAGGCACTAAAAGGGCACTGATTAATCAAGTCTCCCACCTCAAATTCTCTAGTTACGTAGGAAGTGAAGTACACGCTCACACTTCACTTGGTTTCTAGCTAACCTAATAAGCTAATGGCGACTCATATTTAGAAAATTTTTCATACGGTCACTTTGAACACCCAAACTCACGTAAAGTATGGGCTTGGGAGAGACTGTGTCTAAATCATGGGTTGTAGGCATGTCCTTTATATAATACCCCTCAACCTATTCTCTCTCCCAAGAGGTAGGTCGTAACAATAGGTAAACTAGATAATTTGCTAGCCCGGCTGAATTTTGCCCCACTTCATGGGCTCCATTTATCGAACTTTTAAGCTCCAAATCATTCACCGCCAATTCTATTAAATACAATTAATCGAATTATGAATGTTATGTAATAAAATATGCTCCTAATGACTACATGTGATGAAATTTAATTCTATTTTTTTTAGTAGTTAAAGATTAATCCTAATTTTCTATGTAATTAATTACCAAATAACTAGTCAAAATTTAGGTGTCAATAGTACAGTACCTACTCTCCACAAGAAGAGTTAACAAAAATAATTCACTAATAATCAGATAATCACAAAGTTATAATCACTCACAGGCTCATGTGTTTCTCACATCTATATTAGATTCAAACCCATCATACGTATTACCAATTCAAGTGAATGCAAAACTCATGGCCCATAAATCCGAGCATTCAAAGCTGCACGTGGGTCAACAGAGAGTGAGATTCGGCTTAAATCTAAGAAGTTCACTAGATGGCCTGAAGACTTGTCTGTGTGATTCTGAAGGAATTTCACTTCTGGCTTTAACAAGTCAATGTCAAACACCCCAAGACCCACAAATCACGAGTTTCTCACTTCTTATCGTGCGGCCAAAAAAGGTAATGAAAAGACCAGAGATGATATATCCTGTACATACTGAAGCCTTGAAAGAAGAAAAATAATCTTGAGTCTGATTATGTCTTTGTTCTTCTTATTGCGTTCGGTTTGGATCTTCGTCAGAGTGGGGCAGATTTTTGATGTAAGATAGACTTTGAGAGAATTACAAAGAAGTCTTGCATTCTTCAGAATAGAACTTAGATAAGTTTTGTTAACTTCAAAACATAATAAGAGTTTTCTCTAATAAGATAAGCCCAAATTCAACAAAATCTAGCTTTCGCCCCTATTGTCAAGGCCGGGTCAAGCCCAAAAGTAAAATCCATACTAAACCCAACTCACATCTTCCCCTAACACCTATTTTTATTTCCTTCTAGTCCTACTCCCGCTGTTTTCCTCGCACTGCCCAAAGACCTTCGACGTCCATTAAACCCACAACAACCAAATGCCAACCATCCTATATTAGATCAAGTGTCATCCAATCCTCCAATAACCACCATTAGCTACCGAAACGTCTTCATGGGCGATCTATGCTCAATAGACCCGAATCAGACCAAATCGTGTTAGTCTTGACTCCTCCATTGGTCGAAGTTGGTGCCACGATGGCATTGGCCAACACTACTATGAACGAGCAGCATGGAGTGGTCGCAAACATTACTCCTCCACGAATCTGTCACAGTGCAAACAAAGGATTCACGAAATGATCTATATTTCCTGAAGCGAATCAAACTCAAGGAAAAGTTTGCAGATCTAGTTTAGGCATTTTCAAAATTGATGCGGGAGTATTTGTCTTAGCTCCATTAGCCCAATCAGCAGCCTCATTATGAGTAATTAGAATCTGGCCGTTCTGCCATCTTTGTTTTGATAACCCATTGTATACTCGTTCTGCTTTTTTTTGCCTCATTTTGGGTAGTTAGAATTTGGCCGTTCTACCATCTTTGTCTTGGAAACCCATTGCATGCTAGTTCTGTTTCTTTCTGCTCATTTTTGGTAGTTAGAATTTGACTGTTCTGCCATCTTTGTCTTGGAAACCCATTGCATGTTCGTTTTGCTTCATTTTGAGTAATCGAAATTTGGTCATTTCGCTATATTTGTCTCGATAACCCATTGCATGTTCGTTCTACTTTTTTCTGCCTCATTCTGAGTAGTTAGAATTTGGTCGTTCTACCATAGTTATCTCGATGACTCATTGCATGTTTGTTCTACTACGTTCTGCTGGAATTTTACTAGTCAGAATTTGTTTGTTTCACTTGTTTCCACTAGAATTCCCTAAGTTTGAATATGACTATTTGTGAGTCTGCTTGAATCTGTTCATTGGTGAGTCTATTCACTTGCTGAATCTACCAACTTGTGAATTTGTTCGTTCGTTGATAAGTCTGTTTATTGGTTCAGGCAAACTTTGCTGAATTTGAATCTAATTCTCATTGAATTCGCTCATTTGTTGATTTTGTCCATTGCTAAATCCGTCTATTTGTAAGTCTGATCATTGTTGGATCTGTTCTTTTGTCGTATGAGCTTTTATCAAGCCAGAATTTGCCCTTTTAATTATTCAGACTTTATGACCAGAATGTACTTGTTCGTTCGGACTCATAACATACCCATTTGATTTACCATATTTTAATGTCCAGAACCTGCTTAGTGTTTAGACTTAGAACATACCCATTTAATTTACTCGATTTTAATGCCCAGAATTTCTCAATGTTCAGACTTAGAATGTAATCATTAAATGTCCATACTTTGACAACTGGAATATGATTGCATGTTATTAGATATGCGGTTATTTGGTTGAAATATGGGTGCTATGTTTGTGAGTATGCCTATATTGTGGCATGGATAAGATTAACGTGATTCCGTCACCCGTATAGTGGTGAGTGATGATGCCCCGTGGCGGAAGTTTGCGGGATGTCCTAGTGGTTGGGATGCTTCCGGGAGTGTTTGGGATGCCTCGGGAGTCAAGATGCTCTTGTGGTGGGGATGCCCTGTGATGAAAGTTTGCAGGATGCTTCGGATTTGAGATGCCTCATGTGTTGGGATACCCCGGGATTGTTCAGGAGGATGGAGCATTAATGAATAAAATGCAATGTTATGTGTAGAATCAAATCATTGTGTGAAACATGATATGCACATGCATGAGTTTAGATGGACGTTTTGTTGGTTGACAATTTTTGTGGTAGATGAACATGAAAAGTAAAGTTTGTTTATGTTTGTATCATACTTATTGGATGATTATTATTTTATTTTGTGTATACTGGATGAAGTGGTAAGATGATTTTTCTAATTTAAAACTAGAGATTTCATTTACTAGGCTCCGGTTCATCCTTTTTATTTTTCAGACGTGTAGGATGGACACCCCTCTTCCTTGCACTATGGAGTCCCTGTGTATAATGAAGCTTTTTATGAAAGTGTGCTTGAACCAGAGTATGGAATAATATATACCAAGTGTAGTTCTACGATATGGGTTGATGTAGGAGGCTTTGTGGAGTGGGTTACTTTTTGGTTTGTTGCTTAATATCGGAATCTTGATGGAGAGTTAGTCGATCCGTTGAGTAGCTTCGATATGGATGTTAGAGACATAGTAGAAGGAGAAGTTATCAACCCGTGACTCAGTTTGGTCATTTGCATAGGCAGACTTTTGAAAATATACTATAGTCTGGAGGTAGGTCTCTCCAACCCTACTCAGACTTCTATCTTTTACTTGAAATGTAATGAAGTCGTGAACTTACATGTGGTATAAATAAAAGAAGCAGAAGTATGTTCCTTATAATCGTGAGGCTTTAATCGTTAAAAGACTATTCATAAATGTTTGATTTCGCTTCCGCATACTAAAAGAGATTAATAATATAGGATATCCATGTCAGATAACGTTTCGAGATGTCACAGCTTTGTTTTTGGTATCAGAGCATGTTAACCCTTGGAATGATAATGTGCGCTTAGTGGATTGGGTAGTCGATTGCGAATGCATGTGGAATGCATGTGTTTATCTTGATTGATCGAACAAGTAACTTTGGTTAATTATTAATTAATGTTGGTTTGTTGAATAAGTAATTTCTATTACTTATTGTAGCCATTAAGTTAAGCCATATGTGTAGGCTTTGTAAGAGAAAATGAGCTCTGGTGATAATTAAGAAGGAGATCCTTGGGTGGAAGGAATCCTGTAAGTGCTAGCTAACGTCGGAAGTTTGATGGAGCAGCAAGCACTACAATGGACTGCTTCTAGCTCAGGAAATGGGGCCCCATCTGCAAGGTCTGATCGAGTAATTTTCAAAGCTGAAACCACCAAGATTTGTTGGAACCGGAAACCTTGAATAAGTAGAATCATGGATAGATGGGATGGAGAAGATATTTAACTTGTTGGATTGTGACGACATTGACAAGTTAGCCTTAGCGGAGTATCAACTTCAAGGAAATACTAGGCATTAGTGGAAGGCGTCCAAGAAAACTGTGTTTCCAACTAGCACTATTGTGACTTAGGGTAGCTTTATCAACGCGTTCTTCAGAAAATATTTCTTGGGTTGTGCCTGAGATAAGAAGGTGATAGAGTTCATGCAATTGAAGCAAAATGATATGACCATGGATCAATACGAAGCAAAGTTTGCAGAATTTTCAAGGTTTGCTCCCAGGTTGTTCGAAGACAAAGAAGATAAGGCGAAGAGATTTTGAGATGGCTTATGAAACCAAAATTTAAGAGCTTCAGGAGTTCTTCAATCTTTTTCAATAATTCAGGCTTCGTTCTTCTGAGCTTTTGCTTCTTGGGCAGTAAATTTTATCGAATGGTAACGCGTGTTCCATTATTTCGGGATTTAAATCTGGCACGGCGGCATATGACCAAAAAAAAAAAAACATCTTGGTATTCTTTTAAAAGTCCAATTAATCTATCGGTATCCACTTGAGAGAGACCTGCCCCAATCTTGATTTCTTTGTGAAAGGGCTAGTGACAACACCTAGAGGGGGGTGAATAGGTGTGAACAAAAAATCTTTGCAAAGTTCAGTAGAAATAATTTGCCTTTAGAAAATCACAGACGAATTCAGAATTTAGCGATTAGATAAAACTTTAAACAAAATAAAGGAGTTTAAACTTAAACAATTAATTTGAGCTATGAATCAAAATAAAGGAGTTTAGGGAAGAGAATAAGAACACAAGGTTTATAGTGGTTCAGCTTAGATCAAGCCTACGTCCACTCTCCCGCGTTGATAGTCCATTGGTTGGATTCCACTAAGAATCAAAAGAGATTTCACAACTTGGTGATCTCGACTTCTCAGTGAAGAGTCTCTACTGATCTCTCACAAAGTCTCACTATGAGTTTCTCTCTTTTGTATACAACTTTGAGCTTAGTGAATGAAATAACTAGGAACTAGGAAGCTTCAAATTTTGAAAATTTTCTTTCACACACTCTATCAAACAACTAGAGAGTTCGCCTTAAATACTCCTTCATGCCTTCTCGATCGTTGGCACTTTCCAAATGAATTCTTCAAATCTACTCGTTGGACAGAATCAATCAAGGAGATCTCGAGTCGTTTGATGATTTGTGATGAAAGCTCGTCAATCCTATTTGCCCATACAATCAGGATTTTGGTTTCCATAAGTAGAACTTTCCAAGTTTACTCGTCTTCCAAAAGATTTGAATATTGGAATTGATTCCAATAAGGATAATCAATCATGTAGGTGCTAAATCTAGCCATAAAGTCATCCATAAACCATACGAATCGAATCATTGAAGAAATAAAGATAATCTCGCATTTGGATAAGTCTTCATTCTTCAGTCTGGAAACTGTCAGTGTGAGTAGACTTTGAACCTAAAGTCTGGAATTCTTCAGACTAGACTTTGGAAAGGTTTTGTCAACTTCAAAACATTAAATGAATTTTCTCCAACAATCTCCCATTTTTTGATGGTGACAACTTTTCTGCAGATTTAAGAACTTTTGACCTGCAAAACAACTG
This sequence comes from Eucalyptus virginea, assembly GCA_014182375.1. Classification (NCBI taxonomy): domain Eukaryota; kingdom Viridiplantae; phylum Streptophyta; class Magnoliopsida; order Myrtales; family Myrtaceae; genus Eucalyptus; species Eucalyptus virginea. The sequence continues at coordinate 25,296,638 of CM024524.1, read as the reverse complement.
TTAAGCAGTACATGATATCTTATATAAAAAATTGATTAGGATCTAGATAGCATTGATTTTGCAACCACAGAAAACATGTTAACCTTGAAAAGATAAGAGAAATATCAAGACTTAAACAATTATCCATCCATAATCACCACAAAAGTAAGTTGTTGCAGGGGTTAATGTCAAACAAAGTCAAACAGAATAATAGTTTGACAAAGTTCAGCATAAAAGTTCAAAAGATAAGTCAAACAAAAGTTCAAACAAAAAGTTAAATATGCACATTCTCCCCCTTTTTGTCAGCAACAAAAAGTGGAGAAGGATAAAAAGGTTAATCAAATCAGGTGTGTTTGGGGATGCGAACCAGCTGGAAGTCCCCCATCGACAGAATTGTTTCCTCTAGCATTTGCAGTGACTCCTGCACCTTCTCAACATCTTCAGTCTTGGCAGTCTCTTGAATTTGAAGCTTAAGGTTTTGTATTTGATCGTGAAGAGAGACGGAAGTAGCTTTCAATGTAGATTAGAGGTTCTGAATTTCACACTCTATTCCATATTGTTGTGCTTTTATCTCCACAAAGAGCTCTAGCAGCCTTTGAAAGTTTGCAGAAATGTCTGTTTGTGTACTAGTTTCAGCATGTTCAATTTGTGGAGTGTTGATAGATGAGGGAACTTCAGCTTGTTGAACATCAAGACTTGATTAGGAAGCCTCAATATCAGCTTCAGCAAAATGAGAGGCATAGACATCCTTCGAATCGGCAGGAGATCTACTAACATCATCACTGGTAAAAATAGGAGAAAAAGAGGTACCTATTTTCTCACAAGCTCCCTTTGTTTCTGTGGCTACATGTGGAGAAACAAATTCTTCTTCTTGTTCCTTCTCAGTTTCATTTTCCAAGTGATGTTCTTTTTCTCTTCCATCTCCTACAGTTCCACTTCTAGTCTTTTAGAATCTTCTAACAAGGATATTGCAAAAATGGGTTCAATAGAGTCATCTTGACCCTCTTCCTCTTCTGCTTCTCTTCCTTCTTCTCTGGCTTCTTTGCCCGCTTCTTCTCTTTCTTCTCTTCTTTCTCTTCCTTCCTTTTCTCTTTCCTTTGCTCTTCCTTCTTTTTCCTGCTTTGTTTCTCTTTTTTCTCGTTCTTCTCTATCCTATGGCTGCTCAAAACTAACAAAACTCTGAAGATCTTTCAAGGCAAATGCAGAGAGAGTGAGATCATCCTCATCCTCTTCGTCTTGTAGTATAAGGGCTCTTCTCTTCTTGATCGGTTCACTCATGGGTTCCTTGCCTTTCATTTTCTTTGTGGTAGAGTCTTGTTTTGTTTTGCTGGGAGACTTCTCCTTCAAGCACTTCAAAGCTTTGTTCAGTTCCTTCAGTCTCATCTTTGACACCATCTTCAATCTTATAACCATAGGAGCAGTGGTTTGAACATAGAGAGATGCTGGAAACTGAATTTGAAAGTGTCTAAACAGTTGTGAGACAAGTGCTAAGTAAGGGATTTGTCCCTTATCCTTCATAACGGTCCTGTACATGTGCATTGGGATTGTGTGCGGCAGCGAGAACTTCATCCCATTACTGATGGCAAACATCAGTTTTGCTTTAGAACGAGAGACATCTGTCTTAGAGGTTGACTTTGGTCGGATGCAATTGATCAAGACTTTGTGCAGCAAAATGTTGGAGGCAAACATTCTGGAATAGGTAATGCCGCCTTCAGAAAGTCTGTCCCTAACAAGAAAACTTATTGAATGACCAACAGACACATTTATTGGTTGGAAACTCACTCTTTCCACACCAATAACATCCGCCAATGTGTCCACATCCACCACGAACTCTTTTTCCCTCACAGTAAAACGAAATCTATTTGCGTCAATAAATGACAAGTTTGAATAGAAATATGCAGTTAATTCAGGGTAAACGACAGAAGTCTCAAAGCAATTTTTTTTTTAAGTTGAAGGAGAGTCAGCTTCTCCCTCAGGTTCACCTTCAAGGAATCTAAGAAATCAAAGTCCACAGATCGAGGGTTCATCATCCCTCTTTTTAGCAATTTTGAGTAAGTCTTTTTGTGGTCTTTAGAACGAAACATACTCGTTCCCTCTCCATGCACATCAATAGCAACGTCCATTCTAGGCTGAAAATTCGCGTACATTCTCTCATCATCATCCTTCACCTCTGGCTAATTAAAAGAACTAAAACGCGGATCAACTGGAAAGTTAGCAAACGTTATGTCTGCCATTCCTTTAGGCGCTATGCCTAACCTTTCCATTGTTTGTAAGAACATAGTCTCATTCCGGTATCTTTGTTCTTGCAGAAATTCATCAATAAAGGTCATAGCAGTACCACCTTGCTTTAACTGATTGTAGAGTTTAAAGAGAAACTGGGGTTTTAATGTTCTTATAGGTTTGACATCTTCCACGATCTCCTCTTCCATTTGTTGGTGCGGAGGACCATGCTGCGGAGAATGACGCTGTTGAGAATATTGTTGTTGAGAAGAATCTTCAGTCAAGTCAAAATGAGTAGGACCCTCTGGCATATTCTATGGTCCCTTGTTTGCAATCTGAGACGATTTCCTTTGGAAAGACATCTTCATAGTCGAGGAGGATTTCTTGAATACGTTCGGTTGAAATAGGTGAAAACTTGTAGAGCAAACTTGAGAGTAAAAGTGAGAAAGTAGGAATTCTATATTCTAGGGTTTGAGAAATCATAAATGGACAAGAAGGACTTTGACGGTATATAAAACAAGTGAAATAGGATATACAAACCGTCACAAAGGAAAAAAAGTAAATTTCTTTTTTCGAAAATAAAAACTGCCAAAAATTCAAAATTCGAAAAAAAAAATAATTTCTAAAAATAGGCAAGTAACGATTCAAAAATTAATCATACCTGTTCGAAATTTTTATGCTAAAATTAAATTACCTACAAAAAGAAGATATTTACTTACATATGTAATTTCTGGATATTATGAGTCTGACCAATTTCAGACTTTAACCGGTAGGAGATATAATATTCAGTCCGGTGCGAATAGACTCAAATAGATTTTTCTCCAGTGGCTTTGTAAATATGTTTGCCAACTAATTCTTCGAGTCAATGAATTAAATAATAATTTCTCCATTTTGAACATGATCTCTTATGAAATGGTGTTGAATATCTATATGTTTTGTCCTTGAATGAAGAATTGGGTTCTTCGTGAGATTAATGGCACTAGTATTATCGCATTTGATCTCGGTGCACGATTCTTCAATTCCAAAGTCTCTTAGCTGTTGCCTTATCCACAAAATTTGAGAACAACAGCTTCCAAGAGCCACATACTCTACTTCTACTGTTGATAGAGCTACAGTACTTTGCTTCCTTGAGAACCAAGACACCAGCTTGTTGCCTAGCAGTTGACAAGTACCAGAAGTACTCTTTCTATTAACTTTACAACCTGCTAAATCTGCGTATGAATATTCAAGGAGAGCAAAGTCTCCTTCTTTGGAATACCACAGACCTAGCTTTGGAGTAGTTGCAACGTATTTGATGATGCGTTTTGCAGCACTTAAATGAGATTCTTTGGGATCTGATTAGAATCTAGCACATATGCAAACACTAAACAAAATGTCAGGTCTAGATGCAGTAAGGTAAAGAAGCGAACCAATAATGCTCCTGTAAAACTTTTGGTCTACTTTCTTCCCTCCTTCATCTTTGTCCAGCTTCAAAGAACTTGACATTGGTGTCTCTGTCTTTTTGCAATTTTCCAATCCAAATTTCTTGATAAAATCTTTTGCATACTTCTCTTGGTGAACACAGATACATTTTTTTGATTGTCTAACTTGCAATCCCAGAATGAAAGTTAACTCACCCATCATACTCATCTCGAATTCATCTTGTATACATCTAGATAATTTCTTGCATAGATTCTCATTAGGAGATCCAAAAATAATATCATCAACATAAATTTGAACTAATAGAAAATCATTACCCTATCTTTTTATGAACAAGGTAGTATCTACCTTTCCTTTAGCAAAACCATTTTGGGTTAGGAATTTATTTAACCTTTCATACCAGGCTCGAGGTGCTTACTTCAATCCATACAAAGTCTTTTTCAGTCTGTAGACTAAGTCTGGCTTTCTTGGATCTTCAAATCCTGGTGGTTGTTCCACATAGACTTCTTTTTAGATAAATCCATTTAGAAAGGCACTCTTTACATCCATATGGAATAACCTGAAATCTGTATAGCAAGCAAAAGTAAGTAATAATCTAATTGCTTCTAACCTCGCTACTGGTGCATAGGTCTCATCATAGTCTATCCCTTCTTCTTACGTGTATCTTTTGGCCACGAGTCTTGCTTTGTTCCTGACTACTTTACCTTTGTCGTCCACCTTGTTCATAAAAACCCATTTAGTCTTGATAATAGACTTACCTTTAAGTTTAGGACTTAGCTTCCAAACATCGTTGATGCTGAACTGTCTAAGCTTTTCTTGCATAGCTTCGATCCAACTTTCATCAGACAAGGCTTCTTCTACACTTTCGGGTTTTATCTCAGAAACAAGTGCTAAAGCACTAGACTCTTCTTGCTTTTTGGATCTAGTGCAAATTCCTTCATTAATGTTGCTAATGATGAGTTCCTTGGGATGACTTGACTTATGCTTCCAATTGCTGGTTGGTTTGAGAATCTACTGATCCTCTATTTCGGTTGATTCTTCTGGTTCTACTTGTTAGTGATCTCTAGAAGTCTGAACCACTTTAGGGGAAGTAGACTTTGTAAAGTCTGGAGCAGGTTCAGATTCTTCAAGTTGAGTCTGATCTAGTTGATTCTGCATATGATCTTGAAACTTGATGTTCATAGATTCTTCCACAGATTGAGTCTTTCTATTGAAAAATTTATATGCTTTGCTTGAGGTTGAGTAGCCAAGGGAAATTCCTTTGTCTAATTTTTTTTCAAACTTCCCAGTTCGATCATTTGCAATTTTTCAAAATATAATACTTATAGCCAAATACATGGAAGCAAGAAACATTTGGCTTCTTCCCTTTAAATACTTCATAAGAAGTTTTCTCTAAAATAAGCCTCAAGAACACTCTGTTGATGATGTAGCAAGCTGTAGAAACTGCTGTTTCAGCCCAAAATTGAGAGGAAATTTTGCTCTCAATTAAGAGAGTTCTTACCATCTACTGCAAGGATCTATTCTTCCTTTCCACAACCCCATTTTGTTTTGGAGTGTATGGAGAAGAGAAGATTGGTGAGGGAGATGTGTAAGGAAAAGAGGCTGAAAAGCAGAAAAGCAGAGAGAGAGAGAGAGAGAGAGAGAGAGAGAGAGAGAGAGAGAGTACGAAGATAGAGGAAAAAGCGTGTGGCTGTGGAGTCTACTGTTCTTCTTCTTCGTGGCTGGATTTTCCATCGATTTTTGCTGCTTCTTGTGACACCGCTAACCCCTGCCGTGCTCGCACTCAAGCCTCGCGACGCTGCCTTCGTTCGATCCCACCGTTCCGTCTGTCAGCTCCTATTGTGCCGGTCTCTGCCGCGCCTATTGCTAGTCACTGTCGCAAATCCCCCAGCGATCTGTCGTCCTTACTTTGTCCGTGAGCCGAGCCGCCTAGCTTTGTCTCTGCTCCGACCTGCAACCGACGCTGTTCCTGCCTGAGTGCCGCCCCTGTCCCGCCTGACCTAGCACCGCGCCTGTGCCTCCCTATTACTGGATTTTCCCTTTGCCCGTGCCTGAGTAGAGCCACCTGCCGCCTCCCCTGTTTTGCTACTGGTCTAGCTACTACCCAAGCCTCCTTGCCGGAGCTTCGACGGACAACCGCCCACTCCGCACGGCGACCCATCACCCCCCGGTGAACCACCATCATGGACACCACAGCCGCTGCCCTTGCACCATCCTTAGCGGTGCCGAGTCTCCATCGGGGTTCAACCTATTGATTGGATTTTTGGAAAATTCAAATTTAGGTAGAAATTTTTTTTATTAGGTTTATTTTTTTAGGTAGATTTGTTTTATCTTGTTTTAGTTTTTGATATTTTATCTCTTTGTTTGAAATATCTTCTAATGCATGATTGAAATTCCTTGATGTAGCATCCAATTTGCAACTGCATGAATTTTTATTCTATTTATAAGGCTTTTGATATCTTGATCTTTAAGGCTTAAGATTAATTTATCGGTTTTATTAGCGAAATAATCAAGTTTGGATTTCAATTCGAATATAGATAATATTTTTGATGACCATGAATGATTTAGTGTTTATCTCTTAATTGTTTTGTTTATCCCGAAAATACAAAAAGAAAAAAATTGCATTTGCATCATGTAGATTAGAATTGATTGCATGATAGGTTAGTTATTTTAAAATACATGTTTAGAAGGCATTTAGAGTAGATATCATTTCATTTTAGTTTTCACTTTAGTTAGATTTTTAGTGGTTTTTAATTACGAATTTTCATAAAAAAAATACAAAAAGGAAAAAATCATGCACATGTTATGTAGGATTAGGTTCATGAAATTCTCGTCATCTAGTGATTGTTGCTAGGTTCATTTAGTTAGAAATTGCTTGTCATTAGAATTAAGTTATTTGGTTAATTTAGATTGCATATTTAATTGTTGCATTTCTTTAATTTCGAATTTCATGAAAAATACAAAAATTAGAATAAATTCATCTCATACTTCAGGATAGGCCACATGCTTATTTATGTCATATAGTTTAGGTCATTTTGCCATTTCATATTATTTCATGTTAGATTAGTAGCATGCATTGCATGATTCTCATTGAATAAGTGAAAAAAAAAAAAAAGAATTGCGTGTTAATTAGAAATTATATCTAGGACTGTTGATATGAATTCTGATTTAACATTGCATATGCTTTAATTGCTATGAGGTAAGTCTTCCAATTTATTCATTACTTTATCTGGGTGTTAAATTGATGGTTTGCATACCTGCATGATCACCTCACATGTTAGGGAAATAGATTTAAAATTAATTCAAGCTGCCTGTAAAACATTTATTTTTTCAAAATAAAAAAGAAAGGTACCGAAAGGGCGTTAGAGAAATCTAACATAACCAAATCCCCGAACTCATAATCTCTAGTTTGTAGGAGTAAAGTAAATCTTCCGTTACTTTACTTGTGTTTCTAATCGACCCACAAAAAATAGATTAGTGGCGACTCCTGATTGAAAAATCAATTGCATGTTAAGAACTTGAACCTAAGTTGTGAATTGGTATGGGCTTAGGAGAGCCCGAGCTAAGTTTAGTCTTAGCAATCCATTAGCCAAACCCTAGGTGGAACTCAAAAATTTGGTCGTGACAGCTTAGCGACTCCATTGGGGACTTGAGTTGAAACTCTTAGTGGACTTAGGCCAATTTTCTCTTCTATTTGAAAAAAAAAATATTTTTGTTTGGCAGCGAGGATCCCAAGTACGTCTCTAACGTTTAAGGTGTTAGATGTTCTTGTAGGATGGGGGGTATAAGGGGAGTAGTGATTGCTAACCCTTGTCTTACAGGTTGGAGTTAGGGATGAATGTTTTGAATTCAAACTATTGAAGTGTTGTTTGATATAAACTGTTGTGCATGCCTTGCATTACACTTTTGTACACATAACCTACCGCCTGACCTGGGCCGCACTAGGATACTTAGGATGGCATTGAGTTGGATATGACTTTGATTGCGAGGCTGCGTAGTAGAGGTTGCCCAACTTAATTCCGAAAGATTTTTTTTCTTGGTGTAAAAATGTTTACCTCTGCCCGTGAGACTACGCTGCATTGGGGTATCATTCTTGACTGAGCCGAAGTTAGGAGGACTTGACTTAGTATGTGAGGCTGCAACTAGTCATCCCACCCTGCTAACTTCACTTTGCTAAGCCTATCTAGAGTAGAAGTCGAACCTCACATCTCATGTGCTTGTCTATGGTTGTCGTCGATTTTCCTTGGTGAAGTAAGTCTTCTATCTCTATATTTTCCAATTTACTTACTTTGTCATTCTTTTGGTCTGTCCATGACAATCTAGCTTAGTTATTTGATCTAATTCATTTGTCAATCAGAAATGAAATGAAAAAATTGTCATGCAATGAATCATTTGAAAAAGAACTTTGGAGAATTTGTTTTCAATTCATGTCTAGGAAATTTGGTTCTTGCTAGGGTGTACTATTTTTATTTTTCTAGTTATTTTTAGGAAATTCCCTTCTTGTGCGAACTTTTCATGAAAAAATGAAAAATCGATCAGATCATTGTCATGGATTGGCTCTCTATTTACATCTCAAGCTTACATATTTTCATTCATTCAAATTAGGTCATAACGGATCCCGCACGTTCGCCTATTATTACACGATCAAGAGCTAAGATGGCCGACCAAACTGAAATGCGTGATCGTATGTCTGCTGTGGAAGACCAACTCAAACAGTTGCTCACCTCTATGCAACTTATGACAATTCAAATCCAATCCCTCCGAGCAAATCCGACTCCTGCACCTGCTCTCCCTGAGATAGTTGTCTCGAATCAAGCAAACAAGGCTCAAATGGGTGATTACGACATGCCTGAGCTGGAGGATGACCTACTGTTGGTCACTGTTGAAAAGGGCAAACCTGACAATGTCCTTAAGGCGGAGCAGGATGAATGCTTTGCAAAACTCGAGGAGAAAGTGAAGCAATTGCAAGGATCACAAAACTCACTCCCGTTCGACTTGTCAGTTTATGAGAAGGTCAAGATGCCAAAGAAGTTCAAAATGCCGGAGTTCGAGAAATACGATGGTACTTCCTGCCCGAAAGCACATTTGCAGATGTACCACGTGCGCATGTGTGAAGGTCCATGAGTGAAGGATCATTCTTGACGTATTGGGCCATGTGCACGTGGTACATCTGCAAATGTGCTTTCGGGCAGGAAGTGCCATTTACATAGGGGATATCCTCCTCCCAATCGATAATGATATGGAATGATTGAATCATGAGGAGGAGCAGGTTGCTCTCGATGATGGTGAGGAAGAAATAGATCCTTCACTCATGGACATGCCCCCACTTGAAGATGCATCCGATGAGGAGATAGTGATTGAGATGCCTCAACTGTATAAGCATGTCAACAATAAGGTGGTGCCTTGGTCCTATGACCTAGATGTTGATCTTGTTACAAGGTCTAGTGGAACTTATGCTCAAGCTAATGCTCAACCTGTAAAGCTTGTCACCGATGAAGAGGCTAAGAAATTTCTGGCTGTGATCAAGGCAAGCGAGTATAACATGGTCGACCAGTTGCGAAAGATGCCTGCTCAAATCTCTTTGCTTGAACTATTGCTAACATCCCCTGTGCATCAAAAGTTGCTGATGACTTCTCAAGGACTTGATCGCTTTCTTTGATGAAGAATTCCCTCTTGAGGGAAGGGGGCATAACAAAGCACTGTACATATCTGTCAAACACAAGGTTTCTCATGTATCTTGAGTGCTTATTGATAATGGTTCCGCCCTAAACATATGCCCATTGGCCACTCTTCACCGCCTCAACATAGACCCATCTAAGATACATGCTGCGAAGACTTCTGTGTGAGCTTTTGATGGCACAAAGAAGGAGGTGCTCGGAGAGATCCATCTTGATGTGCAAATAGGGCTGATCATTTTTAACATTCCCTTTCAAGTGATGGATATCCCCACCCATTTAATTTTCTGCTGGGTCGTCCCTAGATACATATTGCTGAAGCGGTGCCTTCAAGTCTTCACCAAGCTATGAAGTTTGTGATTAAAGGGAAGCTGGTCACTGTTTACGGTGAAAAAGATCACCGAATTCATCATGAGACAGATATCCCTATGTGGAGCCAGACTTTGAGTTCGAATCAAGTTATCACTCATTTGAATTGGTGTCCACCATTCACGCTTCCCGAGATTCGTCACCACCCACTCCTGAAGTTTCAAATGCTGCTCTCATGGTGGGAAGGGTGATGGTTGGGAATGGTTTTGTTACTGGCCATGGTCTTGGAAGAAAGGGTCAAGGTATTCGAAACCCCATTGAAGCCCCTCAGAGCTCCCGATCTGCTGGATTAGGGTACCATGGAAGAGGTGGAGAAGGTTCTTGAAGGCAAAGATAGGGAAGATAGAACTCGCCACCTGACAAGGGCGAGGCAGACAAAGCTTTCTACCTCCAAACATCCATGAGACATTCCCTGGTCCTCCAAGAATGATGCAAGATGAAGTAGAGGCGATGGACACCTTGGGGCAGCCAAGTGATGTATGGGATGGCATGGATGATCTAACAAAGACAGAAGACTCTGATGATGCCCTAGAAGGAATCACAAATCTGTTCGATGATCTCTTCGTAGGAGCCATTGACAAAGGACCTTCAGAGGACATGGGCGTTGGCCCGCAAGAGGACGATCATATAGCATGTGAAGGCTTGGAAACAATCCAATCTAATGCAACAAGTGTTGATAATGATGACCCCGAAGACTCGATTGAAGATTCCATTGAGGTGTAATGTAGCTGGGAACAACATGAAAAAGCCAAGGCTCTTACATCCGAGCAGCCCGTCATTATTAATTTAAGTGAAATTGAAGAAGCCAAGGAAGTGAAAATTGGGGCAAATCTCCCTACAGACGAGGCCGATCACCTAATTCAGCTACTGAAGGAATGTCAAGACATCTTTGCATGGACCTACGCTGACATGGCTGGGTTAGACCCGTCAATTGTGGAGCATTGTTTGCCTACTAATCCGGACATGCCACCTAACAAGCAGAGGCTGCGGAGAACTAAACTTGAGCTCTCCAAAAAGATAGAGGAAGAGGTGATGAAGCTTCTGAAAGTGGGATTCATTGAAGTCTCGCAATACCCTGAATGGGTGGCTAACATCGTTTCGGTGTTGAAGAAGGATGGTCGAGTTCAAGTTAGTGTTGATTATCGGGATTTGAACAAGGCTAGCCCAAAAGATGATTTCCCGCTACCTCACATAGATGTCCTTGTGAATAGTACTGCCTGATTTGAACTATTCTCGTTTATGGATGATTTTTCCGGGTACAATCAAATAAAGATGAAGGATGAGGACAAGGAGAAAACAACATTTATCACCCCATGGGGAACATTTCATTATAAGGTTATGCCTTTCGGACTCAAGAATGTAGGGGCAACCTACCAGCGAGCCATGGTAGCACTATTCCACTACATGATGCATCAAGAGATCGAGGTCTATGTTGATGATATGATCGCAAAGACTCGTCTTGGGAAAAGCTACGTTGAAACCCTAAAGAAGTTGTTTGATCGACCCGTGAATTCAAGCTTCGACTAAATCCTGCTAAATGCATGTTCGGAGCAACATCTAGTAAATTACTTGGATTCATTGTGAGCAGTAAAGGGATTGAGATTGACCCGGCTAAAGCTAAGGCCATATGTGAGCTGCAACCTCCCTCAACGATGAAAGAAGTCCGGAGTCTTCTGGGGAGATTGAATTATATTGCTTGATTCATTTCCTAGCTTTTTGAAACCGCCAAGCCATTCTTCAAGCTCTTGAAGAAGAATGTACGAGTCAACTGGGATGATGAGTGTCGAGAAGCGTTCAACAAGTTGAAACAACACTTGATGAATCCACCGGTTCTTGTCCCGCCATCGTCGAGGCATCCTTTGATTCTCTACCTCACCATTCATAGTGAGTCATTAGGTGCAATGTTGGCTCAAGAAAGTCCCGTCGATAAAAAAGAACGAGCCATTTATTACCTGAGTAAAAAGTTCACCGTGTCGGAACTGAAATATTCTGATGTTGAAAAGACTTGTGTTGTATTAGTGTGGGTGTTGCATAGATTGTGACAGTACACATTGCATTACCAGACGTTTCTTGTGACTGAGAATGATCCTATCAAGTACTTACTTGATTGGCCAGCTTTAAAGGGTAAGTTGGCTAAATGACAAATTTTGATATCAGAATTTGATGTGCAATATATGCCAGAAAAGTCGGTTAAAGGTCGAGTGATCGCCGATCTATTGGTCGAGAATCCGGAAATCTCAAATAACGATGACCGTTCCCTAGATGACCGTATCTTGAGTATAAATGAAGATTCATGGACAATGTTCTTTGATGGAGCTGTGAACTTGTTTGGTTATGGTACCGGGGCAGTTTTGATATCCCTAGACGGACAACACCATCCAGTAGCTGCAAAATTAATGTTCCCCTGCACTAACAATGTAGCCAAGTATGAAGCTTGTATCCTCGGGCTTCAAGCCACAATCGAGATGGGTGTGGCCAAATTAAAAGTGTTTAGGGATTCCACACTAATCATACTACAAACCGTAGGGGAATGAAGACTAAAGATGCCAAATTGCTCCCGTATCATGAGTATTTGGAAAATCTGATCAAGGAATTCGATGAGGTTTCATTTGAATACTTATCGAGGTCTCACAATCAATTTGCAGATGCACTCGCAACTTTATCATCTATGTTGAAAGTCACTAACGGATTAGAAGTCGAGCCTCTGAAAATAGAGGTTCTGCCAAGGCCAGCTTATTGTATGATCGTGACTGAAGAGCTTGATGGAAAAGCATGGTATTACGATATCATTAATTATATTCAGAAACAGGAATTCCCCGAGGGAAGTACTCCGGCTGATAGGAAATATATCATGAAGATGGCCTCAAAATTCTTCGTTAGTGGTGCGAATTTATATAAGAGGTCTTATGATTTAGTTTTACTGCGGTGTGTAGATGTAGCTAAAGCCACTCAAATCATGCAAGAAGTGCACGAAGGAGTGTGTGGCCCTCATATGGATGGGCACATGATGACTAAGAAGATTATGAGATTAGGCTATTACTGGCTCACACTAGAAAGTGACTGTATCTAGCATGTTCGAAATTGTCATCATTGTCAGATCCATGGTGACAAGATAAATGTTCCTCCAACAGAACTACACCAGTTTTCTGAGCCATGGCCCTTCTCAATGTGGGGGCATTGATGTGATCGGCCCGATAAATCTAAGGCTTCAAATGGGCATTAGTTCATTTTGGTGGTGATAGACTATTTTTCCAAATGGATTGAAGCTACATCCTTTGCAAGTGTCACCACTCGCATTGTTGTGAGGTTCATTAGGCGTGATATAATCGCTCACTATGGCGTTCCTAAAGCAATCGTCATTGACAACGGGACAAATTTGAATAACAAGCTTGTTGATGATTTGTCCAGCGAGTTCAAGATCAAACATCCAAATTCATCCCCTTATCGCCCTTAAATGAACAGGGCTGAGGAAGCGGCCAATAAGAACATGAAGAAGATCTTGGCTAAGACAGCTGAGAATTATCAAGATTGGCATGATAGGTTACCCTTCGCACTAATGGCATACTGAACATCGATCCACACTTCTACTGGGGCAACCCCTTTTGCTTTGGTGTATGGCACGAAGGCGGTTCTGCTTGTGGAAGTGGAGATTCCTTCTCTGAGAGTTTTATCTCAAGTGGAGTTGTTTGAGGCTGAATGGATGCAACAAAGACTTGAGCAGTTGAACTTGATTGATGAAAAAAGACTGAAGGCTCTTTGCCATGGCCAAATTTATCAGCAGAGAGCGGCCAGATCCTTCAACTGAAAGGTACGACCGGGACATTTCGAGGTAAATGACCTTGTCCTAAGGAAGCTGTTGCCAATCTTTCCAGATCCTGGGGGCAAGTTTGCTCCAAATTACAGTGGTCCATATGTGGTGAAGAAGGTGCTTCCTGGAGGTGCTTTGATCTTGGCAAAAATGGATGGTTGTGAATTTTTCACTCCAGTTAATTCTTATGCTGTTAAGAAGTATTACCCATGATTGAATTTGTTGTGTCATGTTTTAAATTGCAAACATTTTTATGATGAATAAATTGCATCATTGAGTTGCAAATTCAATTGTTCAAATTTGTTGCGAATCTTGCATTTTTCTTCCTTGATGAATCGTGTGAGATAAATTGAATGTGTCAAATGGGATACTTTGGAATGATGAGGGGCAAGCCTTATTCCATACACTGTTTCATACACCAATCCCTGGTGAGTTGTGTGGAAAAATTCCATGCCCATGAGGAAAATGGTGATCTCACAAAGGGTACATCAACCGAGGTGATGAGAGACAGTTTCTTCCTCTACCCAAAACACTATAGGTATACCCATTGTTTAGCCCTTTGAGCCCACACACATGAAGAACTTTTTAAATTATCTCTGTCAAGGATCATCCTATATTGGGACAAAATTTGAAATGAATGATAGGAATTTTCTTTCTGACACTTGCATCAATCTTTGAGTATTGCTTTCATAGTGTAACTCATGCGATAATTGAAGTGCCTTAGAATGACGAAGAGTAGTTATTTCTCTATCATATACACTTTTATCCATTGCATAGTCCACTTGAGCCTATGAATTCATTTTATATTAAACCCAATTGGTGTTCATCCCCCACACTAGGGCAAGGAAAAAAAAAAACAACCACCATTCAAGTGACATGATTTAGAATGCTGATAAAAGATGGAGGCTGTGCGAGCCCAAAGAAATAAGTGCAAAAAATAAGGGGCATGAAAAAACAGTGTGCTTGGTAAATGCAAGGCCAATGCCCAAAGAGAAAAATCAAACACTTGATGTAGTGAGTTGTATCCCCAACAAGGCGGTACTAAAAAAAACTCAAGTGTTGAGATGTTGCAATCGATGGAGTTGTGATGTGAAGAAAAATCTTTGACATTGAAGAAGAAAATTGATGGAAATGTCAAGATGATCACCGACTTTGACCCCCTAAACACTTTTTGAGCCTAATCATCCTTTCGTTTCTCAACCTATAACCAAGCCTGCGTTACGTCCCTTGCAAAGTCTCTTCAGATTATGACACTTGAATTAACGTAAAAGTTCATATGTTTGAGAGCATCGCTTGAAGAAGTGCGAGTAAGATCATTTTTGCCTCATTTTGTATGTTTCTTGACTTGTAAACCCCAAGATAATTGTAAAATGTCATTTTTCAATAGCCTCAACTCAAAGAGTCTCATTTGTTAAGCCATTGACTAAGCCCACATTATGGTCCCTCTTAAAGACCTCTCAGATTGGTAAGGTCGTACCATTTGCGAGTTTGCTTGGACCCTTGTTTGACATGACAATTGAAAAATAGAGTGATTGTCAAGATCCAGCATCAAAGGTTAGGATGAAATGGCCCTTTTAATGTGGATGAGTGAAAAGTCATTTCAGACTGAAAGATCCCTCACTTGACACATCCATGACACTCATGTGCTCAAATTGGAATATTCTTTTGAAGTCTTTCCCAATGGAAATTAGGTGATGCAAGATTTATAGAAATCATCTCGCATGAACCTCAAATGCACTAATGCATGTCTGTGACTACAAATGCATGTTGTCTCTCCTACGACCATGTTTTGCAGGAGACGTATCCCCGAGGATCAGAGATGTTACCTGGTAAGTATATTTCTATCCATATCTTAAGTACTTGTCATTGCATAGGTATTCTCCCTCAAGTGCATCAACACTCAACTTGATTGAACTGTCCCCTAGAGATTTTTCCCATTTAGGCGACCGTAGAGTGGTACGGGTTTTGGATATGTGACATTAACTACCTTGAATCACTCTACCCTCCTTGAAGGTAAGATATTCCAGGTAGGTTCTTTTACCATTTGCATTAGTATTTACATACAAACTGCATTCCAAAATTTTGACATCTCAGTTTGGATTTGGATGTTTCAATTTTTTTTGTTGAACATTTCACTTTGGATGTGAATGTTCTTCGATTTTCCTCATTATACCTTAGTCTAGATCTAGGTATTTCAAGCTTCCAAAATCATGACATCTCAGTTTGGATCCGGATGTCTTGATTATTTTTGTTGAACATTTCACTCTGGATGTGAATGTTCTTTGATTTTCCTCGTTATACCTTAGTCTGGATCTAGGTATTTCTAGCTTCCAAAATCATGACATCTCAGTCTGGACCCGGATGTCTTGATTATTTTCGTTGAACATTTCACTATGGATGTGAATGTTCTTCGATCTTTCTCGTTATACCTTAGTTTGGATTTAGGTATTTCAAGTCCCAAACTCTTGACATCTCAGTTTGGATCTAGATGTCTTGATTATTTTCATTTAAATATTTCACTCTGGATGTGAATGTTTTTCAATCTTTCTCGTTATACCTTAGTCTAGATCTAGATATTTCGAGTCCTAAACTCTTGACATCTCAGTCTAGATCTGGATGTCTTGATTATTTTTATTTAAATATTTCACTTTGGATGTGAATGTTTTTCAATCTTTCTCGTTATACCTTAGTCTGAATCTAGGTGTTTCAAGTTCAAAAATTTCGACATCTCGATCCGGATCTAGATGTCTTAATTATTTTCGTCTAAACATTTCACTTTGGATGTGAATGTTTTTTTCGACCTTTCTCGTTATACCTTAGTTTGGATTAAGGTATTTCGAGTTCAAAATTTTTTACATTTCAGTCTGAATTTGGATGTCTTAATTCATTTCATCAAACATTTCACTTTGGATGTGAATGTTTATCGACCTTTTTCGTTATACCGTAGTCTGGATCTAGGTATATCAAATTCAAAAATCTTGACATCTCGACCTGGATTTGGATGTCTTAATTCTTTTCGTTGAACATTTCACTTTGGATGTGAATGTTTTTCAAGCTTTCTCATTATATCTTAGTCTAGATCTAGGTATGTCGAGTTCAAAAATCTTGACATTTCAGTTTGGATCTGGGTGTCTTAATTCTTTTCATTGAACACTTCACTCTACATGTGAGTGTTCTTCTCAGTTTGGATGTTTTAATTTATTATCTCTTAGACTTTTCAAGGAACCTGAGTGAAAACTGGTTACTTGTGGGGTAAATGAGGATTTATCATGTACCTCAAGATGCTCTACCGCACTAATTGGTAAGTAATTGTGGGAACGGTCTTTCCTTTTGTATCATGCATTTGCATTAGCATTTCCATGCATCATATAAATTGCATTTTAAAATGGGATTCATTTTTCGACAAAAAAAAAAAAAAGATCATTCAGTGCATGTGCATGGTCAAAATTTAGGTTTTAATTTGTTTTTGAAGGCAACCTATACGAGCTCATCTTCAAAGAGGGGCAGTTGTTGACACCTAAATTTTGGCGATCCAGTCATTTATTTATTGCGTAGAAAATTATGGGTTAATTTTATCCCTGAAAAAATATTAATTGAATATCATATAAATTTATGTGCATTTATTTTTAGTTTGTATGTTTTGCATTTATCTTTTGGATCGGTGATGGATGGATTCGAATTAGTGGTTCTGAGCTTTAACTTGGCAGATTGGACTAAGCCCATGAAGCGAGCAAATTGGCCCAAGCCTGTCTTTTTTTAATGATCGGAAATTATCTCGTGAGAAATTGGAATTCAAAATTTTTCCGGGATATGATGGATTTTTTTGGATAGGACAGGTGTGACAAAAAAGTATTGCGATTTATCTTTGCAAGATTCGGATTTAGAGAAAAATTCTATCATAATCTTGAATCCTTATCAATATGGGATAAAATTGGTGAAGAAATATTGCGGATGTGGATTCGAAGAAGAAATTGAAATCCTAGTCTTTCACCTATAAAAGGGGTTTTTTTTTTTTTTTTTTCTCGAGTGGGGGTTGGGGTTGAAAAAAAAAGAAAAGAAAAGTCAAAAGGGTCAGCAGAGAAGACTGGTGAGGGAGACGTGTGAGGAAAAGAGGCTGAAAAGCAGAAAAGCAGAGAGAGAGAGAGAGAGAGAGAGAGAGAGAGAGTATGAAGACAAAGGAAAAAGTGTGTGGCTGTGGAGTCTACTGTTCTTCTTCTTTGTGGCTGGATTTTCCACCGGTTTTTGCTGCTTCCTGCGACACCCCTGGCCCCTACCGTGCTCGCACCTGACCCCTGTGACGCCGCCTCCTTTCGATCCTGCCGTTCCATCTGCTTGCTCCTACTGCGCCGGTCTCTGCCGCGCCTACTACTAGTCACCGTAGCAAATCCCCCGGCAATCTGTCGTCCCTGCTCTATCCGTGAGCTGAGCAACCTAGCTTTGTCTTTGCTCCAACCCGCGATCGACGTTATTCCTACCTGAGTGCCGCCCCTGTCCCGCTTGACCCAGCATCGCGCCTGTGCCTCCCTACTGCTGGATTTTCTCTCTGCCCGAGCCTCCTCGCTGGAGCTCCGATGGACAACCTCCCACTCCACATGGCGATCCATCACCCCCCGGTGAACCACCATCACAAACACCACAGCCGCTACCCTTGCATCGTCCTTAGCTGTGCCAAGTCTCCATCGGGGTTCAACCTACCGATTGGATTTTTGGAAAATTCAAATTTAGGTAGAAATTTGTTTTATTAGGTTTATTTTTTTAAGTAGATTTGTTTTATCTTGTTTTAGTTTTTGATATTTTATCTCTTTGTTTGAAATATCTTCCAATGCATGATTGAAATTCCTTGATGTAGCATCCAATTCACAATCGCACGAATTTCTATTCTATCTATAAGGCTTTAGATTGAATAATTATTCACGCGAGAGTAAAATTGATATCTTGATCTTTAAGGCTTAAGATCAATTTATTGGTTTTATCAGCGGAATAATCAAGTTTGGATTTCAATTCGAATATGGATAATATTTTTGATGACCATGGATGATTTAGTGTTTATCTCTTAATTGTTTTGTTTATCTTGAAAATACAAAAGAAAAATTGCATTTGCATCATGTAGATTAGAATTGATTGCATGATAGGTTAGTTATTTTAAAATACATGTTTAGAAGGCATTTAGAGTAGATATCATTTCACTTTAGTTAGATTTTTAGTGGTTTTTAATTACGAATTTTCATAAAAAATACAAAAAGGAAAAAATCATGCACATGTCATGTAGGATTAGGTTCATGAAATTCCCGTCATCTAGTGATTGTTGCTAGGTTCATTTAGTTAGAAATTGCTTGTCATTAGAATTAAGTTATTCGGTTAATTTAGATTGCATATTTAATTGTTGCATTTCTTTAATTTTGAATTTCATGAAAAATACAAAAAAATTAGAATAAATTCATCTCATGCTTCAGGATAGGCCGCGTGCTTATTTATATCATATAGTTTAGGTCATGTTGCCATGTCATATCATTTCATGTTAGATTAGTAGCATGCATTGCATGATTCTCATTGAATAAGTGAAAACAAAAAAAAAAAATTGCGTGTTAATTAGAAATCATATCTAGGACTGTTGATATGAATTCTGATTTAACATTGCAGATGCTTTCGTTGCTATGAGGTAAGTCTTCCAATTTATTCATTGCTTTATTTGGGTGTTAAATTAATGGTTTGCGCACCCGTATGATCACCTCACTTGTTAGGGAAATAGATTTAAAATTAATTCAAGCTGCCTGCAAAACACTTTTTTTCAAAATAAAAGAGAAAGGTACCAAAATGGCGTTAGAGAAATCTAGCGTAACCAAATTTCCGAACTCATAATCTCTAGTTCGTAGGAGTAAAGTAAATCTCCCGTTACTGTACTTCGATTTCTAATCGACCCACCAAAAATAGATTAGTGGTGACTCCTGATTGAAAAATCAATTGCATGTTAAGAACTTGAACCTAAGTCGCGAATTGGTATGGGCTTGGGAGAACCCGAGCTAAGTTTAGTCTTAGCAATCAATTAGCCAGGTGGTACCCGAAAATTTGGTCCCAACACAAACTATGAGCAACTTGCATGAAATCAGCGGTATTGGAAACCTCTAAATGCGCTTTACAACTTTCTAGAAGGGCTCGCGTCCAAACTAAGTCAATTAGGTGCTCTAAGATTGAGATTTCTAAGAGTGTGCGTATTAGTAACTAAGAAAAACAGAATACAAGCATGTATTAAGAAACCTCAAAATCATTCAAATAATGCACAAACGACATGAATAAATCACATGGGACTTAGGATTAGATGTGAAAGAAAATTTGGATAATCATCTAACTCTAAGTCAGCATGAAAAAATGCCATACAATCTAAATGACATTACGAAATGATTAAAGATTCCTACTAATATGCTTGAGAGTTTCTAGATGAACATGCACTTTTGTGGCACAAATTTAACAAGCAAAATAACACTCAAATGATATGATCTAAACATGTACGCAAACCTTGTAACATGCAGATCAATTGTCAAGATGATATAATGGCAAGATTTGGTTTCTATGTGACTCAAACAAACATGGTGAGGTGCATATATGGTAAGGTTTTGTTTCAGCATTAACTCCATAGAATGGGCATGATTTCAGCCATTTCAAGAAATAGAAAAATCCTACAAAAAATCATACATACAGAGCATGCAATGATGAACATTTCTTGTTACGAGTTCAAAATCAAAATGTGATCGCATGAATCATAGCAAAAATAGCAAAATAGAGATGCATATCTAAGCTATGTATTGTTACAGCACATTTTCACTTTAATTCATACAATTGACTCACTTGCTAACATCAAGACTTTGCAAAGCATGCATCAATTGAACATATGCAACATGCATTTCAACTTTCATGAGGATTTGAGACCAAACAAGCTCATTTGTGGACTAAATTTTACCAATACAGAATTCGGACCAATATAGGGCAAACTGTCCTATGTTTGGATCTAAGCGATTTTGACCTAATTAATTATGTCTAAAAATTCCCAAAAAAGTACAAGACATACTCCACACTGTCACGAGCAACTTTCATGAATGAAAGTTCTTCTAGAAATCAACATTGAGATCAGTATAAAAATGACAAAATCAGAGATCAACACGGAACAGACTAACTTAAGCTTAGATCTGAGTGGATTTGACCTAATTAAACACTTTCAAAAATCTCGAAAAATTTACAGGACATGCACAAGATAATTCGGAATGAAAATCATGAGGATAACATTGTCAGAAATCATCACAGGAGGCTACATAAAAATAATAAAATCACATTTCACAACAAATACAGATTTGAAAATCAACCTAAACTACTGTAGAATCGCTCATTTTTGGAGGTGTTTTTCGAGGGTCAAACAATGTTCGATTGGGGTGTGCAACCTATCAATTCGAAGCTTATGATGTGTATTATCTAAGCTTAAAAGGACTCAAGTTTAATTCATTTCGGACCTCATTTTGGCCAAAATGGTAGGTCAGTTCAAGAATACAAAAATGCAAGTTTAATGTCAAATCAAGACAATCATTCAAGTTCATTATCCAAGAACACTCATCCATAGCAAATCAACATCTCAACCATCATCTAGCATCCAAACATCACATATTTTCCTAAAATGGAACCCTAGCCCCAGCCGGTTAATCCGACCTCATTTCACGGGGTTTAAGATCCATATCGTTACCTTTATTGCATTTTTGTTGATTTTGATCACAGTCGATTGAATCAAATTGCCGACACACATTCAAACCTCCATGAATCGCCAAGGACTAGGTCTCGACAACAAGGAAAATCTCTGAGAGGCAACCAAAAACACCGGTTTGGGGCTGAACTAGAACCGGTCCAATCGAACCGGCCTCCGTGTGCTGTTGAAGATATAGTTGATCGGAGTATTTTCGGCTACTGGATGGCTGAGCTCCAGTTACCTAGGGCTCGTGGATGAGCTAAAGAGAAGATCAGCGCCTTGTAGGACCTTTAGGGCGCGCATGATAAAATTTCTACTTCTCTATTTCTCTGTTTCTCTATTCTCTAGAACATGTTTGGAACAGAAATCCGTTTGGTAACGCAATTTGATTTTTCTATTTCTAGAACATATTTCTACTCCGGAAATAGATTTGAAGATGAAATCAAAAGCTAAAATTTTTAACTTCTCAATTTCTGAAATAGAAATTGAGAAATCAGTTTCTAGCCAGAAATCAATTTCTGTTCTAGAAATTTTGTCATGCGCACCCTTAGTGGTCGCTACTTAAGAATGAACTGGTTTTGGTTCACTAGTGGAGATTTGGACGTTGGAACAAATTCGGTTTGTGATCAACCAAACTCCAGCCCCCTGATGATTGAATAAAGGCTTGGTGTAGGATTGGAAGTGGTTGAAGGTGTCGGAAATAGCCTCTAGTCTTTTATCAAACGGAAAAAATCACTGCCAGTTCAAGATGATTTGATCGCCAAACAAGAGGAGGCTTGGGCGGGTGGATCTGATTGTGGCCAAAGCTGGAACTTGCTTCGATCATCGCTGGGAGCGAAAGACGAAGGGGCTAGACAGTGGTGCAAGGATGAAGACCGTTGGCTAGGGCTAGAATTGTCAGTCAAGTGGTTCGCTAGAGGGAATTCCTGCCCAACTAGGAGGGAGAAGAAGGTAGTTAGAAAAGGTAGGAAAAGAGAGAAAACATGAGAGAGAGACTAGTAGAGAGAGATAATTTTGGTGCAGAATGAGCCCCCCTAAAAATGGAGGGAAAATGAGCTTATATATTACTCTCAAACCATCCGATTTTGTTCGTCAATTCGATCTAATGGTCGAAATTTCGATCCATTAGTCAAAAGTTGAGTTTGAAGGGTCTATTATGATGTGGAAGTGTCGGGTAACTGATCTAATGGATTTGTCAAAACCTGAGCCAAAATCGAGAATTGTGTTAAAATGCTCAATTAGGGATCAAAATGCAATTTTATGAAATTCGAAGATCAATATACAAAATTTTGGGAAATTGAGGGTGCATAAATGAAATTAGCATTGTGAGGATTCTAGAACTAGTCGTCAGAGGTCAGGAACCGGCCGGTAAGGGGCTGAACCAACCATCCTCGCCGGTGGCCAGTCATATCGATCAAATCGGTTTGGTTCGGTTCGGCTGATTTTTGACTGGTTCTTGATCGGTTTGGTCCAGTTTGGTGATTTTGCCCACTTGGGACCCTTATGGGTCCAAAATTTATGTAATTTGATCCATAAAGGACTAAATTAAAAAGGAATTTTATCATATTTAAGAAGAAATTGGCCAATTAAGGTACAATTAAGTTAATAAAACCTTATGAACGTTATTGAACTAATTGAATGATTATCATGAAAAGCAACGAGTCAAAATCATGGGTGCTTTGAATTAGGCCTAAAGGGACAAAATGGTAAAATTTACAATTCAATGAGCAAAATTGCAAATTAACTAAAATTAAATTCAATTGATGTCACAATTACCCTATCTAATGAACTACCCATATATAATAAGATCACTTATCGTATTCAAATTGACCTTTAATTGAAATGCTCGAACTTATGTCAAAAATGGATCTAGGCCTAATATCCAAATTGAACCTAGATTTATGAAATTAAATCATAACCATGAATGAGTCAATTCGAATTTTGACAATTGAACCTTAATTGCTTGACTTTCTTATGCTTAGGAGGATAAAATTCTTCAAACTAATAAGCTTTGATATGAATTTTCTAAAATCAATTTCGGATTTGGACTTATATTAAGAAAATGAGTGAAGAATGATTGCTCGTTCGCAAGTCATGAAGGATCGATTTTGGTTCCCTAATTAGGTCTCAAAACGACAATTTGTATTTTGAATCGGTAAATTGCGAAATTGAATGCACATGTGGATTTAAAATAGTCCCTAAACCAAATGTTGAAAAATGAACTATGCTAAAATAAAAGTAATTTTTTTTAGTCAGTTTAAGACCTAAAACTAAAAAATTCATAAATCAAGGTTCTTAATTGGATTTTGTGAAATTTTCAACACAAAAGTCAAATTGTCATTAAAAGATATGTATTTGTGCATTTTTTATTTTTTCAATTTTTTTGGGGTTAAAGGTTTGACCAAAAGTCAGCTATTTAGTTGACTTTTCCTAAAATGTTGATTTCTTAATCAAATATTTGAATTTTTGAGAAATTGATTCAACAAAAGGAATAAATGAAATCTTTTTAGATTAAGAGTCAATTTTTGACCTGAGTTGACTTTTGGTTAAAGAGTTGACCAAAAAGTCAACTTAAAAGTCAACCGTTTTACTTTTGGATTTTTCTTGAAAATGAACTAGAAATTACTTGCAATGACAATGCAAAAGAAAGAAATGAAAAATGACACATTTTGGTCAAGAAATGGAGCTCATTCGTAATTAGAAATCCAAATCTCATTTTTTTTAAAAACTTTTTAATGACTCGTCGACTAAAAATAATGTGTTAACAAGGATCTCGTTGTGTGAATGCAATTGCAGCAGCTAAACATCGCATTGTTATCACTACGAGAGTGGAGAAGTGTTCACTTGGAGATCTAATAGAGGTGAAATTCATTTGGTTTCTAAATGGTGTAGTATAGGGGTGAGTGCGGTTCCCGGATCTATAGAGGGAGGTTCTAGTTTCTGATTCCATTTTTTTTTTTTTTTTTTCAGAATTGGCAATTCCTGGTTCCTATAGAATTGAAATTGAAACCGAAATCAGGTTCCTAAAACTAAAAGCCCTAATTAGACTTCAATTTGTTTCTTCTCTTTTTTGTTTATTCCTTCTTCCTGTCCTTGACTCCCCTTTCTGTTTCCTCTTTCGCCTTGTCCTTGACTCCTTTCTATCACTCTGAAATCTCTGTCCAATGACAACTCAACTCTCTCCTCTTGGCAATGCCTTTGACGACGACTCGATGCCGTTTGACGTCACTCGACACCGCTCGATGCCTTGATGTCGCTTGACGCCACTCACCCCCTTTGACTCGTAGCCCTCGATGTCGCTCGACGCCCCTCAATGCCTTCAATGCCGTGCACCTCCCTCGACGCCCTCGATGCCACTCGCTACCCTCGACGTTGCTCGTTGCCCTCAACATTGAAGAACCTCGCTCCTCACTCGATCGCAGGTATAACCTTTGCACCATCTTGTTGTTTCTTGTAACATCCTTGATTTTGACCTTTATTTTAGTCTCGGCTAGTAGGCTAAGGATTGGTACGCCGATGGGGGGAATATGCCATGAATTGACTTGAGGGTTGGTTATGGGCCGTGAATTGTGGCACGAGACCTTGGACTGGCCATAGAATCAACCCTAGGATCTGTTAACTGGCCCTTGGACCATCCGAGAGTCTTTTCATGGTAAAAGAGAAGTCAGAACTTGGTTTCACCGGTTAAACCCGGTTGTGTCCACTTTCTCTGATCATGTCTTAGGCATGAACCTCAGGCCAAATAAGATAGTTGATTATGGTCAAACTTGATCAGTCCCTAACTAATGATAAGGCCTTCAAAATTGAGATATTCCAAGTTGCATTTAACGCCCTTGTCTTGTAGTTAATTAAGGAGCTTCGATTGAGATGGACACATGGCACATTAGGCCTTAGCCTTGAAAGACAAGTATGAAATTTCGACTAGTAAAATTTTCTTAGAAAAACAAATGTGAACTAATGTGAATGCATTAAATAATGTGTGGAAAATGATGTTCCTATAACCTAGGCTTAATCATACCCTAAATACCTAAGTGTGAAATGTGGATTTTGGAGGCCACAAAAAAAGGGCACACGCCCAAGAGGAAAAGGGAGAGAAGCCAAGTCAAGTCCAAACTTTGAACTCAAGATAAGTTTACATTAATTTCTCTTGGAATTTAGCCATTCAATGAGCAAGGTGAAGTGTCCAAGCTAACCTAGGACCTAGTTGGAAACTTGGAGGATAAGGATGTCCAACAATTAATGCTTCTTGACCAAGTAGGGCGCCACCTCTCTCCAATTAGATATGCCACCTTTGATTTTCGAAACTATTGGACCTTCACTATTTCCAATTTTATAGAGATTTTTATGATTCGAATTTGGAAGAACTTTCTTCTTAAAAGTTGTTCAGAACATCTTGACCTACAACATACTTAAATTTTCGATTTTTCTGAGGTGAAATGGTTGGGACTAAGGCCCAATCATTTACTGTCTGGAATCTGCTCAATGTAGTAAAAACAGTGACCAAACTGCCTTCTCAAATTTTTATAACCTTTTCCCTTTAGAATTTGGACACACTTCCTGCACAAAAATTTTAAAGGACATCCTTTTCTAGAACATGCAAAAATTTCAAAGATTTTTGTGAAGATTTGGATTTCGAAATTAGTCCTTCTTTGCAGTCGTTGGATCTGCTTGATGGGCAGATTGTTAGGTTGTGTTTAGTGATTTGATGCTCTTTCTACAGCACGAATTCAACTTGGATTCCTTATTAAAAATGTTATTTAAGGCCTTATATACAACATATTAAAATTTCATAATTGTTCGATTCCGTTTGATAGGGTAATGACATTGATTTTGAAAATTACTCGAAATTATTTTTCACCCCAACATAAGAGTCACATGCCCAACTTGGAGGGCAAGAGGGTTGCACGCCCAACTTGAGGAGCAAAGCTAATCTAGAGTCTTCTTGATTTAGGATAAGGATGCATTAAAATCTTTGGACTCTAGTTCTTCAATGCCAAGTTGAGGTGTCCCTTAAAGGAATATGCCATAATGCCTCTTGACATAAAAAAAACTTGGAGAACAAGTTTGTAGTATGAGCATGTCTAACTTAATAATTACTCAAAATCCAAACATTAAATGAGAGAGGCTTAGTCATTGGCTTAGGTGTCCCCATAATAATTACGTGTAATTACTCCATGATGACTCAACCCCTTAGGTGGACCAATGGAAAGATGAGCAAGTGTCTCCCCTAGGAACTAGACTTGCCACTCATCTTTTTAGCTTGCCACCTCCTTACCCTAGGTTGTCCATCTAAATGAAGATGGTTGGTCCACTTGGAAAGATTATCATGAGGGGTTTGCCTATAAATAGAGGCATTCCCTCCCCTCATTTCTACACCACTTCCTCTTCCTTCTTCATTCTCTCGACCTCACCCTCATTGCCGCCCTCTCCCTCTTCTCATGGCCGTGCCCCTCTTGCTCATTTGCTCGCCTGCACGTTGCTTGGTCACCTAGGTCATTCCTTGAAGTGTTGTAAATAGAACTTACTAATATCTAGTTAGGGTGTTGTGTTACGCTAATCCAAGCGTGTAGCGAGTCCATGATTGAAACGTTATGACTATGTTCTTGCTTGAGGTTTGGTTGTGTTTGCTTGGATCAATTTAGACCTTGTTCCTTGATTGAGATTGATTTTTGTTTGATGAGCTTTAGCTTGTGCTTTGGTTTGAGTTGCTTTGGAAGAAGCTCGGTTCATGTGTTTATTAGATATGCTTTGGCTTTTGCTTTGAACAAACCTATTTAAAAAGCATTTTTGTGAAAAAATGCTTGGTATTTCCTTACAAAACTATTTCTAACCGTTTTCACAAATGCATGTTCTAGTTCACACCCTGAGCTCCAAAAAGGGGTTTCGTCGGCCTTGAACGCACGTGGGATCTCATCGGATTAGTCCTTTCATGGTCTCGGTGCAATATCGAGGTATATCGTTCCCGAGCCAAGTTAGGTACTATATCGTTGCTCAAACGTGTCGGATTAAGCCGCGATCCTTAATTCGCGCCGGTATGTTCAACGTCTCGATTTCGGTAAGTCATTTCACACACTTATGCATGGCACGCCTTCGGGCCCTTGAACTAAAAGCAAAGATAAGAACCGGATTGTGATGTTTGATGCATGGACGCATGATGGACTAATTTATGCCGTCGATTGATTGATTTAACAATGATGCCCCCTCGCCAACAGGATGCCTCGTTAATAAGAACGGGATGCCCCCACACAAATGGGATGCCTCGTCAAAATGACGGGATGTTGTAATAATTCTAGCCATCACCCTTCGATTATGGGACGTTCCTTGAATAAGTTCGGATGCCTAGTGGATTACGAAAAAGTCAATGGATTTCGATTGTTAATAAATGAATCTTGGGTGCATGAGTTCCTCATATTACGTAATGGATCTTGGTTATGCTTGCATCATGTTGAGTGAGGCGTGAGTTACTCATGTTGTGATTCAATCTTGGTTTATGCTTGCATATTGTAGATTAAGGATTTCTCATGTTTCATCCAAGACAAATATTTTGTTTTGCTATTAGTTTGCCATTGACTAATGTCTTGGATGAGTTTTATGCTTGTTGATATGCGAGGCATCCTCCTACTCGGAAATTAGTGAGTTTTACTAATTGAGTCCATGATTCACCCCGTTATTTTTCAGAATTGTGAGTATGGAGGACTCACACTAGTGCAAAAGTTGCAGTATTGTTAGATGAGCTAAGGCTTACCCAACCTTTGGACATCGAAAATGTGGTGGTGGTAAATATAATGGCTTGTGACAAAGGGCCTGTAAACATAACTGATGTAAATGCGTATTTGCAAGTGGTTGTTTTCCTGGCTATTTATTCTTGTTTGGGTGTTGTTTGTAACGTTTTTGCATGTGCTTAATGAAAAGATAAAAGGAACGAGACGGTGATGCGCCTGGGACGTTGCGAAAATAACCCTCATCGCTTGTGACCTTAGAGACCGAGTTGGGGTCGTTACATTTCCGCTCTTTAGTCTTAGAATGGCACGGTTCAATGATCTGTTAATGAATTTTGTCTTTATTTGATTTCGAGCTCGTTGAGGTTAGCGTAGAGAGTCTGATTGGGGAATCTTAACGCATTGCCGACCGTCTGAACTGGAAATAGAGGATGGTTAAAGTAGAGTCTTTTGGCTAAATAGAGGATGGTTAAAGTAGAGACTTTTGGCTTTCCTTTGGTTTTGCTTAGTTTTTACATTTTAGCTGCTTTACTTGGGCAATTTCTAAGATGTGGGAGTGTCATTAGTGACGGTTCATTGTTGGGCTTGATTTTCCATATTTTCTGGTTGTGGATCTAGAGCTTATGTGGATATGATTAGCAATGAAATCATTTACTTGTTCATTTAGGGGGAAAATGTACAATAAGTTCACATTTGATTTGAGCTTGATTGTCCTTTCTTAGATTAATTTGTTCAATTCATGGTGATGGCCAAAGCAATCGTGCATGCTTTTTGGGCTAAAGATGTCATGTCTTGATCCTCTGAGCACGTGCCCATCCCTCCTTGGTCAATTAAATTGTGACATCCCAAGACACGTCGCCGACTCATTCATTTTAATACGCACGTGGAAGCAAATAATTAATCCCCAGACAACAACAAGATGTGATAAAAAAGTAGGGCCACAATTTTCAAATCAACATTTTATTAAAAATCACAATTTGGTTTATAAACAGAGGCCAACTCTAAGGTCTAAGTATAGGAAGCCTATCTTCAAAAAGAATTTCTGAGCCATCCATACTCCTGACTCTTTCGCCTCAACTCCGGGATTCTTCACCCTAGGGACCTGAAAATGTTATCCCACAATGGGGTGAGACGATGTCTCAACAAGTTCAAACTTAAGACCTGCCGAGGAAGAAAATACGCCCAAAGGACTGCCTAAGCACAATCATGAGTCAAAGGACTTACCTTGGCCTTAGTTCCTTCCTGCAAGTCAATTCAATTCATACAATCCATATATTCACCAAATCACTTCAATCAATCACTTCACAAATCAATTTACCCAACCGGATCGAATCATCGATCAATCGATTTAGTCGATTACATGTCATTGAGACCATTCCTGGTCATCTCAATCAATACTATCTATAAAGTCTGATCATAATCGATGACTGCTTACTTTAAGCCGATAATCAATAGTATAGCTCGCCAGAAGTTGCCTCAAATACTGAGAAAATATACTATATATATGCTCGCCAGAAGCTGCTAGCCATACTTTCATAGTATGCTGAAAATTATATATGTTTGCCAGAAGCTGCCAGCCATACTTTCATAGTATGCTGAAAATAATGTATGCTCGCCAAAAGCTGCCAGCCATACTTTTATAGTATACTGAAAATAATATATTCTCGCCAAAAGTTGTGAGTCAAACTTTTATAGTATGCTGAAAATTTTCATTTAATCAAATCATCATTTTTATCTTTCCCGTTAAAAATAATCGTGTATGGGTACACACTCGGCCTTAGCCAAAATATGATTTTCCCTCACTTGAAAATCACTTGAAAATCCCACTATTTTCAACAGTCTACAAATCCATTTTTGGCGCTGTAAACCAACGCCTGGTGATTTTCTAATTAATTATTGAAATTATTTAAATTTAGGAATAAATTCCCAAAATACAAATCACACAAAATACAATTCAAGACAAGCTCTAAGATGTATTAAAGCTCGTAATTAGGTAATGAAATTACCTATGGTTTATGCTTTAGCCATTAGTTTTCTCTTAAGGTTATGTGTTATGTGCTTGTGTTTATGAGATTTTAAATTAGATAGATTAATGATAATAATCTATGCTTGGCTATGCACTTTATAGATTAAATTCCTATAAATAAAATGTTACAAGATTTTTGGCCATGTGGAATTTGAAATTTAAAATTCATAGAAGAAAGAATAAAAATGGAAAAATTTAATTTAATTTAGGTTTGGGCCTTAGGCCCAAAGGGGGGATTTTTGGTGGGCCGAATGGCCGGCCCAATAGAGGCCCACGGATGGGGCTGTCGCCGGCCCAAGGGAGGCCCAAGAAGGAGGGTGGCCGGCCCATGCATGAGCCTTGCCAAGTGGCAAGGAGGAGCTTGCATGCATTGGCCAATTGGAGTGGCAAGTAATCATTGCCAATGATGGAGAAATGGGGAAATAAAAGGAAGAGGAGAGAGAGAGGGTGGCCGGTTGTGTTGTTCAGCCAAGTGAGAGAGAGAACCGTGTGAGAGAGAGAGAGAGTGAGGCCGAGAGAGGAGAAGCCGAGAGGGAGAGGAAGGAGTCGCCGCCGCACGCCGTCCGTCCGTCGCCGGTGTGCCGTCTGCTTGCTGCTGTTCGTTCGGTCTAGAGGCAAGTTGGGATCCGCTTTCTACTCTTGCATGAATGTCTTGCATGTGTGGTCGGAATCTAGGATGTTTGGAGGCAAGAAAGTGAAGCTAATGTGGTTTGTTTTCTTGAGTTGCATGCTGTTTTCGTGAGATCCGCCTGACTCAGAATCTTGTGAGAGCTTTCATGCATGTTTTGAGTTCGATTTTGACTTTGATTTCTTCATAAAAGTTGTAGCCAACATCTTAAACTAAAACATACTAAAATTTAGTACAAAATGATGGATATTTGAGGGGTCAAACTCTCATCCTACGGAGACACCAGATCTGGAACGATTTCACTGACCTTTCGGTGGATTTGTGGTTGCATGTTGATTTTTGATAAGAATCTCTCTTCGACTTCTTCATGAAACTTGTAGAGAACATCTTGAAGTTTAACATACTAAAATTTGAAGTAAAATGAACAAGTTTAGCCTAGTGAATCGACTTACTCTTGAAGATGGTAGATCTGGAAACACGGTACTGGACATCCGAGACTTCATGGACCCATATGGTGACTATTATTTGAAAATTTGACTTAGGTTCCTTAATGAAAGTTGTAGGAGACCCTTTGAAGTAAAACATATCCAAATTTCAGAGGAAACGAAGAAGAATAAGTGGTTTAAAAATCAGTATTTCGGAGAAGCATACACTGGACGTTTCGGTGCTAGATCCAGAAGCTTCGTATGACTATAGAAAATAATATAAAACGAATTTGGCTTGGAAGTCTTCATGAAAAATCTGCTTTAGTGTCTTGGATATAACCTGGTAAAATTTTATAATTTTCGGAGGTCGTTTGGATATTTTAATCAAATTATTTCGGAAACTGTGCATTCTGTTTCTGTCCGAATTTGCATGCTGTTTTGTGTGAATTGTACCTTCTTGTGTGGAACTCTATTGGGCATGTGCTTTCCATGAAATTGCTATCTTATTGTCTTGTCTATCACATGTCTTAATTTCATGATTTGTGAGAAGCATATGGATATTTAATTTAGATATTTTCTAAAAATGGTACTTGCTGGAATTTTGTAAAAGGCATGAAATATGGATTGGATGATGATGTCTTGATGTATGCATGATAATGAATTGAGATGCATGTATGAATTCAATGCTGAATATGATCTTGTTTGCCATTACATTGTGTGCCATGCTGAGTTGAGGTATGAATTGGTAAACATGAATAATGATGAATGAGGAAACCGTTTGTGGCGGATGATAATGCCCTGGGAGTATCAGGATGCCCGGGATGGGGGGTGCCGGATGCCCGGAATGTATAGAGATACATGGCCGGATGGCCTCGGGAGTTTCGAGATGCCCGGAATGGTTGGGTGCCGGAAGCCTCGGAGGTCTTTGCCCGAGGGCATGCCTCGTGATGCCGGTTGGGATGCGAGATGCCCGGAGAGTGGGGTTGCCGGATGCCCGGTGGCCTTAAATGGCTGAATGCCGGAGGGTTTTCTCGCGATGCTAGGATGGGGTGTGAGTGTAAAGTATGGGATGAAATTGATGATCCCGAGAAAGAGTGATGTGGTGATTGAATTGAAAGTTAAAAGTGGAAATTGAATCATGCATATATGATATGATATGATGATGATCACGTATGGCATGATGATATGCATATATGATATGATATGATGATGATCACTTATGGCATGATGATATGCATATATGATATGATATGATGATGACATGATGATGATGATGACATGTGTATGATATGATGATGTCATGATGATGATGTCATGATGATGATGATGACATGTGTATGATATGATGATGTCATGATGATGATGATATGGGTATGACATGATGATGATGATGACATGTGTATGATATGATGATGACATGATGATGATGATGACATGTGTATGATATGATGATGACATGATGATGATGACATGTGTAAGACATGATGATGATGATATGTGTATGACATGATGATGATAATCTATGACATGACGACATGTATGTGATATGATCGTGATGAGAATGTATGATGGTATATGGCTTCAAGGTAAGTAATGCCTGGAATGCATGTATGACATGTATTATGCTATGATTGTATTGTATGATGCTTTGAGTGGTTATCGGATCTTTTACCTGCTGAGTGGCTGTACTAACCCCTTTTGGGGACCCACATTTCAGATTAGTAGGATGCCGCTCCTTGCTGTCACGAGGGGCGTGTTTTACGGCCTACCTTCCGATGTAGAGGTCGAGTGCGAGGAGTTTGGCTGTTCCTCTGTTCCTGGACTGACGTATATTCGAGTGCGCTGTTTAGTTATGTACGACGTAGGCCTGGTTGGGGGCCCTGTTGTCCAGGAGTTCATATCCATCCATGTTCACCGAGACGGAGTGATGCGTGGGATGTTACCGCCGCCACCACTTAATGCACCGGGATGGGTGTGAGGGCCCGTACGTGACAAGTAGGAGTTGAAACTTTTTGGGATGTTTAGCCGACGCTAGTGATAGGGATCTTGCACGTTAGTCATAGTGGGTCGAGTGTTTTCTTTTTGAGGCTATGGCCGAGTGTGGCCATAAGTCCTGGTGTTACCTTTTGATGTACCAACCCAAGGAAACCCATCTTGAAAATATGTAAATAAAGTGTCATGGCGTTGTCTTTATTATGATGATTAGTGGTGTGCAATTGTATCATGGTTGATGGAGGGGGAGATGGCGATATTATGTTTTGCTTCCGCTAATGAGACGTGCTGGGACCGTTTTCAAAAAAAGAAGAAGAAATGTCTATGATTTACGACGCTTCTTTTAAGAGATATAGTTAGGTGTAACGTTTGGTGCCTGTGGTGACCTACGAGGGGATTCGGGGTGCCACACAAAATCAACACAAATTAGAGCTCAATTAAATAAAAAAATCACACCACAACAAGAAGCATAAAATTTCGGTTACTGGCAATCCTGGTCTAATTTCCGGAAAATAAATAAATAAATAAATAATTACGAAAATTAATTAATAAATGTCAATAAATAAAACTTAGGCCTGTAAAGCCTAATTGAAAGTCGAGACGGACCCGAAAAATTTCCGAATCATTCTAGATAAATACTAGAGCTTGTCTAGGCTCTAATTGCACTAACTATCCACCTAATATGCATTGGTAATTAACTAATTCACTAAACCGTTCTAACTAACCACCTAATCCTAGCTTAGTCTTAACTAATCAACCCTTAAACGTCATTAAATTACTAAGCGAGGATTAGTGAGTTAAACTCACTTGCTTAATGATCCGCTCGAATCAAAACGATGGGGATGCGGTGAGGAATGAAAAGCTCCAAAGCGGCAATGCCAACAGGGCACGGATTGGGCCTGAAAGTTGGCTCGAAAGCTCACGGCCAAGGGTTGAATTCGGCCGAGCTTTGTTGTTGCTGGACTTGCGACTTCGAGTGGCTGATTTCACGGCTTTGAGAGGAGTGTTGCGACTGCTAGACAAAGACATGAGTTGGACCAAAATCGAGCGGGCCGCGAGCGGAGTTCTTGAGCACGAAGAGGCAGAAATGGAGTCGTTGAAGGGGGTGAAGGAAATGCAGAAGAAGACCAAAGGGGTTGGGGACTGTACCGAAAGAAAAAGGGGGGAAAATGGGATAAGGGAGAGAGGGAGAGAGAGAGAAAGGAATTCGAGAGAAGGGGTGGGGATTGTCGGCCATGAGAGAGAGAGAGAGAGAGAGAGAGAGAGAGAGAGAGTGCGGTCGAATGGGGGGGGGGGAAGAAGGAAAATAAAAAGAAATTCCTAAAACCAAAATTCTTGGTCGCACTTGCTCTTGTTTAATCCAATTTGGTCCCCAAAAATCCCCATGCTAAAATACTTGATCCTCACTTGCTTTCTTGCACCATATTTCCCCCAAACAACAAGTCTTGGGCAACAAAAACGACAAATTTCCCTCAATTCCAAATTCTATTTCATTTTTCTCGAAATCCGATTTCTGAACAAACCTCTTCGATTGAGGTCCAATTTGGTTGAAGAAAAAGCCCACATTTCATCAAGTAGCTCTTACCGAGGCCGAAAATCTCTTCAAATTGGCCAATCCAAATTTCCGTTCGTTTTCTGAATTGTCCAAATCGATTTTCCGTAAAAATCTTGAACTGACCGAAAATTTCTCAAAAGGTGAGTTGACATCCCTAATATGACTCGTGACATGACAGAACTTTCAATTTTTGAAATCGGGTTCAAATTCGCGGTTAATTTCAATCAGACGCGATTTTAGCGTGACCTAACCTACCGGTAGCTTTTAGGAATTTTTAGTGCAATTGACTAGTGGTCGATTTTCTTCGAGTCACACATACCTCTTTGATGCATTGGTGACTCTTAGTTGTTGTGAAAACCTCAAGGTTTCAAATATGGACATAAGGCGCCAAAACGACAGAAAAATCAGTCTAGTGCCGATCGACGAGAATTTTGCAAATTATTGGAATCACCCACGTTTAGCTACACATCTTAGTTGAACCAACCTATCTCCGATCTCTGATAGGTTTTCGACTGTGCCGTAATGACCCTTACAGACCAGCACTGTCGAGTAGTTGATTCCCGGTAGAATTCTCAAGTTTATTGCATTAAAATCCTTTAACAGCTGCACCTGATAGGCTAGTTATCTCGTGAGTGGCCATCTAAGAGAAAAGCACTATAGTCGCGTCAATGAAAAGTCCAACTTATCCAATCGAAATCAAAACCTGAAATTTGTGATGTCACAAAAGAAGTTGAAAGTGCCTGTTGTAGACACTAGGAATTGAGCTTGTATTAAAAAAAAATGGGGAAGAAGCATCCATTTTTATGTTAAAAAGGATCGGATCGATCTTGAATAGATTTTGTTAAAAGAGATGTAAAGCTATCTATACTATGTTTCAAAGAAGTTTCATCCTAATTATACTAAATAATAGGTACACGACTCTGCAAAGTCAGATCTATGCTTAGTAAAGTTAGATTTTTGGGCCATCTCATATGGCTAGACTTAAGACATAAACATAATTTGCATATTATTTAGGCACTACTAATATCCCGCAATATGGGACCAAATGTATATTAATCATGTAGCTAATATTGGTCTATACTGGGGCTGAACGATGGCTAGATATATGATGAATAAATACAAGTACATATCATTCCAAATTAGAATTTGACATATCATTCCAAATTGAAATACACAAGCAGTAGTTTTTGTTGTTATTTTATAAATGTTTGATCTTTATTTTGAAATTTATAATTATTTTTTATTATTGTTGTGTAGTGTGAAGTTAATGTATCAAGGTAATGCGTCAATGGAGGTGGAAAGATGTGAGGAGATGACTCCGATCACAGAATTGGAATTGTCTGGCAATGAAAATGAAGAAGAGCCATCTCCTACCATGAGTGCCACAAACAAGGTACTTGGTTCTTGTCTTCTTCCTCTTGATAAGAAATATACATCCAATTGTTGGAATCATTATGCGAGAATTAATGATAAGGATGGAAGAACATATCAAGTAAAGTCAATTCATTATGGGTCTGTGTTAAAGTATAGTGTTGCCAACGATACTTCTGCAATGAGGAAGCACTTGACCACGTGCAAGAAGTTTCCTCGCAATGTAGGCAAATGCTTGCTTGGTTCATCATACTTGATGAGCAACATTTTTCCTTGGTCGAGAGTATTGGATTTCGAGAATTTGTTAGTGAATTGCAACATCTCTTTAAACATTCATCACGTTTTATAGTGGCAAAAGATTACATAAAGCTGTATTTCTATGAAAAAACTTGTTTGAAGACTTATTTTGGAAAGATTAATTCTAGGATCGCACTCACGACTAATACATGGAGTTCCATTCAAAACCTGAATTATTTGTGTTTCACTGCACATATTATTGATGAAAATTGGAAGTTGTATAAAAGAATTATCAATTTTGTGAAGAATTATCAAATTTGTGGTGATGCATAGTCATGGGGGTAGGGAGATTGAGAAAATAGTAGAGAAATGCATCTAAGAGTGGGGAATAGAAAAAAAAAAGGTGTCTACAATCACTATGGATAATGCTAATTTAAACGATGTTGCAATTGATTATTTGAGGGAAAATTTTCCAGAGAAAGGTTGTTGATATTAGATAGTAGTGTTTGGCATATGAGGTGTACAACTCAAATATTAAATTTGATTGTAAGAGATGGTTTGATTATGGTACGTGACTCTATTGCATGTATTTGAAATGTGGTTAGGTATGTGAGGAGTTCTTCCATGAGACTCAAAGCATTTCAATTTTGCATTGAGAGTGGATGGATCACTTATAAGGGTTTGATTATTTTTGACGTTACCATTAGATGAAACTTCACTTACCTTATGTTAGACACCGCCATAAAATTCAAAAAAGCTTTTGAAAGGATGGAAGAAGACGATTCATCTTTTGCAAGTGAGCTTAACCATGAAATTCCTGAAGATGATGATTGTTAAAATGCTATTATTCTTTCAGAATTTTTAAAAGTATTCTATGATTCTACCAATCGGATGTCAGGGAGTTCATATGTTACTTTAAATAATTATTTTGAAGGGATAGCTCTTTTATATAGATATTTGAAAGATGTGGCGGATGCTTTGGATTTTAAGCTTTAAGCCATGGGTCAAATATTATGAAAGCTTGGATAAAGTGAATATGATGGTATTGATTGCGATCGTGTTAGATCCTATAACCAAGTTGAATTATGTGAATTTCTTGTATGTACAAATTTATGATGATAAATCGAAAATTAAAGAGATGCATTACAAGGTGAAGGATGCATTTGAGCATTTGTATAAATTTTATGAGCAATCTTCTCTTGTTTCAAATGATCAAAATTTTGGTAGCCACAATTTGAGTGCAAGTAGTAGTGGTTCCAATACTAATGTGGGTGGTAATAAAGGTATAAAGAAGTATAATGCCTAAGTTTGGATGAAAATATTTTTACACTTGAACGAATAAGGGTGCAATGACAACAAATCTGAACTTGATGAGTCTCTTCAAGAAAAAAATAAAAAAAAGTTCTTGATTTTGACTTTTTAATGTGGTGGACGATTACTGGCTCAAAATATAAGATCCTCTCTTTGATAGCTGAGGATAGTTTGTTTATTCCATAACTACTGTTGCTTTAGAGTCAACTTTTAGTACATCGGGTCGTGTGCTTGATGGTTTTCAAAGTTCTTTAACTCTAACAGTAGTAGAAGCTTTGATTTGACTCAAGATTGGTTGAGAGCCGTCCGCGTGTTGATTAATATTGAAGAGTGTGTCTAGAATGTAGAAAAATTTGAGTTGGATAAGTGATGTTTATATCTTTATATATTATATTTCCTTTTATATATTTAATAAGTGAATATTTTCTTTAATCACTCTCTCTTTTTTTTTTTTTAAAGATATGGATTGTCTTAATGAGGAGATTATTGTTGGTAAATAGAGTTTACTCGTTAAAGCTGAATGAATATATGTGATAAGGCATCTAATACTTATTTTAGTTTACTAGCATCTCCCATTACGCTTCCATCCAATGGCTTTAGTTCTCATATATGGGTCGATTATATAGTTAGGTTGAGTATCGTGGTATGCTCTTTTCTGTATGCTCCAAAAGATGTTAGTTCTCATCATGTTCAAGGAGCACTTACTCGGATTGCAATACTAGGCTACCCTGCATATGGTGAACTTTTAGTTGCAAAGAAAATGTAGTAGTTGCAATTGCAAATAATCGATGCGTGACACTTTAAAGCTATTACTAGGTTATCAACTATGATCGTTGTTTCTTTTGATTTCAGGTGATCAAACTTTGGAACAAATTTTGATGGATGTTTGAGGACCAACAACTTCTCTTTCTTTTAATGCTCATATATGCAATTTTAATACTCCTGTATTTTATGGTCTAGTTTGTTCTTTGGTGTTATAAATTCCCTAATACAAGGTTCCAAAACAAAATGTATGGTCTAGTGAATTTTGTTCCATTTCAATGCAAACTTTTGTTCCATTTCCTCCCTTTTATCTAGTTGAATTCCTTGCCAAGAATTCATTTTCCTCTGTTGGTAGTTTTGTTCATTTTGTATTCTTTTTGATGAATGACAAGCTTTTTATTATTGTTGTGTTCATTTCCGATTTTTTAACTAAGAATGAAACCAAAAAAGAAAAAAAAAACCTATTGAAACCTGAAACCGACCTTGTAACTTGTGAAAAGGTAGGTTCCGGATTCTTAATTTCGACGGGTAGGTTCCACATTCCAAAAAATGAAAAAAATGTACTTGAGAGTAGATTACAGGTTCTAAGCAGAACCTCCAAGGAACTTGGAACCGCTCACCGCTAGTGTAGTATTCATTTTGCATTGTCTTTGGAATTTTATGTAGTCTAACCTCAATTATGCATTAGTGTTTCAAGTGGGAAATGGAGAACTGAGAGGGTGACATTCTCGCTTCTTATGCCCATTGCTTCCTTGACTGAAGTGAAGTGATATTTTTGAAGTATGAGAATCCTTTTTATGATTTTTTGCAGAGGATCAACTTGGATACACTTCCGTTGATACTCGGCCCACTCCTTGTATAGTAAGCGCCCTTAAGTCAAAAGTTGTTGCTGTTGCTGCAGCAAATAAGCACACTGCTGTGGTTTCTGAATGTGGTGAAGTATTCAAATGGGGGTGCAACAGGGAAGGTCAGCTCAGTTATGGAACTTCCAATTTTGGATCAAAGGTTTTATTGGAGTTGCAGCTGCAAAGTATCACACAATTGTTCTGGGATTAGATGGGGAGGTCATTGTCTTTTAATGTAACTCATTATGATCATATTGCTTAACTTGTTCTCATTCTTTATACTGGCTTTGTTCAAAGTCTCGGTTTCACATTTGCTGCAGACTTTGAGTCGTTCTGTGTAGTTGTATTGAACCATGCATTAGGAAATTGTCTGGCTTGATAGTGACATCCTTCTATTTGTTTTGGATATGATCTGCCATACATGTTTTGCATAAACTAAATATCTAGTATGTCTTGCAGGTTTATACGTGGGATCATAGGCTTGTTACTCCAAGGTGTGTGGTTGTTGCTAGGAATCTTAAGAAAAGTGGGAGCATGCCTTTGTAGTTTCATCGCAAGGAACGACTGCACGTTGTAGCTATAGCAGCAGGGATTGTACACAGCATCTCTCTTGCAGATGATGGAGCCTTATTTTGTTGGGTGTCCTCTGATCCCAACCTTAGATGCCGACAGGTTTT
The DNA here is from genome assembly GCA_014182375.1 of Eucalyptus virginea. NCBI lineage: Eukaryota > Viridiplantae > Streptophyta > Magnoliopsida > Myrtales > Myrtaceae > Eucalyptus > Eucalyptus virginea. The sequence continues at coordinate 25,256,894 of CM024524.1, read as the reverse complement.
AATATGTTCCTGGTATCTCTGTATACTTATATTTGGGTGTTTCAGCTATTTTCTGATTGCTTGCGTCTTTTCATGGTATGGCTATATTCACCATGTCAAAGGAACATTATGAGCTTTTCTGCTGGAAAGTACGGGTCTGCTGCAGTTACTACCACAGGTGATGTTTACATGTGGGATGGGAAGAGAAGGATAAGCCACCGGTGCCCACACGATTACATGGCCTGAAGAAGATGACTTCTGTGTCAGTTGGAGAAACCCATCTCTTGATAGTCGCCTCTCTCTCTTTCGTCCTGCTTATGTGTCTTTGGCTCCCAAGAATTCTCAGGAGGTGATGTTGAATGGTGGGAATCAGTTGGAAGGGCTTGATGAAGACAATTTTTTTTGATGATGTGAAGTCTAATAATGCATTACTGACGTTAGAGGATAGTGATGCTGTGCATTGTCCAATAAGTAGCTTGAAAAGCCTTTGTGAGAAGGCTGCATCAGGGTGTCTAGTGGAACCTAGGAATGCCATCCAGTTGCTTGAAATTATAGATTCACTTGATGCTGACTGAAGGACATATAACTTTTGAGTACGCAAGATTTCTCTACTCTTTCCTCCGATACCATGATCTTTCATGCCAGTGCCTTGCAAAGTTTCCACCCATCGGTTCTTCTCCTTTCACCTTTTAAGTTGTCACTGCAGTAAAATCATTGGTAGTGAGAATTTTGCATTTGTATATCTGAAACTATTTGGAGTAAAACGATAAGAGACACTAATTGTTGTCTTCGAGGTCTAGGCTATACGATGGGGGGGTTTACTGGGGTTTCGTAAGAAAAGGACGGGACTACGTGTGTGAAAGTGGGGTTTCAAGTGTCTTAAGGTCATTGACAATTTGCATTTGCATCCTATCATGATTTCCTATGTAGGCCATAATCTTTTGCGTGATTGATTTTTCTAGCAGATTTTTGACGTCGTCCATAGCTCACTAGATTTGTTGTTCTTGTGCCCACAGGATATCGTCATTAGGAAACTGGACTATGTCCTCTCCGTCTCATCACACAATGTGGCAACTGCTTTAGATATTTTAGACAGACTGGAGAAGTTATTGGATTCAATGTCATCTGAGCCATGAAGTTGTCGTCTTCCTATGCCTCTTCTGTCTTTCCTGCAATTATTGACAGTGAAGAAGAGGATGGAGAGAGTGAGTGGGTAAGAATGCGTTGTACATCTATGGACATGTTATCCTTGAGAAACAAAAGCCGCCAAGATGCTGATTCATTCCTGCAATTGAAAGGCGATCTTAGTGAACACGTCAGCAAACAAATTCACACTCTGCGCAAAAAGTTGCAACAGATGGAGATGCTTGATGAAAAGCAGTCCAAAGGGCATTCTCTCGACTGCCAAACAGATGGCGGAGCTCAGGATCAGGTCTTCTCTTGAGAGCTCACTCGTTGAGTTGGGTGTCCCAGTGGACATACCGAGTGCAAAACCCTCGTTTTTGGATCCCATCAGACGGGAAGGTGAAAAATGCTGGAGTATCTAAAAGGCAAAGAAGAAAGAACAAAAAGCAGGCATCTCAGGTAGAGAATGCGTCTGGCTTTTGTCACGGGGATGGTGAAGTGAGTTTTTTAGAGAGCTCTAAGGATCTGGGCTCTCGCCAGTCTCCGAGGATAAGGTGAAATTTCTTAGATACATTTTTTACATGGAAATGATCATGTAGTTATCGTACCTGGAATTTGATCTAATCTACTGAATTTTTTGTGTAGCCCGCAAAATTTGCAAAAGTAATGTTCAGCAGTCCGTTTAATTTATTTGGTCTCAGGAATCCCATCGTCTGCTTGACGGTCCTTTTTTTTTTTTTTTGGCAAATAAATATGCTTTTTGCTAATAGGATTGGTCTTCGGGCCACAAGTTTGTGGAAGCTTCTGTTCTGTAGTTAGACGAGTTTGTAACAAGTGATTTTTTCAATGGTCTCATGTTGATTTAATTGCTACATGATAGGAGGAATGTCCCCAGGTCAAGATAAGGTGGTCGAGGCTATGAAAGAATCCTCAACTATTGGGAAGAGTGAAGTTGGAGAAGTTCAAAAGAGCAAGGGCTCTAGGGTAAAAAAAAAAATTAAGAAGGGGGGGCTCTCCATGTTTTTGAGTGGTGCTCTTGATGACACCACAAGAAATACCGCACCGCCGCCTCCCTCGTTGCCCAAAATTGAAGGGCCGGCATGGGGTGAGGCCCAGTTTTCGAAAGGGTTCACCTCACTTCGTCAGATTCTGGACGAACAGAAAAAACAAGGAGATTTTAATAACTAGTAGAGCCAAATTAGGAGACATAGCTGATGTCGAGACTGATGGAAGAATCAGCTAGGTTGCACGGACACTCTCCGGGACCGTTCGTGTCATGTCCGACACTCCGACACGTATCCGACACGCTCCGACACGCTTCGACACGCTCCGACATGCGGTCAACGCGTGTCGGAAAATCCGACACGTGGTCAACTACCTTCGACAAGCTCCGACACGCGAGTCGGAAATTCCGACACGTGACTTCGACACGCACGAGGTTATTTTTACAAATTTCCAAAACTTTTGGGGTTTAAATATAAATATATATAAAAAATAAAAAATAATAATAAAAGCTAAAACAAATTTCTAATACTCATTTGAAGATGTTGGGTGCTTGAAATTGCAAATTTTTTACTTGATGAGCCGGAGAGTTTTTTTTTTTTTTGTTTTTTTAGAAGAAGTAGTTAATGTGGATAAATGACTTTTTGTTATATTTGATGATGGAATGTTGATTTTTTTCTTATTACTAAATTTTAAATTTAATAATGAAACGTGGATTACTTGTTTTTTCCTCCAAGTTTTATGGATTATTACAATGAAATGTAGTTTAATTTGTCAAATTAAAACAATGAATGATATTAACAAATTTATGATTAATGTTTTTAGTATAGATTAATTATAGGCTCTTATTATTATTATTATTATTATTATTATTATTATTATTATTATTATTATTATTTAGTTATTTATGCATTTATATATTAAAATATTTATTTAATATATAACATGTCGGAACGTGTCGAAATTTTCTACTTTTGAGAAATAACTTGTCGGCGTGTCGTGTCGTGTCATGTCGTGTCGCGTGTCGCGTGTCCGTGTCGGTGCAACCTAGAGAATCAGTTTGCCTTCCGGTCCCATACTTGTGGGCCGAGCTTTTTCATCGCAAGCTTCTGATTCCTAAAAGGGCACCCCTCCCTGGGCTTCTTCTAGGGCTCCACCTCTTATGTCTCGGCCTTCATTAAGGGATATACTGATGCAGCATGTCTGTTCTCTCCCCTCCCTGGGCTTCTTCTGGCACTCCACCTCTTATGTCTCGGCCTTCATTAAGGGATATACAGATGCAGCAGGTCTGCTCTCTCTCTCTCTCTCTCTCTCTCTCTCTCTCTGTGTGTGTAATATATGGGCTCTTTAATAAAATAAAAGGAAAAGAAAGAGTTTGAAAAGTCAAAAAAGGGAGGCTGAAGAGAACCGTGGAACCTTCGGCTGGGCTTTAAAAAGAGAGAAAGAGGGAGAGAAAAAGGGGAGCATGAGCAGAAACAGGGGAGCGAAAGAAACAGGGGAGAAGAGAGAAAGAAGAGAAAAGAAAAAGGGAAAAAGGGAAAAAAGGGAAAAAAATTTGGCGCGCTCGTGACCCGGACGCCTCATCAAGCCGACTCAAGTGTGTTTTGCAAGGCCGGTAAGAAATTGAAGCCTTTAATCACTTGCTTGAAGCAATTGCCGCGATTAGGGCTCGAAATTCGGATTTCTTGGGTATTTGTGTGGCGAAGCCCAATTTTTGAGTTGTTAAGCTGTAAATTTTTTTAGAAATGGTACTTTGGGATGTTGTGAAGCTATAGCATCTTTCGGATCGTGATTTGAGCTTGCGGTTTGTTCGGAACGGAATTTTGAAGTTGGAGGCGCAATCTGGTACTGTAGCGAACAGTGGCTTCGAGTCTCTTTTTTTGTTGTTTCCGGTACTGTTTTGGGGCGGCTGAGTTGGGGTTGTTGTTGTACGTTAAGAGAGCTTTCTAAAGACTATAAGACGGCTTGAAACAGAATTTTGTGGAGGAAGTTATGGCGTGACGAAGTTGGCGCATGGGCTGCGCCTAGCTAAAAATGATGGGTTTATGCTAAATTGTGAGCTTTTGGGGCGCGTATGTGTCGTTTATCGACTAATAGGCCTAGTATAGGCGAGTCGTTATAAGAATATCATTTTTACTCGGCTTTTTGATATTTTTCCGTTAATTGTTAGGAATCCGAATGCGTCGGTTCGTGTGAGCGTCGTAGATGATTTTTGGCTTTTCCCAGGTGAGTGACACTATTTCTTCTTTGTATTTTTAAACTCATGTTTTGAGAAACGTGGTGGATTACATATTCCATGAGTTGATAAAAAGCATATTTTGTTGCATAAAACAGGATCGAGCTATTACTGCAATTTTTGTTGTTCGAAGGGAGTTATGTTCCGACTTCGATTTGAATGGTTGTTTGAAAAAGGATTTGTGAAATTCTTTGTGAAAGAATCTTGAAATGTTTTGGGGAATGCTTTGATATTTATATATCAAATTTCAAGTTGTGATATGATTATCTTTCTGATGTTGGATTACTGGATATTGTGATTAGTGGTTGGTGCTCAATGTCTCTGTGGACCCTGAGAGGTGTGGGTATGCGCATATTATTCCAGGATATCCTTGTGGGCCGAGCCACCGGCTAATAATAGGTGGAGACCTTGCCAAGGGGGGAATCTTGGTCGTTTTGTCACGGGCGTTACGCGTGACCATGGTTAGACATTTGAGCATGAATTGGTCAATGGAGTAAACCATTGACGTGTGATTTGAGTTTGGTCGATGGAGTAGACCATCGATATGATTTGATGAGATTAATCAATGGAATAGACCATTGATGCACGTTTACGAGATTGACTAATGGACTCGACCATTAGTACTTTTGATATTTGAATTATGATCTGGTATTATGATAAAGTGAGTTATGTTTGTGTTTTAAAATGTGCATAGTGATTTCTCGATCTGCTTAGAAGAAATGTGTTACTCACTGAGCCGTGGTAACTCACTCCTCTCATCTACTTGTTTTTCAGGTTCTTCGTTGAGTCGCGAATAGGCGTGAGCGTTCGTTCGAGGGGGACTTTTGTGGTGGAAATTTTTGGGTATGGCTTGTGCGTAGTTAATAGGTTTATAAGTTAGTTTTTGTAGAAGGTTTATGTTTTGATTTTTGTGGATTATAGATATACTCTGATATGGATATTGTAACCAAGTGCCCCTTTTTTGTCAAATATATATATGTGGATGTATATATGTTGATATCGGGTTGAATTTTGGTTACGTTGAGGCTGCGTCCTTTGGAAAAAGGACGGCCGTGTCATGCCCTTCTTCTTGTGAATCGGGGTGTGACACACTCTCTCTCTCTCGATTCACAAACGTGCACACACACCAGTGCAAGCACGCGCGCACTGATGCGCCTCCTCTCGGGAGGAGGGGCACTTCACCTGCCCACGTGCACACATGCGCACCTAGACCCACCAAATCCATCGGCACAACCCCAGTACACTCTTGGGTGGTCACATGAACACGGCATGCTTATTTATGTTCAATTGGTAATTCCAATGGACATGCTTCATACGATTTTTAGTAATTTTTATAAGTTTGGTAGTTCGATATATTTTAGCCCTGTTAATGCCTTTATGATGTTTGGGATGTTCATCTTTTGCTTCTTATTTAACCCAGGGTAAACAGCACCAGAGTCTCTCCCACACTCCAAAGACACGAACGACTGGATTTGCAGTCACATCCCGGCAGGGCTCGCCTTCGAATTCTGCCAGAATGAACCGCTGGTTCAAACCAGAGGTCGATGCACACTTGTCTATTCTCGTGATCCAAATCGAAGAGAAGGCAATGAAAGATCTCAAGCGATTCTACAGTAGCTTAAAAATCGTCAAGAGCCAGTCTTGCCCGGCGTTAGGGGGAGCAAACACCTTTTTTCCTTCATGCACTTTTGTAAATTCGGCTGTACAGATTGACGTAAGTGTGCAATTTTTTTTGGTCGGTAACATAAGTGTACATTATTCTCTTAATTTTATATGGGGTTTTTCCTTTCCTTTGGAATACTGAGCTTCCCTAACTCCTCAAGAATGAAAATTCTGGTCATTGACTCTCAATGATCTTTGTGCATGTTCATGCACTTCCTGTAAAAGATAGATACAGATCCTGAGAAGACTCTACTTGCGGATTCTAAATCTATTCTCATAAATGTCAAATTCCGCTGGCATTGAGTTTCTACTGATTGCAGAATCTTCACTCATCTTAATTTGGTTGGTTTCTCACGTCTTCCAAATACCATCTTCTGCATTACATTTGCTTTGTGATGACCCGATTTTTGTCCGCCTAAATAGTTGTGAATTAGATGGTGTTGGTGGTCACCAGTTATATTTTAGATAATTATGGAATTTTAGAAATAATGGCGCTTGGCCTGTATATTAGCCAAGAAATTTTAGTTAGTTTGTTTGAGTAGTAGATACGATCCTTAATTGCAAGTGTTTATGGTATGTGATAATTGGACACGGTTGGTGCTGAATTTCACCATAGTAGCCTTGATTTATTTTGTTATCTTCAAAACATCATAAGGGATTTCCCTAACAATCTCCCCCTTTTTATGATGACAAAACAATCTCTGAATATGTAGATGTGTAATCACACTTTCCAAAAAATTTAATAAATCAGAGCAATGTAATTTAAATCAAAAGATAGTAGAAGATAGCAAATAGATTGAGCATAACAATATATAGAAAAATAATTGTAGCTCAATAACTAATATCAACACATATGTATATTTATATTTTCTCCCCATTTTTGTCATAATCAAAAAGTGATAATAGTGGAAATAGTATCACGTAAAGAATATAAAACAATAACAAATGTGTCTTGCATAATTTCCAAAAATTAGCTTTTATAAAGTAAATCGAATATTAAAGATATGCAATATAACTCACTTCGATTATATATATCAGCAAATATCCAATAAAAATCACGGATGCATTATAAAATTCACTTATCCTTTTTGTCATAATAAAATGATAATATCAATAAGAGATTTGTTGATGACAAAATGTAATAAAAGATGCACTAACCGGATTTCATAGAACTTAACAAATTCTGACACATTTACCTTCTCATTCTTTCCATAATAAGATCACGATCAATCCAAAAAGATTTTTCCATAATTGATCAAAGCTCCCCCTCAATTTGTTGCCTTTTTGAGGTGATCACGATTCTTTTCATTTTCTTTTGGATTCGCTTTCTCCTCCTTTCATATGACACATAAGGGATTTCCTCAATAATTTGCAAAAACTTTGCACAAGAAAGAGATTTTTTTTTTTTTGAGCTTCCTTCCTCTGATTTTACTAATCAAACTTGCCATCTTCGCATGAGATACTTTTCTGATTGCACCATGATTTGCGTAGATTCGCAATCATTCTTCCCTTATTGAATTTCCTACAATCAACTTATTTCCTTTTTGGTATCCATCAATTTGGATCCTTCCATTTCGTTAGAGTAAAATAGAAAATCTTCATAGATAATCAAATATTCTTTCTTAACTCATCATAACATGTTATTTAAGGAAATAATATTATGCACAATAATATCTTGAAAAAGAAATTCTCACTTGGTCATGGCACGATAAAATCAGAGATAATAAAATCCTTGAATATCACGTAGAACAGATTTTCACTTTGCTAAATATGACAAAATCTGGGAATATAAAGTCAAACCAAATAAATTCATTTGTCTCTAAGCAAAATATCAAAAAAATAATCACACGTATTATATCAAATCTCAACGCATGAATCACAAAAATAAATCACACGATTCTTTCTTCAATAAAACAAATCAAAGAATATGATCATTATAAAATCCGAATCAACTGAGGATATATTGAATATCAAGTATAATGAGAAATTTTAAATTGTGTATTCAAACCAAATTGAGAAAAAATATATACATTCCTTACCAAACTATCGTCCCTCTCTTCCTTTATTTCCTGCAAAAAAATAACTCATATTTTCTTTGGTACCCATTTTTTCTTAGGTCCATGAGAGTTAGTAGATTATGTTGTTTTTACCCGATCTTTCTTAATATGTCTCCAGATTTTAGGACATTCTTTCTCAAAGTATTCAGAATCTCCACAATTTGAACACTTGAGGGCATTTCGACCAACAGATTTTGTAAAAATCCTTTCAAAATGCTTCTTGTACGCAAGTCTAGGAGGTCTTTGTCTAAGTCTCTCATTGACTTTAGGAAAATCTATTAGAGAATCACTTTCCTTATTGAAACCAAGTCCTGACTTTCTAATGTTTTTGATCCATTTGAAAATCTTGTCGAAATGTTTGAAAATTCTTTCTTTAAAGAATTATTTTCTTTAACAAATAAATCTCGACTTTCTTTTGTTTTTAGAAAATCTTTTTGCAAAATTTCAAACTTTTCTTTTGAGAAAGATCCTGTTGCCTAAGCTAAGAATTCTCCTTTTAAGTTTAGAGATTCTTCTAAGAGAAGATTTGAAATTTAAGCAAAGCTCATTTATATATTTTGAAATTTTGAGAGGAACTTTTGAATGGCTTACCTCGATTTCCTCATCGGATTCTGAGTCTAAGTCTGAGTCAGACTTTGATTCTGAGTCTGTGTTTGAGTCAGACTCAGATTCCGAATTTGAGTCCGAGTCTGAATGTGCCATCAAACATATATTTTCTTGCTCGTCATCTTCTTTCATGGTTCTTTTCTAACCATTCTGCTTGTATTGTCTTCTTCCATCGAATTTCCTTCCTTTTCTACTCAACTTTTTGAATTTCTTGATCATAAAAGCAAGTTCTTCGTCGTCCATGTCATTTTCTGAGTCTGCATCATCAGAATCAGTGTTAGCTTTTAAAGCGATGGACTTCTTACCTTCAGGATCTTCTGTGGCACCCCTCGACGGCCCCCGATCCGATTAGGGTCGCCACAGTTCGCTTTCCATTCACTTTTCCTAATAACATGTCACTCTGATACCATTTTAATTGCAGCGGGTCCATACAACCATGGGGGTTTACATCTTTTATTAACGGTCCCTTGCGAGATTTACATAACGGAAGCATATCCATCAATTCCCTTCCCTACATTCAGAAATCGATGCACACCAACTAAACATTTATAGGTAAAAGCCGTACACTTTTGTTCACTTAAACCATATGGACATCATTCATCGGTACATCAAAATGCCATAGTTTTCTATACTAGGCTATACTTCAAAAGATGACCGACATCTCCTCTCCCAATCGTATGCTTAAGGTCCATCGACCAGTGTCGGCATCCAAAAGTTCCCTCTTTTGCTATCCTTCTCCTCGCGGTCATATCCAACTGCTCAATTCATCTACTAATCTGAAATGTTGGTCCCCAAAAGGGGTGAGTACAACTACTCAGCAGGTAAAGGAATCCAATAACCACTCATTGCATCATACAAGTCATACATGCATTGCAGGCGTTACTTACTTGGAAGCCATGCATATACTATCATACATCATCACCAAAATCATAACACATACATGTGTATCATCATGTCATACTCATATCATTGTCATCATGACATTATTATATCACACATATGTCATCCTCATCATATACATGACACCATCATACCATACACATGTCATCATCATCATGGCATCATCATATCACACATGTCATCATCATCATGACATCATCATATCACACATGTCATCATCATCATGGCATCATCATATCACAACATATATGCATGTCATCATGCCATATCATATATCATCATCATATCACGTCATACATCATCATCATCATGCATATCATCATGCCATGGGTGATCATCGTCATATCACATCCTACATCATCATCATCATCATGCATATCATCATGCCATGGGTGATCATCGTCATATCACATCCTACATCATCATCATCATGCATATCATCATGCCATGTCATATCATATCATGCATGTCTCAATTTCCACTTTTAACTTTCAATCTGATCACCACATCACCCTTCCTCGGGTCATCAATTTCATCTCATATTTTACACTCGCATCCCATGCGAGAAAACCTCCGGCATTCAGCCATTCCAGGCCACCGGGCATCCGGCCCCCCACATTCCGGGCATCTCGCATCCCAACTGGCATCATGAGGCATTCCCCTCGGGCAAAGACCTCCGACAGGGCTTCCGGCATTTACACTCCCTGGCCGGGCATCCCGCACCCCAATCCTGGCATCGTGAGGCATTCCCCTCGGGCAAAGACCTCCGACAGGGCTTCCGGAATTACGTACCGACATACCACCAGGCCTCTCCTGGAATTACGTACCGTATATCACCGGGCATCCCGACACTCCCGGGGCATTATCATCCGCCACATCAATCTCCTCATTTAACATTATTCATGTTCACCAATTTCGGTCTCAATTTAGCATGGCATATGATGCAATGGCAACCAAAAATCATGATCAACATTGAATTCACACATGCATCTCAATGCATACATCAAGACCCCATCACACATACTACATTGTGAAATTATTTATAAATTATAATTCATGGAATTTATGCCAATTAAAATAATCCATTTATCATGCCCTTTTTCATTTATTTAAATTCCAGCTTATGTCATTTTCAAAAATATTAAATTTAATTATTTATAAAATCTCAAAAATCATAAAATTAAGGCAAGTAATAAATAAGACAATAGGATAATGATTTCATGCAAAATACACGGCCAATGAGAATTCCACACAAATCCATAATTCACACAAAACAGCACATAATTTTCGGATGAAACCAGAATGCACAGTCTCCGAAGAAATTCGATTAAAATATCCATACGACCTCCAAAAATTACGAAATTTTACCATGTTATAGCCAAGACATTTTCGTACATATTTAATGAAGACTTTCAAGCCAGATTCTTTATAGATTATTTTCTATAGTCTCACGAAGCTTCTGGATCCATCACCATATCGTCCAGTACATGCTTCTCCGAAATACTGAGTTTTCACCTACCTATTCTCTTTATTTTTCTCTGAAATTTGGATATGTTCTACATCAAGATGTCTTATACAAGTTTCATGAAGAGATCTAAGTCAAATAACCAGAGTATAGTCGTCATTTAAGTCCATGAAGTCTCGGGTGTCCCGAAATACATCTCCAGAATTACCGTCTTCAAGATCTAGTCGATTTACTAGGCTATACTTGTTCATTTCACTTCAAATTTGAGTATGTTGTAGTTTAAGATGTCCCCTACAACTTGTATGAAGAGATCGAAGAAAGATTCTTAGCACAAATCAACATGCAACCACAAATCCAACAAGAGGTCAGTAAAATCGTTCCAGATCTGAGGTCTCCGTAGGATGAGATTTTAACCCCACAAATATTCATAATTTTCCACCAAATTTTAGTATGTTGTAGTTTAAGATGTTAGCTACAACTTTCATGAAGAGATAGAAGCCAAAATCGAACTCTAAACATGCATGCAAGCTCACACAACATTCTGACTCAAACTGTTCAAGCGAAAACAGCAATACCACTCAAGAACAAGCCATTCCAAGCTTCGGTTTCCCCCTTCCAATCACTCAAATTCGACACTATACCAAACATACATGTAACACACACACATGCAAGAGCAGCAAAGGACCCCAACTTGCCTCTAGACCACACGAACGGCGGCACACCGGCGACGGACGGACGGCGTGCGGGCGGCGACGGGCAAGCTCCTCCTCTCTCGGCTTCCTCTTCTCTCTCGCAACTCACTCTCTCTCACTTGGCTTGGCCCAATGCCACTCTCTCTCTCTCTCTTTCTCTCTCTCTTTTTGGTTGTATATATTTGCATGCACCCCCTCTTTGCATGGGGGACACTTGTCCCTAAGAAGGAGACAAGTGTCTCCTTTGTTGAAGACACTTGGAGGAAGCCATGCGGCTCCTCCTTCCCCCTCCATGCGCCGACAATGGGCTCTATGGGCCTGGCCTATGGCCCACTTTAGGCCCATCTCACTTGGGCCTAAGGTCCAAACTTAAATGGCCCAAGTTTATTTTATTTTATTTTTATAAAATATCTTAATCATCATTTAAATAAATATCTAATTGCATAAATAATAAGGCCATTAAACTTATAGTCACAAATCCATACATTCCAATTTATGATGCACATGGCCAATGATAGAATTTTCTTTCCTATCACATAATTATCCCTTAAAAGCTTGGCCATATATCTTATTGCAAATTATGGATTAAATGGCCATAAAATAACTTAATGGTACTTCCATCTCCTATTCATAGACCTAAATGTGACTAGAGGTTGCCATGAATTTTGGGATGCCACATCTTCTTCATTGATTTGTTAAACTTCGTAGGATTGAAGAGTGCCAATCAATTCATCAACGGAAAGTGGCATAATCCTCTTAGTTTCCCGGATTGAGGTCTTGACACGGTTCCATTCTTTTGAAAGACCTCGCAAGAGTTTGTTGACCTTCATTTGGGAAGAAATTGGATGACCTTGATATGCTAAACCATTTACAATTTTTGTAAAACGGTTGAACATATCTCCAATAGACTCTCCTGGCTTCATCTTGAAGGATTCATATTTGCCGAGCAAGAAGTTTACTTTTATCTCTTTTACACGATCAGTCCCTTCATATGTAACATGAAGTCTATCCCAAACTTTTTTTGCTGTTTCACATGAATAGATTCTGTTATATTCAGCGGGAGACAAGGCACAATATAAAAAATAAATAGCTTTTGCATCAAGCGCTTCTCTTTTGGACATCTCCGTTCGAGACATAGGAGTAGGGGGTTTAGTTTCTTTGTCTTTGTCATTCTTGTTTGATGTAGACGCAATAGTGGGATTGATTTCTTTTTCCACAACATCCCATTGCAAGGGATCTCTGGATCTTGAGAATACCTTCATATTGTTTTCCCAAATGTTGTATTCATTTCCATTAAAGTATGGTGGCCTGCTATTACTTTGCCCTTCCATAAATCCTGGTGCCAAGATACTAGCTATAGAAGATTTTTAGCTCAAAAGTAAAAACACTTCAATAAAACAAGCACTTGGCTCTGATACCAATTGAAAGTGCTAGTATGAACACCTAAAGATGGGTGAATAGGTGGAACAAAATTTTTCACGAAACGTAGTAAACTATTTTGCTTTTGAATCTGAGTGTGATAAACAATAGACTTTTGAAATTGAGTCTGAAGAACAACAAACTTTGAGCGAGTTTAGATTTTAGCAGTTAAATAGAACTACAAACAAAATAAATGAGTTTAGGAAAGTGAATAAGAACACAAGGTTTATAGTGGGTCGGCTTAGATCAAGCCTACATCCATTCTCCCACGCTAACAGCTTTCTGGCTGGATTCCACTTGCAATCAACAAGAGATTACAACTTTGAGTGCAAACACTTAGAGGTAGATTACACTATCTCACTAAGTTACTCTTTTGGTATTTCTCTCATGATCACAAACGTTTAAGCTCACTAAAGACAAGTGTATGCTTGAAGGTCGCTCAGATTTTGAAATTATAAATTTCACGCTCCATCTCTTACTTGCTCATCAGTCCTTCATCTCCTTAAATACTCCTCCACTTCCAAACTAGCCGTTGGATAGTATCTCGAGGATCGTTTTCCAATCTACCTATTGGATAGATTTGTATCTAGAAGATTTGGTAGCCGTTGAGTGATAGAAGTAGAATCTTAAATTGATTCTGATTGCCCATACAAACAGAATCTTAGTTTCTATAAGTAGAGTTTTTTTTCGTATAGAAAGTTCTTGTCTTCAAGATCCAATTATCAATCAATTAGATTGAGACAATTAAATCAATCTTGATGTAGAATCCAAACCAGATCACTAGCTATTATATGTTCGAGGCTTGTGTTATGTTATGTCAAATTGTTTCGTTCTGATCTGATACGTTCTGTATGTAAAGTCTGAGAGCAATAGACTTTACAATCTGAATCTGAGTGTAATAGACTTTATAATTTGGACGTAAGTTTGAACATATTCTGCTTCTGAACAGATTTAGCTTTAAGGTCTGGACAAAGTCTAAATAAGTTCAGCTTCAGCATAGAGTCTGTCTTCTGGTTCTTCATTTAAGTTCAGTTTGGAATTTGTCAGAGTGGGCAGAATTCTGATATAGAACAGACCTTGACATTAAAGTCTGGCAATCTTCAAACTTTGACACAAAAGTCTGGAAATCTTCATAATAGACTTTGGACAATATCCTTTACATGTTCTATCATCTACATAGTCTGTTACTCAACAATTAAACACGTTAATAGCCTTTGATTTATTTTGTCATCTTCAAAACATCATAAGGGATTTCCCTAACAAACTTAAAGAATCTGAGTTAGTTTCAAACTTAACAAAGTCTGAGTCTCCTAATCAGACCTAGCCTTCTGTTGAACAAGATCAAGTTGAAAAAAAGATAGAAGAATCGATAGACTAGCATATTCTTGAAGATAAGGACAGATTCAATAAGAATTTGAAGCATAAATCAAGTCATCCTAAAGATCTCATCACTGGCAACATAGAAGAAGGAATTCGTATGAGATCCAAGGATAAAAGAGACTCAATTGCTTTAGCTCTTATTTCTGAAGTGGAGCCAAATGGAGTAGAAGAAGCCTTGACCGATGAAAGTTAGATAGAAATAATGCAAGAAGAGTTTAGGCAATTCAAGGTCAATAATATTTAGAAGTTGGTTCCCAAATCAAAAGGAAAGTCTATGATTGGAACAAAGTGGGTGTTTAGAAACAAGAGAGATGAAAAGGGTAAAGTGACCATAAACAAGTCAAGACTCGTGGCAAAATGATATATGCAAGAAGAATGAATAGACTATGATGAGACATATATACCGGTAGCCAGGTTAGAAGCTATAAGGTTATTGCTTGCATATGCGTGTTTTTATAACTTTAAATTATTCTATATGGACGTCAAAAGTGCATTCCTAAATGGTTTCATTCAAGAAGAAGTCTATGTGGAAAAACTATCAGGATTTGAAGATCCTAGAAAACCAAACTTTGTCTATAGACTAAAGAAAGCATTATACGGTCTGAAGTAGACACCTCTAGCATGGTATAAGAGACTGAGTAATGCTTTCAAGAAAGGTATGGTTAGCACCACTTTATTTATGAAAAAGGAAGTTAAAGACTTCTTGCTTGTTCAAATATATGTAGACAACATCATTTTTTGGTTCTTCTAATAAACTTTTGTGCAAGAAATTTTCTAAGTTTATGTAGGAAGAATTCAAGATGAGCATGATGGGGGAATTAGCATTCTCTATGGGTTTACAAGTCAGACAATTCCAAGAAGGAACCTCGATTTACCAAGAGAAATATGTCAAAGATTTTGTCAAGAAGTTTGGAATGAAAAATTGTAAGGAGACTGAAACTCTAATGTCAAATTCTTTCAAATTTGATAAGGATAAAGATGGCAAGAAAGTGGACCAAAATACTTATAGAAGCATGATTGGTTTTCTTCTCTATCATATTGTTTCACGGCCTGATTTTTTTTTAGTGTGTGCATGTGTTCTGGGTTCCAAGTCGATTCTAAAGAATCACATCTCAATGCTGTTAAACGTATTATCAAATATATTGCAACTAATCCAAAGTTTGCTCTACTCAAATACTTGAATGTTGTCCTAGCTAGTTGTAGAGTCGACTGAGAAAGTACGTTTGGGACATGGCAACTTCTAGGACAAATGTTGGTATCTTGGTTCTCTAAAAAGCAGAATATCGTGGTCCCCTCAACTACAGAAGTAGAATATTTAACTCTTGGTAGTTGTAGCTCTCAAATTTTATGGATTAGACAATAATTGAGAGACTTTGGAGAAGAAGAATCTTGTATTGAAATCAGATGCGACAACACAAGTGCAATAAATCTCACCAAAAATCCCATTCTTCATTCAAGAGCGAAGCACATTGAAATCCGACACCATTTCATAAGAGATCATATGCAAAGTGGTGAAATTAAGATTTAGTTTGTTGTTCAAAGAATCAATTAGTAGATATCTTCACCAAGCCTCTAAAGAAAGGTTTGTTTGAATTTATTCGGGATAAATTGCATATCTTTTACCCGTTTGGTTAAAGTCTACGCAAGACAGGCAATTTTCTAGAAGCAACATTCTTCTGAAATCTCATTTAGACCCAAGAAGTTATTTTTTTTCAAATTTTAAGGCATAAGTTTCTTTCTTTTTCAATAGGTGCGAATACTTTATTCGAATTTTTATTTGCCTATTATAGTTTTTGGAAATTGCTCTTTTCATATACTTTTCTTGATTTACTCGAAATCAAATTTTCCTAAATTTATTTTCCAATCTTTACGACTCTTCATTTGCCTTAGTCAATCACTTTAAAAACTTCTTTCTTCACTACTAAGGAACCCGTTTCTTTGTAAACCCTAATTCCTCTCTAGCGATTAACTTCTCCTTCGTAAACCCTACCCTTGATCACTTCTACATCATGTCTTCAAAATCTTCCAAATCAATCTTGGTCTCTTCTCAGTGAAAGTCATCCCGCATAGCCACTCAAGGGGGTTGGCCTCTAAAGGATATTCAAACACTCTTCGATCTTACTATAAGACAAATCTCTACGAAGCACCAATTGACCTTCCATGGAACATGAAGTCACTTAGGAAGCAACTCCTCTTTTGGTAAGGAAGCTTGATGTTCTTCTTAAGCATTATATGTTTTTGAAGAAAGGAGGAAGTCCTATGGAATTTATTACTGCTTTCCTGAAAGAAAATGGGTATGGAATGAAATATTGTTCTTGAGAGCCATGGAAAAACTAGGGTTAGTAAAATCTGGCATAGCGAAGGAGGAATTAACAGTATTTTCTATTGATCCTCGTTTTGGAATTGAAAGTCTAACCGAAGGAAAGAAGGAAGATGACGATGATGTTTAAAAATTTTCAGCCTAAATTTGGTGTTGTTGCTAGAGTTACAGACTCTAAAGGGAAATTATTTTGGTCTAAAGAGTATAAAGAGGCCTATGCTCAATTGCTAAACAGGGGTGTGATTAATCCCCACATTGTGAATTTTGATTTTCTAGACATAATCAAAGTGAATTTGAGGGAACCGTTCACCAAACTTCAAGTGGAGAACTTCTGTTTAGAAACGCCCTATGCTTATCTATAACTCATTGCTTATTTCTATTTAAATCCGCCTGCTTTGTCTCCCACACATAATCAATTCACTGTCTCTGAAAAGGCCTTTAATGTGGATGTTAATTTGCTGGTTGACATTTTAGGAGTTGAAAGAAGTGACTTTATGCTTATCAATGCCTCAAATGATGAAGTGCTTAAGTTTCTAGTGAAGGATAAGATTCCAAGGGGGCATAACCTACTCTTGATTGTCTACTTCCAACATTCTGCTTCACAAAATCATCATAAACTACATTAGACCCAAGGCTGCTTCAAAGGCTGATGCCTCTAAGTTTGAGGCCAAAATGATGTGGGCCATTTGTAACAGAGTAGCTTTCTCTTTGCCATACACCATCTGGCTGCATATGTACAGAATGGTGATGAAAGAAAAAGGTTAACTTCCTTATGGTGCTTTGGTAACCATACTCTTCAAACATTTCTAGATTCCACTTTGTTGGATAAAACTTCCTTATTTATTTTGAAACTGATAAAACATTTCCATCAGTCTAGTCTAAAGACTTGCAGACTCTCTCGTCAAAGTCTGACGATTGCCAGACTCAAGATTTAAAGTCTGCCCTCATTGACAGTTTCTAGTCTGATGAAGAAGACTTATCTAGAATCAAGTATTTCTTTAAGGATTTGATTCGAGCAGCTAAAGAAGTTCTCACGGTTGGAGATAGCATCTCAAGATCTATTATTCATTTTGAAATTAATTCGAGTAATTTGGATCCGTTGATTGGCAAAGTATACTTGGAAGGTTTTACTTATGGAAACCTAAATCTTGATTGTATGGGCAAGCGGGATTGGTGGGCTATCAGCACATTCCTTAAGTAACTTGAGATCTCCCTAATTGATTCTATCCAACGGGTAGATTGGAAGAACTCCTATGGAAGGTGCCAACGGTTATGAAGGCATGGAAGAGTATATAAGGAAGATGCTCTAGTTATTCAAGTGTGTGCGCGATAGATAAATTCCAAAGTCTGAAGTTCTTTGTTCTTTACTTATTCACTTGTTAAGCGTATATTTGTACTTAAAAGAGAGTTTAGACATTTGTCAGGCCTTGAGGAAGTGTAGCAAAGTCTCTACACTGTGGAATCAAGGACGTGATGCTGTAACGACTCTTTTAATTCATAGTGAAATCTAGCCGGTGGGTTGTCAATGCGGGAGAGTGGACGTACGCTTGGATTAAGCCGAACCACTATAAACCTTGTGTTCTTATTCTCTTCTCTGAACTCTTTTATTTTTCTTGTAACTCCGTTTAATTATTAGAGTCTGATTTTCTCTACAAAGTCTATTGTCAACCAGACTCAAGTTAAAAGAAAAGTTTTATACTATATTTTGCAAAAGTTGTTTTCGCACCTATTCACCCCCCCTCTAAGTGCTCGTACTAGCACTATCACACTTCCTTCCAGCTTTTGCTCCTAAACCCTACCTCCCATGCAAATTGGTTTTAAGATGATCTCTAAGATGAGATTATAGGAATTTTGTGAAGTTTAGAAGAACGTAAAGAAAGGGTTTGCTAGTTCGACTAAGACTAGGTTTGTAGTTGAGAAAAAAAAAAAAAGGAAAGGCAAGAATGTAGTCTTTAGGATCCCCAAGAGAAAAAAACCTGTCTTGTTGTTATAAGATGAGGACAAGGAAATAGATGAAGAGGAGACTCTCTCTGATATTGTCGCAAGCATTGTTGTGGAAGCAGAATTTGAAGAGGAAGCATAAGAGAGTGAGAAGGACTAGGAAGGTGAGAGTGATGAAGAAGAAAAAGTTGGAGAGGAGGAAGAAAAGAAGAAGATGAGGATGATGGTGGTCAGGAAGAATTCAATAGGGGAGGAGATGAAGGAAATAATGTTGATGATGTTGCAGGTGTTGATCATGAAGGAAAGGATCAACAAGAAGATGTTGAAGAACGACAACAAAGGAAATTGAAATGGATCATAGAACAGTAGGAGGAAATCTAGTTGCTCAAACTAATGGCATAGAAATAGGGGGAGTTGCTGAGAAAACTACTCAGGAGCAGCGTGTAGAACCAACTTTTAGTGATGGCATCAGTCGTTCTTCACCAAACATAGAGGACATTTACACTTCTCATTTCCTTGAGGAATCCCTTGGCGCTAAGGACCAACAGGCTGATGTTCAAGGGGAGCAACATATTTCCAAGGAACCAACTGATCTTTCTTCAAATTTGGATATCCCTCTAGTTCACTTTGCAGAAGCTAGTGCTCAAATTGAACCAGATTCAAACTATATTCAGATAATCGAGCTCCTTCTAGAGATTAAGGCATAGTAGTATGGTATGGAAGTTGAAATCCAAAAGTTGCATGCCTTGACACATTACCGCAAAATCTCTTGGTGGCAAGGTACAATCTCTTGATGACAAAGTTCAGGTCATACCATCAACTAGCAAGTCGTTCAAAATTTGGCTAAGGTCGAGAATGTCTTTGGTCAATGCCTGATAAAGCTTGAGGAGACTGTGCAGAATTTGGAGGATTTTCGTCTTGCTCAGGTTCCTAGAAACCCTTGATCTTTTATCTTTACTAAAACTTCATTTATGTTTTTGTGTTGATTTGATTTTTCTTTTTTGGTGTTGACAAAAAGGGGAAGACTTTGCAGATTTTAAGTATTTTGGTGTGTTGGTATGCTTCGTGTGTAGATTTTCACTGACTTTTTGAGTTGTGGTTGCTTTCGATAAGTATTATGCTTATTTAATGGTTGCTTATTTGTAAACTCTTGATGTTGCGTTGCTAAAGTGTTGTTTTGCAGGATAACCTAAAATGTTGTTCTTTTAAATTTGCATAAAAGTTTTGTCGCTATAAAAAAGGGGGAGATTGTTGTGAAAACTTCTATCAAGATTTTGAAGTTGACAAAACTTTATATTTCTAATGCTTATTTTAAGTACTGATTGCTTGTGAGTTGTTTTTGAGGACTTATCAAAGTTTTATTGAAGACCCTTGTTTAAGTCTATTCCATCCCATAAGCATTTTCCACTCTGACGGAGTCCATACTAAGATCTTGTCCAGAATGAGAAAGAGTCTAGAACCAAACTTAGCGACGTGTGACACAAATGAACTTTATTTGGAATAAATAAATTCTTTCAACGACTATCTTCTGGTCAAAGATTTCACTTTCCTTATATATATAGACACACACATTGATTAAGTCAATCACAAATTGACAAGATCAATTTCAAAGATAAGTTCCTCATGAAGAAACTTTACCTATAGAAATCTAGATTCTGATTGTATAGTAACTAGAATCAGTGGAATTTCCATCTCTATCTTCAGACAGCTACAAGATCTCTTCAAAAGATTGGAAGAAACTACTCCGGAGAATGTCAATGGCTAGTGTGGCTTGGAGGAGTATTTAAAGGAGGTTATTCAGTGAAGTTGAAGTGTAGGACGTGAAATTAGAATTTCAAATTTTGAAGCTTCTCTCATCTACTTGTCTTTATTTGTGTGCCTCACAAATTGTGTTCAAGAGAGAAACACGCAAAAGAGTGACTTAGTGAGTTGGAGAGTCCTATCACTGAGTGTTTGTACTCATAAGTTATTCTTTGTTGATACTACAGTGAAATCCAGTCAGTAGGCTATCAACATGAAAGAGTAGATATAGACTTAATTTAGCCCGAACTACTATAAAATTCGTGTGCAATCTTCTCTTTTCTTAACCCTATATTGAAGTTTGTTGCACACTTACAGGTCATTGCAAAAGTATAGTGTTTCGTGAAACTAATTTTGATCCTCATCCAGACTTTACAAGGAACTTATTTTATTTCTTGTTTATTTGTCAAGATTTTTTTTTTTTTTTAAAACACCTATTCACTCCCTTTAGGTGTTCCTACTAGCATCTTCACATGGGGTCCTAGCTGGCGCTCTTAAATCCCTCACTTGGAGGCTCGTCAAAATCCCGGAGAGGGCCAAATAGATCCTCCTCGACCCATACATACCAAGCCATAAACCTGTGGGGTACAAGGTTCATCAACCCCTCATTCACCCATATAATGGTTACATACTTCTTGTATCTTGTGTCGGTCTCCTCAATTGGATAGGAGGTCACCTCGATATTTTGGTCCATAGGCACTCCAAAACGTATATAGTGGAAGGGGTTAAATATGCTTAGGGCCTGAAACATTTAAACAATAATAAATGAGGTAAACTCAGTAAGTAAACTCCCTAATCCTTGTGTAGGGAGGTACTTCACCTCGGAGTCGCCCTAAACATGCAACTTATTTGTCGATGGTAAATCAATAGCAAAGCCTTTGCTTTGCATTATCTATAAGTAGGAAATAGGCAACTCAACAAATGACACCCCATCAATGTGTGCAATTATTACATAATTAATTCACGACGTGAGTGCATCATTCCAACAAGCATACGACAATCATACTCAATAATCCATACATGAATATTAATATTTCATGCACAACGCTTTGCATAAGTCTAGATTATTACGATCACTCTCGGCCACGATCAACACTCGCGTCGATAGTCTTTTGGCTTAACCGGGCATCGTCTTGTCCCATCAGGCACAGTAACGTCTAGACTTCACTCAAAGATGGCATTCCAATTAAGGAGTTTCGTTTTGGAATCCATCCACAAATGGCATTCTGTTGACGTGTGGGCATCCGAAATTCATTGGGTATCGTTCCTCATATTGATACAACTATGGAACCATTATGTGATCACACGAGAACACCATCACTCAAACCGATTTCATCTTTCTCATTAGCCAATGCAAGAGTGTTTAGTGCTCATACATCATACACTAGCAATATTCACACACAAAATTATCATGAAATAATGCCACGTGATCACCCCTTAATCAATCATTCACCAAAGTAATCATACATCAACTTTATGATATATATATATATATATAACATCACACCATGATTTTATTTAACAATTCAGCAACTCACTTTTCATAATAACCTTTTACAAGCATTCATTATTAATAAAAATAGGATGCCAAGAACACTTATCATTTTGAAAATGAGGATTTCATAAGCACACAATACCTTTGAAATTAGAATTTAATAAGCACTTACCACTTTAAAAATTGCAATATAACATGCATTAATCACAATCATGATAGCTAATCACAACCAAATATCACTTATCATGATAGTTTATCACTTCTGCTTATCACTTATAATGAAAGCTTATCATCTTAATCAACTTATCACCTAATCTAACTATCATTAATCTTAATCTAATCCTAAGCGTAACTATAACCCTAAATAAGGGCTAATAAGTTACTCATAGTTTGGATCTAGGCTTGATGGCGAGTGGTGGTGGCTTGGCATGGCGTGAGGGGAGATTGGTGAGGGTGGCGGTGTAAGGCAGCAATGGACAGTAGCATGACTAGGTGATGGTAGCATGGTGGTGGCAGTGGACGATAAGCTGGATGGTGGCCACAAGCAAGAGGGAAAAGAGAGGGAGATGGAGGCGTGAGGTGAGGTTGAGAGAGGGGGTCAGCTATGAGAATGAGAGAATGAGAGAGGGAGAGAGAGAGAGAGAGTGAGTGATCGAGAGAGTTAGGGGGAGAGCCAATGAGAGAAATGAGAATGAGAGAGAGGAATGAGTGCAAATCCAAGATTTGCTCTCTACAAGCATTAATGATGCATCATACAATTCCCATAATTCCTTCATGTCCAAGTCTTTTGTATAGCTAGGAAGGCTTCATGAAGATATCTCATCTAAGGCAATCAATGCCAAGATTTCACACATGCTTCAATTAGGGAGTAGACTAGGTAGGCTTAGCTAGGTAGGCCTTCTTCTTCTCTCTCCTTTTTGCTTGGGCGCCACTTTCCTTCTCTCATGCCCATTATTTTTGTCTCATTAACTATAGGCTTCTAGAAGGGGCAAAATGGAGATTACACTCAACCATAGTCCCATTTCACTATTCATGTACATGAGCCTATTAATGTGCAAGCTTACAAAAGACTGAGGTGGGCTTGAATGGCCTAATGGGCCTTCTTGGGCCCACCAAAGGGGGCGTGTGGCCCAATGGGCTCGTCTATGGGCCAAGTCGTCATGGTTCCTCATATCCGGCTTGTTTCCACTTTTCCAAAATTCTACAGTATGTCGATGAAAAATTGAATTTTCATCCTAAAGTGGCCTTTGCTTGCCTTTTTGTGGCTTGTCAATTACCATTGTAATTCCGCTCCGTAGATTGGGGTTTGATTGAGAATGCCACACTGCCCTTCTCTTCCTCACCAATGCATGCCCATGCATGCATGTCACTTCCCTAAGAGGCCATCATGACCTTCCCCTTCCAAGGCAAATGATTGCCATCATTTTTCTCTCTCTCTCTCTCTCTCTCTCGCACGTGCACGTGCACCCTCTTTTCTCCTTTCTTCCTTCTCCTCCACGATAGCCTTCATTTCCTCCAATGCATGCTTTTGCATGCCTCATTCCCCAAAGGCCATTTGTCGCGACCAATATTTTCGGGGTGTGAACCACCTATGATTTGGCTAATGGATTATTAAGCCTAAACTTAACTCGGGCTCTCCCAAGCCCATACCAATTCGCAACTTAGGTTTAAATTCTTAATATGCAAATGATTTTCAATTAGAAGTTGCCACTAATCTATTTTTGGTGGGTCGATTAGAAACCCAAGTAAAATAACGGGAGTTTTACTTTACTCCTACGAACCAGAGATTTGGGTACAGGGACTTGATTACGCTAGATCTCTCTAACGCCCTTTCGGTACCATTTCTTTTATTTAAAAAAAAAAAGGTTTTGCAGGCAGCTTGAATTGATTTTAAACTATTTCCCTAACATGTGAGGTTATCATGCGGGTACGCAAACCACCAATTTAACACCAAAGTAAAGCAGTAAATAAATTGCAGGACTTACCTCATAGCAACGAAAGCGTCTGCAATGTTAAATTAAAATCCACACCAACAACCCTAGATATGGTTTCTAATTAACAAGCAATTACTCAATTTTTGTTTTCTCTTTTTCAATGAGAATATAGTCCATATGCAATGCAATGCTTCTAATCTAATATGAAATGATATGGCATGGCAATATGTCATAAACTATATGAATGAGTAAAAAAACTAATGATTTCTTAATGAACATGCAATAATTAAATATGCAATCTAAATTAACCAGAATGACTTAATTCTAATGACGTATGATGTGATGCAATGACGTACAAGATTATTTTAACTAAAATGACATGCGAGATATAATTTAATATGCGAGCTATATGTCACGCGACATTTATTAAATGACCTAATCTAATGATGGGCAATTTCTAATTAAATGAACCTAGCAACAATCACTAAATGACGTGCATTTTATGGACCTGATTCTATATGACGTTCACATGATTTTATATTCTAAAAATGCAATCTATCCTAGAAATTGCAACTAATTTATCCTAAGACAAATTTCATTTTTTTTTTTATGATGCAAAACATTACTATCTAGATTAAAATTCTATCCAGCTTATATTAAGGATCGGGTTAGACTAAACCCTAATTTAAACTAAGATATTGTCTTAACCTAGCAAGCTCTATCCTAAGATGCAAACATTAATCTAAACTTAAAATGAAACATGCAATTTATTCTAATATGCCATGGCGTGCAAAGAATGCTCTAATTCTAAATTTTTTCTTTTATGAAATTCAAAATTAAGATTAAACATGCAATTCAAATAAAAAACTAACATCTTAAATGAATGTGCTTTCTTTTTTTGTTTTCTTTTCCATGATTCAAAATAAATTTCTATCCTAAATATGCAAGATAAAAAAAAAACCTAATCCTAATTCAAATTTTTTTGATTTCCTTTTCCTTTTACGAAAATAAAATTGATTCAACCAACATGACAACAAATCAGATAAGATATGATTGATATCCACAAATTGGCGAACCATATCTCGCGCATGAGATCGGGTTGGCCAATTTCTAAATAAATCGCGAATCGAATCTCGAGCGTGAGATCGGATTGGCAATTTTTCAAACGATTGCGATTGCAAGTCGGATTTCGGGCGTGAAAATCGGACTGTCAATCCCAAATTTCAGAGGCAATTTCATGTCGGAATCTCAATCAAACATTAAAGAATAATTTCACTAAAAGAAAAATAAAACGATAATAAACTACCTAGATTAGATGATTCTCGGCGGCAAAGGACTCACGAACGGCGGCGATTACACGGCTCACGGTGTGGGCGAGCTCGCGGAGATGGAGCTTGCGGATAGAGATTTCGCGGACGTTGGCAGAGGACGCGAGCTGAAGTCAATGGTCAAGGGTGACTTTCGTTTGGCCTCAACCAAAAACAGCATATCCCACCAGGTGGTGTTCCACGTGCCTCTTCTCTTCACTACTCAACTATATGAATTATGTTATCCCCACGTGAAAACTCAACCTGCATGAAAGAACATTTAAAAGAAATGGTTGAAGAATCACGTTGCAACCCACGATAAAGGCAAGTTGGGTGTTAATAGCAGCTGGCTTCCTCGTTGACGCGGATTGACGATCGTGGGTCAGTGTTGGCGCTTGGGGCAGCAGCGGCGTTGTTGGACTACTCACGGCATTGAAAGGCTAAGACACGTGGCCGTCAGAATTGAGCGTCGTTGGGGTTGCTCGTGGCGTTGTGATGATAAGCTTCGTGCCCGAAAACTGCAAGAGCTAATCCGTGCGTTCGCTGGAACTTCAACGCTGGGGCAGGCCGAGGCAGCAAACGGCAAGGACGAGACGTCTACTACCACCGGGAGGATATGGGTTTGGCATTGAGCTAAGGTGAGCAGCGGCTTCACGTCTGGATGGGGACGCCATGGGATAACAACTCGGTCACGGCTTAGGGATTTACGGCGAGGGCAGTGCTCGGCCCATGATATTGAGGCATGCCAGCGACAGTGGGAGCGTCGGAGTGGTTTGTTAATGATTGATAACCTGCAAAACAGAGAAACAGCTCCACAACAAGGTGAAAGATCAGCAACGGTAACGGCAGATTCTCGGTGTTGAAGCTCAGTGATGACGGTGTTCGCTGGATGTTCACCAGAGTTGCTGGGAACTTGCTGCAAGAAGCGTTGCAGCAAACTGGAATCCTCCGGGCAACTCACTAACAGACTGTGACACGCCAAAGCGACTACCGGTGTTCTCTGGAGCCACTAATCTGTTGAGGCAGGGGCTAAGGTGGATAGGATTACTGAATCACTGGTGCAGCGCCATGGATCTGCAGGAACCTCCGCAGGGGTAGTCAAGATGCACGCTTGAGGCGAGGACGGCTTTGATTCTCGTTCAGGACGTCTAGAGTTCATTAGATTGAGTTGCTGTTGATGGGGTAGGCGCTGATGTAGCGCAGCACGGACTCGGCCAGGCAGGGTCGTCAAAACTGGGCTAGACCAGCCAGGAAGAAACTGCGTGGTGGTTCTCGGACGCGGCGAGCAGCGCAACAGCGACAGTCGTCGGGGGCTGCGGTGGTGGCCGAGGAGCTTGCGTACGCGGGAGGCCAAGCAGCTGCAACGAAGGAGACGACCTGTTCCTCTTCTGCTTCCGTTTTCTTCTTTTTTTTTACCTTTTGGTTTTTCTCTCTCCTGCTGCTACACGTATCCCTCTCTGTCTCTTCTCTGTTTTCCCTCGAGAAAATATTGGGTGGGTTTAACCCTCCATGTAGGCGAAATGTACCACCATTCAAAAGTCGACACGTGGCAAATTTGGGCCCACCTGTCAGCGTCCACTCTCTCTCTCCATTAACTCCGTCTCTCTCCCCTTTACTTTCTCTCCTCCCCTCCATTTCTGCCCACAACTCTTTCTCCCCCTTTTCTCTCTCCACTTCTCTTTTCTTTTTTCTTGCGTCGCCATAGCTCGAGCTCGAGTCGGCTCATGGCCGCTTCAGGTCGAAAGACGGCGCGCCGCCGCGAGGCATTGGCGTGAAGCCTCCCGCCTCCGCCGGTCCATGTTTCGGACCCTTTCGGTGTCTCCGTCTTTGGATTGCGAAGAAGAACAGCGTAGCGACGACTAGCGAGCTGGCCACAGTGGCCGCCACTACCTTGACGATCATCTTGCTTGAGGAAGATGACGAGTCCGGCGGCGGCGCTTGGAGCGAGTCTATTACGGAAGAAGGAGAGAGCCGGGGGGCGGACGACGTGGAGGTGGCCTCGGGAGAGGAGGGCACGGATGCGGGAGGGGTTGGCGGGCTACTTTGGGGTGGTGATGCGCTCCACACCGGAGTGGCGGTTGGCGACGCACCAGGATTGGATGAGGCGGCGGAGGGTGTGGTTGGGGATGAGGGTGAAGTCGAGGAGCGGGGCGCGGGTGACGGGGGGAGGTAGTGTTGCCGGCGGCGATCCGGGCTCGATGTTGGACAGGTCGTAGGTCCGCCTCGTCGAAACCGTCACCGGGTCCAGCATCAGCTCCAGCGAGATGGGGCACCGGAAGTGGTGCGGGATCTGGACGCCCACCATGTCCAGCGGCTCCAAGCTCAGCCACCACGCATTTTTCTCTCTCTAGGAACGGCTCAAAAAAGCTCCCTTTTGTTCGTTATTGCACTCCCTCTCTTCTAGAGGGCATTGGATGAAGTGAAGGGTCGACACTTACAGAGTGCACAGATGGGCACTGGCGAAATTCCTTCTCCGTTCGCGAGAGGACGCTGGTTTCTTCTTTATTCGGGAGCAGAATACAGAGAAAGAGGGAGGGAGAGAGGACAGCTGGTTTTTGTGGGTAGAAACGGAGGGGAGGAGAGAGAATAAAAGGGAGAGAGACGGAGGGTTAACGGAGGAAGTTAAGACTGACAGGTGGGCCCAAATTTGCCACGTGTCGACTTTTGAATGGTGGTACATTTCGCCTACGTGGAGGGTTAAACCCACCCAATATTTTCTTGACCTGCTGACTTTTCCCTTTCCTCAGCAGCTTTTTCTTTTGTGTCGCTCTCTCCAAGGAACGAAGGACAACACCCTAAAACCTTGTTTCCTCTCTTTTTATTCTCTCTTCTTCGAACCCTAAAGGAGTCCCCCCAACGAAAGAGCTTTTTTCTCTCAGTGGCCGTGTATTCAATAGGTGTGGCCTCCTTTGAAACCCTACGCGAAAAACCTTTTTATAGGCTGAAGATTAGGGTTTTATTTTCCTTTTCAAATCAACATCTGCGAAGATTTCTTTTTCGCACGCAATATCACCTTTTTTTATTTTTCCAAATCTCCTGATTTTATCGCCTAAAGATAAGACTTCAACCTGATTTTCTTAAATTCCAAAAATCCACTGTAATATTATTTCAAATCTCTATTTAGGTAATTTTTGTCATTAAAAGAAAATGGGCTCGGGCCAATTTACTTGCTTCGTGGGCTTAGTCTGATCTGCTAAATTAAAACTTAGAACCACTAATTTGAACCCACCAGCCACTGATCCAATAAATAAATGCACAAAATGGAAATTAGAAACAAATGCACCTAAATTAATATGCTATGCAATTAATATATTTTTTTAGGGATAAAATTAACCCCTAATTTTTTAATGCGATAAATGACTAAATGGGTCGCCAAAATTTAGGTGTCAACACCATCATGGTCTCTTCTCCCCAAGGCCATCATTAGCCATCATTTCTCTCTTCTCTTGACGTCCCTCTCTCCTGAAGCTCTCTCTCTCTCTCTCTCTCTTGCTCATTTCCCTCTTGCTTGTCTCTTTCCCCTCCCTCGTGCTTGACCTCTCTCTCTCACATCTCGAAGCTCTTTTGCCTCTCAACCTCCTCCACCACAGCTCTATTTTGCTATTCTGTGGGGGTTCACATCGCAAGGAGTGATGTTGAACTTTGAGGAAGGTTGAGCTGTGATCATTTCTCTCTTGTTTGAACCACGCTGCATCCATCCTTCATTATTGAGGCAAGTGAAATTCCAACTCTCTATGTTGTATCGGTTTGTTCGTCGTGTGGTTCGATTAATTCTATCTTGGATATATTGAGTTGTTGGTTGCATGTTGTTGATGGTTGGGATTGTGTCCAAGAGTTAGAAGATTGTTGTTGTAGTGATATGGTCGGGATTTTAGTTGATATGCATGCTGTTTTTGTGGCTCGGATGGTGCTGCATGTGGGTTCCAGTGTTGGAGTTTTCTATGATCTATGGTTGAAGATATGTGTTGTATGTGGTCTAAAATGTTTGATCTTAGAGTATTCATGGGCTGCGAACTTGTGTAGTTCAAATTTACAAACCATTTAAAGTCTTAGTTGTGTAAGTACACTATCAGTGCCAAAAGTTGTGTACGACGTTCACTTTTTCGCCAAAAGTTTATTTTGGATCACTTAAGTGCCAAAATTTTTTAAAAACGATCATTTTAGTGCCAACTCCAATTAGATTGACCGGAAATCTGATGTGGCACATTTTTATTGATTTTTGAAACTGATGTAGCTCGCTAGAGAGTATAGTCAGCATCTAAACCACAAAACGACGTCGTTTGGTGTCTTTCCCCCAAGTCAAAACCCTAAATCCCCAAATTGAGAGAGAGAGAGAGAGAGAGAGAGAGAGAGAGAGAGAGAGAAGGCATGGCAGTGTCGTCTTCTTCCCCGAAGAACAACACCAGTACCAGCCACTCCCTGAGCAGAGCCCAATCCACCATCTCCATCTGCGATCTCTTTGTTTCCCTCACCCTCCTCGTCTTCTATCTCTCCACCTTCGACCCCCCTTCTTCCTCCTCCTCCTTCGCCCTCGCCTCTTATTCTTCCCAAGAGAAGGCATGGCAGCGTCGTCTTCTTCCCCAAAGAACAACACTAGCACTAGCCACTCCCTAAGCAGAGTCCAATCCACCATCTCCATTTGTGCCCTCTTTGTTTCCCTCGCCCTCCTCGTCTTCTCTCTCTCCATCTTTGACCCCACTTCTTCCTCCTCCTCCTCCACCCTCGCCTCCTATTCTTCCCGTTGCTTCTTACTCGAGAAACAACCTCAGCCTCTCCTTGCTCACCTAGTCAAGCAAAAATGATGGAGGCTAAGCGATGGTGGCCGAGCACGATGGTCAAGTGACGGTGGCCGAGCAAGCTAGGTCAGCATTGGGCAAGGATTGAACAAAAAAAAACCCTAATTTCAATCCCATATGAGCTGTGCGGTGTCGTTTTTGTGAAGCCATCCACATATGACGGCAAAACGACGTTGTTTTCTTAAGGAGAATGGAAAACAACGTCATTTAAAAGCCATGTCAATTTTTTTTTTAAATATAAAAGTCACGTAATTATTTTGGCTAGAATCTCTCGTCGGTGGCACCAAAGTGATCGTTTTTCCTCCGATTTGACACTTAAGTGATCCAACAGAAACTTTTGGCACCAAAGTGAGCACCGTACACAACTTTTGGCACTGATAGTGTATTTACCCCCTTAGTTTGGATGTCCAGAAATTGGAGTTGCCGGACCTTGCTGGTTTGTTAGTTTTGTGGAGTTTTGTGTGGTTCGAATTTGGGGAAACTTCCTTCTTTTAAGTTGTACAAGATATCTTGAGGTATAAAATATTTTAATTTTAGAATTTTCTGAGATGATATGGATAATACAATGGCCTACTCTCTTACCGTGGTTGAACTAATTGTATTTTTGAATTTTTATAAAATGTTCCTTTTAGATTTTTGACTTGCTTTCTTCATAAAAGTTGTAGAGAATGTTCTGATTTTATAACATATCCAAAATTCGAGGTGTTTTGACATGTTTAGGACCGTGAAATTAGTATAAATTGAGGAATGGTTACTCTATTCTAGTGCACCAGATTTTGCGTGACTTTGTGCAATTTTTTGCTCTTTACAAAAACTGTTTTGGACCTAGTCTCCTTTATGAAAAAATGTGTTTTTTAAGGTCTTTGCTATAAAATATTAAACTTTGAGAATTTTTCAAGTTCATTTACTATGGTTTGGGCTTTGAATTTCATGACAGTGCAATTCTGGTTAGTTTTGTTTTTAGGTCCGAATTTGGTTAAATTCTATAGGAAGATGATGAAATCTTAAATTATGGTCTACTGATGATAGAAACTACATTTACTTGGCTACCCACTGGTGTGTATTTGGTGTTAATCTAATGCCATTTACTTGTGGAAATTGAGCAAAAAAATCATGAAGGCTGATTTAGGAGAGTGAACCGTAAGGTCCGATTTTGGCCTCATGGGCCATGAAGTCCAATTTGGGCAATGGGCCATGAGGCGTGAGTGAGTGAGTAGGCCATGAGGCCTAAGAGTGGGTGAGTGGGCTGCAAAGCCCAAATGGCGTGCAAGTGGCTGCAAGGCCCAAGTAGGGCGTATGTAGGCCGCAAGGCCTGATTGGGTTGTGAGTGGGCTGCGAGCCTAAGTGCAGCATAAATGAGAGCTATGAGGCCCGAGCATGGTATTAGTGGGTTGTGGTTTCGAGAGTGTTTTCGTGGATTATGAAGGTCAAGACTTGTTGTGGAGGTGTGAGGCCAATGAAGCATCTCGTGAGGTCATGAGGGCCGCTAAGTAGGTTATATAAGGTTTGGACTGTCCATTATGTACTGAATTGATTTTGGAAGTATAGTAGGTTTGGATGAACCAAGTTGCGATGAAGTTGGTTGCTTCGGCTAGGACTAGGAACACTAGGCTCTCATTCCTTGATGGAGTCTAGACAGTCAGTTTTGGATATGAACTGCATGATCGGCTCTATTAGCATTGACTAGAGGGCGAGTCTTTGGATGTGTGATGGTATAGATCCCTACATAAGTGTGATGTGGTTGTTATTCGCATGCTTGAACCAAGATAACTACACGTGAATTTGCATGCCTAAGATACTGTTTAATGAATACCGTCGGATAGTGAACTAACGATGCCCTCATGGAGTCGAAGAGAAGATCGGGATGCCATGGGAGAGCGAAACCTAGATGCATAGGGATAGCGAACCCTAGATGCCCTGGAGTGGGGATGCCATGGTCAGTGGACCATGAAGCTTGCGTGGGCCGGATAGCGAATTGGCGTACACCACAGCAAACTGGAGTGCGCACCAGAATTTCGCTAGACGGGAATGTTCTTCCTTGCTTGGTTCGGTGAGAGCACTGACCATGCGTCTTGGAGTGAAAACAAAAAGTGAAAACTAATAGACGCGTGGAAGATGCACGTGTGCATGGTTGCACTATTCTCCGAGATCGATAGATTGTTATGATGTAAGTTGAGATCGAGGGTCTAGATCACACTAGGGTTTTGTTGTTCTAGTTCATTGGTCTTTAGAATAGTGGGGATAGACTAAGTCTAAGGGAAAGTGAGTCATGTATTTTAGATGGTTTTTCTTCGTACATATGAAGAGTGAATCATATGGTATAGCGTTTTGGATATTTGATTGTTGGGCTTTAGCTTACTCTTGTGGTTGTTTATATTTTCAAATACTTAGCCATGGACGCATCCCTGCTATCCCCGCTGCACGCTACGGTGCCCCAGCTCACTTCGAGGGCGTAGATGAAGGCTGAGTGGTTAGCTTGTGGGAGTGATGTAACCCTTTTAACCTCCAGTGTAGTCCTGTTATCACCCATGTTTATACATAATGCAAGAAATGAAAGCTATTGCTTTTTTCTCTCTAGTATTCGTCCTTTATGAGTGAAGTTTGCTTGATGTTTGAATTTATCTTCCCTATGTGTTAAAAATTAAAAGATTAATATCTCGCGTTAGAAAGGTGACGAATTAGGACGTCACATGCTTTGATTCCTTTTGTGACTAGAAGCACATGTTAGGATTCTTTATGGCCTGCTTTAGGCACTTGTTTGAAGTACTCAACATTACCATCTTGTCATTCTGAATTTCTTTGCTTCTCAATTGGGCTTTAGCATGCGTCGTGCCCTTCCCTCATTCAGAACATCATGGACCGATTGGCTCGAGATCTTCTCGATGCAGAATCAGGTTGCAGGATTCTTCCGGAATTAGTTCGTCCATATCATGCAATATATATGCAAGATGAGGAGTTTCATGCTGCAACCAAAATGAACAAGTAGTTAACGTAATACTTCTACAAGAATGTCGCGACCCGACCCTTGGGGGAGGTCGGGTTTAGGGATACTTGAGCATGCGAGTTTCCTCGTGGTTCATGTTCCAAAAGATGTCATCACCTCGCTTTTTGGATTGA
Organism: Eucalyptus virginea; assembly: GCA_014182375.1. Lineage (NCBI taxonomy): Eukaryota > Viridiplantae > Streptophyta > Magnoliopsida > Myrtales > Myrtaceae > Eucalyptus > Eucalyptus virginea. The sequence continues at coordinate 25,223,661 of CM024524.1, read as the reverse complement.
ACCTCTTGTGAGTTCCTTCATACACGGTTGCGAGTTCTCCCAAACTTCCTCACGTGACAGCGAAGTGTCGCGATCCATACCTACACAAGCGACACACCTTGAGAAAGGAGGTCAAGTGTGGACATCAGATTTAGGGAAACCTTTACCACGATAGTATGCTTCGCCCATAAGGATTGCATCACTTCATCCTTTTGGGTATTGCCACATCGAGTATGCTAAATCGTGGTGAGTCTTATCAAGACCCATACCCTTTGTAACGGGTTTTGTGGCACCCCCTGACGGCCCCCGATCTGCTAGGGTCACCACAATCCACTTGCCTTTCTCTTGACCTAATAATATATCACTTTGATACCATAGAATTATAATAGGTCCATAAGTCCTGGGGGTTTATATCGTTTAGATTAGTCCCTGCGCAGTTTATATATATTTATAGCGGAAGCAAAATCCAACATCTCCCTATTCCAAATTCAAAGACAATGCATACCAACTAAAACTTTTATAAGATAAAAGCCAAACACTTTTATATACTTAAACCAGATGGACATCATTTGTCGGTACACCAAAATGCCGTAGTCTTCTATACTCGGCTATATTTCAAAAGATGACGACATCTTTTCCAATAATCGTATACTTAAAGTCCATCGATCAGTGTCGGCGTCCAAAAGTTCCTTCCTCTACTGTCCTCCTCCTCGCGGTCATATTCAATCATTCGGTCCATCTACTGGTGGCGGTGGCAGCAGAGGTATCTTGACTTAGTTTGAAATGTTAGTCCCCAAACGGGGTGAGTACAAACACTCAGCAGTAAAAGATTCATTAAGCTATATCACACAGTACCATCAATATCCAGATTCATGCAAGATAGACAAAAACATGAAATAAATGGATAAGCAAGCATCAAAATCATGAAATTCTTCAATGCAATGGCAAGTACAATTTCGAAACCCTCAAGATGCATCATGTCCAGTTACACAAGTCCCGATCATAGGGCCAAACTGTAATGACACGTCCCATTCCATGCCATACAATTTAGTCCCATAACCAGTCCACACTCACACTTAATATAATCATCAGATTTAATCATTCAAACGTTTTATCCCCCCAGAGGACCAACGTTTGCGTCCTTCTGGGATTCCGCACCCATCCTTAGCGTCGCGGAAGCCTCCGGGCATGTATTCAAAATACAACCGGGCATCCAAAGGGCATCGACTCATTTGAACCGTTGGGCATCTCGCACCCCACCTGGCATCACGAGGAATCACTGGGGACCATAGACATGGTTACCCCCTAACCTCCAGATTTACGTACCGACAAGCATACAATCGGGCATCCCAATGCTCCCGGGGAAAACCTCTAGGCATGTATTCATAATACAATCAGGCATCCAAAGGGCATTGACTCATTCAAACCTTTGGGCATCCCGACTCCGGGGCATCGTTGACCCGAGGGTCCAACGGTAACAATTAACATTTTAATTTCCAAAACACTTTTCAATGAAATGACAAGATGTCCCATGAATCTTCACCAAATCTCAATATTGCATGATATGCTGAATGCCAATGTCATCATGTCAAATAACAACTCAAGATGCATTCACCTTTGGGACAAATTGAGCAAATTCGGAACAAAACAGCTCAAACATCACAATGCACAGTTTTAGTAACAATTTCGGAAAAACCCCTAAATGAACTCAGAAAGCTTTGAAATTTTGATATGTTATACATAAGACCTAAAGGAAGAAATTTCATGAAGGAGACTAAGTCATATTCGTTGTGTATAAAGAGTAATAGTTTGCTGTTTCCTTCAAAATTCTGCAGTAACTTTCAGATTCAGTACCTACAGAAGAAAATTCGTTTTACCAACTAAATCTTGTCTGCTTGTTCCCAAATTTTGATATGTTATTCTTAAGGATGTGTCCTACAACTTTTATTAAGAGTTCAAAGTCCAATTCTAACTAGATAATTACAGAAAATTCACAGAGTCGTCACAGGTCAAGCTATCCTCTACGAAACAGTTCACTGTTTTCAATAGGTTCACTTCTACCTTCATATTTTTACATTCATGTGGCTATAGCTAGATGTCAAACTCAATCTAATGGGTGTTCTATTATGTAAAATGGTTCCTTTCCTTATCTTCATCGTTATAAATCAGAGCGACACAATTAAAAAGACTTTCGATCTAAATTCTCTAAAACAGAATTGGTACATACGGTTTTCTTCATTTCTAGTTCAATCAAACCATTTGTTTCTCTACCAATCTATCTTACAACACTTCAAGACTCTTCCACAGCATCTGAGAACACTTTCAGCAAGTTCTTATTAACAGAGAAACCTTCCACAGCTTGGCTCAAAGCATAAATTCATCCTTAAGCTCACTCATCTCAACATACACCTCATTTCTTCACTTGGCAAGCATCACTTCACTTTGCTCAATCAAAACAGCCAACTCTCACTAAATTTTTGAGACATGCAAGACTCAAAAGCAACATGCAATGACTTCTAACTTCGATCTAGTACTCATCAAGCTCAATCCAACACAATACAGCAACAATACATTTAATCCTCCATAGAACAGCACTCAATCTTCATCTCAATCATCCAAAAACCCAACATGCAGTTTCCATTTCAGCATTTTCTCAAATCTACTAGCACTTCACCAGATAATCACCGCATGCATAACATAGATTAATGAACTTCTACTTGCCTCACTCCTAAGCTCAATCGTCAGACTGAACGGGAAGCTTGGGACCTCGTGCGTGACTCAATGGCAACGAAGATGGGCGGCATCGATGGCGGCAGCTTGGACACGGCACGGGCGGAGGGTGGCCTTCCTTCTCTACCCTCACATGCTCGGACCACTCACTGCACACCCTCTCTCTCTCTCTCTCTCTCTCACTCTCTCTCACTTGCTCGCCCGCTCACTCTCTTGGCCTCACTCTCCCTTGCTCAAACCGAAAGCTTTTGCTTTCTTTGTTTAATTATTTTGCTAATTTTTGCATGTAGACAACGGATGGCTTCAAGGAAGGGACAAGTGGAAGAAGGTTGAGGCAACCATGGACAAGTGGTGAGTGGCTTTTCCCCCTTGTCCGGTTCTCTCCTTCCCCCTTTCGGTTGACAGCTTTGGAGGCTCCTTGGGCCTGCTTAGGCCCGAAAATTTGAGGCCAAAAATCCAAACTAAAAGGCCATGGTCTTTAAAATATAAGCCCATAATTATGAAGCACTTTGTTTTCTAAATGAATAAATTTATATTCCCATAATCCAATTGCTTCATGAACAAATGTATAGCCGAAATTCTTGCGTGCAGTCCAACTCCTCAAAATTTTATTCTTAAATTTCAGCATGCATGTTCCTCACGCATGACCGAATTCCATCCCTTCGGATCTAAAATAAAAATATTAGTTGATCAAAGTCCAAAGATTTTCTTTTTTGTTGCATGGTTGATCGGTCCATTGCTAAACATATCATATCAATCCAACAAATAAACAAATACGGATTGCCACTCGTAATTGATACCAATGCCATAGTTCGATGATACTTCTATCGATTGGTCATGACCATCACCTATCCGTGGATTCGTTGAAATTCTTGGATGCCACAGGTTCATTTATATGGTCTAGTTGTTTGAAACAAACTAAAAGTAAGACGAGAGTCACTACTAGTCTCATTTTTTGGGATCAGCTAGAAAACCCAATCGAGGGTCGGGAGTTGTCCTTTGATTTCTACGCAACCAAATATCTAGGTTCGGGGACTTGGATTACGCTAATATTTCTATTAGCGCTCTTTCGATACCTACTAGTATGTCATGTTACCCAAAGTGATCATGCATGTCTTTTTACTTTTTTGGGGTGGTTTAGCCTAAACTAAGTGATCATGCATGGTTGGTCATTCTTTGGGCTATTCTATCTCTAAGAAATATAAAAGAAAACACTCAATTATGTTGAAGGTATGAGACGGTAAGTAAATAATCAAAGAAAATAGTAAATCTACCATGCAATTCTAAAATTTAAAGAAGCAAAAGAAAAGAAAAGGAAAGGACCCACAACTCATCAAGTGTTTATATAAATAAAAAACTCGAGACATATGTTGGGGGAAATGGGTATAAAAGTATGGTCGGAACGGACATCGATTTTCCACCATCTTGAGTCTTGATGATTCACCACCTTTGGGACCTAATCTATTTCTAACTTAAATCTAAGCTAGGTACATATAAAGGAAAGAGACAATCATGCACATCAAAACAATCAAAAGCACAACACGAGATCAAGAATGATCATTTTATGACTTATAGCATTGTTAACCACTTGTGTTCTCGCATGGTCAATAACACTCGTAAGTCCCTAAAGAGATGTTCTAGGTGATTGCGCATGGTTTTCCCTCAGTATCATGCACCGCACCTAACATACATCTAACAATCACATGCACGAGCATGAATTAAACATACAAGTAGGCCTTTGACCTTGTTTCCCAAACAATCAATCAAGTGAGTGAACCATCGGCAGGTCACTTATTACCAAGGCATGCACCAATCATGAACACAAGCATTGCTAATGAAAGATGTGAATATGCATGAGTACATGTGATGTTTCAACAATAGGCTTTGAAATCATCAAGAAGGCTTTTAGAGACGAAGTAATATCTCAGCTATGAAATGCATTCAATTGCTAAGGCTAGCCCGAGACTCACATAAATACACTTATAAGCATTGTAGACATTTTGAATACTGCCCAAACCATAACTTTCACAATGTCAAACCAATTATTGAGAAAAATGTCTACAAGATTTGCTTTTGGAAACATCACATGTACCAAAGCAATTTCGAAATATAATTTTGAAAATGCATTCATTGAAAATCATTTGACAACAAAGATTTAAGGATTTAAATTTTTTTTCATGGAGGTGACATGTCCTAATACCATGCATAAACTAACCTAAAAGGCCTAATTAAGCAATCACAATAAGAAATTCATATTAGGAAATTTCAGACCAAACACAACATGTTAGCAAAATTGGGTAATACCTATTGATGGTTTAACTATGAGAAAATTCCCTAACATGCATAATATGATATGGAAAAACTTCAATGAAGAAAGTTTTCTTAAGAAAGCTAAGCATGGTTTTATAAAAATCAGACAACAATCAATTATGCATCAGGAAATCACCAAGACAGCAAGACATCACATCATTGCGACCAAGATTTACCCTACCAAATGAAGTCTAAAATCACAAAATTTTGTCACAACATAGCCAACATGGTAACAAACAAACTTTATTAAGGGACCAAGTCAAGAATCCTTACCGAAAAAATGGAACAAAAATAGCAAATGTTTGTCTAAATAAGGGTAAAAACAGGGGTCCGAATTTGATTCTAAATCCAAATTCTAGTCTAGCTTAGGAAAAATTGAAAATGAACCTAACGATAAGTAAATTCAGGAAACCAATGGCATTCAAAATTTCTAGCGTGCTTTACAACTTCCTAGAAGGGCTTGGGTCCAATTAAGGTCGACTTGGTGCTAAAAAATCAAGGTTTATGAAGGTGTGCGCATCAGTCCTTAATAAACCAGAACACAAGTATGCATTAATAAGTCTAAAAATCACTTATGTAATGCACAAACGGCATGAAATTCACAAATGACAAAGGATTTGTTGTGACAAAAGATTCGGATAAACATTTAACTCTAAGTCGATATGCAAAAGGATTATCCAAGTTAATGTCAATGCCAAATGACTTAAAGACTTAAATGACATATTTTATGATTCTGAAATGCAAGTAGCCTAATTGAGGCATATTGTTCATGTAGCCAATGATGCTTGATCATGACAATTCATATGTGCACGCGAACCTTGTTATGTGTATTTTAAAAGTCAAGGAGATGTCGATACATGATTTGGTCTCTAATAGGCCCAAATGAGCATGATAAAGTGCATACATGATAAGGCCTAATCTAATCTTAGCATCACATAACGAACATGTTTTCGATCACCAAAAGACATGCAAAAATCTAACGAAAAATCTCATACATAGAACACACGATGATGAATATTTCTTGTTAAGGACTTGAGGCCTAATCAAGATCACCCGAATCATATCGAAAATGACAAAACAAATATGCAACATGTAAGGTCTTAAATGCAGCAGGGCCCTAATGTGTTTATATATACAAATGACATACCGAATGATGAGTAAATCCGGCAAATCATGCATCGCTGAGACATACATGACATATATTTCATGTCTAATGAAGATCATGCAGCCAATTTCACTCATTTTTAAGCTCAATTTTGCAAAAGTGCAATTCGGATTAGTGTAGGGCATATCGTCCTATGCTCAGATTTAGGTGGTCTTGACCTAGCTAAACATGTCCAAAAATTCCGAAAAAATTAGAAAACATTCTTGAGACAATGAAGAACAATTTTTATGTGGACAAGTTCATCCAGAAATCATCACAAAAAGTAGTATAAAAATAGCAAAATCAGAAGTTGGAATAAAAAAAAAAAAAAAAACCTAAAATGAACCTAGAATACTGTAGAACCGAGCAACTTCAGAGGAGTTTTTGACTGTCAAACGTCATCCAATCAGGCAGACGACCTATCAATTTGAAGCTTGTGATGTATATTTTCAAAGTTTAGAAGGACTCGAGCCAAAATAAGGTCATCTAAGACCTCAATTAAGCCAAAATAGCGAGCATATCACAGAACATTTGAAATTGTAGATCAACATTCAAAGTCACAAAATCATCCATAAATTATCTTCAATCTCCAGAAAATCAATGATTAAGCCAGTCAGAAGCATATTTGAGCATTTCACGAAACCCTAAATATGAATCCTAGCCGCCACCGGCTAATTCAATCTTGCTTCATCGGATTTGAGTTCGAGAGGATTACCTTTTGCGTCTTTCATCAATTATAGACGCAATCGGATGAAATCCTCGCCGGAACATGATAGAATATCCGACAAGCAAATTAAAGTAGCTAGAAGACATCACAAGGCCGGCCGAATCACTGGTTTGCACCATAAGTAGAATTGGTCCAAGTAAATCAGCTTTTAAATGTCGGTAGATATTAGATTGCTAAAGGAGATCTGGTGGTCGATCGGTAGGTTTTCGACCACGGCGAGGGGTTGAATTGACCTACCTCACCGGCAGCCGATTAGACTATGCAAACTGGTTCGTCCTAATGTGACCGATTTTGGCTGGTTCACACACTTGTGGCCCTAATGGGTTCAAAATTTATGCAGGACCAAATTGGAAAGAAAACCTACGTAATTTGAGAGGAAATTGCCTAATTTCAATTCAATTAAGTCAATTAACCTTCATAAATGTGTTCTACGAGTCTTCTATTGACTTAATTGAATGATTGTTATGAAATACAATGGACCAAAATCATGGATACTTAAGATTGAGCTTAAATGGCCAAAATGAACAATTTTGCAATTTATTGAGAAAAATTGCAAATTGATTGAAGTTGAGTCCAATTAATGTTGCAATTGCCTTATCCACCTAATCACCCATGTGTAAGATCACCTATTATATTCAAATTGGCATCGAATTGAAGTGTCCAAGCTTAGGTCAAAAATGAACCTTGGCCTAATATTAAAATTGAACCTAGTATGAAATTAAACCATAGTCTTCAATGGGTCAACTTGAATTGAAGTTTAATTGCTTGATTTTATTATATTCCAGAGATTGAAATTCCTCAAATTGAGAAGCTCTAACGTGAATTTCTGAAAATTGACCCTAGATTATGACTTATCTTAAGAAAATAAGTGGAAAATCATTGTCCGTTCACAAGTCATGAAAGATTGGTTTTGACCCCTTAATTAGGGCTTAAAATGACAACTTGTCTTTTGATATGGTAATTCGCAAAATTGAATGAACGAATGGATTGAAAATAGTCCTTGGACCAAATGTCGTAAAATTAACTACACCTAATTATGACAAAAATAAAAGTAATTTTATTCTTGGTTGATTTAGAACCTAAAACCGAAAAATTCGAAAAACAATATTCTTAATCAAATTTTGTGAAATTTTCGACACACAAATCAAATTCACACTAAAAGAAGTATTTTTGGGGGATTTATTTTTTTTTTAATTTTTTTGGTCAAAGGTTTTTTCATAAGTCAACTATATAGTTGATTTTTTTCTAAAATGTTGATTTCTTGGTCAAATCTTTGAATTTTTAAGAAATTGATTTGACAAAAATGAAATTGAAGATAAATGGTATCTTTTTCTCGATGAAAAGTCAAATTTTGACTCAGGGTTAGTTTTTGGTCAATGGGTTGACCAAAAAGTCAATTTGAAAGTCAATCATTTGACTTTTCAGGTTTTTCTAGAAAACAAATTAAAAATCGCGTAAAAGTAATAATACAAAATATAGAAACAAAGAACAACATTTTTTTTTTTGCCAAGAAACGGACTTTATCGCAATCAAAAACCAAAATCTTGATTTTTTTACCTTTTCCGACTCGTTGACTAAAAATTAGGTGTTGACAACTGCCCCTCTTTAAGTGAGAGTTTGAAGATGTTCCACTTAAAGACAAAGTTGATACTTGCAATTTTTAGTTGACTTTACTTTGGGGAAAATAAAATAACAAAGGAAATGATATTTGGCTAGGGACATATCTAGACACTTACCTTCACTCATTGGGGTGTTTGGATTCTCATTTGGGATCTTTCTCTCCATCTCTCTCGTGGGGTGGAATAAAGGAAATGGGATTAATAAGGAAATGGAATGGTTTAAAGATAACTACTAACCTAATGACAAGATTTAAGGATGACCTAGAACCTAAAGTCAAGATTTATGAGGTTAACCTAGAACCTAAAGTTAAGGTTTATGAGAATAACCTATAATTAAAAGCCATGGTTTATGAGGATAACCTACACATACAAACATGGAAGTTGGGCAATATATATACAAGCCAAACAAACAAAAGCAACATATATTTATACATATATACATATATCAAAAGTTATTATGATTACACGTCCATCTTAGCACTGGGCTACTTATCTTCATTACCACACATCGACGATTAAAAGGTTGGGGTAGCCTAGCTCCTCTATCGAGCTCCTCCAAAAATGGCCACATCTTAGGCTCTTCATCTATGATGCTCCTGTAGGATCCACCAGAAAGATGAGGCCTCAAATGGGGCCTAAAATGTCCTAATAAAAAATGAGGCACCAAGCCTCCTACACATAGGGAACCAAGGTGTCTACCCCTTGTTTGATCCATATAGTGATAATATACTTTCAATAAGTGACATCCTCTTCTAAGTCTACTATATTCGTCATGGTAGTAACCATATCAATCAAAAGACTGGGATGGACAGGCGGTAGGGTTGGCTCACCCATTCCACACCTAAAATGGTGAAAACAACAAAAGTGAGTCGATGACTTAGTAAATAGAAATCCCTAATTCTCTTATAGGAGGACATCTTGCCATCGATCCTTGGATACAAGATCACCACCCACTTGTCGATGGCAAATCAATAGCAAGGTTCGTGCCTTGTCTTGCTTATGCATATGAAGGGCTCTCAATCAGCTATGTGCTTTCAAGCATCAAAGACAAGAAGTTAGTGCATAAAAACAAGCCCTCTAAAGACCCATGGCTTACAATCATTCCGGTCACTAAGAGGGATGCATGTATCACATAAAACTCATTCAAGCACTAAGTGACCGGATGCAAACATATGCTCAAATTAATGCAATGACTCAACAACACATATCAAACAAACCTACCTTTTGCAAGCCTCAATTCCGGCATCGGTGCAAGCATCAATTCAAGCATTACACATGCATCAGTCATGGACACACGTGGACTTCCAGTTTAATGAATCTTTCAAAAAATTATGAAACTTTAATATGTTATAGAAGAGACGTAGATTAAGATTTTTTGTGAAGAAACCTAAGTCTATTTCTCACTGTATAAAGTGCAGTAACTTGCTGTCTTTACCCCAAAAATTCTACAGCAACTTTCCAGATTAAGCGCCTACTAAAAAAAATCATTTCACTACCCAAATCTTGACCATTTGTTCTCAAATTTTGATATGTTGTTCCTAAAGATGTGCTATACAACTTTCGTGAAAACTTTAAGGTCTAACTTGTGGCATCCTAGAATTCCTTGTCAATCTTTAGGGGTGCTCAAATTCATGTCTTGCATTAAGACTTTGGCCAAGCTTTTAATGGGTAATGATTTAATAGAAAAATGCTATTTTTGGCCATGGGGGATTATGGATTGGAATTTATTAAGATAGGTCACAAATTTTTGTGATTTATAAATTTCAATTCGATGTTTATAAAATTTAGGTTTAAGGAGGATTATTAGGATGAGATGTGGGCCAAAGTATTAGCTTTAGACCAGCCCACAAGAAGCCCCACCTTTTGACCATTTGGGCCCAGTCGTGAAGCCCAAAGGAGGAGGAGGAGTCGCCGGCCCATGACTGGTCTCAAGCCCGGCCGACTGGAGCCCTATTGGGCTGTCAACCAAGGGAAACCGGCCCATGAGAGGCCCACTCCTTTGCATGAAAATTTTGCCAAGTGTTGATTTCCTTTGTCCAAGTGTTCTTCATGCAAAAGCAATGGTTGTTCATCATTGAGGAGAGGAAAATTGAGGGAACCGGTTGATGATGAAGGGGAAACGTCACCGGAGAGACAGAGAGAGTGAGAGAGAAAGCTGTCAAGAGAGTGAGTAACCGAGAGAGAGGAGGAAGAGGTCGCGCGAGGAAGAAGCCACTCGTCCGTCGCTCGTAGCCTCCCGTGCGTCTGTCGTTTGCCGCCGACGTGCTAGGTTTGGAGGCAAGTTAGATCCTTTGATCTGCTCTTGCATGTTGTGTCAAGAATGTGTTGTTGAAGGATGGTGAATTTCGGATGTCTAGGGTGTGAAAAACCGAAGTTTTAAGGGTGTTGTTTTGAACTAGTAATCTGTTCTCGAGTAAACAGCCTGACCCAGAATGTTGTAGTGGCTTGCATGCGATTTTTGAGTTCGATTTTGACTTCGACTTCTTCATGAAAGTTGTAGATAACATCTTAAAGTATGACATACTAAAATTTGAGACAAAATGGCTGAGTTTTGAGGGGTAAAACCCTCCCTCTACGAAAATGTTAGATCTGAAGCTGTTTTGTTGACCTCTTGGTGGTTTTGTGTGTTGCATGTAACTTTTTATTGGAAATTTCACTTCGACTTCTTCACCAAAAGTTGTAGATAACATCTTGAAGACTAACATACTCAAATTTGAGGTAAAATGAACAAGTATAGCCTAGCGAAACGAATTTTATTTTGAAGACGCTAGATCTGGAAATGTTGTACTGAACTCCAGTGACTTCATGGACTATAAAGTGACTTTCCTTTGAAAATATCACCTTGATTCCCTAATGAAAGTTGTAGTATACCTCTTGAGGCAAAACATATAAAAAATTTAGAGGAAAAGAAGCAAGATAAGTAGGTGAAATCGTGATTTTTCGGAGACGGTTAAACCTGGAATGTTCGGTGCTAGGAACAGGGGCTTCAATCGTTCATAATTAATTATCTAGGATGAATCTGACTTTGATGTCTTCATGAAAAATCTACTTTAGGGTCTTGACTATCACACGGTAAAATTTCATAATTTTTTAAGTTCATTTACCTATTTAACCAAAAATATTTCAAAATCTGTGCAAGCTGTGTTGATAAAATAGAAATGCTGTGATGCGTTAGCTATATCAAATTGTATGAGGGTCTTTTGGTGCAGTTTCCTTTATGAAATATCTGCCATTATGTCTTGACTATTACATGTTCGAATTTTATAAATTTTAAAGACCATTTTGGTATTTAATGGAAATATTTTCTAAAACTGTGCAAGCTGGATTGTGTGAACTTCAAATGCTGAAATTTATGATTATTCTGTTTTGGATGAGCCCCATGAATTGTATTGATAGAGGTGATTGAATCTTGCTGAGCATGTGATGATAATTGGCATTGCATATAGAATCAAATGCTGAATTTGTCTTTGTTGCCATTACATCATGTGCCATGTTGATTGTGATACATAAACTGGTGAATATGAATTATGATGAATGAAGAAACTGTTGGAGGTGGCCGATAATGCCCTAGGAGTGTCAGGATGCCCAGGATGAGGGGTGCCGGATGCCCGGTTGTATTGTGATACATGCCCGGATGTCCTTAGGAGTTTTGAGATGCCCATAATGGTTGGGTGCCGGAAGCCTCGGAGGTTTGTGCCCGAGGGGGGGGGGATGCCTCGTGATGCCAGTTGGGATGCGAGATGCCCGGAATGTGGGGGTGCCGGATGCCCGGTGGTGTGTGCCGGAGGTTTTCTTGCGATGCCAAGTTGGGGTGCGAGTGATAGAATGTGGGATGCAATTACTGGTCCGGGAAAGAGAGATGTGGTGATCAAATTGAAAGATAAAAGTGGAAATTGAATCATGCACATATGATATGATGACATAGTATGGATGTATGATATGATGACGATGAGTGCATGGTTGTATGTGCACCTATGGCATGATGATATATGTGTGACATGATGATGATCACCTATGGCATGATGGTATATGTGTGACATGATGATGATGAGTGCATGGAAGTATGTGCACCTATGGCATGATGGTATATGTGTGACATGATGATGATGAGTGCATGGATGTATGTGCACCTATGGCACGATGGTACATGTATGACATGATGGTGATGAGCACATGAGGATGTATGTACATATGGTATGATGACATATGCATGGCTTCAAGATAAGTTATGCTTGGATGCATGAATGACATTTACTATGCTATGATTGTTATGATTGTGTTGTGCGATGCATTGAGTGATTTATTGGATCTTTTACCTGCTGAGTGGTTGTACTCACCCCTTCGGGAACCAACATTTCAGATTAGAACAATGCTACTCCCTACCATCACGCGGGGTACCTTCTATGGCCTCCCATCTGACGTGGAGGTAGAGTGTTCGAAGATAGAGTGCGTCACCAACCCTGGTCTGTCGTTTGTGTGAGTTCGCGTGCTGGTCATGTACAATGTGGGCCTGGCTGGGGGCCCGGTTATTCAGGAGTTTCTGTCGATCCACGTCCGCCGAGATGGAGTGATTCGGGGGATGTTGCCGCCACCACCGCCCGACGCGCCAGGATGGGTGTGATGGTCGCATGAGGAGTAGAGAGCTGACGTTTCTTTTTTAGAGTAGCGGGCACTAATAGATGGAGGATGACACGTGATCGTTATAGGGGTCGAGATATCCTTTTGGGATGTGGCCAAGTGTAGTTAAAAGTCTTGGCTTTCTTTTTGTTGTACCGACCCGAGAAAATCCATCATGAAAATATATAAATAAAAATGTCTTGGCTTTATCTTTTCTTGTGATGCTTAGTGGTGTGCATTGCATTATGGTTATTGGAGGGAGAGATGGTGAGACTCAATTATGCTTCCGCTAATAAGATGCGCTGGGACCGTTTTCAAAAAAAAAAAAAAAAAATGCCTATGAACTATGATGCTTCTACTAAGAGATGTAAATAGTGGAGCGATAGGTACCTGTGGTGACCTAAGGTGTTTCGGGGTGCCACAGCCGCCCTTTTTGGTATCAGAGCAATGGTTATAGGTTGGAGTGATAAGGAGCCTCATTTGGAAATTGAGGAACATGATGACAATGCACACCATAGGATATTGGCTGGAATAGTTGGGTAACTCTGAATAACAGGTGATGAGTAATCACTCGTAGATCCCTAGTAGTTATTATGAATTGCTTTTAGATACCAATAACATGTTTATGTTACTTATGTAGTAGTAGTTGTTTTGAATAGAGACATTGAGTAACAGATATTTCTTGAGGCAAATGCTTGGAAATTGCAGGGAAATCATGGTACGAGCTGGAAGTGCTCATCCATCAAGGGCTGAAGCCTCTGCAGCAAGGGCTGAACTCCGGATGGAAGATATCCTGTAGGCAATGGCCAATATAGGAAATCTGATGGAAAGACAAGCGCAGCAACAGCCCGGAGCAGAACGCCATACTCAAGGACTGGTGGAGCAATTTTTGAAGCTGAAGCCACCTAAGTTCAATGGAATGGGAAGTCTTGAGGAGGCGGAGCATTGGATAGATGGGATGGAACGAATTTTCTAGCTGTTGGACTGCAATGATGCTGAGAAAATAGTTGTGGCAGAGTACTAGCTGGAGGGAAATGCAAATTTTTGGTGGAGAGCTTCGAAGGACATAATCTTTCCACTCGGTACTGATATTAACTGGGAAGAGTTTGTGAGAGCTTTCAATAGAAAGCATTTTTCTAACTGTGCTAAGGGCAGGAAAATTTCAGAATTTGTTCAGTTAGAACAAAAGGAGCTAACAGTGGACCAATATAAGGCTAGATTTTCTGAATTATCTAGATATGCTCCTAGACTAATTGAGGATCAGGAAGAAAAGGCTAAGAGATTTCTGAAAGGGTTGAAAACTGATATCAGGAAACAACTAGTGCCTTTGAACATAAGGGATTATCATGAGATTTATGAAAGGGCACAGTTAGTGGAGCAGGAGCTGATGAGAGAGCGATCAGAGTTTAAGAAACAACTGAACCTTAATGATGTGAGAAGGGGTAAGAGACCCTATTCTGGTCAAGGTCAAACTTGGAATGTGAAGAAGAAGAGCAATTTTGGAAATTTTGGGGGAGCAAGAAGTGGCCTGAATATAGGGAAAGCACCCTATCAGCCTGATGTTTGTCAAAGGTGTGATAGGCAACATGGCCCAGGACCTTGCAATGGACGTCTGAGATGTTTTTGGTTGTGGACAAGTGGGCCACCTTAGGAGAAGTTGCCCTCAAGAAAGGTCGCAAATGAGTGTTGGCTCGGTGCTACAGGGATATCAGAGTGTTGTTAGATCAAACTTACCAAGGAATCCTCAGAGGCCACTAGCACAGGGAAGGGTGTATGCGGTCACCAAGAGGAAGCGGAAGCTTCCAAAAATGTTATCTCAGGTACGATCCTTATCAATGGTAAAAAGGCATATGCATTGTTTGATACGGGTGCAACGCATTCATTTGTGTCTGAAAGATATAGGCATTTGAGTAAAATAGAAGTTATGCCTCTTGAGACGCCTCTTTGTGTTTCCATGCCTTTAAAGAATATGGTATTGTCTACGCTGGTGTGTGGAAATTGTAATATATCAATGAGAGGAAATGATATGGAAATAGACTTGATCGTAATGGCTATGTATGATTTTGATGTTATCATAGGAATGGATTGGCTTCGTAAGTATCGGGCCAAAATGGATTGTTATAGAAAAGTGATCCAATTTGTCTTACCTGATCAGTCTAGTTGTGAATTTTTGGGAGGTTAGACCCACCTACCTATAGCACTTATTTTAGAAATAGAAGCTCATGCGTTACTTGACAAAGGATGTCAAGGATACCTGGCCATGGTTAAAGATTATGCTAGGGAAGAACCTAAACTTGATGAAGTTCGAGTAGTTAATGAATTTCAAGATGGATTTCCTGAGGAATTGCTCGGATTACCGTCAGAGCGAGAAATTGAGTTCGAAATTGAATTAATGCCTGGAACGGGACCTATATCTAAAGCCCCGTATAGGATGGCCTTAGTCGAGTTGAAGGAATTAAAGGTGCAACTACAAGAGTTACTTGACAAATGATTCATTAGGCCAAGTGCTTCACCTTAGGGTGCACCGGTCTTGTTTGTGAAAAAGAAAGATGGGTCGATGTGCTTGTGCATTGACTATAGGCAACTGAATCAGGTGATCATTAAAAATAAATATCCTTTGCCTAGAATTGATGACCTATTTGACCAACTCCAAGGAAGTTCAGTCTTCTCTAAGATTGACTTAAGGTCAGGATACCATCAACTAAGAATTAAGAAAGAGGACATTCCTAAGACTGCATTTAGGACTCGTTATGGACATTATGAGTTCCTGGTCATGCCATTTGGATTGACAAATGCACCGGCTGCATTTATGGATCTAATGAATAGGATATTTAAGCCTTATTTGGATCAGTTTGTGATTGTTTTTATTGATGATATCCTGATATATTCAAGAGGGCCTAAAGAGCATGAACAACACTTGAGGATAGTTTTACAAATCTTGAGAGATCATAAGTTGTATGCCAAATTTAGCAAATGTGAATTTTGGCTAGACCATATAATATTTTTGGGGCACGTAGTATCAGGAAGAGGAATTGCAATAGACTTGGCAAAAGTTGAAATGGTAATAAATTGGCCGAGACCGACGACACCTACTGAAATACGAAGTTTCTTAGGACTGGCTGGTTACTATAGGAGGTTTATTGAAGGATTTTCACGATTGGTAGGTCCTTTAACAAAATTGACTCGAAAGAACGTGAAGTTTGAATGGAATGAGGAATGTGAAAAGAGTTTCCAAGTAGCTTAAAAGAAAATTGACCTCGGCTCCAATCTTGACTATATTGACAAGATCCGATGGTTTTACAGTGTATAGTGATGCATCTCACAAGGGACCGGGATGTGTTTTGATGCAGCATGGCAAGGTCATAGCCTATGTGTCTAGACAATTGAAACCCCATGAACTAAATTACCCAATGCATGATTTAGAACTGGCAGCCATAGTATTTGCTTTGAAGATATGGAGGCATTATTTATATGGGGAAAATTTTGAGATTTATACAGATCATAAGAGCTTGAAGTATCTGTTCTCACAAAAGGAGTTGAACATGAGACAAAGGAGGTGGATGGAGTTGTTAAAGGATTATGATTGTGAGATATGATACCATCCAGGGAAAGCAAACAAGGTAGCGGATGCTCTTAGTCGTAAGTCAGCTATGGAGATGGCTAGTTTAAGAATGGCGGAATGGAGCTTGTTAAAGTCCATAGCAGACTCAAAATTTAAATTGGAAATGGATTGTCTTACAAATATGCTTAGTGCATTAAGAATCGAACCTGAAATTATTCAGAAAGTTAAGACCTTACAAGAATCTGACCCGGAAATTTTGAAATTGAAAGAGGCAGTGTCTTTAGGAAAAAGACCGAAATTTCAAGTCTCTGAAGATGGAGTGGTAAGATGCTAAGGACGACTTTGTGTTCCCGACAACGAAGAGGTAAAGAAGGAAATTTTGTCGAAGGCACATAGGAGTAACTACAGTGTTTATCCAGGTAGTACAAAGATGTACAGGAACTTGCGTCAGCAGTTTTGGTGGAATGGTATGAAAGCAGATACGGCTAAGCACGTTTCTCAATGTTTGATGTGCCAACAAGTAAAAGCGGAACATCGCAAACCCGCAGGACTCTTGAGACCGTTAGACATACCAGAATGGAAATGGGAACATATAACAATGGACTTTGTACAAGGATTGCCAAAGACATCAAGTGGTCATGACTCTATCTGGGTAATAGTAGACCGTTTAACTAAATATGCTCATTTCCTAGCAGTTCGCATAGATTACCCAATGGACCAATATGCGGATATATATGTAAGTCAAGTGGTACGCTTACATGGTGTTCCAGTAACTATTACCTTAGATTGGGATTCAAGATTTACTTCGAACTTTTGGCGAAGTCTTCAAATTGCCTTAGGAACTAAACTTCAGTTTAGTACTGCTTTTCACCCTTAGACAGATGGACAAACAGAAAGAGTAATCCAGACATTAGAGGATATGTTGAGGGCTTGTGTGATTGACTTTAAGGGAAATTGGGATGAAAGATTGCATTTGGTGGAGTTTGCTTATAATAATAGTTTTCAGAAAAGTCTAGACATGGCTTCCTATGAAGCATTATATGGAAGGAGATGTAGGACTCCTGTCTGTTGGAATGAAGTAGGTGAAAAGAAATTGACAGGACTTGAACTGGTACAAGTTACCACTGAAGCTGTCGAGATTATCAGGAAAAGACTTAAAACAGCTCAGAATAGACAAAAAGACTACGCAGATAGGCGTAGAAGGACTTTGGAGCTTAGTGTGGGAGATCATGTGTTCCTTAAAGTATCTCCAATGAAAGGAATATCTCGATTTGGAATGAAGGGTAAGTTAAGCCCTAGATTTGTCGGACCTTTTGAGATACTTGAAAGAATAGGAGATGTAGCTTATTGTTTGGCGCTGCCTCCTAAGTTGGGAAATTTGCATGATGTGTTTCATGTATCGATGCTGAGAAAGTATCAGTCGGATCTTGGTCACATACTCGATCATGAAGCCATCAAAGTGGATGAGAAAGTGAGGTACATTGAAGAGCCTGTGCAGATATTGGATCGAAAGGAACAAATTTTCAGGACCAAGAGAATCCCATTGGTTAAGGTATTATGACGACATCATGATATGGAAGAAGCCACATGGGAAAGTGAAGATCAAATGAAGGAAAAGTACCCCTACTTGTTTCAAAAAGGACATGAGTAATGTTTAATTTCGAGGATGAAATTCTCTAAGGAGGGGAGAATTGTGGCATCCTAGAATTCCTTGCCAATCTTTAGGGGTGCTCAAATTCATGTCTTGCATTAAGACTTTGGCCAAGCTTTTAATGGGTAATGATTTAATAGAAAAATGCTATTTTTGGCCATGGGGGATTATGGATTGGAATTTATTAAGATAGGTCACAAAGTTTTGTGATTTATAAATTTCAATTTGGTGTTTATAAAATTTAGGCTTAAGGAGGATTATTAGAATGAGGTGTGGGCCAAAGTATTAGCTTAAGACCAGCCCACAAGAAGCCCCACCTTTCGACCATTTGGGCCCAGCCGTTAAGCCCAAAGGAGGAGGAGGAATCGCCGGCCCATGACTGGCCTCAAGCCCGGCCTATTGGAGCCCCATTGGGCTGTCGACCAAGGAAACCGGCCCATGAGAGGCCCACTCCTTTGCATGAAAATTTTGCCAAGTGTTGATTTCCTTTGTCCAAGTGTTCTTCATGCAAAAGCAATGATTGTTCATAATTGAGGAGAGGAAAATTGAGGGAACCGGTTGATGATGAAGGGGAAACGTTGCCGGAGAGAGAGAGAGAATGAGAGAGAAAGCTATCGAGAGAGTGAGGAACCGAGAGAGAGGAGGAAGAGGTCACGCGAGGAAGAAGCTGCTCATCCGTCGCTCGTAGCCGCCCGTGCGTCCGTCGTTTGCCGCCATCGTGCTTGCCGTAGCTCGGTTTGGAGGCAAGTTAGATCCTTTTATCTGCTCCTGCATGTTGTGTCTAGAATGTGTTGTTGAAGGATGGTAAATTTCGGATGTCTAGGGTGTGAAAAACCGAAGTTTTAAGGGTGTTGTTTTGAAGTAGTAATCTGTTCTCGAGTAAACAGCCTGACCCAGAATGTTGTAGTGGCTTGCATACGATGCTTGCGTTGTATTTTCACTTTGACATTTTCATGAAAGTTGTAGATAACATCTTAAAGTATGACATACTAAAATTTGAGACAAAATGGCTGATTTTTGAGGGGTGAAACCCTCCCTCTACGAAAATGTTAGATCTGAAGCTGTTTTGTTGACCTCTTGGTGGTTTTGTGTGTTGCATGTAACTTTTATTGGAAATTTCACTTTGACTTCTTGACAAAAGTTGTATATAACATCTTGAAGACTAACATACTCAAATTTGAGGTGAAATGAACAAGTATAGCCTAGCAAAAAGATTTTTATTTTGAAGACGCTAGATCTGGAAATGTTGTACTGAACTCCAGTGACTTCGTGGACTATAAAGTGACTTTCCTTTGAAAATCTCACCTTAATTCCTTAATGAAAGTTGTATTAGACCTCTTGAGGAAAAACATATAAAAAATTTAGAGGAAAAGAAGCAAGATAAGTAGGAGAAATCGTGATTTTTCGGAGACGGTTAAACCTGGAATGTTCAGTGCTAGGAACAGGGGCTCCAATCGTCTCATATTGATGAAGTTGCTGGCGCAATAGGGAGAGAATCAACTGTAGGAATTGAGAAGGATGAAGAGGAGGAAAGAGATACTGAATCTGATTCAGTATCAGGAGAAGTTTGCTCGACTGGGAACAGAATCTGTTTTTCTGGTATGACAGGATCAGGCTGTTGAATAGCAGGATTAGGTTCCTGAGTACCCAAGTCCTTTAAAAAATATTCCAATGGATTGGATAACATCATCTGATCTGCCCTTTCTCTTATAACAATCGAACTTGATTCTGTAGGCAGCATTTTTTCTTTTCCTTTGTCCTTCTGCAGGTTTTTGAGGCGGTTTCGATTTCTACCATATCTAGTTCTTTTCTGAAGGGATCTTCTGGAATGGCAACAAAAATAGACGTCTGTGGTGGTGGAGGCAAATACCCAGTTCTGACAGAAGGTGCCAGTGGATCAAAAGGTCTAAATCTTCCTTCTTCGAGAAGTTGGATTTGCCTCTTGAGCTTTTCTATCTCTGGCTTTGGGCTTTCAAGATAATGATACCCAAGATGTTGTCCTGATTCCAAGGCATGAAGCCTTTTCTGGAACTCAGAAAGCATCTTTTTGGTGGTTTCATCATACCTTCGGAGATCTTGTTGCACATTTCCAATCTTGGAATCAATTGCCTTGAAGGCATTGTTTTGTGCCAACAGAGTCTCTGATTGCCAATTTAGAACAGCTTCAGCAGCAGGAGTCTTTCTCTGTCTACCATGTTCATCCACATCAGTGGGGGTTGCTATCTTTGGGACATGACGATATCTGTTTTGTGGATCAATGAATTCCTCTGGAGCAGGAAACGAAAGTTTTGAACTTTCTTTGACAAGAGGAGGAAAATCTGTATCATGGAACATAGGAATGGAAGAAGTGGGTGGTATTGCTGCTGGAATCTCAAGTGGGTAAGAATGCTTCTTAGCCCATTTTAGGATTGGCTTGTAAAACGGGGAGAGACCTTGTTTTTTCTGGGGAGGAGATGGTGGAGGTGATTTTGGTGCGTCCGGTAAAACTTGGGATGTAGTCTTTGGACTCGGTGATGGAGGTGGAGCATAGGAAACCATGAACTGGTATTTATCACATTCACCAAGAGTATCAATGGAGGGATCTCCGTTTAAGTACCTTTGGTAGATCTTATCCTTTGACTTTTTTTCATCGAGGTGGAGATCTTGCAAGAGGATCTACCTCGTCAGCATAGTTTGTACAATAGGAACATTGGCAAAAAGGATCCCAAAAACAATGACCATAGTTGTCTTTGTAGTAATGAACATAATGTCCATCACCGTCAAAATGTTGGACAAGCTTTTTTGGATCTGGCTCGGAAATTGATTGAGGAACGCATGGTTCAATCATGAAGAGGGTCTGGAAGATAGAAGGACTTTCTTCCTTTTCCTTGCCAAATTTGATGGAAACAGTTCCATCTTTTTTTTCGAATGAACTCTGAGTCCGTAGACTGGAAATGCTTGTTATGCTGGTGTAGCTTTTCATAGTTGGTAATCCAAGTCTCTAGAAGGAGCTTGGCCAACGTATCCTTCGGGATCTGTCTAGGAACATGGATACATGATGCCTGATCATTCTGCATGGAAATGAACAAGGCATCTTCATTACCATTGTTAAAATTGAGATCAAAAGCATGATTCTGCACTCGATAAACCATCTGGTAATGTAGGGTTGCAGCTACAGAGTCAGTAGTTTGAGGGGCTCCAGTCAGCTGTACTTGGACTTTTAGAAAAGAAAGTAGCTGGGGATCTGAAAGAGTGATGTTGAAGTTTGGATACAAAGTCATAAAGACTATTTTGGCATTCAAAGTAGTTTGGACAATACCGATGCAAGCATGCTGGTATTGTAAAAACCTGGTATCCAACAAAGCAATGCGTGCCACGACTGGCAAACCTTTATGACCATGAAAGGTAAGAGCAAGACGAACAGCGCCATAATGGACATGAGTATATCCTTGCTGGGCCCATTGTCTGGGAAATTCTGGAGGGATTTGAAGAGTAACAAAGTACTCCTTTTCAGTAGCAGGAACGGGGTGCTAGTCGAATTTGGAGGACTAGACGTACTCCTTGACTTGCTTTGGAGTTTGGTGAATAAGCTGGCGGATGGAGCGGATGGGTGAGAAAGATGTGTGTGGTTTGGCAAAAGCAGAGTAAGGATTCATGAGGGGAAGTTGGGTCTCAGAGATCTTGGTTTCATCACTAAGAGAGACTTCATAGAGATAATCTATCTTAGAAGCATTAGAAACACGAAATTCTGGAGAGGTTGAAGATGAAGGAGATGAAGTAAGAGAAACAGGTGCTTTGAGAATTTTTGGTTCTGTAGACATGATGAGAAGGGTTCTTCTTAGCACTGGATTCACCTACCAAGCGCATGGAATGGATAACCTTAAAAACGAAACCATGGCTTTGATACCATGAATTATCCTAGACTTAGAACCAGGGAGGACCAAGAAAATTATTTGCAGGTATGCCTACCCACAGTGGGCGAACAAGTCCCGTTCAAGCCCTTCAGGGACAGCCTTTTAGCAGAAAACTACTCAGCCCTTTAGTTCAGAGCCTAGAGACTTCTAGAAATACTAGGATGTAAACATTTCTAACCTACCCAAGCTGCATTTCTTGGAGGATTACCAGGCTGGAGAAGAAGAGGGATTTAGAAAGCCATGAGAGATTTTTCAAAGCACACACTTTACTTCAGGGGACTTTGCCCAACACAATACATCCTCCTCGCCTTTTATCCTAGACTTAGAACCAGGGAGGACCAAGAAATGCATGGTGATATATGCATGGTTGCAAGGTGAGGTATGCTTGCATGCATGATGATATGTGTTTTATTCATGATACCTTGATTGTTCTGTTTGATACATTGTGTAGTTTGGCGGAATTTTACTGCTGAGTGGTTGTACTCACCTCTTTTGGGGATTAACATTTCAGATTAGAAAGATACTTCTTTCACCAGTTGTGCATGGTACCTTCTATGGCATACCTACTAACGTTAAGGTGGAGTGCACAGAGCATTCCTGTATTAGTATGCCTGGTCTGGAGTATGTCCGAGTCCGAGTATTGTTGATGTACGACGTGGGTTCTACTGATGGCCCCATTATCCAAGAGTTTTTGTCCGTTCACGTTCGACGTAATGGGGTGATGCTAGGGATGTTACCGCCGCCACCGCCCGATGCACCGGGTTGGGTGTGATGGCACTATGACTGGTGGGAGCTGACGTTTTCTTTTTGGGGATAGCCGACGCTTGTCGAAGGAGGGATGTACATGTTTCATATAGGGTCGAGTTCTCTATTGGGTTATAGCAAAGTATAGTTAAAAATCTTGGCCTTTTTGTTGTATCGACCTGAAATGTCCCTCGTGAAAATATAAATAAAAGTGAATCGGCTTTGTCTTTTCTTTTGGTGCGTAGTTGGTGTGCATTGCATTATTGTTATTGGAGTGAAGGATGGTGAGACTCGTTTATGCTTCCGCTGATGAGCTACGCTGGGATCTTTATGAAAAAAAAAAAACACAAGCGAAAAAGGGGAAAAGAATTTTATTGATCAACTCCTATGAACTATGGTTTCACTTTAATTAAAAAGCTTCAAGTACTGGCATGTAGTAAGATAAGTGACAAGTACCTGTGGTGACCCTATCGGATCGGGGGTTCGTCGAGGGGTGCCACACCAGTCGCCGACAACCGATTCGACGAGCTCACCAGATGCTCGCCAGGCTAGGGCGAGGCCAAGCCTCGCTAGTGGTTAGGTGGGCCTCGTCGGGGCTGCCATTAGCGAGGTGGGGGCGAGCCTTACCCAGCCCCGACAAGGCTTGCCTGGCCACCGGCGAGGCTCGGCCAACGAGAGCTGGCCTCGTCGAGGACTGGCAACACTCTAATGAAGTTGTTAGCCCTCGTCTGGCCGATCGTTGGTCCGGCCACTTGAAGAAGAAGAAGAATAGGAGAAAAAGGAAAAAAAGAAAAGAAAAAAGTCAAAAAGCAAAAAAAAAAAAATTATTTAAATATTAAAATAAATTGATTTGGAACATAATCAATGAGCACAATACCAAATGTAATTCTATTCCAAAATCAGAAATTTTGGACAGTTACCAAATGGCTTAAAATACTTAGAAATTGTTCTAAGGAAAAGAATAAAAAAGAATTATTTCTTATCAGAATCTGTTCTTAGGAATAGAATCGTTACCAAACACGCCTCAATCAGATTGGTCGAGTCAATTCATGTCGGTTCGATCGATTCCTAACTGATTCTTGACCGATTCTAGTTAATTCATAACCAGGCGGTCCTTGTGTTCAAAATTTATATAATTTGATCTTTGGACCAAATTGAAAAGAAAACTTGTGCAATTTGAGGAGAAAATTGTTCAATTTTGATCTAATTAAGCCAATTAAACTCCACAAATGCAATCTATGGGCTTTCTATTAACTTAGTTGAATGATTATCATGAAAAACAATGGACCTAAACCATGGGTGCACATAATTGAGCATTAAAGGCTAAAACGAGCAATTTTGCAATTCTTCGCTCAAAATTGCGAATTAATTGAAATTGAATTCAATTAATATTGCAATAAACCTATTTGACTAATTACCCTTGCTTAGGATAGTCTATTGCATTCAAATTGTCCTTGAATTGAAATCACGAGGCTTACGCCAAAAAAATGAATCAAGGTCTAATATCAAAATTTGACCTAAATTCATGAAATTGAACCTTAATCTTGAATGGGTCAATTTGAATTTGTTCAATTAAAGCTCAACAACTTGATTTTCTTATGTTCAAGAGAGTGAAATTCCTCAAATTAGGGAGTTCTCATATGAATTTCTCAAAACGAACCCCGAATTTGGATCTATCTCAAGAAAATGAGTGGAAGACAATCGTCATTTTGCAACTTATGAAGATTCGGTTTTGACCTCTTAATAGGGCTTAAAATGACAATTCATCTTTCAACATGACAATTGCCGAAATTAAATGAACGAGTGGATTAGAAATAGTTCCTAGACCAAGTGTCATAAAAGAAACAACACTTAATTATGATTAAAACAAAAGTAATTTCATTTTTGATCGATTTAGAACTTAAAACCGAAAAATTTGAAAAACAAGATTTATAATTGAATTTTGTAAACTGTAAAATTTTTGACACAAAAGTCAAATTGACACTAAAACAAAGTGTTTTGAGAATTTTTGATTTTTTTAGTTTTTTTTCATAAAAAATTTGACCAAAAGTCAACTCTCCTAAAATGTTGATTTTTGAGTCAAAACTTTAAAATTTTTTAAAATTGATTTGATTAAAATGAAATTAAAGCTAGTTGAATCTTTTTTTTTTTTTGGGTGAAAAGCTAATTTTAATTCGGGGTTAACTTTTGGTCATGGTCAAAGGGTTAATGAAATAGTCAATCCAAAAGTCAACCATTTGACTTTTCAGGTTATTTTTTAAAATGACTGGAAAAATTCTTAAAAATGACAATGGAAAAGAAATAAATGAAAAATGATACTTTTTGGTCAAAATATGATGGGCTTCATCCCTATCGGAAGCCCTAATCTTGATTTTTATCCTTTTTATGATGTGTTGACTAAAAATATGATGTCAACATTTGGTTAAAGGATTGACCAAAAGTCAACCCAAAAGTCAACCATTTGAATTTTCGATTTTTTTCATGAAAATGAATAGAAAATTGCTTAAAAACGACAAAAAAAAATCTGAAAAATGACACTTTTGGTCAAGAAACAGGCTTTGTCATGATCGAAAACCCTAATCTTGATTTTTTTTTTTTTTTTTTAAAACGCGTTAACTAAAAATGAGGTATCAACTGTTGCTCCTCATTAATTGCCCCTCTTTGAGTGTTTGAAGAGGTTCCACTCAAAGACTAATTGATACCTGTAATTTTTAATCAACTCTATTTAGGTAAATATAATGATATTTGGTTAGGGACATACTTGAGTACTCATCGCCATTCATTAGAAATGTTTGGGCTCGTGCATGGGATCTTTCTCTCCATCTCTCTCATGGAAGCTGTTTCCAATTCTAAGTTCAAAATGGAGGTAAGTAATTCTACTAGTGTAATAGCTACAATCCAAATGGAACCTGAAGTTATACAATGAATAAAGACCATACAACAATCGAATCCTGATGTATTGAAAATACGAGATAAAGCCTTAAAGGGAAAGAGGCCGAACTTTCAAGTTTCGGATGATGGAATAGTTAAGTTTCGTGGGCGTCCATGTGTACCTAATAATGAAGAGATGAAAAGGGAAATTTTATCAGAAACTCATCAAAGTAGTTATAACATCCACCTAGAAAGTACGAAGATTTATAGGAATCTTCGTCAATATTTTTTGGGGAATGGGATAGAGACAGATATTGATAAGTAAATTGCAAGATGCTTGACATGTCAGCAAGTGAAAGTTGAATATCGAAAACCTACGGGGATGTTAAAGCCAGTAGAGATCCCATAATGGAAATTGGAACATGTGACCATCGATTTTGTACAAGGATTACCAAGGACTTTTAGTGGGCACGATTCGATTTGGGTGATAATGGACTGATTGACGAAATTAGCTCACTTTTTTACTATGAGGATAAACTATTCGCTAGAAAGGTACACCACGTTGTATGTCAAGCAAATAGTACGATTACATGGTGTCCCTTTAACCATAACATTAGATTGACACCCGCGATTCACGTTGAATTTTTGGAGGAGCCTTCAAGTTGCTTTAGGGACAAAGCTCTAGTATAGTACTGCTTTTCATCCACAGACAGGCGGACAATCAGAGAGGACTATATAGACATTGGAAGACATGTTGTGATCATGCATCATTGATTTCAAAGTAAACTGGGATGAGAAATGACATATAATGGAATTTGCTTACAACAATAGCTTCCAACAAAGCATTGGGATGACTTTGTTTGAAGCTTTATATGGTAGGAATTGTAAAATCCCTATTTGCTAGAATGAAGTCGAAGAACAAAAGTTGACTGGGCCAGAATTAGTTCAAATGACTTCAGAAGTTATAAAGATAGTGCAAGAGTGACTTAGGATAGCTCAAAGTTGGCAAAAGAGCTATGTAGACAGATATCGCAGACCTCTAGAAGTCAATGTAGGCAATCATGTGTTCCTAAAGGTGTCACCTACAAAGAACGTGTCAAGGTTTGGAAAGAAATGAAATTTGAGCTTGAGGTTTATAGGACCTTTTGAAGTACTGAAAAGGATTGGAGAATTGGCGCATCGAATAGCCTTACCATTGAAGCTATCCGACATACACGATGTCTTTCACGTGTCTATGTTAAGAAAATATGAGTTGGATCCAGCACATGTGCTAAACTTTGAAGTACTGGAAATAGATGAAAATATAAGGTATGTGGAGGAGCCCATACAAATTCTGAATCGAAAAGAATGAGTTCTAAGGATTAAGACTATACCTTTGGTTAGAGTTTTCTAACGAAGCAAGGAAGAAATCAGACATAAGTATTCTCAACTTTTCCATTGAGTCTGGTAAGATTCCAAATTTCATCATCGAAATTTTCTAATTAGGGGAGAGTTGTGACATCCTAAATTTTCCAGCCCTATAAGTACAATTGGATTGTTACTAGGCTTAGATTATTTAAGGTGGGCAAGATGACTAGCGTGATGGGCCGTAAGGAAAGTATGGGCTTAAGGAATTAACAGGCTATGTCAAGGAGTCAAGCACGGGCTTGATGGGCCAAAAGATGAGCTACAAACTAGGGCTTGGCCTGGAATGGGCCAAGAGTTAGGTTTGTTAAAAATAAAGAAATAGGCCTTGTGAGCTGTAGGATGAGCTTGGTGGGCCAAAGACAGGAATCTAGGCCTAAGCACTTTAAATTTTTCGATTAAGATTATAGGTTAGCCTTATGCGAGTTTCAATTAAGATTTTATTAAAATTTAAAAGCGACTATAATTTTCAATCAAACACGAACTTTCGTATTTTCCTCGTGATTATCTCTTGTTTGTGATCGTAGACTAAAGTCGAAACGTCAATGCATTAATTCGATTCGTGCGAACTCATAGACCCTATAGTTAGGAAATGACAAAAAATTTTGTGGTTTCAGAACGAAATTAAGATGAAAACATTAGAAACAAATAGAGTAATTTACGACACAGATTATAACTTAATCCTAACCCTCCTCAAGCGCCAGGTGTCAACCATGAAGGAGAATACATGCGTGGGAGTTGCAACCTTCATCTCCCCTCTTGGTTTCTCTTCATCCGAAGCTTGTAAAGGAGACATCATCATCATTTCTTCCTAATGATTACTCTTCTTGGGATTTAAAACAAAATCTGCACACTCATATTTGGGTCTCCTCAATATTCACGCCTCTCCCTCCCCTAAAGACCGACCCATCTCTCTCTCTATTTCCTCTCTTTTCTTCTTTCTTGCGCAGCTCGAACAAAATTAGAGCTCCACGCATTCAGCTTCTTCTTCTTCTTCTTCCTGCACAAGTTCAAGAGCAGATTCTCAAAGAGCATCAAGCCACCAATGACCTCCCAAATCACCATGATGAGGTCCTAAACTCGAAATTATCCATTGTTTATCGAGAAAACTTGTGGAGTGTGTTGGATAGTGGACAATTGAGTCTTGATGCTTTTGTTTTGGGCTAAAAGAGACTAGATGGGCACTCAAGTGGAGTCTTTCGCCTTTACATGTAATGATCAGGATTCGGATAGGCGATAATTTGAGCACAAGGAAGCTGTGCTGGTCAAATTGGTGAAGTAGAGGGCGGTTTAGGGGCAGATAAGTGCTACGGGAAGTCTATGAGCTGTTGAGATCGTCTTTGGGTTCTATGGGTGCGGTGCCAAGGTTTTAAACGAAGTTTTAGACCAACTAAACAGCCTGTGGCAGCCGTATATGGAGGCAAGGGTTTGGGGTGTTCTCTACAGGAGAAACAGGGGCGGTAGCCACTAGTTTATACGTCATTTTTGGGTTTTAAATGTGTTGGAGGGAACTAATTTTCGTAAGAGCACACCAACAACTGTAAGCTTCGAGATACTAGTTATTAGATTTTTCTTGTGTGAATTCACTGGTGCGAGCATCCTTTCCTCAGAATCGCAACCAGACTTGTACAAACCAGCAGAACCTTAGGTTGTTCTACGAATTTTTTGCATTTTTTCTAGATGTAGTTATGTGGCACCCCGAAACACCTTAGGTTGCCACAGGTACCTATCGCTCCACTATTTACATCTCTTAGTAGAAGCATCGTAGTTCATAGGCATTTCTTTTTTTTTAAAACGGTCCTAGCGCATCTTATTAGCGGAAGCATAATTGAGTCTCACCATCTCTCCCTCCAATAACCATAATGCAATGCACACCACTAAGCATCATAAGAAAAGATAAAGCCAAGACACTTTTATTTATATATTTTCATGATGGATTTTCTCGGGTCGGTACAACAAAAAGAAAGCCAAGACTTTTAACTACACTTAGCCACATCCCAAAAGGATATCTCGACCCCTATAACGATCACGTGTCATTCTCCATCTATCAATGTCGGCTACTCTAAAAAAGAAACGTCAGCTCTCTACTCCTCACGCGGCCATCACACCCATCCTGGCACATTGGACGGTGGTGACGGCAACATCCCCCGAATCACTCCATCTCGACGGACGTGGACCGACAGAAACTCCTGAATAACCGGGCCCCCAGCCAGGCCCACATCGTACATGACCAGCACGCGAACTCACACAAACGACAGACCAGGGATGGTGACGCACTCTATCTCCGAACACTCTACCTCCACGTCAGATGGGAGGCCATAGAAGGTACCCCGTGTGACAGTAGGGAGCAGCATCGTTCAAATATGAAATGTTGGTCCTCGAAAGGGTGAGTACAACCACCCAGCAGGTAAAAGATCCAATAAACCACTCAATGCATCACACAACACAATCATAACAATCATAGCATAGTACATGTCATTCATGCATCCAAGCATAACTTACCTTGAAGCCATGCATATGTCATCATACCATATGTATATACATCCTCATGTACTCATCACCATCATGTCATACATGTACCATCGTGCCATAGGTTGTGGCACCCCTTGACGGCCCCCAATCCGATTAGGGTCGCCACAGTTTGCTTACCATTCACTTTTCCTGATAACATGTCAGCCTGATACCATTTCAATTGCAGCGGGTCCATACAACCTGGGGATTTACATTTTTAGATCGGTCCCTTGCGCAATTTATATACGGAAGCACATCCAACAACTCCCTTTCCTATATTCAGAAAATGATACACACCTACTAAACATTTATAGGTAAAAGCTGAACATTTTTATTCACTTAAACCATATGGACATCTTTCATCGGTATATCAAAATGCCAATGTTTTCTATACTTGGCTATACTTCAAAAGATGACCGACATCTCTTCCAACAGTCGTATACTTAAAGTCCATCGATCAGTGTTGGCGTCCAAAAGTTCCTTCCTTGCTATCCTCCTCCTCGCGGTCATATCCAATCACTTGATCCGTCTATTGGTAGCAGTGGCAGCAGAGATATCTTATCTAGTCTGAAATATTATTCCCCAAAAGGGGTGAGTACAGCCACTCAGCAGGTAAAGGACCAATAAACCACTCAATGCATCATGCCACACAATCATCACAATCATAGCATCACATATCATCAAGGCATCCATGCGCAACTTACCTTGGTATCATGCACATGTCATCATACCTCATGTACATACATCATCATATAGTCGTTACCATCATATCATACACTACCATCATCATGTCACATGTACCATCATCTTTGCCATGCATCCATGCAGGTAACATCATCATCATATCACATGTACCGTCATCATTGCCATGCATCCATGCATGTAACATCATCATCATATCACATGTACCATCATCATTGCCATGCATCCATGCATGTAACATCATCATCATATCACATGTACCATCATCATTGCCATGCATCCATGCATATAACATCATCATCATATTATCATCATCATGTCATGCATATGTCATCATCATCACTCAATTTCAATTTCATTTTGGACCGCCATATTTCTCTTTCCCGGGACCAATGTTTGCATCCCACATTCATCACTTGCGCCCAATCCTGGCGTTGCGAGAACCCTCCGGCACAATACCTGCCGGGCATCTCGTATCCCAACTAGCATCACGAGGACCCTCTGGCACAATACCTGCCGGGCAACCGGCTGTACCCTTCTAGCCAGGCATCTCGCACCCCAACTAGCGTCGCGAGGCATCCCTCGGCACAATACCTGCCGAGCTTCCGGAATTATGTACCGACATACCATCAGGCATCCCCCCTTGGAATTACGTACCGTATACCACCGGGTATCTCGAAACTCCCGAGGAAATCTCTGGGGCTCGCCATGAAAATGGTTTCCCCTACCCTTCGGAATTACGTACCGACATACCACCAGGCCTCCCCTAGAATTACATACCGTATACCACCGGGCATCCCGACACTCCCGGGGCATCGTCGGCTCACACCTCTGACGGTCTTCTCATCACCACGATGCATATTCTCATACATCTCATTTTCAATTTCACATTCACAATTATGGCTCAATTTTCAACATGGCATATGATATGATGGCTAACAAGATCATTATCATCATTTGATTCTTATATGCATCTCCAATCATCATTATACATGTAGTAAGAAACAATCATTCATAACAACACAATTCATGGAGTCCATACAATTTAGAATAGTCCATTTATCATGCCTTTTTGAAGTTTACTAAATTCCAGCTTGTACCATTTTAGAAGATATTTAAATTAAGTATCCGTATGATTCTCAAAAATCATGAAATCAAGATATGTGATAGACAAGTCAATTAAGATAATAATTTCATGAAAAACACATGCCCAATAGAGTTCCACACAAGAAGATATAATTCACACAAATACAGCATACAATTTCGGATAGAAACAGAATGTGCAGTTTTTGAAAAAATTCGATTAAAGTACCCGAACGACCTCCGAAAATTATGAAATTTTACCAGGTTATAGGTAAGACACTAAAGTAGATTTTTCATGAAGACATCTAGGCCAGATTCGTTCTAGGTAATTTTCTATAGACGTCCGAAGCTTCTGATTCTAGCACCGAAACGTCCAGTGTAGGTATCTCCGAAATATCGAGTTTTCACCCCCTTATTCTTCTTCGTTCCCTCTGAAATTTGGATATGTTTTACTTCAAGAGGTCCCCTACAAATTTCATTAAGGGATCTAAGTCAAATTTCCAAATAATAGTCACCATATGGGTCCAAGAAATCTTGGGTGTCCAGTACCGTATTTCCAGATTTACCGTTTTCAAGAGAAAGTCGATTCACTAGGCTACACTTGCTCATTTTACCTCAAATTTGAGTATGTTAGTATTTAGGATGTTCTCTACAAGTTTCATGAAGAAGTAAAAGAGATATTATTGGTAAAAATCGACATGCAACCCACAAAACTACCAAAAGGTCAGCAAAACAGTCCCAGATCTAGTGTCTTCGTAGAATGAGGGTTTGACCCCTTAAATCTCCATAATTTTGTCCCCAATTTTAGTATGTTGTATTTTAAGATGTTGGCTACAAATTTTATGAAGGAATCAGAGTCAAAATCTAACTCGAAACATGCATGCAAACCTCCACAAGATTCTGGGTCGAGTGGTTCACACGAAATCAGCAAGCATTTTCAAGAACAAGTCACATTCTAGCTTCGGTTTTGCCTACCCTAACATCCGAGATCTACCACCAACAAATCACACATGCAAGACACACATGCAAGAGTGGAAATCGATCCCAACTTGCCTCTAAGACCAAGCGGACAGCGGCACACGAACGGCACACCGGCGACGGACGGACGGCGTGCGGGCGGCGACGGGCAAGCTCCTTCCTCTCCTCCCTCTCGGTTCCTCTCTCTCGTAACTCTCTCTCTCTCTCTCTCTCTCTCACTCTCTCAAAACCAGCCACTCCCTCTCTCTCTCTCTCTCTCTCTCTCTGGTTGTATATATATTTGCATGCATTCTTATTTTGCAAGGGGGACACTTGTCCCTAAGAAGGAGACAAGTGTCTCCTTTGTTGAAGACATTTGGAGGCCATGCGGCTCCTCCCCCCCTCCATGCGTCAACAATGGGCCGGGCTTATGGCCCACTTTAGGCCCATCTCACTTGGGCCTAAAGTCCAAACTTAAATGGCCCAAGTTAATTTTTAATAATACATTTTAATCCTCATTTAAATAAATATCTAATTGCATAATGAAATGGCCAAAAGACTTTGTGACATTAATCCATAAAATCAAATCTATAAAGTGCATAGTCAAGAACAAAGTCTTCTTTATCAAATTGTCCTATAGCACCAACCTTGATCATCCATTAACATTTTCTACTTAAATAAATACCTAACTTGCAAAAATAATAAGGCCATTAAACTTACAGTCACAAATCCATAAATTCCAATTTATGATGCACATGGCCAATGATA
Source organism: Eucalyptus virginea (assembly GCA_014182375.1). Classification (NCBI taxonomy): domain Eukaryota; kingdom Viridiplantae; phylum Streptophyta; class Magnoliopsida; order Myrtales; family Myrtaceae; genus Eucalyptus; species Eucalyptus virginea. The sequence goes on along the minus strand of CM024524.1, from coordinate 25,190,389 downwards.
GAATTTTCTTTCCTATCACATAATTATCCATTAAAAGCTTGGCCATAAATCTTATTGCAAATTATGGATTAAATGGCCATAACTTGATGGTACTTCCATCACCTATTCATAGACTTTAATGTAACTAGAGGTCATTTTGAATTTTGGGATGCCACATAGGTGCACATACATCCATGCACTCATAATCATCATGTCACACATATACCATCATGCCATAGGTGCACATACATCCATGCACTCATCATCATCATGTCACACATATACCATCATGCCATAGGTGATCATCATCATGTCACACATATATCATCATGCCATAGGTGCACATACAACCATGCACTCATCGTCATCATATCATACATCCATACTATGTCATCATATCATATGTGCATGATTCAATTTCCACTTTTATCTTTCAATTTGATCACCACATCTCTCTTTCCCGGGACCAGTAATTGCATCCCACATTCTATCACTCGCACCCAAACCTGGCATCGCGAGAAAACCTCCGGCACACACCATCGGGCATCCGGCACCCCCACATTCCACGCATCTCGTATCCCAACCGGCATCACAAGGCATCCCCCCCCGGGCACAAACCTCCGAGGCTTCCGACACCCAACCATTCCGGGCATCTCAAAACTCCCAAGGACATCCAGGCATGTATCACAATACAATCGGGCATCCGGCACCCCCCATCCCGGGCATCCTAACACTCCTAGGGCATTATCGGCCACCTCCAATAGTTTCCTCATTCATCATAATTCATATTTACCAGTTTATGTATCACAATCAACATGGCACATGATGTAATGGCAACAAAGACAAATTCAGCATTTGATTCTATATGCAATGCCAATTATCATCACATGCTCAGCAATATTCAATCACCTCTATCAATACAATTCATGGGGCTCATCCAAAACAGAATAATCATAAATTTCAGCATTTGAAGTTCACACAATCCAGCTTGCACAGTTTTAGAAAATATTCCCATTAAATACCCAAATGGTCTTTAAAATTTATAAAATTCGAACATGTAATAGTCAAGACATAATGGCAGATATTTCATAAAGGACACTGTACCAAAAGACCCTCATACAATTTGATATAGCTCACGCATCACAGCATTTCTATTTTATCAACACAGCTTGCACAGATTTTGAAATATTTTTGGTTAAATAGGTAAAGAACTTAAAAAATTATGAAATTTTACCGTGTGATAGTCAAGACCCTAAAGTAGATCTTTCATGAAGACATCAAAGTCAGATTCATCCTAGATAGAAGTTTCCGGTGCCTCTGTTTGTATCTGGACCCGTGAGCTCGGTCCTTGTGCGTGTCTTTGTGACCTCTTATCGTCTATAAAAGGCGAGGAGGATGTATTATGTTGGGCAGAGTCCCCTGAAGTAAAGTGTATGCTTTGAAAAATCTCTCATGGCTTTCTAAATCCCTCTTCTTCTCCAGCCTGGTAATCCTCCAAGAAATGCAGCTTGGGTAGGTTAGAAACGTTTCCATCCTGGTATTTATGGATGTCTCTAGGCTCTGAACTAAAGGGCTGAGTGGTTTTCTGCTAAAAGGCTGTCCCTGAAGGGCTTGAACGGGAGTTGTTCGCCCACTGTGGGAAGGCATACCTGCAGATAATTTTCTTGGTCCTCCCTGGTTCTAAGTCTAGGATAATTGTGCACATCATGCACTCCAGGCTTGCATTCCCATGAGGTTCATCACATGCCATAAGCACACACCCATGAACATGATTCAATTCTTGATCTTTATCTTTCAATTAGATCACATCATTTTTCTTTCCAGGGACCAATGTTTGCATCCCTCAATTTATCGCTTACATCTAACCTGGCATCGCGAGGAACCTCCGGCACACACACTCCGGGCATCTCATACCCCAACTAGCATCACGATGTATCCCCCCTGGAACACACCTCCGAGGCTTCCGGCACACACCTCCAGGCATCCGGCACACACACTCCGGGCATCTCAATACTCCCGGGGCATCGTCGGCTCACACCTCCGACGGTCTTGTTATTATCTCAATTTATATTCACACATTTATCACAATTTCAACATAGCATTTGATGCAACAATATCAAAGGTCTCAACCAGCTTTTGATGTCATATAACATGCCATATGTCACTACATATACAGCATAATCAACCACTCAAGACATTATATCACATGGAACAATGTCATTTATTTTTGAAAATACAGCAAATTTCGGATGAAAACAGATTGCACTCCTTTGGTCATAATTCTTGAAAAATTAGTAAACAGCCTTAATAAATTCTGAAAATTTTACATGTTATGTACAAGATCTAGAGGAAAATATTCTGTGAAGGACCCCATATCAAAAGAACATCATACAATTCGGTACAGTCCACGCATCACAGTCTTTATAATTTCGGAATATTGCCATACACAGTTTCATTCACAAATTCGGTAAAAATCCTAAATAGGCTCCAAAAATTATGAAATTTTTATATATTATAGAAAAATCCAGAAGTAAATATTTTATTCAGAACACGAGATCGAATTTCAACCGGAGAATTTTATAAAATTCACAGAATCACACTAGGTCAACATTACGATTTCCAGATCTGACTTCAAAGAAAAATAGTTTCACCGGTCTATACTTGTTCATTTCTTTTGAAATTTTGATATGTTACTCTCCAAGAAGTTCTCTACAGCTTTCATCAAGAAGTCGAAATGAAATTCCAACTAAAAAGTCGCATGCAGGTCACGAATTCATCAGAGGTCGGACTGCCTTTCTAGAAAACATAATGCAAGACTACCATATTTTTCCCTAGAGCTTCGAATTTCTTCATTTCTACCACAACCAAAGTTAACCATCCCTTACAACACATATCACAGCAAGCAAAGGGTAGGATTTGGACTCTACTTGCCTCAAATCTGAGCACAACACAACAAACAAAAACGGCAGGGCAAGGCGGGACTCGGCGGCTCGACGGCAGCGACGATCGGCGGTGAACGGCCTCCCTCTTCCCCTTCTTCTCTCGCTCGCTTGCTCTCTTTCTCTCTTCCTTTCTTTCTCTTGGACGACCACTCTCTCTCTCTTTCTCTTTCTCTCATGTGACGCCTCCCTCTCCCTTGTTCAATCCGCCCCTTCTTCTTTTCTTCCCCCTCATGATTAGCATGTAATCATCACTTTTCATGCAAGATGACACTTGGTAATTGCCATGCAAGAGGTTGGGCCTGGTTGGGTCGGCCTCTTCCCTTCGGTCGACAGCCCATTGGGCTCCTTGGGCCGGTCGGACGGCAGCTCTTTCCTTTGGGCTTCGCGGGCCTAGCCAAGAGGGCCGAATGGTGGGTCTAGTCTTGGGCCAAAAATTCAACCCACACTTCTCTAATTTTTCCCTTTTAATCATCACCTAATTACCCATCATATAATTACCTAATTACACTTATTCACTTGGCCATAAAATTTTGGGATGCCACATGGCAGATGGCAGCGGCGGGTGGCGGCAGACGGCGGCGGACGGCAACCGCGGGATGGCGGTAGATGAAGAAGAAGAAAAGAGAAGAAGAAGAAGAGAAATATGGTTTGATTCTTGGATTTATTCCCGGAACAAGAATCAACTTTTTTTTCAGTCTTGATTCTGTTCCAAATCTACTTCTGAGAACAAAAAAATAGAAATTTTTTCTCGGGAACAAAAATTTTACCAAATACGATCCTATTCCGAAACTACTCCCAAGAACAAAAAATTAGAATCTGACACTGTTTGGATGGTTACTAAATAGGCCCTTGATGACCGACGAAGTAGGCCGGTTCGGCCTATTATCGACTAATTCTGAACATCCGTCAATCGGTTCTAAGGCCCCTACTACACATATTTTGTTCCCATGCCCTTGCATTTTCAAGACTTTGCAAAATGGCCCTTAAATTTTGTAAATTTATGATTTAGCCCATAATTAGGCCCTTAAGTGCAATTATTATTTTAAATCCCATTTTTTGTGAATCAAACCCATCCAATCGGTCCTAGGACACATATTAAGTATTTAGTCTTTTAAAAATTTAATTTGGCCATTAAATCAAGCTTTTTACCATCGTATTGAACTGATGGCCAAGATTCACCAATTAGGACCTAGTATAAAAGCCATTTTCCCTCTAATTTTCAAGGGGGCCTCATTTTTTTTGTAGATTTTCTTTCACTTAACATTAAAAACCTCTCCATCTCTCTCTTTCCTATCATCTTTCTCTCTCCTCTGTCTATCCTGAACCAGCTCATCCTTGTCCTCACGCCGGCGACTCACTAATCACTGCCTAGCCCTCGATGGTCCTCCTTTCTTCTTCCTTGAGCCCCTGGTAGTTAGATCACAATTGAGCAACAATCGAAAGCTTTCCGATCAGCCCAACCTTAGCCGATGCTAAAATTGGTTCGATTTGGACCAGCTTCTTCGATCATCCAAATTGATGATCGCTAGCCATTCTTGGAGGCACTGATTGCCTCCAATTCATCCCTAGACCCATCCTTGACCTAGTTGTGGTCGGGCTTTAGTAGATCGATCATCGGAATAACTCCAGTGACCTCTTTTCTCTCCGGTGGCTTAAAGATCGGTCCATCGATTAGACTAGTTCAATTCCTGATCAATCTGATAGTCCAACTGGCCGTTTGGTTGTCCATAGTGATCCGTTCGTGATCCTTGGAATCTTATTCGTGTTCAAGCAAAATCAATTTTGTCTTATTGCACTTCGTTTTGAAGATAAACAGAAAAAGTTGGCATTCTCGAACTCAAATCCGATAAGGCAAGATTGGTGTATCTAATCAAAGCTATGATTCAAGATTAGATCCATATAATATTTTTGGATCTAATGTTGATGAAGTTATTTGATGATTTGCTGAAGTTATTTGATCTTCGATAATCTACAATTTTCATGCCTCTGTGAGTAGCTTAGTCTTTTGGCTTGATTGAGGTCCTAGATGAGCTTTTTTTACTTCAATCCCTTCTAGGCTTAGAAAATGGACTTAAAGATTTTCAATTTGATAGGCTGCTCATCCCGAATGGAGGTCATTTGGTCCTCGAAAAACACCTCAGAAATTGGTCAATTATGCAGTAGTTGTAGGTTGATTTTGTGTTTTTGACTTGTTCCATTTTTTATTTTGCTATTTTTGTATTAATTCTTGTGATCAGATTTTGGAAAATTTTCTTCATGAATTTGTTCTAAATTTCCTTAAGTATAACATATATTTTTTTATGGATTTTTTGCAGATGTTTTGGTCAATTAAAATTGCCTAGAACCGACCATATGTTGTTATGCCCTACACTAATCCAAGTTTTATTTTTGTGAAATTGAGCTTATGGATGAGTCCATTTGATTTCATGATCTTCATAAGACTTGAAATGCATGTCATGTGCATTCTAAGGATGTATGATTGGCATGATTTGATCATCGTTTGGTATGCCGATTGCATGTTGAAATACATTAGGGTTTTGCTACAATTAAGACCTTCCATAACATGCATTTATTTTGGTATTTTCAACTACATTTTTGTGATCTCAATTAGATTTCGATGTCTTAAAAAAAGTATTTTTCATTTTGCATTCTACATATGGAATTTTTCGTTAGATTTTTCAAACGTCATTAGATAATCAAAATCAAGTATGTTCTGCGATGTTGAGGCTAGATTATAGGCTTATCATGAAGTCAATAAAACACACTTGTTTGGGTCTCTTAAAGACCAAATCCTATATCAATGCCTTCTCAACTTTGAAGTGTGCATTACAAGCTTTGTGTTCATATATGGTATGTCATAATTGAACATTGTTTGGTATGTGAACATCATGTGTTAATTGGGCTAGTTGCAATTAGAAATCATCAAGCACATCATTTTAGTTCTAAGTCTTTTGGTGATGTCAATGACTTTTATGATTCTTTCATTTCCTGACCTAGGATTAGATGTTTTACCCAAATCATTGTTGCATCCAATTCTTCATCATATGCGAATTTCATACCATTCATGTATCATTTAAGTGATATTTTGAACTATTAATCATAAGCCATATTCTATCTTGGTAATGGCTGACATGTATGCTTCAACGACAATCGATTTTCGACCCTCAATTCGATCTCGACTGAATTTGGATCCTTCTAGGAAGTCATAGGACTCGTTTAGATCTTTCAAATGTCACTAATTTTGTATGATTTCTTACCATTTGGCCCCTTTTCTATTTTTACCAAATTAGGTTAGGATTCTGACTTATGTTAAATTCGGAACCCCTATTTTACCCCCGTTTAGTTGGTCTTTCGCTATTTTTTGTGTGATTTTTTCGCTAGAGATTTTTAAGTTGCACCTTAACGAACTTTGTTTGTCACACCTTAACGAACTTTGTTTGTTGCTCTTTGTACTATGTTGTGGTGGAATTTCGTATTTTTCAAACTCCATTTGACAGGTCAAATTTCACTTGCGATGTCATGTTACCCTGCTATTTGATGAAATTTCTAATGCAATATCGAAATTCATTGGATTTTTATAAATGCTTACGTGGCCCATTTCCAAAAAATTTCTTAATGAAGTTTGTTCCTTGTGATGTCCTGTATGTTGTGTAATTTTCTTAAGTACAAATCATCAATGGGTCATTTTCAATTTTGCTAATTCTCTGTCTTGTCTATGATGTTCTGTTGTAAATCCTTATTGTGATTTCCTTCTAGGATTTTTTTAGGATGACTTGTATGTGGAATTAGGATTCATCATTTTCATGAAATCCATTCCAAATTCATTGATCTTCATTGTCAAAATTTTTTAATAAGTGAAATGATCTTTTGATTACATTTTCTCCAAAATTGATTTGAAATATTGATTTTGCATACCAAAATGAATTTGGCATATGCAATGCTTCCAACATCAATTGTTTAGAATCCTTTAAACCTTTTGATTTGACATTGGAATTATTATGGTTTGAATCTTATTTAAAATACTTGCAATGTCTGCAATTGCGCGAGGCCCAAGTTAGCCTTGGTAATTAAATGCGTTCCATAGCCAAGATGTTCCTTTGTCTAAATGTCTCATTTTCCTTTCTAGACATTTTAAACACATCCAAACCTTTTGAAGCATCACATGAACCGCACATGCATAAAACAATTCCATTTATTAGAAATGTCTGTGATTGTGATTAGTTTCTATCCATTGAATAAGTCTCAAATTGATTGATTGTTTGAGAAATAAGGCTCAAGGGTTGCTTGCATGTTTAATTCTTGCTGATGCATGTGGATTTTAGATATATGTTAGGTGCAATGCTTGATTGCATAAGTAAATCTTGGGATTCACCTTAGAACATGTCCTAGGGACTTATGAGCATTAGTAGTCATGTGAGAACACAAATAGTCACTAATGGCTATAAGTCATAAAAATAAATTGGGTAGGTGTCTAAAGGGGGCAATGTATGAATTGCAAAGACCAACCCCGAAGCTTTTTTTGTTCATTCTTGTACATGATTCCCTTATTTCATTTAATTAGTTTTTTTTTCATAATTTTTGTTTGTCTTGTGGTGATTGATTATTTATTTCCGTTGTATGTACCTAGTTTTAGATTAGAATTAGATTAGATCCTTGGAGGTTGAGATCCCTCAAGACTTGAAGATGACAAAGGTTGATATCCATTCCGACTGTATCATTGTACCCATTTTCCCAATATATGTTTTGGGTCATTCATTTATATAAACACCCGACGAGTTACGGGTCTTTTTCTTTCCTTTCATTTCCTTTGAGCTTTAGAATCGAGTGGTAGATTTACCACTTTCCTTTTCACTTTCTTGGTTGTTTACTAGGGGTGTCAACGGCTTGGTTCGGTTTGGTTTTTTTGAAAAACCGAACCGAACCGAACCGTTAGGAAAAACTTCCGAACCGAAAGGAATGAGACCCAAACCGAATACGAACCGAACTAAAATTTCGGTTCGTTTTTTCGGTTTCAACTTTAAGTTTTCGGTTTTTGCATTTGTTTTTGTTTTTTTTTTTCATTTTTTGTTGTTGTTGTATTGCTAAGAAATAAACTCTTATCGGTTTGTTGGTTCGGTTCGATTTGGTTATCCGATAAAAATTGAACCGATAAAAAAAATTTGATTTTTAATGAGAACCGAACCGAAAAAATCGAATTTTTCAGTTCGGTTTGGTTCGGTTTTTGACACCCCTAGTTTACTTACCATCTCATCCTTTAAATTCAATTGTGTGATTTCTTTTCTTTCTCTTAGAAATAGAATTGCATGAAAATGACCATCCACACGTTATCATTTAGTTTAGGTAGGGGTGATCGGGTCCAGGGTGGGTAGGGTCTAGACGTGGACCCTGTTCCCAACCCTATTATAACCGGTTCTCTTGTTTTGGACCTTGTACCCGACCCTATTTGCATTGGACCCTATTCCCGACCAACCCTATTTTTCCGATCCGGGAGCAGGGTTAACCCTGTTTATATTGGAACTTGTTTTGCATAAAAATTGATGTACAACTGTCGCGACCCAATTTTTCGGGTGCATCACCTAAAACTAGGTTAATGGATTACTAAGTCTTTAAGACTAGCTCGGGCTCTCCCAAGCCCATACCAATTCACGACTTAGGTTTGAATTCTTAACATGCAATTGATTTTTTTAATCAGGAGTCGCCACTAATCTATTTTTTGGTGGGTCGATTAGAAACCCAAGTAAAGTGATGGGAGTTTCACTTTACTCCTACGAACCAGAGACTATGGGTACGGGGACTTGGTTACACTAGAATTTTCTAATGCCCTTTCAGTACCATTTCTTTTATTTTCAAAAGTGTTTTTGCAGGCAGCTTGAATTTATTTTAACCTAAGTTACTATCATGCAATAAGTGACCATACGAATGCTCAAACATTCAATCAATAAATTGCATCATACAAAGCAAACAATTTTTTTGGGTTTTCTTAGATTTTTTATAAAATGCATTTCTAACTACATGACCTAAACTATATGACATGAAGAAATGCAATCTAAATGACCTAATTCTAATGACATGTGATGCAATGACATGACATACAAAATTATTTCAACTAAAATGACATTCAACATGCAATTTAATATGCGAGCTATATGTCAAGCGACATTTATTAAATGACCTAATCTAATGACGGGCAATTTCTATTTTCTTAACAAAACATGCAATTTATCTAAGAGAGATTATCTACCTATAATTGATAAACATGCAATCCTAACATGCAATGACGTGCAAAGAATGCCCTAATTCAATATGATAGATGCATGATGATTTTTTTGTGTTTTTATATTAATTTCGAAATTAAAATTTCATATGCAATTCAAATAATGATAAAACTAACAACCTAAATAAATGCATTTTTTGTTTTTTTTTTAATATTTTCCTAAATTCGGAATAAAATCCCTATTCTAGATATGCATGATAACAAGAAATATTTCAAAACAAACTGAATCCTAATTCAAATATTTCTTGGATTTTTAGTGGTTTTCAAAAACAAGCAATTATCAACTAAACATTAAATCTAAACAATCAAGATATTCAATCAAATAAAGGATTGAAATAATCGAAAAAATAACCTGTTGTCTCACAGGTCAAATTAACGATTATCCTAACCCTAATTATCACGACAAAGAGATCAAAATAACTAAAAATCTGATCCGAATTCTTACGGATCAAATTAATAGTTATATTGATTCAACAATTAATATACTATCAACAAACCCCAATAATTAATATAATTAAAAAATGACCCGACATCTTACGGGTCAAATTAATAATTACAATAATTTTAGGGATAACTCTTGTCGATAATGCCTAAAATATCCATAAAAGTTACCTCACAATATTCAAACTTAAACAATAATAATAAAACTAACTAAAAGTAAAGTAAAATAATATAAAATAAGAAAAATAAACAACCTAAGGAAAATGGAGGGGCAGCCAATTCGTCGACACCGGGCAAGGGGGTTTGGGTCGCCGGCGTTCGGGGTTCCGGCGAGGTGAGTCGCCGGTGCGGCCGGACGGTGACGGCTCAACTCGGCTCGGGCGGGGCGGAGCAAGGCGGAGGTGGTTGCCTGTGGCATGCGTCGCTCGGAGCGTGAGATGCGCTGCTCGGGCTGCCGAGGAGGTGAGAGCAGCGACGGTGTGGGCTCCGGCGGCGTCGGGACGCGGTAGGGACGACGGCACGGCGTCGGCGGGCGTCGGCGGAAGCGAGCGGGGACACCGGGACTTCGGTGCCGCAGATCGGCGACGGTAAGGCGAAGCAAAGGCGTTTGGGTCGCGGCTGCTGCGAGGGTCTCAAATCCGTCGGCGTCGGGCTTCACAGACGGCGAGCGAAGGCGAGATCCGCCGGGCGATCACGGGCGAGTGGCGGAGCGGGCGGTGAATGGCGTCGGGGGAGAGTCGCGGACGACCGGGCTGGCGTCGCTGGTTGCTCGCGAAGGAGGCGCGGCGAGGCTCGGCGCCGTGGTGGCGCAGTTGTCGTGGCTCGTGGATGGAGACCGGCGAGAGGGAGGCGCAAGGTGCGGGAGCGCGGCTGCGCGGGCACGATCGTCGGAGGCGGCGAGACGGAGGCGTCGACACGGGGGGTGCGGTGGCGCGGCCGGGTGAACCCGATGGCGAAGGTGCGGGCACGGTGGTGCGCCGGTGAGGAGAATTCCACGGAGAAGAAGCACGCAAATCTGCTTTTTACCGTGTCTTCTCTCTCCTCTCGCCGTCTTGTACTTTTGCTTCGCTTTTGCTCTTTTTTTTTTTTTATCGAAAAGAAGCCCCCTAAAGCACGAACATTCTTTTCCCCCTTGTGTGGATTTCTTCCCAAAGAAGCCCCCTCCAGGTCCTCGTACACGGTTGCTTTTATAGGGGGTAAGAGATAAGCTTTCGATTTCCCCTTCAAATCTACATCCGCGATACATTTTCACCAACTGATCACTATTGATAAAAATTCAAGATTACGATAAATATTTTCCAAATCTCGCAAAGATAAATCGCAATATCGCAATATTTTTTCACAAAATTCATCCCATACCGATAAGGATTCGAGATTAAGATGAGATTTTTTTTTTTTTAAATCCAAATCTTTCAAAGCCAAATCGCAATATTTTTTTTACCCATCCGCCCTATCTAAAAAGATTCATATCTCGGAAAAATTTTAAAATATTAAATTCCCATGAGATAATTTTTAATTATTATTAAAAAACGCGGGCTTGGGCCAACCTGCTTGCTTCGTGGGCCTGATCCATCTAATTCGAACTCATCCGCCACCGGTCCAAAATATGCAAATAATAAAATAAATGCAATCTAAATCTATATGCTATGCAATTAATAAAATTAACCCCTAATTTCCTATGCAATAAATAAATAAACTAAATCATCAAAATTTAGGTGTCAACAGCTGCCCCTCTTTGAAAGTGAGCTCGTAGAGGTTGCATTCAAAGAAAAATTGAAACCTAAATTTTGACCATGCACATGCACTGAATGACTTTTTTTTTTTTTTTTTTTTTTGGGAAAATGAATTCCATTTCAAAATGCAATTAATATGATGCATGAAAATGCTAATGCAAATGCATGATGTGAAAGGAGAAGACGTACCTGCAATTTCTTACCAGTCAGTGCGGTAAAGCATCTTGAGGTACATGATAAATCCCCACTTACTCTGTAGGTACCTAACTCTCACTCAGGTCCCTTGAAAAGCGTAACAGGTAATAGATTGAGACATCCAGATCCAGACTGAGATGTCAAGATTTTTTTAAAAACTCGAAATACCTAGATCCAGATTAAGGTAAGATTAAGGTATAACGAAGAAGCTCGAAAAACAATCACATCCAAAGTGAAATGTTTAACGAAAAGAATTAAGACATCCAAATCCAGACTGAGATATCAAGATTTTTATGCTCGAAATACCTAGATCCAAACTAAGGTATAATGAGAAGGATTGACAAACATTCACATCCAGAGTGAAATGTTTGAATGAAAATAATCAAGACATCCGGGTCCAGACTGAGATGTCAAGATTTTTGTACTCGAGATACCTAGATCCAGACTAAGTATAACGAGAAAAGTCGAAAAAACATTCACATCCAGAGTGAAATGTTTAGATGAAATTAATCAAGACATCCAGGTCCAGACAGAGATGTCATGATTTTAGAAGCTCGAAATACCTAGATCCAGACTAAGGTATAACGAGGAAAGTTGAAGAACATTCACATCCAAAGTGAAATGTTCAACAAAGAGAATTGAGACATCCAGATCCAGACTGAGATGTCAAAATTTTGGAATGCAATTTGTATGCAAATGGTAAAGGAACCTACCTGGAATATCTTACCTTCAAGGAGGGTAGAGTGATTCAAGATAGTTGGTGTTACATGTTCAGGACCCGTACCTTTCTACGGTCGCCTAAAATAGTAACGAAAAGACACTACTTTCCTAGGACCCGTACCTATCTACGGTCGCCTAGTAGGGCAGTGTTTGGTTGTGTCTAGGACCCGTAACTTTCTACGGTCACCTTGACGAAAAAATTGATTTTTCAGGACCCGTACCTTTCTACGGTCGCCTGAATGGGGAAATTGCTTTTCCAGGACCCGTACCTTTCTACAGTCGCCTGTTAAAGCAATAAGGTTGTCTAGGACCCGTACCTTTCTACGGTTGCCTAAACGGGGATTCACTTTCCAAGACCCGTACCTATCTACGGTCGCCTGAATAAGGAATCATTTTCCAGGACCCGTACCTTTCTACGGTCGCCTGAACTGAGGTAATGCTTTTCCAGGACCCGTACCTTTCTACGGTCGCCTGTTAGAGCAATAAGGTTGTCTAGGACCCGTACCTTTCTACGGTCGCCTAAACTGAGGTTTTGCTTGGCTAGGACCCGAACCTTTCTTCGGTCGCCCAGCCTTGCAACAGAGGTCAACTGACCAGGACCCGAACTGTTCTTCGGTCGCCTTAATCAGATTGAATCTGGAGGAAAATCTTTGGGGGACAGCTCAATCGAGTGTCGGTGTTTTCAAAAGGAGCTCTGGGCTATGACAGCATGCCAGGTCAATATAAATGGATATCGGGCTACGAAAGCACGCCGAGTCGATGAAGATGGGCCCTGGGCTACGAAAGCACGCCAGGTCAATATAAAGAACACCGGGCTACGAAAGCACGCCGGGTCAATTTTAAAGGACATCGGGCTACAAAAACACGCCAGGTCAATAAAGAGGGGAACTCTGGGCTACAAAAGCACGCCAGGTCAATTTAAAAGGACAGCTTGATCGAGTCAAGTGTCGAGAATGGGTAGAGATACACTTACCTAATGATATCTCTGATTCTTTGGGATATGTCTTCTGGAACTCAGATATCCTGTGGAGGCCTCTCACCTCCTGAATATCAGGAGCTCTCGGGTCTTTGAGAAAAGATTATCTGTCAGACATGATTAGAGCAAAAATGCATTTACCAATGAAATAGGCAATTAAGGCTATTCAGGAATGCATACTTCAAAATCTATTGAAGCTTTTATCGATTCAATGAAGATTCATGCATAATGACTTCTGCATCATCCAAATTTCCACTAGAGAGAATTATCGTTCAAGACAACTTTCACTCATGACATGGATTTATTAAAAATACCAAATGAGAGACTTTCGGTTAGAAAGGACTTTCACTCACTCTCATTTAGAATGTCTATTTTATGCGAATCACTCAATTTCATCATATCGACATGGGTCTGAGTATTCTCGCAAGCGGTATGATCTTACCAATCTGAGAGGTCTTTAACAGGGACCATAATGTGGGCTTGGTCAACGGCTTAACAAATGGACTCTTTGAGTCAAGGTTATTGAATGAACAGTCTTGTAATCATCTCCGGGTTTACAAGTCAAGAACCCTGCAAAATGAAAAAGAAATAATCTTGCTCGCACTTCTTCGAGCGATGCTTATAAACATATGAACTCTTACGTTAATTCAAATGCCCTAATCTGAAGAGACTTTGTAAGGGACGTAACGTAGGTTGGGTTCATGGGTTGAGAAATGAAAGGATCATTAGACTCAAAATGTGTGTAAAAGGTGAGAGTTGATGATCATCTTGCCATTGCCATCGGTTTTCTTTTTCACCATTGGGGATTGTCTTCATGAAGTGCCCCATTGATTGTAAAAACTCAGCATTTGAGTTCTTTGACTATTTGCTCCATTGGGATTCAATTCTGGTAATTGACAGTCACCTATCTTGACTTTCTTTTTTCATCTATGGGCATTGACTTTGCTTTTACCAGGCACACCACTTTTTATGCCCATAGCTCTCATGCATTTTTTTCTTCACTTCTTTTCATGGGCATTGGCCTCGCTTTTACCAGGCACACTGCTTTTTCATGCCCCTTAATTCTATTTTGAATTCAATTCTTGTGCACAATGCATGCGTCAAGCAATTACACTTTGAATGACACTCGAACTTTTCAAGAGTCTTCATCTATCTTTTGCCTTGCCCCAGTGTGGGGGATGATCATCAACTGGGTTTAAAAGAAATGAAATTGCAGGCTCAAATGGGCTGTACAAAGGATATAAGTGTATGGGATAAAGAAAGAAATGCTCTTCATCATCCTAAGGCACTTAAATTAACACATGAATTCAATGTAATAGCATGACTTGAAGATTGATGCAAGTGAGAGCAAGAAAATGTCAATTCATTTTCCTCACCTCATGATGCCATTTGATCTCTTAGTTGCCCCGATGTGGGGTGATTCTTGACATGGGTGATTTGAAAAGAACATCCATAAGTGTATGGGCTCAAAAGGGTTAAGTAATGGATCACCTGTAGTGTTTGGGATAGAAAAATGAATTGCCTCTCATCATTTCGGTTGCCGTACCTCTTACGAGAGAACTCTTTACCTTATGGATATGAACCTTCCTACACTCATCTCACAAGTGTATGAATATGGGACTGTGTATAGGATAGGGTTTGCCTTTCATCATCCTGACTCGTCTCATTTAGTATGCTCAATCAATTCCACATCATTCATTAAATTAGTCCATCCTGATGTTCTTTAGTAGAATTGGTGGACAAAACATGTAAAAGTCACAATGCAAAATCCCTTTTTTTTTTTAAAAGAGTCCAACAGCTTTAAGCATGAAAAATTGTCAAATTCAAAACAATTTACCACACTAAAATGGTCTTAAACATTCATGTGGGGGATTATTTCACAATGGGATTGCCTTAGCAATGGATGCCCTTGGGTTGTCCTTATCAGTGAAAATCCACTTTTGCCCCTGCACAAGAGAACGAGCATCAATATGACGCTATGCAACATCAAAGTGAATTCAAATTGCGTATCCATTTTGGCTCGAATCGAGATTTTATCTCAGTCATGTCACTACTAGAATTTGTAGTGTTCTCAATTTGTCATCTCTTTCACCAAAGATAGATAGTCCTCTTTTACTCTCTTTAGAAGTGTGTTCTCAAACTTGTTGAGTAACAGTTGAGCCAAATCATTGCAACTCAATGTGCCTTCATATGCTTTCTCATCAGGCCAAAAAAGTAATGTCCTGAAACATGAAGTAAATGAGTCAGAAAATTAAACATGGCCTACCTAATGCATGCTTTTGGAAATGGCTTCAAAAAATGATTTTTTTTTTTTACTTTTTTTTTTGAAATTTTCTTATGAGGAAGCATCAAGAAGCCCAGTCCTCAGGATTTCTCAGTAGATGATATTTTCTTTTCATGGTTGGATATCGTCATTGGACTGGTTTGGTATACTCCATCATGTCCTCAAAATTGAAAATAAAATTGTAATTTCATTGAATGGGATCAAATGAATTACATTATTGGAATGGAAATTGTGATTCCTAACCCCTAAAAAGAGAAAACATCAAAAACGATTCCTAGAAAGCGAAAACAATTCCTAGAAAGCAATAAGAATTCCCACGCAGGGGAAGGTGCAACCGAGCATGCCCCTAATTAAACAAGGAAAGTGAACTACTTAGGACCATGAATCATGTATGCTTGAGTTCTTCACCCTCCTTGATCGTGTCATGCGAACCCTTCAGGTCAGAGATTCTTCCTTCTAGATATGTCACTAGTCTCTTCATGGTGGCATCAAATTCAGCTATCTCGGGAAAATGAGACGACTCAAAAGTTCTCTTGGCTTTCTTCTTCGAGTCGTAGATTCTCACTGAAGATAGAGTACCTATGTCATCGCAGCCTTTTTGCTTGATGAGAAAAGTCACAGTAGCAGACAATTCATCGACTTGACTTTGGTGGTGTGCAATTTGCTTGTTTATATTGTCGATGATACGGTCCAGCACCTCGTTTCGATCCGCCATTTTAGCTCTCGACCGTGTACGGATGGGTGAGCGAGATCGCTTCATAATCACCTAAGGAAAATGGGAACATGTAAGCATGAAGTGTAAATAGAAAGCTAGTCCATGACAACAATTTAATTTTAGTCAAGAAAAGTCCACATATGAAGAGGATTTCCTAAAAATGAAGTAGGAAAACAAAGATATGGGATGTCCCAAAAGGGAAGAAATTTCCTAAATATGAACTAGGAAAGCCAAAACATAAATTGAAAACAAATTTCCATTTTTTTATTTTCCAAATGGTTCATTGTATGGCAATTTATTTCCTCATTTCATTCCTAATTGACAAAGGAATTAAATCAATGATTAACCTAAATTGTCATGGACGGACAAAACTGCAATAAAGTAAGTAAATTGCAAAGTGAGACTTTAGACAACTTACTTTTACCGAAACCGAAAGGGATGACAATCACATAGGCATGCGCATGAAATGTGAGGCTCGATTTCTACCTAGACGGCTTAACAAAGTGGAGCTAAGAGGATGATCTCGACCGTTGCGGTCTCGCATTAACGTATCGGGTCCCCTAACTCCGGCTCAGTCGAATGGAATACCCAATAATCACGCAGTCTCGCGGATATGGACAAATACATTCGACACCATGAAAGAAATTTCGGGGAAGAGAAGGTCAACCTCTACATAGCAGTCTTGCTTTAGAGGAAGTATCCTTCTCAACACCATCCTAGAAATCCTATCGCAGCCCAGGTCCGACCACAGGTTGTGTGTGCAATAGTGTAGTGCTAAAAGCAATAAAACATGCACAACAGTTTAAATACAAACAACACTTCTAATCATGGAAAAATAAATCATTAATCCCACATTCCAACCTGCAAGACAAAGGTTAGCATAGACTACTCCCCTTATACCTCCCATCTGCAAGAACATTTAACACTTTAGGAATGTTAGGGACGTACCTGGGATCCTCGCCGCCAAACAAAATCATTTTTAAAAGAAAAAGAAAAATTGGCCTAAGTCCACTAAGTGTTTTAACACAAGTCCCCAGCGGAGTCGCCAAGCTGTCGCGACCCAATTTTTCGGGTGCATCACCTAAAACTAGGTTAATGGATTACTAAGTCTTTAAGACTAGCTCGGGCTCTCCCAAGCCCATACCAATTCACGACTTAGGTTTGAATTCTTAACATGCAATTGATTTTTTTAATCAGGAGTCGCCACTAATCTATTTTTTGGTGGGTCGATTAGAAACCCAAGTAAAGTGATGGGAGTTTCACTTTACTCCTACGAACTGAAGACTATGGGCACGGGGACTGGTTACACTAGAATTTTCTAACGCCCTTTCGGTACCATTTCTTTTATTTTCAAAAGTGTTTTTCGAGGCAGCTTGAATTTATTTTAACCTAAGTTACTATCATGCAATAAGTGACCATACGAATGCTTAAACATTCAATCAATAAATTGCATCATACAAAACAAACAATTTTTTGGGTTTTCTTAGATTTTTTATAAAATGCATTTCTAACTACATGACCTAAACTATATGACATGAAGAAATGCAATCTAAATGACCTAATTCTAATGACATGTGATGCAATGACATGACATACAAAATTATTTCAACTAAAATGACATTCAACATGCAATTTAATATGCAAGCTATATGTCAAGCGACATTTATTAAATGACCTAATCTAATGACGGGCAATTTCTATTTTCTTAACAAAACATGCAATTTATCTAAGAGAGATTATCTACCTATAATTGATAAACATGCAATCCTAACATGCAATGACGTGCAAAGAATGCCCTAATTCAATATGATAGATGCATGATGATTTTTTTGTGTTTTTATATTAATTTCGAAATTAAAATTTCATATGCAATTCAAATAATGATAAAACTAACAACCTAAATAAATGCATTTTTTTTTTTTTTAATATTTTCCTAAATTCGGAATAAAATCCCTATTCTAGATATGCATGATAACAAGAAATATTTCAAAACAAACTGAATCCTAATTCAAATATTTCTTGGATTTTTAGTGGTTTTCAAAAACAAGCAATTATCAACTAAACATTAAATCTAAACAATCAAGATATTCAATCAAATAAAGGATTGAAATAATCGAAAAAAAATAACCTGTTGCCTCACAAGAGCCAAATTAACGATTATCCTAACCCTAATTATCACGACAAAGAGATCAAAATAACTAAAAATCGATCCGAATTCTTACGGATCAAATTAATAGTTATATTGATTCAACAATTAATATACTATCAACAAACCCCAATAATTAATATAATTAAAAAAATGACCCGACATCTTACGGGTCAAATTAATAATTACAATAATTTTAGGGATAACTCTTGTCGATAATGCCTAAAATATCCATAAAAGTTACCTCACAATATTCAAACTTAAACAATAATAATAAAACTAACTAAAAGTAAAGTAAAATAATATAAAATAAGAAAAATAAACAACCTAAGGAAAATGGAGGGGCAGCCAATTCGTCGACACCGGGCAGGGGGTTTGGGTCGCCGGCGTTCGGGGTTCCGGCGAGGTGAGTCGCCGGTGCGGCTGGACGGTGACGGCTCAACTCGGCTCGGGCAGGGGCGGAGCAAGGCGGACAGGTGGTTGCTGTGGCATGCGTCGCTCGGAGCGTGAGATGCGCTGCTCGGGCTGCCGAGGAGGCGAGAGCAGCGACGGTGTGGGCTCCGGCGGCGTCGGGACGCGGTACGGACGGCAGCACGGCGTCGGCTGGGCGTCAGGCGGAAGCGAGCAGGGACACCGGGACTTCTGGTGCTGCAGATCGGCGACGGTAAGGCGAAGCAAAGGTGTTTGGGTTGCGGCTGTTGCGAGGGTCTCAAATCCGTCGGCGTCGGGCTTCATGGACGGCGAGCGAAGGCGAGATCTGCTGGGCGATCACGGGCGAGTGGCAGAGCAGGGCAGGAACGGCGTCGGCAGGGAGAGTCGCGGACGACTGGGCTGGCGTCGCTGGTTGCTCGCGAAGGAGGCGCGGCGAGGCTCGGCGTCGTGGTGGCGCAGGTTGTCGGGGCTCGTGGACGGAGACCGGCGAGAGGAGGCGCAGCAGTGCGAGCGCGGCTGCGCGGGCACGATCGTCGGAGGCGGCAGGCGGAGGCGTCGACACAGGGTGCGGTGGCGCGGCTGGGTGAACCTGATGGCGAAGGTGCGGGCACGGTGGTGCGCCGGTGAGGAGAATTCCACGGAGAAGAAGCACAGTAAATCTGCTTTTTACCGTGTCTTCTCTCTCCTCTGCTGTCTTGTACTTTTTGCTTCTGCTTTTTGCTCTTTTTTTTTTATCGAAAAGAAGCCCCCCTAAAGCACGAACATTCTTTTCCCCCTTGTGTGGATTTCTTCCCAAAGAAGCCCCCTCCAGGTCCTCGTACACGGTTGCTTTTATAGGGGGTAAGAGATAAGCTTTCGATTTCCCCTTCAAATCTACGCCCACGATACATTTTCACCAACTGATCACTATTGATAAAAATTCAAGATTACGATAAATATTTTCCAAATCTCGCAAAGATAAATCGCAATATCGCAATATTTTTTCACAAAATTCATCCCATACTGATAAGGATTCGAGATTAAGATGAGATTTTTTTTTTTTTTAAATCCAAATCTTTCAAAGCCAAATCGCAATATTTTTTTTACCCATCTGCCCTATCTAAAAAAAGATTCATATCTCGGAAAAATTTTAAAATATTAAATTCCCATGAGATAATTTTTAATTATTATTAAAAAACGCGCTTGGCCAGCCAACCCGCTTCGTCGTGGGCCGATCCATCTAATTCGAACTCATCCGCCACCGGTCCAAAATATGCAAATAATAAAATAAATGCAATCTAAATCTATATGCTATGCAATTAATAAAATTAACCCCTAATTTCCTATGCAATAAATAAATAAACTAAATCATCAAAATTTAGGTGTCAACAACAACACTCATATGTAAGATAAAGCGTTTACAATCTCACCAAGAAGTCACTCGTCGAAGCTATACGTTTAATACTCGAGACAAGTGATCATTTTAAGATATAATTTTGCTTGAATATTAAAAGGAAGAGGTGAGTTTGGGTTTATAAGAGTATATTGAAGAAGAAAACCATAGAGTGAAAGTGAAGTTCACTACACATTCAGTCAGGCAAGTAGCATCCCTGTTTCCAACAAAAGATAAGGATGATTAGAAAGTAAACTAAAAAACAACATTTCCTTTTGTGCTGTTTCAAGGATAGAAAGCACTCTACAATAGATATATGACAATAACATCAATATAAAACCTCTCCTAAGATAGTATTGATTATGAGATGAATACATTGTGAAGAGAAACGGTAGCACAGCTTTTTACCTGCTTTTGAGCCATCGAACTGCATGATAAGAAAAGCCGACAAATCGACCAGAGATATCAGATTCCAACTGAGTAAAGCAACTGGAGAGATCACGAAATGAAAATGAAGTTCCATTAGAATAGCCAAGTAAAAGCATTACAAGAAAACCCATGAGGGATCAAGCCATCATGACAAAGTAAAATGTTAGTGACTCAATCAACCGACGGACGAAACGTTCAAGACTTTTGCTTTTCTTATCCCTCCAATACCGTCTTGACAGTCTACAACAACCGAGCGACACCGAACAAATAGACCATCCATCGTCCTCAAACACTATACCTATGCATATGCACACAATGATTAATAACTCATCCCTCGTATCACCTATGACAATCTCATTGAATCCCTATTATTGAACAAAACTACGTCGCGGTAACCCCGACCGTGACCCTGTCATGCCAGAGCCACCATGCTCCAGCACCATCAAAAGTCTCCGGTAAACTTCGACAAGTAAGACAGGTACCTGTTAAAAGAAGCATTTGCAACACAAATCCATTCATGATATTCCCCATTGCCAAAACCCCTGTCGGCTTGCTGCCCCTCCGCCTCTCTCACACCCACCCACCTGCACAAGTATTGAATCAAAACCATAACAGTTTCATAATAATTGTTGTATAATCTATCGATGAAACTCGAAAGGTAAATGATTTACACACCATAACAGTTTCATAATCAATAGATTCAATACAAAATCAATCGATGAAATGTGAAAGGTAATGCAACCATTTTAAAACTGGAATCCATTAGTGAAACCGGAAAAGTAAAATATTTAAGAATGAGAGAGCGAGCGGACCAAAAGTAGCGTCAGGGTTGTCGTGCGGTGAGGATAGGGATAGCGGCGGAGCTGGGCTATTGGCGGCAGGGGCGTCGCTCGGGAGTAGGCTCGAAGTAGATTTGTCGGGCGTCAAGCAGAGGAGAACCCAATAGCAGGGGCAGCAGTGGCTTTGCAGGGGAGGGCAACACAGGCGAGGTGCTGCAACAGGGGGCTCGGCGGGATGCAGCGACGTCGGGTCGACGCGGATCAGCACAACAGCAACTTCGACAGGCTGCTAGTATCGCGGCTAGTGAGGGCGGCAAGGATTGACGCGGCTTCAGCGGGCGTCAACGAGGGGGCTAGGCCAGATCACGAGCAGAGCAGGGGGGCATTGTTTGGGCGGCGGTAGATCAACAACAGGGGGAGCTCGTGGGGTTGCTTGAAGATGCGACAAGGTGGGGCGGACGCAAGCAGTGAGAACGGAGGTGGATCGCAGGAACAAAGGGCATCGGTGGGTGCAAGCTCAGCGGGGGTCAGCAGCTTTGCAGGCATAACCAGTGGAGCGGAGTTTTAGATGACCAGCGAAACGGCGGCGGTGGTGCAAGCGCGAGGGGTGCGACGAGAGCAGTAGAGGCAGCGACGAGATCGGCGGACGGGCGGAGGTCGTGAGCTCAGGGAACTAGGGAAGACGGCATCTGCGACTCTGCGGGTGAGAGAGGTAAAGATAGAAAGTACTGATTAGGGTTTAGCATTTTGTTTTTGGGGTGGCTTAACCGGTTCCCAAACTGGTCCAGTCAAACCAGTTCCTAGGTGGGTAATCCCTCGAAATCGGTACCCAAACCAATTTCAACCGAAACCGGTTCCCGACCCTGTTTTCCGGGTGGGCCGATTCGGGAATCGGGTTGACCCGGTCCGGTTGCACACCCCTAAGTTTAGGTTCATCGATCCCAAAAAAGTAAAAAGAAATGCATTGACACATTTAGGTAACACGACATACTATTAGATACCGAAAGGGCACTAATAGAAAATTAGCGCAACCCAAGTTCCCAAATCTAGATAGCTAGTTGCGTAGAAATTGATGGACAACTCCTGACCCTCGATTGGGTTTTCTAGCCGAACCCTCAAAAATGAGATTAGTTGCAACTCCCATTCTTATTAGGTTGTTGTAAACAAGTACATTAAATGAAAAACAAACCTGTCATGAGGGGTATGAGCCTCGATGAGGTTCAATGCAACTTAGCATATCTGCTATGGAATGTTCCCAATGGATGCAGTGATGCCATCCATAGGAAGTGAGTACTTATGTGAGGGCTATCGTGATAAAGGTACCCCGAAATTCGATATCCACACTCAACCTCCTCTTCAAAGGTATGTCGCTCATGTGGGTGCGGATCACGACACCTTCCACTGTCATGCGAAGTACGAGCCTAGGAGAGCTCCTGACTATGTGCAAGGGAGCTCACAAATGGTTCATCTCAAAAGGTGAGATGATGACATTTTTTGTGGATGCAAACCGTGAGGGAACTCCTATGATCAAATATCCTTAAACCCGACCTTTTACCCATTTCATTTTGGGCCTCAAAAAGGTTCGGTCGCAACACCAAAAGTCAACCCTGAGTCGAAAGTTGGCTTTTTACACAAAAAGATGTCAAAATAGTCTTAATTTTACATTAATCAAGTTCATTTCCAAAAACAAAGATTTAACACAAAAATCAACATTTTATGAAATGTCAAATAAAGGGTTGCCTTTTGGTCAAATATTTAATTAAAAAAATTCAAAAATTCAAAAATTTACAAAACACTTCATTTTTAGTGTTAATTTGACTTTAGTGTCGAAAAGTTTATGAAAATCAATTAAGAACCTTGTTTTTTGATTTTTTCAGTTTTAGGTTCGAAATTGACAAAAGAAAAATTATTTTCATTCTAGTCATAATAAGGTTTGGTTCCTTTTACGAGATTTGGTCTAGAGACTGTTTCTCATCCACTCGTTCACTCAATTTCGAGAATAGTCATGTTGAAATGCGAATTGTTATTTTTAGCCCTAAGTAGAGGGTTTGTTGTGAACGGACACTTTCATTCCACTCATTTTTTGAGATAAGTCTAAATCCGAGACATGTTTTGACAAATTCACCTAAGAACTTCCTAATTTGAAGAATTTCACTCTTATATATAAGAAAACCAAGCTATTAAACTTCAATTGAAGAAATTCAAGTTGATCCATTCAAGACTAAAGTTTAATTTCATAAATCAAGGTCCAATTTGGATATTAGACCTCAATTCATTTTTGACCTAAGAGTCGTGACCTCAATTCAAGGTCAATTTGGATGCAATAGGTTATTCTAAGCATGGGCAACCAAATGAGTAGGTATCTCGCAACATTAATTGAATCCTATTTCAATTAATTTGTGATTTCGATCAAAGAATTGCAAAATTATCCATTTTGGCTTATAATGTTCAATTGTGTACCCATGGTCTAGGTCCACTATTTTTCACAATAATTAATCAATTTGGTCAATAGAAAGCCAATAAATTGTATTTACATGATTTGATTGACCTAATTCAATTATTATTGGACTATTTCTCCTTGAACTAGGTAAGTTTTCTTTTCATAGACCAAATTGCATAAATTTTTAGCTCATAAGGACTACTCGGCCAAAACCAGTCAAGAACCAATTGAACCAGTGTTAACCAACCCGATCGATCCGACTGAAATTTGCCATGCATGTTATTTTTAACAATAAGTCATCTTTCATTGTTAATGACCTGTGTGACTTCTTTGCACTTTGATTAGGGTTAAATATATTACCCAAAACTTTTGTCGTATTCAACTTTATGTCTGTGCAAGTTTCACACCTTTTGTGCATTGTCTAGGTGGCCTTATAAACCATTAATCATGCATTATATTCTGATTTGTTTGTGGATGATTTGCATACCTTCACACTTATCACTTTTTGACCATCAATTTGACCTCAATTGGACTCGAGCTCTTTTAGGAAGTCTTAGGACTCACTTCAATCTTTCCAATGACATTTATTTTACATGGTTTGCATATCTTTTGGCCCGTTTTCTATTTTTGTCAAGTTAGTTTAGAGATCTGTCCAAACTAAAATTCGGACCCCCTTTTTTACCCTTGTTAAGTCTGGCTTCTTATTATTTTTGTGTGATTTTTTCGTTAAGGATTTTGAGGTTGGGTCCTTAACGAACTTTGTTCTTTCTTTTGTTTATGTGGTAATATTTCACATTTTTTAGACTTTATTTACTAGGTTCAATCTCTGTTAATGTGCCATGATACTTTGCTGATTTGCTATGTTTTTTATGTGATGTCGCGTGCTGTTGAATCTTTATAAATTCCTACGTAGCTTGTCTTGGAAAACATTCTTCATGAAGTTTGTTCTTTAT
This sequence comes from Eucalyptus virginea, assembly GCA_014182375.1. NCBI lineage: Eukaryota > Viridiplantae > Streptophyta > Magnoliopsida > Myrtales > Myrtaceae > Eucalyptus > Eucalyptus virginea. The sequence goes on along the minus strand of CM024524.1, from coordinate 25,165,579 downwards.
GATGTTCTCGATGTTGTGTAATTTTCTTGGGACAAATTATTCATGGGTTCCCTTTTAATTTTGTTGATTTTTTTCCCTATTCTATGATTTTTTGTTGCAATTCTCTGCTGTGATCTTCTCATAGAATTTTTTTAGGTCAACTTGCATGCTGAATTTATTTCACATGTCTTCACAGACTTTGAACATCACCTTTTAAACTTTGTGCACAAAAATTCTCAGAAAAAAAAAAAGAATTTTATCATGCCTTTCTGTGACAACCCTTGACCCGTTAGGGCCGCCACGACATTCCCTATCATTACTAATATTTCGATGCGAAAGCATGTATCGACAACTCCAATATAACTTAAGTCGATGCACACGAAAATATAGAACCAGGCAATTTTATTTATTTATATGTTTTAGACGGCCTAGGTTGGTACATGAAGGCCAAAAAGTTCATTTTCTGGCTACACCAAAATTCTATCTCGACCATCCTACAGTCTATTCACACAGCCATCTTTGTATCACGTCCTGGTTGTCCAAAAATGCTAACTTTGCACCCCGGTCCTTTGCCTATACAACCCCACTAGAACCATCATGGCCGTCATCCGAGAGTGGAAGTGGCCCCACAGTATGCCCATTTACCTAGGCATATAGTACAATGAACCCCATCAGTACGAGGCCCGACATAAGAGTAGCATCCACTGTCACGGTAATTCGGATGAATGTGACGTCAGGGAAGTCGGGGTCCACATGCTCCACTTGGTCCCAAGTGAGGTTAGTGGGGATGCCATAGAGCATAGTGGAAGACACGGGCTGGAGAGGCATGGTCACTTGTTTGAAATGTAATAATCCCACAAAGGGGTGAGTACAACCACTCAGCAGATGAAAGCCTGTTAGACCATATTACATAAGTCTACCACTACTCATCCGACGGGATCCTAAACATGCAATGTGGAAAATCGAAATATCTCAAGTTACCATGACTCTTAAGGGATTTCACAAAATGACACACTAGGGAGTAAATAGACGTTCAGGAAAATTCATTAATCGTATTGACTTTGGTTCTAACTACCGCCATCTTCCCACCCGTGTTGCACCCCTCCAGGCATCTCACATCCAACCTGGCATCATGAGGACCTCTGGGTTCTTATTTCAGTCCCTTGGCATCCGGAGAGTGTCACAATATACCCCTCCAGGCATCTCGCACCCCATCTAGCATCGCGAGGACCTCTGGGGCTCATTCACATTCCCTAGGCATCCAGAGGGCACCATTTTCACGCCCCTCCAAGCATCCCAACACCCAGGGCATCATTGCAATGGTGGACTAACGATATCAATATCAATTCAATCCATGGCGCAGCACTTAAGGATTCTATTGATGTCATCCAACACAGCTAGATCGAACAACCTACTGATGCATGCGACTAGGACCATCATCCTAAGTGAAACTGTGCTATTCTGAAATCGACTCAGTCCAACCGATTCGGCTAAGGAATTCTAACGCCCGAACACTAGACAAACCACATAGGATTGTCCTAACACCATAGTACACGCCTAGTTGTTATGAAACCTTGCATGGCCATAGCTTACTAGAACAGCTATGGCCTCGACTACTTCTATTTCCATCTACACTCTACTCGCCTTAAGTCTGAACAAGACCGTAACGGGACCGGACCAACCAGCAATGACTCGACCTATAGAAGACTAATGCAAACTTTTCGACGATCGATGCGGTCTGCGGCTTTACCACCCGAACCGGTGCCGACTGTGCTGAGGGTCGTCACCATACACAACTATGCAAGCCAATATCGATTCTAGTTCAACTCACCAAGAGACAGACCCGATTTCAACGATAGCTCGAAGCATCCGAGCCCCATTTCATCGAATCCTAGAATGGTATTCCAAGTAACGGCAATATCACGCAATATAGAGAAACAGGAACTCCACTTGCCTTAAATCCACGAGGTGCGAGCTGGTGGTGCGGTTGGTGGCGAGGCTGTGAGACAGCAGTGCGAGCTGTGGCACGGAGCAGCGAGGCAACACCAGCTGAGCGACGGTGAGGGGTGAGATCTCTTGGTCGGCAGCGGAGATGAGGCAAGACGGCGGTACGGCGAGGTGGTGCAGGTGGCCGGCAGCGAGCAGCGAAGAAGGATAACGAGCTGTGAGTTTTCTGGTTGAGGTTTGCTGAAATGAAGAAAATGGTGGGTGCCGAAGGAAAAGAAAAACAATCCCTCCTTCTGCCTTGGCCTCTCTGCCAGTTGACTGCAACGGTCAACAATTCACAACTTCGGTGGCAGCTCAAACGGAGGGCAGGTGGGGGAGACGTGGCCATGGTCGGTGGCTCTTCTTTCCACCTTGACGAAAAGGCAGCAACGTGGCTGCCAATTCGGTGGTCAACATTTTCCCCTTTGTTAAAGGTGGCATGGACTTGTGAGGGTGGGGCTTCTCCGTCCTTCACTTGCTGGGTGCACGTATGCATGGGGACGGCAGAGCCTTGCATGAGGAACAAACTTGGCGACATGCCGCAGAGAGTAAACATTGGTCTTGTTTGTGGCATCTCATGAATAAGAAATTAAATGTGGTGACAAACTTGGTGATGATCGAGCTGTCCTAGTACGGCGGAGATGTGACGATGAGGTGGTGTTGCGGGAACGTGACGAAACGTAACGGTTTGGTACGGGGATGATGGTGGCGAAATGGTGGCCATGAATGGTGCCAATAACAAAGTCCGATGACAAGCTTGTCGACGCGGCTTGGACCGTTACGTAATCGAGATTCGGCAAAGTCCGGATGTCACACTTTCAAACCTTTCGAATGTCATAAATTTGTCTGAATTTTCCCATTCTTGTTGTTTTGAACTTGATTTTAGTTCAGGTGATGCTCATACACAAAATTTTCATGTCGTCCTTTAAGTTCCAAACTTTTAAACCATGCTCTTGGTTTAACATTGATGTTCTCTAAACTTTGGATCGTATTTAGGGTGCCTGCAAAGCTCGGTCAAGGTGCCCATTGTTGCACCCGAGTTAGCCTTGGTGGCTAAATGCTTTCCATAACTATGATACATCTTTGCTATACCATTAGCATACCGTGTCACAATTCACTATTAATTGCTCTTCAAATGACTTTTGAGCATCATTTGAATTCTTATAACCTTTGACTTGATTACCTTTCTTAAATGTCTGTGATTGTGTCTGGCACCTATCGAATGAATAAGTGATCCAGTGTTGGCTCACTGAAATTATCTGATTGATTGAGACCCAAGACTCGAGGGCCTGCTTGTATGCTTATTTCCCACTATACATGAGCTTTTTAGATGTATGCATAGGCACAATGCATAATTTCGTGGGACAACCTTGGGATATATTTAGACATGTCCTAGGGGCTCATAAGTGTTGATTGCCATGCGAGAACACAAATGATAACTAATGACTGTAAGCTATAGAAATAAATTGGGATAGGTGTCTAGAGGGATCAACGGGTGAATTGCAAAAGCCGACCCCGAGGCCCAATTTGTTCACTTTTGCATATGATTTAAATGACTTGATTGCTCTTGGTTGTTTAATGTTTGTGATTGTTATTGCCACGAATGATTGTTTCTTTCCTATTGTATGTACCTAGTCATAGCTTTAGATTAGGATTAGGATAGGTCCTTGGAGATGGAGGTCTTTCAAGACATGAAGACAATGGAAGGTTGATGTCCAATCCGACCCTGTTTTGTATTCATTTGTCCCATATATATAATTCGAGTCATTTTGTGTTGTATAAACACTCAACAAGGTGTGGGTTTATTTCTTCCATTTTATTTTTTGCTTGTTCTTTACTTAGGTTGCATGTTCGATTTATAGCTTTCCCTAAACTATTCACTTGGGTGTTTACTTACCGCCTTTGTCTTTAAATTTCAACTTTTTGCCTTCTTTTCGCTTTTGTAGAAATAGATTGCATGAAATCAATGATCCACACATGATCATTTAGTTAATTTTATCGACCCTAAAAAGTAAAAAAAAAATGCATGGACACCTTATGAAACACTTTAAACCATTAGGTACCGAAAAGGCACTAATAGAAATATTAGTGTAACCCGAATCCCCAAATCTATAATCTCTAGGTGCAATTGAGGGTTCACTCCTAACCCTTGATTGGATTTTATAGCCGACCCCCGAAAAAATGAGGTTAGTGATGGCTCTTGTCTTTTTAAGTTGTTCTAAACAACCATCTAATAAATAAACCTATTGTGAAGGGTATGGATCTCGATGAGTCTCGCAATAGTTTAGTAAACCCATTATGAAAAGTCCCTAATGGATGAAATGATGCCATCCATGGGAAGTGAGTACTATTGAGAGGGCAATTATGGTAAAGATACCCCTAACTTTGATATTCACACCCGATCACCTCCCTTGAGGTGTGTCGCCCATGTGGGTATGATTCATGACATCTTTCGTTGTCATGCAAGGTACGAGTTTCAAAGAGCTCACAACTGTTAATGAGAGAACTCACAACGGTTCATCTCGAAGGGTGAGGTGATAACATTTTTTGAAATGCGAACCATAAGGGAATTCTGATAATCAAGTGCCCTTAAATCGGACCTTTATGCTCATTTGCCACTCGAGGTCAGGTCATGACACTTCAGTGTAAAACTATTTTACACAATTTGTGACATCCACGATTTGAGCCCCAATTGGCCAAGGAAAATGGCCACTAAACCAATTCTGAGCTCGGCCATGAATTAGCCGCGAACCTCGGCTTGAATAAGGTAGTTAGCCATGGATAGACTTGAAAAAAAAAAACACTCACCCATTTAGAAAGAACATATGTTTCACATAAACTAAACCCAAGTCAACCAAGTCAATTTTGGAAGCTAGAAATTAAATGCAAGAGGGTGACTTGTATGCTTATGTGTCCTAAGCAATTATTAATGTTCTTGAAAGATAGAAACTCCAGGAAATACACTTATGTTTCATATGCAATTTTGGAAGCTCATAAATGCAAGTTGATGATTCGCATGCTTAATTGTATTGGCCATTAATGCAGGAAGACAGCTCTTAGGTTTATTTGTCCCTTAGCCACTAATGAATGACTTAGGTGTCCCTACAAAATTTAGGATATCATGACATTAGAAATAGCCTTGGAGGACAAGTAATTAGGCCAATTAATGACTAAGTGATCTTGCAAGATTCATCTAGGTGCCACCTCTCCTCAATCAGACTTGCCACCTTTGGTTTCTCAAGTTTTGACTTTGATTCCAGTTCTCAAAACTACTGAACCCTCACGATTTTATGATTTTATAGAGTTTTATGTGGTTCTAATTTGGAGAAACTTCCTCATAAAAGTTGTTCAAAATATCTTAATCTACTGCATGCTTTAATTTCATATTTTCTAAGTGAAATGAGTGGCACGAAAGCCCATTTACTTACCATGTTAAAATTGTCTAGTGTAGTAAAAACAATGACCTCGTTGTCTTCTCAATTTTTATAAAATTTTCCCTTTTGAATTGAACATGCTTCCTTCACAAAAGTTGTAAAGGAAATTTAGATTTACAACATATTAAAATTTCAAAGTGTTTAATGAAGATTTGAATTTTGAAATGGGTTTTCCTCTTCGGTCATTGAATCTGTTCAATGGACAAACTTTTGGGTTGTTTTCCATGATTTGTTGCTCTTTCCGGAAAATGAATTAGACTTGGTTTCCTTCATGAAATATGTTGTTTAAGGTTTTATTTACAACATATTAATTTTTTATAATTTTTCAAGCCCTTTTGATAAGGTAATGATACTAATTTCAAAAGTTGCTGGAAACTGTTCTTTACCTTAGAATGGGAGAGCCACATGCCCAAACTTGGAGGGAAAGGGGCAGTATACCCATCTTGAGGAACAAGCCCATCTATAGTCTTTTTAGCTTGAAGATAAATATGCATTAAATGCTTTTGGACTATAGTGCATCAATGGTAGGTTGAGTCATAAAGCTTAGATGTCCCTTAATTAATATAGTCATCATTACTATTCATCATTACAAAGATGACTCAACCCCAAATGGCTTAATAAAAGAAGGAGCAGCTGTCCTCCTCTGGGAACTAGATTTGTCACTTATCTCCTTAGTTTGTTACATCTTCATCCTAGGTTGTCCACCTAAAAAATTGTGATTGGTCCACTTGGAAGGGAAATGATGAGGAGTTTACCTATAAATAAAGGCATTCTCCCCTCATTTCCACATCTCATCTCTTCTCCCTCACTTACTCTCTTTTTCTCTCACGTCTTCTCACCATTGTCCCCTCTTCCTCTCTTGGCCTTGTTCGCCCATCGCCTCACCGGACAACCTTCTATTAGTAAAACCACCTATAATTCATCGAGGTTCATCAAAGGTAAGTAGAATTTCTAACCCTTTGGCTAGGGCAATATGCTATGTCATTGAATTTAGTCATGTTCTTACTTGTGAGTAGTTGTTTACATGTCACAGGTCCATTATGTATGATTTGCTCATGCGTGGGTTAAAATGGAAAATAATAAACCAGCTTGTGCAACACATGATATGTGATCATTAAATGAAAGAGGAAGACTATTGTCACATAGCATTGGCGGCGATACCTTATTCTAGAAAACTAGATAACCTAATTGAGTTAGGATGCCTAGGGTGAGCTCAAATGCCCTAGGCGAGCTAGCCACTGGGATGCCTCGGTTGAAGCGAGATGCCCTGATTAAGCCAAGATGCCTAGCTTGAAACTAAATGCCCCAATTGAGTTGAGATGCCCCGGTTGAGCTAAGATACATGTTAATGAAACTTTTATGCATGCCAATATGTTTATTACTATGTGACTTGGTGTGTTCATGGATAAACCAAAGGTAAGCATGAATGGAAGTAACGCCGAGGGGATCCGTATATGTAGTCAAGGTGAGGTAATAATATCACTATTGATTTGTCATCGTATACTGAACATGCTAGATTTAATGACAAGATGTCATCCTAGGAGAGGATTAGGGGTTTTAACTTATTGAGTCTTGGACCCACTCCTTGATTTTCAAATTTGTAGGCATGGAATCATCACACCATTTTTTAGAGTTGTAGTCACGCTAGAGAATATAGGAATTCCATTGGCCTACACGAATATAAAAGGATGATGTAAAAAGGAGAGGCTAGTAGAATGGGCTTGTAAAAATACTAGTGTAATATGTTAGTGGTATGCTTTGTATAGTGTTTTATTGACTACTCATTTGTTGTGTTGTGATCAGGTATCGATGTTGTAACGCTTCCGCATGTGTTTTATTAAAAAGAAATATGCCGGCGACGCACCAAGAATGTCTCAATAATAACCCTACGACCTGGATTCGAGTCATTACACAATTGATAATTATTTAGCAATAATTCTAATTTTATTGGGATTTGATTTATTTATTTATTTATTTATTTTTTTTTGCGGTTTATAATACGGACCACCCAGCAAGTATTGCGAGTACTGCCTGCAACATGGATGAGGTCCCGCCTAGGTCGAAGTCAAACGCGGTTTGCTTTTTCACGAGCTAATAATTTTGCCCCTGTTTTATCAGACAAGATGCTGGCGAGAATAACTTTTTCTTTTTCAAAGCTAAGCAAAGCCATTGCCAAAGAAACTCTGGTTGACGTGCAGCAGTACAAAGACAGACATAGAAAAAAAAAAAAAAAAAAAAAAACCTGCCTCTGTTTATCACCAATGCAAGATTCAACTATTTTCCATGAGATCATAAATTGAACTCATATTGGGACTGAATTTTTGAATGACTCGTGTTGTAGTATATCTCGTGAAGAGTCAAGCCATCCAACCTTGCACTTTCAAATAGCAGATACTCCGGAGTAGTCATGGTTCAATTCAAATATTTCATAATGGATATAGACTACGATAATAATAATTAGAGTGAGTCATTAGCTCTTATTGCTACATCCCTGTCTTATCTAAGATAAGAAAAAGAAACCACCTCAATTTTATATCCTTTATGTGGAAAAATGACCATCCGGCATCCGCTCCGCCTTTCTTTTTTTTTTTTTATTTTTATTTTGAGCCGTTGGCTCTTTGACTTTCTTCAATAGACTTCACATTATAGTTAACATCAGATAACATTTTTTTTTTTTTTGTTATTTACCAGATTACTATTTCTCAAAAAATGATATTAACTAAATCACTTGATAAATAACATTCAATATGCTTCTTAAATGTTTCCAACATTATTCATGAATTATTTTTCTTCTGCTTCTACACGGGAACTTCATTCTATGGAAGTATCATTAATTAGTTGGAGACTGTCCAATCGATAACAGAAGTAGGGTTCAGTGCAGTCCATAATTTGAGAACAGAAATGAAGCTTTCCGACCAGAAGGCAGCACTACTGAGTACTGATGTACATCTTCCAGTGAATAATAGCTGACCGTGTAGATCAAATTGGTCGAATTTGGTGAAGATCCCCAAATTCTCCCACGGATAATAATAAAAGTACATTAGGCTAACCCAATTTTACAAACTTAAACGCAGGACAGACCGCATGCAATAGCAATGAGACAATGCAAAAAACAAACAGAAGCCAATCACGGAACAACCCAGTTAACTGATCCATCACTTTGAATCTTCAAAGCCCATCTTCGGTTGTGGCAAGCGAAGGAGAGAGCGAGTTTCGCGACTCGTCGTAGTCTTCTCCTAATGGTGACTGCTCGACCCTAATGTCCTCAATCATCTTCACCACTTCCGCCATCAAAGGCCTCTTATCGGGCTGAGCCGCTGCGCAGGCCAAGCCTACATGAAGCATGGAAACGAGTTCCTCTTCGATGTTCTTGTAGCGAAGAAGCTCCTGATCGAACACCTCAGCAGTCCACTCCTCCTTCACCACAGATCTCACCCATTTGGGTAGATCAACTGCCTGTTCTTCTTCATCGGCACGAGGCCGTGTTGGGGATGGATACTGCGATGGAGCTCTGCCAGTGAGGACTTCCAGTAACAGGACGCCAAAGCCATAGACATCGGCTTTTTGAGAGAGCCGCTTGGTCTCTGCCTGCTCAGGAGCTCGGTATCCCCCCAATCTCGCAATGGCATGAACGGGATTCAGAAGCAGTGAGAGCCCAAAATCGGAGACACAAGCAACGCCATTCTTGTCGAGTAGTATGTTGGAAGACTTGATGTTTCCGTGAGGGATTTTTGCTGCACTGTACTCTTCGTGGATCCAGGCTAGCCCCCGAGCCGCTCCAAGTACCAAGCTAATCCTCGTGGTCCAATCCAGAGGAATCCTTCCAGGACCTCTGTTTCCTGATTAAAGCAAGAGTAACAAGGACAAGATAAAGATAAATAGGCTCAACTTGGCATAATCCCAGAATTAGTCAATTCAGGATGAATCATTAGTTGAGAATAGGATTATGCTGACCATGAAGCAGTGACTGCAGGCTTCCATTTGGGAGATAATCATATACCAGGAGCTTTTCTTCTCTGGCGTAGTAATAAGCTCGGAGTTTGACCACATTTTGGTGCTTAAGCTTCCCAATAACGTCCATGTACTGCTCGAACTCCTTCCTCATGCACGGATTGGCATCCTTCAATCTCTTAACGGCCACGACACCCCCATCATCAAGCACAGCCTTGTACACTGTCCCTAAGCTTCCTTTCCCAAGCATTTCTGCCGATGCTCTGAGCAAATCTTCGAGTTCAAACTGCTTCTTCCGCTCGAAGAACACGAGCTTGCTCCTGTCAGTAGCGTTTGTCCCATCACTATCCGCACCTCCGCTTGCATACACTCTCTTCTCACTTCCATGGCTACTCCCACTTCTCCTCTTCCCAGTACTCTCTCCATTTGCTTTTAAGCTCGAATTGCGCTCTCTTGAGCAGCAGTAAGCAACCACAAAAGATGTCACAACAAGTAATGCCACGCAATTCGCAAGGGCAATTGCCACTATAGCCCCTGTGCTCAGTCCTTTTTGATGATGCTTCTGACCCGGTCCAATTGCTGGTGTCTCTGGCATGGAGCTAGGGTTAGACGGTACTGTGAGAGAGGAAGAAGCTGGTGGTGAAGTCCCAGATAACGAGCAAGCTGGTAATGGGCTCGATCCACATAGTCCTTCGTTTCCGACAAAGCTCCGAACACCAAACTTTCTCAGTAGTCCATCCGGCAAATGCCCGTACAGTTCGTTGTTTGTCAGGTTGAGCTCCTTCAGGTTCTTGAGTGACACCGAGAGATCCGGCACCTCGCCAGAGAGCAGGTTGCTCTGCAGCCGGAGAGTCAGGAGGCGGCTCAGGCCACGGAGCTCCCCCGGGATGACACCCCGGATGTTGTTGTCGGAAATGTCAAGACGGAGGAGGCGCCGGAGAGAGGATATCTCCGGCGGGATCTCGCCGGAGAAGTCGTTTCCGGCGAGGTAGAGGAGCTTGAGGTTGGTGCAGTTGGCGAGGGGGGTGACGGTACCGTTTAGCCGGTTATCGTGGAGATCAAGCAGACGGAGCTGGTCCAGGGAAGAGAGAGAGTCAATGGGTCCGCGGAGGTTGAGGGAAGGGATGGAGAGAGCAGTGACGCGGCTGCTCGAGTGAGTGGAGGAGGAGCAGCGGACGCCCCGCCAGGCGGCGGAGCAGGCATCAGAGCCTGTCCAGTTGGAGAGGAGGTGGCCGTGGGTGTCGGCCTCGAGGCGGAAGAGAGTGAGAGCATTGGTGTCATTGGGTGGTGAGGAGAGAGAATGAGGGAGGAAGAGGAGGAGAAGAGTGATAGTGATGGCAGAGAACAGGGGAGGGAGAGAAGACCTGGGATGGGTGTTCATGTTTTAGGAGTGCTAAGCGGGAAGAGCAAGAGACAGCGGGAGTGGGTGTGTTTTTTAAAAATGGAGTAAAGTTTCAGACTCAATGTTCGTTTCTTTTCTTTTTTCTTTTTCTTTTTTTACTTTTCCTTTTCGGAAGGCGTGATTTCTCACTTTTTCTGTGTGGGTGGGTATGGAAAGAGGAAAGTGAGCATGATTGAAGGGGAAGACAGAGAAAAAGAGAGAGCCTGTAGATACTCAAGCGATGGAATCATTAAAGGTGATTTTCGGTACCTTGAAATGAGAATGGGGATGTTGTGGGAATGATTGCTGTTCTCCACTCCTCTGGTAAAAGGAATGAGTGCATGATAAAATACTTCTATAAGTAGCGAAAGGGTTACTTATCAATTTCTAAGGAGTGTTCAAAAACTTTGCCTTTCATTATCTGTTTGTGAGTGTAAATATCGATGAGATCAACTCAATTACACTTTAATAGTTTTTTTTTTGGTTGGACACTTTAATATGGTTCATTAGAAAAAAAATTATATTTAGTCTAAAACCTATTATACATATTTGAATACAGCTTTGAATTATTTAATTGACTAATATGTTCTTAAACCTTTGGGTAGAATTGCAATCAAGTCATACCATCAAATCTCGCTTAAAATTGCTAACATATGTTAATAACTAATTTTAAGCCAACGTGTCTTTAAAGTTAAACTTTAGAATTTGGATTTTCGATCACGATGGAACCCATTTATCAAGCAAAAAGAGTCATTTTACATTTTCATGAATAGGCCTTTCATCTTCACCTCATTTCCTTTTAATTTTCATCATAATATCAAAAAGTCAAAGCATTAATTTTGTAATTGACTTTTCAATCAACCACTTAACTAAAAAATCAACTCGACGTCAAATTTGGTTTTTTACATAAAAATTCCAAAATAGTCTCAATTTCACTTTTGCATTGATAATTTAAAACAAAAAAAAAAAAATTGAAGTTTAACCCAATAATTGACATTTTAGTGAGTAATCACTAGAATGTTGACTTTTGGTTATATTTTGATTGACAAACATTTAAAAATTTAAAAACCCCAAATCATCTTCGTTTTACTTTAATTTGATTTTAGCATAAATAATTTGCAAAAATCAATCAAGAACCAATTTTTTTTTTCCAATTTATTAATTTTAGTTTGAAATCAGCCTAAAATGAAATTAGTTCATTTCTAGTCATTTTAAAGGATAACTTCCCTTCATGACATTTGATCACAAGGTCATTCATCATCTAATTTTCAAACCAATTTTGGAATCTTGCACTTGGAATTAAAATCTTCAATTTTAGCCCTAATCAGGGGTTTCGATCAATTTTGTATGGTTTGAGCAATTACACTCTTTAATGAGCTCACTTTATTAATGGTAATCCAAATCTACCATTAATTTTGGCAAACTCACTTGGGATCATCTCAATTTGACAAATTTGACTTACCTGAGCATTGTGAAACCAAGCTGACATGGTTTACTTGGCCCAATTTGACTTAACACATTCTAGACTAGAGTCAAATTAAAATAATTGAGCTTCGATTTGGCCAATTGAACTTCAAATAAAAATACCAGTCTAGCTTTGCGGTGTCATTTTCATAAGAATTGACTAAATTTAGGCATTTTTGTGCACAATTAATTGACTTGAGACAATCCAATTGCATTTAATTTGATCCAATTCTCATAGAAATTTTTAATTTCATTCAAATTGGACAAAATAGGGAAAATTAGTACAAACATGGAACATAGGATGAATTGTTTCAACGCAGTCAAGCTCGAATCAAACCGGTCCAATTAGTTCAACTCGACATTGATTGATGTTGAACAGGGAGTTCTCTTGGCTCATCTTTTGGCCAATGACCAGTGGCTATTGCTCCCTCATATTTCAAAATTACAAAAACGCCCTTTGTTGAAGAAATAAGAGTGCAAGTTCCCATGTCATTATTTGCATTTGTAAGTTCTTGGGAGTCTTTATTATTATGTAAATTTCAAGAGTCAAAATTCTAAATTCTTAGGTCTTTATTATGCTTTCTAGTCCTCGTGTCCTTTAATGTTCAAATAGTATTTATTATTTATCAATTTTCTATGTCATAGCCCTCCTATAAATTGAGGAGGGTTCTCAGTTGTAAGTAGACAACTTTGATGAATGAAAATACTTGAATTTTTTCTTTGTGGTGAGCGAATATCTTTCGACAATGGATAACTATTATTTTGGTTTTCTTTATTCTTGGAGAATGGATTACTCATGATGGTGAGTCAAAAAGCACTTTATCCTCAACTAGTAGTTTTTCATTGTTGTGAGCTTCTCTTATCCCAAAGTCTTGTATCCTTGGCTGGTGGCTTGTCCTTTAAGCCTTGGTGGTAAATTTCATCCATCCCAATCTTCATTCTTAGTTGGTGGCATGTACTTTAAATCTTGGTAGTGATCGTATTCTATCTTGCATTGGCATTTCATCCATCAAAAATCATTTCCTATACACACCATTCCCATATGCTTAACTAGAAATTCCCCCCATTGCAAAATTACTCTCACGCATGCATCATAACTACTCATTATCAAAATAACCCAAGAGTACCTGCAAATAACCCTAAATGTGTGACAAACCATTAACCTAAACAATAGACTAAACCAAAATAAAACTCAATAAGCCTAAGACTTCGCTTGTTTCACGGAAAATAACTTCTGGAGAAATTTTTTCCAGTGTTCATTTCACGAAAAACGAACTAGTTGTGGAAAATATTTTTCACTAAGGAAAAAAAGTTGGGGAAAACATTTTCCTTACTCACTCTTTCTTGTCTCATGCCCTATTAGCCCCCTTCTTTCCTTTTTTCTTTTTTAGAAAATTCGAATTTATTATTTTTCTATTTCTTTTACTTTTTTTTTCCAGCTTCTTCTTTGGCCAGTCGCTAGTCACGGCTACGAAATTCACCCTAAGGCTGGTGCCAACCTTGGGCCTCCCCTGGCTCACCCTCGTGGTCGCCAAATTGGCGAGGCTAAAGGTTGGGAAGCTCAAGGCTCGCCCTTGCACTCATCAATCTCTAGCAAGCTCGAGCTCATTGCTCGCCAAATTGGCCAGCTAGTGGCGAGCTCGAGCCTCTAGCTCACCAATCTGACAAGGCTTGATGCCAATGAGCTTGCTGCTCGCTAGATCAATAAGCCAGTAGTAGCTTGTCAATTTGGTAGGCCTTGTGACCGGCAACCAGCCAAAGATGAAGAAGACAAAAAGAAAGAAAAGAAAAAGCAAAAAAAAATAAAGAATAATTTAAAAATCGATTTTTTTAAATTAAAAAATAATTAAAAATAGATTTTAAAAAATGAGATAATAAAAAATTATTGAAAAAAGAAAGTGCATAGAGAAAAATATTTTCCTTACTGAATAGCAAAAAATATTTTCTATTTCATTTTCAAGTTTTTGCTTAACATTGAATAATAGTTACATTTTTCTGAAGAATTGTTTCTTGGAAAACATTTACGAAAAACGCTATATTTTCCATGAAACGTAGCTTTAAATAACATAATCTAAATTATAGAAAACCTATAATAGAACCCAAAACCCCAACAATCAAATAACCCTCTGCTAACTTTGAAATCAACTAAAAAAGAGCCTTATATAACTGCTTTCTAACTGCTAATTATAGATTAATGCTCAACATTGGAATAACCGCAATAATAAATATATCCTCACGTAGAATTATATCCATAATTCGAAAGTCTAAAGTAACATCTAAAATTGCAAAGGTCCAACTTTAGTGGACTTGAAGGTCTAAGCGACCTAAAAATAATGGGGAACGCTAGCCAGCCTGTTTGTCAATCAAGGAAGCAAGTTAGTAACAATAGAGCTTCCACACTCCTCAGATAAAATGTCAATTGAAAATTTCTAAGAATCTTACCACTGACCCAATTTTATTACCAAATGGACCCCAAAGAATCAACTGAACGTTCAAATTTTATTGTTGACTTCCCTAAATAAAATCTAAACTATCATAAACACATAAAAAGCCTTAAATGTTGAAATAACACCAATATAATCCTTAAACTAGTGATATATGCTTAATATTGAAATATCTCCATTAATCTATGACCCATCTTTTCTGTTAGGGGAAAAGGATGGATTTAGAGGTATGCCAAGTTAAGAAATAATAGTCCTCAATTGGCTAGGGTTCTCCCAAACATTTACCTCACACGACGTTTGAATATTCAATTTAAGTTTCGATTAACCTAATGGGAATTCTAAATTTGGAATCGCCGCTACATTATTGGAGTTAGCTATAAGGATGTACCTTACCTCTTACACAGCCAAATCCTAGGGTTCTTGTCCTTAAGTGTCCATGTTTCGCGGAAAATATCATGTTTCCGGAAAACATTTTCCTGGAAGTTATTTTCCTGGAAAATGACTCTATTTTCCGGTGTTCGGCCAAAATCTAAAGTTTGAGTGGAAAATATTTTCCGTCGTTCGTTAGCTCATTTAATTGTTTAGAAAAAATTATCAAAAATTAAATTTTAATATTTTTAATTGACCACAAAATTTATTTTATTTATTTATATTTTTAAAAATCGAAATTTTTATTATTTATTATTTCTTTTTCTTTTTCTTTTCCTTCCCTCCTTCCTCCTCCTTCTTCCTCCTCCTTCCTCCGCCGTCGCCTTCTTCCTCCGCCTTCTTCCTCCTCCGTCCGCCGCCGCCACCTCCTTCCGCCCGACGATGGCGGGCCAGTGGCCGACCAAGACCCGTGGCCAAACCGGGCGAGCTCGAGGCTCGGCCCGATCTCACCCGAGCTCGTCGGATGGGCGACGAGCTCGAGCTCGCCCGGATCCGGCGAGCCGCGAGCTCCGCCGCCGGATCCGGCGAGCTCGAGGCTCGGCCGATCTCACACGAGCTCGCCGGATCAGTGTGTGAGCTCGAGCTCGCCCGGGATCGGGAGCCCGAGCTCGCCGCTAGATCCGGCGAGCCGCGGGCTCCGCCGCCGATCCGAAGAGTTCACGGCGGCCACCGCACGACGAGCGGCTCGGACGGCGGGCTCCCGCGAGCCTCCGGCGCCGCCGCAGAGCTCCCTCTTGAGCCGGATCCTCCCGAGCGGCTTCGAGCCGCCGGGGAAGCGGAGCGCGGCGGTGGCGGCGCGCCCACTGGAGCGGGCGGGCGGGAGCGGCCGGGAGGCGGAGGCCGGTCCGGGAAGGACGTCGTCGAAGCCGACTTCGCGGCGGGGAGAGCAAGAGAGAGAGAGAACGAGAACCGAAGGAAGAGAAGAGGCGAGAGGCTTGGAAAATGTTTTCCTCTTTTCAAAAGAGGAAAACATTTTCCAAGTCGCAAAGAAGGAATTTTCCGGTCAACGGAAAATGTTTTCCTTGACCGTGATTTTCCGCCCACCCGAACACCGGAAAATATGGAAAATATTTTCCTGGAAGTTATTTTCCGCGAAACGAACGGAGCCTAAGTGTCCATGTATTTACTATGGCCCTAAAACAGTAACCTATCATTAAGTAAAAGAAAGCATATCAAAACACAAATCATGAATAGTAATGAAATGAAAAGTGAATAAAATGATGAAGTGCAGTAAAGTAACCCGACACTGGTTGAGCAAATAATATAACATGACCTTATGACTGAGTCTTGAGCTAGTAATCCCATGAGCTACAATCAAATTGAATCCAATTCCTTGTCTCAAAGATCAATCTGCTACCAAGAATAAACTATAAGAAAAGTCACTTAAATCTCTAAATTATATGAAAATCAACTAAAAACTAAAGACACTAAGCTAATTCTAATACTAAGATCGGACCATCGAATCAAAGACCTATTTTCTAATTTTACTTGAACCAATTCCATTTCATAAAGCCCAAATCCAGCCTAAACGAAATCTAAGCCCAAGCCCAACTCCATTAGAAAGGTCAAAAAACCCCCAGCCGAACCAGTATAAGTGTCGTGCCACCCTTGCCGTCAGGGTGGGGGGCGCGGCAGGGGGAGGGGTGTGTGGGGTGGGTGCGCGGCAGAGAGTAGATTCCCTCCCTCCCTTCGAGATTCCCTCCCTTCGATCACCTGCTCACAGATGCACTCTCCTTTGCTAGATTTCAAGATGAGTATCGAGTGGTGAGAATGAAAGGCTGGGCTCCAATTCTATTCTCTTGGGCTTTCCATAGGGTATTTTTTGTTTTTTGGATAAAACCGATCGGCCCCATCTCAAAAGGTTTTAAGGAAATCAATCAATATCTGAGCCCGAGGGAGAGACCCTTTTCACTCGATGAGTTTGTCAGATTGGGCTACGGCTTCACATGCTGCCTTGATTGCCACCACCATTTTTGTTGATAAATTTTCTAATCATTTTATTTGTTTTTATTTTTTTAAAACAAACTCTCCAATTGTCAACAACATTCGTCTACAATCTAGATCCTCTAAGACCGTATTTGGTGGTCAGGATAGAATTTAGGACATGATAGGATTTATCCTATCTTATATTTGGTGCATGCTCAAGACATGATAAAGTCAAATAGAAATGGGATATAAATTAAATAAAATTATCTTATGAGAAAAATGGGATAAAAGCTGATAGAATTTCTAAAATCTATAACGGAAAAGTTATTTTTTCAAATAATAAACTTCTTAAATTAACAAATTTAAAATTATATTTCCAAATAAATAATATTTGATTTCTAGTATAAGAAATTCATAATAACAGAAAATACACATTTAGTTTTTAATTTAATCTTATATTTATTTATATATTCGAATTTAATTTTATCTTAAAATATAAATTCAATTCATAGATATATATTTATTACATATTTTAGGTGATTTAGTATTTTAGATATATTAGTACAATTTTCTATTCAATAAAATTTTATTAGAGAATGATGGAAGGAGAAGAAAGAAATAAAAATTAATTAATTAAAAAATAGGGAAAATAAAAAAGTAAATAATAATAAAGTAGCGAGAAATTTCTACCATCTCCGTTCGTAAAATTTGCGATTTATTTATATGATATTATTGTAATTACCAAATAGTTGATAAAACACAGCAAAATCCTTTGAATTTCATATCCTACCCTATTCAGTCATATCCTTCTTAAAAATCCAAGCAACCAAATGTAGCCTAAAATGATCCACATGCCCCAAATAAACACTTATATTGCAAAAAGTTGATAATCTTACTAAAAATCCACATAATGAAAAAAATCAATTAATAAACCCTAATCTTGAAACAACCCTAAACATGAAAAACCCCCTAAATCAACTCAAAATTAGTCTAGAAATAGCTAATTGTAACCCCCTAAATGTGGCCCGAAAAACCTCTAAAGCTTTAATAAACATCAACAAAATCCCTTGATAAATGAAGTAAAACATTAACGACGCTGAACTCAAAATTAACCCCTTAAGTTGAAATAGTAAAACTCAAAATTAGCCTCCAGTAACCGCCCTTATAAAATCTAAGCCGTTACTAAATCCTCAAAACAAATGATCCTCAAAGAATCCATTAGATAACTGAAAACATCTTAAACATCTCATACCACCTCCCGCAAAAAGATGAATACAAACAACACCCGATCTTGAAAAATTCCCTAGATCATCAGTCATAACTAAACTTAAATGAGCCTCAAATAACCCCATTATAACAAATAAACCATTACTACATTCTCGTCACCAAAAGAGCCTCAAAATCAAAATACAACATGTCTGAATTGCCAAGAAAAAATAAATTGAAAAAGAAAACACCACATAATGAGCCACAAATAACCCCAATATAAATTGAAGTCCTTAATGAATGCTCAATAACGCATGACGTCAAAGAAACCACTGGATAAATCTAAATAACTCACAATCTTCAAATAACATCTAATTTATAATCCCAAAACTCTAAGAATGAAAAGTTCGCAATAAACTCAAAATTAGTCTAAAATAAACCAAAAAATCAAATACTCAAATAACCCATAAACGTGAAATAACCATTAAACCAAAATTACAGACCCTATATCAAGACTCCACAAGGCTCAAATAACAAAATCTAAATGGTCAAATATGAAGAATATAAGCCAGAAACCCTAACATCCAAATACCCCTATACTAACTCGTGAAATTAATCAAAAGAAGTGCCAATCTACCCCATTCTAACCCCTAACCGTGAATATATATGTCCATCATAAAAAAGAAACCCAAACATTGAAATACCCTCATATGAACAAGTAAAGCTCACAACTGGATTTATAGCCTAAGATACCCCCTATTATAACCCCCAAGCAGATGTAAAGTCCCTAAATTAAGACTTATCAAGCCTCAAATCAGTCTCCAATAACCCCGGTTTAAACCCATTTTTCAAAATAACCTCAAACCCCCAAGCGGATTTTTAGTCCCAATATCAACACTTACCTGTCTCCAATAAATCCATTACAAACACAATGATGAAAATACCGTCAAAGAGACTACTTGAGAACCGAACCGTCCTGAGCATCATTCCAAAATGACATCTAAGTTGCAAAAAACAAAGGACATTACCCCACAATCCATAAAAATGGAAAGTTCCTACTGAACTCAAAATTACAATAACAAATCTTGTTAGCAACCATCCGCTTGATGTGGGCTTCACCCCCATGGATTTATGATGCCACGAACGATTATCTGGTATCTGAGATTGGCACAAATTGAATAGGTAAGTCATTCCAACATTTTTCATGAGGATGAAATAAAAAGAAGTTGATAATTGCTAACTCTATCTCTCTCGTTTGTAATAAATTTGGACTGTGAATCAGTGAAATCAAAGGGATTGCATAAGAATTTCCACCACTACCTTGTGCTGGGGGTTGCTTCCAGTGTCATTTAGGAACCCAATTCATAACCTGATGGGACGAACCTGTATGCAGTCAACGAGCAGGAACCCGACCTGAATCTATTGTCGGGATAATGCACTTCCTGCCATCCCATTGGAAGCTGTTCTTTAAAACCCAAGTACGAGCAGTTTAAAAAAGATATTATAAGATTGCTCCATTAGTTTATGAGATTAACAACACTAAAAGTGCAATTAAACATAGTTGAGGAAATGAATGTGGGAGCTTATAGCGTTTGGTAACCATTTTGTTTGGGGAACAATTTTTGATCAGAAATGGTTTTTTTTTTTTTTTTTGGCTCTCGGGAATAATTTTTGAGCAAAAAAAATGCGTTTAGTAAATGTACAAAATTTCTATTCTTGAAATAGAAAAAAGAACATAAATACGTTTAGTAACTATACAAAATTTCTATTCCAAATTTTTCTCAAGTGTTATTTTTTTTTTTTAAGAAGTGTAAACTTAGTATTGAATTCTTATTCTCATGGAATACTCACCAATTTAATTTTGTTCATGGTGAGTGAAGGAAACATTCTGAACATGGTCATATGTACATACTTGGAAGAAAATTTTGCAAGTAAAGTTCGTACAACAAAAGCTAGCAAAAAGAATAGTATCTTATAAATCTCTACATGAACCTTTTCATACATGGCATCACAATAATGAAATAATGTAGTTCATTGTTCAACTTCATCACATTGACTTTGATAAGTGATTACTTAAAAACAATATTACAAAAGTTGGAAACACAAAGTCATGAAATCTTAGGCATATTGTGATCCCTTGCCATTTTATTTGTAATACTTATCCTAAGCATGTTTATCCTAGTTGCCTACTCATGCGATGTATCATTTGCAACCTCAATTTCTCTAGGTCCAAATGGATACTCCGGATCTCCATATAGGGAAAAGTTTCTATCCATCGTGTCTTGATCACGAATGTAATTATGGAGAGCACAACATGCAATTACAACAAGTGATTACTTCCGAATTGTAAATGGAAGCATATGTCTCAAAATGGTGAAACGATTCTTTAATGCCCCAAATGACCTCTCAATTACATTTCTTAGTGAAGAGTGCTTATGGTTGAACAATTCTCTTGATGTTCTTGGCCGTCTCCCATTCCCTTTATAATCGTTAAGATGATACTGTTTGCCTTTAAGTGGAGTTAAAAATCCTGGAAGTGTTGCATAACCAAAATCTACCGCACAGTATTTCCCTATAACATGATATATATAAATTTGTTGTGATATTCAACCATAAAATAATCATAAAGAAAGTTTGTCTTTATAAACAAAGTAAATACCGGGTGATAGTCGAGGAAATTGCAGTTGAGGAGTCTCGAGTGCTGTCGAAAGCACTCGACAATCATTGGCAGACTTCCCACCAAGCATACATGAAAGTAAATTTCATATCAAACGAGTAAACACACAGCGCATTCTGGGTGGTAATTCCTTTCCTACCTCTAAATGGGATTTGCAAAGACATGGGGACAATAGTATTTTTATGGGTGCCATCCATAGCACCTACGCAACCCTACTAATTTATTATCAATCTAATATTATATAAGATTATCAATTACATGTATTTGATGGTATAAAATTGATATAAAAATTATACGTTGAAGTAGCGTTTATGACTAGGATCCATAAGAACTTCTTGTGGGACGACATCAAGGGATGGTGGTCTAATTATCTCTTTTGAGGGTTTGAGAATTGCTTTCAACACTATGTTGAAATACTTGCTAATCGTTTCTCTTGAACGTTGGAATCTCTCACATATTGACCATCTTTCAACTAACCTCTTACCCTTATTAAATCAAATAGGTTCAGAAAAACATGTCTCTCCATTCTGAAGGCTTCATATATTCTATCTGAATGTCCATAAACAATCTCCATCATCCATTCAAGTCCTAATAGTTTACTATCCCTAATAGGTTCTTTAGTATGCACGGACGTGCCCATCACAATTATGCACAACCATGCTATCAATATGTCAAGATCATCATCATCCAAGAATTGTTCAACTGGTTGTACTTGCTCATTAGACACACTATTTGATCCATTTTCCATAGTACCTATACCATCACACATTTATAAAAACATCAATATAGATTTTGAAAAAATATCCAATAACAATCAATAACATAAGTCATAGAGTCTCAATAGGAAATGCCATCACATATAAGTACAAGAGTCTTAACACTAATATCTTTAAAAATTAAATATTAATCGATAACATAAGTTATACAGTCCAATGAAATTCCTTGCAATCCATAGTATATTTCTAAACATCTACTAAATACATTGAAGTCCATTTCTCCTTTCAGGTGGGGATTTGATGAAAGCCTCCCTCCATCAGGCACTAACGCATGCTCGTTCCACTGCTTTATTGTAAAGATCTTGCTCGAGCTCATGCATACTAACTAGGACATCAATTACAACATATATGAAGAAAGGGTCTACAGGTGGTGGTGCCCTGAGGTCATAAAGCCACTAACAAATTGACTTGCCCTAGCTTTTAAAAGATCTTGTGTGGCTTTGCAAGTGTCAGCAATACCGGATGGGTTACTATTTCTTCTCCTCTTAGTATTTAGAGTCTTATCCAATTTGTACTTTCCATGAACTGAAGTTGCAACATTGTCAGATGTAAAGACTCTCTCATCAATGTGGTGTTCATTGAAGTCATCTGTGTTGCCACCACCATTGTCACAGCCTACATTGCCATCACCATTGTCATCTTCCTCCGACACCATCAAATCTTCAGCATTTCCTGTGGCGTGATCCCCACTAGCATATGTACCACCCAAATACAATACATAGCTCGAGATACTGAGGAAATTCATCATTCTTGAATTTTGCACAATCAACATTATCCTACAATTTTCACAATAATGACATTTCAGCAACACAATCATACATTTTAAAATTTATATCTACAATGATATCAAAATGACCAAAAAGTTAAAAAGATACCTTGATGTGAGATTCTCATATACTTTGATCGTTGATAACAACTGTTTTATTCACATTATCTTAACCAAATTTGGACCATGAAATGAGTTTCTTAAAACTGCCATACTGTTTTCTTAGTTTGTTCACCTTATTCTTCAGTTGTACTATGCTATATCGGAATCCTGTCTCTTTAAAGAATTC
This sequence comes from Eucalyptus virginea, assembly GCA_014182375.1. Classification (NCBI taxonomy): domain Eukaryota; kingdom Viridiplantae; phylum Streptophyta; class Magnoliopsida; order Myrtales; family Myrtaceae; genus Eucalyptus; species Eucalyptus virginea. Next base: position 25,142,871 of record CM024524.1, on the reverse strand, counting down.
AGTCCGTTTATTCTTCCACCCCACTTTGTTGAAGTAGAAGAGGTGCGATTCCCCTTTTTGACCTCATCCACCAACAGACTTACAAATATGTTGGTTAAAGACTCGGTCCACTTTGCATTGAATGTATGTTTCTCAGATGCCATTTAACCTCGACCAGTTGAGCATCATATGAGTTATGAGTTAAATCAATAATAAAATACTATTGGAACTACACGCCATACATAAAATCATTCTCAAGAGATGCAAGCGGAGAAGACTATAATGACAACATTGACAATTCTTGAACTAGCTTGTATAGAAGAGAACAAAGGTTGCATTTTGAGCTACAAGAACTACACAATATTATGATTATCGATGATCAATGAAATAAAATGCTCAAAATGAAATAAAGAGCACTGTGAGAAACCTACCGATTTTTGGAGATGCATAAGATTTTGGAAATGCCAACGTCAATGGAACTGTGCAATTAGCAAAAAAAAAAATATGTCAAGCGAGCAAGTGAGAAATAAAAAACAATTTTAGTGACGAGAAATAACCAAAAACCAAACCAAGCTCAAGTACACAAATAGGAAAAAATTGAATCCATGATAGCCATAGCATGCGTCATATATTACAAAAACCTTTCAAAAAAAGAAACAAATGTCGAAGAAAAAGATGACTGATTCAATGTTAATGCAAACAAGAGTAATGCAAACAAGAGTTCTAAACCAGGTGAGATGTATCAAGGATGAAACTAATTTTCCGTGTTTCAACAATTTCCATGAGAAGTAACTTCCAACGTTTTAAGCGTGATGAGGTTCAATATCAAACGATCCGCAATAGACATGATTTTGTTTTCAAGCCAACTGAATCGTAGAAAAAGCCTGGTTGAAGCTAAATGTCAACATTGTACCAAACAAAATCGAGGACGAAAAGAACAGCCCCTAAAGCAGTTCTTCAAGTAGTCCTTTTAGTGTTCTCCCAAAGCACATAAGATTAAAAATCCAATCCGTTCCCACAGCTTGTTTAGGATGCTAACCAAATGCTTCAAAGTTCAAAGCCCAAAGTGAAGATCAGACGACCTCCCTTCCTATTACCTTCGATTCAAACCGGAAAAGAAAGGGAACGGTGACTTCAGGCATTTCAGGCAAGCCAAACATGTTGCAATCATCGAAGACAATTCCGGAGGTCTGAATTACAGCATTGCTTGCTGGAGCCGCGCTGGCTCAGGGCTCGAGCCCTCCCTGCGTTGGCTCCAGCGAGCAGCGTTGGCTCGGGCCTCGAGTGCAAGAGCTCGCTCGAGCGAGTGTCTCACAGATTTGGGCGACGGCTCGCTCGAGAGAGCTGTCACCTCGCCGCATTGGCTCGAGCGAGTGGTGCTCGCTGGGGCTTGAGCCCTCCTTGCGTTGTCTTGAGCGAGCAACAACACTCGGGGCTTGAGCCCGAAGGCTCGCTCGAGCAAGCGTCTCGCAGATCTGGGCGAGCATTGGCTAGAGCAAGTAGTGCTCGTCTATGAGACGCTCGCTCGAGCGAGCAGTGATGCTTGTAGGGGAGACACTCACTCGAGCGAGCAGCGCTTGCTTGCGAGACGTTCTCTCGAGTGAGCAGAGCAGCGACGCTCGCTCAAGCAAGCAGCGCTCACCTGCGAGACGCTCGCTCAAGCGAGCAGGGATGCTCGCAGGCGAGATGCTGGCTCAAGCAAGCAATGCTCGCCTACAAGACACTCGCTCACTAGCGAGCAGCGACGATCGCAGGTGAGACACTCGCTCGATCTGGGCAAGTACTGGCTCGAGCGAGCCCTCGCGCTCGAGCCCCGAGCAGCCGTTGCCTAGATCTGCAAGGGTCGCTCTCGCCAAAGCTCTTGTCAATCAGCTTAGCCAAGCCCTCGCCAAAGGCGTCCATCCCATGGTTGCAGGTCAGCAAGATAAATGAAACTTACCTCGAATGAGAAGCTTCATCTGGTGAAAGAGCAGCAACTGTTGGCGCTAAAGAGAATGACGAGTTGGGAGGTGCTGGAGAGGATAACATACAGAATGGTGGAGAAGCTGAGAGATGCCAGAGAAAGAGGGAGGGACTTGAGATAGAGAGAGCATAGGTGGAATGGCTGAGACAGAGGGCACGGGCTGAAGCTTCATATCAGAGGAGTTTTTGTTCTTTTGATTCTTAGAAATTGTTCCATGGAACAAAAAAACGATTTTTTTTCTCAGATTTACAAGAGTAATTCTACTTCTTGTTTCTGTTCCAAATTTATTCCTGGGAACAAAAAAATGATTTTTTGTTCCTGGGAATAAAATTTTTACCAAATAGGTTTCTATTCTTTTTTCGTTCCCTAGAACAAAAGAACAAAAATAGTTATTCCAGGGAACAGAAACAAATTTTAACAAACAGGCTCTTATTTTCGTTTGTTGTGCATCCATCCCAATGGCTTCAAGTCACTGAGGAAATCAAGATCAGGGAGAGCACTTGCAAGATTCACTTGCTGATGTGCTCCCTATATAGAAGACTTCATTGACCTGAGGATTGTCGGGTGCGCTTATACCATACAACTATCCAGCAATATGAGTACGCATATATGTAGATAAATTTCTTGGGCATGAGTACATGCAGTCTCTTGTATTAGCAAGTGACATGTTAAGATAAGTAAACGACCAAAAAAAAAAAAAAGGAAGAGGACATTACGCTATCTACTCTGACTCTAAACCAGAAAAATGACATTATACTATATCTATAAATTTTACCTCAGGTTTCAACATCATCTATATACACTATGGACCCATTTCCCGTGTAACACAAGAAAAAGAAAGCAAACAATTGAAGATTTGTTGCTTCTAACTGGTCTATATAACTTATAGACTTAATGTCCCCAGCATAACCAGCACTTATCATGAGTTGTTAGAGTAATTAAATATTATACCACATATTCATATAAAAAATTGGTTATGGTCTCATAAGATTTTACATGGTATTAGAACAAAAAGTCTTGAGTTCAAATCTTTATAGGCCGTTATTTGCCTCTCCAATTATATATTCCCCTGCTTTAGACTTAGGCCAGACTTAGGCCAAAGTCCAGGCTGTGTGTGAGATGGAGTATTAGAGTAATTAAATATTAAATTACATCTTTGTCTAATAGCTTAGACAATGATCCCACAAAATCTTCACAAAAGTATTTCTTGAATCACAAGCCACTGCACCACTTCAACATCATTGGCTGGGCACAGGTTGTTCCTTCTAACTGGTCTATGCAACTTCCTTGAATTATTCCTGATTGACGCTTGAATCGCTCAATCTAACCACCTGCTGTTTCCAAAATTGCAAAATTTCCACATGCACTAATTATGCAAGCTTGTCAAAAGATCTGCTTGTCAAAGACAATTGTAACTTCACCTTCACTAGAGTACGTAAGCACTGCTTCAAGCACCAAGTTCCAGATTCGATAAGCACCCTCAAAGAAGTAGAGATTGAGCGAATAAATTTCGAAAAATGGAATACAAACAATAACTTCACGGAGCAAAGAAGTAGAAGCCAACCTCGGATTTGGATTCCCTTGAGAAAAGGAGGTCTAAAGGTTAACATATATGGGTCATTCGAAGGAGTCCCAAATGCAGCGATTGTTTGCATATGCCGTGATTATACTAGAAGGATCATCAATGGATTTGTGAAATCGGTGAAGGCAGCCTCTACAGTTCATGCCGAATCCCTAGCCCTAAACAAAGCTCTAAAGTACCCACTGGAGAGGAAACACGAAGACATCTCCTTGGATATTGACTGTGCCAAACTATTAAAGGTGCATTTGGTACAAGTTGTTGGAGGAAACTCCTATGATGTTTTGAAACTGACAAAACTTATCTAAGTTTTATTCTGAAGAATGCCAGACTTCTGTGTCAAAGTCTATCTTACATCAAAAGTCTGCTCACTCTGACAAGTCCCAGACTGAACACAAGAATGAATATTTAATCAAACTTAGGATTATTTTTCTTCCTTCAAGGTTTCAGTACATACAAGATATATCAGGCTTTCCAGTTGGAAATATCACTTACCATATTGGTTATCTTTATTGGAATCAATTTGGAAACATCAAATCATTTTGGAAAGCAAGCTTATTTGGAAAGAATCTACTTATGGAAACCGAGATCTTGATTGTATGGGCGAACATGATTGACGGGCTTTCATCTCAATCTTCAAATGGCTCGAGATCTCCGTGATTGATTCTGTCCAACGGGTAGATTGGAAGAGTTTCTTTGGAAAGTGCAACGGTCGAAAAGGCATAGATAAGTATTTAAGGAGGTTTTTCAAGTCATTCGAAGATGTGCGTGAAAGAAGAATTCCAAAGTCTGAAGCTTCCGAATCACTTGTTTTTCATCATTTAGTGCTTAAACTTGTATTCAAAAGAGAGAAACTCTAGAGAGTGACTTCATGAGAGCAGTAGAATTATCTCATTGAAAAGTCAAGATCATAGGGCTGTAACATTCTCTTTCGATTCATAGTGGAATCCAGCTAGAAGGTTGTTAGCGTGGAAAAGTGGACGTAGGTTTGATCTAAGCCGAACCACTATAAATCTTGTGTTTATTTTTCTCTTCCCTGAATTCTTTTACTTTATTTGTTGCAATAAACTTCTATGCCTTGAGATAGTTGTTAAAGTCTGAATCCTTCTGCAAAGTTTGTAGTCAATCAGACTCGGTTTAAAAATTAAAGTATTTTTTATTGCAGTTCGCAAAATCTGTTTTAAACACCTATTCACCCCCATTATGTGTTTATAGGGTCCGTTTGGTTCAACTTTGGGGAAATGGCTTTGCATTTCCCCAAGTATCTTTAGAGGAATGGGTATTTGATGAAGGTAAAGGTGTTTGGGTACTCTATTTTGGTGTATTTTGCAAAGTGGCTTTGAGGTGAACGGAAAAAGGAAAAAAAGAAAAGCAAAAAGGAGGAGGAGGAGATGCTGAAGGAGAGGGAAACGAATGGGAGGCAACTGGAGTTGGTGGTTGTGGTGGGGGAGGCGGCTGGTGGCAATGGTGGTGGGGAGGTGGCGGGTCGCGCAACCCATGCATCGTTGCCTAAGTCGCGGCCTCAAGAAGCATAGCAAAGGGGAACGAATGGGAGGCAGCAGGAGCTGGTGGCAATGGTGGTGGGGAGGCGGCTGGTGGCAGTGGTGGTGGGGAGGCGGTGGGTTGTGTGACCCACGCACTGTAGTCGCCTGAGGCCAAGCGACCCAGGCGCTGGCAGTGCGTGGGTTGCAGCCTCTAGCGACGCTTCTTAGCGACCAAATCCGGCCGGTTGAGCTCCGCCGGCAAATCCAAGGAGAAAGACGATGAACAGTAAAATTTTAGGGTAAAAAGGGAAAACACAATTAGTAATGAGGGCAATATTGGAAGAAAAAAAATCATTAAAGCCCTATTTAGCATTTCGAAGGCAAGTATTTGGCTAAGGAGCTTTCAAATGCTGAACCAAACACCCTAAAATTTTTCCCAAGGGGCTTTGGGGCTCAACGCCCATTGGAAATGCTGAACCAAACGGGGCCATACTAGCCCATATAATTGGTATTAGAGCATGTGTGCTTATTTTATTGAAGTGTTTTTACTTCTAAGCTAAAGATCTTCTATGGCTAATATCTTGGCTTCAGGATTGGTTGAAGGACAAAGCAACACCAGACCTTTTTATTTCGATGAAAAGGAGTACAATGTGTGGAAGAATAAGATGAAGGCATTTCTCAGATCCAAAGATCCCTTGGAGTGGGATGTTGAAAAAGGAATCAATCCTAAAGCAACATCAGCTTCAGACAAAAGGAAAGAAGTAATTGATGCTGATTAAACAACACAAGTTGAAATTACCAAGAGACAAGCTCTTGATGCAAAAGCAATTTACTCTTTGTACTGTGCTTTGTCTCCCACATAATATATCCGAATTTCTTCTTGTGAAACAGCAAAAGAAGTTTGGGATAGATTACATGTTACCTATAAGGGGACTGACCATGTGAAGAAAACAAAGATAAATATTCTACTTGGACAATATGAAGCCTTTAGAATGAAGCTTGGAGAATCTATCTCTGATATGTTCAGTCGCTTCACAGAAATCGTAAATGGCCTAGCTTATCAAGGTCAACCACTTTTTGGATCAATGAAAGTCAACAAACTACTGCGTAGACTTTCAAAGGACTGGAATCATGTGAAGACTTCAATCAGAGAGACTCAAAGGATTATATCTCTATTAGTAGATGAACTAATAGGCACACTTCAGTCATACAAAGTGGAGCAACTCAATGATGAGAAAGATCCAAAAGGTAAGAAATCAATTGCTTTAAAATCTAACATTGATTCTAATGATACATATTTGGAATATGATATGAATGATGAAGAACTAGCTCTTATGATAAAGAAATTCAAAAGACTAAACAGAAAAGGTAGAAGGTTCAATTGGAAGAAGTAGGGCTTGTAGAATTTCCAGAAGAAACCTACAGTAGAAGCTGAAACTAATAGGGATGCAATATGCTTCGAGTATAAGAAAAATGGGCATATCATACCAAATTGTCCCTTGTTGAAAAAGAAAAAAAGGGAAGACTGAGAAATACAAAAAAGCTCTTAAAGCAGAAACTTGGAGTGACACCGGATGTAAAGAAAACGAAGAAGAATTCGCAAACATATGTCTGATGGCTCACTCAAATTTAGACTCAGAATCAGAAACAGACATTGATTCAAACTCTGACAAAGAAGTTGAGGTTAGTAACTTACAAATTCCTGTTAAAGTCTCTATGTATATAGATGAACTTTGCCTCAATCTTAAATCATATTTTAAAAGGATCTCCGAATTGAAGAAGGAGAATTCTAAGCTTAGGCAACAGGAAGTTTCTTGGAAACAAAAGTTTGAAAGTCTGAAAAGAAGTTTTGATGAGTTGAAAGAAAATTTTGATTCTCTTTCAAAGGTAAATGTTGTTTCGAAAAAGGAAATCTCACACATTACAAAAAGATTTTCAAAAGGTTCAGAAAAACTAGAAAAAGTTCTTACAGCTCAAATACCCTATTTTAACAAATCTGGTCTGGGTATGAATTCTGAAACTATTCATTTAATTGATTTTCCAGTAAAAGAGAGACTTAAGCAAAGGTTTGCAAAGACCTTTTACAAAAATTATTTTTAGAAAGTATTTGTTAAACCTATTGGCCGAAGTGTTCTTAGATGTTTTAAATGTAACAGCTCAGGACATTTCAAAAAAGATTGTCCCAAGGTTTGGAGACCGATTAAGAAAGATTGGGCAAAAACTATTTTTAATACTAACATTCCTAGACCCAAGAAAATCTGGGTAACAAAGAAAGTTTGAGTTTTTTTTTTTTTTTTAATCACAGGTCACTATTAAATGAAAAATCAAATGGTACTTGGATAGTGAATGTTCTAGGCATATGACAGAAGACTCAAGCTATTTCGTAAAGCTTGACAAACTTAATGGAGGAAAAGTTTCTTTTGGAGGAAATAGTAAAGGAAAGATTATAGGCTGTGGAACTGTAAAGATTGGAAGTTTGACTATCAATAATGTTTCCCTGGTGAAAGATTTAAACTACAATCTTCTGAGCATAAGTTAGCTTTGTGATATTGGTTTCAGAATAAACTTTCAAGAAGGCATTTGTTCTGGAATAAGTCAAGAATTCTCTCATTCCTTTACTGGGCGAAGGCATGACAACATATATCTTCTGAACTTAAATCCAAAAAGCTCTCAGTCCCTTATTTCTATTCAAGATGAGGCAAGTCTCTGGCATCGGAAGCTTGGTCATGTAAATATGAAGCAAATTGCCAAAGTTTCCTCTAAGAAGCTAGTTCGAGGGCTTCCTAATATGGGTTATCAAAAGTCTAGTTTATGCACTCCCTTTGTCTTGGGAAAACAGGTCAAAAACTCTTTTAAACCAATAAATCAGGTTTCTACTAGTCAAGTATTGCAGCTACTTCATAAGGATCTTTTTGGACTAACAAGAACTCAAAGGTTAGTGGAAAGAAGTATTGTCTAGTAATTGTGGATGATTATTCCAGTTTTACTTGGGTATTCTTTTTGGCAAATAAATATGAAACTTTTTCATATTTCTCAAAGTTTGCCAAGAAAGTTCAGAATGAGAAATGTTATGCAATTTCAAAAATAAGAACAGACCATGGATGTGAGTTTGAGAATCAAGATTTTGCAGACTTTTGTAATGAATCTGGTTTTCAACATGTTTTCTTCTCTCCATGTACTCCAGAACAAAATAGGATTGTGGAAAGGAAAAACGGATCTCTACAGGAGATGACCAGAACTCTATTGATAGAAAGCAAAATATCCTCTCGATTTTGGGCAGAAACAATCTCAACTGCCTATTACATTATCAATAGGGTATTCTTAAGACCTATTTTAGATAAGACTCCCTATGAGGTATATAAAGGAAATAAGCCAAACGTTTTATACTTTCATGTTTTTGGCTGTAAGTGCTTTATTTTGAAGAATGCAAATGATCGATTTGGAAAGTTCGAAGAAAAATTAGACGAATGAATTTTTCTTGGCTATTCAACTTCAAGCAAAGCTTACATAACAAAAAAAACTCAATCTGTGGAAGAATCTATGAACGTCAGATTTCAAGAAAATATGCAGATTCAACCAGATCAGGTTCAACTTGAAGAGTCTGAACAAGTTCCAAACTTAACAAAGTCTGTTTCCCCCGAAGAAGTTCAGACTTCTGGAGTATAGCAACAAGCAGAACAAGAAGACTCAAATGGAACAGAGGATCAACAGACTCTCAGGCCAAACAACAACTGGAAGCACAAGTCAAGTCATCCAAAAGAACTCATCATTGGCAACATTGATGAAGGAATTCGCACCAGATCCAAAGGAAGAGAAGACTCAAGTGCTTTAGCACTTGTTTATGAGATGGAACCAAAATGAGTAGAAAAAGCACTGTCTGATGAAAGTTGCATAGAAGTTATGCAGGAAGAACTCAGACAATTCAACATCAATGACGTGTGGGAGCTGATTCCAAAACCTAAAGGCAAATATATAATTGGAACAAAGTGGGTTTTTCAGAAACAAGATGAATGAGAAAGGAAAAGTGATCAAAAACAAAGCAAGACTCGTGGCGAAAGGATACACGCAGGAAGAAGGGATAGACTATAATGAGACATATGCACTAGTAGCAAGGTTAGAAGCAATTAGATTATTAATTGCTTTTGCTTGTTTCCAAAATTTCAGGTTATTCCAGATGAATTTCAAAAGTGATTTCCTCAATGGATTCATTCAAGAAGAAGTCTATGTGGAACAACCACCAGGATTTGAAGATCCAAGAAAACCAAACTTTGTCTACGAACTAAAAAAGGCATTGTATGGTCTGAAGCAGGCTTCACGAGCTTGGTATGAAAGGTTAAGTAAGTTTCTAACTTAGAATGGCTTTGAAAAATGAAAGGTTGATACTACTTTGTTTATAAAAAGAGAAGAAAAATATTTTCTACTTGTACAAATTTATGTAGATGATATAATCTTTGGTTCTCCTAATGAAAGTCTTTGCAAGAAATTTTCAAGATCTATGTAGGATGAATTTGAAATGAGCATGATAGGTGAATTGACTATCTTTCTGGGATTGCAAATCAGACAATCAAAGAAAGGTATATTCATTCACCAAGAGAAATATGACAAAGATCTTATCAAGAAATTTGGATTGGAGAATTGCAAGAAGACAGAAACTCTTATGTCGAGTTCATCAAAACTGGACAAGGATGAAGGAGGGAAGAAAGTAGATCAAAAACTATACATAAGCATGATTGGTTCTCTTCTTTACCTCACTGCCTCTAGACCTGATATTTTATTCAATGTGTGCATTTGTGCTAGATTTCAGTCTGATCCAAAGGAATCTCATCTTAGTGCCGTTAAACGCATCATAAAATATGTTGCGACTTTTCCAAAGATGGGTCTATGGTATCCAAAAGAATGACACTTTACTCTTCTTGGTTATTCTGACGCTAATTTAGCCGGTTGTAGAGTCGACAGAAAGAGTACATCTGGCACATGTCAACTGTTGGGTCAAATGCTGGTATCTTGGTTCTCAAGGAAACAAAGCATGATGGCATTATTAATAGTAGAAGCAGAATATGTTGTTAAAGGAAGTTGTTGTTCTCAAATTCTTTGGATAAGATAACAACTAAGAGACTTTGGAATAGAAGAATCCTGCACAGAGATCAGATGTGACAACACAAGTGCTATCAATCTCACCAGAAACCTCATTCTTCATTCAAGGGCGAAACATATTGAGATTCGACATCATTTTATAAGAAATCATGTCCAGAATGGCGAGATTATAGTTCAATTTATTGATTCAAGGAATCAGTTGGCAAACATCTTCACAAAACCTCTAGAGAAAAACTTATTTGAGTCTATTCGCAGTAAGCTGAATATTATCTCTCCTATGGATTAAAGTTTGAAGTTGCTCAGACTCAGAATTTCAACTTGAGGAAGCCACTTTAGTATGTATATTTTCTCAAATCCAGGTATTTTATTTTAGAATGTAAATTCTGAACATGTATGATTTTATCTAAATCAATGCTTGCCTATTTTATTTTTGGAAGTTACTATTTTCTTGCTGAAATTCGATTTCAAATTTTAATCAATTACCATTTTTAATTTTAATTCTGAAAAGGCATTTTCCTTGTGACGATTCGGTTACCTCGTTTTGATTTGCATTTTCGAAACACAAGCATTTTCCAAACCCTAACGTCGAATCTCTCTCTCTCCCTCAACTTTTACTCTTAAAATTTCTCTACAAGTTTCCATCTTTTCTTCACTCAAACATGTTTACGAAATCTTCCAAGTTTGCATCCATGTCACACCAGAGGAAATCTTCTCGGATCACAAGTCAAGGTCCTCGGAACATGCCAGAAGGACTGACAGATTTCGATCTTACTGGTGAAGACTCTCCTCAGGGCTCTCCTCGTCAACCTTTGGAAGAAGAAGTTGATCAAGATGCAGTTCCTCTCAGAGTTTTGACACCCAAGGCATTATTATTATTTGAAACGGGGTGGTTCTCCGATGTCCTTTATTACTAGTTTCCTTAAAGGTCGTGGGCATGGGAACGAAACTCTATTCTGAAGAGCCATGGAAAGGTTAGGAGGGGTGCCGAAAGGTTTGGCAGAAAAGGCTTTTCTTCATTTTCTTTATGATCCTAGATTTAGTTCTGAAAGTCCGCCTGAAAATAAGGATGATGATGAGCGAATCTTTACGAATTTTCAACCCAAGATGGGTGTGGCTGCTGACGTCCCTGGTGAAAGAACGAAACTGTTTCGTTCCAAGGGGTATGAAAGGGTTTATGCCCAAATGCTGAACAAAGGGGTGATAAACCCTCGAACAGTAGATTTTGACTTCTTGGACTTGATAAAAGTTAATTTGAGGGAAAAATTGGCCATCCTTCAACTTGAAAAGTTTTGTCCTAAGACGCTGTGGCTTATCCTGAATTGACAACATGCTTTTACTCAAATTTGTCTTTCCTTAATCAGAATCACATTCAATTCACTATTTGTGACAAAGCTTTTGTTGTGGATGTTGACATTCTGGCCGATATTCTGGGAGTTGAAAGAAGTGGTTTTCAACCAATCAATATCTCCATCGATCAAGCCACTAGATTTCTAGTAAAGGACAGACTACCAAGTGGAAGTATCACATACTCTCAATTGCCAGCCTCCAACATTTTGTTGTACAAAATTGTCATCAACTACATCAGACCCAAGGTAGCCTCCAAAATTTGAAAATGCTAGTATGAACACTTAGAGGGGCGATGAATAGGTGTGAAGAATTTTTTTTTTTTTTTGTAAAGAACAGTAGAAATATTTTTCTTTTGAAACTAAGTCTGAAGAACAACAGACTTTGAGCGAGTTCAGATTTTAGCAGTTAAATAGAATTACGAACAAGATAAAGGAGTTCAGGGAAGAGAGTTTACGTCCACGGAATTTATAGTGGTTCGGCTTAGATCATGCTTACATCCACTCTTCCACACTGACAGCATCTTGGCTGGATTCTACTATGAATCAAAAGAGAATTTATAATCTTGCGATCTCAACTTCATAGTGAAGAGTCTCTATTGCTCTCTCACGAAGTCACACTATAAATCTTTCTCTCTTTTGAGTACAACTTTGAGCTCAGTGAAAGAAATAACAAAAAAATGGGAAGTTTCAGACTTTGGAATTTCTCTTTCATGCACTCTATCGAATGACTAGAGAGTCCTCCTTAAATACTCATTCATGTCTTCTCAACCGTTGGCACTTTCCAAAGGATTTCTTCCAATCAACTCGTTGGACATAATCAATTAAGGAGATCTCGAGCCATTTGAAGATTGTGATAAAAGCCCGTCAATCTTGTTCGCCCATACAATCAAGATCTTGATTTCCATAAGTAAATTCTTTCTAAATTTACTTGCCTTCCAAAAAGATTTGGTGTATCTAAATTGATTCCAATAAAGATAACTAATCTCGTAGGTGATATTTTCAACCAGAAAGCCATATATAATCCATACAAATCAAACCTTTGAAGAAAGAGAGATAATCCCTCATTTAGATAAGTCTTCATTCTTCACTTGCGTTCAATCTGGAATTCGTCAAAGTGGGTAGACTTTTGATGTAGAACAGACTTTGACACAAAAGTCTAGTAGTCTTTAGACTTTGACACAGAAGTCTAGAAATCTTTATAACAAAATGTAGATAAGTTTTGTTAGCTTGAAAACATCAAAGGATTTTTCTCCAACAATCTCCCCATTTTTTATGGTGACAAAACTTCCCTGCAGATTTAAAGATTTATACCCTGCAAAACAACTCTTTAGCAGTACATGTTATCTTATAAAAACAATTTGTTAAGGATCTGGATAGCATCAATTCTGCAACCATAGAAAACATGTTAATCTTGAAAAAATTTAGACAAATATCAAGATTTAAACATCCACATCCATAAACATCACTACCACAAGGATTGCCGCATAATATAAGTGTTCAAAACATCAAACAAACTCAAATCAAATCTACAAAAAGTTCAAGTTCAAATCTGCACATTCTCCCCCTTTTTGTCAACAACAAAAAGTGGAGAAAGTCAAAATAGAAAAGAGATAAATAGAATCAAGGTTTTCAAGGAACTCGAACTAGTTGGAAATCCCCCATTGACTACACTGCCTCCTCAACCTTCTAGCACTGGCGATGAACATTCTCGACTTGACTCTGAACAGTTTTGAGAATCTGAACAGTCTAATCATTCTTGGCCACAGCCTGAGAGACTTACTGATTCAAAGTTTGTACCTGAGTGTCTAAAGACTGTAACTTTCCAATGTAAAAATCAGAAGAGGATCTCAAGGCATTTTGAAGTTTCTGAATCTCAATCTCCATAGCGTATTGCTGAGCTTTTACCTCCAAAAGGAGTTCTATCATCCTTGGATAGTCACCATTCGGTTCAGTCTATGCACTAGCTTCAGCAAATTGAATTCGTGGAGAGTTAAGATATGAGGGAACATCAACTTGTCTAGCCTCATGACTCGAAGTAGATTCTTCAATGTCAGCTTCAGGAAATTGAGAAGCATAGACATCTTCTGGGTCTGCAGGAGATCGACTTATGCCATCACTCGCAAATTGAGGAGAAGAAGTCCCTATTTTCTTAATAGCTCCCTCTGTTTCTGCGCCTACAGGTGGAAAAGGGATTCATTCTTCTTGTGTCTTCTTGTTTTCAGAACAAGAGTGATGTTCTTTCTCTGTTCGTACTCCTACTGGTCCATTCCTAGTTGCTTCTGAATCTTCAGACAATGTGATTGCAACTGTCTCTTCATAAGAGCCATCCTCATGACCTTCTTCTTTTTCTTCAGCCCTTATTCCTTCTTCTCTTTCTGCTTCTTCCTTATCTGTTTCTTCTGCTTCGTCATGCTCTCCTTGCTTTCCTTGCTTTTCTTGCTCTGTTTCTTCTCTGTTTCCTCCTTCATTTTCCTTTAGTTGCTCAAAACCAACAAAACCTTGAAGATTCTTTAAGGCAATTGCAGAAATTGTAAGATCATCTTCTTTCTCTTCGTCTTGCAGGATGAATGATCTTCTCTTCTTTACAGGTTCTTTCACAACTTCCTTGACTTTCCTCTTTCTTCTAGCAAAATCTTCCTTGGTTTTGCTTGAGGACTCCTTCTTCAAGCACTCAATAGCATTGTTTAAATCCTTCAACCGCATCTTTGAAATCATCTTTAGTCCTATTACCATAGGAGTACCAGTTCAAGAGCAAAGTGAGGTGGGAAACTGGATCTAAAAATGTCTAAACAACTTTGTAACCAGCGTTGAATAAGGCAATTGTCCTTTGTCCTTCATAACTATCCTGTACATGTGCATCAGAATAGTACGAGGGAGTGAAAATCTCATCCCATTATAGATAGCAAACATCAATCTTGCTTCGAAGAAACATCTGTTTTTGATGCAGCCTTCAGTCTGATGCAGTTAATGACAATCTTATGTAGTAGAACATTAGAGGCTGGCAGTCTAGAATATGTGATGCCTCATTTTGGTAATCTGTCCTTAACAAGAAATCTCGTTGCTTGACCAACTAAGACACTTATTGGTTGAAAAACACTCATTTCCACCCCAAGAATGTCTACCAATGTGTCAACATCCACCACATAGTCTTTATCACTCACAGTAAACTAGATTCAATTTTGGTCAAGAAGAGATAGATTCGAGTAGAAAAATGCAGTCAACTTTGGATATGCAACAGCTGTCTCAGAATAGAAATTCTCGAGTTGAAGGAAAGCCAACTTTTCCCTTAAGTTCACCTCGATTGAGTCCAAGAAATCAAAATTGACAGTTCGAGGGTTCATCACTCCTCTCTTTAGCATTTCGGTGTAAACCCTTTTGTGCTCCTTAGAACAAAAGAGCTTCGCTCTATCACTTGGTTCATTAGCAGCCACACCCTTTCTGGGTTGAAAATTCGAAAACATCATTTCATCATCATCCTTGTTTCGGGATGCTTAGCACTGAACCTAGGGTCAGAAGGAAAGTTAAGAAAAGCTTTGTCTGCCAATCCTTTCGGCGCTATTCCTAAGCAATCCATAGTTCTTAAAAAAAAAAAAAATGTTCCGTTCTTATGCCCGTGTCCTCTTAGAAAATCAATAATAAAAGACATTGGCGTACCACCCATTTTCAGATAACCATAATGTTTATAAAGAACCTGGGGGCTTAAAGTCACGAGAGATACTATGTCTTGCTCGACTTCCTCTTCCAGAGGTTGGCACGGAGGGTTCTACGGAGACTTCTATGGAGAGTTGCATAGAGAATCTTCGTCAGTGAGATTGAAATGTGTCTGTTCTTCTAGCACATTCCGAGGCCATTTGCTTGCAATCCGAGAGGATTTTCTTTGGTAACATTTGTTTGCAGACTTGGAGGATTTCGAAGAAGAGTTCGAGTGTAGAAAAGATGAAATCTTGTAGAGAAATCTTGAGAGTTAAAGTCGGAGAAGAGAGTATGTATTCTAGGGTTTTGAAACAATATGTTCGAAGGAAATACTCGATGGTATATGAAGAAACTGAAAGGGGGTATTTGAAGCGTCACAATAAAATGCCTTTTCAGAACAATTTTCAAAAAGGTAACTTCCAAAAATTTTAAAACCGAAAATTATCAAAGAAATTATTATTTCTAAAAATAAATTAGGCAAGCGATGATTCAGATAATCATAACTTTTCATACCAAAAATTAAAATACCGGATTCGAAACATTCTCATACCGAAGTAGCTTCTAGACATTCTGAGTCTAACCAACTTCAGACTTTAAATAATTGGAGATATAATATTCAATTTGATGCGAATAGACTCAAGTAGATTTTTTTCCAAAGGCTTTGTAGAAATGTTTGCCAGCTGATTCTTCGAATCAATGAACTGGATCATAATCTCCCCATTTTGGACATGATCTCTTATAAAGTGATGTCGAATCTCTATATGCTTTGCCCTCAAATGAAGAATTGGATTCTTTGTGAGATTAATAGCATTGGTGTTGTCGCATCCAATCTCGGTACATAATTCTTCAATTCTAAAGTCTCTCAGTTATTGTTTTATCCATAGAATTTGAGAACAACAGCTCCCAAGAGCAACATACTATGTTTTTGCTGTTGATAATGCTACAGTACTTTACTTTCCTAAGAACCAAGATACCAGCATATTTCCCAGTAGTTGACAAGTGTCAAATGTGCTCTTTCTATCGACTTTACAACCGGCTAAATCAGTGTATGAATAACCAATAAGAATAAAGTCTCATTCTTTTGGATACCATAGACCCAGCTTTGGAGAAGTCACAACATATTTAATGATGCGTTTTTGTGGCATCCCAAAATTCATGGCAACCTCTAGTCACATTTAGGTCTATGAATAGGAGATGGAAGTACCATTAAGTTATTTTATGGCCATTTAATCCATAATTTGCAATAAGATATATGGCCAAGCTTTTAAGGGATAATTATGTGATAGGAAAGAAAATTCTATCATTGGCCATGTGCATCATAAATTGGAATGTATGGATTTGTGACTATAAGTTTAATGGCCTTATTATTTATGCAATTAGATATTTATTTAAATGAGGATTAAGGTGTATTATTAAAAATAAACTTGGGCCATTTAAGTTTGCGCTTTAGGCCCAAGTGAGATGGGCCTAAAGTGGGCCATAAGCCCGGCCCATTGCCGCATGGAGGGGTGGAGGAGGAGCCGCATGGCTTCCTCCAAGTGTCTTCAACAAAGGAGACACTTGTCTCCTTCTTAGGGACAAGTGTCCCCCATGCAAAGAGGGGGTGCATGCAAATATATAAGCATCCAAAAAGAGAGAGAGAGAGAGAGAGGGAGAGAGAGAGAGAGTGGCTGGTGGAGGATTCGGCCAAAGGGAGAGAGAGGAGGTTGCGAGAGAGAGGGAGTGGCGAGAGAGAAGGGGAGCCGAGAGGAGGAGCTCGCCCGTCGCCGCCTGCACGCCGTCCGTCCGCCGTGTTTGCCGCCGTGTGCTGCCGTTCGTGTGGTCTAGAGGCAAGTTGGAGTCCTCTAGCCGCTCTTGCATGTGTGTTTGTTGTATGTATGGTTGATATAGTGTCGATTTTGGGTGATTAGGTGAGGTAAATCGAAGTATGGATGACTTGTTCTTGAAGTGGTGTGGCTGTTTTCGCTCGAACGGTTTGAGTCAGAATGTTGTGTGAGCTTGCATGCATGTTTGGAGTCCGATTTTGGCTTCTATGTCTTCATGAAAGTTGTAGCTAACATCTTAAACTATAACATACCAAACTTTCGTGTAAAATGATGGAGATTTAAGGGGTTAAACTCTCATCTTACGGAGACCTCAGATCTGGAACGATTTTACTGACATCTTGTTGGATTTGTGGTTGCATGTTGATTTTTGCTAAGAATATTTCTTCGATCTCTTCATGAAAGTTGTAGGGGACATATTAAACTACAACATACTCAAATTTGAAGTGAAATGAACAAGTATAACCTAGTAAATCGACTAGATCTTGAAGACGGTAATTCTGGAGATGTATTTCGGGACACCCGAGACTTCATGGACTTAAATGACGACTATACTCTGGTTATCTGACTTAGATCTCTTCATGAAACTTGTAGAGGACATCGTGATGTAGAACATAATCAAATTTCAGAGGAAACGAGGAAGAATAGGTAGGTGAAAACTCAGTATTTCGGAGAAGCATGTTCTGGACGATTCGGTGTTGGATCCAGAAGCTTCGTGAGACTGTAGAAAATAATCTAAAAAGAATCTGGCTTGGAAGTCTCCATGAAAGATGTACGAAAATGTCTTGACTATGACTCGGTGAAATTTCGTAATTTTTCAAGGTCGTATGGATATTTTAATCGAATTTCTTCGGAAACTGTGCACTCTGGTTTCGTCCGAAAAATTATGTGCTGTTTTGTGGAAATTGTGAAATTGTGTGAAATTCTATTTGGCCATGTATTTTGCATATAATTATTATCCTATTGGCTTGTTTATTACTTGCCTTAATTTTGGGAATTTATAGATATTAAATTTAATATTTTTGAAAATAACAAAAGCTGGAATTTAAATAAATGAAAAAGGGCATGATAAATGGATTATTTTAATTGGCATAAATTCCATGAATTTTATTTTATAAATAATTGCACCATGTAGTATGTGTAATGAGGTCTTGATGTATGCATTGAGATGCATGTGTGAATTCAATGTTGAACATGATTGTTGGTTGCCATTGTATCATATGCCATGCTAAATTGAGACCGAAATTGGTGAACATGAATAATGTTAAGTGAGGAGATTGTTGTGGCGGATGATAATGCCCCGGGAGTGTCGGGATGCCCGGTGGTATACAGTACGTAATTCCAGGGGAGGCCTGGTGGTATGTCGGTACATAATTCCGGAAGCCCTGTCGGAGGTCTTTGCCCGAAGGGAATGCCTCGCGATGCCAGGATTTGGGTGCGAGATGCCCGGCCAGGGAGTGTAAATGCCGGATGTCCGGTTGTATCTTGGATACATGCCCGGAGGTTCCTCGTGATGCTAGTTGGGATGCGAGATGCCCGGAATGTGGGGGGCCGGATGCCCGGTTGTATCTTGGATACATGCCCGGATGGTTCTCACGATGCCAGGATTGGGCGCGAGTGATGAATGTGGGATGCAAACATTGGTCTCGGGAAAGAGAAATGCGGCAGTCCAATATGAAAAGATGAGATTGAGAAATTGAAATTGAAATATGCATGATGATATGCATGATATGATGATGATGATGATGTCATGATGATGATGACATGTGTGATATGATGATATGCATGATGATGATGATGTATAATGTGATATGATGATGATCACCCATGGCATGATGATATGCATGATGATGATGATGTATAATGTGATATGATGATGATCACCCATGGCATGATGATATGCATGATGATGATGATGTATGATGAGATATGATAATGATCATCCATGGCATGATGATATGCATGATATGATGATGATATATGATATGGCATGATGATGTCATGATGATGATGACATGTGTATAATATGATGATAATGACATTTGTGATGTGATGATGTCATGATGATGATGACATGTGTATGATATGATGATAATGACATATGTGATGTGATGATGTCATGATGATGCATGATAGTATATGCATGGCTTCCAGGTAGGTAATGCCTGCAATGCATGTATGACTTGTATGATGCATTGAGTGGTTATTGGATTCCTTTACCTGCCGAGTGGTTGTACTCACCCCTTTTGGGGACCAACATTTCAGATTAGTAGATGGATTGAGCGGTTGGATATGACCGAGAGGAGAAGGATAGCAAAGGAGGGAACTTTTGGATGCCGACACTGGTCGATGGACCTTAAGCATACGATTGGGAGAGGAGATATCGGTCATCTTTTGAAGTGTAGCCGAGTCTAGAAAACTATGGCATTTTGATGTACCGATGAATGATGTCCATATGGTTTAAGTGAACAAAAGTGTACGGCTTTTACCTATAAATGTTTAGTTGGTGTGCATCGATTTCTGAATGTAAGGAAGGGAATTGTTGGATATGCTTCCGTTATGTAAATTGCGCAAGGGACCGTTAATAAAAGATGTAAACCCCCATGGTTGTATGGACCCGCTGCAATTGAAATGGTATCAGAGTGATATGTTAATAAGGAAAGTAAAAGGTAAGCGAACTGTGGCGACCCTAACGGATCGGGGGCCGTCGAGGGGTGCCACATCCCTTTTTGGTATCAGAGCTATGGTTTATTTGGAGTAATAAGGTGCCTCAGATGGAAATGAGGATAAAAATATGCACACTATAGGATGTAAAACGAAATAATTGAATAATGGGTGATGAGAATTCACTCGTAGATCCCTAGTAGTTAATTTTGAGTTGTCTTTAGGTACCAGTAACATGTATATGTTACTTATGTAGTAGTAGTAGTTGCTTTAAATGGAGACAATGAGTCTCAGATTATTCCTGAGGCAATGCTTGGAAATTACAGGAAAGTCATGGTACGAGCTGGAAGTGCTCATCCGTTGAGGGCTGAAGCCTCTGCTGTAAGGGCTGAACCCCGAATGGAAGACATCCTGCAAGCATTGGCCAATATTGGAAATCTGATGGAAAGGCAGGCGCAGCAACAACCTGGAGTGGAACGTCGCCCTCAGGGACTGGTGGAACAATTTCTGAAGTTGAAACCACTTAAGTTTAGTGGAATGGGAAGTCCTGAGGAGGCGGAGCATTGGATTGATGGAATGGAACGGATTTTCCGGTTGTTGGGCTGTAGTGAGGTTGAGAAAATAGTTTTAGCAGAGTACCAGCTGGAGGGAAATGCAAAGTTTTGGTGGAGAGCTTGAAGGATACAATCTTCCCCAGTGCGATGTGAACTGGGAAGAGTTTGTTAGGGCTTTTAATAGGAAGCATTTCTCGATTGTGTCAAGGATAGGAAGATCACCGAATTTGTTCAGTTAGAACAAAGGGAGCTGACAGTAGACCAGTATGAGGCAAAATTTTCTGAATTGTCTAGGTATGCTCCTAGGTTGGTTGAGGATCGAGAGGAAAGGGCTAAGAGATTCTTGAAAGGATTAAGGACTGATATTAGAAAACAACTAGTGCCTCTGAATATAAGGGATTATAATGAGATTTATGAGAGGGCACAGTTGGTGGAGCAAGAGTTAATGAGAGAGCAATCAAAATCTAAGAAACAGATGACCTTTAATGATGTTCGAAGGGGTAAGAGACCCTATCCTGGTCAAGGTCCGACTTGGGAATCTAAGAAAAAGGGTAACTTTGGAAATTTTAGAAGAGCTTTGAGTGGCCCGACTTTTGGGAAGGCACCCTATCCGCCTGATATTTGTCGAAAGTGTGATGGGAGGCATGGGCCAGGACCTTGTAATAGCCAACTGAGATGTAATGGATGTGGGCAAATAGGACACTTTAAGAAAGATTGTCCACAAAAGAGGTTGCAACCGAATGTTAGCTCGGTGCGACAGGTACAACAAAGTACTAGTGGACCAAACCTACCAAGGAATCCACAGAGGCCACCACCACAAGGAAGGGTGTATGCGGTCACTCAAGAGGAAGCAGGAGCTTCCAAAAGTGTTATCTCAGGTATGATTTCGATAGAGGGATAAGAAGGTATATGCGTTATTTGATGTGAGTGACACGAATTCATTTGTGTCCGAAAAATATAGATGACTGTGAGGAGTAGGAACAAATCTCTAGATATGCCTCTTCGTATTTCTGCATCGCTGAAAGATATGTTGTTATCTACGTTAGTATGTGAGATGTGTGACATAACCCTAGTGGAATGAGATCTGGAAATGGACTTGATAGTGATAGTTATGTATGACTTTGATGTCATCATAGGAATGAACTAGCTCCGTAAGCAATGGACTAGGATGAATGATCTCCTGAGATAGTACTTACTCGTGCGCTAAGGATAAAACCGTGAGGCTAAGAATGGAATAAGCCAAAGCGGATAATAACTCTGTAAGTTAGTCCCTATTGAAACGAGACCCTTCAGTAGATGTGTAGTTTGGGTTCGAACCAGGCGAAAGCTGGTGTACCTGTAACGTCCCGGTTTGATGAGAGCGGGGAGTGGACACCGAGGTCAGAGGACCTGAACAAGGAGCGGCTCCTGGCAGGCTTCTAGAATGGCAAAAGGGGACAAGAATGAACCGAACTATGAACTGAACTAGGAGGGCAGTGTTTCTGGGATAATTTTATCAGAGTGGCTCAGCGGAAGCATGGTTAAGCTTGTAGAACTCTTGTTTGTGAAAAAAGAAGGACATGTCGATGCGTTTGTGCATTGATAATAGGCAATTGAATCATGCGATTGTTAAGAGTAAGTGCCCATTTCCTAGAATTGATGACCTATTTGATCAACTGCAAGGAAGTTTGGTCTTTAATTGACTTGAGATCAGGATATCAATTAAGGATTAAGAAAGAAGACATTCCTAAGATCGCATTTAGGACTCGCTATGGACACTATGAGTTCTTAGTTATGCTATGTGGATTGACGAATGCCTTAACTGCATTCATGGACTTAATGAATAGGATATTTAAGCCGTATTTGGATAAATTGTGATTGTCTTCATTTGATGATATCCTGATATATTCTAAAGGACCTAAAGAGCATGCGCAGCATCTAAGCGTAATGCTGCAAGCAAGGCTTAAGAAGTGAATTATGAAGAGTGAGTTATGAATTTGAGGATTAAGTTATGATCATTTGAGCTAAGTAGTGCCTTTCTATTAGAGGATCTCATTGGAAGTCTTGATGCATTACATGGAGGCATTTAGTATGTATCGATTGATCTTGGAAGTCATGAGTTTGAGTGGTCATATGAGACATGGAAATTATTTGTGGTTTATATATTGGAATAATAGGTTTAATTGACGATGATCAACTTTTAATTTTAGGTGATGATCTCAGTTTGAAAAGGTTTGGTGGAATTAGTGAATATGACCATTTGTGGTTATAGTCTTTCCAAGGTGAAAATGTGAAAGTTCATGTTGTGGATTTGATGAATGATTAGTCTAAGTGATGATTCTTTAGGATGAGATCTGAGATATATTCGGTGGAAACTAGACAAGTTTTATTTTGGTGGATTGTCGATCTTTGAATTAAATAAGTCTTGGTGGACTATAGATATTTGAACCAAATGAATGGTATTATATTTTAGGCTTGAATCTATGTTGTGGTGAATGCATAGTGAAAGTCTACTAACCTATATAATGCATTGCCGTTGTTGTCTGATGTAGTGCAGTTAGATTGGAAATACTTGAGTTTGGATGTTTTCAAAGCTCTAAGATTTTACATGCAAACTACTTTGAAAATCTTAAGGTCGGGACTGAGTTTGATGACTCGCCGATGCGTTGATTTCGGTATTTCAAGAAAGGCTGAGGATTTTGGTATTTTAAAGTTTTTAGTTTCAAAAATCTTTACGATGGGACCAATATTATCGACTCACCGAACTATGATTTTCAATACTTCAAGAAATGCTTATGGTTTTGGAGAAAATTATCACTGTACATTCCAAGTTTTGAACTTCAATCGAAAAATAGATTTTGATTGTGAACTGTTTTAGAAAATCTCTTGAATTTCATCAAAATTTATGAGTACTTGTGACACCGTGCCCAAATGTTTTAAGAAATGTTTCCTATTTCAAAGAATTCTGAACTTTTATAGAAAACATTTCAAACCATTGGAGTTGGGATTGAGATTGGAATTTTGCCAACATACCGATTTAAATTTACTAAGGGTTTTGATAAAGCATTTTATTTCGCGCCGTGATGCAAGTGCAACTTAAAGCTTTACACGTGGATTTCAAAAAACATTTGGAATTTAAACGTGAACATGGATTTTATGGAATCGGTGTCATGCTTTGATTTTATGAATTGGTTTCAACGATATGAGATTTACCTATTTTCAAAGACTATCATTGTTATGCCGCTGTGTCTTTGAAATCCTTATTTTGCATTATTTGATATCATGAAGCGGGATTTTCGAGAACTCAAAGGATTTTCCACATTGGTAATTTGAAAACGTTTGACATGGAAATGACGTATGATTTCAAAGCTTGCTGTTGTCGTTGAATGCTTTTGAAAACCTCGGTTTGTATTGTTTGATTTCATGAAGGAAGATTCTCAAGCATTCAAAAGAAGTTTCAGATGTGGTTATTGTTTTAAAACTGTTTATGATGTTGAGATAAATTAAGATATGTTAAGAGCTTGCATCCTTAACTTAAGAGGAAGTATCAGCCCGATCTAGGACACATACTCGATCATGAAGCCATCAAAATGGATCAGAAAGTGAGGTACATTGAGGAGCATGTGCACATACTGGATCGAAAGGAACAAATTCTCAGGACCAAGAGAATTCCATTGGTTAAGATATTATAGCGATATCATGATGTGGAGGAAGCCACATGGGAGAGTGTAAATGAGATGAGGGAAAGGTACCCTCACTTATTTCAAGGGACATAGGAAATGTCTAATTTCGAGGACGAAATTCTCTAAGGAGGGGAGAATTGTGGCATCCCAAAATTCATGGCAACCTCTAGTCACATTTAGGTCTATGAATAGGAGATGGAAGTACCATTAAGTTATTTTATGGCCATTTAATCCATAATTTGCAATAAGATATATGGCCAAGCTTTTAAGGGATAATTATGTGATAGGAAAGAAAATTCTATCATTGGCCATGTGCATCATAAATTGGAATGTATGGATTTGTGACTATAAGTTTAATGGCCTTATTATTTATGCAATTAGATATTTATTTAAATGAGGATTAAGGTGTATTATTAAAAATAAACTTGGGCCATTTAAGTTTGCGCTTTAGGCCCAAGTGAGATGGGCCTAAAGTGGGCCATAAGCCCGGCCCATTGCCGCATGGAGGGGGTGGAGGAGGAGCCGCATGGCTTCCTCCAAGTGTCTTCAACAAAGGAGACACTTGTCTCCTTCTTAGGGACAAGTGTCCCCCATGCAAAGAGGGGGTGCATGCAAATATATAAGCATCCAAAAAGAGAGAGAGAGAGAGAGGGAGAGAGAGAGAGTGGCTGGTGGAGGATTCGGCCAAAGGGAGAGAGAGGAGGTTGCGAGAGAGAGGGAGTGGCGAGAGAGAAGGGGAGCCGAGAGGAGGAGCTCGCCCGTCGCCGCCTGCACGCCGTCCGTCCGCCGTGTTTGCGCCGTGTGCTGCCGTTCGTGTGGTCTAGAGGCAAGTTGGAGTCCTCTAGCCGCTCTTGCATGTGTGTTTGTTGTATGTATGGTTGATATAGTGTCGATTTTGGGTGATTAGGTGAGGTAAATCGAAGTATGGATGACTTGTTCTTGAAGTGGTGTGGCTGTTTTCGCTCGAACGGTTTGAGTCAGAATGTTGTGTGAGCTTGCATGCATGTTTGGAGTCCGATTTTGGCTTCTATGTCTTCATGAAAGTTGTAGCTAACATCTTAAACTATAACATACCAAACTTTCGTGTAAAATGATGGAGATTTAAGGGGTTAAACTCTCATCTTACGGAGACCTCAGATCTGGAACGATTTTACTGACATCTTGTTGGATTTGTGGTTGCATGTTGATTTTTGCTAAGAATATTTCTTCGATCTCTTCATGAAAGTTGTAGGGGACATATTAAACTACAACATACTCAAATTTGAAGTGAAATGAACAAGTATAACCTAGTAAATCGACTAGATCTTGAAGACGGTAATTCTGGAGATGTATTTCGGGACACCCGAGACTTCATGGACTTAAATGACGACTATACTCTGGTTATCTGACTTAGATCTCTTCATGAAACTTGTAGAGGACATCGTGATGTAGAACATAATCAAATTTCAGAGGAAACGAGGAAGAATAGGTAGGTGAAAACTCAGTATTTCGGAGAAGCATGTTCTGGACGATTCGGTGTTGGATCCAGAAGCTTCGTGAGACTGTAGAAAATAATCTAAAAGAATCTGGCTTGGAAGTCTGCATTAAAGATGTACGAAAATGTCTTGACTATGACTCGGTGAAATTTCGTAATTTTTCAAGGTCGTATGGATATTTTAATCGAATTTCTTCGGAAACTGTGCACTCTGGTTTCGTCCGAAAAATTATGTGCTGTTTTGTGGAAATTGTGAAATTGTGTGAAATTCTATTTGGCCATGTATTTTGCATATAATTATTATCCTATTGGCTTGTTTATTACTTGTCTTAATTTTGGGAATTTATAGATATTAAATTTAATATTTTTTGAAAATAACAAAAGCTGGAATTTAAATAAATGAAAAAGGGCATGATAAATGGATTATTTTAATTGGCATAAATTCCATGAATTTTATTTTATAAATAATTGCACCATGAAGTATGTGTAATGAGGTCTTGATGTATGCATTGAGATGCATGTGTGAATTCAATGTTGAACATGATTGTGTTGGAGAAATCGCTCTAGAAGATTTTGGAAGTTCGACAAAACGTTTCCATCAGCCCAAATCGGTTATTTGTGTCGAAGACTTTCGACCACCGGACTCGAACTCAAGACTCATATTTCAAGACTCAAGATTCAAGACTCAAGACTTAAGACTCAAAATTATTCTCATTGATGTCTATCTAATTCGGTGTCGAAGGAAATCCAAATCGAGGATTATGGTTAAGGATTTCATCTTGATCTCTCGGAGAAGATCTTTTGGCTGGACATATACAACGGATTCTTTGATTCGTATCTAGATCAATTGAAGATCCGATAATCGACGAAGTATTCTTGGAAGGTTCTATTCATGGAAACCAAGATCCCGATTGTATGGGCGAACAGATTGATGGGCTATCGTCGATTCCTTTAATAGCTCGGATGATCTTCTTGATTGATTCCGTCCAACGGGTAGATTGGAGGAATTCCTTTGGTAAGTGCCAACGGTTATGATGGCATAAAGGAGTATAAAAGGAAGACGTCTCGGTTGTTCAAGTGTGTGATCGATAGAGAAATTCCAGTCCGAAACACCTTGATTATTAGTCGATACAGTCTGAGCGAAATTGTATACAGAGAGTGTCTATACTTTGTGATACCTTGAGTGAGTGTGGTAGTTCATCTACACCCGTAAGTCAAGGAAGATCAACGCCGTAACATCTCTTTGTTCATAGTGGAATCCAGCCGATTGGTGTCGGTGCGAAAGAGTGGACGTAGGCTTGAATCAAGCCGAACCACTATAAACCTCGTGTTTAATTCTCTCTTTCATTCACCGAGTCTTACGATTGAATGTTATTTGCTGCAATTACTCAATTGTCTAAGTATTGTGCGAAAAATCGTTTATATACCTATTCACCCCCTCTAGGTACTAGCACTAGCTATATCAATTGGTATCGAGCTCGTGTTCTTACTTTATTTGAAGTGTTTTACTTCACAAAGAAAAGATCCATGGCTAGTATGCGGCACCGGGGGCGATGGAAGGGCAAAGCAATACCGAGACCTCCCTACTTTGATGGAAATGATTACAACATCTGGAAGAACAAGATGAAAGCCTTTCGCGATCAAAGGATCCTCCGGAATGGGACGTTGTGGAAAAAGGGATCACTCCTCTTTTGTTGCATCGGTTTCGAAAGAGGAAAAGAAACAATTGAGACCGGTGGAATGACTCGGGAAGAAATCAATAAGAGACAAGCACTCGATGCAAAAGCAATTTACTCTTTATATTGTGCTTTGTCACCAACTGAATATAACAGAATATCTTCTTGTGTTACAAAAAGAAGTGTGGGACAGATTACATATCACCTATGAAGGAACAGATCGAGTGAAGGAGACTAGAATCAACATTCTCCTTGGTCAATATGAATCCTTCAAAATGAAACCAGAGAACCTATAACCGACATGTTTAGTCGTTTTACAGATATTGTCAATGGTCTTGAGAACCAAGGACAAAAGATCTCTGATCCCATGAAAGTGAACAAGCTACTGCGTGGACTTTCTAAGGATTGGAATCATATAAAGACTTCGATAAGAGAGACGCAAAGAATTATGCCACTATCTGTTGATGAGCTGATTGGAACTCTTCAGTCTTATGAAGTGGAACGAATCAATGAAGACGAAGATCCAAGAGGTAAGAAATCTATTGCATTGAAATCAAATGATGATTCTGATAATGCAGATTCTGAAGATGATCTGGACGATGAGGAGCTTGCTCTTATGATAAGAAGGTTCGAAAACTGAATAGAAAAGGAAGAAGGTTCAACTCCAAGAAACAAAATTTTCAAAGACAGCAATCCAAGTCTGTTGATGATGAGGAACCAAACAAAGATGTAGTTTGTTTCGAATGTAAGAAAAAGGGACACATAAGACCCAACTGTCCTCTTCGAAGAAGAAGAAAGGAAAAGCTGAAAAGTTTCGAAAAGCACTCAAAGCCGAAACTTGGAGTGATGCGAGTGTGAAGAAAGTGAGGATGAATATGCCAATCTGTGTCTGATGGCACAATCAGACTCAGACTCAGATTCTGGATCAGACTCAGAAAGTGAATTTGAGGTAAGTGATTTTAAAATTCCTGTCAAAGTCTCTAAATATATTGATGAACCGTGTTTTAATCTTAAGACTTCTCTTAAAAGAGTTTCCGAACTAAAAGGGAAAACTTAGTTTTAAAACAAAAAGAAAACATTTTAGAAGAAAGAATCAAAAGTTTAGATTTGAACGTTTCTACTCTTAAAGAAAAAGAAGATAATCTTTTAAAAGAAAATACTTTTCTAAAAACTGACTTATCAAATATTTCAAGGAAATTTTCAATAGGATCGAAAAACTTGAAAAGTTCTTTCAGTTCAAAGACCTTACTTCAATAAGTCCTGGACTAGGAATG
Organism: Eucalyptus virginea; assembly: GCA_014182375.1. NCBI lineage: Eukaryota > Viridiplantae > Streptophyta > Magnoliopsida > Myrtales > Myrtaceae > Eucalyptus > Eucalyptus virginea. The sequence goes on along the minus strand of CM024524.1, from coordinate 25,114,606 downwards.
ACAGCAGAAACAATTCCATTGATTGATTTTCCTAAAGTAAAAGAAAGAATTAAGAAGAGACCATCGAAAGAGGCTTACAAAAATCATTTCAAGAAAGTTTTTGTAAAATCAGAGGTCGAAATGCTCTAAGATGTTCAAAGTGTAACAAGAAGGATCATTTTGAAAAAGAGTGTCCTATGATTTGGAAGCCTGTTAAGAAAGCATGGCCTTATAATGATTATTCTGCTAACACCAAAGGACCCAAGAAAATTTGGGTACCAAAGAAAGCTTGAGATTTTCATTTGAATGCAGGTCTCCGTCAAGAAAAGATAAAATGGTATCTTGACAGCGGATGCTCAAGACACATGACGGGGAGACTCAAATAGCTTCATAAAGCTTATTCAAGTGAACGGAGGAAAAGTTTCATTTGGAGGAAACAACAAAGGAAATATTGTGGGATTTGGAACTGTCAAAATTGGAAATCTCACAATAAACAATGTTTCGCTAGTAGAAGGACTCAATTACAATCTTTCTCAAAGATCAATTATGTGATACCGGATTCAAGATTTTCTTCCAAGAAGGAACATGTTCGGAATCGGTAAAGACTCTACTCGTCTTTCAAAGGTCGAAGACATGGAAATATCTACCTCCTAGACGTAAAACCAAATGATTCGCATTGCTTAATCTCAATACAAGACGAAGCAAACCTATGGCATAGAAAGCTCGGCCATGTCAATATGAAGCAATTGGCCAAAATCTCATCAAAAACAGCTTGTTCGAGGTCTACCAAAATTGTCATATCAAAAGACCAATCTATGTACTCCTTGCATTCTGGGAAAGCAGGTAAAAGATTCATACAAGTCTATAAATCATGTCTCTACTAATCATGTATTGCAGCTGTTGCATATGGATCTATTCGGACCAACCAGAACCCAGTATTGGAGGTAAGAAATATTGCCTAGTAATTGTAGATGATTACTCCCGTTTTACTTGGGTATATTTTCTTGCAAATAAGTCTGAAACACTCTCGTATTTTGAAAAATTTGCTAAAAAGATTCAAAATGAAATTGGATGTGTTATATCAAGTATAAGAAACGAGATCATGGAGGCGAATTTGAAAATCAAAATTTTACAAAATTTTGTGATGACTCGGATTTAAACATATATTCTCTTCTCCATATACTCCTGTGAGAATGGAGTGGTGGAAAGGAAGAATCGATCTCTTCAAGAAATGGCTAGAACTCGTTAATTGAAAGTAAAATTTCTTCACGATTTTGGGCTGAATCTGTTTCAACAAAGCATGCTATATTATCAATAGAGTCTTTCTAAGACCTATTCTGGAGAAAACTCCTTATGAATTACTCAAAGGAAAGAAGCCTATTGTTTCATACTTTCATGTTTTCGGATGCAAATGTTTTATATTGAAAAATGCAAAAGATCAAGTTGGTAAGTTCGAAGAAAGATCGGATGAAGGCATCTTCCTTGGATATTCTACATCAAGCAAAGCCTACGAGTCTATAATAAGAAGAGCGGTCCGTGGAGGAGTCAATGAATGTCAAATTCCAAGACTCTATGCAAGGTGAATCCAGTCGGACTCAAAGATGAAGAGTCTCGGAACTGTTCAGACCCTCAAAAGATTACAACTCAAGAAGCTTCTCAAATTCTGGAAGATCGGCATCAAGCTACTCATGAAGACTCGAGATAAAGAAAAAGGTCTTCAACCAGTTAAATCAACCAGCAACTGGAAGCATAAATCCGGTCATCCTAAAGATCTCATTATCGGAGAAATTAATGAAGGAATCCGCACTGAGATCCAAAAGGCGTGAAGAGTCTAGTGCCGTAGCTCTTATTTCTGAAATTGAACCAAAAGCATAGAAGAAGCTCTATCGATGAAAGCTGGATTGAAGCTATGCAAGAAGAGCTCAGACAGTTCAACATAAACGACGTCTGGGATCTGTCATCTAAACCAAAAGGTAAAACTGTTATCGGAACCAAATGGGTGTTCAGAAACAAGATGAATGAAAAAGGAAAAGTCGTACGAAACAAAGCAAGACTCGTGGCAAAAGGATATACGCAAGAAGAAGGAATAGACTATGATGAGACCTACGCTCTGTGGCAAGGTTAGAAGCTATTCGTCTATTACTTGCATTTGCTTGCTATAAAAATTTCAGGTTATTCCAAATGGACGTCAAAAGCGCTTTCCTAAATGGATTTATCCATGAGGAAGTTTACGTGGAACAACCTCCGTGGTTTGAAGACCCAAAGAAGCCGGACTCGAGTCTTGGACCGAAAAAGGCTCTGTATGGTTTAAAGCAGGCACCTCGAGCTTGGTACGACAGACTAAGTAAGTTCTTATTAAAGAGTGGTTTTGTTAAAGGTAAAGTTGATACTACTTTATTTATTAAAAAGGAAAACAAAAGTTTTATACTTGTTCAAATATATGTGGATGATATCATATTTGGATCCCTAATGAAAGTCTCAGGCAAGAAATTTTCAAAGTCTATGCGGGATGAATTTGAAATGAGTATGATGGGAGAATTAACATTCTTTCTTGGTCTTCAAGTAAAGCAATTGAAGGAAGGTACTTTCATTTGTCAAGAAAAATATGCTAATGATCTTGTCAAAAGGTTTGGATTAGAAAATTGCAAGAAGAGCGATATACCAATGTCAAGTTCGTTGAAAATAGACAAAGATGAAGAAGGGAAGAAAGTTGATCAAAAGCTGCACGGAAGCATCATCGGTTCACTTCTTTATCTTACGCCTCTAGACGACATTTTGTTGAGTGTTTGCATCTCGTGCTAGGTTTCAATCAGATCCTAGAGAATCTCATCTCAAGGCTGCAAAACGTGTTATTAAATACGTTGCCTCGTCTTCAAGCATTGGTCTATGGTATCCTAAAGAGGAGACTTCAATCTGGGATATTCGACGCCGATCCGGCGGTTGTAGAGTCGATAGAAAGAGCACTTGAGGAACTCCGCCGGTTGCTTGGAAGCGAAACGGTGTCTTGGTTTTCAAGGAAACAGAGCACCTTTGTAGCTCTCTCTACAATGAAGCGAGTATGTAGCTCTTGGAAGCGCTGTTCGCAAATTCTATGGATAAAACAACGGCTACAAGACTTTGGGATTAAAGACTCATGCACGAAATCGGATGTGACAACACCGGCGCAATCAACCTCACCAAAAATCCAATCCTTCATTCAAGAGCAAAGCATATAGAGATTCGACATCATTTTATTAGAGATCATATTCAAAATGGAGAAATCTCAATTCAATTTGTTGATTCGAAAAGTCAACTAGCGGATATATTCACAAAGCCATTGGAGAAAAATCAATTCGATTTTATCCGTACCCAGACTCAACATTTTGAAGCTTGAAGAAGTTAAAGATCGAAGAATCTACATCTATCGAGACTCTATACTTGGACTACGAATTCTCGAACTCGGACCTTCATTGTATAGACGTAAGTTATTCTTTTAATCTAAAAAAGGTACGATCTTTCGTTGATTATATTTGATTGATACAATCTTTAATTTTTGTAAACATGCCTTTTCAAAAAGGATAATCTCTTTTAAAATGGCGGTTATTACTTTTTTAAGAAAGACGACTGTTCACCTTTCTTTGTAACGATTGCTCTTGCCTTTTCAAAGGCGAGTTATATATACAGTTTTCACTTTTTACTCGATTCTCAAAACCCTAAAAGGCATTCTTCTCTCAACCCCGTTTTCTACTTCGTATCCATACTCGAGAAAGTTGTCATTTTCCTTGGGAAAACGAGTGAAGGAATCTTCCATTGACAAGAAAAGATGTCTTCTTCGAGAAAGTCGTCAAGGATAGCAAGCGGGGTCCACGAGAGAATGAAAGAGGGACCTACGCACTTCGATCTCACCGAGGAAGATGATTTGTCGAGACAGCAACAGAGTCCTGTTCCCTCTCCACCTCATCACTCACCATCTACCCCACAAGGTGCGGGTCATCATCAGGAGGAAGTCATTCTAGAGGACGTCGAACCAGTGAGAGCACAAAAACCCTCATTTATTTACATGCTCTATCGTGCATTGAAGGTTTCGGTTCTCCCTCGAATTATATAGATGCTTTTCTTAGAGATAAGAATTATGGGAATGAGTATAGATTTTTGAAGCGAATGGAGGAATTGGGAATTGCTCCCAAAGGTAAGGCTGAAGAATCACTTGCGAACATTCCAAGTGACCCTCGGGTTTCAGGACCGATTCCTAATGAGGGGAACGAAGATGATAAAATGTTTAGTGATTTTCAACCGAGAATGGGCATTGCTGCAAATGTGAAGGGAAAGAAGATGGAGTTGTTTAGATCGAATGATCGGAGAAGCTGTTCTTGATCCGTTGAAACGAGGAGTGATAAACCCGGGAGTGTTGATTTTGATTTCTGGATGCAATTAATGTGAACTTAAGGGAAGGTTCGAATTGCTTCAACTTGAGCGGATTTTGCACCGATACTACTGATGGTTATGCACACTTGACTACTTATTTCTATTCAAATCTAAGTTTTCTTGATGCGAATAGAATATCATTCAGTGTTCGAGATCAGGATTATGTGATTGATGTAGACATACTGGCGGACATAATTGGTGTTGAACGAGGACGTTATCAACCAATCAAAGTCTCGATTGCTCGTGCTACTCGGATCTTGTCAAAAACAGAGATACGAGAGGCGAAGATTACCTACTCGAAGATGAGTGCCATCAATATTGTGCTGCACAAAATTGTGATCAAGCGCATCGGCCAAAGTCTACATCAAAGGCGATGTATCCAATTCGGAAGCCAAATTGATGTATGCAATCAACTCGGGGAAGAAGTTCTCTCTCGCCTCATACTATTCTATTCCATATGTACGAGCAATGTCGAAGAACAAGGGACAATTGCCTTATCCAAATCTTGTGACAAAGATCTTCAGACACATGAATATCGAAGCGCCACACTCTCGTGTTAGACCGTGCGATAAAATGGTGGTAGGTTTAAACATGTTGACGAAGATGCGTACGAAAGAACTTAGCAAGGAAATGGCAAAGTTCAAGGTGAAAACTCCGCTCTCTTCGCATCAAAGAGAAAAGGGAAGGAGCCCATTCGTGCTCCATCCAAAAAGAGAAGATCTCTCATCTTGGAGGATGAAGAAGACGATGAAGATCACTCTATTCTGCCTTGGTAAGGACTAGACGTTCGTATCTCGATCAACGTAACTTGATCGAGCAAAGAGAAGAAGAGCTGCGAGAAAAGGAGAAAGAGGATGAAGAAGAAGAAGAGCAGAGAGAGAAAGAGATAGAAGCTCAAGAAGAAGAAGAACAGAGAGAGAAAGAAAAAGAAGATGAAGAAGAAGGAGAAGAAGAGAAAGAAAAGTCTCTGCGAACGGAGAAAAAGGAACGGAAGAGCATGATCATCACTCCACCCATCTTGATGTCTTAGAGACAGGGGAGTTGACGAGCAAGATTTTGATGTCTTAGAGACGAGGGGAGTTGGGGAGCAAGAAAAATCCTCACCTCATGCTTCTCCATTACCTGAAGATCATCATGATACATCATCAAATCTGCAAGGTCATACAGAAGCGCCATCGTCTGCATTCACTCCATCTGAGAAAGTAAATGCTAGTATACAGACTGACAATTCCGCAGATTTTCATCGTATTCTTGATATTCTTCTGGAAATGCGGGGACAAATCTATGCTCTGGACTATGAAATTCAAGCCATCAAGAATGCTGGCCAAGCATCTTGATTACCCGGAAGACAGAATGAAAGACCTCGCTCTGCGAGATTCAAGCTAATGCCAAAGGAGAAGAGGTAGCAAAATTAAGGGAAGACTTGAAGAGGCTCGAAGGCATAGTACGATCCATGGGAGAATTCCAGATCGTGCGCATTCCCAAGCGGACATGACTCTTTTCTCACCTTTTACCGATGACAAAAAGGGGGAGAAGAAATTTGAACCAACCATCTTTTTCCAACCATCTTTTTCAATCCTTGATTTTAAATTTGTTTTGTGATTGTGAGTTTTTAAGTTTTTGAGTATGACTTGTGTGAACTTGAGTACGGACTGAATTTGGCTGTGGATTGTGATGATTGTGATGCTTGATTTGTTGGCATTTATATCGAGTATTGTTATATGGTATTACTCATGAAAGTCTAACCAATTTTCTGTGGATGCGAGAGTCTGATTTGTTTATTAAATCTTTATGAGATAGCCATATTGCTTGAGAAATGTTTTGCGAGGTCAAGGTTGTTCAAATCTACGGGAAAGTTTTGTCATCATCAAAAAGGGGAGATTGTTGGAGAAATCGCTCTAGAAGATTTTGAAGCCGACAAAACGTTTCCATCGGTCTAGTCTGGTTATTTGTGTCGAAGACTTTCGGCCACCAGACTCGAGAACTCAAGACTCATATTTCAAGACTCAAGATTCAAGACTCAAGACTTAAGACTCAAAATTATTCTCATTGTGATCTATCTAATTCGGTGTCGAAGGAAATCCAAATCGAGGATTATGGTTAAGGATTTCATCTTGATCTCTGGAGAAGATCTTTTGGCTGGACATATACAACGGATTCTTTGATTCGTATCTAGATCAATTGAAGATCCGATAATCGACGAAGTATTCTTGGAAGGTTCTATTCATGGAAACCAAGATCCTGATTGTATGAGCGAACAGGATTGATGGGCTATCGTCGATTCCTTTAATAGCTCGATGATCTTCTTGATTGATTCCGTCCAACGGGTAGATTGGAGGAATTCCTTTGGTAAGTGCCAACGGTTATGATGGCATAAAGGAGTATAAAGGAAGACGTCTCGATTGTTCAAGTGTGTGATCGATAGAGAAATTCCAGAGTCTGAAACACCTTGATTATTAGTCGATACAGTCTGAGCGAAATTGTATACAGAGAGTGTCTATACTTTGTGATACCTTGAGTGAGTGTGGTAGTTCATCTACACCCAGAAGTCAAGGAAGATCAACGCCGTAACATCTCTTTGTTCATAGTGGAATCCCGGCCGATTGGTCTTGTCAATGCGAAAGAGTGGACGTAGGCTTGAATCAAGCCGAACCACTATAAACCTCGTGTTTAATTCTCTCTTTCATTCACCGAGTCTTACGATTGAATGTTATTTGCTGCAATTACTCAATTGTCTAAGTATTGTGCGAAAAATCGTTTATATACCTATTCACCCCCCTCTAGGTACTAGCACTAGCTATATCAGATTGTTGGTTGCCATTGCATCATATGCCATGCTAAATTGAGACCGAAATTGGTGAACATGAATAATGTTAAGTGAGGAGATTGTTGTGGCGGATGATAATGCCCCGGGAGTGTCGGGATGCCCGGTGGTATACGAGACGTAATTCCAGGGGAGGCCTGGTGGTATGTCGGTACATAATTCCGGAAGCCCTGTCGGAGGTCTTTGCCCGAAGGGAATGCCTCGCGATGCCAGGATTTGGGTGCGAGATGCCCGGCCAAGGAGTGTAAATGCCGGATGTCCGGTTGTATCTTGGATACATGCCCGGAGGTTCCTCGCGATGCTAGTTGGGATGCGAGATGCCCGGAATGTGGGGGCGGATGCCGGTTGTATCTTGAATACATGCCCGGATGGTTCTCGCGATGCCAGGATTGGGCGCGAGTGATGAATGTGGGATGCAAACATTGGTCTCGGGAAAGAGAAATGCGGCAGTCCAATATGAAAAGATGAGATTGAGAAATTGAAATAGAAATATGCATGATATGATGATGATGATGTCATGATGATGATGACATGTGTGATATGATGATATGCATGATGATGATGATGTATAATGTGATATGATGATGATCACCCATGGCATGATGATATGCATGATGATGATGATGTATAATGTGATATGATGATGATCACCCATGGCATGATGATATGCATGATGATGATGATGATGATATATGATATGGCATGATGATATGCATGATGATGATGATGATGTATAATGTGATATGATGATGATCACCCATGGCATGATGATATGCATGATGATGATGATGTATGATGAGATATGATGATGATCATCTATGGCATGATGATATGCATGATATGATGATGATATATGATATGGCATGATGATGTCATGATGATGATGACATGTGTATAATATGATGATAATGACATGTGTGATGTGATGATGTCATGATGATGATGACATGTGTATGATATGATAATAATGACATCTGTGATGTGATGATGTCATGATGATGCATGATAGTATATGCATGGCTTCCAGGTAGGTAATGCCTGCAATGCATGTATGACTTGTATGATGCATTGAGTGGTTATTGGATTCCTTTTTCCGCCGAAAGTGGTTGTACTCACCCCTTTTGGGGACCAACATTTCAGATTAGTAGATGGATTGAGCGGTTGGATATGACCGCGAGGAGAAGGATAGCAAAGGAGGGAACTTTTGGATGCCGACACTGGTCGATGGACCTTAAGCATACGATTGGGAGAGGAGATATCGGTCATCTTTTGAAGTATAGCCGAGTCTAGAAAACTATGGCATTTTGATGTACCGATGAATGATGTCCATATGGTTTAAGTGAACAAAAGTGTACGGCTTTTACCTATAAATGTTTAGTTGGTGTGCATCGATTTGAATGTAGGGAAGGGAATTGTTGGATATGCTTCCGTTATGTAAATTGCGCAAGGGACCGTTAATAAAAGATGTAAACCCCATGGTTGTATGGACCCGCTGCAATTGAAATGGTATCAGAGTGATATGTTAATAAGGAAAGTGAAAGGTAAGCGAACTGTGGCGACCCTAACGGATCGGGGGCTGCGAGGGGTGCCACAGTTTTGCAGCACTTAAATGAGATTCTCTAGGATCAGACTGAAATCTAGCACATATGCAAACACTGAATAAAATATCAGGTCTAGAAGCAGTAAGATAAAGAAGAGAACCGATCATGCTTCTGTATAGCTTCTGATCTACTTTCTTTCCTTCTTCATCCTTATCCAGTTTCGAAGAGCTCGACATTGGTGTCTCCGTCTTCTTGAAATTCTCCAACCCAAATTTCTTGATGAGATCTTTTGCATATTTCTCTTGGTGAATGAATATACATTTCTTTAATTGTCTGACTTGCAATCCCAAAAAGAAAGTTAATTCACCCATCAAGCTCATCCCGAAATCATCCTGCATAGATCTTGAAAATTTATTGCAGAGACTTTCATTAGGAGAACCAAATATAATATCATCTACATAAATTTGTACTAGCAGAAAATCTTTTCCTTCTCTCTTTATAAACAAGGTAGTATCAACCTTTCCATTTTCAAAATCATTATGAGTTAGAAACTTACTTAACCTTTCATACCAGGCTCGATATGCTTGCTTTAGTCCATACAAAGCCTTTTTCAGTCTGTAAACTAAGTTTGGCTTTCTTAGATCTTCAAATCCAGGTGATTGTTCCACGTAGACTTCTTCTTGTATGAACCCATTCAGGAATGCACTTTTGACATCCATTTGGAATAACTTGAAATTTTTAAAACAAGCAAAAGCAAGTAATAACTAATTGCTTTTAACCTCGCTTTGTTTGAATTGTTTGAGTTCTTCCTGCATAGTCTATCCCTTCTTCCTGTGTATATCCTTTCACCACGAGTTTTGCTTTGTTTCTGATCACTTTTCCTTTGTTCCTGAAAACCCACTTCGTTCCAATCACAAATTTGCCTTTGGGTTTTGAAATAAGCTCCCATACATCATTGATGCTGAATTGTCTGAGTTCTTCTTGCATAACTTTTATCCAGCTTTCATCAAACAGGGCATTTTCTACACCTTTTGGTTCTATCTCAGAAATAAGTGCTAGAGCACTAGACTCTTCTCTTCTTTTGGATCTGGTGCGAATTCCTTCATCAATGTTGCCAATGATAAGTTCTTTGGGATTACTTAACTAGTGCTTCCAGTTGTTGTTTGGTCTGAAAGTCTATTGATCCTTTGCTTTGTTTGAATCTTCTCATTCTGCTTGTTGCTATTCTCCATAAATCTGAACCTCTTCCGGGGAAGTAGACTTTGTAAAGTCTCGAATAGGTTCAAACTCTTCAAGTTGAGTCTAATCTAGTAGAATCTACACATAATCCTGAAACTTGACGTTCATAGATTCTTCCACGGATGTGTGTTCTTGTTAAAAACCTTGTAGGCTTTACTTGAAGTCAAACAGCCCAAGAAGATTATTTTGTCTGATTTCTCCTCAAATTTTCTAGATCAATCATTTGCATTCTTCATAATAAAACATTTATAGCCAAAGATATGAAAATAGGAAATAATAGGCTTCTTTCCTTTATATACTTATTAAGGAGTTTTCTCTAGGATAGGCCTTAAGAATACTCTGTTGATAATATAGCAAGCAGTGGAGACTGCTTCTGCCCAAAATCGAGAGGATATCTTGCTCTCTATCAAGAGAGTTCTGGCCATCTCCTGTAAGGATCTGTTTTTCCTTTCCACAACCCCATTTTGTTCTGGAGTGTATGAAGAAGAGAAAACATGCTGAAAACCAAATTAATCACAGAACCTTGCAAAGTCCTGATTTTAAAACTCACCTCCATGGTCAATTCGTATGCTTGAAATAGCATAACATTTTTCATTCGGAACCTTCTTTGCAAACTTCGAGAAATAAGAGAAGGCTTCAAACTTACTTGCCAAAAAGTATACCCAAGTGAAGCGAGAGTAATCATCCATGATTACTAGGCAATATTTCTTTCCACTAATTCTGAGTTCTAGTTGGTCCAAAAAGGTCCATAAGAAGAAGCTGTAGAGCTTGATTGGTAGAGACTTGATTCACAGGTTTAAAGGAACTTCTAACTTATTTTCCCAAGACAGGGAGTGCATAATTCATTCTTCTGGTAAGCCAGATTAGGAAGTCCTCGAACCAATTTCTTAGAAGAAATCTTGGCAATCTGCTTCATATTAACACAACAAGCTTTCGATGCCATAGATTTGCTTCATCTTAAATGGAAATAAGACACTGAGAACTTTCTGGGTTTACATCCAGAAGATATATGTTACCATGCCTTCGACAAGTAAAAGACTGAGAGAAGTCTTGACTCGTTCCAAAACAAATGCCTTTTTGGAAGTTTATTTTGAAACCAATATCGCAAAGTTGACTTATGCTCAGCAAATTGTAGTTCAAACCTTCCACCAGGGAAACATTGTTAATGGTCAGGCTTCTAATCTTCACAGTTCCACATCCTACAATTTTTCCTTTGCTATTTCCTCCAAAGGACACTTTTCCACCATTTAGTCTAACAAGTTTTATGAAGTAGCTTAAGTCTTCTGTCATATGTCTCGAACAATCACTATCCAAATACCATTTGATCTTTCTTTTAATAGTGACCTCAATTTCTTTGTTTGAATCTAAATCAGGGTCTATTTCTGATTTTAAGTCTGAGTCAGAATGAGCCATTAGACATACGTTGGCGTATTTTTCTTCGCTTTCCTCACACTCGGTGTCGCTTCACGTTTCATTTTTGAGAGCCTTTTTGTATTTCTCAGTTTTTCCTTTCTTCTTCTTCAACAGTGGACAGTTTGTTCTGTATGCCCCTTTTTCTTGCATTTGAAGCATACATCTTTGCTGGTTTCATTGTCCTCTATTGGTCTCTTCTGGAAATTCTACGTGCTCTGCTTCTTCCAGTTGAATCTTCTTCCCTTTCTATTCAGCTTTCTGAATTTCTTGATCAAAAGCACCAGCTCCTCATCGTCTATATTATCATCTAAATCCGTATAATCAAAATCAGTGTTAGACCTTAAAGCAATTGATTTCTTACCTTTAGGATCTTCCTCATCATTTATCTTCTCCACTTCGTATGACTGAAGCGTGCCTATTAGTTCATCAACTGATAGAGGCATGATCCTCTGAGTTTCTCTAATTGAAGTCTTCACATGATTTCAATCTTTCGAAAGCCCATGCAACAATTTGTTGACTTTCATTGGTCTTGAAATTGGCTGACCTTGACACGCTAGGCTATTTACAATCTCTGTAAAGCGACTAAACATATTAGTAATGGATTCTCCAAGCTTCATTCGGAAGGCTTCATACTATCCAAGCAAAATGTTTATTTTGGTTTCCTTCACATAGTCAGTCCCTTCGTAAGTAACATGTAATCTGTCCTAAACTTCTTTTGCTATTTCACAAGAAGAAATTCGGTTATATTTAGTGGGAGATAAGGCACAATATAAAGAGTAGATAGCTTTAGCGTCAAGAGCTTGTCTCTTGGTAATTTTAGCTTGTGTTGTCTCGTTAGCATCAACAACTTCTTTTCCTCTGTTTGAGATTGATGTTGTTTTAGGATCAATCCATTTTTTCAACAACATCCCACTCAAGGGGATCTCTCGATCTGAGAAAAGCCTTCATCTTGTTCTTCCATACATTGTACTCCTTTCCATCGAAGTAAGGAGGTTTGGTGTTGCTCCGACCTTCAACCAATTCTGGAGCCAAAATACTAGCCATAGAAGATCTTTAGCTTAGAAGTAAAACACTTCAATAATTAAGCACACATGCTCTGATAGCAATTGAAAGTGCTAGTATGAACACCTATAGGGGTGAATAGGTGTGAAGAAATTTTTTTGCAAAGAACAGTAGAAATATTTTTCTTTTGAAACTAAGTCTAAAGAACAACAGACTTTGAGCGAGTTCAGACTTTAGCAGTTAAATAGAACTACAAACAAAATAAAGGAGTTCAGGGAAGAGAATAAGAACACATAATTTATAGTGGTTCAGTTTAAATCAAGCCTATGCCCACTCTTCCACGCTGACAGCCTCTTGGCTAGATTCCACTATAAATCAAAAGAGAATTTACAATCTTACGCTCTCGACTTCACAGTGAAGGGTCTCTATTACTCTCTCACGAAGTCACACTATAAGTCTTTCTCTCTTTTGAGTATAAATTTGAGCTCAATGTAAGAAATAACAAGAAAATAAGAAGCTTCAAACTTTGGAATTTCTCTTTCAGGCACTCTATTGAATGACTTAAGAGTCCTCCTTAAATACTCATTCATGTCTTATCGACCGTTGGCACTTTCCAAAGGAATTCTTCCAATCAACCCATTAGACAGAATCAGTCAAGGAGATCTCGAGCTATTTGAAGATTATGATGAAAGCCCGTCAATCTTGTTCACCCATACAATTAGGATCTTGGTTTCCATAAGTAGATTATTTCCAAATTTACTTGACTTCCAAAAAGATTTGGTATATCTAAATTGATTCCAATAAAGATAACAAATCTCATAGGTGATATTCCAACCAGAAAGCCATATGAACCGAACCCTTGAAGAAAGAGAGATAATCCCTCATCTGGACAAGTCTTCATTCTTCACTTGCGTTTAGTCTGGAATTCGTCAGAGTAGGCAGACTTCTGATGTAGAACAAACTTTGATACAAAAATCTGGCCGTCTTCAGACTTTGACACAGAAGTCCAAAAATTTTAGAACAAAATGTAGATAAGTTTTGTCATATTCAAAACATCAAAGGATTTTCTCCAACAAAATTGATGTTTCCAAATTTGAGGCAAGAATCATGTGGACAATCTGAAATGGGATTCGTTTCTCACTTTCTTATACTATCATGCTATATATGTACAGGACTGTCATGAAAGAGAAAGGCCAATTGTGGCATCCTAAAATTTCATGACAGCCCCTGGATATACCATGAACCTTATAAGTTGGATTTTATTGATTATTGTTGCAATTTTATGGCCATGTGAGTATTTGAGATTATGAAATTAAGTGGGGATTTAAAGTAAATTGTTAAGAGCAATTATGGGCTTATTTAGTATTATTTTTGGGCCATTTAAAAGTTTGGACTTTAGACCCAAAAGTGTTGGACCCAAAGTGGGCCAAGAAGCCTGGCCCACGAAGCCTAAAGGAGCTGCCATCGACCGAAGGAGGAGAGGGAGAGGCCCGGCCCATTTGGCCCATCAACCTGCATGGGAAAAATGCCAAGTGGCGAGAGGGACTTACCAAGTGGCGTTGACATGCAAAGCTAATGATTGCTAATCACAAGTGGAAGGAAGAAAAGGGGGGGAGAGAGGGGCGGATTGCTCGACGGTTTGAGCCGAGAGAGAGAGGAGGTGTCGCACGCGAGGAAGAGAGGAAGAGAGAAAGAGAGAAAGCGGGCGTGCGAGAGAGAAAGAGGAGGACAAGACCGGCCGCCGTGCACCTGCCTAGTCCCGCTGTCGAGCCCACCTTGCCCCGCCATTGTGCTTGTTGTGATTTTGCTTGGATTAGAGGCAAGTAGAGTCCTTTGATCTACACTTTGCTTGCTGTGATTGTGTGTATTGTATGGTGAATTTCGGAGGTGGTGGAGGTGAGAATTTTCAAAGTTATGGGAGTAGTGCCTAGTAATCTGTTTTCTGGAAAAACAGTCCGACTTTTGGTGATTTCGTGAGCTGCATACGATTTTCTAGTTGGAATCTCACTTTAACTTCTTGATGAAAGTTGTAGAGGACTTCTTGAAAATTAACATATCAAAATTTGAGGGAAAACGGACAAGTATTTGTTGGTGAAACCATTTTTCTTCAAAGATACTAGATCTGGAAACTGTTATGTTGATCCCTTGCGATTCTATGAATTTTGTGAAATTATCCAGTCCGAATTTGATCTCATATCCTTGATAAGAGTTGTATATGACATCTTGAGGTGCAACATACTGAAATTTGAGAATAAACGGTCCAGTATTGATCGGGGAAATGATTTTTCTTTGAGAGGGTTAAATCTGGAGATTGAAACGAGGGTTAGGATGAGTTGTAATAATCATATCTTTTAATTCAGAATGAATTAGACTTCGATTTCTTCTCAGGACTTATTCCTCTAGGTCTTGGCTATAACATATTAAAATTTTTGAATTTATTAAGATCGCTTATTAATTTTTCCAGAATTTTAACTAAAGGAGTGCATTCTGTATTATCCGAAATTTGCTGTATTTTGAAGAATAAATGGATTGCTCTATGAAATATGATGTCTTGGGTGGTTAATTATGCTGCATATGTGGTGACATTTAGCATGTCATGTAGCATCAAAAAGACTGGTTTAGACCTCGGATATTATTGCATCAAATGCTGATTTGAAAATGAGATATATATGTGAATATACATTGTGATAATAATGATACCGTCCGAGGTGTGAGCCGACCATGCCCCGGAAGTGTTAGGATGCCCGGAGTATGTGTGCCGGATGCCTGGAGTGTGTGTGCTGGAGGGTCCTCGGGAGTTTCGGGATGCCCGGTGGTATATCAGTACATAATTCCAGGGGATGCCTGGTGGTATGTCGATACGTAATTCCGGAAGGCAAGGGTAACCATTTTCATGGCGAGCCCCGACGATTCCTCGTGATGCCATGTGGGATGCAAGATGCCCGGAGTGTGTGTGTCGGCTGCCCGAAGGTGTGTGCCGGAGGTTCCTCGCAACGCTAGGTTGGGTGCAAGCGATATATGAGGGATGCAAACACTGGTCCCTAGGAGAATGATAGATCCTTTTGAATATCAAAATGGGAATTGAATCATGCACGTGTGTGCGTGCATATGGCATGTGGTATAATTGCCTGTGAGATTGAGTTGATACTATTTGGCATTGAGAATGTGATCATGATGGCATTGAATGGATCTCATGAGGATATATACATGATTGTGTGGATGACATGAATCATGCGTATGGGTATGTGCATATGGCATGAGATATAATTGTCCATGAACTTGAATTCGTATTGCTTGGCATGGGAAAATATGATTAGTAAGGTCGTGAATGAATCTCATGGACATATATGTATGATGGCATGGATGATATGTGCATTTCGCATGAAATTGTGGTTGTCTTGCCTGTTGCATTGTGTAGTTTGATGGATCTTTACTGCTGAGTGGTTATACTCACCCCTTTGGGGACCAACATTTCAAATTGAGCGATGCGTCTAGCACCTGTCACACATGGTACATTCTATGGCTTACCATCTGATGTTGAGGTCGAGTGCACGGAGCACACCTGTGTCGGTGTTCGTGGTCTGGTGTTTATCCGAGTCCGTGTTTTGGTCATGTATGATGTGGGCCTACCTGATGACCCTGTGGTTCAGGAGTTCCTTTCTATACACGTTCGACGCGATGGACTGATGATGGGGATGTTGCCGCCGCCACCGGTCGATGCACCGGGTTGGGTGTGATTGGAGCGTGTGACTGGTGGAGGACGACACTTTTTGGGATGACCAACACTAGCTGATGGATTGATGTACATGTCTGATGTATAGTCGGGTACTTTTGAGTATAGCTGAGCTTAGTTAAAGTCTTGGCCTTTTGTTGTACCGACTCGTGAAATCCATCTTAGTTATGTAAATAAAAGTGATTCGGCCCTAAAGTATATATATATGAAAGATTGTAGTTGGTGTATATTGCATTGTATTATTTGGTTTGAGTACGGGTTAGGGAGATGATGAGTATGCTTTCGTTATATGAATTGCGCTGGGACCGATTAAGGTAATACAAACCCCCAGGTTGTATGGACCCGCTACGATTCAATGGTATCAGAGTGACTTGTCAATAGGGCAAGTGAAAGGTAAGCAAACCGTGGCAAACCTAACGGATCGAGGGCCGTTCGAGGGGTGCCACAGCCCGGTTGGTATCAGAGCCATGGTTATATGTGGAGTGATAAGGAGCCTCATTTGGAAATTGAGGAATATGATGACAATGCACACCATAGGATATTAACTGGAATAGTTGGTTAACTTTGAATAACGGGTGATGGGTATTCACTCATAGATCCCTAGTAATTTTTATGAGTTGTCTTTAGGTGCCAGTAACATGTTTATGTTACTTATATAGTTGTAGTTGCTTTTGAATGGAGACATTGAGTCACAGATTTTTCCTGAGGTAAATACTTGGAAACTTCAGGAAAGTCATGGTGCGAGCTGGAAGTACTCATCCATCGAGGGCTGAAGCCTCTGTTGCAAGGGCTGAATCCTGAATGGAAGATATCCTGCAGGCATTGGCCAATATAGGAAATCTGATGGAAAGACAAGCGCAGCAACAACCCAGAGTGGAACGTCGCCCTCAAGGATTGGTGGAACAATTTCTAAAGCTTAAGCCACCTAAGTTTAGTGGAATGGGAAGCCCTGTGGAGGCGAAACATTGGATTGATGGGATAGAACAGATTTTCCAGTTGTTGGACTGCAGTGATGCTGAGAAGATAGTTTTGGCAGAGTACCAGCTAGAGGGAAATGCAAAGTTTTGATGGAGAGCTTCAAGAGATACGATCTTTCCATCAAGTGCTGATATAAACTAGGATGAATTTGTTAGAGCTTTCAATAGAAAGCATTTCTCTAATTGTGCTAAGGATAAGAAGATCACTAAATTTGTTCAATTGGAACAAAGGGAGCTGACAGTGGATCAGTATGAGGCAAAATTTTCTGAATTGTCTAGGTATGCTCCTAGATTGATTGAGGATCAAGAGAAAAAAGCTAAGAGATTCCTGAAAGGGTTGAGGACTGATATCAGGAAACAACTGGTGCCTTTGAATATAAGGGATTATAATGAGATTTATGAAAGCGCACAGTTGGTGGAACAAGAATTGGTGAGGGAGCAATCGGAGTCTAAGTGGCAGTTGACCTTTAGTGATATCAGAAGGAGTAAGAGACCCTATCATGGCCAAGGTTAGACCTGGGATTCTAAGAAAAAGAGTAATTTTGGAGATTTTGGAAGAGCTAGGGATAGCCTAAATATAGGGAAAGCACCCTATCAGCATGATGTTTGTCGAAGGTGTGATGGGCGACATGGCCCAGGACCTTGCAATGGACGGCCGAAATGCTATGGTTGTGGACAGATAGGTCACCTCGAGAGAGACTGTCCACGAGAGAGGTCGCAGCTGAGTGTCGACTCGGTGCGACAGCTACAGCAAAGTGCTGTTAGACTAAATCTACCAAGGAATCAACAGAGGCCACCAACACAAGGAAGGGTGTATGCAGTCACCCAAGAGGAAGCATAAGCTTTCAAAAATGTTATATCAGGTATGATTTTCATAAATGGCAAGAAGGCATATGCATTGTTTGACACGGGTGCTACGCATTCATTTATATCTGAAAGATATAGGCAATTGAGTGAAATAGAAACTACACCTCTTGAGACGCCTCTTTGTGTTTCCACGCCTTTAAAGAATATGGTGTTATCTACAATGATGTGTGCAAAATGTAAGATAACTATAGAAGGATTGGATATGGAAATAGACCTAGTTGAGATGGCTATGTATGACTTTGATGTTATCATAGGAATGAACTGGCTCCATAAGTATCAGGCTAAGGTAGATTGCCATAGGAAAGTGATCCAGTTCACGTTACCTGACCGGTCTAGTTTTGAATCTTTTGGAGGTCAGACAAACCCTTCTGTAGCCATCATCTCAATGGTAGAAGCTCATGAACTACTTGACGAAGGATGTCAATGATACCTAGCAGTGGTAAGAGATCTTACTAAGAAAGAGGCTGAAATTGGTGAGATCCAAATAGTCAGGGAATTTCAGGATGTGTTTCCTGAGGAGTTACCTGGATTACCACTGGAACGAGAGATTGAGTATGAAATTGAACTAATGCCTAGAACAGGACCAAATCGAAAGCCCCATATAGAATGGCCTTAGTAGAGTTAAAGGAGTTGAAGGTGCAACTACAAGAGTTTCTTGATAAGGGATTTATTAGGCCAAGTGCTTCACCTTGGGGCGCACCAGTTCTATTTGTTAAAAAGAAGGACGGGTCGATGCGTCTATGTATTGACTATAGACAGCTGAACCAAGTGACTATAAAGAATAAGTATCCTTTGCCTAGAATTGATGACTTATTTGATTAGTTGCAAGGAAGTTCAGTCTTTTCTAAAATTGACTTAAGGTCAGGATACCATCCGTTAAGGATAAAAAAAGAAGACATTCCTAAGACTACATTTAGGACTCGTTATGGACATTATGAGTTCCTAGTTATGCCTTTTGGATTAACGAATGCACCAGCCGCATTCATGGATTTAATGAATAGGATATTTAAGCCTTATCTAGATCAGTTTGTAATTGTCTTCATCGATGATATCCTGATATATTCTAAAGGACCTGAAGAGCATGAACAACACCTGATGATAGCATTGCAAACATTAAGAGATCATGAGTTATACGCCAAATTCAGTAAGTGTGAATTTTGGCTGGATAGATAATATTTTTAGGGCACGTAGTGTCGGGAAATGGAATTGCAGTGGACCTTGCAAATGTTGAGATGGTAGTGAATTGGCTGAGACCGACGACACCAACTGAGATACGGAGTTTCTTAGGATTGGCTGGCTATTATAGGAGGTTTATCGAAGGATTTTCACACCTGGCAGGCCCTTTAATGAAATTGACCCGAAAGAATGTAAGATTTGAATGGAGTGGAGAATGTGAAAGAAGTTTTTAGGAACTTAAAAGAAAGTTGACTCCAGCTCCAATCATAACTATACCATATGGACCTGATGGATTCACGGTGTATAGTGATGCATCTCATAAAGGACCGGGATGTGTTTTGATGCAGCATGGCAAGGTCATAGCTTATGCATCGAGGCAGTTAAAACCTCATGAGTTAAATTATCCAACCCATGATTTAGAATTGGCAGCTATAGTATTTGCTTTGAAAATATGGAGACATTATCTGTATGGAGAAAAGTTTGAAATCTATACAGATCATAAAAGTTTGAAGTATTTGTTTTTGCAAAAAGAGTTGAACATGAGACGAAGAAGGTGGATGGAATTATTAAAAGATTATGACTGTGAAATACAATACCATCCAGGAAAGGCAAATAAAGTGGCAGATGCCCTTAGTTGAAAGTTGACTATGGACATGGCTAGTCTAAGAATAACAGAGTGGAATCTGTTAAAATCAATTGTAGATTCAAACTTCAAGTTGGAAATGGACCACCTTACTGGTATGCTCACTACATTAAGGATTGAGCCCGAAGTTATTCAGAAGGTTAAGATTCTATAGAAATCTAACCCGGAGATTGTGGAAATACGAGACGCTGTGTCTTTAGGGAAAAGACCAGAGTTTCAAGTTTCTGATGATGGAGTAGTAAGATGCCAAGGACGGCTCTGTGTTCCTGATAATGAAGAAGTAAAAAGGGAAGTTCTATCAGAAGCACATAAGAGTGATTATAGTATTCATCCGGGTAACACGAAAATGTATAGAAATTTACGCCAGCAGTTTTGGTGGAATGGTATGAAGAAGGATGTAGCCAAACACGTTTCTCAGTGCTTAACATGCCAGCAAGTGAAAGCGGAACACCGCAAACCCGCAGGACTATTGAGACCATTGGACGTACCATAATGGAAATGGGAGCATGTAACGATGGACTTTGTGCAAGGACTACCAAGGACATCAAATGGTCATGACTCTATTTGGGTGATAGTAGATCGTTTGACTAAATCTGCTCATTTCCTAGCTGTCTGCGTAGACTACTCGATGAATGAACTTGCTGAAATATATGTAAGCCAAGTGATACGCTTACATGGTATTCCTGTAATGATCACATCGGATCGAGACTCTAGCTTTACTTCAAATTTTTTGCGAAGTCTTGAGAATGCTTTAGGGACAAAGTTTCAATTTAGTACTGCTTTTCATCCTCAAACAGATGGACAAACGAAAAGAGTGATCCAAACTTTGGAAGATATGCTGAGAGCTTGTATTATTGATTTTAAGGGAAGTTGGGATGAAAAGTTGCACTTGATAAAGTTTGCCTATAACAATAGTTTTCAGAAAAGTATAGGCATGGCTCCGTTTAAAGCATTATATGGAAGAAGGTGCATGACTCCTGTTTGTTGGAATGAAGTAGGTGAAAGGAGTTTGACAGGACCTGAATTAGTACAAATTACTACTGAGGCTATGGAGATAATAAGGAAAAGACTTAGAATAGCCCAGAGTAGGCAGAAATACTACGTAGATAAGTGTATGAGACCTTTAGAGTTTAATGTGGGAGATCATGTATTCCTTAAAGTATCCCTATGAAAGGAATATCTCGATTTGGAATGAAGGGTAAGTTAAGCCCTAGATTTGTTGGACCTTTTGAGATACTTGAAAGAATAGGAGATGTAGCTTATTGTTTGGTGCTGCCTCCTAAATTAGGAAATTTACATGATATGTTCCATGTATCGATGTTAAGAAAGTATCAGCCGAATCCTGATCACATACTCGATCATGAAGCCATCAAAGTGGATGAGAAAGTGAGGTACGTTGAGGAGCCCGTGCAAGTACTGGATCAAAAGGAGCAAATTTTTAGGACCAAGAAAATTCCATTGGTTAAGATATTATGGCGACATCATGATGTGGAGGAAGCCACATGGGAAAGTAAAAATGAGATGAGGGAAAAGTACCCTCACTTGTTTAAAGAGACATAGGCAATGTCTAATTTCGAGGACGAAATTCTCTAAAGATGGGAGAATTGTGGCATCCTAAAATTTCATGACAACCCCTAGATATACCATGAACCTTATAAGTTGGATTTTATTGATTATTGTTGCAATTTTATAGCCATGTGAGTATTTGAGATTATGAAATTAAGTGGGGATTTAAAGTAAATTGTTAAGAGAAATTATGGGCTTATTTAGTATTATTTTTGGGCCATTTAAAAGTTTGGACTTTAGACCCAAAAGTGTTGGACCCAAAGTGGGCCAAGCATCAAGCCCAAAGGAGTTGCCATTGAATGAAGGAGGAGAGGGAGAGGCCCGGCCCATTTGGCCCATCAACCTGCATGGGAAAAATGCCAAGTGGCGAGAGGGACTTACCAAGTGGCGCCGGCATGCAAAGCTAATGATTGCTAATCATGAGTGGAAGGAAGAAAAGGGGGGAGAGAGGGGCGGATTGCTCGAGGGTTTGAGCCGAGAGAGAGAGAGGAGGTGTCGCACGCAAGGAAGAGAGGAAGAGAGAAAGAGAGAAAGCGGGCGTGCGAGAGAGAAAGAGGAGGACAAGACTGGCTGCCGTGCACCCGCCTAGTCCCGCCGTCGAGCCCGCCTTGCCCCACCATTGTGCTTGCTGTGATTTTGCTTGGATTAGAGGCAAGTAGAGTCCTTTAATCTACACTTTGCTTGCTGTGATTGTGTGTATTGTATGGTGAATTTCGGAGGTGGTGGAGGTGAGAATTTTCAAAGTTATGGGAGTAGTGCCTTAGCCTAGTAATCTGTTTTCTGGAAAAACAGTCCGACTTTTGGTGATTTCGTGAGCTGCATGCAATTTTCTAGTTGGAATCTTACTTCGACTTCTAAATGAAAGTTGTAGAGGACTTCTTGAAGATTAACATATCAACATTTGAGGGAAAACGGACAAGTATTTGTTGGTGAAACCATTTTTCTTCAAAGATACTAGATCTGGAAACTATTATGTTGATCCCTGCGATTCTATGAAATTTGTGAAATTATCCAGTCCGAATTTGATCTCATGTCCTTGATAAGAGTTGTAGATGACATCTTGAGGAGTAACATACTGAAATTTGAGAATAAACGGTCCAGTATTGATCGGGGAAATGATTTTTCTTTGAAAGGGTTAAATCTGGAGATTGAGCCGAAGGTTAGGATGAGTTGTAATAATCATATCTTTTAATTAAGAATGAATTAGACTTCGATTTCTTCTCAGGACTTATTCCTCTAGGTCTTGGCTATAACATATTAAAATTTTTGAATTTATTAAGATCGTTTGCTAATTTTTCCAGAATTTTAACTAAAGGAGTGCATTCTGTATTATCCGAAATTTGCTGTATTTTCAAGAATAAATGGATTGCTCTATGAAATATGATGTCTTGGGTGGTTAATTATGCTGCATATGTGGTGACATTTAGCATGTCATGTAGCATCAAAAAGACTGGTTTAGACCTCGGATATTATTGCATCAAATGCTGATTTGAAAATGAGATATATATGTGAATATACATTGTGATGATAATGATACCGTCCGAGGTGTGAGCCGACGATGCCCCGGGAGTGTCAAGATGCCCGGAGTATGTGTGCCAGAGGGTCCTCGGGAGTTTCAGGATGCCCGGTGGTATATCGGTAGGTAATTCCAGGGGATGCCTGGTGGTATGTCGGTACGTAATTCCAGAAGGCAAGGGTAACCATTTTCATGGCGAGCCCCGACGATTCCTCATTATGCCAGGTGGGATGCGAGATGCCCGGAGTGTGCGTTCCGGATGCCCGGAAGTGTATGCCGGAGGTTCCTCGCGACGCCGGGTTGGGTGCGAGCGATATATGAGGGATGCAAACACTGGTCCCTAGGAGAATGATGAGATCCTTTTGAATATCAAAATGGGAATTGAATCATGCACGTGTGTGTGTGTGCATATGGCATGTGGTATAATTGCCTGTGAAATTGAGTTGATACTATTTGGCATTAAGAATGCAATCATGATGGCATTGAATGGATCTCATGATGATATATACATGATTGTGAGAATGACATGAATCATGCGTATGGGTATGTGTATATGGCATGAGATATAATTGTCCATGAACTTGAATTGGTATTGCTTGGCATGGGAAAATATGATTAGTAAGGTCGTGAATGAATCTCATGGACATATATGTATGATGGCATGGATGATATGTGCATTTCGCATAAAATTGTGGTTGTCTTGCCTGTTGCATTGTGTAGTGTGATGGATCTTTACTGCTGAGTGGTTATACTCACTCCTTTGGGGACCAACATTTCAGATTGAGTGATGCCTCTAGCACCTGTCACACGTGGTACATTCTATGGCTTACCATTTGATGTTGAGGTCGAGTGCACGGAGCACCCCTGTGTCGGTGTTCATGGTCTGGTGTTTATCCGAGTCCGTGTTTTGGTCATGTATGTTGTGGGCCTACTTGATGGCCCTGTAGTTTAGGAGTTCCTTTCTGTACACGTTTGACGCAACGGACCGATGATGGGGATGCTGCCATCGCCACCGGCCGATGCACCGGGTTGGGTGTGATTGGAGCATGTGATTGGTGGAGGACGACACTTTTTGGGATGGCCGACACTAGCTGATGGATTGATGTACATGTCTGATGTATAGTCTGGTACTTTTGAGTATAGCCAAGCTTAGTTAAAGTCTTGGCCTTTTGTTGTACCGACACATGAAATCCATCTTAGTTATGTAAATAAAAGTGATTCAGCCCTAAAGTATATATATATGAAAGGTTGTAGTTGGTGTGTATTGCATTGTATTATTTGGTTTGAGTACGGGTTAGGGAGATGATGAGTATGTTTCCGTTATATGAACTGCGCTGGGACCGATTAAGGTAATACAAACCCCCAGGTTGTATGGACCCAATACGATTCAATGGTATCAGAGTGACTCGTCAATAGGGCAAGTGAAAGGTAAGCGAACTGTGGCGACCCTAATGGATCGAGGGCCGTTCGAGGGGTGCCACACCAATTGCCCTTCTTTGCCTTGATTACAAAATTGTTCTGGCATTTTCAAATTCAGTTTCACCCTCAACTTTGCTCAAGAACTGTCACTTCTATGGAGATAGGTATGAAGATGATCTCCAAAATGAGACTGAAGGATCTATCCCAGACCATTGAGCTTTTGAAGAAGGAATCCTCGAGCAGAATCAAGGAAGGATCTGCTGCTGCAAGAAAGTGCAAAGGCAAGGAAGTTGTGCAAGAAACTGGAAAGAAAATGAGATCACTTATCCTGCAAGATGAAGAGGATGAAGATGATCTAACCATTTCTGCCATTGCCTTAAGAAATCTTTAAGGCTTTGCTACTTTTGAGAATTCAAAGGAAAGAGAAGGAGGAGAAGAGAAGATGAAGAAGAGGAAGAAGAAGCAGAAGAAGAAGAAGAAGAAGAAGAAGAAGAAGAAGATGAAGATGAAGATAAAGAAGAAGAAGGTGGTTCTGAAGAGAAGGGTGAGGATGATGATAACAATGACTCTGAAGGAGAGACTGTTGCAATAACATTATCAAAGGATTCTAAAGCAACCGGGGATGACCTTGAAGGAGCACAAACTGAGACAGAACATCACTCTCGTTCTGAAAAAGAAAAGGTACAAGAAGAAGAAATTTCTTCTCCACTTGTAGGCACAGAAACATGGGGAGCTCATGAGAAAACAATGACTTCTTCTCCACCTAATGTGAGTGATGGTATAAGTAAATCTCTTGCAGATGTTGAAGATGTTTTTGCATCTCAGTTCCCTGAAACTGAGGTTGAAGAGTCTACTCCAAGTCAGGGTGCAAAACAAACTGCCCTCGATCAAGTTGATGTTCCTTTATCTCTCAATACTCCACATATTCACTTCACTGAAGCTAGTGCTCAAACAGAACCTGATCCAAACTATCCAAAGATAGTAGAGCTCCTTTTAAAGGTTAAAGCTCAGCAATATGCAATGGATGTTGAGATTCAGAAGCTACACACCGTCTTGAGATCTACTTTAGATTTTCTCACTGGCAAGGTATAGTCTCTAGACACTCAAGTTCAGACTTTGAATCAACAAGCTTCACAGACTGTAGCCAAGGTCGAGAATGTCTATCATCAGTACTAGGAGAAGCTTGAGGAGGTAATGCAGTCGCTGGGGGATTTCCGACTCGTTCGAGTTCCTAGACAACCATGATTGCATTTATCTTTTAATTCTATCTTTCTATTTTGACTTTCTCTTTCTTGTTGCTATTAACAAAAAGGGGGAGAATGAAAGCAGATTTAACTTGATTTAACTTGTTTGAACTAGTTGTGTTGAACATTTACATTATGTAGTCAACTCGCAGTTAACTTGATTTAACTTGTGTGAACTGGTTGTGTTGAACATTTACATTCTGCAGTCAACTCGCAATCAACTCACTTAACTTTTTGTGGTTGTGATACTCGCAGTCAACTCAATTAACTTTTTGTTGTTGTGATTATAGATTTGGATTGGATTGAATTTTTGTCAAGATTAATGTGTTTTCTGTGGTTGCATAATCGATGTCACCCATAGCTATAACAATCTATTTTTATAAGTTATCATGTACTGCTAAAGTGTTGTTTTCCAAGATATAAGTTTCAAATCTGCAGGAAAATTTTGTCACCATAAAAAAGGGGGAGATTGTTGGAGAAAACTTCTATGATGTTTTGAAGCTAACAAAACTTATCTAAGTTCTATTATGAAGAATGCCAGACTTCTGTGTCAAAGTCTATCTTACATCAGAAGTCTGCCTACTCTGACAAGTTCCAGACTGAACACAAAAATGAAGACTTAATTAGACTCAGGATTATTTTTCTTCCTTCAAGGTTTCAATACGTACAAGATATATCAGGCTTTCTAGTTGGAAATATCACATACCATATTGGTTATCTTTATTGGAATTAATTTGGAAACAGCAAATCATTTTGGAAGGCAAGCTTATTTGAAAAGAATATACTTATGGAAACAAGATCCTGATTGTATGGATGAACATGATTGATGGGCTTTTATCTCAATCTTCAAATGGCTCGAGATCTTCTTGATTAATTCTGTCCAACGGGTAGATTGGAAGAATTCATTTGGAAAGTGACAACGGTTGAAAAAGCATAAAGGAGTGTGTGGAAGAAGAATTCTAAAGTTTGAAGCTTCAGAATCACTTGTTCTTCATCATTTAGTGCTTAAACTTGTATTCAAAAGAGAGAAACTCTAGATAGTGACTTTGTGAGAGCAGTAGAGTCATCTCACTGAAAAGTCGAGATCACAGGGCTATAACATTCTCTTTTGATTCATAGTGGAATCCAGCAGAAAGCTATCAACATGGGAGAGTGGACGTAGGCTTGATCTAAGCCGAACTACTATAAATCTTGTGTTTATTTTTCTCTTCCCTGAACTCCTTTATTTTATTGCTGCGATATACTTCTGTGCCTTGAGATAGTTGTTAAAGTTTGAATCCTTCTGCAAAATCTGTAGTCAATCAGACTGAGTTTAAAAATTGAAGTATTTTTTACTGCAGTTCACAAAATCTGTTTTAAACACCTATTCATCCCCCTCTAGGTGTTTATACTAGCCATTACACAACTTTCCCAAAGGGCTTTCGGCCTCTAAAGCTTTTTGGGAAAATGTTGCAATGTCTAGTAATCATTCCCAAGTAGCTTTCAAGTGAAAGCTAGCATTGCTAATGCTGAAAGTGAACTTACTTTGAGCTTTTAGCATTTTCAAAATACTGAAGGACTAAGTTAATGAAAATTAGTTAGTTGCCCATTTTGCCCTCAAAACCTTACTAAAAATCCAATTTTGCCCCTTACGAAAATTACAACCCTAGATCTATGAAAACATCACTTCTTCGCTCCGCTTGCTCTCCACTCGACTCTACACTTTCTTCACTCCGCTCGGGCTCTTCAATTTGCTAAGCTTAGATCTACCTCGTGCATTATGCGAATCTGTCACACCCGATTCTCTCTCTCTCTCTCTCTCTCTCCATCGATGGCTTCCTCTTCATCTCCCCTTCCCCTGACGGTTCTTATCGCGGTGATGATTGCTGGAGATGTTATTTATAATTGTGATCCCACATTTTCTCTTTAAAGTGATGATTATTTGACATATAGTTCGTAGATTTTCGTGACAACCGCCCATTTGGTAACTGTCTTCATGGGAGATGGTGTATAAAAGGAATGATCGTTCATTCTAACGAGGTAATCCCAAGGTCTAACACAAACCCTCTCTTTTGGAATACACCATCAATATATTGAGGGAATTGGGTTAATAGTGTGTGGCTGATATTTCTCTAAATTTTCAGGATTTTCGGACGAATGTGAATACAAACAATGGCTGGAGGTTTGTCTATAATCAATCCTAGCTTCCACATTTGATTTTTATGTCTTACATTTGGTATCAAAGCCATGTTTAGTGCCTCTACCTTGTTTTTGTTGAATTTATGGTGTATTTTCAGGCATTTTTGAAGATGAACAATAATTTGGAATTTTAAGGCTAAGAAAGAAACTCGTCGATTTCGGAGAAATTCTGGCAACCCATCCCTCAAATTCGGACCTGTATGGTCGCACTACAATGAGGAACATTAGCCATGAGTTTTTCCGATATATCGGTCTTCACTGGAGGCTAATCAGGCGGCAGAAGTCGCAGTGGTTGAGGATTTGTGTTTTGGGAAATTTTCGTTTGATTTGGGGCCAATTTCTTGCTCATTTTCACCGAAACTTGGACCCATGTGTTCGTGTTGGCATGCTCTCCAAAACCCATTATTTAGTTGTGTCAAAGATGGGTTGTCGGAGAAGAAACGGGGGCGAAACCACGGTGGAACGGCGAAAAATGACGAAGAAAACGGTTCTGTACGCAAGGGAGAAGGCGCATGGGCTTTACGCGCGCACTGCAGTTGTAGGCCAGTGAAACCCACTCGCCATGTAACATCCTGAAAATTCAGTTATGTTTTTAATTGAATGAGTCAGGCCTTTTATCAACATGAATATAGTGCTTTTCTCTTAGATGGTTACTTACGAGATAACTAACCTATCAAGTGAAGCCATTAAGGAATATAAATGCAATAGACTTGAGAATTCAACCTAGAATCAACTGCTCAACCGTGCTAGTCTGTAAGGGCCATTATAGCACAGTTAAAAATCGATCAGAAATCAAAGATAGATCGGTTCGACTGAGATGTGTGGCTAAACGTGGGTGATTTCACTAATTTACAAAATTCTCGTCGATCGGCACTAGACCGATTTTTCTGTCGTTTGGGCGCCCTGTCTCCATATTTGAAACTTTGAGATTTTCAAGACAACCAAGAGCCACCAATGTGTCGAAAAGGTACCTGTGGCTCGAAGAAAATCGACCACGGGTCAATTGCACTAAAAATTCCTAAAAGCTACATGATAGGTTAGGTCACGTTAAAATCGCGTGCGGTTGAAATTAACCGCAAATTTGAACCCGATTTCAGAAATTGAAAATTTGGTCATGTCACAAGTTATTTTAGGAACGTCGACTTACCTTTCGAGGAATTTTCGGCGAGTTCGGGATTTTTACGGAAAATCGATTCGGATGATTCGGAAAACGAACGGAAATTTGAATTAACAAAATTGAAGAGATTTTTGGCCTCCTATGTGAACTACTTGGTGAAAGAAAATCTCGTGGGCTTTTTCTTCAACAAAATTGGACATCAATTGGAGAGATTTGTTGCGAAATCGATTCCGAGGACAAAGGAAATAGAATTCGGAATTGAGAGAAATTCGTAAGCTTGAGGGATGTCACATTTTGATCCTTATTTGGACTTCAATTGGGACAAGGTGGTGTGGAAATTGGCCTTGGATGACCAATTGATAATGTTGTGTGAGTTTGAGCTAAAAATATTTGTGTTTTAATTATTTTTCTTCCTCCCCTTCACCGGACCCCCTTCCATTCACACATTTCTCTCTCTCTCTCTCTCTCTCTCTCTCTCTCTCTCGTCCTCGTCCCCCCCTCCCATTTGATAACCCCTACAGTTGGTCTCCTTTTGCTTTTCTTTCTTTGACTTTTGAATTCATTCTTATCCCCTTTCTCTCTCTCCCTCTCTCTCACACACCCCTTGGCCAACATCCCCCTCCCTCATCCCTTCTCTTTCATTTTTCTGCTTTTTCTTTTGTTTCATTTGTTCAATCGAAGATACCGCTCCCCTCTCTTCGTGCACCAGCGCCCCTAAACCGACAGCACATCTCCACCCATCCACACTTAGCTGCCACTTGCCCGACGTCCATCCCCCTTCAGTCAACCAACAAAGCCAAGGTTGACTCCGGCAATGCCCATCTCTCCGTCGAATCTACCAACTCCGCTTCAGTCTTCTTCTCCGTTTGGCCGAGCAGCTTGTGCTCGTCCAACCTGTGTCCTCCACTCTTCAAGCCCAAACACCATTGAAGTCAGCCGCCAGTAGCTCCCGTCCCTCGATCTCTCGCCCATTTTCTTCATGGGTCGCTCCATTCAGCCGTATGACGACCCATCTCCACCGAAATAGTAAGGCCAGCAGCGTTGAAGCAGAAACCCAGCTCAACCATGAGCTTTGCGGGGCTGATTTCGGCCCGGCCGGGCTCCCGTTAGCATCGCCACTTCGGAGTTTATCGGCCGCTATCGCGTCACCATCACTATGAACTGGTTTTCATAAATCCAGTGAGTTTACTCATTAATTCCTGTTTAGGAAAGTTAATTATGCTTAAGGGTTAATTAGTTTAAGTTAAGCATGGATTATGTGGTTAGTTAGAATAGATTAGCAATTTAATTAATCGTTATTGCATGTTAGGTGGTTAGAGTAGTGCAATTAGCAAGTAGATAAACCGTAGTATTTATCTAGAAAGGTTCGGAAATTTTCTGGGCTCATCTTGGCTTTTAATTAGGCTTTTCTAGCCTAAGCGTGCATTTTTGCTATTTATTGGTATTTATTAATTAATTTTCGTAATTATTTAATTAATTATTATTTTCCGGAAATTAGACCGGGATAGCCGGTGATTGGAATATTATGTTGTTACAATGGTGTGATTGGTTTATTTAATTGAGTGCATGATTGTGCAAATCGAGCGTGATTTGTAATTTTGAGTATTTATTCCAAAATTTATTAATTTCGGTAATTAATTAGAAAATTACCGAGCATCAGTTTACAGCGCCAAAAATGTTTTTATCTACTATATAATTAGTGGGATTTAATAAAAGGGAAAAAAACCATGAAAAGCCCCAAACTTTACTCAAAGTGATAAATTTACCCCCAAACTTTGTTTTGTAACGTGAAAAATCCTGAACTTTGCCAACCATAACACATTTAATCCAAATTTTTTTGTGACACAAAAAACCCTAAACTTTTTTCATGTGACACATTTACCCTTAATTATAGGGCATTTTGGTCTTTTTTACATTTTAAAATTTTTTTCATTTTTTTTTCTTCTCTCTTCCCTCCGCCGGGTCCGGCGAGGCTGCCTTCGCCGGCATCAAGCAAGGGTCACCCTCGCCTGGGCTGGCTAGGGCCGCCCGAGCCAGCGAGGGCTGCTCGAGTCCGGCGAGGGCATCCCTCGCCGGTGTCGGGCGAGGGGTGCCCTCACTAGATCCGGCGAGGGCCATCCTCGCCTGACACCGGTGAGGGTCGTCCTTGCCCAACGCAGGCGAGGGCGGCCCGACAGCAATGGGCGAGACGGCCCTCGCCGGCGACGAGCAAGGACCGCCCTCTCCCAACGCCAGTGAGGGCCGCCCTAGCCAGCCCTGGCGAGGGCGACCCTCACTTGACGGCGGCGAGGGTAGCCCTTGCCGGACGCCGGCTTCCCTTTACTAGCTCTGCCATGGCCGGCAGAGAGAAGAAGAAGAAAAAAGGAAAAAGGAAAAACATAAAAAAAATAAGACAAAAATGCCCTTGATGGGGTAAATGTGTCACGGTTTGAAAAGTTTGGAGTTTTTCACGTCACAAAAAAAAGTATGGGTAAATGTGTCACTTGGGGCAAAGTTTGGAATTTTTTGTGGTCTTTTCCTTTAATAAAATAAAGATATTATATTTTTTACTGAGGCCTACCGTGTACCCACACACGATTATTTTATCGGGTATTATGAAAATGGTGAAATGGGTAGTGGATGAATATAATATCTATGAATCAGCTTTGGTGAGCATAAATCAGCTTCAGTGAGCACAAATCAGCTTAGGCAAGCTATACTATCTATATCAGCTTTGGTGAGCTATACTATCTATCTATATCAGTTTCGGTGAGCTATATTATCTATCATTGTCAGCTTAGGCGAGCATTCATTTGTATAAGCTTAGGTGAGCAGCGATCGTTTTAAGGAAATGACTTGATATATAGTATTGATTGATAGATAATATTAAAATGGTTAACTGAGAGACGGTCTTAATGACATAGAATCAACTGATTCGATTGATCGATATCTCGATCTGATGTGATAACTTGATTTGAGTCAAATTGATTTGTTGAGTGGTTGAAATGTACTGACTTGCAGGAAGGAATTGAGGCAAAGGTAAGTCCTTTGGCTTGTGCTTGTGCTTAGGCAGCCCTTGGGGCGTATTTTCTTCCTAATTGGGTCTTAGGGAGTGAACTTGCTGAGATATTGTCTCACCCCATTATGGGATAACGTTTTCAAGTCCCTAGGGTGGAGAACCCAGAGCTTGAGGCGGAAGGGTCAGGAGCATGGGTGGCTCAGAAGTTCTTTTGAAGATAGACTTCCTGTACTTAGACCCTAGTGTTGGCCTATGCTTGTAAACTGGATTGTGGTTTTAATAATGCGTTGATTTAAAATTTGTTGTCCCGTTTTTCTATCCCACGTTTATTATTGTCAGGAGATTAGTAATTCGCTTCCTCATGTGCATAAAAATGAATGGGTCGGTGATGTGTCTTGGGACACGTTGCAAATTTTATCGACCACGGGGAATGGGCACGTATTCAAGGTTTGGGGTGTGACACGCCACGTGCGCACTTGTGGTAGTTGCTAGGCGCGTGCGTTGCACATGCCCGCACGGTTAATGGAGCTCTTGTGGGCCATGTGCCCACCACGGATACAAGTGCATGCTTGGCACGCGCCTGACGTCCCCACAGCTCCATTTACTCTTTTGCCCTTTCTTTTCACATTTTTACGATCCTGCCCTTGGTCGATTTATTTTACTGTTATGCCCCTTGATGCATTTATTTACTATTTTGTCATTTCATACATTTTTGTGAATATTTTATGCATGGAATTAAATATCCAATGATTCATATATTTAATTAATTAAAGAGTAGCCACAGCATCTTTAATTAATTAAATTATATATTAAGAGCCTCCATATCATATTTAGAAATAGACATTAATTGTAATTAATTATATTAATATGATGAATTTTATGTCATGGGAATTTTCATTGTATTAATATGATTAATTAGGATTAAATATCATATTATTTTTCTTAATTTACCCATAAGGATTAAGAAAAGATATATAATATGGTAGTTTCTTCATAATATAATTATGAATCTATTTAAATTAAAAACTTAGCCCACAGACAGTTTTTATGTTATGTGATTCATATTTGTGACATATTTACATTGGTAAAACATGATTTATATATATTTGTCTCAAATTTTGTGACATAAGCATGATTATATGATATGCAGTTTTGCAACTTATGAATTTCTCTGAATTTAAGTGTGATGTTCCCATACTGAATGGTGATAACTATAAAATTTGGAAGAAGTTAGTTCTTCTTCAATTGGGGTGGATGGACATTGACTATGCTATAAGGAAAGACGAACCACCTGCTCCTATTGATTTGAGCACTACAGCTGAGATAGCTCTTTATAACCAATGGGAGCGGTTTAACTGCGTTTGTGCCATGTTTATAAGGGCTAAGATATCTCCTTGTATTCGTGGTTCAATTGCTCAGCATACCAATGCTAAGGCTTTATTGGAGGCCATAGATGCGCAGTTTGAGACTTCTGAGAAGGCGCATGCCATAACCCTAATTATGAAGTTTTCATCATTGAAGCTCACTAGTGTTAGAGATGTGCGTGAGCACATCATGCAAATGAGGAACATTGCGGCTCAGCTTAAGAACCTTGATGTTGAGATATCTGAACCATTCCTTGTGTATTATATTCTGAACACTCTCCCATAACAGTATGCACCTTTCCAGATCTCTTACAACACACATAAGAATAAATGGTCAATTAATAAACTCATGACCATGTGTGTTCAAGATAAAGAAAGACTGATTATGAAATTGGGAGAAAGTGCTCATTTGGCAACATAATGAAAGAATAAGGGCCATGGCAAGCATAAGGGAAAAAGGTAAAATACCTCCCCAAGCTGACATTAAGAAAGAATCTAAATGTTTATTCTTTAAAAGGAAAGGGGCATATAATGAAGGATTGCGTCAGATTTAAGGCTTGACTTGAGGAAAAAATGTAATCCAATCTCTTGTGTTCATTATGAATCTAATATGGCCGATGTGAGTCACAACACTTGGTAAATTGATTCCGGATCTAGAATCCACATTTCGAATTCCTTGTAGGATTTTCAAAACCACAGGAAGCCGGTGGGAAGTGAATAAAACATCTATTCATAAAACAAGATGCGTTCGCATGTGGAAGCTATTGAGACATGTAAACTAGTTCTTAATAGTGGCTTTGTTTTGAATTTGGAAAAGACCTTTTATGTTCCTCATTTTTCTATAAACTTAATTTCAGTTTCAAGACTTGTACTTTTGGATTACTCTTTTAACTTTTCAAATTCAAACTTCTGTTTATCGTTTAAATCTGAAATTATTGGGAGTGGTACTTTGTCTGATGGTCTTTTTCAAATTAATTTACAAGACAATGCCTATAATGATATGATGCATGTTCATGATAACGCTAGTATAAAACAACATATTATGAAAGAACATTCCTCTATGTTGTGGCACCGGAGATTATGACATATCTCCATAAAAAGAATTAAGCGATTGGTAAATAATTGAGTACTCAGTACTTTAGATTTTACTAATTGTGATACTTGTGTGGACTACATAAAGGGAAAGAAAACTAACAAAATGAAGAAATGTGCCAAGAGGAGTACATAAATATTAGAAATCATACATACGGATATTTATAGTCCGGATATTGACTCGTGTGGTCAGAAATACTTCAACTCTTTTATAAATGATTATTCACGTTACATATATCTCTACTTGCTTCATAATAAACATGAAGCGTTAGATACCTTTAAGGTATTTAAGATAGAAGTAGAGAAATAATGTGGTAAACAAATTAAGATCGTGAGATCAGATAGAGGTGGAGAATTCTATGGTAGATACACTGAAGATGGACAAGCACCTGGTTCATTTGCAAAGTTTCTTTAATAGCATGGGATAGTTACCCAATATACTATGCCTGGTTCTCCGGGCCAAAACAGTGTAGTGGAAAGAAGAAACCGAACTTTATTGAACATGATGCATAGTATGCTTAGTGGCTCCAAACTTCCTAAGTCCTTGTGGACTAAAGCACTTAAAACAGTAGTATACATATTAAACCAAGTTCCGACCAAGGCTGTCCTAAAGATATCTTTTGATTTATTTAAAGGTTGAAAATTGAGTTTGCAACATGTATGCGGTTAGGGATGCTCGTCTGAAGTGAGAGTTTACATTCCATAAGAAAAGAAATTGAATCCAAGGACCATAAGTGGGAATTTCATTGGATATGCCAAAAGGTCCAAGAAATATAGGTTTTATTATCCATCTCACACCACTAAGGTTATGGAATTAAGAAATGCAAAATTTCTTGAAAATGACTTGATTAGTGGGAGCAATCGATCGAAGGACTTTGTTCCTAAGAAATATCATTCAGACACTCAACCTTCCACCTCAAGTTTAAGGTTGGTTGTTGCTCATAATGCTGCTTCAGTTCAACCGGCTATTGAACAACCAATCGGTAAAGTTCCACAATCTGCTGATATTAATCTAGTATATCTAGTTGTTCAGCAATTACCAGAAACTGTTGAACAACCAGTTGAATATGCTCCTCAAGAGAATGTTGATGCAACATTGAGAAGATGTGCTAGAATAAGGAAATCGACAATTTCTAGTAATTATATTGTGTATTTACAAGAGTCTAACTACAATAGTGGAGCTGAGAAATATCCTGAAACATAGCCATGGATAGTGATAAATCCAATTTGTGGTACAATGCCATGAAAGAAGAGAACGAAGTTTGGGATTTGGTTGAGTTACCTGATGGTGCAAAAGCGATTAGTTGTAAATGGGTCTTCAAAACTAAGAATGATTCATTGGGTAACATTGAAAGATATAAAACTAGACTTGTTGCCAAATGATTCACTCAAAAGGAAGGAATCGATTACATGGAGACTTTTTCTCCTGTGTCTAAGAAAGATTCTCTTCATATTATTTTGACATTGGTTACCCATTTTGATATGGAATTACATCATATGGATGTGAAAACGGTGTTCCTCAATGGAGAACTAGAGGAGGAGGTTTACATGAAACAACCTAAAGGATTTTCCTCTAGTAAAGGTGAGCATTTAGTGTGAAAGTTTTAGAAATCTATATATGGCTTGAAACAATCATCCAGCCAATGGTACTTAAGGTTCCATGATGTCATCTCTTCATTCGATTTTGTAGATAATGTTATGGATCAATGTATATACCAAAAGATCAATGGGAGCAAAATTTGTTTCCTTATACTATATGTGGATGATATTTTATTTGCAACCAATGATAATGGGTTGCTACATGAGGTGAAACAATTTCTCTCTAAGAGTTTTGACATGAAGGATATGTGTGAGACATCTTATGTCATTAGTATTAAGATCCATGGAGATAGACCTTAAGGAATTTTAGGACTATCTTAAGAAACCTATATCAACAAGGTCTTAGAGAGATTTCGGATGAAATATTGTTCACCAAGTATAGCACTCATTGTGAATGGTGACAGGTTCAATTTGAACCAATGCCCAAAGAACAATCTAGAAAGAGAACAAATGAATAACATTCTATATGCTTTTGCTGTCGAAAGCTTGATGTATGCTCAGGTTTACACTCGACCTGACACCGTTTTTGTTGTGGGAATGTTGAAAAATATCACAGTAATCCAGGTATGGACTACTGGAGAACTACAAAGAAAGTGATGAGATACCTTCAAGGTACCAAATAGTACATGCTTATGTATAGAAGGACTGACAACTTGGAAGTAGTCAGTTATTCGGATGTGGACTTCGCGGGCTGCGTTGATTCACAAAAATCAAACATCTAGATACATTTTTACATTAGCTGACGAAGCCGTGTCATGGAGAAGTGCCAAACAGACTTTGACTGCTACTTCCACTATGGAAGCTGAGTTTGTTTCTTGTTTTGAGACTACCTCACATGGTGTATGGTTGAAGAGTTTCATTATTGTGCTTAGAATTGTTGATTATATTTCTAGGCCATTAAGAATATATTGTAACAATTCAGCTATGGTTTTTATGGCTAAAAATGCCAAAAGTGGCAGTCAAAGTAAACATTTTGACATCAAGTATTTAGCCATAAGGAAACATATTAAGGAGAACAAAGTGGTCATAGAACACATTAGCACTTAATTGATGATAGCTAATTCTTTAACTAAAGGCATGCCACAAACGAAGTATAAGGATCATGTGACTAGTATAGGGGCAGAAGAACAGCTCAAGTGCCAAAACTTGGCACGGAGGGATATTTAAGTGCTAAAACTTCGGAAATGTACACTTAAGTGCCAGTCCAGAGTAAAGTGAAACACTTAAGTGTCACTTCGGCCAAAATTCAGCCAAATTGCTGACGTGGCAATTTTCCGACAAGTTGGGTGTAAAACAGTGTCATTTTGCTCGCAGACGTGGCGAGGGGGGAGGGTTAGCTGGGGTTGCCCACCCCCGGCCAACCAGCGGCGAGGGCTCTCGTCGGATCGTGGGCCCTCGCCGCCTCCCCGCCGTCGCCGGGAAGGGCCGGCAACAGTGGGGGGAGCATCGGCTGGGGTCGCCGAGCCTTGGCCAGGGGCCGGCAATGCCGGCCGACCGACGGCGAGGGCCCACAAGCCCTCACCGCCTCCCCGCCGTTGCCAAGAAGGGCCGGCGACGGTTGGGGGAGAATCGGCCAGGGTTGCCGAGCTCTGGCCAGGGGCCAGCGACACCGGCCGACGGGCGGCAAGGGCCCGTGAGCCCTTGCCCAAATATGGGGCGAGGGTCGCAGCGGGGCTCGCGAGCCCTCACCACCGGTTTGCCGGGGCCGATGACCCCGGCCGACCCTCCCCCTCCGTCGTTGGCGGCGGCGAGGGCTCGGCCCTCGCCCGCCCCCTTCGGCTCCCACCCCACCTTTAGGTATTTTTAATTTTAGGTATTTTTTAAGGTTTTTTAATTTTAAGTTTTTTATTTTTTAGAATATTTTAAATAAAATTAAGTTTAAATTTAATTTAATTAATTTTTATATTAATCATTTACACATTAGACACAAAATAACGTCGTTTTTGCATTTTCTCGCCACGTTAGCGAGCAAAACAATGCCGTTTTGCACCCAACTCGCCGGAAAATTGCCACGTCAGCAATTTGGCCGGATTTTTGTCGAAGTGGCACTTAAGTGTTCCACTTTACTCTGAAACTAGCACTTAAGTGTACCTTTCCGAAGTTTTGGCATTTAAGTGTCCCTCCATGCCAAGTTTTGGCACTCTAGGTGTCCCAAACTCCTAGTGTGGGAATAGGTCCCATTATGTGATTTGTCATCATATGGACGATTTTTGTTGTATGAAACTCTTATTATGTTGTAATGTTGATTCTCAATTTTGGTGTACACATTTTGTTGTTTTTGAGAATAACATTTATCCTTGGTTTTGGAATAAACATGAGGTTTATTCATTAAGGTATATTGTCACATATAAGCTGACATTAAAGAAGTAAGATGCATTGTGATACATGGAATACATTACTCACTCTTAAAGGACATGTCGCCATGATCCATGTGTTTTGTTTCTTTTCTTTAAGCATAAAGTTTTTCGTGGAATTGGTTAGATAATCCGCATGATGAAAATGATAGGATCAAGTGGGAGAATGTTATTTATATTTGTGATCCCACATTTTCTCTTTAAAGTGGCGGTTATTCGACATATAGTTTTTCCACATTTCGTACCATTTCGTGACAACTGCCCATTTGGTAACCGTCTTGATGGGAGACGATATATAAAAGGAACGATCATTCATTCTAATGAGGTAATCACAAGGTCTAACACATTCTTTTGGAATACACCATCAGTATATTGAGAGAATTGGGTTAGTAGTGTGTGCTCGATATTTCTCTGAATTTTCAAGATTTTCGGACGAATGTGAATACAAACAATAGCTGGAGGTTTGTCTATAATCAATCCTAGCTTCCGCATTTGATTTCTATGTCTTACGTTTCTCTCTCTCCATCGATGACTTCTTCTTCATCTCCCCTTCGCCTGACGGTTCTTATCACGGTGATCGCAGCGGTGATGATTGCCGGAGAGGCTGATGACGGAGGCAACTAGAGAGAATTTGATTACTTCAAGCTGGCAGTGCAATGGCCAAGCATTTTTTGTCGGCGGACTCACCATTGCTGCTCCTCCAACACCTGTTGCCGCGGGTAATTCATAGTTATCATTTGTTTCATTAATTCCAGATGCTTGGTCATTGATCGTTGGCTCGTCTCTCGTGCTCTGGGTATTTGATGTTCGATTGCTTTTCAATTGGGGTTTCGTTTGCGCAGTCTGTGTCTTGTGTTGTTTGCATGTTTGATTATTATGTTGGTGTAGTGATCAAATTTGAAATTATGGGTGAATTTCAGTTATGGCTTCGTGATGACAGCCTACGAGTTCATCACAATACGCTACTAATGACAATTTTTTGTTCCTGTCACCAACATGATTCATGTATGTCTTTTTACTGGTTGTGACAAAGAATTGATTTTTCTTTGTCTTGGTTTGATTAGACACTAAGATATCATGAATGGTCAATTGTTGATTGCGAGGGATCCGTCCCAATTGAATGTGAGAAGGGGGAGTTAACTGATTGGTTAATTGTTGATTGCCTTAGGACCTTCGAGATTGAATATTTGCGTGTTAACTTGATTCATGTTCTTCCATTATTTTCCTTGGAAGAACAAGTCAAATTATTTAGGCCTATCCCATTTTCCTTCAAAAAGTTGTGTGCAAACTA
This sequence comes from Eucalyptus virginea, assembly GCA_014182375.1. NCBI lineage: Eukaryota > Viridiplantae > Streptophyta > Magnoliopsida > Myrtales > Myrtaceae > Eucalyptus > Eucalyptus virginea. The sequence goes on along the minus strand of CM024524.1, from coordinate 25,075,070 downwards.
TGACATTTTTCTTTAGGTATCTTGGATTTAAAAGAACCGTTCTCTTAGATCATAAAGACTTGCGGTTTTATTGGATTTGCATCAGAATGGGACACTTCAACAGAATAATTATGAAGTTGCCATACATCTGGCACATGAGAAGAAGATGGCACAGCCAAGTCATTGTAGGGTTATTGTCGATAAGCCCAAGGAGGAGGATTACTTCTACGCAAATCCTTTGTTGTGCCTTTGTGAGCAGCCTAACTGTGATGATTTAGAAGGTCGAGCAAGAGGAACTCTAGTGAAGTCTCTAGTTGATTGCTGGCAATGATCAACTATCGTCATCTAAACGTGTTCCACATAGTATGTTCATGGACTGGAGATTCAAGTTCATCTCTTTAAAAGTTGTAGTGCACGATACAGCTGCTTTAATTTTCCTTAGAGGGAGATACGAAGACGCTCTTGAATTTGATGCACAAGCTACTCCACTTCCATCACCGTGAATGGCTTTTTGTTTGTCCATGATAAGAGGCTAACAAGAAGCATCACACAAAGAATTCTTGCCTTTCTTTTAGGGCAGCTGCAAAGATATATATACATCATTTTTTTCTTGTCCACAATACGTTTGTAATCTATTGAGAAGTCACTAAAAACGAGGGCACATTTTACTCTTCTTGTGATAACACGGAATGAAAGCTTAATTTGGTTCATGTTTATTATTTCGGTTGGGTATTTAAAATGATGACTTGAGAAACATCTGCAAGTTCATTTTAATTTTTCTTCTGCCACAGAGATCATTTCTTGTGGCAAAGCAGTGCCATGAACTTGGATACAAACAGAAAACTAGGGAATTTTGGCTATGTGCCTACTCAATGATTATTGGCAAATCTAATACAAATCCCCTTAATTTCTTTTATTCCCTCAAAATTCATACTAATTGGCTTGCCAAAGTAAGGTACACAATTGTTGATGATGTAAATGGAGAGGGTAGCGCTACAAATACAGCTTCTAACTTGGCACATTTATGTTGTCAAATAACTATGAGTCTAGGAAATTTTTAAGGAATTGGTAATTTTTAAGGACAATGAATATCTTTTCTCAAGGCATACGTTATTTTGTTTATCGTAATGAAAATATTCTTTTTTATTTGAGAGATAGACCACATTGATGTGAATTTTTTCCTTTTGAAAAATTTCTAGCCAAAAAAAGAATTTTTTAATAAAATTGTTTACATGATATCTTTAATATTGTTGTCAAAATATAAATTAAAAAAGTTTCTGACATTACTATTTTTACTTTTAAACAAGTACAAATTAAAAAAGTTTAAATTAATCATCCAAATAGGCTTTTTAAATGTGTTTTCTACCAAACAACATTTATCTCAAAAATGCTTCTCAAAATAGAATTTATCAAATAGTCTTTTCATTTTCCCAAAGTCTCTTGGGCTAAATTATTTTGCATTTCCCAAAGCTACTTGAAAAAGTTGAACCAAACATACCCTAAGTACTTTAGAGAGACCAGATCTAAGACCGGTGGGAAGTGCGGGCACTTAGTAATTGTTGTGATATGATGTCCCACTTTTTAGACTTGAAGATGGGCTTTTGCTTCAAAGAAGCTAACAATGTGGCTGACTGGCTGGCTTGAGCACAAAGGGAGAAACCTCTCCCACGGAATTGGCTTTGTTACCCGCCTCAAGCCTATGGACTCTGCTTTTTAGTGACACTCCTATTATGGGCCTTTTTTTGGTTTTGAGAAGTAAGTGAATACAAAAAATTTTATGACCCAAAAAAGAAAAAACACAATTGTGAGAAACACTTGCCAAACGAATATATTAATATGGGAATATTACAATTTAGAGTATAGTAACTAATAATTTGCATTTCCGTGTTTAACAAATCACGTTTTTTTTTGTACTTCAACGTACGCGCCAGCACTTCGCCTCCATAGTTCAACACTGTGACTACAAAAGGCCAAAGATGCTCTTATATCCATATAAGTCATCTACTAAGTAAATCTTTTTGTCGTGCTTACTTATTTCACCCGTTCGCTCCTTTTATGCACCTACTCTCTTTTTAATAGGAAATAGGTGATTTTAATAAAATAAAAATTCAAGTTACATTAGAACTGTATAAGTAAAGAAAGAGAAAAAAAGAAAAAATTAAAGGAAAATATTGCCTAAGTCGGAACATGTCCAAAGCTGAATAAAAGAGTACATCACAAGGCTATGCTCACCTACTGCCTTTGACACTATCAAATCTTATTTCTCTCTCTATTTCTGTAATCTATAATCATCAACTATCAAGAATGTACGATTAATGTGAGAGGCATTTTTTAACAGCTAGACTGATTAAAATCAATACATATTTCAAGAAGATAGAACAAATTTTTGCAAACTCAGAATGGAAAACTGATGGTGTGAACTCAGGTTTGAGAACTGATAATGTGTACTCAGGTTCTAAAGCATAGTCTTCCCTAAACTATTAGGACTTCTACATCAACTATTTATACCCGGTGGGCAATCTTCAGGCTAAGGAGTTGAATACTTCATAAAATGCTAGAGATGCACCATTTAAAAAATCAGAACTTATACATTAACAGGTATCAGATTGTCAGGACATGGTCTCAGAATATGCTCCCCTATGACCAAATTTTGAAGCCTCCACACATATGCCAGCGGAGTATCCACATGACTTGCCACTGCGTTGCACCAGTCCCGCTCCCTTATTTCAGCTGAAACCCAAGCATAATGTGCAGGGGCAGAAATCAAAACACAATAGGGCCGAGAAGAATCAATTGACGCCTGGAATCTCGAGAGTAGTTAGAAGTCGCAATTCAAATGATAACCGCTCTCAATGATTATATTTTGTACAAGGCTATATAAGGCCGAGAAGAATCAATTATAAGGAATTTGCAATCGATCATATTATAAATTTTTCTGCAATTCACTTTATTGATTCTTTACTCACATTCTTTATTTATTATTATCCTTAGTTTGTAATTCATTCATATCAATTGCTTCCGGACCGAATCGTCACATAACCAACTCACTTCTAAAAGGAAACCATATATCTAACCTTTGGTAAAATGTCATTCATCAACTAAACTTTGGCAAAAGTCTTTCATCGACGATCATTTTCAGCGAAACAGATTACAACCATAAACCCTCTCTCTCTCTCTCTCTCTCTCTCTCTCTCTCTCTCTCTCCCCACCCCCCTCTCTCTGTTTTTGTTTTCGAAAGTTGCTGCGGAGCTTGCGTTGCTCTTGTTTAGTCTTAAAACAGAGTAGGGGCCTCATTAGTTTAAGCATTTTCTGGGGAAATTGCTGGTTTTCAGCAACAGTCAGTAGAACCGCTTCACGCAAAGGGCTGAAATGGCCGGAGCGCTCCTTTTTCCTATTTGTTTTGTGTTGGTTATTACAGAACCGATCCTTCCACCATGTTAATTTGCTTGGAAATCTAAGCTTCTTTTTTCGGAGTTCATTTAGACTCACTGATCCCCAGGGCAGAAAAATGCAACTCACTCGGCCAAATATAAATAAGGTAGCAGAAAAAGGAGGGAATGCAGAACCTCTTTTTTGGGTCAGTTATTACGGGTTACATATAGCTTGTAAACTGCAAAGCATTTGGAAAGCAAATCTATGGTGCACTTACTCTTATGACTTGGTCATACTTCGATAAAGTGTGCCTAAGTAACCTCAAGGACCATACGAAACCAAAATTTAGTTTGCTTCTTCTGAATCAACGTTCCTTTACTTTGAAAAGCCGAAGCCCATACGCAACTTTCAAATGAGAAATAGACGAAACGATTTTGGTGGAGATTTCTGCTTAAAATCCTCTCCTGCCCCATCAAACTTGTTGATATGACATCTTTATATTGTCCTAATAATATGGTAAAATGGTATCACGGATCACGTATGTATATTGACAATGAGTCATGGATGGAGACTTCCAGAAAAGTAATCCATCAACCGGTGGTCCAATTCCATTAGGACCATAATAATGACTACTTCAGCAAAATGCATGTAAAGAAAGGGCTAATAAGGTCGGAAGCATCAGTGGTCCAGATTGACGACTTTTTTTTTTTTTTTTTGATCGAAAGATTGATGACTTGATTTGATGCTTTTGGACATAGAGTCCTATTGCATTAGACTGTTCAAGTGGCAATAAAGTTACACGCGATGTATATTTGCAGAAGAGACTTTTACTGTGTGTATTCTTTCTTCTCTTGTTCACATAGGCAGATGCGTTGTCAGACTAAAATTTTCTTGAACCTTTCGTGTATAGTTACCCCAACAGTCACCTATTGCCCATTGGTGCCGCACAAGTTGAGAAAGTCTAGCGTCACTTTGAAAGCAGGAGTAGCGTGATAACGCATTTCCTTTGCTCAGCCCAGTCACCATTTTGATGAATACCTACAACACGAAGTAAGAATGGTTTATGGCCCAGTCACCATTTTGATTGAATACCTACAACCCGAAGTAAGAATGGTTTACGCGGGCACGGATGGACAATATTTTCTTTCATATCTGGTTAGGGGAAATCTCTAATTTGCGGGTTACATACATGAAGGCAACCCACATTTAATTTAGAATTATAAGTAAGCAACAATAAAAAATCAAAGTAAACCGAACCTATCCTCTCCTCAGCCGGCTTACACTCCCTTGCTCCCTGCTTTGTCACCTCTGAAACTACGTCGTTGTCATCTCTGTTACCACCCACCACCATGTCATATATAATCACAATCTACCAAGGAGAATGGTAAGAAGGCCAACGACAAAATGACGACCACAACAGCTTGAAGGGGCTGATGGCAACGTGGAGGGCGACATTGGCGTAGCTGCATTTCAGAGTAAGACAGTATAGTCGTGTGTGTGAGAGAGATGGTTGTTTTTCTTTTGTTTGGTAAGATTTTTACCTGTAAAAATATTCGTTAACTAAGTCAAGTCTAAAATTGCCAACAGTAATGTGGCCCTGCTGGTAAACAGTCTGAGTTCGATTCCCATGAGCACCATATACACATATATACATAGAAGAGAGGTGTGACACTAAAAGAAAAATCCAAAAATTCTGTGCAAATCCATCACCAATCGGAATGTGGAAAGAATATTTTTTTTCTATATCTTGAGCGAAGTATCATCTGAGTTGAATTACCTATGTCAAACCATAGTGGAACTGCCATGTCCGTATGTGGAATTTTACAAGAATAATTCATTCAACGATAAGCATGAAATCACATTATATATGGCTCCGTCTCTTTCTTTAAGTTACTAGAAATTGTTGTTTCCTTCTTTTCTTTTAGCATGGACTAAAGCTTTTTGTAAACGTGTAATATAGGTCCAGTTAATGAGTATCCTAATATATTTCTTAATTATCTAATTATAAAATTTTGATTTTCAAAATATTTATTATAAGTAACATGAAAAAAAAATAGTGCATTTTTCACCAAAAAAAAAAAAATAGTGCATTCAAACTATAAGTTTTGTAATTTGATTGCTAAATAAGCATCTCAATGGCATTCGGTGCTACATGATTTTCTTAGATATAATTTTGATGTTTTTAAGAGATTTTTAAAATAATCATCTTATTTCTTATGATTATGCATATCAATGAGATTCTCGTATATTTGATTTGCATATCCTTGATTGATCGTATTTGATCTAATCATGTGTCATCTAATAATGTTTATAATAGGCCATGTAATTTTCATTAGGTAACACTTAGATAAACTGAAAATTCCATAATTCTTTCTTCCTTAATACTTAGGTTGGTATTAGAGTTAGACGATCCTATGATGCTAAGGTGCACCATGTGAACAACAATGCACAACAAGAGCAGATACTGTATATCATGCCATCCTCCTTTTCAATAACTACTAATATCTCTCTCAACGTTGATCCACAACATTGTTCCGAAATAACACTAACCAATCTCTCAATGGTGTTCGTAATAATACTAGCAACAAAGATCGCATTTCTATCCACAAACAAACACCACCAAACTCACCGCCCTCAGATCTATTTCATAGTAACGCCAGTCACATCGGCCACATTTCTTCACATTACTCATAACAACGCTAGTAGCACCGGTCGCATTTGTTCACTAGTCCATAGAGGAACACCACATTAGATCTGCTATGACAAGAGCCTCCTGCCACATAGCTTGCACAACATCTACAGCAATTAGAGGCGATTGATTCCAAGGTGGATAAGTTCTAAATATGGAACCTAACTTATTAGAACCAATTCTCAGTTTTTGGGACATGGAATTAACTCTAGGACCTGCCTTGTTTTTCTAATCCATATCTAGTGTCTACTCGAGAACATTTTTTTGTTCCCTTTTTTTTTTCTTTCATTTTATACAACAAAATCATATGAATAACAAAACTATTCAAAGTAAAAGATGAATGAGAGCGAGCGACTAAAAGCGAGTCAAGAATGACCCGAGGTTTGTGAGGCTCAAACAAGTGAGGGCAAGCTATGAGCAAATCTATGGTGCACTTAATCTTATGACTTGGTCATACTTCGATAAAGTGTGCCTAAGTAACCTCAAGGACCATACAAAACCAAAATTTAGTTTGCTTGTTCTGAATCAATGTTCCTTTACTTTGAAAAGCCGAAGCCCATTGTTGTGACCTCCCCGAAGCGAGTCAGACCACTTAAGGGTTTGGCTAAGGGATTGTTAAGTCTAGACTTAGCTCGGGCTCTTCCAAGCCCATACCAATTCGTGACTTAGATTCAAGTTTTTAACATGCAAATGAATTTTATCTAGGAGTTGCCACTAATTAGTTTATGATAGGTCGATTAGACACCTAAGTAAAATAACGGGAGAATTATTTTACTCCTATGAACCGGAGATTTTGGGTATGAAGACTTTGTTACAGTAGATTTCTCTAATGCCCTTTCGATACCATTCTTTTTATTTTCAAAAATGTTTTTGCAGGCAATTTGGATTTATTTTAACCTAAATCACTATCATGTAATGGGGTGATCACACGGATGCTCAGCCATTATTAAACATTCGATAAATAAAATAAATTACACCAAAAGAATTCAACACACTAAAGCAAGTAATTATTTTTTTGGGATTTTATCTTATCTTGAAATTAAAACTTACCTATATAACATGCACTTTTAACTACATGGCCTAACCCTACTAACAAGCAACTTCTTAACTAAATGAACCTAACATGCAGACTATTTGACATGCACCTATTTTTGTATTTATTTTTAAAAAAATTCGTAATAAAAAAATAATTAAACTATTGAAAAATGAATAGTTTTCTAATATGTTTTAGGGGTTAATTTGACTTAAACCTATCCTATCTTAGAAAACTATTTTTTAAAGAAAAATGAGATTATCAAAATGTACAAACATTATCTAAGAGTCTGTCTATATATATATAAATTCAATCCTAATCCATTCCAAAAATTATCTAAAAGTGCAATCCTAAAAAATGCAGTCCTAAATTACTAAACCAACACACTCCAATGCAAGATTTGATTATTATTTTTTTTATGTTTTCCAAGAGAAGCATTTACCAGATAAACATTCTACCTAAACCACTCAAGATATTCATCAAATGAAGGATTAAAATAATTGAAAAAATAATCCGTTGTCTCACGGATTAAATTAACAGTTATTTTAACCATAAACTTCACAACATATAAGAAAGTTCATAATACTTAAAAATTTGATCCGAAGTCTTACGGATCAAATTAATAATTATAATGATTTCAGAATTAAAATATTATCAAAATACGCCAAAAATCAATATAATTAAAAAAAAATGATCTGACGTCTTACGGATATTTTTAATAATTACAATAATTTTGGACAAAACCCTACGGATAATGCCTAAATATTCATAAAATGAACATCGACATCCAATATTCCAATTTGAACAATAATAACAAAACTTGATAACTAAATAAAAAAAAACTACCTTGACTTCTTTTTTTTGAAAAACAAGGGACCGGCTCGCGGGATTTGCGGCCAAATATAAATAAGGTAGCAGAAAAAGGAGGGAATGCAGAACCTCTTTTTTGGGTCAGTTATTACGGGTTACGTATAGCTTGTAAACTGCAAAGCATTTGGGAAGCAAATCTATGGTGCACTTAATCTTATGACTTGGTCAAGCTTCGATAAAGTGTGCCTAAGTAACCTCAAGGACCATACGAAACCAAAATTTAATTTGCTTCTTCTGAATCAACGTTCCTTTACTTTGAAAAGCCGAAGCCCATACTATATACGCAACTTTCAAATGAGAAATACACGAAACGATTTTGGTGGAGATTTCTGCTTAAAATCCTCTCCTGCCCCATCAAACTTGTTGATATGACATCTTTATATTGTCCTAATAATATGGTAAAATGGTATCACGGATCACGTATGTATATTGACAATGAGTCATGGATGGAGACTTCCAGAAAAGTAATCCATCAACCGGTGGTCCAATTCCATTAGGACCATAATAATGACTACTTCAGCTAAATGCATGTAAAGAATGGGTTAATAAGGTCGGAAGCATCAGTGGTCCAGATTGATGACTTTTTTTTTTTTTTTTTTTGGTCGAAAGATTGATGACTTGATTTGATGCTTTTGGACATAGAGTCCTATTGCATTAGACTGTTCAAGTGGCAATAAAGTTACACGCGATGTATATTTGAAGAAGAGACTTTTACTGTGCGTATTCTTTCTTCTCTTGTTCACATAGGCAGATGCGTTGTCAGACTAAAATTTTCTTGAACCTTTCGTGTATAGTTACCCCAACAGTCACCTATTGCCCATTGGGGCCGCACAAGTTGAGAAAGTCTAGCGTCACTTTGAAAGCAGGAGTAGCGTGATAACGCATTTCCTTTTCTCAGCCCAGTCACCATTTTGATGAATACCTACAACACGAAGTAAGAATGGTTTATGGCCCAGTCACCATTTTGATTGAATACCTACAACCCGAAGTAAGAATGGTTTACGCGGGCACGGATGGACAATATTTTCTTTCAAATCTGGTTAGGGGAAATCTCTAATTTGCGGGTTACATACATGAAGGCAACCCACATTTAATTTAGAATTATAAGTAAGCAACAATAAAAAATCAAAGTAAACCGAACCTATCCTCTCCTCAGCCGGCTTACACTCCCTTGCTCCCTGCTTTGTCACCTCTGAAACCACGTCGTTGTCATCTCTGTTACCACCCACCACCATGTCATATATAATCACAATCTACCAAGGAGAATGGTAAGAAGGCCAACGACAAAGTGACGACCTCAACAGCTTGAAGGGGCTGATAGCAACGTGGAGGGCGACATTGGCGTAGCTGCATTTCAGAGTAAGACAGTATAGTCGTGTGTGTGAGAGAGATGGTTGTTTTTCTTTTGTTTGTTAAGATTTTTACCTGTAAAAATATTCGTTAACTAAGTCAAGTCTAAAATTGCCAACAGTAATGTGGCCCTGCTGGTAAACAGTCTGAGTTCGATTCCCATGAGCACCATATACACATATATACATAGAAGAGAGGTGTGACACTAAAAGAAAAAACCAAAAATTTTGTGCAAATCTGATGGATTTATGAGATGGGCTTAAGGCCCGTCCGCCCAAGTTGGGCCCAAAAGGGCCCGGCCCACGGGAATAGGGCCCGTGAATGGGGGAAGGTATAAAAGGGAGGAGAGAGAGAGTGAAGACAACCGTTGGAAAAACAAACGTACGCTTCCTCTCTCCCGCGCATTCTCTCTCAAAAACAAAAAGAAGAAAAACGCTTAAGGCGTCCCGTCTTCCCTTCAAGTCAAATTGGCATCATCGGATCGAATTTCTTCCTCGATCTTCGGCATTGGTGTTTAATCTGTGGCTAACAAGGTACGCTCGACTCTGTGGTGTGCTTTAAGATCGGTGATACGTGTTGTTTTCCGGGCTTCGTCTTCCGCATTGATTTAGGGGTTCGATTTAGTGTCGAATCCGGTTTTCGGGGATCAGTTATTCCCAACATTGGTATCAGAGCCCTAGTTCACGTTTTCCCGATCAATTTGATGTTTTTGATTGATTTTTCGCAAAAACTTTCGGCCGTACGGATCGGGCGAGAAATCCCGACACCCGAGCGTTGTTCGGCCATTTTTCTGAGTTTTCGTAAGTCGAAATCAAATTATGAAGGCACTGGGTGAAAGGCGACGTCGAGACGAGTCCGGGGATAGGTCGAACGCCGCCGGGCGACGCTGCACGCGCCCACACGCGCGGCAGGAAGGCGCTGCGCGTGGGCGCGACGCGCCCGGAAGCGTTGGCTCGCCCAGCGCGTGCGGCACACGCGCCGATCGACGAACCGGCGCGTGCACGCCGCCGGCGGGCGGGCCGGCACGCGCCGGTCCGCGGACCGACGCGCGCTGGCGCGTCACGCGATGACGTCATCGTGGCGTCATCCAACGGTCGGTAACCGCTCGGATGACGTCACCGATGACGTCATCGCCGACGACGATTCGCCGGGCGGTCACCGGCCGGGCCACCCGACCCGACCGGACCCGACCCGACCCGACTCGCGGACGCAGCACGCGCCGCACGTGTCGGATGACGCCGCGTGACGTCATCCCCCCGCACGCGCGAGGCACGTGCGGTCGGTCCGCGCGAGCGGTCCGACCGGTCCAACCGGTTCGACCCGTCCGACCCGCGCGCCCGTTGACCCGACCCGTTGACCAGTTGACCGTTGACCGACGACCGTTGACCCGTTGACCGACCGTTGACCGTTGACTTTGACCTTTGACCCGAAAAAAAAAAAAAAAAAAAAAAAAAAAAAAGGAATTTGTTTCTTTTTCATGTATGCCTATGTGGTTTATATGTAACCCATTTTTTTTTTATTATGCATTTGTTGCATGAATTTTGGAAAATTATGTATTTTCCCTTATGTGCATTATGGATTATAAGTGATCCATTTTTAGGTTTCGCATTTGTTGCGGGAACTATGATGCGTTATGCACGGATACCTACAATCCCGAGAACGGACGAGGGAAATGCAAGACTGAAAAGGCTGATGAAGAGTTAGGCGATTATCGGTGGCATGACGGTGATTTAGTATCACATGTGGTCAAGGTCAATCAGATGATACAGGAAATCATCTGGAATGGTTATCTTATGCCGGATTTTGAGAAGGTGCCGGCATTGATGAACACTCTTCCACCTAAATGGCAAGCAGTGTTAGATCGGCTATGGGAGGTCAACGTGGTCCCGGGTTATAGAAGGCTAATGGAAGCTTTTGTAAGAGAGTACTATAGGATTGAGTTGGCCAAAACTTCAACCCTTAGATTAAGCGCCACATGGCGCGAGTGAATGCGCCTTGGTGGTGACATGAAAGCTCTCCAAAAGTTTTTCCATGGTTGGCAAATGTGCCTTCGTTTTCTCGGATGTTTTGGTGATAGATTAGAAGGGACATTCCCTAATTATTTCTTAGATTAATTATGAGATGTTTTATGGGTGTAAATATCTCTTTCCATGTTGATATTTCTCTGTATATATTGCTTAGTGTAATGTATAGTTGTATTATGTGAAAGCATTATTATTTTATTGGATGTTAGATATTGTTGCTTTCATTCTTCTACCGATTCTTTGTGGGTAATTAGCTGTGGGTAGTTTTAGAAGTTTTTGTAGCTTCATAGAATTGATTTTGCATATGACAATCATATTAATGATAGTTTTAAGTTAGGATTTTTGGAGGATGATTGGAAACGCAGTGACCTTTTGATTCTGAAACCTTACTTAAAATTGTTCATTGATATGATGGGTCTATGTAAAAGTGGATGCATAAATGATAGGCATTAATTGTTCGTGCATATATGTCTGATGTGTTCAGATCGATGCTTTCAGCAACTAAGAACGTAATTGCTGATATGAACGGCTACAATTGTGAAATATTGAATATGAAGATTCAATATGTGCTGGAAAAGCAAGAAGCACTAGAAGCTCTTGACCATATTATGGAAGATCTTGAGGGTGCGGTGCGCCACCTTGAGCTGGCTGAGGACCGCCTAACGGCATTTGAGCTGAAAATAGATATTTTCAATGCTGGTTCTAGCTCAGAAATGGCTTTGTGCTCTAAGCGCAAGCGTATTGATTCGTTCAATATGTGGGAATGCAAAGGATCAAGTCCTTGTTGCAAGAAATCAAGAGTTAACCAACACAAGAGAGGAAAACGTCCTCAAGTGAAGAAAATGTCAAGGGAAATGTGTTACAATTGTGACAAGAGAGGTCACTATGCTCGCGACTGTCGTGAGCCAAAGAAGGTATACACCTCTTGTACATTTGAGAACTTTGCTTATGTGTCAAGTTCTGAATTTTAATGACTGAATCCAATCCTTTGTGGACTGTAGATTCAGGAGCAACAGACCATGTAGTGAAGGATAGAGAATCCTTCATGGAATTTTGACGAGTACCAACTGGAACTAAGTGGACCTATGTGGGAAACATCTCCAGAGAGCTGAAGTTAAAGAGATTGGCACCGCCAATTGAACATGCGTGGTGGACGCACCTTGTTTCTACAAGATGTTCTGAATGCTCCGGAGATTTGTCGAAGTTTAAGTGTCTGTTTTGATGTTGGTTAAGCTTTTTTTGTATGAACTTCCATAATAAAGGTGTAGATTTGTATTTGGATACAAACTACTATGCTTGTGGTCACTTTCTAGATGGTTTTATTGTACTAAATGTTGACTATGGTGATGTCAATATGTTATTCCCTTGTTTCACGTCTTCTACTTTACATGATAATGATGTAAATATGGTGGCATGCTAGACTTGGTCATATGGGCCAACAACGTATGAATAGACTAGCCAAAGAGGGCTTGTTGGGCAACATTGAAAAAGTCGATTTGCCCAGATGTGAGCATTGCCTAGTAGGGAAAACGACAAGGAAACCATTTGGAAAAGGTAAAAGAGCTGAATTTCCTCTGCATTTAATCTATTCTGACATCTGTGGTTCAATGAATGTGAGAGGAAGGCATGGGGCTGTTTATTTCATCACTTTTATATATGATTATACTCGATTCGGATATGTCTATTTGATTTCTTATAAATCTGAAGCATAAGTTGTTTCAAAAGGTTTATGAACCTGGTAGAGAATCAATTAGACAAGAAAATAAAAGCATTAAGATCCGATCGAGGTCGAGAATATTTATCTGATGAGTTCAGAAAATTATGTGATGAAAAATGAATAGAAAGACAGTTGTCTATTCCATATACTCCTAAACAAATTGGTGTTGCAAAAAGAATAAACAGAACCCTACTGGAAATGGTTAGGTCCATGATGGCGCATGTTAACTTACCTATTACTTTTTGGAGTAATGCGTTGTTAACTGCTGCCTATATACCTAACCCGGTGCCTTCCAAATCAGTTACTTCCACTCCATATGAGTTATGGACAGGTAGAAAACCGGACTTGAGTTTTCTTAAGCTATGGGGTTGTGCTACCTATACTCATGAGTCCCCTCACAAGTTTGGGAAATTGGGTCCCAAAAGAAAAGAAGAGTATTTTAATGAGATACTCCGAACACTCGAAAGGGTATGTGTTCATAGGTGAGCAGGAAAGTGGGAGTATAACTGAATCTGAATCACGGGATGTCACATCCTTAGTGGATGAATTTCCTAAGAGGGGCGAAATAGGGGAAAATTACTTCCTATTTGAAATCTTGGATTAAGATAATGATATTATGGAGTTCGTCCAAGTGGGAGTAATATGAGAAATGATGAATTGAATTCAACTCATTCTCAATTACACCCACATAATGAGACGACATCATCATTATCTAATCCTAGTGGGAGCATTATGGGGAATGATGTGCTAAGTGTACAATCTCCCATATGGTGAACAAAGTCGCCAAAGTATTCCCCGTCGATGTTTTGACATTGAAAGGGAAACTTTTATGATTGCTCCACAAGATGAGAATGAGCCAAGAAATATTAATGAGGCTCTGAATTGCCCTAGTAAGGAAAAATGGATTAATGCAATGGAAGAGGAAATGGAGTCAATGAAATCAAACCAAGTCCGGGAACTGGTTGATTTTCCAAAAGGACGCAGAGCTATTGGGAACAAATGGGTTCTCAAAATAAAGCAAAAGGCTGATGGCTCGATAGAAAGGCATAAGGCTCACCTTGTGGTGAAGGGGTATAATCAATAGGAAGGAATTGATTATGAAGGATTATTTTCTCCTGTAGTGAGATTTACCTCGATTCGCATTATTCTGGCAATAGTGGCAAGTATGGATCTTGAGTTACATCAAATGGATGTAATGACTGCTTTCCTCAATGGAGAATTAGAGGAAGAAATATATATGGAACAACTTGTTGGTTTCATAGTGAAAGGCTAAGAAGAAAAGGTATGTCGACTTTTGGGATCGATATACGGCCTTAAGCAGTCATCGAGACAATGGTATATACGTTTTCATAATGCCATGATGGTATATGACTTTACAATGATAGATGAGGATTATTGTGTATATATCAAAAGATCCAAGGATCAATTTGTGATCATATCATTATATGTTGATGATATACGATTGCCGGAAGCAATATGGAGTTTGTTAATACTGTCAAAAGTTGATTGTCTTCCAACTTTGAGATGAAAGACATGGGTGATGTTGCATACATTCTTGGAGTTAAGATTTCGAGATTGTAAACCCAAAGACACTCCTATTGCAAAAGGTGAAGGATTGAGCCATAGATCGTGTCCAAGGACTCCACAAGAGAAGGAACAAATGAAACATGTTCCTTATGCTAGTGTTGTTGGAATGCTTGATGTACACTATGATGTGTACAAGACCCGACATATGTTTTGCAGTTGGAATGGTGAGTAGATACCAATCCAATCCAGGTCCAGCACAATGGAAAGCCGTTAAGAGAATACTGAGGTATCTAAAGGGGACTGCTGATTATATTTGAGTCATTAAGAAAAGGATCTGCGACTACGAGGCTATACCGATGATGATTGAGGAGGAGATTTAGATGAAAGAAAATCTATCTCGAGTTTGTTTTCTTACCGAATAATGGCACCATATGTTGGAGCAGTAAGAAACAAAAGTGTATAGCCTTGTCCACGATGGAAACTGAGTTCGTGGCATTATCAGCAGCAGTATAAGAAGATGTTTGGCTTAAGAGATTATTGGATCATTTAGGTGTTATTGGAGGTGCTGCAGATTTGTTATTTGTTAACTGTGATAGTCAAGCAGCGAAAGAGTACACCAAAGATCCAAAATATCAAGGCAAGACCAAACATGTAGATACCAAGTATAACTTTGTTAAAAAAAAAAAAAATATGGTTGCATGAAAAGATGTGAACTTAGAGTACATATTACGCATAGAATGGTAGCAGATCCTATGATAAAGCCAATACCTAGAGATGTGTTTTTTTGTGGCAATGTGAAATCTCTAGGATTGCGTAGAGGCTGATGTACTGAATATTGAAATTTCCCTGAAGTGTTCACATTTGATGAATTTGTGTTTTCATCATTAATGCCTATGAATCTTTTGTTTGATCTTTATGCATCTTAATGCTCAGTGCATTACTTTAAGTTGAGAAAGTATGTCGGACAGATATGAGATTAGCCCACTCACACGGGTAATTGCCTCTATTTACTATGTGATAAATAGAGATGAGACTGTTTTTAAGCTTATTATCTAGGTGATAATCGAGAGCTCAAGCTTAAAACATGTATGTCGCCTTAATCGAAAGTGTTAAGATGAGGACATAATACTTACTATGTCCGAAAGTAAAATACCCCACATATTTTACTTTATCGTCTAAGATGCCGATGTGAGTTCGATGAATTTTGTGAATGAGTAGATACGTGAACTCAAGTTAGACATTGGGTATGTCCGAACTATCATCCGTACGGTATTGAAGATGTAGACATACGCTCCATGGGAAAGGAGTTAATACCGTAATACGTATTTCATACTATGTATGCATGAGACGACCAATAAGAGTGGCAAAAGTTTGATCTCAACTTTTATGTCGTGTGAGACTCTTGAGGAAAAGAGTTCCTCAATTTTTAGTCCCCTCATGACTCTTACTTATTCTCAAGATTTCTATTTAGTGTTTGCTATCTTAGGATGTTGCCAATGGTCATGAGTTTGATTCGATCTAATGGGGCATTTCTAGAAAAGCAAGCTGAACTGAAATTGAGAGTTTGAAGGAAAGAGGAAGATCGATTTTGGAGAATCACATTATAGTTTTGTATTCACCGGTTAACCAATTATGACTGTCTTTGTAATAATCATAATTGTGAATACAATATATATCATTGTTTAAAAAGAGATCAAGAGAGATATAAATGTGATCGATCGATCTAGGTACTGCATACTAAATCTACTCAGGATGTGATGCCCATTATGAGCTGCTATATATTCCTAACAGATGTATGGCAACGAGCTCTCAAAGTATGCTGGTCGCACGGATTATTCACCGGTATGAATGTTGAAGAGAGGAAAAGAGGATTCTGTTCGGCCCACCATGTTAAGTGAGAGTCTATGATGGATTTTTCTCGATGGGGCTGCGTAGGGCTGTCCGCCCATGTTGGTTTTGTACCACCATGTGCGAGTGGGAGATGATGGATTTATGAGATGGGCTTAAGGCCCGTCCGCCCAAGTTGGGCCCAAAGGGCCCGGCCCACGGGAATAGGGCCCGTGAATGGGGGAAGGTATAAAAGGGAGGAGAGAGAGAGTGAAGACAACCGTTGGAAAAACAAACGTACGCTTCCTCTCTCCCGCGCATTCTCTCTCAAACTCAAAAAGAAGAAAAACGCTTAAGGCGTCCCGTCTTCCCTTCAAGTCAAATTGGCATCATCGGATCAGAATTTCTTCCTCGATCTTCGGCATTGGTGTTTAATCTGTGGCTAACAAGGTACGCTCGAATCCGTGGTGTGCTTTACGATCGGTGATACGTGTTTTCCCGGGCTTCGTCTTCCGCATTGATTTAGGGGTTCGATTTAGTGTCGAATCCGGTTTTCGGGGATCCGTTATTCCCAACAAAATCCATCGCCAATCGGAATGTGGAAAGAAGATTTTTTTTCTATATCTTGAGCGAAGTATCATCTGAGTTGAATTACCTATGTCAAACCATAGTGGAACTGCCATGTCCGTATGTGGAATTTTACAAGAATAATTCATTCAACGATAAGTATGAAATCACATTATATATGGCTCCGTCTCTTTCTTTAAGTTACTAGAAATTGTTGTTTCCTTCTTTTCTTTTAGCATGGACTAAAGCTTTTTGTAAACGTTTAATATAGGTCCAGTTAATGAGTATCCTAATATATTTCTTAATTATCTAATTATAAAAATTTTGATTTTCAAAATATTTATTATAAGTAACATGAAAAAAATAGTGCATTCAAAGTATAAGTTTTTGTAATTTGATTGCTAAATAAGCATCTCGATGGCATTCGGCCGCTACATGATTTTCTTAGATATAATTTTGATGTTTTCTAGAGATTTTTAAAATACTCATCATATTTCTTAAGATTGTGCATATCAATGAGATTCTCGTATATTTGATTTGCATATCCTTGATTGATTGTATTTGATCTAATCATGTGTCATCTAATAATGTTTATAATAATAGGCCATGTAATTTTCATTAGGTAACACTTAGATAAACTGAAAATTCCTTAATTCTTTCTTCCTTAATACTTAGCTTGGTATTAGAGTTAAACGATCCTATGATGCTAAGGTGCACCACGTGAACAACAATGCACACCAAGAGCAGAAACTGTATATCATGTTATCCTCCTTTTCAATAACTACTAATATCTCTCCCAATGTTGATCCACAACATTGTTCCGAAATAACACCAGTCAATCTCTCAATGGTGGTCGTAATAATGCTAGCAACAAAGATCGCATTTCTATCCACAGACAAACACCACCACCAAACTCACCACCCTTATATCTATTTCATAGTAACGCCGGTCACATCCGCCACATTTCTTCACATTACTCATAACAACGCTAGTAGCACTGGTCGCATTTTTTTTTTTTTTTTTTTTTTTTTTTTTTTTTTTTTTTGGTCGAAGGTCGCATTTGTTCACTAGTCCATAGATGAACACCACATTAGATCATGACAAGAGCCTCCTACCACATGGCTTGCACAACATCTACAACAATTAGAGGTGATTGATTCCAAGGTGGATAAATTCTAAATATGGAACCTAACTTATTAGAACCAATTCTCAGTTTTTGGGACATGGAATTAACTCTAGGACCTGCCCTGTTTTCTAGTCTATATCTATTGTCTACTCGAGAACATTTTTTTGTTCCTTTTTTTTTTCCTTTCATTTTATACAACAAAATCATATGAATAACAAAACTATTCAAATATAGATTGAGAATAAGATGCCAAGAGAAAAACTAGGTTTTTCTAGGAATTATGTAATCGGTTCCAAATTTGATCCGGTTAGTTAGATTCCCGAGCGATTCTTTAGAATTAGGAACTGAACCTCTCCAATGAAAACTTGGATTGGATAGAATCAATTCGATTCAGTTTCTGGATAGAATCAGTCTAGTTGTACGATGCTAATGACGGCACATAACGACCACAAAAACAATGACGTCAAGTTGTCTCTTCAGCACACTAATTTAGCACACTAAACTGCCATGGTGATCCACCTAACATTTTTTCGGTTTTTTTCATCCAAACTAAAGTTGACTTCTATGCACCTTGAATCTGAGGTGCTGTTAGAGATATTACTGATATTTTCTGGGGAAATTTGGAATATTTCCCACATTTCTTGTGATTGTAGATTTATTTTGAAGATTCTTCATATGTTAATTGTCCACATCCTTGATTGATCGTACTTAATTTTATTAATTAGATAGTAATCTAATAAAGCATGTAAATAGACTCATGTACTATTCATTAGATAATACAATAATATACATAAAATTTCATTATTCTCTCTTCCTTAATTCTTATCAAATCTTATCCACTTCATCACCTAGGGGAAGGTAAGATTGCCATTCACCCAAATACAATCAATCCTCAACGGCACCCATGCGTCATCACCACGGGTGATTTCAACATAAGCATCGGGCGGATGTTTAAGACTTTGACCAAGTAGAGGACAACCGATATTTATCTCCATATTTATTGATTCAAGTGAAACTAACGATTTTTAAAATAATCATCATTTATAACACAATTGAATCTAAGCGGGTTCTTAAAAGGCTCGATGAGAAAAAAAAGGAGGAAGAACCACCAAGGGACGGGACTCTCCAATGTCACCTCTCGTATTCCCTCTTGAGAAGAGAAGAAAAACATAGATACCATGTCATCTCTTTAGAGATGGCTATCACCGGGTAGAATAGTGCCATGGCTATGCATGCCTAGGGTAAGGAGCTTCAAAGAGTTCCTATTAGGTTAGCATGTGTTTCACACAATGTCTTGTGACCAACTTGCAAACCTGGTATTTCTTGGTTTACAAGACACTGTGTGACAAAAGAAAAGTACATAAATAACTGTAAACCTTTAATACAGTCCTCATTGGCAACAGTGCATTGTCACTGCAAGCCATTTCAAGAAGTAAAAAATCTTTAACAAAGTGGAGGACAAACGATCTACATCTCTGCTTTATTACTTCTGTGTGTCCTATTAACAAACTTATCGCTTGGCGGACAAGCAGGAGGGGACCAATGTCCCCGTCCGATGTTTAGCCCCATAGTGATGTCACGGAAAATGAAAGGAGAAAGACAATTGAAGCCCAAATAAAAAGAAATTCAATTAATTATGTGCCCCAATATGATAGCAAAGATCAAGATGCACCAAATAAATTATACATGCCTATTCAATTCATGGTCACCTTAAAATAGAAAAAACATTGATATGGACATATAAACATTTAATTCCAGCTAAGATACTAGATCTCTATTCAATATATCTGATATGAAGTGAAAGTACATAAACTTTTGCCGTTGTCAAAGGAGGAGACTTTGGCAAACCTTCGATGCAAGGAACGTGGTCCATATCATTAATATTTAGCACTTGCTTTAATTTTTCTTATTTGTCTCATCGTTCCAAAATTTGAGAATAACTAAAGGCCGGTGCAACTTCACATAAAAGATTTTGAATCGTACTACATATCTATGTGATATATAAAAGATTTGTTCATCCCTAAACGACTACATCGTATTTGTCCCCTTTTCAAAATTAAAATATCTTTTAGTAATTATTTGATTACATAGATCGAGTATCTATTCTATCCTGGCGAATTAAGAAAAAATCATTGATTTGAGCGGGAGCATATATGCATTGCCTTCTGCCTTTATTTTTTTTTTTTTTTTTTTTGATGACCTGAGAACCGCCACTCGAGGCGACGCTAACGAAGAGACTCACCTCCCACAGCGCCGCACTTAAGTCGCACAATTGCGCACGCGGTGACTCGAACCTCCCCCCAATCGGGATGGGGGAAACGTCTGAACCAATGCGCTCACAGCAGGATGGGACCTTCTGCCTATATTAGTATCACTTCTTTCAGTAAAAAAATCTCATATTCAAAAGGCACCAACGAGAAAAGGACGCTATTGCAGCTGCAATGACGAGGAAAATCTGGAAGAATTGAAAGGTGGAAGAAGATCGTCCATTAATTGCTGAGTTTATTTTCCCCTTTTCCTCAAATGAAAAATTGCCCGCATCCACGTCTGATAATGCTGATTAAGGGGTACGTACGCGGTACCCCTAATCGGGGCGACATTTTTCCCTTTCGTTTTCTTTCCGATCATTTTGATTTTCTAAAGGACTAATCTAAATGTTAAGAAAACAAATTACGAAATATTGGAAGAAAATCATATACAACAAAATACAATAAACTTAACTTTTACATCGATATGAATTAATATATAAGAGTTAATAATGATAGTTGACCGCAGAGTTGACCGTACAGATTTCAAAGACAGAGGATTGGATTACTATAATAATAATAATAATAATAATAAAGTCGAAAAGCTAAAAATGTACGTTAATTTATTTGGAAGACTGGATAAAGGCAATTTCCATGAGATTTCATTCTCGAATAAAAATATATATTTTTGATTTATTTCATCTATTTCATGACCACTAGGGAGGAGGGATACACAGTACATCATAATTTAACGAATTAAAGTTAAATTCTTTCTTTGGCCTTATCATCAATTATAAGAGTTATCTTGTACGGTTCATTTTTATTAGGTTACACTCGGGAGCAATTGGTTGGAGGAAACTTATTGTAAAATGACGAAACTTAATTTTTGTCACACTTGGTTGGAGGAAAAACTGTACACAAAGTCTTAAACTTATTGTATGATGGTTAATTCAATTTTAAACCTTTTAATTGTGTCATTTTAGACTTAAACATTTTGGCGATTTGCCAATTTAGTCATTTCACCCAAAATTAATTGGAAATCACTAATGTGAATGTCGACCAACTAGCGGGGCTATCTTAAATGGCTAACCGGCATTGCCATGGACACTTTTTTCATTTTTATTAAATTTTTCAGAATTATCAGTTTTTTTCTTCTTTTTTTCCTTTTTTTTTTCTTTCTTTTCCTTTCGCTTGTGGCTAGTATTTGGCCATGGCCAACAATTGGCCACAAGTAAGGTTGTTGTGGCTTGGGTAAGGGCTGCCCTCACCAAATCTAGTGAGGTGACCCTCGTTTGTGGCCAGTCTATGGTCATGGCTACGTTTTGATCATATGCAAATGGAAAAGGAAAGGAAAGAAAGGAAAAATGGAACCAAAAAAAAAAGAATTTGAAAAAAAATACTAAAATTGTTTAGATTAGCACCAGTATGCCACATAGGATGGCTAATGACCAACCGGTGTCTACATCAGTAATATCTGGCCAAAATTAAATTAGCAAATTGTTAAAAGATTTATGACTAAATTGACAAATCTCGTCCAACCATTAAGAAAAAAAATTGACAAATGTTCAAAAAGTTTAATGCTAAATTAACATAATTGAAAAGTTTAAGACTAAATTGGCATAATTGAAATGTTTAAGATTGAATGGATCATTACATGATAAGTTTAAGATTGTTTAGACAATTATCCCCTCAGAACTATGGCAACGAAATACTATATCCATTTTGTTTGATAAGTTGGTGGTCTCGTCAAAGGTGGTGAAAATAACATTTCATCCTTGTTGCTCAATTCAATGGTGGAATTCGTGGTCGATTATCCATGCAAATGCAGCAAACATAAAATTTTGCCGCCATTGCTCCATGTAAGGGTGACAATGTTTTGATTGCCTTGTCGTTGCTCAATGCAACGTCCAAAAAATGTTTGATTTTGTCGTTGTGGATCAATGCAATATCAATGAAATAAAAATTTCTAAGCCTCAGGTGTTTTCTAGTATGCTCTGCTACGACAAAGTTAATATTTCATTTCTATGGGGTGGATCAATGGCAAGAACATGTATGTTATGTCACATGTTGGATGTATGCCCTAAAGCTACCATGTAATAGTTACATATTTGGGATTTCAATTGTACTATCATTATTATTATTTAATTAATGGCAATGACATATTCATTCATTTGTCCAATTATTTTACATTTACGAATGATTCCATAAGATCAATTGCAACTAAACATATTCTCGAGACGTTAAGAATATATGTGACAGGTTTATAGTTAGACTAAATCTTTAAATTGTTCCCGGTCGATGGATTATTGAGTGGATATTAATAATCCTATTGAGACCGGTGTATTCTTAACTTCACAATTAAGTATTGGATACTTAAAGGAATGATGAGTCGCAAGTCATTGGGTATCGTGATGCCTGAGTTAGAACACGAGTGTTTATATTAGACAAGTTCACTGAACATGACGCATATAGAATGATTAGCAACATGGAAGCTTTTAGCATGGTAAATATCTAATTGTTCATGCTTTGGTCTTGTGTAAATAATCCTTAGACCTGAGGCATAGTATTAACTTATGTGTCAAACAACTATGGTTCACAGGTGCACGTAATGCTGGGTCGTTGATCCATTTTTATACCTGATGGTCATAGTTTGTTCATATACGAAGTTACAAGTGTACGCAATACGGAATATGTCTATTTGTTACATGCAAGGCATAATAATGATGTCCTATGCAATCTAATTATGACAATACATTGAAATCCTTGGCCGGGGTTGTAATCGAGAATAAATTGTTTATGTCTTGAATAAAATGCATGTCAATCAGATTTGTGCATATGATCGAATTAGTGACTTGACAAGTATTCCATGGTTTTTGTTCGATTGGGACATAGTAAGACAGAATGATTGAATTACACTGTAACCGAAGTTGATAGGTTCATTATGTTCTTAAAATAACCACACTATCTGGGCAGTCATGATATATTGCTAAATGTCAATCATGACTTGTAAGACCCAAAGATTAATCGGGACAATTAATTCTTTTGGGAGTACTAATGTGTTAGTTCAAGTCTTACTACCAGCTCAGTGATGAACCTAGGGATGTCACATACCATAAACAATTAGGATAACGTGGAACAAGAGAGAAAAATAATGTTGCAAATGTATTTGCAATTACTGCAATTGAATTGTGTCGACTTGAAATTAAATTAAATTTGTATTATAGTCATGAGTCTACGTGCATATGATGCACACGCATGCCCAAAGTAAATATATGTTAATGTATTCCAAATGCACACATAAAGATTATGTCATTTTTATTTTTATTTATATATAAAAAAGGGGATTGATTAATTATTATTATTATTATTATTATTATTATTATTTTATTATTATTTAATTATTATTATTATTATTAATTTATTTAATTGGTCAACAATTGTTGCACATGGTCAGCAATTGTTGTTGACCATGTGTGTGTTATTTTTAATAATGATAATTATATTAAAAAAAAATTGTAAAGCTTCGTGCATGAAGGTCAGCAATCGTGCATGGATGGTTAGCAATTGCTGACCGTGCATGCACGAAGCATCATGCATGCACGATCAGCAACGGTTGTTGATTTGAGAGGGCATTTTAAAAGGAAGAAGTATACTATAAGTGCCATAAGTTGTGTACGGCGCTTACTTTGGTGCCAAAAGTTTCAATCGGATCACTTAAGTGCCAAATCGGAGGAAAAACGATCACTTTGGTGCCATCGGCGAGAGATTCCGGTCAAAATGATTACATGGCTTTTATATTTAAAAAAAAAAAAATCGACATGGCTTGAGAAACGACGTCGTTTTCCATCCTCCTTAAGAAAATGACGTTGTTTTGCTGTCCTAAGTGGATGGCCTCACAAAAACGACGCTGCACAACTCATTTTGGGATTTTTTTTTATTTGGAGATTGAAATTAGGGTTCCGATCCTTGTCGGCCGCTGACCTAGCTCGCTCGGCCACCGTCGCTTAGTGACGTGAGGTTCGCACTTGAGTGAGATCACGCCTTCGACTTAGCTGCTGAGTGACCAAGTCGGGGTCGGGGTCGGGGTCGAAGCCACGGCCGCTGAGTGAGGCGGCCATCAAGGACGACGACTGGCCCATCACTGGCGATGTCGCCATGGTTGAGGTCGACGCCAGCGACGTTGCGGATGCCGAGGTCGTCGGGGGTGAGGGAGCAGAAGACGTTGGAGTAGCCGCAGACGTAATTGGCGGTGAAGTTGTTGGGTTTGGAGAGGATGGCCTGCTTTAGGGCCTGGAGAGTGACGTAGGCGTTGCGGAGGCGCGGGTTCTCGAAGGAGGCGGAGGGGTCGACGGCAACTTGCTCGCCACGGTCATCGAACTCATCGAGGTAGTGGAGGAGGTGGCGGTGCTTGGCGGCGCCATGGGCGGTGGTGGAGAGGACGTCAAGGGAGGAGAAGAGGACGAAGAGGATGAAGAGGGCGGCGGTGGCCAAGATTATTCGGCAGATTTAGGGTTTAGGGTTTTGAATTGGGGGAGAGACACCAAACGATATCGTTTTGTGGTTTACATGCTGACTGTACTCTCCGGCAAGCCACATCAACGTCAAAAATTAATAAAAAGGTGCCACGTCGGATTTCCGGTCAATCTGATCGGAGTTAGCACTAAAATGATCGTTTTTCAAACTTTTTGACACTTAAGTGATCCGACGGAAACTTTTGGCACCAAAGTGAGCGCCTTACACAACTTATGGCACTGATAGTGTACTTCTCCCCATTTTAAAATGCTGCTTAAAGGAGAGATAAAAACGTTGTTGCAAAAGATAGAGAAAGAAAAGGGTGTGCGTGTTCTTGTGTATTCATACACGAGAAAGAAAATGGATTATCTCTCATTTGGGCTGTGGCTAAAACACAAGGATACGGGGATTGTCTCCATGAAATTGCTAGCACGATCATAGTGGCGATTATCTAAAAGTTCTCTCTTTCATTCAACGTTCATTGGTGGTGTATCTGAACTAAAGGTCCGACATTTATGGGGCTCGAACTGAAGAACATCCGAACAAATTCGTTTAAAGCGTGGTTCGAGAGATAATTGGTTTAATCCCCTTTTATATTCAGATTTCCTTCGGAGAATCATGTATAGAAATATATCATCTTTGTTTATGCTGTGTTTTTTTATTAATTTTACCTATACATGATTCATGAAACCCCAACATCACATTGGGTCTTTAAAAGTGCGTGTCGCGACCAGTTTTTTCAGGTTTGGACCACATAGGGTTTGGCTAATGGATTGTTAAGCCTAGACTTAACTCGGGCTCTCCCAAGCCCATATCAATTCGCGACTTAAGTTCAAATTTTTAACATGCAATTAATTTTCAATTAGGAGTCGCCACTAATCTATTTTTGGTGGGTCGATTAGAAACCCAAGTAAAGTAATGGGAGATTTACTTTACTCCTACGAACCAAAGATTTGGGTACGGGGACTTGGTTACGCTAGATTTCTCTAACGCCCTTTCGGTACCATTTCTTTTATTATGAAAAAATGTTTTTGCAAGCAGCTTGGGTTTATTTTAAATCTATTTCCCTAACATGTGAGGCGATCATGTGGGTGCACAAACCACCAATTTAACACCCAGATAAACAATAAATAAATTGCAAAAACTTACCTCAAAGCAACGAAAGCATCTGCAATGTTAAATTAAAATCCACATCAACAACCCTAGATATGGTTTCTAATTAACACGCAATTTTTATTTTGTTTTCGCTTAATTAATGAAAATCATGCAATATGTAATGCAACGTTAATTGAATAACCTAATTCTAGTGACATGTAACTTTTAATTAAATGGGCCTAGCAAAAATACTAAATGACATGCATCTCAATGAATCTAACTCTAATGACGTGCATATGACATTTTTTCTTTTTCCTAAAAGAATGCATTTTATCCTAAATAATAAAACTAATTTAACCTATGACATTTTTTGTATTTTTCATGAAATTCGAAATTAAGAAAATTGCCAAATAATTAAACGTGCAATCCAAGTAAAAAAAAAAAAAAAAAAAAAAAACTAGCAACCTAAATTAATTGATTTGATTTTTTTTTATTTTTGAAAATTCGAAATAAAATACCTATTATGAGCATGCAAACCCTAAAACTACATTTTTTTTTTTTAAGAAAACTAATTTAAGTAACACCACATCAAATCAAGCCATATTGATTCCCAAATTGACTAACCATATCTCGCGCTCGCGCATGAGATCGAGTTGGCCAATTTAACATAAATCACGAATCGGATCTCGGGCGGGAGATCGGATTGACGATTTTGCAAGCGATTGTGATTGCAAGTCGGATTTCGGGCTCGAAAATCGGACTGTCAATCTCAAATTTTAGAAGCAATTTCATGTCGAATCTCAATCATACATTGGGAATAATTCTACTAAAAAAACGAAGTTAATAAAAGAAAATAACATAGAATAAAGTAAAGAAAAAACTACCTAATTGATTTTCCCCTTTTCCTTTTTTCTTTTCCACACACAGCACGTGCGCAGCCAAGGGCAACCAAGCTGCCTGTGTTCGGAGCAGGGGGTGATCGTCGGAGCTCCGGCAAAGGGCAGCAACCGGCGTGGCGGCAGAGCGGCGGTGCGAGCTCCAGTGGCGCCGTTTGGTTGCTGGGTCGAAAGGGAGCTCGAGCGCGTGCAGGGGCGACGGCAGAGGCGAATCGGCGACGGCTTCGTGAACAGGGGTGCTGCAAGGGTGTCGGGTCGAAACGAGCAGCGGTCCGGCTCGGGTCCGGCTGCTGGCTCGAGCAGAGACGCTGGGCGACGAAGGCTCACGGTTCGGCGTTGGCGAGCAGCTTGGGTGGCTGCTCGGGCGATGAAGTGCAGCGACCGGCGTTGAGCTCGAACAGAGGGGCGGAGCAGAGCTGGGCGGAGATGAGGCGCTGGCGTTTGAGCGTCCAGATCTGGCGTGGCAGCAGCGCTGGTGTGGCGGCGACGCGAGATCGGGGCGGCGATGGCGAACGGGAACAAGCGGCGCACGGCGGTGGGCAGTTCTTGGCCTCTAGACAGCAGCTGCAGCACGAGCTTGCGGGCGATGGAGCGACGGTGGCAGGGCAGCAAGGGCGTCGTTGCCGCGGCGGCGAGCAGTGGACGGCAGCCGCGGTGGGCTTCGGTTCCGGGCGGCGTCGGTATGGCGAGGCGGCGGCGTCCGGCGGGCAGCGAGCGCGGCAGACAGCAGTCGAGGCCACCGGGGAAGAAGTCTTCCCTTTATTTATTTATTTCTTTCTCTCTCCTCCTGTCTCCTCTCACGTCACTTTCTCTTCTTTTTCTTTCGACTTTTTGTGTTACTTTTTCGATGAAGAGAAGCCCCCTCTACATACGGCCGTGTGTATCAATATGTGTGGCCTCCCCCCACAATTTACTATACGTGACCCTTTTTATAAGCCCAAAAATTGTATCTTAGAGGTATATTTCATTTCTAATTTTACTTGAGCACGATACCCCTAAATATATCGATAAAATATTTTTCGCATATTCCATCAAGAAAATTCCTCCTTTGTGCAAAAGTGCATCTCCCAATGTATATTACCTAAATATGTGAAAAATTTTAACAAAATATAACAAAAAATAAAATTTTCCTAAACTATATGCCATGTGATTATGATTTTTTTTTATTTAGCAAAAATTAACCCCAAAAATTTAGGTGTCAACAGTGCATTTGCTAACATTTTTATTTTCGGAAACACATTTCTTTATGAAATAATTTTTCTATTTCTATTTACGGAATAGAAATATAATATAAATAGATTTGATAAAATCCATGAATTTTTTTGTGATGTAGAATTCTTTTTAATTTTTTAATAATGTTTTATATGTTACTTTTTGTTTTCTTTGTTCCTCTTTTCTTTTTTCCTCCTCTAGCCGGTCGTTGGGCGGCGGTGACCGTGGTGCTTAGTTAGAAGAGGAAGAAAAAAAAAAGAAAAAAAAAAAGAAAGAAAATAACATTTTAGAAATTATTTTCGAGGACAAGAAGCAATTTTTTTTCTACTTCTTGTTTATGTTCCAAATTTATTCCCGACAACTAGTCTATTCTAAGAAATAAAAAAAAAAATTTATTAAAGTTATCAAACAGATTTTTTTTATTATTTCTAGAAAAAAAAATTAGAAAAATAGAAATGTTAACAAACAGAATCGAAATGACAACAAAACTTGTGTTTCGTCGCCATTTCCTAGCCTATGGCAATGACCTTGGTTTTCGTCGGAGGAGGGAATCGCTGGTGACGAAATTATTTTTATTGTCAGAAATTTTTGTCGCCAGAGCTCTGATTTTTGTAATGTTAGCGAAATGTCTAGGATTTCCAAAGGCAGGCTATCCAAGGCACAAATCAACTGCACGATGACATGTTCCAACGTAGTGTCCATTTGAGCTAAACGATATAGTGCTACCATTTTTAGAAACCTTATAACATGAAAAAGAGGGAAATAAGATTGCGAAATGCAGACAAACCCTCGATGCACCTTTTTTCGATATACGCCTTGTTATATTTCCATCGCCCTCCTCGTAGCCTGAGGCCTGGATCAGTCCCGTAACTGGCAGATATTGCTCATGAATATTAACGGTTTCAGGATCACTTTTTCAAGACAATAGTTGTTGTAAGGACCGCAACGCTAATTTTATGCAATATTTTTATTTTATTTTATTTTAAACATGATATAGGATCTCTTCAATGATCCATTTTTAGTTAAAAAATTAATTTCAGTTTTTCACATCTTAAATTAAATTTGCAAATCAATCAACGTATACAGTCCAAACATTACCGATCATTATTCAAAAAGTAAGACATGCATCTTTCTTTGCATAATATCAGGAGCTATAATAATAATAATAATAATAATAATAATAATAATAATAATAATAATAATAATAATAATAAATAAAAAAATAAATAAATAAATATTCCAAATTTATACACTCATGCCACATTACCCCCAAACTAAGTTTTGTGTCATTAAAACCCTCAAACTAATAAACTTATGCCATATTTACTCCCAAACCGATTTTTGTATAATAAAAAATCTCAAACTGCTACACCCGTATTTACCCTAGACTAATATACATATGCTAGATTTACCCCAAGTTATGGTAAATCTGAGATTATTAGAGATAAATATAACACATTTAAATGGGGAAAATTACCAAAAAAGTCCTAAGCCTATTGCAATTGTGCCGATTCAGTCCTAAACTTATTTTTTTTTACCAATTAAGTCCTAAACCTTTTACAATTATTCCCGATCAGTCTATCGGCCAAAATTGGCCGGTTGGCGCTAACGTGGCAGCCAACCGGCGCCGGCGAGCTTTTTTAATAATATTTTATTTTTAAAATATTTTATTAATTTTATTAATTTTTTTATCTTTTTTCCTTTTTTCTCTTTTTTTTTCTTCTCCCTCTCCCTCCTCCCTCCTTCTTTCTTTGGCTTCGATGACCGGCCAACCGGTCGCCGGACTGAGGCGGCCAAGCTAGCTCGCCTCACCATCACTAGGCGAGGCAAGCCCTCGCTAGATTCGGCAAGGGGGACCTCGCTGTCACCGGGTTTGGCAAGGCGAGCGCCACCAGATCCGGCGAGGGGAGCCCCGCTGGTTGGCGAGCTCACGCCCAGTGATGGCGAGGCGAAACCCTGCCGGATCTGGCGAGGTGATCTGGTGGGCTCACCTCACCAATTAGCGAGCTCGTGCCCAGCGACGGCGAGGCAAGCCCCCACCGATTTGGTGAGTGCTCGCCTCGCGATTGCTAGGCGAGGCGAGCCCTCGCCAAATTTGGGGAGGGGGCTCGCCGTTGCGTCTAGTGAGGCCCTCCTTGTCGAATCTAGCGAGGGCTCCCTCGCCTAGCGACCGTGAGGCAAGCACTCGCCATATCCGGTGGGGGCTTGCCTCGCCGTCGGCCGGGCACGAGCTCGCCGACTAGCGAGGCGAGCCCATCGAATCGCCAAAGTCTGGCGACCGACCAGGTCGCCGGAGCCAAGGGAAGGAGGGAGGAGGGAGGAAGAAGAAAGAGGGAGAAGGGGGAAAAAGAGGAAAATGGAAAAAATATAAAAAAAATTAATAAAACATTTCAAAAAATAAAATATTATTAAAAAATAGGTTGTTGACATCGGTTAGCTACCACGGTAGCGCTGGCCGGCTAATTTTGGCCAGATGGATTGATCGAGAATAATTATAAAAGGTTTATGACTCAATTGGTCAAAAAAAATAAGTTTAGGACTCAATCGGCACAATTGCAATAGGTTTATGACTTTTTTGGTAATTTTTCCCATTTAAATGTGGAATGAGTCTACCAACTTGAAGTTTTTTGTGACATAAAAATTAGTTTAAAGTATACGAGTGCATCAATTTGGGATAAATGCAGCATGGGTGAACCAATTCAGAAGTTTTTGTGACACAAAATTTAGTCTTAGTTAAATGTAACACGAGTGCACCAGTTTGGAGTTCCTTGTGGTATTAACCATAATATCAGAAATTAAAAAATAAAAAATCTTTTCAAGGTACATAATGTTCTCATTATGTCCAAAAGGAATGACCGTTTTATAAAAGTTACACATTATCGTAACCGGCAATGCTAACCGTAACAAGACTTTTTACTGATATTCATTTACTTGATGTAATAGGTTTTGATTCAATATATATGAAATGTGAGATTGCTGGGCTGTCTAAATAACGAATGTGGTCCTCTAATACTATATGATTCAAGAAATAAGTTCTAGTAGGAAGTCGTAATGACTTCGACATTATTGTCCATTACTTTATTCCATATTTGATTGCGCAACTAACAAAGATCCGGTAACCATGATCACATGAAGATTCCTCGAAGAAAAGGACGAATGTCACCGCGTTTGCACCAACTTCATGAAACCACTATATATAGTAGACCTACACCCCTGAACGTTTACCATACTTGGTAAAGCTTCAAAGGAAAATCTGAGACTAAACAAATGGACTACGAGGTTGTTGGTCTGATAATTGCCCTACTGCTTTGGGTTTTGTGGGCAATGGTGACGGAGCGCTGCCATCGTCGTTTGGAGGAGCGAGGACAGTTGCCGCCGGGGCCACGTTGGTGGCCTGTGGTAGGAAATATATTCCAACTGAGTTGGACTCCGCACAAGTCGTTCGCCAACTTGGCTCGTGAGTACGGTCCAATAATGACTCTTTGGCTTGGCTCCATGTGTACAGTGGTGATCTCATCGGACGAAGTGGCTCGCGAAATGTTCAAGAACCATGACGTCGTTCTTGCAGGAAGAAAGATTTATGAGGCCATGAAGGGCGACTATAGCAACGAAGGCTCGATAATCACAGCTCAATACGGTCCTCACTGGCGCATGTTGAGGCGCCTTTCCACCACCGAGTTCTTTGTTGCTAGGCGCTTAGACGCCATGGAAAGCGTCCGGAGCAGGTGCGTCGATAGGATGGTGCGATTCATAGAGGATGCAGGAGAGTCCGGCACCAAGTCCATTGATGTTGGGAGATTCTTCTTCTTGATGGCTTTCAATCTCATCGGCAATCTCATGTTCTCCAAAGACCTCTTGGATCCGAAGTCGAAGAGAGGGGCCAAATTTTTTTACCATGCCGGTACATGTTGTCGTTGCAACTGCACATAATTCACGATCATAATAACAATCAGAAAGTAAATTTAAGCATAGAAGAATACGTAAGAAGAAGAGGAAATCGTTATTCAAACGTAAAATAATATAGATCCATATTATTATTGGTGTAATTTCACTTTAATCTTTCAATTAAATGGCCCAAAAATCATTGCCAGAACCCCACATACATGTTCTAAGTATCATGTAGACTTGCAATGGACATGAATTCTCGCGTTTTCAAAAAAAAAAAAAAAAAAGTATGGGAGGGCTATGGGGCGATTTCAAATAAAAAATACTATCGCAATCTGACATGAGATGCAATTTTCCAGGTAAGGTGATGGAGTTGGCCGGGAAGCCGAATGTGGCGGACTTCTTACCGATTTTGAGATGGCTAGATCCACAAGGAATACGAAGGAATACGCAATTCCACGTCGAGCGAGCGTTTGAAATAGCGGGGCAGTTCATCAAAGAAAGAATGGAGAGCATGAGAGAAGGTGAAGTTGCAGAAGATAGGAGAAAGGACTTCTTAGACGTGTTGTTGGAGTTCCGTGGTGATGGTGCAGAGGAGCCTTCAGAGTTTTCTTCAAGAACCATCAATGTCATCGTCTTCGTAAGCTATCTTCTCTCTCTTTTCTTGTGACATACACAAAAAGATATTTTCAGGGCTATATTTTCTTCCGTCCTTAATTAGAGGAATTGTTTCCAAGGAACACAAACAAGTACATCTAATTAAGTTTACTTGCGAGTAATATCCGTATTAGTAATTCACTAATTATTGCTACTGTTGGTCGTGTGGCCACTGCTACAATAGATTGGATAAACGTGCAATGGTTTAGCCAATACTAACTCATATGATACAACAAACAAAATTCTCAAGGTCATACGCACGTAAAACCCTAATTACCATGAAATTTCCCAATCCATCGCTTTATACACCATGCTTCGTGGTCTCGGTGATCCTTTGATCCTATTAAGACCTTCTTTGTTATAATTATTGAAGTGTTGATTGCAAAAGAATTGAGATTACAATTACAGATTGAAAGCTTGAGCAATGTTAGGAGTACTAAAGAAATATTAGTACAATCTTTTTCTATAAATGAATGCCAATTTTTTATTGGGTGCTCTAAAGCCTGATTGTCTAATCGGTACCACTTGGTTCAACACTCACTTAGCTAATCATTCAAGGTATCCGTACCACATGCTTCAGCAATTAATTAAAACATGTCATTCACGTTATCAGTTTTAGTATGATTTTGCAATAGCTTTAGCATTTTCTCTGAATTTTTTTCAATTTAGTCATGTCTGTTTTTTTTTCCTATGACATATACAAACTTTTGACTTAACTAATTCTCATGAATGTAAACAAACCATGGGGTCCATATATCGAAATACAGCTTCATGCACAAGTTATTGAAGGTTACTCCTAAGATTACTCTGGGTGTGAGATATTGGGATTTAAATACGAACTCTCTTGCATCTAAACTAAGAATTTGACTAGTCTGTCAATTAGTGGAAGTACTTTATGTTATTGGGTGGGTTTAATGTTTATGTTTACGAAGATCATAAAAACTTTATATAGACATGAATGATGTGGTGAATAAAGTTAGTAAGAACTTGTACTACCTCATATAGAACTTGTACTACCTCAGATGCACTCTGCACATTTTTAGATGTTATTAACTATGATGCACGGACACATTCGAGGAGCTTCCGTGTTGTGTCAGACATCCCGACATGTGTCCGTCACGCTCGGACACACTCGGATATGTTTGGACACACGATCAATGGGTGTCGAAAAATCCAACACGCGGTTAACTCTTTCCGACACGCTTCAACTCGCGTGTCTGGAAATTGTGAGAAGCATGGTGGCTGCAAGGGCGGGTCTGCAAGTGCGAAGGTAGAGAAAATTGTTAAAGAAGGCGATGGAAGGTGGATGCAAGGGCGAGGGAGCAGAGGCAAGGGGGCAGAGGCGAGGCTGCGGAGGCGTCAGCATGGCCATGACTGCAAGGAGGAGGGTCGAGAATGCGATGCGTGGTGGAGGACCGAAGGCTGTGGCTGCGGCTGCGGCTGCGAAGGAGGGAGGCGCGCAGGCACGGCGACAAGCGATTGCGACGATGTGATTGAGAGAGAGCAAAGATTAAGATGAAGA
This sequence comes from Eucalyptus virginea, assembly GCA_014182375.1. NCBI lineage: Eukaryota > Viridiplantae > Streptophyta > Magnoliopsida > Myrtales > Myrtaceae > Eucalyptus > Eucalyptus virginea. The sequence goes on along the minus strand of CM024524.1, from coordinate 25,040,964 downwards.
GAATCGAGCGAGGAGGAGGAAGAGGAGGCCGCAGAGGAGGGTTTTAACTCTTATCAAAAAGAGTAGATGAAAAGAAAATTAAAATGAGGATTTTTGTGCGGAGGGATGACTGAGAGGATGATTTTAATTTTTAAGAGAAATGACAGCCTTGATGGGGGATGGGGGAAAGAAATGAGGGGGAGAAGGGGTGGTTTTGGTGGTGGGTGGGATGGTTTTTTGGTGGTGTGGTGGGATGGTTTCTGTGAGGGGGGTTTTTGTTTTGTGGTGTGGTGGGAGGAGGTTTTTTTTGGAAGAGGAGGTTTTGGGGGATGGTGGTTTCTGTGAGGGGGTTTTTGTGTCTGGGGGAGGGGGTTCTGGGGGTGGCCGTTTTTGTATGAGGGGTTTTGGTGCGTGGGGAAGAGGGGTTTGGGAGCCGGCGGTTTTTGTTTGCGCCCGGAGGGGTTTAGAAAAATTAAAATACTGAATATTAAATAATAATAAATTTTAATCGTTATAAATATAATAGATTTATATAAATAAATTGATTCTAATCTTTTGTTAGTCGTTAATTTCATTAATAAGTTTTATTAAAGTTAGGAACATGTTTTTAAATATGAATACACATTAACTATAAATATATCTTTCGAATTTCCTATAAATAGATTTATTAATATTATTAGTGTAAATTCATTATAAGCTCTTTTTATTATTTATTTATTTGTGAATTCGAATCAAATTAATTAAAAATAAAAAGTATTCATTTAATATATAACGTGTCCCAACGTGTCGGCGTGTCGTGTTGTGTCGTGTCACGTGTCCGTGTCACATGTCAGTGCTACTTAGGTTATTAACCTGGTGATATACTCAACTTATGCAAAACTTAACTCACGGTGACCCGTCTCTTTTCCCTTGAAATAAAATGGTCCCATATCTCTTAAAGATCCGGTTAGTGAGCTGATTACATCAATCATGGAAGGTTGAACCCCCTATTAGCCGCCATTGGACTGATTGTGAGCAAGCAAACATAAGGCTTGTCCTGTAGATGCCGATGCTTATGGCCCATCGCGTTTAATAATGGTAGAGACTATGTAGCATCTTAATCCTCATTGCATCAGCTTTTGTCGTATGAAATGAAGACCAAAACGGTATAATAAATACGAATTACTTCATCATTTAACTAGCTTTGCGCACGTCATCGCCGATTCTTTTGTTGGTTACCATGAATCAAGGATGATGCACATTTTCGTTAATATTCTTGCCTCTTTACAAAAGAGATCTATGAAGTCTCTTGACAAAAAATTCTTAAGCATTTGAATATGAAACAATTATTTAATCACTACATAAATTTCGTCACCTTAATCTGTATTCTTGGCTCTCTTTATCATGTATAAACTCCTTTGACTATGGCTGAGTAAATTTTACCACATTCATATATGTGGCTAATGATTTTTTGATAGGAAATGTTCACCGCGGGGACGGACACCACCACAAGCACACTTGAATGGGCGATGGCTGAGCTACTCCACAACCCCCATACCCTCGCCAAAGTCCAATCTGAGTTGAGAAGCACCATTGGCTTGAACCGAAAATTCGAAGAAAAGGATGTTGAAATCCTTCCTTACCTCAAAGCAGTCATCAAAGAAACCCTAAGGCTTCATCCACCTCTACCATTCTTGGTCCCGCACATGGCCATGAGCTCTTGCAAGATGCTTGGCTACTACATACCCAAAGAGACCCAAGTTCTAGTCAACGTGTGGGCAATTGGAAGAGACCCCAAGACATGGAAAGACCCTATGAAGTTCAAGCCGGAGAGATTCTTGGAGCCAAACACGGCAGATTACAAGGGACACCATTTCGAGTTCATTCCATTCGGATCAGGGCGTAGAATGTGCCCTGCTGTGCCGCTCGCCTCTCGAGTGCTTCCATTGGCGTTGGGGTCTCTGTTGCATGCATTCGATTGGGTATTAGCAGGCGGCACGAAGCCGGAGGAGATGGACATGAGTGAAAGGATGGGTATTACATTAAGGAAAGCCGTTCCATTAAAGGCAATACCTATTCCACATGGAGGACATAATAATCAGAGCGGTGGTCATATTGGAGTTGCAAACATGTGAGTTGGTGAACTTTTCTTCATAAAAGTTATGGATGAAACTAATAAGGTCCTTTTATTGTGGAGTTACTAGAATGAAGAGGAATACTAGGTAATTCCTTTGTCCTATTTCAACTTCACCGTAGAAGTTGAAACATGTGTTTGTATTTGACCGTATCTATCTGCTTTTGCCACTAAATCTATGCAATATGAATGCCTTCAAAGAACAATACGCACTCATAACATAGAGTCCCTGCATATAGGAACTTGATATATGGTATTGATCAAGGGTAAAAACTACCCTTTGTCGTCATGTTAATTGGCTTTGTTCCAACTGATGGCATAACAGGTGAAAGTTCTCTTTAGATTTATCTTTTTAAATGACAATTCATCCGCTGAATGAAATGCAAGAGTGCCTGAATATTGGCTATTAATCAATAGAGCAGAAAATTTCATTTATTCTACCATAATAAATACATGAATTTGTAACTATAGGTTCTAGAACCTTAGTTTCATGAAAGTTAAAAACAAAAAATGGAAAAAAGTGCAGGAACATATGAGTAAGCGTCAAAAAACCAAAATGAAAAAAATAATAATTTGTGACCTAACTAATCAATGATCCCAATTACCTCAAAAAAAAAAAAAAAACGATCTATAAAGTTACAAATAGAATCTCTCAGGTAAAATAAAAACAATCATATAATAAAATCATATTACATTGCACACTTGAATTATAGGAGTAACACGTTCAAAGGGGTGCCACCAGTGCCAAGCTCGTCCCTCCCTTTGTGGCTGTGCTCACACGTCTCACACCCTTTGGTTGTCTCCCTCCCTCATTCTCTCTTTATCACAAGCGGAGTTCGACGGCATCGGTGTCAAGCTGGTTGCCCATTTGCGGAGTTCAACGCGACACGTGAAGCTATCCCTCGTTGCCTGAAGATCTAGACGCTCAACGCTGCCACTACAACCTTCGAGGACTCTGTCGCAACCCTCCCGAGGTTAGATCTCGAAGGGAGCTAAAGGATTGCCAAGCGGGAGCAAATGATTCCTCTCGTGATGCAATGCCTTCGCCTAACTTGGATTTTTTCAACAAGAAGTGTTGCTCTTATCAATCAATAGATCGCACTATCAAGAGGAAAATTGTCCAAAAAATCCTAAACCTATTACACTTTTGTCAATTCAATTTTAAATCTATTAATTTTATTAATTCAGTTATAAATATTTTCAATTTTTACCAATTGAGTCCATCCAATCAATTTTAGTTATAAAATATTGATGTGGACGCTAACTGTGTCACATAGGATTGTTGGTGCTGACGTGGATAATTTTTAATAAAATTTTAATATTTTTTGAATTTTTCTTTTCTTTTCTTTTCTTTTTGGCTTTCTTCTTTCATTTTTCGGTGGTCGACCGGCCATAGGCAACGGCCGATCACTAGCCACAGCCAGTCGACTGGCCTCACCTGCCACAAGCGAGGCTTGACTTGGCTAAGGGAGGCCGGCCTTGCGTAGGCTTGGCGAGGTCGACCCTCACCCGGGCCAAGGTAGCCTGGTTGGGAGATGGCCAAGTGACGATGATGCTGAGCAAGGCCACCCCGGCCTGGGCAAGAACCAACCTCGCCAAACCTAGCGAGGGAGCCCTTGTCAAGGCTTGCCTAGACTAGATCTAGCAAGGCCTCACCCAGGTGAGGGTCAGCCTTGCCCAGACCAAATCTAGCGAGGTTGGCCCTCGCCTAGGCTAGGGCAGCCTTGCCAAGCATCGCCGACAATTGGCCAATGCCTGGCGAGGCAACCCTAGCCTGGGTGAGGGTCGGCATCGCTAGATTTGGCTTGGGTGAAGCCAAGCTTTGTTAGGCCACGCTTGAGTGAAGGCTCCCCTCACCCGACTGGACCTTGCTTGTGGTGGATGAGACTGGCCGGCTGGCCGTGGCTAGTGGCCAACCACTGGAAAATGAAAAGAAGAAAGCCAAAAAGAAAATAAAGAAAAATAAAAAGAAGAAAAGAAAACAATAAAAATTCAAAAAATATTAAAATATCATTAAAAATTATCTACGTCAGTGTTGGCGGTCCTACATGACACCGCTGGCATCTATAATAATACTTTCTAGCCAAAATTAGTCAGATGGATTTAATTGGCAAGAAGTGAAAATGTTTAGGACTAAATTGACAAAATTAAAAGGTTTAGAACTGAATTGGCAAAAATGCAACATGTTTATGACTTTTTAGACAATTTTCCCCACTAACAAGATACAAACATTTTCATCAACCATGTACAATTGATCTCATCACATTTACAAAGTAGCTTGAACCCTACACAAAAATTTCCAAACAAATACAGCGACAATTTTGATAACAGAATAACAAAGAACAACGTCAGTATTCTCCTTTTTGTCCAACCCTCTTCTAGCTGCCTTACTCCTTATATGGCCATCTTCAATCAATCTATTGGAGACTATTTGAGAAGCGAACAGCCATTTGAGAGTTGTTAGGGACTAATGTTGAAGTCGGGATTGCCCATACAATCTTTCAGTCAAACAGCATCGGGTTTTCCAAAATGGAGGCTAGAGCTATCAACCTGACACTTCGCTGATCCCCCGACTATTTTAGGAAAAGTTGTCAATTGCTTCATGGTCTTTTCCTAGTTCTTCCGCTGCAATTTCTCAGCTGGCGAACGGCTGTCTTCTTTGTTCAATGGTCATCTTCCAACGAACACGTTACCATCATCCCTAGGAACTTGATATCATCACATACTCGGTATTGGATATCAGCATTGATCCTTCCATATTGGCAGAGCATTCCTGATTATGGTAGTCCAATCAAGATCACTTGTTACTGATTATGACACCATCTGTATTGTGACTTGTGTGAATTGGACCTGGTACTAACTCAACCTAGCCACACATTAGTAGCCATTAATTGCCGCTGTCATTGTCAAAACAGCATATGAGATTTTTCCAATACTTAGGCTGCCCAAAATGCCTTGAAATTATAAAGCAAAAACTCTGTGAGTCTCTTATCCTTCCGCTACTTGATTTTGAAAGGTGTTTGAAGTGGAATGTGATACAAATGGAGTCGGCATCTAGGCTGTCCTCATCCCAAGCCCAGAAGCCTCTAGTATATTTCAGCAAGAAGGTGGCGGAATTGAAGAAGAATTATTCTACTTACGACAAGGAGGTTTACGTGATTATGAGGGCTCTCGATCATTGAAGTCATTATTTTAATATTTGTTAAAGACATGATATGCTTCATTAGAAGTTGAGCAGCAAGAAGTATACCAAAATTATGATTTGCATTCTCGAGAACGTAGCATTTGCAATCAAAGACTTGAAAGTATACTATGCTTGATTTTCTGCCCTTGAACAGCTCGTAGGGTGTTATCTCCAACAATGGCCTCAGAAACACTGAATTCACAAGTAACGAGCAATAGCAACTACTTTTGCCCAAAAAGTAAGCAGGAGTATCACTTTCTATCATCATAATGTAACACTGAATTCACAATGGCCTTGAACAGCTCATAGGGTGTTATCTCCAACAATGGCCTCAGAAACACTGAATTCACAATGTAACGAGCAATAGCAACTACTTTTGCCCAAAAAGTAAGCAGGAGTATCACTTTCTATCATCATAAATTCTTGCCGTCTCTTGAAGATATTGATTCCTCCTACAACACCATTTTGTTGTCGGAGAATAAGGTGAGGAGAAATTGTGTACAAAACCATTTTTCTTGCAGAACTCTGAGAAGCTTTTATTTGCTGAAAATCATTCACTTGAGTGTTTATTTCGACAATTCGTCACATGTGACTTTCTAAATAATTTTTTACTCCTCTTGACTTTTTAAAAGGAAATTGAAGTTCATCGTAGAAATTCTACGTCCAATGTGGCATAAATGACCAATATGACGGTCTTTTGTGTGCTAGGAGGGTGAGGTGGAGTGAATCTAGAGGGAGACGTGGAACGAAGAGGGGAAAGAGGACGGCGGAGAATACAGGAATAAGGTTGGGAGGGGTTGGGGTAGGAGGGTCACGGAGACGACGCAGGATGGGGTCAACTTCAATGGTCAGATTGTGGAGGATTGCTGCGATCTCCCATTGAACATGCACTGCATAGTTAAGTCTTCTCATAAATGATATTTCATTGGAGCACATCGGGTGCTATCAGTCAACTCATAAGTTTAACTCATGTTTCGTCAATTGAACCAACACATTTGTTGTTCATGCAAGTATAAGTCAATTTCAGCTACAATTTAATTATATGGATTCCACGAGGAAGTTGCCAATTATGCGATGAATCTGATTTACAAGATTTGTTGTTGACTCCGTGGCTCCTGTTCGATTACCTTGCAACTCATTGTTCGTTGATCTTTTAAGGTGACTATTGGGATTCTAAGCTAGGTGCACAAATTTGGAGGATTGAGTCATGTTTCGATGCATGTAATATTAGTTAATGTTGAGACCCTCCCATTGGGAAATGAAGGGTTTAGATGTAATTTCGAGTTAGGGACCAATGGTTTTTAATCAGCACAGATTCTCCCAAGCATTTACCTCGCACGACATTGAGATTTTTATATGAATTTGATTACCCCTTTGAGAATTCTATAAGGAGTAGCCACTAGCATTTTAGGGCCAACTAAAAATCAAGTGAAATGTGGGAGTATACTTCATTTCCTATGAATTTGATTACACTAGTTATCTATCTAATGCCATTTTGATACCTAAACTTGATTATCCGTCGGCTAAGGTGTCCATACAGTCTTTTTACCAATTACAAGTCCTAAAGTTCTTATATGTTAAATGTCCATGCATTGTTTTTGTATTTATTATGATCTTAAACAAAACCTAACCACTCAAGTATGAAAATGAATCACAACATAAAAAATGATAAACAAGCAATTACAACGAACACGTATTAAATAATAATGAAGAATGAGTAAAAGATATAGTACAGTGAAGTAATTCTTCCAAAGTTGAACTAATTCTAATACTAAAATCTAACAACCTAATCAAGGCCTATTTTTTCTAACTAATTTTTTTTTTCTATTTTTTCAATTTTTAACTACACGAACCCTCACCTCTCTTTATGCTTTCCTTTGCTCTTCTCTCTTTTGTTCTACATTTCCATTCAAACTTAGATTTAGATAGGAGTGATCGATTCCTAGTCCAGTCCAATCCTATCCAAGAACCAAGAACTGGACAGGAACTGGACCAATTGATTGTGGAACTAGGAACCAAATCAATGGTCTGAATCCTTGGTTGTCCAATGGAATCAGTGAAAGATTACGACGATGCATTGGTTTCCCCTCCTTAAAAATCAAACATTTGCTCTTATACCCAAAAAGATCAAAATACTTGAAAAATTTTGCGAGCATCACACACTTAACAAATACTATCATGTATCTTAGCCAAAAGGCCGAGAGAAGCATGCTTTGGCAGGCGCACAGTTTGACCTTTACTTACAACCCCTTTTACGGTCTCTATTTGCCTGTCCGATATAGGACTCTTGGCATTTGCATGGAAGGTTGGACACAACAACAGAGACAAGCCAAAAGTCCCACATCAAAGGCATTTATATGGAAGGCTCGACACCTCAAGAGAAACAAACCAAACACATCGAGAGTCCCACATCAAATGACCATATTGAAATTGTAAGAGGGGTCATGAATAAAAGTTAAGCCATGCATTTTCCCAAAGCATACCTTTCTCAACTTTTTGTCTAAATATTTGCATCTCAACAACATTGAGAAAATTCCTACTAATTAAGAGTTCAAATTATTTCTTTAATAATTTTAAAGAAATCAAATTAAAATTTTAAAAAATAATTCGTCCAATCCAAATTGTTCCATTCTTGGAAATGGGAATTGGATCAAAATTCCAATTTTATGGAATCAGAAACCGAACATATGCCCTTAGGGACTAGGCCAAACCCTCGATATGGTTGGTTCCTTTTGCTCACCCCTAACTATAGAGAAATTTTTTCACAATTCTAACTTCAACCGGTTTGGTCCAGTCTAGGCGACTTTTCTTATTGTTTTCTCTCTCATATGTGGCAATGACATAGCTAAAACAAGAAAAATAAACCCAAAACAATGTTGCTTTGGTCCAAATTTGTTGTGTAATATAAATGTCGCGACCAATTTTTCGGGGTGTGAACCACCTAGGGTTTGGCTAATGGATTGTTAAGCCTAGACTTAACTCGGGTTCTCCCAAGCCCATACCAATTCGCGACTTAAATTCAAGTTCTTAACATGCAAATGATATTTCAATCAGGAGTTGCCACTAATCTATTTTTGGTGGGTCGATTAGAAACCTAAGTAAAGCAACGGGAATTTTACTTTACTCCTACGAACCAGAGATTTGAGTACGGGGACTTGATTACGCTAGATTTCTCTAACGCCCTTTCGGTACCATTTCTTTTATTTAAAAAAGGTTTTGCGGGCGAGCTTGAATTGATTTTAAACTAATTCCCTAACATGTGAGGTGTTCATGCAGTGCGCAAACCACCAATTTAACACCCAAGAAAGCAATTAAATAATGTAGAACTTACCTCAAAGCAACGAAAGCATCTGCAATGTTAAATTAAAATCCACATCAACAACCCCTGATTTCTAATTAACACGCAATTTTTATTTTGTTTTCGCTTAATTAATGAAAATCACGCAATATGTAATGCAATGTTAATTGAATGACCTAATTCTAATGACATGTAATTTTTAATTAAATAGTCCTAGCAAAAATACTAAATGACATGCATCTCAATGAACCTAACCCTAATGGCGTGCATATGACAATTTTTTCCTAAAAGAATGCATTTTATCCTAAACAATAAAACTAATTTAACCTATGACATTTTTTGTATTTTTCAAGAAATTCAAAATTAGGTGAAATGTGAAAATTACCTAATTAGATTAAGATCCTATTTAATTTATATTAGGAATTAGGTTGAGCCAAATCCTAATTTAAACTAAAATATTATCTTAACCTAAATAATCCTAAAATGCAATCTATTTGATAAAATACTTAAACCTATAATAAATTAAGAAAAAACATCATCTAAAATTAAACTAAATGCAATTCACCCTAATATGCAATGACGTGCAAAAGATGCCTTAATTTTACATGACATGTGCACAATGACTTTTTTTTTTTTTTTGTGTTTTTCCTTTTTTTTTTTTAATTTCGAAATTAATAATTGCCAAATAATTAAACATGTAATCCAAATTAAGAAAAACTAGCAACCTAAATTAATTGATTTGATTTTTTTTATTTTTTGAAAATTCGAAATAAAATACCTATTATGAACGTGTAAACCCTAAAACTACATTTTTTTATTTTTTTTTAAAGAAAAACTAATTTAAATAACACCACAGCAAATCAAGACATATTGATACCCAAATTGACGAACCATATCTCGCGCGTGAGATCGAGTTGGCCAATTTTACATAAATCACGAATCGGATCTCGGGCGGGAGATCGGATTTGGCAATTTTTTAAGTAATTGCGAGTCGGATTTCGGGCGCGAAAATCGGACCGACAATCACTAATTTCAAGGCAATTTCATATCATGGAAATTTCAATTTCACATTAAAGGAATAATTACACTAAAAGATAAAATAAAATAGCAAAAACAATAAAACAAAAATAAGATAAAGAAAATACCTAAATTTTTTTTGCTTTTCTCTTTTTCTTTTCTTTTTCCTAAAAAGAAAAAAGAAAAACAAAGCTGGTGACCGGTCCGGCGAGGGAGATCGCCGGCTAGGGTTCCGGCGAGGCTCCGGAGGATGGCGTGACGGCGGCGCGGCACCAGAGGGGTTCGGAATCAGCACGGGGCGGCGTCAGGACAGCGACGCCGTGACCAGCGGGCAACAGGCGGTTCGGCGCGGGTCGTCGGGGCTCGCGGACGGTGGCAGATCTGGAGCGACGGCGTCGGGGCAACTCCGGTGTGGCGAGATCGGTGTCCTCCGTGGGGCGGCGCGAGCTGGAGTGCTGCAGATCGGCAGCAGGGGCTACTGGTGGCGTCGGATCGCGGCTGGGACAGCGACGCGACGTCAGGCGGAGGCGAGCCGGGGCGCTCGGGTCGCGGCTGCTGCAGGAGATCTCAGATCTGTCGGTGTCGGAGCTGGATCGAGACGACAGGGGGCGAGGCAGGGGCTGCGACGCGTTCCGGCGAGGCAGATCTGGGCAGATGCAGGCTAATCGGCGACGGCGGGGCAGCAGAAGCGTCAGATCGTCGCCGGATCTGGGAGTTGCAGGCGACGGACCGATCTGTTGGGTCGACAGGCGCCGGGGTTCGCGAACGGAGATGCGGCGGCGAAACGTCGGGGGGTGGCGCACAAGCTTCGGGCGCCGGGGCTCGCGGTCGGAGATGTGGCGCCGGTGCGGCGCCGGCGGGGTCGGGGACCCTCGGGGAAGATGAACAGTCCCCGATTAGGGTTTCGCCCCTTTTTTACTTTTTCTTTCTCTTACGTCACCACTTTTCACTTTTTACTTTTTTTTTGTGTTCTTTTTACTCAATCGAAAAGAACCTCTTTTCCCCACCGTACGCGACTCTTTTATACACAAAAAAAATATGTATCTTTGCGGTATATTTCATCTGCCAATTTCTTTCGTGTAAAATTCCATGAATATATCATTTCACCCCCGCTGATATTTTTTTGCATATTCGCTCAAAAAAATTTCCCTTTTGCGTAAAAACGCATCTCCCAAAACAGTGTATATTACTTAAATATGTGAAAAATCTTAATGAAATATAACACAAAATAAAATTTCCTAAACTATATGCCATGTGATTATGATTTTTTATTTTTTTTTAGCAAAAAATTAACCCCAAAAATTTAGGTGTCAACAATAAATATTAATTAAATTAAATTAATTGAAAAAATAAACTAAATTAAAAGATGGAAGAGGAGGAGGAGGCAATAAAACAAGCAAGGGCCTGCACGAGCCTCACCGTCGTCACCACCCAACCCACCCTAGTCAACGGCAACCCTCGCTAGATTTGGGTGAGGGATGTGACCCTTGCTTATAGTTAGCTAGAGTCACCAGTTTCTCTAGTCGGGGCCCAACAACCCCAATTGTCCCTTGCCCCACCATTGTTGGCCCATTCTAGCTTTTGTTATGTTTTTTTTATTTGTTGAAAAAGCAACGTAAGACTTCACGTTAACACCACACCACTATTTTAGTGATTAGTCAACCACATTAGTATTTTCATTTACTTTTTTAATGTAATAACTAATTTGAAAAAAAAAATAATACGGTGCCGTGGTCCTTTTTTTCTTTAGCTTCAACCATAGAAGTAATTAAAGGTGTGTATCTTATAAAATTTATATTTAAATTCTTCCAAAAGATTAACTGGTTGCCATGAACTTGTGCAACAAATATATGGACAGAATTGCACCGTCACTAATTATTAAATAACATTACCGTCTTCTTAGCAAAGTTCTTTTCGAATTGGTTGACCACCCTTTCTATTTGCTCCTTTGTATTGTAAGAATTATTGTGGCCCATATTATGTGATTTATTATATGGTTTAATAATTATTGAAATGCTATAATTAATTATTAGGGGTTACGAGCGGCGGAGCATTGTAAGAATTATTGTGGCCCATATTATGTGATTTATTATATGGTTTAATAACTATTGAAATGCTATAATTAATTATTGGTTACGAGAAGGTACGACTCTAATAAAACGAAATGGTATATCGCTTTGATGGAAGGCACCTTTTCAACGAACGTATAAAAGAGTCCGGTCCTCTCTCCACCCACATACGAACAACAAAAACAGAAAGAACGTATTCTCTCCTCCATCAATTGAATACATTAAGGTTTAGTGGGTTAAGGGAGAGAAATCGGATTTCTTCTTTTGGATCAAGTTCAAGCGTAACGTTATGGATAAAAGTATGTCTTTTGTGAGAATCATGAAGATCAAAGATCCTTGTTATTTTTACTTTGAATTTCCGCAACAAAGTATTGTATGAATTTTTTTAACAGTTGGTATCAGAGCGTTTGATTTATGATCTCATGATTTTTCCGTTTAAAGAAATATTGTGATTTATGCATTATGATTTATTGAATGATCCTGTTCGTAGTATTTGTTGTTGTTGAAATATTTTGAAAGGTTCTGTTAAAGAAAATCCGAATGATAGAATGTTCTTCATGGGCGAAAATTATGAAGAAAAGTTACTGTGCACGAATGGAAAAGGACAAAAATGGAGTAATTCGGAATTTTAAGGATAAAAATGGAGGAATTCGGAATTTTGAGGGCAAGGAAGAAACTCGCCGGTTCCGGGTAAAATCCGGCCACCCACCGCTTGATTTCGCACCCACACCGTCGCACTGCCATGAGGATCATTAGCCATGAGTTTTTCCGGTATATGGGTGTTCGCCGGAGGCTAATCGAGCGGCGGAAGCGGCGGTGGTGGAGGGTTTGTGTTTGGGGAAACTTTGGTTTGATTTGGGGCCAATTTTTGGTCATTTTCTCCGAAACTTGGACCCATGTGGTCGTGCCGGCATGCTCTTCAAAACCCATTAATTATTTGTGTCTGGAATGGGCTGCCGGAGAAGAAACGGGCGGCGAAACGGCGGTGGAACGGCGAAAAACCGGCGAAAATCGCGTCGGTGCGCGAGGAAGAAGGCGCGTGGGCTCCACGCGCGCTGCAGTTGCAGGCGCGTGGAACCCACGCGCCACGCGCCGTAACGCGCGCAGCGCTGCGCGCGTGGGATCCACGCGCGCGGGGCTTCCCGCGCAGTTGCAGGCGCGTGCGCGGGCGCACGCGCGCGCGGGGCTTCCCGCGATGAAGGCGCGTGCGGCACGCGCCCGCCGAGGACGAAGGCACGTGCTCGGCACGTGCCCGACGTCCCGCGCGCCCTATTTACATTTTTTGCCCCTATGCCATTTTTAAAATTCCTATTTTGCCCTTCTTTAATTTATTTATTGTTCTGCCCCTATTTAATTTATAATTACGATTCTGCCATTGCTGATTATTTACCATTTTGCCCCTGGATTATAATTTTATGGTTCTATGCCCTTATGGAATTATGATTTTACAATTTTACCCTTATGCTTTGATTACGGTTTTGTCCTTGTGTGCAAATTTGGTAAATATTTGTATTTTACAATATTGAAAATTCATATTATGAATGGTTTGTTAGTCACCAAAGTGGCCGAACCTTGAAGTCTTTTGAATTTTTGATATTGTAAATTATTTTATTCAATTACCCATGATTAATTGATGCTATATATGAAATTGATATGTTTTATATCATTATTGGAGTTATGGGTATATTGAAGTTCATTTATTATAAGAACTTAGGGATTAACCCAAAGGTTAATTATTTTCTTATAATTCATGAACATGATGGTTGATAATTAATATGATTTGTTAAATTTGTTTGTATATCCAAAGATAACAAATAAATTTTAATAAGATATATTTACAATTATCAAATAAAAGTTATTAGCATCATTATGGTTTATATATATTTGTATATCATAGGATCGCCCAAAGGAGAACTATGATGTGCATGTGTAGTTTAGTTTGAATCGATTAGGTGATATTCTCAAAGCATTAATGTATGAGTATTTTCTTGCACATTTGTAGTATCTACTGTTTCACTCCATTCGCACGCCTCATCTGTTCCCTTATTCAATGGGATAAATTTTCTGATTGGAGTGAACAAGTCCGGTTTCACTTAGGTGTCCTGGATCTTGATTTAGCGCTTCAAGCCGAGAAACCAGCTGCTATTGCGATGAAAGTAGCGATGATGAAAAGTCTTTCCATAAAGCTTGGGAAAGATCGAACAGATCGAGCTTAATGTTTATGCGAATGACAGTTGCAAACAACTTAAAGACTTCTCTTCCCAAGACTAACAATGCTAAGGAATTTATGAAATTTGTGGAAGAGCGTTCTCAAAAGCTGGCCGATAAGTCACTTGTCTGGTACACTGATGAGTACACTGACCACCATGAAATATGATGGTTCGCGTACCATGCATGAGCATATACTTGAGATGACCAATTTAGCAGCAAAGTTAAGGACTTTGGGAATGAATGTGGATGAGTACTTTTTAGTACAATTTATACTTAATTCCTTACCTCATGAGCAATATGGGCCATTTCAAATGAATTACAACACTATAAAGGATAAGTGGAATGTAAATGAATTGGCCAGTATGTTAGTTCAAGAGGAAACAAGGATAAAGAATCAAAAGGCTCATTTGTTCATCTCTCAAGTCATCAAGAAGTTCGAAAGAATTTTAAGAGGAAAGGTGGAAGGAGCAAGAAGAAAGGACTACACATCTTGAATGACTCTTCAAAGGCTTCTCAAATCCACAAGAAGGAACGCAATCTTATTAAGTGTCATTTTTGCAACAAAATTGGACACTTGAAGAAAGATTGTCTGAAATTTAAGGCTTGGTTCGAAAAGAAAGGTAAGCCTTGTGCTTTGGTATGTTTTGAATCAAACTTTCTTGAAGTTCCTTATAATACTTGGTGGATTGATTCTGGTGCCACCACTCATGTGTCAAATACGATGCGGGGATTTCTTACGATCCAAACTATAAAGCCAAATGAAAGTTATGTGATTACGGGAACAGAGACAAAGCTCCGTTGAAGGCATTGGCACTTATCGTTTGATCTTAGATACTTGGGCATTATTTGGATTTGTTTGAACCCTTTATGTACCTACATTTTCTCGCAATTTAGTTTCTTTGCCAAGACTTGATGTGGCGGGATTTTATTGTAAGTTTGGATCTGGATCTTTCGGGTTATTTAAGAGTGATACTCTTATTGGAACTGGAACTTTATGTGATGGTCTCTACAAATTTAGACTTGATAATACTTTTGTTGAGACATTAATGACCATGCATCATAATGTTGGCACTAAACGAAGTTTGGTGAATGAAAATTCTGCTTACTTGTGGCATAAACGGTTGGGTCATATATCCAAAGAAAGAATGCAAAGATTAGTGAAGAATGAAATTCTTCCAAATTTGGATTTTACTGACCTTGGAGTGTGTATTGATTGTATTAAAGGTAAACAAACAAAACACACTAAGAAAGGTGCTACAAGAAGCACAGAGCTTCTTGAAATTATACATACCTTGACATATGTGGTCCTTTTGATGTTCCATCTTTTGGTAAGGAAAGCTATTTCATAACCTTTATTGATGATTTTTCACGTTATGGTTACATCTATCTATTGCATGAGAAGTCTCAATCAGTGAATGTACTTGAAGTGTATATTAAAGAGGTTGAGAGGCAATTAGATAGAAAGGTGAAAATAGTAAGATCGGATAGAGGCGGTGAATATTATGGAAAGTATGATGAATCGGGACAATGTC
Organism: Eucalyptus virginea; assembly: GCA_014182375.1. NCBI lineage: Eukaryota > Viridiplantae > Streptophyta > Magnoliopsida > Myrtales > Myrtaceae > Eucalyptus > Eucalyptus virginea. The sequence continues at coordinate 25,025,561 of CM024524.1, read as the reverse complement.
CAGGTCCATTTGCTAAATTCCTTGAAAGACATGGCATTTGTGCTCAATACACAATGCCAGGTACACCACAACAAAATGGTGTAGCGAGAAAGGCGTAACCGTACTTTAATGGAAATGGTTAGGAGTATGATGAGTCATTCATCTTTACCCTTGTCTTTGTGGATGTATGCTTTAAAGACTTCTATGTACTTATTAAATAGGGTTCCTAGTAAGGCAGTTCCAAAGACTCCCTTTGAACTGTGGACGGGAAGGAAACCTAGTTTACGACACCTGCATGTTTGGGGTTGTCAAGCAGAAGTAAGAATTTACAATCCACATGAAAGGAAATTGGATTCAAGAACGACTAGTGGTTATTTCATTGGTTATGCAGAGAAATCCAAAGGGTATAAATTTTATTGTCCTAATCATAGTACAAGAATTGTTGAATCTGGAAATGCTAGGTTCATTGAGAATGGTGACATCAGTGGGAGTGAAAGAATGCGTGATGCTTGCATTCAAGAAGTAAGGGTAGAAGTTCCTATGCCTAAAGCTTCTAAAGTTGTTGTTCCTGATATTGTAGTACAATCTAACAATAATCGAGAACAACAAATTAATGAACAAACACTCAATAATGGAGATGTCAATAATGAACCTCCAATAGCCGAGTCACAAGAAATAGCATTAAGGAGATCTCAAAGCGAAAAGAGGTCGGCTATTTCTGATGATTATATAGTTTATCTACAAGAGTCAAGAAATTGACTTAGGAATTGGAAATGATCCGATTCATTTTCCCAAGCCATGAAATGTGAAGATTCTAATGAATGGTTTAATGCCATGGAAGAAGAGTTAAAATCCATGCATCAAAATCAAGTTTGGGATATAGTTGAATTGCCTAAAGGATGCAAGAAGGTCGGGTGTAAATGGGTCTTTAAGACCAAGCGCGACTCAAAAGGCAATATTGAACGACATAAAGCCAGACTTGTTGCAAAGGGTTTTACTCAGAAAGAAGGCATTGACTATAAAGAGACATTTTCACCAGTCTCTAAGAAGGACTCACTTAGAATCATTATGGCTTTGGTGGCTCATTATGATTTGGAGTTACACCAAATGGATGTAAAAACCGCCTTTCTTAATGGGAATTTAGAAGAAGAGGTTTATATGGACCAACCCGAAGGCTTTTCAATTAAAGGAAAGGAACACATGGTATGTAAATTAAAAAGTCAATATATGGACTTAAACAAGCTTCCCGACAATGGTATCTTAAGTTTAACGATACTATAACTTCATTTGGATTTAAGGAAAACACCGTTGATCGGTGTATATATATGAAGATTAGTGGGAGCAAGTTTATTTTTCTAGTTCGTATGTTGATGATATTTTGCTTGCTACTAATGATCTTGGTTTGTTACATGAAACCAAGAAATTTCTCTCTAAGAATTTTGAAATGAAGGATATGGGAGAGGCAACATATGTGATAGGAATAGAAATATTCCGTGATAGATCACAAGGATTATTAGGATTGTCTCAGAAAGCCTACATTGAGAAAATTTTAGAGAGATTTAATATGAGTAAATGTTCAGCAGGAATAGTTCCAATTCAGAAAGGTGATAAATTTAGTCTTATGCAATGTCCAAGAAGTGAATTGGAACGAGAACAAATGAATAATATTCCTTATGCATCTGTTGTGGGGAGCTTAATGTATGCACAAACTTGCACCGGACCGGACATCGGTTTCTTTGTCGGAATCTTTGGGCGTGTATCAAAGTAATCCGGAATGGATCATTGGAAAGCTGCAAAGAAAGTTCTTAGATACCTGCAAGGAACGAAGAATTATATGCTCACGTATAAAAGATCTGATCATCTCGAGGTGATTGGATATTCAGATTCAGACTTAGCCGGATGTGTCGATACAAGAAAATCAACGTTTGGCTACTTGTTTCTTCTAGTTGGAGGGGCAACTTCATGGAAGAGTGCAAAGCAGTCAATTATTGTTGCATCCACTATGGAAGCTGAATTTGTGGCATGCTTTGAGGCTACAATTCATGGATTATGGCTGCGGAATTTTATTTCAGGACTTGTGGTTGTCGACAGTATTGCCAAGCCGCTGAAAATTTATTGTGATAACTCTGCAGCAGTTTTCTTCTCTAAGAACGACAAGTATTCTAAGGGTGCTAAGCATATGGAGATCAAATACTTGTTTGTCAAAGAAGAAGTTCAGAAACAAAGAGTGTCAATTGAGCACATTAGCACCAATTTTATGATAGCAGATCCCTTAACAAAAGGACTGCCGCCCAAAACATTTAATGAGCATGTTGAAAAGATGGGCGTTATTGGACGTCATTAATGTTTGTATTATGATTGTATTGAGTTTATGTATTTGACACTTTGAGCTCACTTACATGTTTCTGATATTTCCTGTTTTCTATTTAGTATACATTATGGAAATAGATGAATGTTAAAAGGATAGTTTCTAAAGAAACATTATGGTTGGACTATTCTTGTACTTCTCATTTATGGATCATGTTAAGTAAAGTGCTATAGTTGTAGTGCATAGAAGGGACTATGTCGATTAATGACATACAACCGCTATGACTCGCATTAGTTTTCTTTACTTAATTGTGATTATTATGTGATTGCCAATTTAATGAAATTTTATAGCATAATCTTATTGTGCACATTATAGTCTTTATTAAACCATGAAAGGAGAATCATATGGGCCAAGTGGGAGAATGTAAGAATTATTGTGGCCCATATTATGTGATTTATTATATGGTTTAATAACTATTGAAATGCTATAATTAATTATTGGTTACGAGAAGGTACGACTCTAATAAAACGAAAGGGTATATCGCTTTGATGGAAGGCACCTTTTCAACGAATGTATAAAAGAGTCCGGTCCTCTCTCCACCCACATACGAACAACAAAAACAGAAAGAACGTATTCTCTCCTCCATCAATTGAATACATTAAGGTTTAGTGGGTTAAGGGAGAGAAATCGGATTTCTTCTTTTGGATCAAGTTCAAGCGTAGCGTTATGGATAAAGGTATGTCTTTTGTGAGAATCATGAAGATCAAAGATCCTTGTTGTTTTTACTTTGAATTTCCGCAACAAAGTATTGTATGAATTTTTCTAACAAGCATCCCCTCATCTAGCGATGCTGGATCTCCGCCCTCACGAAGCCCTGGGTTTTTGATATTGTCATCCTCCTCCTTTGATGTCGACAATTAGCAGCGGCGGGGCTGGCGGTGTTGGATCTCCGCCCTCACGAATATTAAAATATAAAAATTCAATTTTTTCGTGAATTAAAAATATTAAAATTCAAATTTTGATAATTTTTCCCAAACAATTAAATTAGCTAACGAACGGTGGAAAATATTTTCCACTCAAAATTTAGGTTTCGGCTGAACACTAGAAAATAGAGTCATTTTCCTGGAAAATGACTTCTAGAAAAAATATTTTCCGGAAATATGATATTTTCCGCGAACGAACGGATCTTTAGTCTGATCTGCATCCTCAATTTCTTTATGCCCATTGATTGGCTCATTCACCATCGCTTCGCAAGGAAGGTGCGCTTTGAGTTAGCTTAGGCTGTACTTATCAGGTTCACAGTGGTTCATTTACACTATTTGTAGAAATAAATGAACAAACCAGCGTCTACTGAAATGATTTTGTTGGAACGAATACTCCCTTTTTCTCTTCGGAGATGCATCACTCCCAGCAAGTTTGTCCTTCCTTTGCAATCGTTTTATCCATCTAGGGTTTCTCCACATCAGTTCCATTCGCTTTTGTATATTCTGCAAAAGAAAAGAAAAAAGGCACAAGTCAATTTTGAAACAGATCGATTTTGAATTGAAACGAGCAACAATTTTCTTCAATGACGCATTCAGCAGTGACTTAGTCCCCCTGATGAAAGAATGCTTTACATGTATAATCTGCATAAAACACAATAATGGATGACCTATGTAGAGTTGGAAAAATATTACCTTTTTTTTTCCTCAAAGGTGTTTTTTTCAATTTTGACTTTCGACGTTTTTATCCTTCAACGTCTTGAAAGTAAAAGTAATTCCTGCGGCTCTCATATCGCTTGTCGAAATGAACCCTTCCATCGTGCTCACAGCTCAGCAGATTTTATTTCCAAGAATTCACGTGCAGCAACTCTTGAACCGATATTAATGTCACATCATGCCCTTTGCAAGAAGAGAGTTCTTGAGCTCCCAGCGGCAACTCAAAAGTAAATTTGCACTCTCATTAACCAATATAAATGAATTTGCACACCCATTAACCAATATAAATGGTAGGATTCGTTCCGATTCTGTTTGAGATCCTTGGATTTAACCATGGAAAGCATGCTAGTGTCTCGGATTTGTATTGTTAAATAGAGGCCTTACATCTATTTAAAGGGACAGTTTAGAACATGAGGCTTGAGAAGATCTAGGTCTGTGAGAAATTAAATCTCTCTCTCTCTCTCTCTCTCTCTCTCTCTCTCTCTCTCTCTCTCTCTCTCGGATTTGTATTGTTGAATAGAGGCCTTACATCTATTTAAAGGGACAGTTTAGAACATGAGGTTTGAGAAGATCTAGGTCTGTGAGAAATTAAACCTCTCTCTCTCTCTCTCTCTCTCTCTCTCTCTCACAGTGTTTGTTTTCATCGACATCTCCGTTTCTCTCACTCCTCTCTTGGTTGTTGTTGTACTATCTTTTCATGTATTAAGCTTCAAATTTTAGATCCTCCTCCATTTTTCCTGTCAAACACAAGTTATTCCATTCCTGTAAAATATGAATCCTCTATCCATAACAAATTTTCTTCCAGATGCTTTTCTGGGAGCCAGAGATGATATTGCCGTGCAAATCCAATTGTTATGGACATTGTTTAAAGCTCCATTGCTTATACCACTCCTGAATATGGCCATTCTTCTATGTTCAAGCATGTCTTTGATGTTGTTCATTGAAAAGGTTTACATGAGCATCATCATTCTTTTGGTGAAGGTGCTCGGTCAAGAACCTGAGAAGCGTTATAGATGGGAACCAATGAAAGACGACATCGAAGCGGGTAACTCTGCTTATCCCACGGTTCTTGTCCAAATCCCGATGTACAATGAAAGAGAGGTTTTCTTCTTTCTTGTTCCAATTGACAGTGCATCATTGACTTTTATCAGAATCAGCTTTGTTCAATTTATTTGATGGCATAATTTCGGGTAGATCAGGTTTATCAGTTCTCCATAGGAGCTGCCTGTGGACTGTCATGGCCTTCGGATCGTATGATAATCCAAGTTCTTGACGATTCAACTGATCCAACCGTTAAGGTACCAAAAAAACCACCAAGCCATATATAGATCGTTTCATTTAACAAACCCAACAAAAACCCTACATTTTTCTATGAGTTTACTAATTTAAGACATTATTTTTTATTAGTTTCAATATATTATTTTTGCATGAAAATGATAGGATATGGTGAAGCTAGAGTGCCAAAGATGGCAAAGCAAAGGAGTCAACATTAAGTATGAGATAAGGGACAGCAGAAATGGGTATAAAGCAGGGGCTCTCAGGGAAGGCATGAAGAGGAGCTACGCGAAGCAATGCGATTTTGTAGCCATCATTGACGCTGATTTTCAACCGAAGCCTGATTTTTTAAGACGAACTATTCCATTTCTTGTTCACAACCCTGAACTGGCTCTCGTTCAGGCTCGTTGGACATTCGGTAATCTCTCTACTTATCAACGTTTTTCATGCAAATTTTAGGTTTCTGGCCTTGATCAAATTTGCACTACTTTAGGTCATTTGGTTTTTCCGCTACGAAAGATGGGATAAAAACATTGTAAGAACAATTCAATGGTTAGATGTCAACTAAATCATAAGTAAGTTGCTCTCGATTATTCAACCATTCGATAACGGAGTCTTTCTTTGATGAATGAGACAAATTAGCAAATCACCTAACATTACGAACTTCAAATGTATGTTTAATAAGGTCTCATAACTTACAGTTCCTTGTTTATAGATTCATTGGGGTTATGCCACATTATAAAATATGTTTTAGCACAACGATGTTACTCCAAATAAATTTGGGATCCATACTAAATAAGTCCCACTAAAAAAACGCAAGATACTGTGATTAATACATTATAGTAGACTAGGCTTCTTTGGTAAAACTAAAAGATAAATCTTGAAATTTGATCATTGGCTTCAAAGAATTGAATATTAAGCATTTAGAACAGAAATTTTTAATAAAAAAGTAGACAATAACTTAATAGAAAACTGAGTATTATTAATTTCTTACCGAATACTGAATTGTGAATAGTATCTAAACAAGTTCTCTGGGCACTATATCTGGCCAAGTTATGCTAATAAAGCCTTCGGCAACGTTTGAAGGTGACGTGTTCAACATTTTGCTAACGTTAACACTACAGTGAAAAAAATAGAAAATAAAAATTCCTTTTGTTCCACTCGTAATCTCTCTTAAACAAGATGCAATTGGATTTTGACCTTAAGAAATTTTGTCCAAGTCACACTCCTCCGACGGTGTCCAATGACCTTGTAGGCTTAATTTGATTGAATTATTGTTTGCAGTACTTGATTACACAAATCGTGTAAGTAAAAAAAATGATTAAAAAAATTAAAAGTAAAGAGATTTGAAGGATGAAAAGTAGAACAATTCATTTACGAGAAGGGAAGGACTCTTAGCCCCTCCAATGGCTAAATGTGGCCTTGTATTTTGACTTGACGTTTATTAACAAGAGTCTCTCTCTTTGTGCATATCTTTGTGTTAGCTTGTGTTCGTCGAAGTGTCTCCCCATTAGAATTTAAAACTTTATTAGTTTAAAATGATTTCTAACACTAAACTTGGTCGATCCATCCTTATGGTACCACATGCTGACAATATTTAACAATAGATGTCTTTTCTGTGTGTGTGTGTGTGTGTGTGTGTGTGTGTGTGTGTGTGTGTGTGTGTGTGTGTGTGTGTATTTTGGCATGATAAATGGAAATTCATCGCTTCTTGGCAATTTAAAGAATGAGTGTTATTCATCTTTTTGTAAAGGGTAAATTTATGCTTTGTCGATACAAGGTATAAATGCTAAGAAAGCCAATTATATAAAGGACTATCCGGGTATTTCTTGAATTTAGGGACTCTTGGTGAAAGGACATTTTTATTTCTCCCAACAACTATTAGCTTAATCTACGAACTATAAAACTTTTAAACGACTAACCAAATTGATATTCGTATTTATTCAACAATTAAACACATCGATTTTCATAAAAATCAAGCCACGAGTCTTGTTCCATCTTACATGAAATTTGAGTGTCATAGAGTCCCCCACCTAAAGCAATTACATCCCCGCTATATCCGCCTAAAGTCTAGGACCTCACTCCAAATTTAGGAGGTGGCTCTTATTATGTAACAATTCATCCCAAAAGAGTTGAAGAGCCGTCTCCCCTTGGTACATTGTCCTGCGTAGCAAGTAATTTCCCGCCCTATGCTTTACTCAGATTTCATCTATACCCTCTAAGAGAATACTCTAGTTTAAACAATCAAGAGAGTGATAACCATTTAGAGATGGGCCGCAACTATAGATCAAGTCACAAGTCTTTTTGGTTGTGTTTGTTCGTATAGATTTTTAGCCAAAATAGAGTTGGATAGAATAGGATATGAATTCCAGAAAATTCGCTATATCTTATTCACTATTCGGTGAATCATAATAATAAAACCATATATTTTCATATCTTATCGTGTTCATTATCTAATAGGAAATATTTGTGTAAATGAACAGAAAAATGCATAAATAGAGGTGGCAAAAATCTCTCACAATTCACTCCTAAAGAAATCACAAATGCATAGAGAGAAACAATCTTTAGCAATCAATCCTCCATGATTGTAGGATCTAAATCTTAAATAGTAAAGGAATTTATTGCAACATTTATGAGTCATAGGTTCGACTATGACAAGAAATGTAAATAAGTTGTAGCAATATTAATGAGATAGATCTGCCAACAAATGCTAATTCTAGTAAGAGAGAGAAAGCATGATCATTTACCTTCTACAATTCCGAAAAGTAGAGTGTTTCGACTATTTCACAGCTTTTGTGAAATTTCAACATAAACCAGAGAGAGAGCTTTAATTCTCTCGTCATTTTTGTGGAGTTTGGACATGAACAAAAGAGCTAAGGAGGAATTGTGAAACTTCAATGGAGAGCTAAAGAAGAGTGGAGAAGGAGAGGGTAGGGTTTTTTTTTTTTTTTTAATAATCTCCTTGGCCATCATTCTTTGAGAATTCGAAAGATCTTTTCCAAATTTAAATTTGTTAATTTAAAATAGAGGTTCTTCTACTTTATTTTTTATTACTTATTTTTCTTATTATTTTCCCTCTCTCTTTTATTTCTTTTCTTTATTATTTCTTTTTTTATTACCTTCCATCATTCCTTATTTAAAATTATATAAATAATGAACTATACTAATATACTTAAGACATGAAACAAATGTAAAGACTAAATATATATATAGTATTATTAAAAAAAGAAGATATTCAAATACATAAATAATAATAGGATTAAATAAGCACAAACTTTGTTTTTACATTTGTTTTGTTATATTGAATCTTTTTTTTTTTTTTTTTGAACTTGTTAGAAGTTCAATAAAGGTAACTTTTATATCATGGACATAAGAATCCTATCCTCTTTTATCCCACTTCCTACATAGGAATTTTTTTTTTCTTCTGGTTTTATTTTTCTTATATTTGGCCTTATCTTGTCTCGGATAGGAACCAAATGCATATTTTGTCTTTTCTCTTAACTATCAATGTAGTTTTTGCGTTTCGTGAAATCATACCCAGGTTATTGTAGCTCATTCGTGTTATGCTCTGTCATGCTCACAAGGAATTTTTTTTCGTTTCTTTGATGGAGTTTATCTTAATTAATATGAAATGCCGATACGATTTTCTATTCTTGGTTTTCTCTCTCTCTCTCTCTCTCTGGCAGTGAACTCGGATGAATGCTTGATGACAAGAATGCAAGAGATGTCATTGGATTACCATTTCACAGTGGAGCAAGAAGTTGGGTCCTCCACATATGCCTTCTTTGGATTTAACGGTAAAGTCCCATTTTCTTTTCCTTCTTATACATTATTATGTACAAAAATTACACTACACAATGCCATGAATGCACGACATCTGACCCCATGAAATTATTTATGAGATATCAAATCATCATTTTATTAGAACATGTGAAGTTGATCTCATGTAATGAGCGTAAAATCATTTTGACACGAAACAATAATGCACCGTGGGCCACGATTTTCATATAAAAGAAATGGGCAATCTCTCAAAAAGTAAATCTACGTGTCTGATGTACCGAAGCATGAACAGAATTCCACACCTAACTCCACATCTAACGCATCTCAATTTTGTTAGAGATATTACGTATTTGTGTTTTGGGATATTATTAATTATATTAGCCATTAAACAGTGACTTAATTTTCCTTTTGCATACCTCAACTTAGATTAATGCAGTCGGACTACACAACATTAAGCTGAACATAAAGAGTAGAAATCCTTTGCGCACCTAGTCCGTACTAGTATGGTGTCTTTTCTCCTGAATTTCTTTTTCTTGTTATATATTTAGAAATTCGGAAAACTCTCCTCACATGTCGATTCTACTGAGCATTGTCTAATTTTAAAATCATATGTTTCTAAAGTTTTTCTTGGGTCTAAAATATATGTGACCCAACATCGCCCATGCGTGGGCCGTTGCATTGGTTGATAACCTTAAAGCTAGCATGTAGTGCTCTTAAGTGTACGGAAAAGATGACCTGTGATTGATGGATCTACTTTGATGGAATCCAATCATCTTCCTGTTAAAATACCGACGTAATGTCCCTGTGGCAATGACGCTGTATTAAAAAGTTGGCGATTTGTCCAGTATGTCAATAGTTCTCCCAAAGATTAGTCGAATTCTAGAAAAAGTGCATTAATTGTGAAAATTTTGAAAATTAGTTATTGGGTAATCATTCAAAGTTCAAGTAACCTAGTATATGTTTCCCAAGTAGTTATATGGTTATTAGTGGAAATTTTGCTTTGATAGCTATGTCATCACAAGTTAAAAGGACTTTTGTCACCAGAAAATGAAACTCTTTCCTATGTTCAGCCAAATAGACGTCTAGTCGTCAACCTAGAAAATTGGTGGATGTCTTTGAGTGGACCAACTCATCAAGTGCGTTGCAGCTCTCGCCTATGACTGGTGGAGGGAGATAGGAAAAAAAAAGGAGCGAAAAGAAAAGGAAAAAAAATGAAAATTTTAAAAAAATTGCAAAAATCATCTACATCAACTATTTTTGGTCAAAATTAGTTGGAAAGACTCAAATCATTAAAATATTTAAGACTAAATTGATTAAATCGAAAAATTTGAGACTGAATTGAACATTTTACAATAGGTTTAAGATTTTTTAGACAATTTCGTCTCTTATATTGTCATCATTCCTTAAGTAAAATCTGATGAACTTTTTCCACATTACACATATTCTTACCTTCAATTTTACATAGAAAGAACAATATTGTATGGAAAATGCATATTTGAAATCTTGCTTTGTATTAAGACCATATTAGATAATCATTTGTCCAGAAATTTCAAACTATTAATAAGGTCACTATAATGCACACTGGTTGGTTCGCTAGCATATTAATACTGTTTACAGAAAATTAACTTATTCTAATGTTAAAGCAATCAAATATATGTAAATCAAATAATTTAAGTCAAAATAAGTATGTAAAGAATATAAGCTAGCATGGCCAAAGCTTCAAAGGAAACTTTGAGCTTCTTCTTGAACGTTACTTCTTCACTAAAGTGTCTTTAGCATCATTAATCTAGCCCCACTGGCGAATATTTGCTGGGATTGCGTACAGGAACAGCTGGTGTGTGGAGAATTTCTGCAATTAATGAGGCCGGAGGGTGGAAGGAGCGAACCACCGTGGAAGACATGGATTTAGCCGTTCGGGCAAGTCTTAAAGGATGGAAGTTTGTTTATGTGGGTAGTCTTAAGGTACTGTTTGTTCAGGTAAATCTTAATTTTTTCATTATAAAGCACCACAAATAAGTAAAAAGTGGATGTTTCCTTATTGTTCTCATGAAGGTGAAAAGTGAGCTGCCAAGTACCCTTAAGGCTTACCGCTATCAGCAACATCGATGGTCATGTGGTCCGGCAAACCTCTTCAGGAAAATGGTTTTCGATATCATTAAAAACAAAGTGAGTTTCTTTGTTCATCATCAGAAATTGCAAACTACGGCAATTCGATGAACTGAGATTGATACGATTCCACAAGCATTTTTCATTGCAGAAAGTGTCAACGTGGAAGAAGTTGTATGTGATTTACAGCTTCTTTATGGTGAGAAAGATTGTAGCTCATATCGTCACTTTCCTCTTCTACTGCATCGTTCTACCAGCAACTGTTTTAACGCCCGAAGTCGCCGTCCCAAAATGGGCATCTATCTATATTCCTTCAATCATTACTGCTCTAAATGCACTTAGTACACCCAGGTTAATTTCCTACCACAGTCAATTAAAAGCAGAATGGAAAATTCATTTTGCTTTCTATCGACAACAGTTACTACATATTGTTGTTGATATATCTCATGACTTGCAGATCACTTCATCTAATGGTTTTCTGGATTCTATTTGAGAATGTAATGTCGTTGCATCGCACCAAGGCTACCATCATTGGCCTACTAGAAGGCAATAGAGTAAACGAATGGATTGTTACAGAAAAACTAGGAGATGCTCTCAAGAACAAAGCCACCACCAGTTTTGCCGAAAGAACTCGGCTCAGATTCACTGAAAGGTACAATCTCCTTACGATGCTCATATGATTTGATACATCGCTTATTTTAATGGTGACCAATGTTAATTAGTTAGCTTGAATTTTGCTTTCAGATTTCACTTCTTAGAGATTGGTGTTGGAGTGTACCTTTGCTTTTGTGGCTGTTACGATGTTGCCTTTGGGAAGAATCACTACTTTCTATTTCTTTATGTGCAAGCCATTGCCTTCTTTATCATGGGCTTCGGATATGTTGGCATCTTCGTTCCAAAGAAATAGCTTTGAACTTGAAGTAAATTGGATTTGCTTATTTCTTGTGCAGTACCTGCATCATTCATTTCGAAAGGAGTCTTTAAAAGACGGGAAGCAAATATAGGCAGAGTCTTAAGTGTTCAAGTTGATGCGGCTTGAATGAAAGAGTATAACACATCAGAATACATATGCATAACAAAAAGTAGGAAAATAGAACTTGGCTCAAATAATAAAAAAAAATTTAGGTACAGGACTAAAAAATAAATGGGGAAACCACCCCAAAAGTTCTTAAGGTTTTGTTGTAACCCAATCTTGCTGCCAATCCCTTTCACAAGGAAAGGAAGGGAAAATGTCGGGTTTAAGGATACTTGACCACAAAAGTTCCCTCATAGTTCTCAATCGCAGGGATGTCATCACCTCACCCCTTGAACGAACCTCTTGTGAGTTCACTTAATCGTGATCGTGAGCTCTTCCAAACTCATATTCCACGTGACAACGGAGTGTCGCAATCCTACCCTGATGCCACGATACGTCCCAATCGACAGTTTTAAGGTTGAAAAGGAATCCGGACGTAAAGATGAGTTTAAGGGTATTTTTAACAATCATGATAGCCCTCTCGAGATATACATCCACCAAAGATGACATCACTTCATCTTTATCGGCTTCACTATCTCAAGTATGCTAAATCACAATTGTGAATCTTTTCCTTAAGGTGTTGGAGAAAAAGTTGACAAAACTTATCTAAAGTCTATTTTGAAGATTTCCAGACTTCTATATTAAAGTTTGAAGACGACCAGACTTTAGTGTCAAAGTCTGTTCAACATCAGAAGTCTGCCCACTTTGACAAATTCTAGACTGAACGCAAGTGAAGAAAGAAGACTTATTCAGACGCGAGATTATCTTTCTTACTTCAAGAGATTGGTTCGTACAGGTTATATATAGCCTTATGGATGGAAATTTAAACTAAGTGATTGATTATCTTTATTGGAGACAATTATATCAAATCCTTTTGGATTGCAAGTAAATATGGAAAGAATCTACTTATGGAAATCAAGATCCTAATTGTATGGGCGAACAAAATTGACGGGCTTTTATCACAATCTTCAAACAGCTCGAGATCTCCTTAATTGATTCTGTCTGACGGGTTGATTGGAAGAATTCTTTTGGAAAGTGCCAACGGTCGAGAAGGCATAAAGGAGTATTTAAGGCGGACTCTCCAGTTGTTCGACAAAGTACGTGAATTTTTTTTTTTTCAAAGTCTCAAGCTTACCATTTTCTTGTCATTCGATATTCTAAGCTCAAAGTTGTACTCAAAAGAGAGAGAAACTTATAGTGTGACTTCGTGAAAGAATAATAGAGACTCTTTATTGTAAAGTTGAGATTACAAGGCTGTAAAATCTCTTTTGATTCTTAGTGGAAACCAGCAGAAGGCTATTAGCATGGAGAGTGGACGTAGGCTTGATCTAAGCTGAACCACTATAAATTATGTGTTACTATTCTCTTTCCCGAACTCCTTTATTTTGTTAGTAGTTCTATTTAACTGCCTAAGTCTAAACTCACTCAAAGTCTGTTATTCTTTAGACTCAGTTTTAGAAGCAAAATATTTTCACTGTTACTTGCGAAAAAATGTCTTCACACCTATTCACCCCCTCTAGATGTCCATACTAGCACTCACAATTGGTATCGGAGCCTGTGTACTTATATCATTGAAGTGTTTTTACTTCTAAGCTAAATATCTATGGCTAGTATTTTGGCTTCATGATTGGTTGAAGGTCAAAGCAACATCAAACCTCCTTACTTTGATGGAAAGGAGTACAATGTGTGGAATAATAAGATGAAGGCTTTTCTCAAATCCAAAGATCTCCTAGAGTGGGATGTGGTAGAAAAATGGATCAATCCCAAAGTTACATCAACCTTAGAAAGAGGAAAGGAAGTTGTAGATGCTGGTGAAACAACATAAGCAGAAATAACCAAGAGACAAGCTCTTGATGCTAAAGCTATCTACTCTTTATACTGTGCCTTATCTCTTGTTGAGTATAATCGAATTTCATCTTGTGAAACAGTAAAAGAAGTTTGGGCAAATTGTATGTTACCTACGAAGGAACTGATCGAGTAAAGGAAATGAAAATCAATATTCTACTCGGACAGTATGAAACCTTCAGAATGAAGCCTGGAGAATCTATAACCGATATGTTCAATTGCTTAACAAAGATTGTAAATGGCTTGACATATCAAGGTCAGCCAATTTCAGGACCAATGAAAGTCAACAAACTGTTGCCTGGGCTTTCAAAAGATTTGAATCATGTGAAGACCTCAATCAAAGAGACTCAAAGGATTATGCCTCTATCAGTAGATGAATTAATAAGCACATTTCAGTCATATGAAGTGGAGCGGATCAATGATGAGGAAGATCCTAAAGGTAAGAAGTCATTTGCTTTAAAATCTAACGATAATTCTGATGATGCAGATTCAGATGATGACATGGACAATGAGGAGCTAGCGCTTATGATTAAGAAGTTCAGAAAGTTGAATAGAAAGGGAAGAAGATTCAACTGGAAGAAGCAAAGCATGCAAAATTTCCAGAAGAGACCAACTGAGGACAATGAAATTAGCAAAGATGTAATATGCTTCAAATGCAAGAAAAAAGGGGTATATCAGACCTAACTATCCTTTGTTGAAGAAAAAGAAAGAAAGAACTGAGAAATACAAAAAGGCTCTCAAAGCTGAAACCTAGAGTGACACTGAGTGCAAGAAAAGTGAAGAGAAATATGCCAATATATGTCTAATGGCCGTTCCGATTCAGACTCAGAATCATAAATAAACTCTAATTCAGATTTAGATGAAAAAGTTAAAGTCACTATCAAAAGGAAGATCAAATGGTATTTGAAAAGTAGCTGTTCGAGGCAAATGACAAAAGACTCAAGCTGCTTTATAAAGCTTGTTAGATTAAATAGAGAAAAAATTTCTTCTGGAGGAAACATCAAAGGAAGAATTGTAGGTTGTGGAACTGTGAAGATTGGAAGCCTGACAATCAACAATGTTTCCTTGATGGAAGGTTTGAACTACAATCTACTCAACATAAGCCAGCTTTGTGACACTGGATTCAAATAAGCTTCTAAGAAGGTATTTGTTTTGGAACGAATTAAGACTTCTCCCAATCTTTCACTAGGCGAAGGCATGGGAATATTTATCTTCTAAATGTAAACCCAGAAAGTTCTCAGTGCCTTATTTCTATTCAAGATGAAGTAAGTTTCTGGCATTGAAAGCTCGGTCATGTTAACATGAAGCAAATTGCCAAGATTTCTTTTAAGAAGCTTGTTCGTGGTCTTCCCAACCTAGCTTTTCAAAAGTCTGAACTATATACTCCATGTATTTTGAGAAAATAGGTTAGAAGTACCTTTAAACTTGTAAATCAAGTTTCTACCAATCGAACTTTGCAGCTTCTGCATATGGACCTTTTTGGACCAACCAAAACTCAGAGTATTGGTGGAAAGAAATATTGCCTAGTAATCGTGGATGATTACTCTTGCTTCACTTGGGTTTACTTTTTGGTAAATAAGTCTGAAGCCTTCTCTTACTTCTCAAAATTTGTGAAGAATGTTCAGAATAAAAAAGGTTATGCTATTTCAAGCATACGAACTGACCATGGAGGTGAGTTTGAGAATCAGGACTTTGCGAAGTTTTGTGATGAATTTGGTTTTCAGCATGTTTTCTCTTCTCCATACACTCCAGAACAAAATGGGGTTGTGGAAAAGAAAAATAGATCCTTACAAGAGATGGCCAAAACCCTCTTAATTGAGAGCAATATATCCTCTTGATTTTGGGCAGAAGTAGTTTCTACATCTTGCTACATTATCAACAGAGTATTCTTGAGACCTATCATAGAGAAAACTCCTTAAGAAGTGTATAAAGAAAAGAAACCAAATGTTTCCTACTTTTATGTCTTTGGCTGTAAATGTTTTATTTTGAAGAATGCGAATGATCGATTTGGAAAATTCAAGGAGAAATCAGATGAAGGAATCTTCCTGGGCTATTCGACTACAAGCAAGGCCTACAGGGTCTTTAACAAGAAGACTCAATTTGTGAAATAATCTATGAACGTCAAGTTTCAAGACTATGTGTAGAATCTACCAGACCAGACTCAACTTGAAGAGTCTGAACCTGTTCTAGACTTTACAAAGTCTACTTCCCCCAAAGAGGTTCAAATTTCTGGAGAACAGCAACAAGCAGATCAAGAAGATTCAACTAAAGTAGAGGATCAACAGACTCTCAAACCAAACAACAACTGGAAGCACAAGTCAAGTCATTCCAAAGAACTTATCATTGGTAGCATTGATGAAGGAATTCCCACTAGATCCAAAAGAAGATAAAAGTCTAGTGCTCTAGCATTTGTTTATGAAATAGAACCAAAAGGTGTAGACGAAGTCTTGTCTGATGAAAGTTGGATAGAAGCTATGTAAAAAAAACTTAGACAATTCAGTATCAATGCTATGTGGGAGCTAATTCCAAAACCCAAAGGAAAATTCGTGATTGGAACGAAGTGGGTTTTTAGGAACAAGATGGATGAGAAAAGAAAAGTGGTCAGAAATAAGCAAGACTTATGGCAAAATGATATACATAGGAAGAAGGGATAGACTATGACGAGACCTATGCACCAGTAGCGAGGTTAGAAGCAATTAGATTATTACTTGTTTTTGCTTGTTATAAAAATTTCAGGTTATTCCATATGGATGTCAAAAGTGCATTCCTAAATGGATTAATACAAGAAGAAGTCTATGTGAAACAACCACTTAGATTTGAAGATCCAAGGAAACCAGACTCAGTCTACAGACTGAAAAATGCCTTATATGGACTGAAGTAAGCACCTCGAGCCTGGTATGAAAGGTTGAATAAGTTTTTAATTCAGAATGATTTGAAAAGGGAAAGGTTGATACTACCTTGTTTATAAAGAGAGAAGGAAAAGATTTTCTGCTCGTATAAATTTATGTAGATGACATCATTTTTGGTTCTCCTAACGAAAGTCTCTACAAGAAATTCTCTAGAACTATGTAGGATGAATTCGAAATGAGCATGATGGGTGAGTTAACTTTCTTTTTGGGATTGCAAATCAGACAATCAAAGAAAGGTATATTCATTCATCAAGAGAAGTATGCAAAAGATCTCATCAAGAAGTTTGGGTTAGAGAATTGCAAGAAGATGGAGACACCAATGTCAAGCTGTTCGAAATTAGACAAGGATGAAGAAGGGAAGAAAGTAGATCAAAAGCTATATGAAAGCATAATCAGTTCACTTCTCTATCTACTACATCTAGACCTGATATTTTGTTTAGTGTTTGCATTTATACTAGATTTTAGTTTGATCCCAGAGAATCTCATTTAAGTGCTGCAAAACGCATCATTAAATATGTGGCGACTTCTTCAAAGCTGGGCCTGTGGTATCCAAAAGAAGGAGACTTTACTCTTCTCGAATATTCAGACGCTGATTTAGTAGGTTGTAAAGTGGATAGAAAGAACACTTTTGGAACTTGTCAACTATTGGGAAATATGTTGGTATATTGGTTCTTAAGGAAGTAGAGTACTGTAACTCTATCAACAGCAGAAGTAGAATATGTGGTTCTTGGGAGTTGTTGTTTTCAAATTCTGTGGATAAAACAACAGCTAAGAGACTTTGGAATTGAAAAATCGTGTATCGAGATCAAATGTGACAACACCAGTGCTATTAATCTCACTAAGAATCCGATTCTTCATTCAAGGACAAAGCACATAGAAATTCGACATCATTTTATAAGAGATCATGTACAGAATGGGGAAATTATGATTCAGTTCATTGATTCGAAGAATCAGCTAGCAGACATCTTCACGAAGCCCCTGGAGAAAAATATATTTGAGTCTATTCGCACCAAGCTAAATATTATTTCTATTTTGGAGTAAAGTCTGAAGTGATCAGACTTAGAATTTCCATACGCTACTTCAGTAAGAGAATGTTTTGAATCTAGGTATTTTATTTTTTGAATGAAAAGGTATGTTTAACCGAACCGTTGCTTGCCTATTTTATTTTTAGAAGTTATCTTTTTCGAATTCTTGAATTTTTTGCAATTTTTATTTTCAGTTTATTTATTTTTTTTAAAAAGGCAGTTTTCTTTTTCCTTATGACGGTTTGATTATCTCTTTTTTTTGTGACCTTTCATCTTCTTTATATATCCTCTTGTATTTCTTTCGATCACTTCTTTTCAAAACCCTAAAATACAGACTCTCTACTCTCTTGTCTCTACTCTCTCATCTCTATTCTCAAGTTTGTTCCACAAGTTTCCACCTTTTTCACCCGAACCTGTCTATGAGATCCTCCAAGCCCTCAAATATGTCTTACCAAAGGAAATCCTCCCAGATTGTTAGCAAAAGGCCTCGGAATGTGCCAGTAGGGCAGACACATTTCGATCTTACAAAAGAAGATTCTCCTTAGACATCTCCATAGCACAACCCGAATGACACTTCACAAAATCCTCCTCATGAACCGTTGGAAGAGGAAGTTGAGCAAGATGTTGTTCCTCTCCATACCTTGACTCCCCAGGTTCTGTACAAGCTTTATGGTCATCTGAAAAGGGGTGGTTAACCAATGTCCATTATTACTAATTTTCTAAGAGAACACGGTCATAAGAATGAAACGTTGTTTCTAAGAACCATGGAACGTTTAGGAATACCAAAGAACGGAGCAACAGATGAGGCTAAGAGGGGTGATGAACCCTCGATCGGTCGACTTTGACATTTTAGACTCGATCAAGGTGAATTTGAGGGAAAAATTGGCTTTCCTTCAACTTAAAAACTTCTGCTCTGAGACAACTGTTGCGTATCCGAGGTTGATTGCCTTTTTCTATTCAAACCTGTCTTTTCTTGACCAAAATCGTTTCAAATTCACTATGAGTGATAAAGACTATTTAGTAGATGTTGACACATTAGCTGACATTATTGGGGGTGGAAAGGAGTGGTTTCCAACTAATAAGTGTCTTGGTTGGTCACGTAACAAGATTTCTTGTTAAGGATAGACTACCCGAAGGAGGCATCACTTATTCTAGATTGACAGCCTCAAATGTTTTGCTGCATAAAATAGTCATTAATGGCATCAGACCAAAGGCTACTTCAAAAACAGATGTTTCCAGATTTGAAGCAAGACTTATGTTTGCTATCTCCAATGGTATGAAGATTTCACTCCCTCATACTATCCTAATGCACATGTATATGATTGTTATGAAGGATAATGGACAGCTGCCTTACTTTGCGCTTGTTACAAAATTGTTCAGACACTTTCATATCCAGTTTCCAGCCTCTCTTTGTTCTTGAACTGTTGCTCCTATGGTTACAGGAATGAAAATGGTTTTGAAGATGATGTTGAAAGATCTGAACAAGGCTATAGAGTGTTTGAAGAAGGAATCTCCTAGCAAAACCAAGGAAGAGTCTGCTGGAAAAAAGGAGGAAAGGCAAGGAATTTATGCAAGAACCTGTCAAGAAGAGAAGATCTCTTATCCTGCAAGACGAAGAGGATGAAGATGATCTTACAATTTCTACCTTTGCCTTGAAGAATCTTCAAAGTTTGTTGGTTTTGAGCAACCAAAGGAGATAGAAGGAGAGAGAGCAGAAACAGAGCAAAGAGAAGAAGAAAGAGAAGGAGTTGAAGCAACAAGAGAAGAAGGAAGAAGAGTTGAGGAAGAAGGAGAAGGACATGAGGATGACTCCTATGTAGAGATAGTTGCGATCACACTGTCTGAAGACTCAGAAGCAACAAGGAGTGGACCTGTGGGAGCACAAATAGAGAAAGCACATCATTCTTGTTCTGAAAACGAGAATGTTCAAGAAGAATGAATCCCTTCTCCACCTGTAGGCACAAAAACAAGGGGAGTTGTTGAGAAAACAGGGACTTCTTCTTCTCCTTATTTTGCGAGTGATGATATCAATCGATCTTATGTAGACCCGAAAGAAATCTATGCTTCTCATTTTAATGAAGCTGAATTTACTCCGACTCTTGGAACTAGACAAGTTGATGTTCCCTCATCTTTGGACTCTCCACGAAATCAATTCGCTGAAGCTAGAGAGCAAACTGCACCAACTGGTGACTATCTAAGGATGATAGAACTCCTTTTGGAGGTAAAAGCTCAGCAATACGCTATGGAGATTGAGATCCAGAAACTTCACAATGCCTTGCGATCCTCTTCTGATTTTCACACTGGCAAAAGATACAGTCTCTGAGGTACAGACTCTGAATCAACCTATTCAAATTCTGAAGACTCTTCAAACTCAAGTCGAGAATGTTCATCTCCAGTGCCAGAAGGTTGAAGAGGCAGTGCAGTCCATGAGGGATTTCTAGCTAATTCGAATTCCAAGACAAACTTGATTTCATCCTATCTCTTTTTGATTTTGACTTTCTCCACTTTTCGCTACTGACAAAAAGGGGGAGAACGTGCAGATTTAAGATTTAAACTTTGATTTGAACTTTTGTTTATTGCATTGCTTGGTTTATTGCAAATTTGATTTTGTTTGACTATTTCAAATACTTATATTTTGCAGAACTTAACTTTTGTGGAACTTTTGTGGTCATGATTATGGATATGGATGAATGCTTAAATCTTGATATATGTCTAATTCTTCAAGATTAACATGTTTTCTGTAGTTGCAGAATTGATGCTATCCAGATCCTAAACATATTGTTTTTGTAAGATATCATGTACTACTAAAGTGTTGTTTTGCAGGTCATAAGTTCTTAAATCTACAGGAAAGTTTTGTCACCATTAAGAAGGGGGGGATTGTTGGAGAAAACTCCTTTAATGTTTTGAAATTGACAAAACTTATCCAAAGTATATTTTGAAAATTTCCAAACTTCTGTGTTAAAGTCTGAAGACGACCAGACTTTAGTGTCAAAATCTGAAGACTACCAGACTTTAGTGTTAAAGTTTGTTCGACATCAAAAGTTTGTCCACTCTGACAAATTCCAGACTGAACGCAAGTGAAGAAAAAAGACTTATCCAGACGCGAGATTATCTTTCTTACTTCAAGAGATCGGTTCGTACAGGTTATATATGGCTTTCTAGATGGAAATTTCACCTAAGTGATTGATTATCTTTATTGGAGACAATTTAGATATATCAAATCTTTTCAGATTGCAAGTAAATATGGAAAGAATCTACTTATGGAAACCAAGATCCTGATTGTATGGGCGAACATGATTGACGGGCTTTCATAACAATCTTCAAACGGCTCGAGATCTCCTTAATTGATTATGTCCAACGGGTTGATTGGAAGAATTTCTTCCAATGGCCGAGAATGCATGAAGGAGTATTTAAGGTGGACTCTCTAGTTGTTCAACAGAGTGCGTGAAAGAAAAATTTCAAAGTCTGAAGCTTACCATTTTCTTGTCATTCGATATTCTGAGCTCAAAGTTGTACTCAAAAGAGAGAGAAACTTATAGTGTCACTTCATGAAAGAGTAGTAGAGACTCTTCATTTTGAAGTTGAGATCACAAGGCTGTAAAATCTCTTTTGATTCTTAGTGAAAACTAGCAGAAGGCTGTCAGCGTGGAGAGTGGACGTGGGCTTAATCTAAGCCGAACCACTATAAATTCTGTGTTCTTATTCTCTTTCCTGAACTCCTTTATTTTGTTCATAGTTTTATTTAACTGCTAAAGTCCGAACTTGCTCAAAGTCTATTGTTTTTCAGACTTAGTTTTAGAAGCAAAATATTTTCACTGTTACTTGTGAAAAATTATCTTCAAACCTATTCACCCCCCTCTAAGTGTCCATACTAGCACTCACATAAGGTCCATACCCCTCATAACGAATTCATTTATATGATCTAGTTGTTTTAAGACAACCTAAAAATAAGACGAGAGTCGCCACTATCCTCATTTTTAGGGGTCAACTAGAAAACACAATCGAGGGTTGGGAGCGTTCTCTCGATTCCTACACAACCAGATATTTAGGTTTGAGGACTTGGGTTACACCAATATTTCTATTAGCTTCATTTCGGTACCTAACAATATGTTATGTTTACTTAATGTGTCTATACATTTTTTCTTTAATTTTTTAGGATCATTCATCTTAAACTAGGCAATCATGCATGGTTGGTCATTTACATGCTATTCTATTTCTAGAAAATGAAAAAAGAAAGTAATCAATGGAATTGAAATTGTGAGATAGTAAGTAAACAATCAAGGAAAGTGGTAAATCTATCATGCAATCCAAAGAAAGATAAAAAGAGAAATAGAACTAAAGGACAAGAAAGAAAAGAACTTGCAACTCATCAAGCTTTTATATAGATAATAAGAACCCAAGACATATGTCGGGGATAAATGGTATAGAATGATGGTCGGAATGGACATCGACCTCCACCATCTTCGTGTCCTCTTCATCTTTAGGATGCTAGTCTAAATCTAGTCTAAGAACTATAACTAGGTACATACGATAGAAAGAAACAAGTGTACACATCAAAACAATCAAAAGCACAACATCATGTCAAGATCAATCAATCAAAGGAAGTTCAATTCACAAATCAGATTTAGATCTCGAGGTTAGCCTTTGTAGTTCATGCGTAGGTCCTTCTAAGACATCTACCCCAATTCATTTCATGAATTACAACCATTATTGATCAATTGTGCTCTCGCATGGCCAATAACACTTAGAAGCCTCCTAACCAAGCGGTCTATGTGATTCCGGGATTTTCCCTTGATACCATGCATTGGCCATAGCATACATCTATGAACCACATGCATTATAGGAATTAAACATGCATGCAGGTCTTTTGGACCTTATTTCTCAACCAATCAAACAAGAGAGTGAACCAACGACGGGTCACTTATCACCAAGGGCATGCGTCAATACCAAAAAAAGTGTTTCTAATTAACGATGTGATTATATGCATGAGGGTACATGTGATGTTTCAAATACTTTTTTTTTTTTAAATCATCCACAAAATTTTTTTGAGACAAAGTGATGTCTCGGCTATGGAAGGCATTTAATTGCCAAGGCTAACTCGGGGCTTGCATAAATGCACTCACAAGCATCGTAGATATTTTGGATATAATTCAAACCATGACTTTTCACAATATCAAATCAAGTTTTGAAAAAGATTTTCTAGAAAGGTTCTTTTTAGAAACATCACATATATCAAAGTGATTTTGAGATATGATTTAAAAAATTGATCCATTGGAAAGCCTTTTGACAACAAATATCAAAGAATTTAAAGCAACTTTCATGAAGATGGCATGACCTAAATTCATGCACAAATTAAACTAAGTAATTTAGCTAAATAATCATAACCAAGTTCATCTCGGAAAATTTCAGACAAAGCATGACAAATCAACAAAACTGGATAATACCCACTGACAATCTAGTTATGGTAAAATTTTCTAACATCCACGGCATGATACTGAATAACTTTTGAGAAGAAAGTTTTCCTAAATGAGTTAAGCATGATTTTATAAAAATCAAACAACAAGTGACAATGCATCAGAAAATTGTTAAAACAACAAGACATCATATCTTTGTAACCAAGATTTATCCTATCAATAGTAGTCTAAAAATCATGAAATTTTCACACAACATAATCAACATAATGACAAACAAGTTTCATTGAGGAACCAAGTCAAGAATCTCTTTAGAAGAAATGGTACAAAAATGACAAAGGTCTATTCAAACAGGGGTAAAAATAGGGGTCCGAATTTTGACCCTAGGTCCAGATTCTGTCCTATCTTAGGAAAAATAAAAAAGGGACCTAACGACAAGAAAATTGCTTGAAATTAATGGCATTCAAAAGCCCAAAGTGCGTTTTACAACTTCCTAGAAGAGTTCGGATCTAAACAAAGTCAATTTGATGCTCTAAGACCGAGGTTTCTAAAAGTGCGCATATCAGTAATTAGAAACCAGACTACAAGCATACACCAATGAGCCTAAAAATCACTTATGCAATGCACAAAAGGCATGAAATTCACAAATGACAAAAGATTTGATGCGACAAAAGACTCAGATAAACATTTAACCCTAAATTCGTTATGCAAAAGGTTCATGCAAGTTGATGCCAACGCCAATTGACTTAAGACCTAAATGGCATACTTGATGATTTTGGAATGCGACTAGCCTAATTGAGATATAGTGTTTACATGCTAAATGATGCTTGATCATGACAATTCATATATATGCACAAACCTTGTTATGTGTACTTTAAAAGACAAGAAGACATCAATACAAGATTTAGTCTCTGAAAGACCCAAACGGACAAGGCAAAGTGCATATATGATGTGGTTTCGTCCTAACCTCAACATCACCTAGCGACATGGAAAAGTACAATTTCAATCAACTAGCGACATAGAAAAATCTAACAAAAAATTACACATACAGAACATGTGATGATGAACATTTTTTGTTTAGAGTCCAAAACTCAATTGAGATCATGCAAATCATGACAAAAATAGCAAGACAGACACGTAATATGCAAGATTTATTTTGCTACAACACCCTTTTACCTTAAAGCATGCAATCAATGCACTAAACAACATCAGAACTTTGCAAATTTTGTGTCAGTTGAACCTTTATGACATTTGGTTCATCTTTCATGAAGACCTCAAGGTCAAACAAAGCTAATCTCATGCTTAAATCCCCCTAAATTCATCTCGGACCAAAATAGGGCAAATTGACCTTAGCTCATATCTAAATGGTTTTGACCTAGTTAATCATGCCTAAAAATTCTGAAAAAAATTACAGAACATTCTCCACACAATGACTAATGACTTTCATGAAGGAATATTATCTAGAAATCATCACAGAAACCTGCACAAAAATAGCAAAAACTGAAGTCAAAACTAAATCAAAACCTGAATTGGACTCGAAATACTACAAAATCAAGCAACTTCTAAGGTGCTTTTCGAGGCTCCAACATTGTTCGATTGGGGTGCAACCTATTGATTCGAAGTTCATGATGTATATTTTGAAAACCTAGGAGGACTCGAATTAAAATAAGGTCATTTCGAACCTTGTTTTGTTCAAAATAGTAGGTCAGTCTAGTAGTACGAAAATCATCGGTTTGAAGCCAATCAAGTTCAATCATCCAAGTTTATCATCAAAGAACAATCAATCATAGCATATCAACTATTTTAATCCATCATCAAGCTTCTAAACATAGCATATAATCCTAAAATTGAACCCAGCCCGGACCGGTTAATCCAATCTTGCTTCATGGGGTTCGAGATTGAGGAAATTACCTTTGATACGATTTTGTCGATTTTTTTCACAATCAAGCCAAAGTTTTCGCCAAAACTTTAATCGAATCTCTACGAACCGCCAAGGATTGGATCCGGATAGTTAGGACAACTTGCAAACTGCTCGGATCGTTGGTTTGACAATGAAATGGAATTGGTCCAGTTTGACCTATTTCCAAGACCACCGACAGAGCTTGGAGCTGCCAATGAAGGTTCAGTGGCTGGTTCTTCAAGCCCTAACCACCAGCAGGTTAAAGATCACCCGGACAGTTGATTGACGGCAATTAGAGTGCCTAGGATTGTTGATGACAGCCGGTCTGTGCTGTAATAGAACCAGTCCTGCCTAGACCAATTTTGGAATCTCTGGCAAAGATCAGGCCATTAAAGGTATATCGATGGTGGATCTACTAGTTCCTAACCACAGTGAGGTCGGGAACAGATCTAAAGGAGGATCGACGGGGTATGCTCCACCAATCCTGGCCACCAGACCAACGATCAAGCCGGTGAACAAGTAGATCATAAGTTAGTATTGGATTTATTGGCAGAACAGATCGGTGATTTCGATCTATTCTGCTAGTAATTCCAATACTTTGATCTGTTTTGCCAATAAATCCAATACTTTGATATGTTCTGCCAGTAAATCCAATACTAACTTATGATCTACTTGTTCTTATCTCGAAGCAATTTCAGACATTAGCATGTACTAATTGCTCCCCCGTTTCCTACGACTAAGAAGCCTCAAGCTCCGTCCCCCTTACTCAACCTCTATAAAAAAAAAAAAAAAAAAAAGCTCCTTTTCATAATAAGTTGGTAAGCTCTAGAACCGGTGGAAATAAACTTTTTTAGATTCTATTTTTTAGAATTGCATCAATATAACCAACACATTCTAAAGTGATATAGGTATTTATCCCATCCATCAACCAAGAAAAACGTCTACGTTCACACTAAAAGTTCACGGCTGGCATAAATGCACTCACAAGCGTCGCATGCATTTTGAATATGGTCCAAACCATAACTCTTCCTTAAGCCAAATCGAGCTTTGGAGAAGAATATCTTAGAAATTGTTTTTGGGAAACATCACGTATACCAAAGCATTTTTAAATTTGGTTTGGAAAGAAAACTCATCGAAAATCATTTAACAATGAATATTGAGGTATTTAAAGCAACTTTCATGCACAAACTAAGCTAGGAAGTTTACCTAAACAATCATAATTGAACTCATGTTAGGAAATTTCAGAACAAACATGTAAAGACTACAAAATTAGGTAATGCCTAATGATACGTTGGCAAAGACAAAATTCCCTAACATATATGACATGATAACAAACAATTTTGTGAATGAAGTTTTCCTAAAAGTGCTACATATGATTTTATAAAAATCAAACAACAAGCAACAACATGTCAAAAAATTGTCAAAACAACAGGATACTTCGCCAAATCATAAGGATTTGTCCTATCAAAATAGGTATAAGAATCATCAAATTTACACATAATATAGCCAACATGTTGACAAAAAAATTTCATTTAGAGGCCAAGTGCAAAATCTTTACAGAAAAAATGGAACAAAAATAGTAAAGGTCTGTCCGAACAGGGTTCATGTCCAAATTCTGGTCTAGTTTTGAAAAAGGGAAAGTGATCCAAACGATGAACAATCTACATGAAATCAATAACATTAAAAACCTCTAAGTGTGCCTTATGACTTCCTAGAATGGCTCGAGTTCAAACTAGATCAATTTGATACCTTAAGATCAAGATCTCTAAAGGTGTGCGTGTTAGTAACTAAGAAAAACAGAATACAAGTATGCATTAGAAAACCTCAAAGTCATTCAAATAATGCATAAATGACATGAAAGAATCACATGGGACTTAGGATTGGATGCAACGGAAAATTTGGTAATCATCTAACCCTAAGTTGGCATGCAAAAAGGTTATATAATTTAAATGACATTACAAAATCATTCAAGATTCCTAATGATGTGTTTGGGAATTCTAAGCGTGATGAACACTTTTGCAACATAAATTTAATGTGCAAAATGATGCTCAAATGATATGACCTAAATATGTACGCGAACCTTGCAACATGCGATTCAATTGTCAAGAAAGCATAATAGCAAGATTTAGTCTCTAGATTACTCAAACAAGCATGGCAAAGTGCATATATGCTAAGGTTTTGTTTTAGAATTAACTCCACAGAACAGGCATGATTTCAATCATCTCATGACATGTAAAAGTTCTACAAAAAATCCCACATATAGAACATGCAATGAGGAATGTTTCTCGTTAAGGGTTTGAAACCTAAATGTAATCACGTGAGTCATAGCAAAAATGGCAAGACGGAGGTGCATATCCAAGCTATATATTGCTATAGCATCTTTTCACATTAATTCATGTAATTGACACACTAGACAACATAACTTTACAAATCATGCATCAATTGGACACATACCACATGTATTTCATCTTTCATGAAGGATTTGAGACCAAACAAACTCATTTGTGGACTCAATTTCACCAAAACATAATTCGAAATAGTGCAGAGCAAACTGTCTTATATTCGAATCTATGTAATTTTGATCTAGTTAAACACATCTAAAAATTCTAAAAAAAAAATTATAGGCCATTTTCCACACAATTATAAGAAACTTTCATGAAGGAAAGCTCCTCTTAAAATTAACATAGAGATCAGTACAAAAATGACAAAATTAGGACTCAACATAGAGTAGACTGACCTAGACTTAGATCTGAGTGGTTTTGACCTAGCTAGTTATGTTCAAATATTCCGAAAAAAAAAGATACAAATCATACACCACACAACAAAAAACAACTTTCATGAAGGAAAGTTCCTCCAAAAATTAGCATAGAAAGCTGCACAAAAATAGAAAAAAAGAAGAAGACAAATTGCGGAATAGAAACATAATTGAAAACTAACTTAAACTACTGCAAAATTACTCATCTTTGGGGGTGTTTTTCAAAGGTCAAACAACTCTCGATCAAGGCGTATGACCTATCGATTCAAAGCTTGTGATGTGTATTATAAAAGTCTAAGAGAACTCAAATTAAAATAAGGTTGTTTCGAATCTCGTTTTAGCCAAAATAAATCATTACAGAATTGTGAAAATGCATATTAAGGCCAAATCAAGTTCAATCATCCATATTATTCAAGAACAATCAAGCATAGCAAATCAACATCCAAATTTTTCGATCTAACATTTAAACATAGCATATTAACCTAAAATTGAACCCTAACCTCAATCGGTTAATCCAGTCTCGCTTTATGGGGTTCAAGATAAAGTATATTACCTTTTGATACGTTTTTGTTGATTTTGATCGCAATCGATTGAAACTTTTGCCAGAACTTAAGTGAACCAACAAGGACCATATTTGAATAGCAATGATCAACTTTGAACCAATCAGATCGCTGGCTTGGATCAATATCAAACCGATCCAAATGGACAAGTTTGTATCACCGAGGGAGCTCAGTTTGATTGGAAAAGTTCCGATCAAAACCGAGCCGATCACCGCTTCCAGTGGCTAGGACAGGAAGGTGTGGTCGCGAGGGGGGTAGAATCGGCAACCGTTAACTCACCGGTGTGAGGTCGGTGATAGTAGATCAATAAGAATTGGTTCGGCATAGAGAAAAAAAAAAAAAGGAGAGAGGCAATTAGGCTGGAAAATAGAGAGAGAGAGAGAGAGAGAGAGAGAGAGAGAGAGAGAGAGAGAGGAAATTTCATGCACAAATGAGCCCCCAAAAATGGAGGAAAATTAGGCTTATATACTGCCCTAAAACTGTATATTTTTGTTCGTCGATTCGATCCGACGGTTGAAATTTTGATCCCACTGTTCAAATTTGTTTTTGAATGTTGGATCATGATCTTGAGGTGTCGGCTAATTTATCCAATGGGTTTGAATTGCGTCAAAATGTCTAATTGTCAAATTACAATTTTAAGAAATCCGACAACTAATATGCGAAATTTTGGGAAATTGATGGTGCATAAATGAAATTGGAATCATGAGAACTCCAAAACCAATCACTGGAGATTAGGAACCAGCTAGAAATGGGTTGAACCAACCATCCCTATCAGCGGCCAATCAGACCGGTTCAGTTCGATTTGCCCAATTTTTGACTAGTTCTTAACCAGTTTGGTCCGGTTCTGGCTATTTCGCCCACTTGGGACCCCTGTGGCTTAAAATTTTATACAATTTGGCCCTAAATGACCAAATTGAAAATGAAATTTATCATATTTAAGAAGAAATTGGTCGATTAAGATTCAATTAAGCTAATCAAACCTTATGAATGTGATCTAGGAATCTTTTATTGACCTAATTGAATAATTATCATAAAAGACAGCGAGTCAAAACCATGAGAGCTTTGAATTGAGCCTAAATGGCTAAAATGATCAAATTTGCAATTTAATGGGCAAAATTGCAAATTATTAAAATTGAATTCAATTAATGTCATAATTGCCCCATCTAATGTACTACTCATTTGTAAGATCACTTATTGTATTCAAATTGACCTTGAATTGAAGCTTTCGAGCTTATATAAAAAATGAATCTAGGCCTAATATTAAAATTGGACCTAGATTTATGAAATTAAACCATAACTATGAATGGGTCCATTCGAATTTTGTCAATTGAAACTCAATTGCTTGACTTTCTCATGTTTGGGAGGATAAAATTCTTCAAATTGATAAGTTCCGATTGAATTTTTGAAAATCGATTTTGGATTTGGATTTATCTTAAGGAAATGAGTGGGAAACAATCGTCCGTTCATAGGTCATGAAAAATTGATTTTAGTCTCTTAATTAGGGCTCAAAATAGCAATTCACATTTTGACTCAGTAATTCGCAGAATTGAATGTACGAGCGGATTTAAAATAGTCCCTAAACCAAATGTCAAAGAAGGAAGTATGCCTAATTATGACTAAAATGAAAGTAATTTTATTTTTCGTCAATTTAGAATCTAAAACCGAAAAAATTTGGAAAATAAGGTTCTTAATCGATTTTTGTGAAATTTTTTATACAAAATTCAAATTGACATTAAAGGGAATCTATTTGTAAATTTTTTATTTTTAAAATTTTTTTAATCAAAAGTTTGACCAAAAGTCAATCATATAGTTGACATTTCTTTAAAATTGATTTTTTTGGTTAATTATTTGAATTTTTGAGAAATTGATTTACTAAAAGTGAAATTAAAGCTAGATGGCATCTTTTCGGATAAAAAACCAAATTTTGACCCGGGTTGACTCTTGGTTAAAAGGTTGATCAAAAAGTCAACTCAAAGGTCAACTGTTTGACTTTTCAGGTTTTTCTTGAAAATCAATGGGAAATTGCTTAAAAATGATAAAACAAAAGAAAGAAATGAGAAATGACATTTTCTTGGTGGAGAAATGGGTTCCGTCGCAATCGGAAACCTTACTCTCAATTTTTTTTTTCTTTTCAATGATATGTCGACTAAAAATCATGTGTCAACAATGCTTTTTCGTAACTCACAATATAGCATCACTTACTTGGAATACCCAAAAACCAAACAATGAACCTCACTCAAACCAAAGAGCTCACAATCTTAACAATTAAATAAAAATTGACGTCAAGACTAAGTAAAATACTATAACAACGGCAAAACGACTATATTAATCTTAAACATAAACAAAACAACCCTACATGCAATTATTCAAACATAAACGCAACATGAAACTCACATGCAAAACCCTAAAATTCTCACTTTGGCCAAATCGTTATGCCAAAATGACTGCTGTCAAAACTCACACTCTACAATGCTATAATCCACCTATAAAATTCCACAGCTTATCCACTAAAAAATTGGATTTTGTAGCTCAAAATTTCATAGAATTTCGGATTTGTATCACAATCCTAAAACTTTTCAAATTAGACAAACGAAGGGTGTGGGCATTTACTAAGTGTTGCAATACATAGTCCAATCGACTTAGCAAGGCTTTTTGCTTAAACTCCCTTTTCTTAACATCAATGTTTTTAATTCTATCCTTGAATTCTTCACTTCTTGCCATGGTAACACCATCCTTTGTCACCTTTGGCCCACCAAAGTTTCGCTCAATCACCACATTACGACCCTTCGAGCATATACTGACCTAATGGCATCATTCGCAAGGTCTTCCAAACCCTTAAGTACCATGATACCTATCTCGGCCACAAATGAGACATGAATCCTAGTATATAACAAAAGACTAAGGCACCCGTAAAGTAATGCACAATCTCACAACGTCCCAGGAAATTTACATCTAAATATTAAAACCTAAACTATGATACATAAGATGTCACAGTCCAAAATTTACAAGGATACAAGTAGTGACACAATCTTTCTTTCATCTAAATGATGTAGTCTCAAATTGTGCCCAAAAGTCCAACTCCCAAAGTCCCAACCATAGCATTTTCATACCATCGGCTGTTAACCGAGAAACTTAAAAAGATTGGAAATGAGAGAAGTGAGCAACCATGGCTTAGTGAGTAGTGTGTATCTCTTCTAAATAGATTGAGCACCCACCATGCACTTTACAAGACAATATAACAACTCATTTATCTCAATTCAAGTACATAATATGCATAAAAGATTAAAAAAAAAAAACTCACTTTAACATAACTAACAGAAAAATATTTGTTAAATGAATAAAATCATAACAAGCATCAATAATCCAGTTCATTGACCAATTTCAACAACTCACATATTAATGGTCTATTAAATTGATTAATCTCATCAAACATACATCAATGTCCATTCCATCGATTAATGTCAAATTACATGTCAATTGTTCATTCCATTTCGTAATCTTAAATCACATATTAATGGTCCCTTTATTGATCAAGCTCATGCTCAAATATCTAATCATGATCACACACAACACCTAGTGACGAGACAACAAAGCTCTCATTTAGGGAGGTCTCCACCTATGTTGCTAGTTATTGGATCATAAGGATATCTAGACATTAGTATGCATACCCACAAGCTCCTTAATAGGCTTACAGTAACATTGAGCATCTCACACTCAAAATAACATTTTTTATAATTCACAACCCAATTTGTAACCAATATCACAAAATGCTTTCACAAATAAAAATAAATAATCTTTTGCCTCATTCAACACACGGAATACATCACTCAAACCAACAAATAACCTTTCATAACTCGACTCATTCACTAGAAATACTTTTCATACAACCTTTCTGAAATCATTTACAAACTCATGTGATAAATTAGAATATGTTTCAAGAACCATTTCAAAATCCATTTCATAAATTCGAAATCGTTTCACAAATCATTTCAGAATATATGACATAAACAAAGTTCATAATTCAGCATATATATTAGAATACCTTTCTCATAACGCATTTCTAAAACCATTAGCAAATACCAAAACATAATATATGTATGATCTAGATTTTTATACAATAAACAAACTCTTTTGTAACTCATAATATATCAAATCTCTTTCACTTTCAAAATAAAAGTTTAGAAATTTATATAAGAGATAGCATTACTCACTTGGAATGTCCAAAAATCAAACAACGAAACTCACCCAAACCAACGTCTCGTAATCCTAATAATTAAATGAGAATTGATATCAAGATTAAGTAAAATAATACAATAACTACAAAACAACCACGCTAATCATAAACACTAATAAAATGACTCATAGGCACTAACAAATCGCTCCCTCAAAATGATTATTCAAATCAAAACACAATATGGAACTTGCACTTAAAATTATTATTCCGGCCAAATTGTTGCTCTAAAATGATTGTCATTAAACCACAACTCTATGAAGCCATAATCCACCATTTCCATTAAATCCCATAACTTAACAACTAAAAAATCAAACTTCACAACTCAAATTTTGTAAAATTTCGAATTTGTGCTATAATACTAGGAATTTTTCCGATTAGATGAACAATGAGTGTGAGCACTTACTAAGTATTGTGATACGTAATTGAATCAGCTTGACACGAAATCCAAGCGAGTCCCTCTTTTTTCTTCCTTCTTTTTCTTCTTTCTTGCTTTCCCTCTTTGTTATCTCTCTTTCCTTTTTTTTCCCCAGCGGAAGTGAGCTCTCATTCTTAAAACGTTCAAAGTATCACTGTTGCTTCCGTTGACTTTTCAACTTTTTCTTCTACTTTTTTTTCAGCTTTTTTCCCTTTTGACTTTTCAACACCCATATTTTGCTGCTAAAGTGGACGTGGGTTTCGGAGGCTTGGTGTCGGGACTCAAAATATGTTGGTAATACTCGAATTGGTGATGGTGATGATCAAGTTGCTGATGCACACGGAGCATCAAGGAATGCTAGTCGTAGTGATTGGGCACAGCTTCATGCGGTGAGTGCTTGGACCAAGAGGAGTT
Source organism: Eucalyptus virginea (assembly GCA_014182375.1). Taxonomy (NCBI): domain Eukaryota; kingdom Viridiplantae; phylum Streptophyta; class Magnoliopsida; order Myrtales; family Myrtaceae; genus Eucalyptus; species Eucalyptus virginea. Next base: position 24,991,933 of record CM024524.1, on the reverse strand, counting down.
ACGATCCTCTCTATATTGCTTTATCTATTTATTGTGTCCCCCTCCCATCCCTTTTTCAATAGAATATAACCCTCCTATAAGTGAATATTGGAGTTTTCTTAAAATTGGAGTTTCCTAAATTTGGTTAAAAGGATATATCAATATATCTATACTAGCAAAATTAAAACATCCCCGTTTTTTTTTTTTTTTTTAATTTCCATGAACTTGAAATTTTCAAAGATAATGGCTTCATTGGCACCAAATTTGATCAAAGAATGCAATATTTCCCAATTTAGCATTTCTCATGTGCTATGCACATGTGATTTTCGACCACTATAGGTCTCAAAGGGGCCTAACCAAATTTTATGCTCACATGGGCTCAATTGTGAAAATTCAATTAAGTTTAGAGCCTCCCTACTTAAATTCATTCTACACCAAACTAATCAAAATGTAGTTTATGTGGGTCTTTTACTATTAAATGTTCCTAATATGCACATGAATTAATGTCAAGCGTGCATCTCATAAATTGAAAGTCATGCCTTTAGAGGTATGGTGTGTGCCCCTATGAAGAGGTACGCCCTATGAAGAGGTACGCCCCTCTCATGAAAATATGATTCCCTCTCATTGCACGGGAGGCATGCCTCTCTAGATAAAGTGGGGAAAATTGTCCAAAAATCATAAATTGATTACACTTTTGTCAATTCAATCTTAAAATTTTTATATTTTGCCAATTGAGTTTATCTGAACAATTTTTGCCAAAAATCTCTAATGTGGATGCTAGTTGTCTTACATGGTATGACCAACACATATGTGAATAATTTTTAATAATTTTTTCGAATTTTTTAATTTTTAATTTTCATTTCCTTTTCCCTTTTTTTTCCTTTCTTTTCTTTTCTACTTTTTTTTTTTTTTTTTTTTCTACTTGCGGCAGCTTGTGAAGCCTTCGCCCATCCACTAGGCGAGGCCACCATGGCCACCATGGCCATGAACCCAAAGCTTGAGCTTGAGTGACCATGGCAACTACAAGCTTGAGCTCTAGGTTTGTGGCCATGGTTGCTCAAGCTTGAGGTTTGGCCGCTATACCTTGAGGTTGCAGTTGCCTCCCTCTTTTTTTTTTTTTTTTATTTATTTGTGGCCAGTAAGGATCGCAACACCCTCACTCGACCTTGCAGCCACGAGTGAGGATGGCCTTGCCCTTGGCCGCAAACCTCGAGCTCAAGCTTCTAGTTACTATGGCCACTCAACCTCAAGCTTTGGCCATTAGTTCTTGAGCTTGGAGCTGCCATGGCCGCTCTAGCTTGAGCTTTAGGTTCAGGGCTATGGTGGCCACGATGGCTTCGTGCAAATTTGGGCAAGGCTGTGAAAAGGGTCGCTGAACCCTTGCCGGTAATAAGAGAAAAGAAGAAGAGAGAAATGAGAAAAGAAAAGAAAGATACAAGATCTATAAAAAAAATTCAAAATAAGTCAAAATAATATTAAAAATTGTCAACGTCAACGTTGGTTGTACTATATAAGATGATTGGCATCCATGTTAGCAATTCTAGTCAAAATTAAATTGAAAGGTTTATGATTGAATTGATAAAAGTGTAATAGATTTAGGGTTTTTTAAACAATTTTCCCCGATAACTAATAAGGCATGTGCCCTTGACATGTTAATTCGAATATTGACTAACTAGTTTTGCCTTGAGTTTTAACCACCTTTTCCTCTCTTATCCGATATCCAACATGTCCAATGATTTGAGAATGTGTTATCTTTTGACTTGATCGTCGATTTTGGGCAAATTTGGTTTTTATATCAGTCTAGGGTTAACCTTAGATTGACCCTGTTGACACCCAATTTTTAGCCAACGTGTCAATAAAGGTAAATTGAAATTAGGGTTCCTGATCGTACCAAGGCCCTTGAACAAAAGGTGTTGTTTCTCATTTCTTTCTTTCAGTCAATCATTTGCAAGTAATTTCTTATTTGTTTCTATCAAAAAGTCTAACGATTGACTTTTGAATTACCTTTATGGTTAACATTTTGACCAAAAGTCAACATCAAATCATAAATTGATTTTTTTGCATAAAAAGATTCCTTTTAGCCTTAATATTGCTTTAGCCACATTAATTTTGGAAAATTTTATTTTTTAGCTTCAATTTGACTTTAGCATTGAAAATTTGCAAAAATTGATTAAGAACCTCGTTTTCCGAATTTTCAATTTTAGATCGGAATTGACCAAAAATAAAGTTACTTTTATTATGTTCATTTTTTTAGCTTAGTTCCTTTTATGACATTTGATCTAGAGGTCATTTAATATTCACTCGTGTAGCTAATTTTGAGATTTGACGATCCCAAATGAAAATTGCCATTTTTAGCCCCAATTAAGGGTCCAAGTTGATTGTTCATGAATTGTGAGCCAATGCTTTCATTTGACTCATTTTCTTAAAATAAATCCAAATCCGAGGTCAATTTGGCGAATTCACTTGAGATCTCTCAATTTGATGAATTTAGCTCACTTAGATTTGAGAAATCAAAGCTAACAAACTTTAATTGGTGCAATTCAAGTTGACCTATCATAGACTAAATTTGAATTTGATAGGTTAATGTTTGATTTCAACATTGACCTTCACTTCAATTTTGACGTAAAGGTCACACCCTTGTTCTAGTATCAATTTGAATGCAATAGGCCATCTGAAATATTGGCAATTGAACCAATTGAAAATTTGCCCATTTTGATATTTAATTAAGCAAAGATTCTTTTCAATTTAGTACTTAAAGAATTAATTGCACTAAAGAAAAGAAAAAAGAGATGACTAATCGAACCAGTCAAACAGGTTTGAATCAATTCAACCGGTCCAATCGGCCGTTGGTGAAAGTGGTCGATTTGGCCATTTTCTAACCAATCACTGGCTAGGAAGTATCGACACTCTCCGGAAACTTTTGTGTCGTGTCGGACATTTCAACACATGTTCGACACTTTCCAAAACTCTCGAACACTCTCTGATATTCAGTTAACACGTGTCGGAAAATTCGACATCTGGTCAATTTTTTCGACACTCAAGTCAGAATTCCAACATTGAGTTTCCGACACACGATTCGATATGCGAGGTCAATTTTAAAAATTTTCAATGAATGAGTGATCAAAATATATGTGAAAAAAAAATAAAAATCAATCATAAAAATAACAAATTAGGAAAGAAGAAAAACTTAATATTTTCTTCTCTTCTCTTTCGATTCTCACTTTCCGTTATACACAATTTACCCTCAAGTTTTTTCTTTTTTTTTTTCTTTTAACACGTCTGACACGCAAGTCTAGAATATATATTATTTTTTTCCAAGTTTTATGAATTTATTGAAATGGAATTGAATTTATCAAATTGAAACACTAAAGGATATTAATAAATTGTGGATTAATATTTTTAGTGTAAATTTATTATATGATTTTACTATTTTTTTAATTTTTTTTGGTAAAGACTATTATTTATTTATTTGTGAATTTGAATCTAATTAATTTGATTGAAATAATCATAAAAATAATAATTTTTATTTATATATAAAATGTACATATAATATATAACGTGTCCTAACGTGTCAAAATTCTTTACTTTTTTAGAAATGACATGTCGGCGTGTTGTGTCCTATCATGTCACATGTTGCATGTCGGTGTCGGTGCTACTTAGGCTACTGGTGGCCAACGATCACCATGAGGCGATTTGCCTCATGGCCAACATACTCTTTCCTTTTTCTTTTTCTTTTTTTTGAATTTATAAAATAATTCTTAGATTGCAAAATTATGAAAATGCCCCTTGATTAATCCATAATTTTGGAATCAGTCAAGAACTAATCATCACTGTTCATTAGGGATGTATCACAACCGTTCAAATTAGCGTGTGCTCAAATCAAAATACCCTCAACAAACCTAACTAATCTAATTAGTTAGCTAAAGAGATCAAACCTTAGTCCAAGGGCTAAGATTTGATCTGCTAAGGTTTGATCTTGCCTCATATATGTATAACCATTTTTCCATCCGAAACTTAGGGGTTCATATTTTCAAATTGCACATTCTCTCTCTCTCTCTCTCTCTCTCTCTCTCTCTCTCTCTCTCCGCCGCACCTCTCGTGGCTTGCTACTCTCTCTCTCTCCGCTGCGCCTCTCGTGGCTTGCTAGAGCCACTGCTAGTGTCGATCCTCCTTGGGCAGCCATCCCGCCCCCTCCATAAGTCCTGCCTTTGCTACTGATCACTGGCACCTCGAAGTTGCCCGTACAATGACATTTCTCTTTTGGTTCGACCACCTAGCACTTACGTTGGTAGAGAAGTGGGTGCGATTTCCAGCCCTATCACCGATCCGCTAGCAGCTTTGGCTTTCCTAATTTGATCCGTGAACATTCTCGACAAATCCTCAACATGTTAATGATTAGAGATTTGTTGTCTAGTGATCAGAGCCTTTTCCAGTGGTTGATTCCTCACCGGATCTTCTTGCGCCCCCGATCCCTTCGCTAATCTTGTTTGGCGACTATCCTATGCCAATCAAACTTAACCGATGGTAGTCCGACGACCTAGGCGATCCTCACCCCTCAACAAAGCCCCTTGACGTCTCTCGTGGCTCGATGGTCCTTAGATCAATGGTCGATCAAGTTTGATTCGAAGAAATCGCAAAGTCACGATCTAACACTCGAATATGATGAAGTGAGGTTGAGTTAGTCGACTGGAGTTAGGATTCAAACCCTAAGTGCTCTTATATGCTTAGAAATGATGATTTGAATATAGTGCAATAAGTAATGGATGATCAACAATGTGATATATGCTATATATCATATAATATATTTTTGTCTATTCTAAACCCCATCACCTCTACTTTTGTTCTTTCTTATGCAATTCTACTATGTAAATTAAAAGTAGAAACTTAGCCCAAATTCTACCAAAAAAAAAAAAAAAAATCCTCTTCGATCACATCGTTATGTTTGCTTGTTGCTTGGTTCTCTTTGCTAGCCTCACAAGCGCAGTTCAGCTGGTGAAATCACTCTCTTCTCTTGGCCTACCTCACGAACGCAACTCAACAATTGTACATTTATGTTGTTACCTTATCTTAGATTTATGTTTGATATGTACCAATGTTCATAGTTTGGTTATCCAATGTTGCATTGTTGACGGATATATAATGTGAAAGAGTATGTTTGTGCTTTCAAAAAATACAAAAGATGAAACCAAAAAAAATATTGATTGGTCTTGGGTTAACCTTAGAACCCAATCGGACCTGTCACGCCCCAAACCTCGAGCGCGTGCACATCCCTTGATGGTCGATTTAAATATGCGACATCTCAAGATGCGTCGCCGACCCATTCATTTTAATGCACATGCGGAAGCGAAATAAAACAATCCCCATACAACACTTAACATGAGAAAAAAAAGCAGGATAATCAATTCACAAGAGCCGCATCTTATAAACACAACAAGTTTATATATAGGTCTACGTCCAAAAGAAAACCCTAGGCCAACTACGCTCCAGACCTTTTAGCCTCAAGCTCCGGATTCTTCACACTAGGTACCTAAAAATGGTAACCCATGACGGGGTGAAAATAAATCTCAGCAAGTTCACGCCCTAAATCCCGATTAGGAGGAAAATACGCCTAGAGGCAGTCTAACCACACAATAGAGAAGACTCACCTCACTTCAGTTCCTTCTTACATGTCAGTACAGTTCATATCACAGATGCATATAATAAATGCACACATCAATTGGAACGTTTCACTCAATCTCAATAAATCATAGGGATCCTGATTATAAGGCCAAATCGTTATGACGCGTCTCATTCCGTGCAACAAAATTTGGTCCCATAATCATGCGCGTTTAACTCAATCATTCATGCGTTCCAATTGATTAATGCCCGCATAGGCATGTTTTACCTGACACACATCGGTCTTCTAGCATAGCCGGGCATCGTCCCATTTCGTCGGGCGTGGCAACGTCTATCTCTAAACGACATTCCACATAAGAGCATCGGTCCAGCCTCTACTATGATCGGCATCCGTTGTTAAGGGGCATTCCACATAAAAGCATCGTCCACCCGACGCACATTGGGTGACGGATTCTCATAAACATCACACGTACACTCAATTCCGGGTAAGGACATTGTGCTTTGCACTCAAATGCCTCAATAAAGATAATGAACTTGACATATTTTCTTCATATTGAAAACACTCGGTAAAGTAATCATCTGTGGGTACACGATCAAATCGAACATTAAAAATTGATATCTTTTCTTTTAAAAATCCCACTATTTGATAAAGTACTTAAAAATATTTTCGGTGTAAAGACCCGGCACCCAGTATTTTCTAATTAAATACCAAAATTTCACAATTTTGAAATAATAAACCAAAAATCACAATCATCACTCAATTGCACAATTTATCATTCAATTACATAAACTAATCATACCATGGCAATCAGCATGAGATTCCAGCTACCGGCTATCTCGGTATAATTTCCTAAAATAAATAAATTGCATTTAATTATATAAATTGCAAAATATTTAATTTAAATCACTCAATTAAATCAATCTAAGCCAATCGGGCTAAATTAATTGAACCAAATATTTAATCTAACCAACCTAACTAATTTAATCTAATAAGCTTATTACATAAACTAATTAAACCAACTAAATTTCCTAACTAACCATTCTAACTAAATTAGCCTAGGAACTAATTATTCTAACCACCTAGTTACACTAACTAGCTAACTAGGGATTTCACTAATCCCTAATTAATCCCACTAATCCACCATAAGCATCATTAACACCCCCTAATGAGAGTTTAGGGCATAAACTCACCGGTTTAGCGCAAAAATCGGTTTATGATGACGGCGGCGCAATGGCAGCCGAAACTTGGGCCTATGGCAACACCAAAGGAAGTCAGGAGAGGGCTAAAAAAGGCTCGGCAAGTCCACGGCAAATCCAGACTTGAGGAAGCTACTGGTCGGGCCAAGTGGGCTGGCCCTAGCTCGATTTAGGTTGGTCTTGGTGGCTGCGGGTGGTGGTGTGGGGGCAACAAGAAGATGGAGGAGCTGCTGGCATTGTGGCTATGGACGTGAGGATGTGGCCTGCTCGTTGGTGGGGTTGGTGTTGGCAGAAGGAAGGGGTGAAGATGGAGTGCGGTGGGATGGTGTGGGTGCAGCAAGACGAAAGGGAATGGAGCAGGGGTTGGTGGAGAGAGAGAGGAAACGTGGGGAGGAGCTCGCTAGCAGAAGGGGAGGGGGATTGAAGGAAATAATGTGGGTTGCTTGGTTCGGCGTTGATGGAAATTTTAGTGGGTGGATGTGGTTGTGTGGGGGTCTGATGCGAAGGACCCGTGGATGCTAGGCTTGAGTGGGCAGAGGAAGTGATCTACTGGTGAAGATGTTGGGTGGTTGCTGCTGGAAACGTGGAGGTGAAGATGGAGTAGAGGCGGTAGTAGCATGAAGAAAGAAACGCGAGGGGTCGCGAGGGTGAGAAGAAGAGGGAAAGGGCAGAAGGAAAGGGGGTCGGCACGTATGGAGGGAAAGAGGGAGGCCAAATGGTCAAAGGAAAATATCTTTGTGATGATTATAATGCCCCTAAAGTCCAAGCTTCATCCACAAGTCTTTTTCACACCCAAAACTTCACCAACAAGCCAAATTGAAGGTCAAGAAAGGTCCATGCATCAGCCACATGAATTTGCTCTTCATTTTCTCTCAATTCTTCTCCAAATTAAGTTAAATTGAGGGCCAATAATCCATGGAGGCAGCCCTCACGAATTTACACCAAGTCTCCACAATTTACTTCCATTTGGTAGCCCAAAAATCCAATTAAAAAGGCCCATCCAAATTTCTTTTCTTTTCCGAATTGTTTGAAATTGATTTTCCGTAAAAATCTCGGGCTCGCTGAAAATTATTCGAAGGATGAGTCGACGTTTCTAAAATAGACCATGACACGAAAGAACTTTCAATTTCTAAAATCGGGTTCAATTTCGCGGTTAATTTTAATCGGACACGATTTTAGCGTGACCTAACCTACTAGGTAGCTTTTAAGAATTTTTAGCGCAATTGACCTATGGTCGATTATTTTCGAGCAACATTGTACATCTTCAACTCATTGACAACTCTCGATTGTCGTGAAAATTTCAAGGTTTCAATTACAGGCATAGGATACAGAAACGACAGAGAAATCAGTTTAGTGACGTTCGACGTGTGCAATTAGATGAAATCACCTACACTTTAATTACATGCCTCTATCGAAACGACATATCTTCGATTTTTGGTCAATTTTGACGGTGCCGTATTGACCCTTGCAGATTAGCACGGTCGAGTAGTTGATTTCAAGTCGAATTCTCAAGTCTGTCACGTTTAAATCCCTTAATGGCTTCACTAGATAGATTAGTTATCTCGTGGGTGGCTAACTCAGAGAAAAAGACTATAGGCGAGTCGATGAAAAACCCATTTCATTTAATCGAAAACATGGTTAAAAATCAGGATGTCACAAGACCCATAGGGTCGGTTTGATCCAGCTCAGTAGGATTGGTCCTTGCTCCCAAAAATTAAGGACAACATTGTGCGGATTGGATCTTGAGTTAGGTTCTAAACCAATCCAATCTGGACCATGCTTATCCTTAATTTATTGAGAGTTCTTGAAAAATCCTACCCCCAATTCTGTCATTTTAAGAGCTCAAAAATAATTTCTACCCAATTTCATCATATACTTTGATTGATAGTGTGAAATCCTTGTGTGAATATAATCCTTTCAGGGGCTTCGCGCTCTTTTGTTAGATAGATTGGCTGTGCCCCGTAGTTAGTGACTTTTTATTTATTAATAAATTTCGTTTATGAATGACATGCCAAATTACCATTGCGCCATGAGAAAAAAAATATTAGATTGAACTTTAAATTATAGATATAACAAAATTTAAAAGATCAGACTGATTTCATTTATGATTGACGTTTTGATGTGTTATAAGCTAAAATTATGAATTGAACCTTGGAATGAAAGTCGAGAGAGAGAGAGAGAGAGAGAGAGAGAGAGGAAGGTTGCATGACCAATATAATAAACAGTAAAACTTAAAAAAAGATGAATAGAGTGCAGGCTGTGGGGTTCGAACCCACGCGCACTTATGTGCAGAAGATCTTAAGTCTTCCCCCTTAACCTCTCGGGCAAACCTGCTCATGTGGTTGCTTTCTGCAAAGAAAGAATAAATATTTATTTTTTGGACGGATAAAATAAATACAATCAGCAGACGCAGGAATGAAAACCCTAGATCGGAGAAATAGAATCGCAGGAGAGAGCCAACGCCCGTCGAACTAAAATCTTGGCAACCTCGAAGAATCTGCAGAGCTCGATCGGTGATCGTCAATGGCGGAGCACTTGGCTTCTATATTCGGGACTGAGAAGGACAGAGTGAACTGCCCCTTCTACTTCAAGATCGGAGCTTGCAGGCATGGCGATCGCTGCTCTCGGCTCCACACCAAGCCCACCATCAGCCCCACCATCCTCCTCTCCAACATGTACCAGCGTCCCGACATGCTCACTCCCGGCGTCGACCCTCAGGCTCAGAACCTCGATCCTCGCAAGGTCCAGGACCACTTCGAGGTCCGATAGCCCAACCTTTTTCCGATCTCTCAATTCCTTTGTTGTTCCGTGCGATTCACGGCTCTGTCTTAGCTTGACCTGAGTGCTCGCTTGGTGTCTGTTCGTTGTGATTTGGATTAGGATTTCTACGAAGATTTGTTTGAGGAGCTTAGCAAGTACGGCGACATCGAGAATTTAAATATCTGCGACAATATTGCCGACCACATGGTAATTCTTTTACGTTGGTGCTTGAGAATGTGCGACTGTTGATTGGGATTTGTTCGTTGTCTTTGTTTTTATATGGTCTCTATTTGTGCAGGTTGGAAATGTGTACGTACAGTTTCGAGAGGAAGAACACGCTGCCAATGCTGTTCAGAATTTAACTGGAAGGTTTTATGCAGGTTTGATTCGACTCTTTCTTTCATTTGCTTTGACTAAGGTTTAAGGTGATTCTGTTCTTTCTTTGGGTTGTTCGGGGACATGTGGTTAGTGGAGTACAACAATTGGTAGATTAGTTAGAACTGCTGCTGTTTCTCAAAATTGAAGTTTGGTTGCTGTTGACTCAAAGCCCAAATGAGACTAGTAAAGTCTAAGATGGATAATTGTGCCTGTGCGAGCTACTCCTTTATTTGTTTTGATTGATATTTCCATTTTATGAGGAAAAAGGAGGGTGTTTCTCTGTACTTCGTACACCCACAGCCAACCCTGTAATTGCCTATGTAGGGACAAAAGAAAGCATTATCTTGAGACAGAGATATTACAACCTGTCTATGAATCATTTCAATCTCATTAATTCTAAGCTAATAATTATGAACTATATATAGGATAAACAATCCACATTCCTCCTATTTTTGTTGGTTGTCCTATTTTTTACCCATCTTATCAAGCATTGTTTTTTTAAAGTGATCAGAGAAACATGTACTCTCATCCGACATGTTTTTGCTTCCAGATTTGTGTAATTCTGATTAGAATTTTTTATCGTTTGCTTGCACTTTGTCTTAACTAACTTTAGAGTGAAATCTGTTTTTGATTGTCAACTCTAACATGAGCATGTCTTTCTCTAAAAGGCTTAGCCAGATGAGTGGCGTATCCTATCACAAATATGTAGCAATTTAGAAGTCTATTCTGTCCGAAAATCTGCTAAAAGGTTAGCCAGCCTGTAGAAAGATAACTATCTACCTTTATGCACCTAAATTTTTCATTGAGTTTTAATGCTATAATTTTAACTAGGATAAAGAAACTTCATAAGAACGTGTGCCACTTTTTTAGTAATTAGGGCCCAAACATTTAAATTCTTGGGAAACGCTCTAATGTGTCAGGCGTCACAAGGGAAGAATGGGAGGGTGATTACTTAAATCCTCCATCGCATTCATTTGTAGGGTTCTCCAAATTCTTGTTCCAAATCTTCATTATGGGACTAATGGAGACTTCAACTGTTTGTATGTAATACTGGATATGTGGTTTCAATTTCTTTAAAGATTGAATGCATTTCGGGTCAGTTCTTCAGAACATAAATATGCTTCTAGACAAATTCATTTATAGCAAGTGACAGAGTGCAAGAATGTTAGTATGGAATATCAATCTGTCACTAATCTACCTTACCTTGACATTTTCTATATGTGTTAACATAACTTGGCAATCTTGATCGAAATGGTCAAGGGTTTTGGCTAAGAGTTAATATTTCAGGTATATGCAATGCAGGAGCGTTGAGAAAATTACAGAGGCTTAATTAATGGAGTTAGTCCTTAGCTATATTAGCTATGTATTATAGGACTTTCTCTGTTTCTCTGTGTACTTTATTGAGTTGTGTCCTTTTAGAGTTTAAGATATTACGGGACTGATGTGTGGCTCTTAATGACTTTAACATTAGGAGATCTTGAAGTCGATCAAGGGCTTAGATCCTAGGGAATTTAGTAGCATGCGCTAACCTTAATTTCACGGAGAGGCAATGCCCAACAATAGAGTAGAGTGGGTTTGCTTCCCTTCGAAATTCAACTATCTCAATACTCTGTGGTATCCAATTGGAAAAAAGAAAAAAATTCTTTATATACTAGATAATGTTGTCAATGATGAGTAGCGCACGCCAATGCTTTGTTTACTATATATCACAGTTGTGGTTGGACTTACACACTCCAATAAAGGTCATGGTTGGACTTTGTTCTATTGAAATTGGTTTTACCATCTACGTCAAACAAAATCATTTTTAAAATTTGGTGCCCTTGTTATTGTTTGGGGCTATGTGTGTATTTACTGATCAAGTGAAGTAAGCAGACATAGATTTTGTTGTGATGAGTGTACTTGATAGTTCCTAATCACTGGTCTTTTTGTGTTAACCTGATTACCATTAGATTCTGAGGAACAAAAACTACTAGAACATGCACTTAAAATATTGGGCGCCTGAATTGACTAGTCTGTTTTCAGGTTATTAGGTTTTGGTCCCGAGAGCTGTTTAGGTCGAGTGGATTGTCCAGGAAAGTTTTCTTGCCGTCTAACACTAAAATGCTCGTTTCTTAGTAAAGTCTGATGAACATCAGTTTTGTCAGGTAACTCACATCTGGCAAATTTGACTCATTACCTCATTCTTTTCTTTTCTGATTTCTGTTATCATTTGGCAAATATATTATGCACTCTTTATAAGTAGTTTTAGTTGTTATATTAAGATTTTAGATCCTTTACCTTCTTGCTTTTCATTTTGCCACTGATGTATTTCTTTCTGCATTGGGTGTCAGAATGTTGACAAGCTAAATGCTGTAGGGAAGTGGACGAAGGATCTGCTAATTGATTCTCTGTTTATATGGCTTAGTTGATATTTTACCAAGGATGAAAGTCAGATTAATGAATGTTGAATTATCTTCAATGAGAATTTGAGATAGAATGAAATCTAGGTGCTGAGTGGCTCTTTGGCCCACAACGGTGTACTTTGAGTTGTTTGCACCTTAAATTCACTGTCATATGCATTGATAAATGGATAGCATTTATGCTATGGCTTTATTCTGTTGTATGATGTTGCCACTACTGTCACAGCCAGGTTTTAATGAGGTTTTTTTAGCTTTATGGTTCTTAAGCTCATCCAAAACTCTCCTCTTCTATGATGTCGTTCCTACACTTTGGCTGTATCATAGGCTTCTTTAATGTTTTTCTTAATTTTTGTTTTGCACATATAATGTTGTTGATCCTTTATGCATGAGATCATAAATATCTTTCATACCAGGGCGCCCCATCATCGTTGACTTCTCTCCAGTGACCGATTTTCGCGAAGCTACTTGCAGGCAATATGAGGAAAATGTGTGCAATAGAGGTGGTTACTGCAACTTTATGCATCTGAAGAAGATTAGCAGGTGAGGTTCATATTTTAACTATACTTCCCAGACTTTCTTATTGCAGCAACTGAGTGAGATGTCCATGTCTTTTCCAGGGAGTTGAGAAGGCGATTATTTGGGAGAAGTAGGCGCAGGCACAGCCGCAGTCGAAGTCCTCATAAGCCTAGTTTTGAGAACCGTCCACATGGCTCTCGCGGTTCAAACAGACGAGATGATGACAGAGAACCCCGTCACCGTGATCGGGGTAGAAAGCCGAGAAGCCGAAGCCCTGGGCACCGAGGGGGAAGGAGTGGGAGCCCTGGAGGTAGGAGGAACAGGAGTCCAGTCAGGGAAAGTAGTGTGGAGCGACGGGCCAAAATCGAGCAGTGGAACAGGGAAAGAGAAGAAGCAAATAACAAGAATGAGAATGGTAACAATGATGTGGAGTTTTGATGATGCTTTGTTACTTCTCAATCTAGAACTGGACGGTAAATCATGCATGCTTGTGTATGAATATCCCTTTAGATCTTTTTTTCATTATCTGGTCATGAGTTAATGCAGAAAAGTTTAGCAGCTGTGCAAAATTCACTCTTTTCTTGTCATGGTAATTGAGTGTGTAATATTCCTTGGTCAATCGAAATGGATCCGTGAGAAGAACGATTATTTAGATTTTTTATGGTCTCAACTTAATTGTTCGTAGGGTTCTTGTGCTGGTACACTTTAATTGTTATTCGTAGGTGTTCCTGTTTCGTTGCTGACATGAATCATAAAATCCCAAGGGGAAAAATGACATTTACGGATGATGTATACACTGTATTTTCGGGCTTGCAACATGCAGGTCGAGCCAAGATTGGAGGTAAGATGGAGAAAAAACATAAGCCGACGCTCTTTTTCTGGGGAAATGTTGTCTAGAGAGGTGACTTTGTTGAAGCTTTTTACAAGTTTCTTCGTTCCTCGTCCTTCTGCTCAGCTTTCATGAGTTTGCAGATGCCTCCAACAAAATCTCCTGGGCGCTTTTGGAATCTAGGCACGTGTCGTCAACCATTTTCAGTGAAATGGTTTCACTTTTACATAGGACCCAATCTTAAAGGGGTTATCGGATTGATTTCACTACTCTTGGTCGTCACGTGGGTGGAGGGTTGCTGGGGGTCTTAAGCTGCTTTTGGTTTGAGTTTTTCTCAAAAGACTTTGCACAAATGCAATGGCTTTCATGAAATGCAGTGTGTTTGGTAAACACACTTTGCCTTGGGTTTTTGTAAAGAATTTTTAAAATAAAATAAAATAGATAAAGAAAAGGACACGGCAAACCAGAAGCAAGGATGCTTTGTACTTTGGGTATCTAAAGTCCCTTGGATATAAGCCAGGGCTTTCAGCAAAAAAATTTGGGCCGTTTTGGGGAGCCATTGGCCAAATTGAAAGCTAAGGCAGATTCGGATTTAAACTTTCTTCATTTTCGGAAGGCAATATTAGGGATCGATGAACATTTTTCCATTCTATTTGCGCGCATTAATATTTTGGAGTTCCTATTTTGCCTTTATTAATACTGGACGAGAGCATTCTCTCTAGTTTTGTTGTGGGCGAATTGTTAGTTCTATCCACCATCTTTCAATTTGGTCACTCTCCTGATCTCCTCCCACCGTCGGAACAACTCCGGCCACTGTTGCCAGAGGCACGGCCTCACGTGACCTTTGTTTCATTGGTATCAGCAACGATCGGATGCATCTTGTTCAGAAGAGGAACCTTCAGGCCGGATTGGATGCATCTCATTCAAAAGAGGAACCTTCGTGCCGGCCTGCGTGACCTCCGTCCCTTTCTCCAGCAACGCAGTTAGTTGTTGGCTTGAGATGAAATTCCGGAAGAGTCCAATTAATGTCGGAGCAAGAGCTTCTTCTTCGTCTTCTTCTTCGTTTCTGGGTTTTCTTTGTAGTCTAGGATTCGAGTTGGGGTTTTCACCATGAAATCTCCTAAAGTTGTTGCGAAAATGGGAGAATTACCAAAAAAGTCTTAAACCTATTGTAATTGTGTTAATTCAATTCTAAACCTTTTTTTTTTGAGCTAATTTAGTTCTAAACCTTTTACAATTGTGCCAATTCAGTCCATCCGGCCAAAATTGGCCAGGCGGCGCTGACGTGGACGTTGGTTGGGGACAGTTGGCTGGCGAACGCCGATATGGCCATTATTTATTTATTTATTTTTCCTAATTTTTTAAATATTTTTTTGAATTTTTCTTTTTTTTTTTCCCACATTTTTCTTCCTTTGGCCGGGGGCCGGGCACCGGTTAGAGGCGAGGGCCGGCAAGGCTCGCCCTCGCCATCCACTAGTGTAGGCGAGCCTTTCCCAACGACGGCAAGGTCGCTGTCGCTAGATTTGGCAACCTCTCGCGCTTCTGGTCGTCGGCGACCCGGGCCAGGGCCTTGCCGCCCCCTTCAGACTTGTCTGCCGTTCACACCCTCTTTGGAGATGCCCTTGAGATCTGGCGATGATCTTCGCTGGTGGCCGGCGAGGCTCACCTTCGCTAGTGGCTGGTGGGGGCAAGCCTTGCTAGTGGCGGACGAGGCTGACCTTGCCGACCCTCGCCTTTGGCTGGCATCAGCCGGCAAGAAGAAGAAGAAGGTGGGGAAAAAAAAGAAAAAAAATTTAAATAATTAAAAAAAAAATTAAAAATTTTGAAAAAAATATTAAAAAATTGCCACATTAGCGTTCGTCAGCCAGCTGGCCCGCTGTCTCTGGCCAGCATCCACGTTAGCACTGACTGGCCAATTTTGGCCGGATGAACTGAATTTGTATAATTGTAAAATGTTTATGACTAAATTGGCTAAAAAAAAAAAGGTTTAGGACTGAATTGGCATAATTACAATAGATTTAGGACTTTTTTGGTAATTCTCCCTTGTGAAGATTGACAAAGCCGCGAGTGCAGTTGATTGTATTTGCACTTCGTCCAAGTCTACTTCGGTTCAAGTAATTCGTGACTTCACCGGCTCCAATTAACTCCCTGCAATTATTTTTATGTGACACCGTTCAATTCTTTTTTATGTGATTGATCGACTCCTACAGATCCATTAGAACCGAAAGTTCTTCTCAAGAGTTCTCCTTAAAATTGTATCTAAAACCTACTTTATGCAATAGGAACATCAAAGGCATAGGCTCAATGCTCAAGTCATTTCGTTACTCCGTTACGGCCTGCACTAATAGGGGAACGACCAAATTGTCATCTCATAGGGGTCATTGAGACTAGTACAAACAACCGGAGCCAATGCCAGCATTGAGACTTCTTGAAAGAGATGAGGATGCCGAATCTCTTTCATTGCGGAGGCCATCGGAAGCTAAGAGTAGATTTAAAACATGCTGTGTCTCGGCACCAGCAGGATCGAAGCTTGAGGAATTGGTGTCCACTAGTTGACCGATAGATGGATTAACATAAGGGAAAAAAATTATTTGATTGATATAATTAAAATTAGGTTTTTTTTTTTTAATTCCTGTTTAATGGTCAGGTGGTGTTCGGTCTAGTTTTCACGTACTTTGATTAATCCATCTCTCCAGGTGATCTGAAAGGTGCATTCCCCCATGCAGTACATTCAAGATTTCACTTTTTGGATGTTCTAGCAATAAGGTTGGACCAAGAAAGTAGACTGTGGATTCGGATCTTCTTCATATTTAAAGAGTCAAAATTTCCCTTTTATTATCTCTTTCTCATAATGTTTTCATGGTATTTTTATCGCTAGTTGCTCTATCCATTATTGAGTCCAATGCAAAGCTTCTTGCAACATCAATGAAGACAAAATAGAAAGTCTAAGTATCCTACAATTTTTTAAGGGAGGGAGAGAAAATACTCAAAGTTTACACCTTTATTCCATAACTTATGAAAGAGTACATAAGATGGCTCTACTTATAGAGCAAGAGAGAAACTTACAAAATCCTAGTCTTACTTCATGACCATATATGTTTGCTACCTACTGACATCCATAACGTTTTTTTTTTTTTTGGTAAAGGTAAAAGGTATTATAGCTTAGGACAAGAATACAGGACCGGCTCCAAAGCATACACTCTCAAGGCGCTACGCACAGAGAGTGTTAGGGAGCCGCAACGAAAAAGATTACAAAGAAGAAAAAGAGACAAGCACAAGCAAGAAGCAAGGACCAACAGGTAACAAGCGAGAAGAAAACGCTAAACAAAACCTCAGCCGCCTAAGGAGAAGGCCGAGGGCCAGACACCCAAGGAGGGAAGGAGAAAAGATCGCACAGCTTGGTCTTCATCCGGATCTACGCATTCTCCTCACGATCAACGAAGATGGAAGGGTCGAAGCCCCAGTTTCTCTCAAGCCTTCTATTTCTAGGGGTATTCGGGACATCGAGAAGGTGAGAGCTGTCCTTGACCATCTTGATAATGTGATTTTCATTGCAGCAAGAACCACCGCTTCTTCGCGGAATATGATAGCATTCCTCTTCTTCAGATTAAGTAGCACATGGCAGCAAAAGAGTAACGAGCTAAGTTGTGAAAGAAATCATTGCCCTTTAGGAAGGAGGTAGCCCATTGGAGATTCTCCTTCCACGGCCTTGGGCGCCAAGGAAGGTTGCAACGAGAAGCCCAAAAATAAGCAATGGATGCCGATATGTGGCAATCAAAAAACAAGTGATCTATAGAGTCAGGAACATCATTGCAGAAGGCACAGGTGGCATAATCAATTCTACCATAGGAAATGAGAAGTTCTGGGTAGGCAAACGGTTTCTAGCAATCAACCGAGAGATTGAATTGGAATGCAGGAATGATGACGTTGTTCCAAATAAGCGAAGCCCGGGGCACTACGCTTCTTTTGGTCTGAAGTGGTTCCGGGCGGATCCTACCGAAAAAGATCCGGACGGATGCCAACGCCAAGAAAACCGGTCGGAGCTTGGGAGAGCGTTGGGATAGAGAGACCCTAGCTCTCCATAATACTACGAAATGAAAGGCCCATAGGCGAAAGGAGATCAGCCACCACTGCATGCTTGGGTAGACTAGACCACTGGATAACATGATCTGGCATAATAATATCAAGAAGGCCTTTTGGGTGCCAGTGATCAAACCATAACGAAGTGGAGCGCCCATTTCCAATCTTCCAAAGGAAGGAAAGCCGAGAGTCACTTCTTAATTGCAAAATTTTCTTCCAAGCCCAAGAGCAAATTTTAGGAGATGAAGCTTTCGGAAGTTGTTCCTCTTTAAAAAGTTGGAATGAATCCAACGGCACCAAAGGGATTCTTTATTTGTGAATAGAATCCAAATGTGCTTCATCATGGATGCCTTGTTGCAATCTCTCAATTTTCGAATACCAAGTCCCCCTTCTTTTTTTGGTAGGCATATATCATCCCACGACACCTTCGCCCCCCCCTTACCGAGGGCGGATCCTTTCCAAAGAAATTGCCTTAAAATCTTTTCAATGCTATTGAGAACCGAAACCGGCAATGTGAAAACACTCGACCGGAAGGTTTGGATGGAGTGCAAGCCCCGGCGATTAGCTGCAACCTTCCAAGAAAAGAGAGGAAACGATGAGCCCAAGATTGGGCTCTAGCTGTAATCCGATCAATAAGGGTGATGCAGTCGGCTTTCCCAAGCTCGGAGGATATGATAGGCACTCCCGGATAGCGCATGCGGTAGTTTACCTTCTTGAAACCCAAAGGCTAAGGATATGTAGTTGCGAAGAGACGGATGACCACCCGAGAGAAAAGTTTCGCTCTTGTTCTTGTTTGGAATCAAGCCACTCCATGAAGAGAACAAGTCCAAGCCTTTCTTCAACAAGGTAATGGACGCCCAATCAGCCCGACTAAAAAGAAAGACATCATCGGCAAAGAAAAGGTGAGATAGCTTGACAGCTTTGCACCGCCAAAAGTATTTGAATTCCTTGTGGGAGGTGCGAGCACTCAAAATTCCCTGAGAATACCTCCATCACTAGGTTAAAAAGATAAGGGGACATCGGGTCGCCTTGTCGTAGGCCCCGGCCACCAGGAAAGAACCCATGAAGTTCTCCATTGATTGATAGTGAGTATTTCGGCGTCCGAACGCATATCATGATCAACCGGATCAGGAAATCAGGAAAGTCAAAGGCTACGAGAGTTAGCTGAAGGAAATCCCAATCAACCGTGTCATAGGTCTTTTGAAAATCAACTTTCACAGCACATTTAGGGAGGTACGGGTCGAGGTGAAATCCAGCGAAGACTTCCTGAGCTATCAATATATTATCCCTTATCCTCCTACCCTTAATAAAAGCATTTTGGGAAGGATCAACCACTTCATTCAAGACAGTAGCAAGGCGATTAGCCAAGATCTTGGTGATGACTTTGTATATAGTATTACAACAAGCAATGGGTCTGAAGTCAGAGACCGCACAGGCATTAGGCACTTTAGGAATCAAGGCGAGGATAGTATTGTTTACCTCTCTTAAGAGACGACCCGAAGTGAAGAATTCTTGGACCGCCTCTATGACAGAAGGGCCAACAATCTCCCAATTGTTCTTAAAGAATTCCGCCGTGAAGCCATCTGGGCCTGGAGCTTTGCCTCTAGGGAGAGAGAAAGCGTATCCCGAATTTCCGAATCAAGAACCGGGCTAGAGAGGGAACTAACCTGGTTCGTAGATAAGGGTCTTGAACGAACTCTTTAACCTCTTGTAACGAAGGCTTGGATAAGGACGAATGAGGAGCAAGCAAGTCCTCAAAGTAAGAGACAAAAACCTGCGGGACCGTATTCGTGTCCGTGATCAACTCGCCCGATATATTTTTAACCGAGAGGATTCTATTTCTGAGTTGCCTTTTTTTGACGGAAAGGTGAAAGAATTTGGTATTCCGATCACCTTCCTTAAGCCACCGAACTCTAGATTTTTGTCTAAAGAAAGATTCCTCATCTCGGCGCAAGTCCACAAAAATTCTACGGCTTGTCTTCTCAAGATCGGCCAACCCTGAGTTGTTTGGATCAAGTTGAAGGTCATTTTGCACGAGCCGAAGGGATTCTCTAGCTTCCTCTGTCCTTGAAGAAATATTCGAAAAGGCTTCTCTATTTAGTTGCTTCAGATTACCTTTGAGCACTTTCAGTTTGGAGACAAGCTTTGTACATGGAGAATCCAATAACTGGTGTCTCCCAAGCCTGTTGAACAATGGATGAGAAATTCGGATGGTCTGACCAATAATCAAAAAATTTGAAGGGTCTTCTCTTAAAAATCGGATTGAGAAGTCTGACAACCATAGGAGAATGGTCTGAAATGCCCGGGTTCAGGAATGATGCCTCCGAGAAAGAAAAATCCATGTTCCATTTGGAGTTAACCAATACCCGGTCGATTTTCCTCATCTTTCTTGTTAACCCAGAAGAAGTCGACCAAGTGAACCGAAGTCCAACATATCTAAGGTCCTCCAATTCAGATTGAGCTAAACAGTTAGCAAATTCATCAAAATAAGGAATCCGGGTGTTGGTGCCTCCGAACCGGTCGAGGGATCCTTTATGGCATTGAAATCCCCGGCCACTAACCAAGCCGAATCCTGGAGAATAGTGCTCATATGTAGGAGATCGTCCCAAAGAGGCCGACGGCGGGAGAAGGTATGCTCCCCATAAACTACAGAGACACAACAACACTCGCTAGATAGGTTGATCTTTAGACGACCATGAACAGCCTGGTCATTGACCGCCAAGGTATCAAAACTAACGACATCGGGGTTCCAACCAACCCATATCCTACCCCGACTAGAGAAATCGTAGTTTGCAATCCAATTCCAGCCATTTAGCAAAGAAGATGATATTGTATCAAAGTTAGCTGCTGAGACTTTCGTCTCAATAAGGCCAACAAAGCAAAGATTATATTTAAAGACAAAACTCCTAACTTCGGCCCGCCTCAAGGGGTCATGGAGGCCTCTAATATTCCAAATTCCTATATACATATACATATATATATATATATATATATATATATATATATATATATATATATATATAAGGAAGAGAGGGGTTACCTCTTTTTGGCAACCTTTTTCTTGGTAGGAACCGGCAACGGAGCCAAGGAGGGAGGAGGGTCCGGGCAAAGCAATAACAGTTTATCTTGTATAGACTCGGTTGGAGCACCCAAAGGAAAAGAAGTTGGGGATGGGCACCCAACTGATAAGAGATCCTCATCATCTACGCCAGCATGAGCACTAGATATCTCATCGGAACCATCCGGCAGCAACACAAGCACGGTGGTAGATTTCGGCCGAGCCAGCAAGGAAGAACTTGTGTGGGATTTCGATGAAGCAAGAGAGCTGTCGGCGAGCTTGCGGGGCACCTGGGGATGGCCATCTTCACTTGACGGGTCAAAGCTGAAGGAGGCAGCCACCTTGCTCCCTTGGCCTTTCTTCTTTTTGCCCTTAACCTGCTTCCAAGAGGGGTCCAAGGCAGAAGGAGGGATAATAGGAACCGATAGCGGGGCGGTCTCTCGGTCTTCGATAGGATCAACCAACACAGCAGGCGAAGAGAAAAGCTGTGGGTGAATAGCAACCGAATCGGCAAGCTTGTCCGAAGCGATAGGGTCCACAGCAGCTGGGGCACGAATTGCAACAGGCCTATTGATATACAATGGGTTGTCTCTTGTTTTTTCCTTAATCTGAACTTGTTGTGGATGAAGTGCCGGCTGAGAGTCAGGAACGGAAGAGGAGGATCCACCCCGAGGAGAAGGAGGGTTTGCTACACCAGCTTGGCGAGTGTTCTTGGCCGACTGTTGAGCAGGCGGAGGATAGCACTTATGGCCAAAAATGCCGCATTCAGCACATGCCAAAGGTCTCCACTCATATTCGACTTCAACGACACATGTTTCACCATGGAGAACCACCTCCACGAACTCACATGGTTCTGATTCGCTGTGATCTCCACACACACTCTCGCAAAGGCGAGCATTTCCATTTGTTCCGTGTTTAGATCAACATAAAGGGGCTTCCCAATATAGCTTGCCACCTTGCTAATTCCCTGGGAGGACCAAAAGGCGATGGGAAGATTTTTGAGTTTAACCCACACCGGTACAGACATGAGGGTATTGTTTTGAAGTTCCAGGGTTGGCCTCCATTGCTGGAAAACAATATGCTGTTTCGAGACCGTGAAAGCCCCCCCTTCAAGGATCTTACGACGAAATTCTCTATCCGGAATGTGGAAGAAGAAAAGTCCTCTTCCATTAGCCATTACTTTGGCTAGATTTGCCCCCCAAGCTTTCTTGAAGGCTGCTTCAGTCACTTTGAACGGAATACGCTTGCTAATGTAAAAGCCAACTAGGCATTCCTTGAGTTTAGGGTCGGCCGCTTGAATGTCGTCTTCGGTCATCTCAGCAACCGCTCTATTTCCAACATAAGTTGGAGGGAAATATTCCAAGTCATAGCCTTTGGAGGCCACCTTTGCCACCGCAACACTAGCCCAGTTGCGCAAGTTGGAGTTCCTGGATATCGCCCGCTGAGGGCGCTTGGATCCCGATCTTCCCCTGCTCCTACCTCTCGGTACAACAGGGACTTGGTCTGAACGGGCATGGGCCGAGACATCAGGCGGGGCAGCAGGGGAATGATTGGTCCTTCCCATAATTTCCTTCCCGGCACCACCACGGGAGGTTCCAGCAGCAAACTGATTCGAAGAGGGAGGCCCAACCCCGCCAAGAGCGGTTGAGGCCATTCGTCGAACACGTAGCGTGCACTACTATAGAAACCGAGAATGGGCCATAAAGAGGCCGAAAGCTTCACGAAATTCAGGACCAGGTGATAGCTCGATAGCCCACAGTGAGTCGCACACCAGAACCGAGCGCATTCCAGGAAAGTAAAACTAGTAAAACCCAGTAAAAACCAGCAGAAAACAGCAGTTCGACCAGCCCCTTGGTCAGGGAAGATCTCGAATTGTAGAGGAGCTCTAGCGAAATCCTTCGGTGGAAGTAGAGAGGAGGAAGAGAGGGATCTTACCTCCAAAAATCATCCCATTCCGATGTCTAGAACTCCTGGAATCGGCGTCACTTCGAGCTGCCCAGTAAAAACCAGCAGAACCAGCAGAACCAGCCCCTTAGGTCGAGGAAGATCTCGAAATGTACAGGAGCTCTAGCGAAATCCTTCGGTGGAAGTAGAGAGGAGGAAGAGAGGGACCTTCCCTCCAAAAATCATCCCATTCCGATGTCTAGAACTCGGGAATCGGCATCACTTGAGCTAATGAACAGTGACTCGAGAGAGTCGCTGAATCCTTTTTTTTTTTTTTTTTTTTTTTTGTGACATCCATAACGTTAATAGAAGGAAAGCTGGCAGATTCTCCAAAAAGGAAAAATACCAAAAATATGTCCTGCCTGACTACTTACATATCTTTCTTCCTTGAAATACCAAATTATATGAGCTTTACCTTTAAAGATCACTTTACACATTCCCATTAATTATCATTGTGCTCTTATTTACCAAAATTCAAAATCACCCTAAATATACCCTCCTCAAATTTATATTTTCACGTCCACACAAAACAAACACTCAAAGTCAACTGTCCAAAAATAAAAAAACGAAAATTTGAATCTCCCAAACTAAAAAAAAAAAAAAATCATCCAAACTGTTTAGTGCAAGATTCTAAAATGAGTTTGCAAGAAGAAACATTTAAGTTTTTTTTTTTTTTTTTTTTTTTTTTTTTTTTTTTTTAATATGGAGTTTTGCTTAGAGACGCGTGAATCATATCAGCAAAACTTGAAGTACCTTAAATGTCCATCAAAATAAGCTTTTCTTTTTATATTTTCTTTTCAGAACATCCCAACTGGAGCACCGAGGAGGAATCTTTCCATCACGGCCTTCGATGCAACGTCCATTCTTTCTTGTCCTCTCAAATTTCAGTTGACTGCACCTGGGCGTTTTACATCACGAGAAACTGGCTACATCGCAGATTTTCTAGTCCGGCCTTTTAACGTGCTTTTAGTAATATTTTTCTCTTAAGAAATAATTTCTTTTCAAAAATAATTTTTTTCTATTTTTATTTGTCGAAATAATTTTTGAGTGAAAGAAATCATTTGATAATTATATAAAATTTATATTCTCATAATAGAAAAAAAATAGTAATACGTTTGATACAATCACAAATTATTTTGTAAGGTATAATTTCTATTAATTTTTTTAAAAACTTTTTTAGATTTTTCTTTTTTCCTCTATTCTTCTTCTTACTCCTCCTCAAGCTGGTGGCTAGTGATTGGTGGCAGCATCCGGTGACCGGCAACAGACGGCGACGATGGACAGTCGGTAGCTAAGGGTAGACAACAAGGAGCAACGATTGGCGATGAAGAAGAAGAAAGTAAAAAAAGGAAAAGAAAAAAAATGACTTATTTCTAGAAATTGTTTTCAAGAATAAGAAACTATTTTTTTCTATTTCTTATTTCTGTTCTAAATCTATTCCCGGCTATTTTTCTATTTCGGAGAATAGACTAATTAATTGATGTTACTAAACGAATTTCTGTTCTTTTTTTTTTTTCGAAAAATAAAAGAATAAAAGAAGAGAGAAATTGAAGTGTTATCCTGCACATCCTTGCATGCGGTAGATAATTATAATATCCACTTTTGGAACTTGAATTATGGCTTTTAGACTTTACATTCCACAAGACTAAGTGCTTAATATTTTCATACATTCACCTTACAGCTGTTATAGCAAATTCATATTTCCTTTGCCCATGTTTATATTCCACGTCATTATTTGTAATAACCCTTTAGCCTTTTTTCCTAATAGAATTTTATCCGATGTAATAATTAGAACAAGACAATTCTCCAAAAAAGTTCTAAACATATTGCACATTTGTCAATTCAACCATAAATCTTTTAATTTTATCAATTTAGTTATAAATCTTTCACGTTTTGACAATTAAGTCCATTAGATCAATTTTGGCCGGAAATCGCTAATATAAACCCTAACCATTATATGTGATATGACGAACACTAATGTTGACAATTTGATATTTTAAGTTTTGATTAATTTTTTCCTTTTTTTTCCTCCTTTTTTTTTCCTTCCCTACTTCCTCCTCTAATTGGTCACTAGGCCTTGACTATTAGCTAGAGGCAAGAGTTGGCAAGATTGACTTGGCCAGCCTCTAGCGAAGCTCATTCCCACCAACCATCGACAAGGGCAAGCCTCCCTTTGCTGGGTGACGCTAGACATGGCAAGGCTGACCTCACTTGCTTCGACAAGGCTTGATCTTGCCTGAAGCGAGTAAGGTCGGCCTTGGCCACTAGCAAGCCTTTCGTTAGTGCTGGCCGTGTTACGTAAGACAGCCGATATTCACATAAATGATCTTTGGCCCAAAATTGGTTAGATGGACTCAATTGGTAAAATAAAAAGGTTTAAGATTAAATTGGTAAAACTAAAATAGTTTTATAATTTTTTGGACATTTTTCCATAATTAGGACATCAAACAAATCCAGAATACTACCCTCACATGGAGTTCGAATTTGGCCTTGGATTGAAAAAATCAAGATGCAGATGTAAGACTTGTCAAAGACATAATGACCTTCTAGTATCATTGAATTCGTAAGGAGCTAGAATATCATCTGGAGGAGTGCTTCACATTCGTGTAAGATTGAATAAAATTGACATTTGGCATCCGATTGAACTAATAAATATAATATGAAATGTTGAAACCATCTCTGCCTTTGGTTAGGGGGATTAATCAACCGTATGTAGAATAATTCCAGGAAAGGCTGCAACTTGACGAGTCATTATTAGGTGCAGCAGGTACTAATGGACCCCATCAAAATCAAAGGCTTTGGTGTATTGAATTCACATGCACCTGAAGCACATATTTAAGAATTTCCCAACTATACATATTTGTACCCCATTACATAGCATGGAGGACATTGTCTCTCTTTCAAATTCTTTAGTTTCCACTCCACCTTTTCTAATATCCTTAGATTCTCAATGGTCCTTAAATTCCCTTATGATTGCAAGTAATCATCTCTGTTGACTACTTGAGATGTCCAAAACACAACACCTATTATGTATGGATTAATATAATGAAAAATCACAAATTAATATATCTGTGATAAATTTATCAAAAATTAATTTTTTGACCATCAAAAATTACAAATTGGTATATTTGTGACAGATTTATCCTCCGTTAATTACTGTTAAATTTTATCATCAAATCGTTGAGTTGGATGACATGTGACAGTTAATAAGTGTATTAACTTGGGGTTTTATCTTCTGTTTGTCATAAGTGTATCAGTTTGTGATTTTTTGTAGTATTAATCTAATTTAATGGAAACTAACGAATGATAAAGTTGTCATAAATATACCAATTTGGAAATTTTAATGGTCAAAAACTTAATTTGGGGTAAATTTATCACTAGTGTATTGTTTGGATTTTTTATGATCAAAAAATAAGTTCGGTATAAATTTATTATGATTGTACCAATTTAAGGTTTTTCGTGGTCCTAACCCTTTGAAATATTACTAGGCCATTAATCTAAATGTGCTTTTAGGCAATTCCTGCCCTCATAAGCTGTTGTATCACTATCCAAGTAAAATTTACTTTACAAAGTATAAAAATATACATCGTATGTAACGTCCGGTTTAGTGTCTATATGATTCGTGGCCTCATCATCGACTTCTAAGCACATTTACAAACGAAAAAAATTCCAAATAATTTTAGAAAGTTTGCACGAACGAGTTAATTGTTAAAAAATGAGAATCATGCAAGGTAGGGATCCACCACCTCCGCCGCGCCCCCCCCCCCCGCGGTGGGTAAGTTTGTATATGCCACTCTCACTCCACGGGGCAATTCAGGTTTGGCTGCCCCCCTTGGCTCTTCCTCTATTTATGTTGACTAGAATTTTACTCGAAATCTACTTATTTAAATTTTGATATTGTAGGGAATATCGGATTCCCTAAAACGGATTCGACACTAAATCGAACCCCTAAAACAAATGTGGAAGACGAACCCAGAAAGAATATGTATCACCGATCAAAGACACACCACGGAATCGAACGTACCTTATTGTCCACAGATTAAACACCAACGTTGAAGTTTCGAGGAAGAATCTGATCCCGGTCTACCAAGGAGCATACTGTTGGTTCAAAGGAGAGAGAAAAAGTTATGTTGGTTTTTGGGAGAGGGAGAAACTAACGTACGTTCACTTGAAAATGTGCGTTCTCTTTTTCTTTTCTCCCCTTAAATACGTCTTCTCCAAAAGACACATCCCCTCAATGTAACACCCATTCATATCTCAACCCTTCATCCATGGGCCCTTATCTTGCGGGCCGGGCTTTTAGGCCCAACATGGGCGGACGGGCTTTAAGCCCATCATAAAAGTCATCATCTCTCACTCGCATATGGTGGGCTGAATAGGATCCTCTTTACCTCTCTACAACATTCATACCAGTGAATAATCCGTGCGACCAACATACTTTGAGAGCTCGTTGCCATACATATGTTAGGAATATATAGCAGCTCATAATGGGCATCACACTCTGAGTAGATTTAGTATGCAGTACCCTAGATCGATCGATCACATTTCTATCTCTCTTGATCTCTTTTAAACAATGATATATATATATATATATATATATATATATATATATATATATATTATCTTATTCACAATTATGATTATCCCAAAGACAGTCATAATTGGTCGACCGGTGAATACAAAACTACAATGTGATTCTCCAAATTCGATCTTCCTCTTTCCTTCAAACTCTCAATTTCAGTTCAGCTTGCTTTTCTAGAAATGTCCCATTAGATCGAATCAACTCATGACCATTGGCAACATCGTAAGATAGCAAACACTAAATAGAAATCTTGAGAATAAGTAAAAGTCATGAGGGCACTAAAATTGAGGAACTCTTTTCCTCAAGAGTCTCACACGGCATAAAAGTTGAGATCAAACTTTTGCTACTCTTATTGGTCGTCTCATGCATACGTAGTAAGAAATACGTATTACGGTATTTACTCATTTCCCATGGAGCGTATGTCTACACCTTCAATACCATACAAATGATAGTTCAGACATACCTAATGTCTAACTTGAGTTCACGTATCTACTCATTTACAAAATTCATTAGAACTCACATTTGGTATCATAGACAGATAAAGTAAAATATGTTGGTTATTTTACTTTCGGACATAGTAAATATTATGTCCTCATCTTAACACTCAGTTAAGACGACAAATATATTTTAAGCTTGAGCTTTCGATTATCACCTAAATAATAAGCTTAAAAACCGTCTCATCTCTATTTATCACATAGTAAATAGAGGCGATTACCCGTGTGAGTGGGCCAATCTTATATCTGTCCGACATACTTTCTCAACTTAAAGTAATGCACTAAGCATTAAGATGCATAAAGATCAAAAAAAGATTCATAGGCATTAATAATGAAAAAACACAAGTTCATAAATGTGAACAACTCAGGGAAATTATAATATCCAGTACATCAGATTCTATGCAATCCTAGAGATTTTACATGACCACAAAACACATCTCTAGATATTGGCTTTGTCATAGGATCTGCTACCATTTTATGGGTAAATATGTACTATAAGTTCACATCCTTTCGGGCAATCATATCTTTGACAAAGTTATACTTAGTATCTATATGTTTGGTTTTGCCATGATATTTTGGATCTTTGGTGTACGCTATAGCTATTTGGCTATCACAATTAAATAATAATGGATTTGTAGCTTTTTCAATAACACCTAAATGATCCAAAAATCTCTTAAGCCAAACTCCTTCTTGTACCGTTGTTGATAATGCCACGAACTCAGCTTCCATCGTGGACAAGGCTATACACATTTGCTTCTGATTGCTCCATGATATGGCGCCATTGTTCAGTAAGAAAGCAAATCCAGAGGTAGATTTCCTTTCATCTAAATCTCCTCCCCAATCAGCATTTGAATAGCCTTCAAGTCGTAGATCTTTTCCTTGGTAATTCAACTTGTAATCAGCAATTCCCTTCAGATACCTCAGTATTCTTTTAACGGCTTTCCAATGTGCTTGACTTGGATTGGATTGGTATCTACTCATCATTCCAACTGCAAAACATATGTCAGGTCTTGTACACATCATAGCGTACATCAAGCTCCCAACAGCACTAGCATAAGGAACATGTTTCATTTGTTCCTTCTCTTATGGAGTCCTTGGACACAGTTTATGGCTCAATCCTTCACCTTTTACAATAGGAGTGTCTATGGGTTTACAATCTTGCATAAGAAATCGTTCAAGAACTTTATTTATATATGTTTCTTACGAAAGAGATAACGATCTCTTCGAACGATCTCTTGAAATCTTAACTCCAAGAATGTGTGCAGCCTCACCCATATCTTTCATCTCAAAGTAAGAAGATAGCCAACTTTTGACAATATTAACAAACTCCTTATTACTTCCAGCAATTAGTATATCATCAACATATAATGATATGATCATAAATTGATCTTTGGATCTTTTGATATATACACAATGATCCCCATTTATCATTGTAAAATCATATGCCATTATGGCATTATGAAAACGTATATACCATTGTCTCGATGATTGCTTAAGGCCGTATATCGATCTCAAAAGTCGACATACCTTTCCTTCTTGGCCTTCTTTAATGAAACCAGCAGGTTGTTCCATATATATTTCTTTCTCTAATTCTCTATTGAGGAAAATAGTCTTTACATCCATTTGATGTAACTCAAGATCCATACTGGCCATTATTGCCAGAATAATGCGAATCGAGGTAAATCTCACTACAGGAGAAAATGTTTATTCATAATCAATTCCTTCCTGTTGGTTATACCCCTTCGCCACAAGGCGAGCTTTATACCTTTCTATCGAGCCATCGGCTTTTCGCTTTATTTTGAGAACCCACTTGTTCCCAATAGCTTTGCGTCCTTTTGGAAGATCAACCAGTTCCCAAACTTGGTTTGACTTCATTGACTCAATCTCCTCTTCCATTGCATGAATCCATTTTTCCTTATTAGGGCAATTTAGAGCCTCATTAATATTTCTTGGCTCATCCTCATCTTGCGGAGCAATCATAAAAGTTTCCCCTTCAATGTCAAAACATCGACGGGGAATACTTTTACGACTTGTTCGCCGTATGGGAGATTGTACACTTTGCACATCATTCCCCATTATGCTCCCACTAGGATTAGATAATGATGATGTTGTCTCATCATGTGGTTGTAATTGAGAATGAGTTGAATTCAATTTATCACTTCTCATATTACTCCCACTTAGACAAACCCCTCTAATGTCATTATCTTGATCCAAGGTTTCAAATATGGAGTAATCTTCACCTATTTCTCCCTTCTTAGGAAATTCATTCTCTAAGAATGTGACATCCCGTGATTCAAATTCAATTATACTCCCACTTTCCTGCTCACCTATGAACACATACCCTTTCGAGTGTTCGGAGTATCTTATGAAAATACTCTTCTTTCCTCTGGGATCCAATTTCCCAAACTTGTGAGAGGGTTCATGAGTATAAGCAGTACAACCCCATGGCTTAAGAAAACTTAAGTTCGATTTTCTGCCTGTCCATAACTCATATGGAGTGGAAGTAATTGATTTGGAAGGCACCCGGTTAAGTATATAGGTAGCAATTAACAACGCATCACTCCAAAAAGTGATAGGTAAGTTAGCATGCACCATAATGGACCTAACCATTTCCAGTAGGGTTCTGTTTCTTCTCTCCGCAATACCATTTTGTTGAGGAGTATATGGAATAGACAACTGTCTTTCTATTCCTTTTTCATCACATAATTTTCTGAACTCATCGAGATAAATATTCTCGACCTCGATCGGATCTCAATACTTTTATTTTCTTGTCTAATTGATTTTCTACCAAGTTCATAAACCTTTTGAAACAACTTAATGCTTCAGATTTGATGAGAAATCAAATAGATATATCCGAATCGAGTATAATCATCTATAAAAGTGATGAAATAAACAGCCCCATGCCTTCCTCTCACATTCATTGGACCACAGACGTCAGAATGGATTAAATGCAGAGGAAATTAAGCTCTTTTACCTTTTCCAAATGGTTTCCTTGTCGTTTTCCCTACTAGGCAATGCTCACATATGGACAAATCGACTTTTTCAATGTTGCCCAACAAGCCCTCTTTGGTTAGTCTATTCATACGTTGTTGGCCAATATGACCAAGTCTAACATGTCACACATTCACATCATTATCATATGAATTAGGAGACGTGAGAAGGGAATAACAAACATTTGCATTAACATAGTCAATATCTAATATAATGAAACCATCCAGAAAATAACCACAACCATAGAAATTTGTATCCAAAAACAAATCCACACCTCTATTATGGAAGTTCATATTAAAACCTAGTTTAACCAACACTAAAACAAACACTAAATTCCGACGAATCTCCGGAGCATACAATACATCATGTAGGAACAAAGTGCGTCCACCACGCATGTTCAGTTGGCAAGTGCCAATTCCTTTTACTTCAGCTCTGGAGTTGTTTCCCACATAGATCCACTTAGTTCCAATTGGTACTCGTCGGAATTCCACGAAGGATTCTCTATCTTTCGCTACATGGTCTGCCGCTCCTGAATCTACAGTCCACAAAGGATTAGACTCAGTTAAGAATACAAAACTCGACACATAAGTAAAGTTATGAAAAGTACAAGGGGTATATACCTTCTTTGGCTCACGACAGTCGCGAGCATAGTGACCCTTCTTGTCACAATTGTAACACTTCACCCTTGTAAGCTTCTTCATTCGAGGACGCTTTCCTCTTTCATGTTGGTTAAGCTTAGGTTTCTTCCCTAAAGGACCTGCTTCCTTGCCTTTTCCTTTATCGAACCAGTTAGGACGTTTGTGCTTGAAGCTCGAAACTCCATATGAGCTAGAACCAACATGATAGATTTTAGCTTCCGGCTTAGCCGCCAAGAGGCGGTCCTCTTCCAGCTCAAGATGACGCACTGCATCCTCAAAGGTTTTGATATTCTCATTATGGGTCAGGTGTATCTTCATATGTTCCCAACTCTGAGGTAATGAACGAATCGCTGCTTGCACTTGTTGCTCATTAGTCAGGACATGGCCAGCATCTTTCAGCTCATTAATCATGTTTGATATCTTTCTAAGATGTTGCTTCATGGTCTGACCATGAGGCTTCTTATAAGAGTCAAACCTAATAGTGAGCTGCCTCAGTCTGGTCACCGAAATATGACCAAATCTTGTTGCCAATACTTCCCACATTTCCTTGGCATTCTCAAAACGCCTAAACTCTCGCATGACGTCATTTTCCATGCTACTCAACAACGTAATGCGAGTAAGAGAGTTCTTTCTTTTCCATGCAACAAATGCTCCCTTATCTCTCTTGTGCTGTGCAGTGTTTCCTTCTTCAGGTTCTACCATGGTTAGGTTAAGAGCTTCTAGTGCCTCTTGCTCTTCCAGCACATATTGGATTTTCATGTGCCATATTTCATAGTTATCGCCATTGAACTTCTCACTTTGTTCAGCTCAGCGACTATGCTCTTTGTGGCTGAAGCCATTGATCTAAACATATCAGACATATATGCACGAATTATTAATGGCTATCATTTATGCATCCATTTTGCACAGACCCATCATATTAATGAACAATTTCAAGTAAGGTTTCATAATCAAAAGGTCACTATGTTTCCAATCATCCTCAAAAAAATCCTAACTTAAAACTATCATTAATATAATTGTTTTATGCAAAATAAATTCTATGAAGCTACAAAAAACTTCTATGAACTACCCATAACAATCAATAATAACAGAAAGCAAATAATACTTGATATCAAATAATGATATAATAATAATGCTTTCACATAATACAACTAACATATTAGTTGCCACACCATCAATAACTAGGTAGGTAACATTACATAAGATGTCCACAAAGTATACTAAATAAAGACCAGCCAAAACATCTAGCACCAAGTCAATATACAAACTGGGAAAGATCATCTTTTGTTTAATTTCTTGATCTTGTCCCTTGTAACAATCTAGTAATAATCATCTATAAAATCCATCACAATTTTCCTATACGAAACAGCTCTGTTGACTTCCCATACGCGATTCAACACTCCTTGCCATTCTTGTGGAAGTGTTCATGAAAAATCGCATAATCTCAGACTGTGGCGTGGGACGACCATTCCATATGACCTTTTTGTATTTTCCCGTTGACTTCAAGAACATGATCAATTAAGTCGCCACTCTCCCATCGATGATCAGTCAGCTCAGCTATCAACTTAGAAAGCCTTTCCTTTTGTTCATCGGTAATTACGTGAATAGGTGTGCGCAACCTAAGGGGAGGCATTGTTCCTGCAACAAAAGCAGAACAAATAAGGGATCACATATAATCCACATAGACTTAATTGGAAAAAGAAACACATTCTTTTCCTTTTTTTTTTTGGATCAACGGTCAAAGTCAATGGTCAAAGTCAACGGTCAATCGGGTTGGAGTCAACGGGCGGCGGGTCGGACCGGTCGGATCGGATAGCCTGGTCAGGCCGGTCGAGCAAACCGACCGGTATGTGTCGCGCGCTTGCGCGGGCTGATGTCACACAGACATCAGCCGGCGCGTGCATTACACGCGCCTGGCTTTCGAAATGGCACGTGCGTTGCACGCGCCTACGGGGGACCGAATCGGCGCGTGCGTTGCACGCGCCGATGACCCCCGTTTGTTCCGGCTGCATGTGGCAGCGCGTCCGGCGGTCCCCGGTGGCGATCCGCCACTCGTTTTTCTCGTCTTGACGAGGGCTTCGATCCTATGCTTTTAGAAAAAAATTTCGACTTATAGAAAACCAACAAACGCGCGAACATAATCGGGTGTCGGGATTCTTCCGCCCCTTATCGATGTCGGCTGATTTTTCATGAAAATTCAATCAAAAATCATTCATAAACATGAAAGGGGTCGGGAAAACATGAACTAGGGCTCTGATACCAATGTAGGGAATATCAGATTCCCTAAAACGGATTCAACACTAAATCGAACCCCTAAAACGAACGCGGAAGACAAACCCGGGAAGAACATGCATCACCGATCAAAGACACACCACGGAATCGAGCGTACCTTATTGTCCACAGATTAAACACCAACGTTGAAGTTTCGAGAAAGAATCTGATTCTGGTCTACCAAGGAGTGTACTGTTGGTTTAAAGGAGAGAGAAAAAGTTACGTTGGTTTTTGGGAGAGGGAGAAACTGACGTACGTTCACATAAAAAGGTGCGTTCTCTTTTTCTTCTCCCCTTAAATACATCTTCTCCAAAAGACACATCCCCTCAACATAACACCCCTTCATATCTCAACCCTTCATTCATGGGCCCTTATCTTGTGGGCCGGGCTTTTAGGTCAAACATGGGCGGACGGGCCTCAGCCCATCATAAAAACCATCAGATATCGTGAGATTCCTAGATCCTTTTAAAAGTAGGAAAAGTGATGTCAACTAGTAGGCTAGTATCTGGCCGAAGAAATATTAATTGGCTATGAAAAGAAATGGAAACCTATCTTGGCTTTGTTCACCTTTCACCAAATATAGGGTTTTACCCAATTAATGATAGATTTTTCAACGAAAGGTTGATTCTCGATTTTGTAGAATGGATTCCGCAGTAATTTTGGACGGTAAATAAAATACAATTTTTTGAGAAGTCGTGTGTTTGTCATTCCCACAATTACATGCCGCCAATATTTATAGCCTACCAATTACAGCCACTTACAAGCAGTTATCACTATGAGGACAGTTAAAACTGCATTCTCGATGTTATAGACTTTTTCCTCGCATACTTATCCACAAATAGTTATCACTTCTAAAGCCACTAAGATATTTAGCCGTCTTCGTCAAAAAATAAAAAATAAAAAGATTAACCGTCACTTCGTTGGTGTCTTCAATCTACATCTTCTATTTGTACCTTCCACCTCTTGTGGTTGTGAGTAGTGTCGTAATGCGTGCTAGTTATGTAGTGGGCTTTTCACTCATCCCTACTCACCCTAGACGTGGATGACTACTATACCAGCCTACTCGATGGTAGCTAAAGTGTGCAAGTGCACTCCGACGTGGGATCTACCTTCCCCATCGTAGGGCTTCCAAATTTCCTATCTATCTTTATCTTCCCAATAGAGAGAAAATACAAAGGATAGCACGGGGTCTTTCACCCTAGGGCGATTCTCCCCCTGTTTCCTCCTAACATCTTCTATTGGTACCTTCCACTTCCTTGTGTCTTACAATTAACCAATTTCAAAATAGTTAATCAACCATGAGCTTTATTGTCAGCTCTTGAGATTAGTCAATCATCCTCTATCCTTTGTATGTGCCAAGTGATTATCAATAGACGTTAACCTCATGTAGTTATTGATAATCAAGCCAAGACGTTGTCGATTCTCTTCATATCGAGTCATGTTCCTTAATCAATCTCAATTAACCTATCAAACTTTACTATTTGTCTCTTACAAATAGTGGGCTATTTTTTGAGGTAAACAGCTTGGTCTAGCCAATTTTCTTTTTTAAATTTTGGATTTTGCTTGAAGTTTTTGATAATCTCTGTTTGCATTAACTAAATGAACAACATTACCCGGCAAGAATATTCCTGAAAA
The DNA here is from genome assembly GCA_014182375.1 of Eucalyptus virginea. Classification (NCBI taxonomy): domain Eukaryota; kingdom Viridiplantae; phylum Streptophyta; class Magnoliopsida; order Myrtales; family Myrtaceae; genus Eucalyptus; species Eucalyptus virginea. Next base: position 24,956,566 of record CM024524.1, on the reverse strand, counting down.
ACTCGCATAATCTTTAGGATGTATTGCATACGCGTGGATGGGCATGAGATCATTTTATCCGCTAAGGTTGACGGCAGAGGGTGGAAATTCTTTGGTAGGTTTCTCTTACTAGTTTGTCAGTAGAATCACATGCTTTCAATTATCTTTTGTTTACATTTTTTTTGGGGGGGAGGCGGTGTGGGGTGGTGTTTGGGAGGGAGGGGAGGGGAGGGAGGAGGGGCGAAACAGGAAAGGCGGGACAGGGAGGCAACTTGTCTGAGTTGACTCATCTCACTCCAAAAATTACCGTAAGTCGAGACTGCACTGAGGACTTCCCTTGGTATCATTTCTAATCCATTATTTCGAGGTATGTGAATCAATGCACCATAGTCCCACCTGAATGCTGAAGGATTAGAACCCTTTTTACTGGAGTGAATTACAAACACTATCTATCAAGAACGACTAGTTTCATAACCATTAAACCCGCGACACTAGGGCCACCACCATTCCTGTTGCACGTTTTGAATTATCCACCAAACATTGAGGATCACAACTTTTCAGAGGAAAAAATTACTCTTGATTTTACTTTTGACTATGAATCTAATTTTGGACAACTAATACTTAAATGCTACATCTTTACCCAATAAATAAAGCAAATGGTACACAAGATGGCTTTGTTCTAGAGCATGATAGACGCCAACATAATCCTAATATGACTACTTGTTAACTACTGATTAAGATATATAAATATACTTCAACACTCTTTCTCTAAAGTCCATGATCAAAGTGTCATGTAAGCCAGACCATATACTAGACAAGAGATATGGATACATCGAATCGAATTTAAAATGACAATGGTGTAAGTTGTTACATGACAAATTGAACGTGACCCACATCAACAAAAGATTTGACAAAAGCGCTGAAGAGACAAATTGAGGAAGGAAAGCTGACAACTTTCTCTTCCTCAAACGACAAAAGTAAAATTAAGTGGGTACCTAACTTCCTAAATATTGACAAACAAAATTGCATCATTACACTCGACTCCGGCTGCTCAAGAAAAGTGTGCCTGACACCGGCAACTTCACTCATGGATTATGCTTAGAAGATGAATTTCACCACATATTACATTCACAGTTAAGGCTGTTGAGGTCTCAAAGGACCAAAATTGGGAGCCTTTACTGGAGTCCCTGCAGCTTTAGCATTTTCTCCTTCACTGCTTGCTATAATTGAAAACGACACAAGGCTAAAAACCAAACTACCAATCTCACAAGAATAGGGAGCATCACTGATTCGGAGGAGCAAAAACCGATCACTACGCTGGACAAGGAATGAGGACAACAAAGGACATCAACAAATAACCACGAGATGCGCGGCCGAAAAGAGCTCGACCGTACAGAAGTCACAAACGAAGAAGCTGAAACAACCACTCCCCTTCAAGACGGACAAATATATAGTCATCAACTATGCCGGAGAAGGGCTGAGGATTCTTGAAGCCAAAAAATACCAAATTATTATCAACAAGTATCAAACTTAACCAATAAGAGTAGAGTTTAATTAATAATGAACAGAACTATTGAGAACTTAAAGGGAATTGACAACTCGCTAAGAAAGTCATCGACAACATCAATTATCGACGAGAGTCATTATCAAGACTCCAAAAGTTCCATCTATAGCAAGCAATCAACACAAAGACACAACTATTGGGTAGTCATTTTTTGTTGGTTGCTAATTTAAGGATTTTTAACTTTGTGGATATAAATTCTAGATAACAGGAGTTGGTAGATAAAACAACTTCTTGTCGCTGCCAATAGAAAGTTATTTGTTATTTCAATTCCAATATTTTAATCGCTGTATGTAACCATAAATTGTGGGTTATAAATAGCCACATCATACTCTTTGTAAGCTCTGATCAATCGATCAAAGAACTCCACTTTCTTGCAAATTTATCTGACTTATCTTTTTTGCAATTTAAATATCTTTCAATTCCTGTACGTCAATTGTAGTTTTCAAATCTTCATTATCTATTAAATTCTGACATTGTCTCTTTGTCATTGCACTTTGCCATCGATTAAATTACGACAAAGCTTTTTATGTCATTGGGCTTCATGATCATTGATTAAATTCCATTGAAGCATATTTATTCCTTGTGTTTCATTTATACAACTCTTGTCCGGAATCATCATGGAACCGGTCTCTTTTTAATAAAAATCAAAGATGAATTTTGTGAAAGATATTATGTCAATGATCTAATTTCAATAAAATATTGTTTTGGCATGCTCGGTGAGACAACTTGTGGTTCGATTTAAGGAAATTCAATGCCAAGAGCAAGGAATCATCCGGAGTCTGACAATGCCGTTGTCACACCCCAAATCTTATATGCATGAAGGAGTAACACAGTTGTCCTTTCACCAAAGGACCCAGCCTCAAACTATATCCCAAATATCTAGCTTCCAACAGTTCCCACGATAATACTCTTGCTCTATCGGTCATTAACCGAGGCACTTGAAAAACATGATAAGAAGAAAAGAATGAGTTACCACGACTTAGTAAGTAATACATTTCTTTTAAGCAGATTGAGCAATCACTATGCATGTTTAGAACACAAACATAACTCACTTTTGCCAAATCTAGAAATTTAACAAACCTTCAAGACTAAAATGCAATATTTTGTACTTTAATATAATATGTTCAAAGCAGAAATATTCAAGACAATAACAAGCAAACACTAATGATCTAGCCCATTGGTTAATCTCATAAAAATACATGTCAATGGTCCATTCCATTAAATAATCTCTTGCCACGCATCAATGGTCTATTCCATTAATCCATCTTATATGCAATCGCATGTCGATGGTCCATCCATCAACCAATCTTTTGCTCAATATCAAGTCATGGTCATGACACAACGCTTGGTGACAAGGCAACCAAGATCCCTCTCTTTGTTAGGTCTCCACCTATTAAAAGCCGGTAGCTCAGCCCATAAAGATATCCTAAACTAATATGCGCATACCCATAAGCCCCTCTGTGACATCCCAAATTTCACCGACCTTCATTAGTGTAATTAGATCATTAGGAACTTAGATTAATTAGATTGGGCCAGAAAGCGAACCTGATGGATCATGAGAAATGTGTGGGCTTGAGAAATAAGTGGGCCACACGAATTGGATTTAAGAAATCTTATGAGAGATTATGGGCTTGGACTTGGCTTGAAGCGGGCCAAGGTTCGGAATTATTAGATTTGTAGATTTAGTTTAGTGGGCCGGATTGTTATAGATTAAGCCTGTTGGGCCAGAGATGAATATTTAGGCCTGAATGATTTTATTTTATAGATTATAGTTATGATAACTTGATTAATGTTTATAATGCTAATATCAATTTCTAACTTTAGCATTTTTGTGATGAATCCTTTATAGACTAACATTGACTAGTCGATATGTTATGTCATGACTTTGTATAATTACAAAAGGATTGAAATCAAGTAGAAACAAAAGGAAATCAATTGAAAAACATTAGAAACTAATGAACCGACTAATGACATGGATTATAAGCAAATTGAATTTGAGACAACAAACTTAGAGGCCACGACACTTCTCTCTCTTCTCTCTTTGTTTTTCCTCTTCACCCACGGTTTTGATTCCCACTAACCGAGACATGCAAACTCAAGGAACATAATCATTAGAAAATCTCATCATTACTCTAGCCTAGGGATTAGCCTTGTAGATCTATTTCCCCCCTTAAGTTTCGTAACCCTCTCTCTCTCTCACCATATAAAAACCAAGAAACCCATCTTCATCTTCTTCTTTCTGTTTTTCTCTCGGTCGAGCGGTGAAACCAGAAGCAAACCAGAAGCAAACCAGTGATTTCTTCTTCTTGCATGCAAGATTTTGGTGTTGATCTTGAAGCATCTTTGTGTTGTTTAGTAGCTGAAGCAAGGTAAGGAAAAATATAACTCTAAGTTAAAAGTTATCCATTGTTTTGTCAAGAAAGCTTGCGGATCTAACCAAACAGTGAAGGAGTTGGCTTGTAGTTACTGTTTTGTGGTTAATCTAAGCTTAGTAAGTGTTAGATTGAAGGTAGAAGTCATTGCATGTTACTTTTGAGGCTTGCATGTTTCAAAATCTAAGCATGAGTATGCTGTCTTTGCTGAGTGAAGTGATGAAATGGATGCCGAGTGGATGGATGTGGTGTATACTGTGATGAGTGAACTCACGGATGCGTTTATACTTCGAGTCAAGCTATGGATGGGCTATTTGTTAAAGAAAAGCTTGCTGAAAGTATTTTTAGTTGCTGTAATTAAGTAATGAAGTGTTGTAGAAGAGATTTGTGGAAAAATAAGTGGTTTGGTCGGGCTAGGAGGGAAGGAATCGTGTATACCTATTCTGTTCTAGGTAAAAACGGTTATGGAGTCTTCTGTTTGTATTTATTTTCTTTATGTATGTTGATGGAAGTAAGAAAGAAACCATTCTACATGATAGAACATTTATAAGATCGAGTTATACATGTAGCTATAATCATATGAATATAAAAACATAGAGATAGAAGTGAATTTGGTAAAAACCAGTAAACTGTTTGTGAGAAACGGTTTGACCTTTACGGATTATACGAATTTTCTGTATTTACCTAGTTAGATTTGGATTTCGAATCCTTAATGAAAATTGTAGAGCACATCTTAAGGAATGACGTGTCAAAATTTGAGATTAAATGGCTAAGATTTGGCTAGTGAAACAATTTTCTTTGTAGATAAAGAATTTGGACGTCAGTACAGAGTACTAGTAAAGATTATGGCAATTGTTACTCTTAATAAAGTGAGAATTAGACTTAATTTTCTTCACGGGAATTGTTAGTCTATGTCTCAAATATAACATACTATAATTTGGTAATATTTTGACAAGAATTGATATACCTTTTGTGTCCGAAACCGAAACTGTACATTTAGTTAGTAAACTGTCTGGACCCGAGAACATATATTGGGGGTGGTGTCTTTTATATTAGGCTTTTGTGATGCACGTAGAGTCTAATAAACATCATAATAGATGTTAGTCATATAAGAGTAAGTCTCATATTTTATTTGAGATATATAAGTGCATATAGTATCATGTGTGTGTAATTAGTGCGGTGCATAGTGCTTGATTATGGGTTAAATATCTGTTCGACATGGAATGGGACATGTCGTAATGAGTTTTATCTTATAATTTGGACACACGCGTGTGCTAGGTTCATGAGAGCTAGATATATAGTTAGATACTTTGGGGTCTTCTCTTTTGCATACGATAAATGCATTAATCAAAGGTGTGGTGGTGTGAAACGTGTGCATAATTGAGTGAATGAACCCATTTGTACCGAGATACCGGTGATGCCCCCGGAAGTTTGGGATGCCCTTGCTGAGTGGTCTTGGATGCCTCGGTAGAGAGATACCGGGATGTCTCGGAGTGAGATGACCTTGTGTGTGATCAAGGATGCCTCAGTTGTGTGATACTGAGATGCCTCGGAGTGAGATGCCCCTTGCTGAGTGGTCTTGGGAGGACCTCGGTTGTGTGATACAGGGATGCCTCGGAGTGAGATGCCCATAATAGAAATATTTTGGAAGTCCGGATAAGGTAACTTCCGGAAGTGACTTGATTAGGCCGGTTGAATTCCAGTTAGTGATTGATCGAGGGTGGATCATATGCACACTAAATATAATTCTATTTGGCGAGTGAGTCCATTTATTATTGTTGCATTACATCTTGATATAAGATTGAGCTTAAGAAAGGTAAGCATAGAAATGGATGCTCATAAGGTGATTACATACATGATGTGTTAATATCCAATTGTTTATGCTTGTGATATACTTCCTTTAGCATCCTAAATTGTTTGATGATTCTCTTGTAATCTTGATGGCTGTGGATTGTTTAAGTTAGAGTTTTATCATTCTTTATTGGGCAATGTTGTTTGCTCATACCTTACATTTTCAGATTGATAGCATGGATGTACCGCTAGTAGCTCGATACGGGGCGGTAGTGCATCTTGATGTTTCTCTTCATGACATGTATGATCCCGACATTAACATGATTTTCTCCAAATATGAGGCAACTTTATGGCTGGATGACGGTAGAGCCGACTTGACATCGATGACGTTTGTTGCATGGTTTATCAACCATGAATGGGAGATATTTGACCCTTTACCCTTTGGAGCAGGAGGACTTGGAGCGGGGATGGACGGCGCCTAGATGCCTTTGATCTTGTAGAAGCTGACTGACCTTTGATTTTTTTTTTTTGTTAGATGTGGGCTGGTGTAAGAACTCGTGGAGTAGATACCCTCACCCTTTATCCCTGGCTTTTGTTACGCCTGACTTTTGTTATGTACATGTTGTATATATAGGCGATGAACATGGAAAGAATCCAGGTGGATAAATTTTGTAAGCCCTGATGATGTTAAGAGTAAGTGAAGCTTCTCGTGTTCTTGTTTATGTGCATGAATGATTTGGCCAATACTTAAAATTGAAGGTATAGTGATCGCAGGATAACCTCATAATATAAACTTGAGATTTTAAATAATCCATGTTATACATGCTAACCTTCAATGGTAAACACTATAGATTATCTAAAGGAGATTACAAGTTAGGCAAGATGATAATGATAATTATAATTCCGCTTGCGCTTAGTACGTGACGCCCTGGGACGTCACACCCTCATTGGGCTTACGGAGATATTGAGCACCCAACTTTATCTACTAATATGAGAAATGCAATTCATAAGTAATCTCACATATCAAAATACATTTTATGAATCAATCACCAATGGCTTTCGTGACTCAACTCATCTTCCAAAGATATTTTTTTACAAAACATTCTCAAATCATTTCAAGACTCATCTTATAAACTGGTTTTATAAACCAAATCAAATAAAATGCATGTCATAAAGTATTTCGCAATTCGATATACATAATATTTCTCAAAGTCGTTCTTGAAACAAAATATATATTTTCACTAAACAATTCTCACACCATTCAAAATACCAAAACTTAGTAACGTTCCAATCCCAAATTTTATACACTAAACATGCTTACTCATAACTCATAAAATATCAAATCTTTATCATTTTGAAGACATGAGTTTACGAATTCTTAGAAGAAATAGTATCACTCACTTGGGAAGGCTAAAAACTCAATGAGCTGTAGTTGATCCTCCCATCCTCCTTTGAAATCCATGATGCAAGTTCGTAGCATGTCCTCAAGGGTCTAAGTGGTCCTCTCAGATTGATTGTCCATCGGCAGATAATAAGCCATGCTAAACTATAGTTTCATTCCCATGGCCATTTGTAGGCTCTCCAAAATGCAACCATGAACTCCATGCAACCGAATTATTTGCCTGACATATAACTCGGCATACCTATCCATGGCATAATCCTTTTGCACCACATTGAAATGGGCTAAGTTGGTTAGTCTATGAACCATAACCTAAATGGAATCATTTCCTCTCTAGCTTCTCTGCAATCCCATCACAAAGTCCATCGCAATATGCTCTCATTTCTACTCCAGAATTTCCAATGATCGTAGCAACCCATAGGTTTGCAATGTTGAGCTTTAACTTCTTGTCATGTCAAGGTCGGTTTTCATGCCATTCCATCAATAATGTTGCCGGAGGTTCCTATACATCTTTGTGCTATAGTTGCTTCGACGGGCCACTGCTAAGATCTTTTCCTTGAATCCTGCATTGTTGGGCACACATAGTGGACTCAAAACCTCAAGATCCCATCGTCCGTTACTTGAAAGTTTGGTTTTCTTTTCTCAAGGCTCTCTTGCAAAATCATTTGGATTGATGGGTGTGATGATTGTAATTTTTTACAACTAATTTACATTTCAGGTTCAGCTCGAAAAGTAGCCAAAAGACTAGAAAGGTGGTTTGCCTCAAACTTAAAATTTGAATCTTGCACACCTTCAAAAGGTATCCACTCCCAAATTGTGGCACCCCTCGACGGCCCCCGATCCGTTAGGGTCACCACTGTTCACTTACCTTTCACTTGACCTGATAATGTAATACTCTGATACCAAGGAATTTCATTATAATTCATGAATCTTGGGGGTTTACATCTTTTAGATCGGTCCCTGCGCAATTTATATGGCGGAAGCACATCCATCAACTCCCTTCCCTATATTCACAAAACGATGCACACCCACTAAACATTTTTAGGTAAAAGCCGAACACTTTTATTTACTTAAACCAGATGGACATCATTTATCGGTACATCAAAATGCCAGTCTTCTATACTCGGCTATACTTCAAAAGATGATCGACATTTCCTCCAACAATCGTATACTTAAAGTCCATCGATCAGTGTCGGCGTCCAAAAGTTCCTTCCTTTGCTATCCTCCTCCTCGCGGTCATATCCAACAACTTGATCCATCTACCGGTGGCAGTGACAGTAGAGGTATTTTATCTAGTCTGAAATGTTAGTCCCCAAACGGGGTGAGTACAACCACTCAGTAGTAAAGATCCATCAAACTACACAATGCAACGAACAAGACAATCAAGATATCACGAGTAAAGCACATATCATCCATGCTATCAAGCATACATCACCATGCAGTCGTGCATATATTACCATGCAGTCATGCATATCTTGTCATGCCATCGTGCATAAACCACTATGCATATCTCACCATGCCATCGTGCATATATCACCATGATTCATATCATCCATGCTATCAAGCATACATCCCCATGAGATCCATTCAAGCCTTCATGATTGCATTCTCAATGTCAAATAGCATCAATTTATTTTCATAAGATGATCATGCATCATGCTATATGCATACACCCATGCACATGATTCGATTTCAATACTTATCTTTCATAAGGATCTCATCATTTTTCATCTAGGGACCAATGTTTGCATCTCACAATTTATCGCTCGCATCTAACCTGGCATCGCAAGGGCATCCGGCACACACCTCCGGGCATCTCGTATCCCAACTAGCATCACGAGAAATCCCCCCGGCACACACCTCCAGGGCTTCCGGAATTACGTACTGCCATACCACCAGGCATTCCCCCTGGACATTACGTACCGTATACTACAGGGCATCTCGAAACTACCGAGGACATCCGGCACACACACTCCGGGCATCCGGCACCCATACTCTGGGCATCCCAACACTCCCGGGGCATCGTCGGCTCACACCTCCGACGGTCTCGTTATTATCACAATATATAATCTCATATATGTCCCATTTTTATCATGGCATTTAATGTAACAATATCAAAGATCTAAACCATCTTTTGATGTCACATGATATGCCAAACATCACAATATATGCAGCATATATAAACCACTCAAGACATCATATTTTGTAGGGCAGTCCATTTATTCTTGAAAATACAGCAAATTTCGGATAAAGCAGAATGCACTTCTTTAATAAAAATTCTGGACAAATTAGTAAACGATCTCAATAAATTCTGAGAATTTAACATGATGTAAAAAGATCCAGAGGAAGATATTTCATGCAGAATACTATGTCAAGATAGTTTCACATCAATCACATAAATCCATACATCACAGCAAAAGAAATTCCAGTACCACTTTTGCACAGTTTCGGAAATAATTTCGATTAAACCCTTAAATGAACTCCAAAAATTCTGAGATTTTAATATGTTATAATTGAGACATAGAGGTAAAATTATCATGAAGAAATAGAAATTTAATTCCTTCTGGATTAAAAGTTATAATTTTTATAACTCTTCCTATCTCTCGGTTCACTGTCCAGATTCATCCTTTTCAAAGAAAATCGTTTTCTCCAATCATTACTTGTCCGTTTATCGTAAAATTTTAGTATGTTTCTCCTCAAGATGTATTCTACAACTCTCATCAAGAATACAAGATCAAATTCGGACTGGATAATTTCACAAAATTCATGGAATCACAACGGATCAACATAACAGTTTCCAGATCTAGCTTCATCAAAGAAAAATGGTTTCATCGTCCTATACTTTTCCGTTTCCTTTCAAATTTTGATATGTTATTATTAAAGAAGTTCTTTACAACTTTCACCAAGAAGTTGAAGTCAGATTTCAACTAGAAGATTGCATGCAACTCATGAAATCATCAAAGGTTGGACTGTTTTTCCAGAAACAGAATACTAGGCTAGAACACAACTCCTATAACTTCGAAATTTCACACTTCATCCACATCCGAGATTCACCATTCATCACACACAAAACACAGCAAGTAAGGGATAGATCAATGGACTCTACTTGCCTCTAATCCAAGCAAAACACAGCAAGCAAATGGCGGCTCGACGGCGGCGACGAACCTCCTCCTTCTTCCTCGCAGGCTCGCTCTCTCTCTCTCTCTCTCTCTCTCTCTCGGTAACCCTCTCTCTCAATCTTCCCACTCTCCCTCTCTTTCTTTCCCCTTCATCATTTGAAATCATTTGGTTTGCATGGCTAATGCCACTTGGCTCTAGGGGAAAGACACTTGGCAAGCTTCTCTTGCCACTTGTGCATTTTCATGCAAAGAAGATGGGCCTCATTTGGCTGGGCTTGGGCCAGCCTTGGTCGACTACTTCATGGGCTCTTAGGCCGGGCCTCTTGGCCATTTTGGGTCCAACACTTTTGGGTCTAAAGTCCAACTTTTAAATGGCCCAAAAAAATACTAAATAAGCCCATAATTGCTCTTAACAATTTACTTTAATCCCCACTTAATTTCATAATTTCAAATGCTCACATGGTCATAAAATTTTGTAATATAAATCAATAAAAATCCAACTTATAAAGTACATGGCCAAGAATAAAAATTTTCTATCAATTTATCCTTTAATACAAATCCTTAATCACTCATGGACATAGGATATATTTCCAACCAAATAATTGTCCATTAAAATGCTCGGCCTTAATCTATTACAATTTTTCGGTCTAGTGGCCACAACATACTTCAACGACACAACCATTCACTTTTCCATAGGTCGAAATGCCTTTAGAAATTGCCATGAAATTTTGGGATGCCACCATTCTTCCCTCCTTTGAGAATTTCGTCCTCGAAATTAGACATCACTTATGCCTTTTGAAACAAGTAGGGGTATTTTTCCTTCATCGATTCCTCACTCTCCCATGTGGCTTCCTCCACACCGTGATGTAATATCTTAACCAATGGAATTTTCTTGGTCCTAAGAATTTGCTCCTTTCGATCCAACACTTGCGCAGACTCTTCAATGTACCTCACTTCCTCATCCACTTTGATGGCTTCATGATCGAGTTTGTGACCAGGATCCGGTTGGTACTTTCTCAGCATCGACACATGAAACACATCATGTAAATTTCCCAATTTAGGAGGCAGTGCCAAATGATAAGCTACGTCTCCTATTCTTTCAAATATCTCAAAGGGTCCAACAAATCTGGGTCCTAATTTTCCTTTCATTCCAAATCGTGATATTCCTTTCATTGGAGATACTTTAAGAAATACATGATTTCCCACACTAAACTCCAAAGGCCTTCTACGCCTATCCGCATAGTCTCTTTGTCGGTTCTGGGCTGTCTTAAGTCTTTTCCTGATTATCTCGATCGCTTTTGTAGTAACTTGCACTAGCTCGGGTCCTGTCAGTTTTCCTTCACCTACTTCATTCCAACAGACAGGGGTTCTGCACCTTCTTCCATATAATGCTTCATACGGAGCCATGCCTATACTTTTATGAAAACTATTGTTATAGGCGAACTCTATCAGGTGCAAATTTTCATTCCAATTTCCTCTAAAGTTAATAACACAGGCTCTTAGCATATCTTCTAGAGTCTGGATCACTCTTTCTGTTTGTCCATCTGTCTGTGGATGAAACGCAGTACTAAATGGGAGCTTTAGTCCCTAAGGCGGTTTGAAAATTTACCCAAGGTTTTGAAGTAAACCTCAAATCTCGATCAGACGTGATAATTATAGGAACACCATGTAAGCGTACCACTTGGCTTACACATAAATCAGCAAATTTACCCTTCGGATAGTCTACACGAACTACTAGGAAATGGGTAGACTTAGTCAAGCGATCTACTATCACCTAGATAGAGTCGTGGCCACTTGATGTCCTTGGTAATCCTTGCACGAAATCCATCATCACATGATCCCATTTCCATTCTGGTATATCTAACGGTCTCAATCTAACACACCATTTAGCCGAATCATTCCTATACCTTTGTCACCATCAATTCAAGCCTAGAACCATCAAAATCGACACCATTAACAACTCATCTGGTTCAGTCCAACAAAGACATTCACTACACTTTCACTACGACATAGATTCAAGCCTAAAATATAGCATCATTCATTCGGTTCAAATATCGATAGTCCACCAAGACTTATTCAATTCAAAGATCGACAATCCACCAAAATAAAACTTGTCTAGTTTCCATCGAGTATATCTCATGTCTCACCCTAAAGGATCATCACTTGGACTAATCACTCATCAAATCCACAACTTGAACTTTCACCTTTTCACCTTGGAAAGACTATAACCACAATTGATCATATCCACTAATTCCACAAAACCTTCTCAAACTAAGATCATCACCAAAATTAAAAGTTGACCACCATCGGTTAAACCTATTATTCCAACATATAAACCACAAGTAATTTTGTGTCTCATATGACCACTCAAACTTATGATTTCCAAAATCATTCTACACATACTAAATGCTTCCATGTGCATCAAGACTTCCAATGAGATCCTCTAATAGGAAGTCACTACTTAGCTCAAATGATCATAACTTAATTCTCAAATTCATAACTCACTCTCCATAATTCACTTCTTAAGCCTTGTTTGCAGCACTACGCTTAGATGCTGCGCATGTTCTTCAAGTCCTTTAGAATATATCAGGACATCATCAAATGAAGACAATCACAATTTGATCCAAATAAGGCTTAATTACCCTATTCATTAAATCCATGAATGTAGCTAAGGCATTCGTCAATCCAAATAGCATAACTAGGAACTCATAGTGTCCATAGCAAGTCCTAAATGCAGTCTTAAGAATGTCTTCTTTCTTAATCCTTAGTTGATGGTATCCTAACCTCAAGTCAATTTTTAGAAAAGACTGAATTTCCTTGCAGTTGGTCAAATAGGTCATCAATTCTAGGTAATGAGTACTTACTCTTAACAATTACATGATTCAATTGCTTATTATCAATGCACAAACGCATCGACCCGTCCTTCTTTTTCACAAACAAAAGTTCTACAAGCTTAACCATGCTTCCGCAGCGCCACTCTAATAAAATTATCCCAGAAACACTGCTTTCCCAGTTCAGTTCATAGTTTGGTTCATTCCTGCCTCCTTTTGTCATCCTAGAAGCCTACCGGGAGCCGCTCCTTGTTCAGGTCCTCTGACCTTGGTGTCCACTCCTCGCCCTCATTAGACCGGGTTGTTACAAGTACACCAGCTTTTACCTGGTTCGAACCCAAACCACACATCCATTGGAGGGTCTTGTTTCGATAGGGACTAACTTACAGAGATATTATCCGCTTTGGTCTATCCCATTCTTAGCCTCACGGTTTTATCCTTAGCGCACGGGTAAGTACTATCTCAGGAGATCATTCATCTTAGTCCATTGCTTACGGAGCTAGTCCATTCCTATGATGAGGTCAAAGTTATACATAACTATCACTATCAAGTCCATCTCTAGATCTTGTTCCCTTAGGGTTATCTCACAAATCTCACATGCTAACGTAGATAACAACATATCTTTCAGTGATGTAGAAATACGAAGAGGCATATCTAAAGATTTGTTCCTATTTCTCACAATCATCTATATTTTTCGGACATAAATGAATGCGTGCCACTCATATCAAATAACGCATATACCTTCTTATCCCTCTATCAAAATTGTACCTGAGATAACATTTTCGGAAGCTTCTGCTTCCTCTTGGGTGACCGCATACACCCTTCCTTGTGCTGGTGGCCTCTGTGGATTCCTTGGTAGGTTTGGTCCACCAGTACTTTGTTGTACCTATTGCACCGAGCCAACACTCAGCTGCGACCTCTCTTGTGGACAATCTTTCTTAAAGTGACCTCTCTGCCCACAGCCAAAACATTTCAATCGATCATTACAAGGTCCTGGTCCATGTTGTCCACCACATCTCTGACAAATATTACTTTGGTAGGGTACTCTTCCTAGAACCGGGCCACTCTTGACTTTTCCAGAATTCCCAAAATTATTCCTCTTCTTAGATTCCCAGGGCTGACCTTGATCAGGATAAGGTCTCTTACCCCTTCAAACATCATTAAAGGTCATCTGCCTCTTAGATCCTTATTGCTCTCTCACTAACTCTTGCTCCACCAACTGTGCCCTCTTATAAATCTCATTGTAATCCCTTATATTTAGAGGCACTAGTTGTTTTCTAATATTAGTCCTTAATCCTTTTAGGAATCTCTTAGCTTTTTCCTCACGATCCTCAATCAATCTTGGAGCATACCTAGACAGTTCAGAAAATTTTGCCTCATACTGATCCACTGCCAGCTCCCTTTGTTCCAATTGAAGAAACTCAGTGATCTTCTTATCCTTAGCACAGTCAGAGAAATGCTTCATATTAAAAGCTCTAACAAACTCATCCTAGTTTATATCAGTACCTGGTGGAAAGATCGTATTCCTCGAAGCTCTCCATCAAAACTTTGCATTTCCCTCCAGTTGGTACTCTGCCAAAACTATTTTCTCAGCATCACTGTAGTTCAACAACTGGAAAATCTGTTCTATCCCATCAATCCAATGTTCCGCCTCCTCAAGACTTCCCATTCCACCAAACTTAGGTGGTTTCAACTTCATAAATTGCTCCACCAGTCCTTGAGGGCGACGTCCCACTCCGGGTTGTTGCTATGCTTGCCTTTCCATCAAATTTCCTATATTGGCCAATGCCTGCAGGATATCTTCCATTTGGGGTTTAGCCCTCGAAGCAGAGGCTTCAACCCTTGATGGATGAGAACTCCCAGTTCGTACCATGATTTCCCTTCAGTTTTCCAAGCATTTACCTCAGGAATAATCTGTAACTCAACGTGTCCATTTACAAGCAACTATAACTATATAAGTAAAATAAACATGTTACTGGCACCTAAAAGCAACTCATAATAAACTACTAGGGATCTACGAGTGAATACCCATCACCCATTATTCAAAGTTACCCAACTATTCCAGTTAATATCCTATGGTGTGCATTTGTCATCATATTCCTCAATTTCCAAATGCGGCTCCTTATCACTCCAACTATAACCATTGCTCTGATACCACTAAATGTGGCACCCCTCGATGGCCCCCGATCCATTAGGGTCGCCACTATTCGCTTACCTTTCACTTGACTTGATAATGTAATACTCTAATACCAAGGAATTTCATTATAATTCATGAATCCTGTGGGTTTACATCTTTTAGATCGGTCCCTGCGCAATTTCTAAGGTGGAAGCACATCCATCAACTCCCTTCCTTATATTCACAAAACGATGCACACCCACTAAACATTTTTAGGTAAAAGCCAAACACTTTTATTTACTTAAACCAAATGGACATCATTCATCGGTACATCAAAATGCCATAGTCTTCTATACTCGGCTATACTTCAAAAGATGACCGACATCTCCTCCAACAGTCGTATACTTAAAGTCCATCGATCAGTGTCGGCGTCCAAAAGTTCCTTCCTTTGCTATCCTCCTCCTCCTCGCGGTCATATCCAACCACTTGATCCATCTATCGGTGGCAGTGGCAGCAGAGGTATCTTATCTAGTCTGAAATGTTAGTCCCAAACAGGGTGAGTACAACCACTCAGCAGTATATATCCATCAAACTACACAATGCAACGGACAAGACAATCAAGATATCACGAGTAAAGCACATATCATCCATGCTATCAAGCATACATTACCATGCAGTCGTGCATATATTACCATGTAGTCATGCATATCTTGTCATGCCATCGTGCATATATTATCATGTAGTCATGCATATCTTGTCATGCCATTATGCATATACTACCATGCAGTCATGCATATCTCACCATGCCATTGTGCATATATCACCATGATTCATATCATCCATGCTATCAAGCATACATCCCCATGAGATCCATTCAAGCCTTCATGATCGCATTCTCAATGTCAAATAGCATTAGTTTATTTTCATAAGCAGATCATGCATCATGCCATATGCATACACTCATACACACGATTCAATTTAAATACTTATCTTTAATAAGGATCTCATCATTTTTCATCCAGGGACCAATGTTTGCATCCCACAATTTATCGCTTGCATCCAATGTGGCATCGCGAGGGCCTCCGGTACACACCTCCGAGCATCTGGCACACACCTTCGGGCATCTCGTATCCCAACTAGCATCATGAGGAATCCCCCCGGCACACACCTCCAGGGCTTCCGGAATTATGTATCGCCATACCACCAGACATTCCCCCTGGACATTACGTACCGTATACTACCGGGCATCTCGAAACTCCCGAGGACATCTGGCACACACACTCCGCACATCCAGCACCCACACTCCGGGCATCCCAACACTCCCGGGGCATCGTCGGCTCACACCTCCGACGGTCTCGGTATTATCATAATATATAATCTCATATATGTCCCATTTTCATCATGGCATTTAATACAACAATATCAAAGATCTAAACCATCTTTTGATGTCACATGATATGCCAAACATCACCATATAACCACTCAAGACATCATATTTCGTAGGGCAGTCCATTTATTCTTGAAAATACAGCAAATTTCGGATAAAGCAGAATGCACTTCTTTAATAAAAATTCTGGAAAAATTAGTAAACGATCTCAATAAATTCTGAAAATTTAACACGATGTAAAAAGATCCAGATGAAGATGTTTCATGCAGAACAATATGTCAAGAAAGTTTCACATCAATCACATAAATTCATAGATCACAGCAAAAGAAATTTCAGTATCACTTTTGCACAGTTTTGGAAATAAATTTGATTAAAACCTTAAATGAACTCAGAAAATTCTGAGATTTTAATATGTTATAATTGAGACATAGAGGTAAAATTCTCATGAAGAAATAGAAATTTAATTCCTTCTGGATTAAAAGATATAATTTTTATAACTCTTCCTATCTCTCGGTTCACTGTCCAGATTCATCCTTTTCAAAGAAAATCGTTTTCTCCAATCATTACTTGTCTGGTTATTCTCAAATTTTAGTATGTTTCTCCTCAATATGTCTTCTACAACTCTCATCAAGAACACGAGATCAAATTCGGACTGGATAATTTCACAAAATTCACGGAATCACAACAGATCAACATAACAGTTTCCAGATCTAGCTTCATCAAAGAAAAATGGTTTCATTAACTTATACTTGTCCGTTTCATTTCAAATTTTGATATGTTATTATTCAAGAAGTTCTTTACAACTTTCACCAAGAAGTCGAAGTCAGATTTCAACTAGAAGATTGCATGCAACTCATGAAATCATCAAAGGTTGGACTGTTTATACGAAGTGTCACTGTAGATCTCGTATCCTCTAGGACTAGACGGTATCATTAACATTGGGACAATCATCAATGTATGCTTAAGTTCTTCAAATTCTTCTCTCACTTATTCATCCATTTGAACTTCACTTCTTTCTTTAGTAGTTGCATTGAGGGTGTGCTTATTCTAGAGAATTTCTCTACAATCGTTGGTAATAACTAGCTAATCCCAGAAAGCTTCGAACTTCAGTCACTGTCGTTAGTCTTGGCCAATTCATAATCGCTTCGATCTTTGTTGGGTCTACGGAGATTCCTTTGCCAGATATTACATGACCTAGGAACACTACTCGATTAAGTCAGAACTTGCACTTACTAAACTTGTCATAAAGTGCGTGTTCTCGGAGGGTCAGTAATACCATCTTCAAATGTTGTTCATGCTTTTCTAGGCTCTTCAAGTTAATCGATATTTTGTTAATAAAAACTATGACAAACTGATTTAGATATGCCTTGAACACTTGGTTCATTAAGTCCATGAAAGCCATTGGGGCATTAGTTAATCCAAATGGCATCATTGTAAATTCACAGTGGCTGTATCGCATTTAAAACGAGGTCTTTAAGGTATACTCCTTCTAGTCCTTAGCTAATATTAACCTATCCTCAGGTTTATCTTAGAGATCACCGAAACTCCTTGAAGTTGAGCAAATAAGTCCCTATCCTTAGCAACGGATACTTGTTCTTAATCGTCACTTAATTGAGTTGTCGGTAATTGATGCATAATTGCAACGATCCATCCTTTGTGGCATCCCAAAATTCAAGACAAGCTCTAAGGTGTATTAAAGCCCATAATTAGGTAATGAAATTACCTATGGTTTATACTTTAGCCATTAGTTTTCTCTTAAGGCTAAGTGATATATGCTTGTGTTCATGAATTTTTGAAATTAGGACTATAGGATAAATTAATGAGAATATTCTATGCTTGGCTATGCACCTCATAGATTAGATTCCTATGAATAAAATGATACAAGACTTTGGCCATGTATATGTGACAAATTGGAACTTATGGAATTATAATTTCAAGTGTATAATTATCTTAAATTGTAATCTAGTATTTCAATTTAATAGGGATTTAAGTAATTTTAAAAGGGTTGATTTTAGGGTAATTAAGCTTGGGTCTTAGGCCCAAGAGGGATGGGCCTAAGATGGGCCAAGCTGGTCGGCTCAATAGAAGCCCACGGAGGGGCTGTCGCCGGCCCAAGTGAGGCCCAAAGGAGAGTGGCCGGCCCATTGCATGGGCTTTGCCAAGTGGCAAAGAGGTCTTCATGCATTGGCTTGTGGAGAGGCATGTGATGATTGCTAATGATGGAAAATTGGGGGAATAAAAAGGGAAGGAGAGAGAGAGTGGCCGGTTGGTTCTGTCCAAGCCAGAGAGAGAGAGAGAGAGAGAGAGAGAGAGAGAGAGAGAGAGGGTTACAAGAGAGAGAAGGGTGCCGAGAGGAGAGGAACCGAGAGGGAGAAGGAGTTCACCCGTCGCCGCCGCACGCTGTCCGTCCGTCGCCGGTGTGCTGTCTCTTTTGCTGCTGTTCGTTCGGTCTTTAAGGCAAGTTAGGATCCTCTTACTACTCTTGCATGTGTTTGTTGCATGTATGTTTGGAGTAGTGTCGAATTTTGGGTGATTAGGAGGGAGAAACCGAAGCTAGAATGACTTGCTCTTGAGTGATGTTGCTGTTTTCGCATGAACCGTCTGAGCCAGAATCTTGTGAGAGCTTGCATGCATGTTTTGAGTTCTATTTTGACTTTGATTCCTTCATGAAAGTTGTAGAAAACATCATAAAATACAACATACTAAAATTTGGTACAAAATGGTGGATATTTAAGGGGTCAAACTCTCACCCTACGAAGACGCTAGATCTGGAACAGTTTTACTGACCTTTTGGTAGTTTCGTGGTTGCATGTCGATTTTTATCAAGAATATCTCCTCGAATTCTTCAAGAAACTTGTAGAGAACATCCTAAAGACTAACATACTCAAATTTGAAGTAAAATGAGCAAGTGTAGCCTAGTGAATCAACTTACTCTTGAAGACGGTAAATCTGGAAACACGGTACTGGACACCCGAGACTTCTTGGACCCATATGGTGACTATTATTTGGAAATTTGACTTATATCCCTTAATGAAAGTTGTAGGGGACCTCTTGAAGTAAAACATATCCAAATTTCAGAGGAAATGAAGAAGAATAAGTAGGTGAAAACTCGATATTTCGGTGATAGCTATACTGGACGTTTCGGTGCAAGGACCAGGAGCTTCGTACGTCTATAGAAAATTATCTAGGAAGAATATTGCCTAGATGTCTTCATGGAAAATCTACTTTAGTGTCTTAAATATAACCTGGTAAAATTTCATAATTTTCGGAGGTCATTCGGGTATTTTAATTGAATTATTTCGAAAACTGCACATTCTGTTTTATCCGAATTTGCATGCTGAAATCGTGTGGATTATATCTTCTTGTGTGGAACTCTATTGGGCATGTGTTTCTCATGAAATTACTATCTTATTGTCTTATTTATCACGTGCCTTGATTTCATGAATTTTGAGAAGCATGTGGATATTTAATTTGAATATTTTCTAAAAATGGTACATGCTGGAATTTTGAAAAAGGCATGAAATATGGACCATTTTAAATTGCATGGACTCCGTGAATTGTATTGTTATGGATGATGATTAGAGATGCATGTATGAATCAAAGGATGAAAGTGATATTGTTTGCCATTATATTGTGTGCCATGCTGAGTTGAGGGATGAATTGGTAAACATGAACAATGATAAATGAGGAAATTGTTTGAGGCGGATGATAATGCCCTGGGAGTATCAGGATGCCCGGGATGGGGGGTGCCGGATGGCCGGAATGTATAGAGATACATGGCCGGATGTCCTCGGGAGTTTCGAGATGCCCGGAATGGTTGGGTGTCGGAAGCCTCGGAGGTCTTTGCCCGAGGGGATGCCTCGTGATGCCGGTTGGGATGCGAGATGCTTGGAGAGTGGGGTTGCCGGATGCCCGGTGGCCTTAAATGGTTGAATGCCGGAGGTTTTTCTCGCGATGCCAGGATGGGGTGCGAGTGTAAAGTATGGGATGAAATTGATGATCCCGAGTAAGAGTGATGTGGTGATCGAATTGAAAGTTAAAAGTTGGAAATTGAATCATGCATATATGATATGATCATGATGATGATATCACTATGATATGATGATATGATATGCATGATATATGCATATATGATATGATGATGATCACTATGGCATGATGATATGCATATATGATATGATATGATGATGATCACCTGTGGCATGATGACATGTATGTGTTATGATTGTGATGAAGATGTATGATGGTATATGCATGGCTTCAAGGTAAGTATGCTTGGATGCATGAATGGCATGTATGATGTTGTGATTGTATTGTATGATGCATTGAGTGGTGATTGGATTCCTTTATCTGCTAAGTGGTTGTACTCACCCCTTTGGGGACCAACATTTCAGATTAGTAGGATGCCGCTCCCTGCTGTCACGCGGGGCGTGTTTTACGGCCTACCTTCGAATGTAGAGGTCGAGTGCGAGGAGTTTGACTGTCCCTCCATTCCTGGACTGACGTATATTCGAGTGCGCTGTTTAGTTACGTACGATGTGGGCCTGGCTGGGGGCCTTGTTATCCAGGAGTTCGTATCCGTCCATGTTCGTCGGAACGGAGTGATGCGTGGGATGTTACCGCCGCCACCGCCTGATGCACCGGGATGGGTGTGAGGGTCCGTGCGTGACAAGTAGGAGCTGAAACTTTTTGGGATGGTTAGCCGACACGAGTGATGGGGGATCTTTCACGATTGTCGTAGTGGGTCGAGTGTTTCTTTTTGAGGCTATGGCCGAGTGTGGCTATAAGTCCTGGTCTTACCTTTTGATGTACCGACCCAAGGAAACCCATCTTGAGAAATATGTAAATAAAGTGTCATGGCTTTGTCTTTTATTATGATGTTAGTGGTGTGCAATTGTATCATGGTTGATGGAGGGGGAGATGGCGATATTATATTTTGCTTCCGCTAATGAGTCGCGCTGGGACCGTTTAAAAAAAAAAAAGATGTCTATGATTTACGACGCTTCTTCTAAGAGATGTAATTAGGTGTAACGTTTGGTGCCTGTGGCGACCTAAGGGGATTCGGGGTGCCACATCCTTTTTCTATACAAATAGGACAAGCACTCCTAATGGCAATGCACTAGGGCGAATGAATCCCTTATCAAGTAATTCTTGCATTGACACTTTTAATTCCTTCAGTTTTGATTGCAACATTAGATATGATGCCTTGGAAACTGGTTATGTTCCAAGGGCCAATTCAACAATGAACTCCATTTTCTTTTCTGGAGGCAATCCTGGCAATTCGTTTGGAAAGATATCCGCAAAGTCTCATACCATGGTGATATATTCTAAATTTGGTTCTTCTATGGTCATATCTTTAACCATTGCTAGATAGCTTTGCTAACCTTCCTTTATTAACTATTCTACCTTAATCGATGTAATTAAGGGTGTAGATGGTCCACCTCTATTCCCTACAAATTCATAACTAGAATTACCATCTGAGTTGAACTACATGACTTTACTATATCAATCAACCATGGCTTGTTGCTTTTTGAGTCAATCCATCCCTATTATAACGTCAAAGTCATACATAGCTAAAATAGCTAGATCCATCAATTCCTTTCACCCATTAACAATTATCTTGCACCCTTGATAGCGTAAAACAAATAACACCTTATTTTTCATAGGGGTACAAATGTTAAGGACTGTTTCCAATGATTTCATTTCCAACCCAGCTAATCTAGCAAACTGCTCAGTTACAAATGAATGCATAGCCCCTGTATCAAACAATACGTACATAGCATGGTGTAAGGAAACCGTACCTACGATTATAGCTTGGGAATTCTTTACTTCTTCTTTGGTTATCATGTACACCTTACCTTGAGTTAGGGGTCGCTTAGGACTATTTTGTGGCATGACTCCTGATCGTTGTCTCATGAGTAGTTGTTGAGGTTGCGCTTCAGCTAGTTATTGCGAACAGTTTCATACAAGGTGGCCCTGTTGGCCACATCCAAAGCATGCTCCTGTCTTGGTGTGGCATGGTGTTGTTCCATGATACTTGCTACAGACTTGACATCCATTGCTTAGATTGTGCATGTTGGAGAAAACTCCTTTAATGTTTTGAAGTTAACAAAACTTATCTAGAGTCTAGTCTGAAGACTTCCAGACTTTAGTGTCAAAGTTTGAAGTATCCCACACTTTGTGTCAAAGTCTACCCATACTGACAAATTCCAGACTAAACACAGAATGAAGACTTATCCAGATGCGAGATTTTTTTTTTCCAAGAGTTCGATTCGTATGGCTTATGGATGGCTTTCTGGTTGGATATATCATCTATGAGATTGATTATCTTTATTGAAATCAATTTAGAAATCAAATCTTTTCGGATTGCAAGAAAATATCAAAAGAATCTACTTATGGAAACTAAAATCCTAATTGTATGGACGAATAGGATTGATGGGCTTTCATCACAATCTTCAAATGACTTGAGATCTCCTTGACTGATTCTGTCCAATGGGTAGCTTGGAGGAATTCTTTTGGTAAGTGCCAACGGTCGTGAAGGCATGAAGGAGTATTTAAGGTAAACTCTCTAGTTGTTTGATAGAGTGCATGAAAGAGAAATTTCAAAGTCTAAAGCTTACCATTTTCTTGTCATTCGATATTACGAGCTCAAAGTTGTATACAAAAGAGAGAAACTCATAGTGAGACTTTGTGAGAGACCAGTAGAGACTCTTCACTGTGAAGTTGAGATCACAAGGCTGTAAAATCTCTTTTCATCTTTAGTGGAATCTAGCCAGTAGGCTGTCAACGTGGAGAGTGGACGTAGGCTTGATTTAAACCGAACCACTATAAACTCTGTGTTTTTATTCTCTTCCCTAAACTCCTTTACATTGTTCATAATTCTATTTAACTACTAAAGTCTGAACTTGCTCAAAGTATGATGTTTTTAAGACTTTGTTTTAGACACAAAATATTTCTACTGTTTCTTTTGAAAAATAGTCTTCACACCTATTCATTCCCCTCTAGGTGTTCATACTAGCACTTACAATTGGTATTAGAGCCCGTGTCCTTATTTTATTGATGTGTTTTTTACTTCTAAGCTAAAGATCTATGTCTAGTATTTTGCCTCTAGGATTGGTCGAAAGTCAAAGCAACACGAGACATCCTTACTTCGATAGGAATGAGTACAATGTGTGGAAAAACAAGATGAAGGCATTTCTGAGATCGAAAGATTCCCTGGAGTGGGATGTGGTAGAAAAAAGGGATCAATCCAAAGCTACATCAACCTCAGAAAGAGGAAAATAAGTTGTAGATGCTGGCAAAATAACACAAGCAGAATTATCCAAGAGACAAGCTCTTGATGCTAAAGCTATCTATTCTTTATACTGCGCTCTATATCCTATTGAGTATAACTGAATTTTTTATTGTGAAATAGTGAAAGAAGTTTGGGACAGATTGCACGTTACCTATGAAGGAACTGATCGAGTAAAGGAAATGAAAATCAACATTCTACTTGGACAGTATGAAGCCTTCAAGATGAAGCCTAGAGAATCCATTGTTGATATGTTTAGTCGTTTCACTAAAATCGTGAATGTATTAGCATATTAAGGACAATCAATCTCAGAACCAATGAAGGTCAATAAATTGTTGTGTGGACTTTCCAAAAATTGGAATCACGTGAAGACGTCAATTAGAGAAACCCAGATGATCATGCCTTTTTCAGTAGACGAACTAGTAGGCACACTTCAATCATATGAAGTGGAGCAGATCAATGAGGAAGAAAATCCAAGAGGTAAGAAGTCAATTGCTTTAAAATCTAATGATGATTCTAATGATACAGATTTAGAAGATGACATGGACGTTGAAGAGTTAGCACTTATGATTAAGAAGTTCAGGAAATTGAATAAAACTGGAAGAAGATTCAACTGGAAGAAGCAGAACACACAAAATTTCTAGAAGAGATCGATTGAAGAAAATGAAACCAGCAAAGAAGTAATATGCTTCGAATGCAAGAAAAATGGGCATATCAGACCCAACTGCCATTTGTTGAAGAAAAAGAAAGGAAGAACTGAGAAATACAAAAATGCTCTCAAAGCTAAAACCTGGAGTGACACTAAGTGCAAGGAAAGTGAAGAGGAATATGCTAATATTTGTTTGATGGCTCATTCCGACTCATATCAGAATCAAAAACAGACTCTGATTTAGACTCAGACAAAAAACTTGAGGTTAGTGATTTAAAAATTCTTGTTAAAGTTTGAAGTACATAGAAAAACTTTGTCTCAATCTCAAAACCTCTCTTGAAAGGATTTTCGAACTAAAAAGAGAGAATTCCAAGCTGAGGCAACAGGAAATTTCTTTGAGAGAAAAATTTGAAAGTCTGAATAAAAGTTTTGATGATTTGAAAGTAAATTCCGATTCTCTTTCGAAGGAAAATACCTTTTTGAAAGAAGATATTTCAAATATCACAAAAAGATTTTCAAAAGGATCTAAAAAGTCGAAGAAAATTCTTTCAGTACAAAGATCATATTTTAACAAATCTAGTTTGGGTATGACTTCAGAAACTATTCCTTTAATTGATTTTTCCAAAGTTAAAGAAAGAATTAAACAAAGACCTACAAGGGGATTTTACAAGAATTACTTTCAAATTTTTTTTGTAAAATCTGTTGGTCGAAGTGCTCTCAAATGTTCAAAGTGTAATAGCCCAGAACATTATAAGAATGAATGTCCCAAGGTTTGGAGACCTGTTAAGAGGGATTGGCCAAAGACTGTCTTTAATACTAACTCTCATGGATCTAAGAAAATCTAGGTACCAAAAGAAACTTGAGTTTTTTCATGATCACAGGTCACTATCAAGAGGAAGATCAAATGGTATTTAGATAGTGGCTGTTCGAGACACATGATAGGAAATTCAAGTTGCTTTATAAAACTTGTTCAAATGAATGGTGAAAAAGTTTTTTTTTTTTTTTTTGGTGGAAACAGTAAATGAAGAATTGTTGGATGTGGAACCGTGAAGAGTGGAAGCCTCACCATTAACAATGTCTCCTTAGTGGAACATCTGAATTACAATCTACTCAGCATAAGTGAGCATTGCGATACTGGATTCAAAATAAATTTCCAAGAAGGCATCTGTTCAGGAACAAGTAAAGACTTCTCTCAATCTTTCACTGGACGAAGGCCTGGGGACATTTACCTTCTAGATATAAAACTAGAAAGTTCCCAGTGTCTTATATCTATTTAAGATGAAGCAAATCTTTGGCATCGAAAGCTTGGTCATGTTAACATGAAACAAATTGCCAAGATTTCTTCCAAGAAGTTTGTTCGTGGTCTTCCCAACTTGACTTATCAAAAGTCTGAATTATGCACTCCGTGTATTTTGGGAAAACATGTTAGAGTTCCTTTAAACCTATAAATTAAGTTTCTACCAGTCGAGCTTTGCAGTTTCTGCATATGGACCTCTTTGGACCAACCAAAACTTAAAGTATTGGTGGAAAGAAATACTGCCTAGAAATTATGGATGTTACTCTCGCTTTATTTGGGTTTACTTTCTTGCAAATAAGTTTGAAGCCTTCTCTCACTTTTCAAAGTTTGTCAAGAAGGTTCAGAATGAAAAAAGATATGCTATTTCGAGCATACAAACAGACCATGGAGGTGAGTTTGAAAATCAAGACTTTGTGAAGTTATGTGATGAATCTGGTTTCCAGCATGTTTTCTCTTCTCCATACACTCTAGAACAAAATGTGGTTGTGGAAAAGAATAATAGATCTTTACAGGAGATAACTAGAACCCTCTTAATTGAGAACAACACATTCTCTCGTTTTTGGGCTGAAGCAGTTTCTATAACTTGCTACATTATCAACAGAGTGTTCTTGAGGCATATTCTATAGAAAACTCCATATGAAGTGTATAAAGGAAAGAAGCCAAATGTTTCTTACTTCCATGTCTTTGGCTGTAAATGTCTTATTCTAAAGAATCCTATTAATTGATCTAGAAAAGTTGAGGAGAAATCAGATGAAGGAATCTTCCTTAGTTATTTAATCTTAAGCAAAGCATATAGAGTCTTTAACAAGAAGACTCAATCTGTGGAAGAATCTATGAACATCAAGTTTCAAGATTCTACACAGAATTAGCTAGATCAGACTTAACTTGAAGAATTTGAACCCGTTCTAGACTTTACAAAGTCTACTTCCCCTGAAGAGGTTCAGACTTCTAGAGATCAGCAACGAGCAAATTTAGTAGACTCAACTGAAGCAGAGGATCAACAGACTCTTAGATTAACCAACAATTGGAAGCATAAGTCAAGTCATCCCAAAGAACTCATCATTGGCAACATTGATGAAGGGATTCACACGGGATCTAAAAGGCGAAATGAGTCTAGTGCCTTAGCACTTGTTTCTGAGATAGAACCCAAAAATGTAGAAGAAGCCTTGTCTGATGAAAGCTGGATCGAAGCTATGCAAGAAGAGCTTAGACAGTTCAGCATCAACGATATTTGGGAGCTAATTCCTAAACCTAAAGATGGATGTAAAGAGTGCTTTCCTAAATGGATTCATCCAAGAAGAAGTCTATGTGGAATAACCATTGGGATTTGAAGATCCAAGAAAGCTAGACTCAGTCTACAGATTGAAAAAGGCTTTGTATGAATTGAAAAGCAAGCACCTCGAGCCTGGTATGAAAGGTTGAGTAAATTCCTAACCCAAACTTTCTTTCTAGGATTGCAAGTTAGACAATCGAAGAAATGTATCTTTATTCACCAAGAAAAATATGTAAAAGATCTCATTAAGAAATTCGGATTGGAGAATTGCAAGAAGACAGAGACACCAATGTCAAGTTCTTTAAAGCTAGACAAAGATGAAGGAGAAAAGAAAGTAGACCAGAAGCTTTACAGAAGCATTATCAGTTCTCTTCTTTACCTTACTGCATCTAGACTTGACATTTTGTTTAGTGTTTACATCTGTACTAGATTCCAATCAGATCCCAAAGAATCTCATTTAAGTACTGCAAAACATATCATCAAATATATTGCAATTACTCTAAAGTTAGGTTTGTGGTATCCTAGAAAATAAGACTTTACTATTCTTGGATATTCAGATGTAGATTTAGTAGATTGTAAAGTTGATAGAAAGAGTACTTCTGGTACTTGTCAACTATTGGGCAGCATGTTAGTGTCTTCGTTCTCAAGGAAACAGAGTACTGTAGCTCTATCAACAACAGAAGTAGAGAATGTGGCTCTTGGGATATGTTGTTATCAAATTTTGTGGATAAGACAACAACTAAGAGACTTTGAAATTTAAGAATCGTGCATTGAGATAAGATGTGACAACACGAGTGCCATTAATCTCATCAAGAATCCAATCCTTCATTCAAGGGAAAATCATTCGACACCATTTCATAAGAGATCATGTCCAAAATGGGGAGATTATGATTCAGTTCATTGACTCGAAGAATCAGTTGGTAGACATATTTACAAAGCCTTTTGAGAAAAATCTATTTGAGTCTATTCGCTCCAGACTGAATATTTTATCTCCTACTGGTTAAATTCTAAAGTTGATCAGACTCAAAATGTCCAGTAATTACTTATGTAAGTTAATATCTCTTCAATGCAGGTAATTTAATTTTAGTATGAAAATTCCGAATAGGTATGTTGATATTTGAACCGTTGCTTGATTACTTTATTTTTGGAAATGATCTTTTTCGAATTTTTAAATTTTTGGCTATTTTTATATTTGAAAAAGGTAGTTTTCTTTTTTCCTTATGAAAGTTTGACTAACACCATTTTACTTTCTTTATATACCGTCGAGTCTTTTTCTATGTTCACATCTTCTCGAAAACCCTAAAATACAGACTCTACACTCTCGTCTCTGCTCTCAAGTTTGCTACGCAAGTTTTCATTTTTTTTTTCACTCGAACGTGTTCGGGAAATCCTCAAAGATTGCGAAGATGTCTTTTCAAAAGAAGTCATCTTGGATCTCAAGCAGGGGACCACGAAATATGCCTGGGGGTCCTACACATTTTGATTTGATCAAAGAAGAAGAGTCTCCATAGTGTGCTACACAGAATCCTCTATGCCAATCAGTGGAAGAGGAAGTTGAGGAAGACGTAGAAACTCTCAAAACCTTAAAACCCCAGGTTCTTTATAAGCTTTACTCTCATTTGAAGCAGGGTGGTACTCCTATGTCTTTTATTGATGAATTTCTAAGAGAAAGAGGATATAAGAATGAGACTCTGTTCTTACGAGCGATGAAAAGATTAGGAATAACACTGGAAGGAGCGGCAGATAGGGCATTTCAAAACTTTCCAGTTGATCCTCGTTTTAGTTCTTTCAATCAACCTGAAAGCAAAGATAATGACGAAATGATGTTTTCAAACTTCCAGCCGAGAATGGGCATTGCTACTGAAGTGACTAGTGATGGAACGAGTCTTTTTCGTTCTAAGGATCACATAAAGGTTTACTCTAAATTACTGAAAAAAGGGGTGATGAACCCTCGATCGGTCGATTTTGATTTTTTGGATTTGATAAAGGTGAAGTTGAGGGAGAAGCTGACTCTCCTTCAACTAGAGAACTTTTGCTTTGAAACTGCTGTCGCATATCCTGAGTTGACTGCATATTTCTATTCGAACTTGTCTTTTCTTGACCTGAATAGATTTCAATTCACTATGCATGATAAAAGTTATGTGGTAGATGTTGACACGTTGGTTGACATTATTAGGGTGGAAAGGAGCGGTTTCCAACCAATAATTGTCTCAGTTAGACATGCGACAAGATTTCTTGTTAGGGATAGACTCCCTGAATGAGGCATCATTTATTCCAAACTATCTACCTTGAATATTTTGCTGCACAAAGTCGTGATTAACTGCATCCAACCAAAGTCAACTTCAAAGATAGGTGTTTCTCGATCTGAAGCCAAACTGATGTTTGCCATCAGTAATGCAATGGAGTTCTCTCTGCCTCATACAATCCTGATGCATACGTATAGGAATGTTGTAAAGGATAAGGGACAGCTCCCTTACTCAGCGTTGGTCACACAACTGTTTAGACATTTTTAGATTCAGTTTCCAGCCTCTCTTTGTGTAAGAACTATTGCTCCTATGGTTATAGGATTGAAGATGGTGTCCAAGATGAGGTTAAAAGAACTGAACAAGGCCATAGAGCGCTTGAAGGAAAAGTCCCCCAGAAAAACCAAGCAAGACTCTACTGCAAAAAGGAAAGGCAAAGAAACTATGTGTGAACCTGTCAAGAAGAGAAGATCTCTTGTCCTGCAGGACGAAGAGGATGAGGATGATCTTACTATCTCTGCCTTTGCCTTGAAAAATCTTCAGAGTTTTGTCAGTTTTGAGAAGCAACAGGACAAAGGAGGAAGAGAAGACATAGAAGGAATAGAGGAAAGAGAAGAAGCAGGAAAAGAAGCTGAAGAAGTAGGAAGAGAAGAAGAGGAGGGTTAGGATGATTCTCATGAATCAACATTTGCAATATCCTTATCCGAGGATTTAGAAAAGACTAGGAGTGGAATTGAAGGAGGTCAAACGGAAAAAGAACATCACTTTGGTGTTGAAATTGAGAAGGAATAAGAAGAAGAATTCCTTTCTCCACCTGTAGCCACAGAAATAGGAAGAGTTCGTGAGAAAAGAGGTACTTCTTCTTCTCCTCTTTTTACAAGTGATGATGTTAGTAGATCTCCTCCCAATCTAGAGGATGTTTATGCTTCACATTTTCTTAAAGTTGATATTGGAGAATCTACTCCAAGTCTTGGAAGTAGGGGAGCTGATGTCCCCTCATCTCTCAACACTTCACAAAGCGAACGTGCTGAGGCTAGTGCGCAATTAGAACCTAATGCAGACTTTCTAAGGCTGCTAGAGTTCCTTCTAGAGATAAAAGCACAGCAATATAGAATGGAGTGTGAGATTTAGAAGCTTTAATCTGCTTTGCAATCTACTTCAGATTCTCTCCATGAGAAGGTATAGACTCTTAACCTTCAAGTTCAAGCTTTACAACAAGAAGTTAAAGAGATTGCCAAGGTTGAAGATGTTGAGCAGCTGAAGGAAACAATGCGAAAGCTGGAGGAGACAGTTCAGTCGATAGGGGATTTCTAGCTCATTTCCATTCTAAAACAAACCTAATTTCATTTGTCTTTCATTTATTTTGACTTTCTCCACTTTTTGCTGTTGACAAAAAGGGGAGGACATGCAGATTTGACTTATTTGACTTGAACTTTTTGATGTGTTGAACTTTTACTTGAACCTACTTTCATTATGTTATTCTATTTGATGTTTGCAGATAACTTACTTTTGTGGTAATGATTTTGGATGGATAGTCGTTATTTAAGTCTTGATATAAGTCTTATATTTTCAAGATTAACTTGTTTTCTGTGGTTGCATAATCAATGCTATTCATGTCCTAATCAACTTATTTTTAAGATATTATGTATTGCTTAAGAGTTGTTTTGTAGGTCAAAAGTTCTTAAATCTACAAGAAAGTTTTGTCACCATAAAAAAATGAGGAGATTGTTAGAAAAAAACTCCTTTAATGTTTTGAAGTTGACAAAACTTATCCAGAGTATAGTCTGAAGACTTCCAGACTTTAGTGTCAAAGTCTGAAGTATCCCAGACTTTATGTCAAAGTCTGCCCACACTAACAAATTCTAGACTGAAAGCTACTGAAGAATGAAAACTTATCCAGATGCAAGATTTTGTTTATTTCTTTAGGAGTTTGATTCGTATGGCTTATGGATGGCTTTTTGGCTGGATATATCATCTACGAGATTGATTATTTTTATTAAAATCAATTTAGATAAATCAAATCTTTTCGGATTGCAAGAAAATATGGAAAGATCTACTTATGGAAACCAAGATCCTGATTTTATGGGCAAACATAATTGACGGGCTTTCATCACAATCTTCAAATGGCTCGAGATCTCCTTAATTGATTTTGTCCAACGGGTAGATTGGAGGAACTCCTTTGGTAAGTGCCAATGGTCGTGAAGGCATGAGTGAGCATTTAAGGTGGACTCACTAGTTATTCGATAGAGTGCATGAAAGAGAAATATCAAAATCTGAAGCTTACCATTTTCTTGTCATTCGATATTACAAGTTCAAAGTTAAATACAAAAGAAAGAAACTCATAGTGAGACTTCATGAGAGACCAGTAGAGACTCTTCACTGTGAAGTTGAGATCATAAGGCTGTAAAATCTCTTTTGATCTTTAGTAGAATCTAGCCAGTAAGATGTTAGCGTGGAGAGTGGACGTAGGCTTGATCTAAGCCGAACCACTATAAACTTTGTGCTCCGCCGACTGGAACACTTAGAGGAGCTCCCGTGTCAATCACTTCCATTCCTTCTTATTCTCTTTCCTAAACTCCTTTAATTTGTTCGTAATTCTATTTAACTGCTGAAGTCTAAACTTGCTCAAAGTCTGTTGTTTTTAAGACTTTGTTTTAGAAGCAAAATATTTCTACTGTTTCTTTTGAAAAATAGTCTTCACACCTATTCATCCCCTCTAAGTGTTCATACTAGCACTTATAGTGCATTGGTTTTCTAACGCCATTCTTCCTTTTATAAGGGATAAGGTGTCTTCCTCCTGTTATCGGCCTTTTTCCAAACTAATGGTTATCCCTGCCAGAACCAAACCGTGATCCAGATGTGGCTGCTTGCTCAGATATGTCCCTCTTAATCAGTTTGTCCCTTTCGTAAAGCTCATCATAATCCTTCAAATTTAAAGGCATCAACTAGCTATGGATCTTCGACTTTAGTTCATCTCAGAATCTTCTAACTCGATCCATCGGATCCTCTATCATCCTTGAAGCATGCTTCGATAACTCAGCAAACTTCGCAATATATTGGTCAAAGGATAGGTAATTCTGGCAAAGTCATAGAAATTCAGCATCTTCTGCTCTCGCGCACACATGGAAAAATACTTTCCGTTGAATGCTTCCATAAATGCACCCCAAGTCAAGACAATATATTTTGGAAAAACTCTTCTCCAAGTGGCTTCTCACCAATTGTTAGCATCACCTTGTAGCTGATAAATCGTCAAGGTCACCTTATCTTCATATGTGCACCTCAGCAATGCAAAGACCTTTTCCAATTCCTTAATCCATGAGGCAGCAACCTCGA
The DNA here is from genome assembly GCA_014182375.1 of Eucalyptus virginea. Lineage (NCBI taxonomy): Eukaryota > Viridiplantae > Streptophyta > Magnoliopsida > Myrtales > Myrtaceae > Eucalyptus > Eucalyptus virginea. Next base: position 24,923,922 of record CM024524.1, on the reverse strand, counting down.
GATCACCCTTTCCAATGAATTGAGGTGGCTTCAGATTTATGAACTGCTCCACTAGCCTTTGTATCCCATCTCCGGCTAACGAGGCATCATTATGAGTAGCGGCAGTAGTAAATTCAACCTAATTCTGAGCCTATTGTCCCATTAGGTTCCCAATAGCCTTTAAGACCTGCAGAATCCCATCCACTCTAGGATCCTCCTATGCTCTTCCTTTGGCACCAATTTGTCCTAGAGTTGCCCTTCTTCTATTTATCCTCAAATCTAGGCTAAACTCCTCTTAAAGTGCTAAGAACAGCTGATTCCACAATCCTAACGATACAGTTAGGAATTTAGAACCAAAAATCACTAAGGCAATCAACAATCACATGCATAGCATCGGCATTCCTATTTAACTTTCCTAAGGTCTCAACACGCCTTATTACTCCAAGTAATAACCATGTTCTGATACCAACCAAGTAGGGATGTCACGCCTTGACCCTCGGATGTGTAACAACCCTCGATCACTTAGGTCATTTGATTGCGATGTCCCAAAAGGTGTCACCAACCCATTCGTGTAATCGTTTACCTGTATGTAAATGGAAGCAAGAATAAAATCACCCAACCATTCAAAATAGGGATAACATAACACACACTTATATACATTCAAAACATCATACTTCCATACATACTTATGCATTAGCCATTCGACACTACTTCATACACAAATTCCAAAAGCGCCACTATACATACCTTTAGAAGAGTTTCGAGAGTAAGCTTAGCACCTGTAGTATGATGAGTGTGACTTCAAAAAATGATGCACCCCACTAGCTCCTAGTGCTTTATGGACTCCAGATACCAAGGCTCTGAGTCACGATCTTGGTTAAGGTTGAGTCTCTAGGTCAGTTATCATACCTCAGGCACATCCAAGTCCATTGGTCCCAGCTTTGGTTCCTGAGGCCCACACTTGGAAGCTCGTCAAAGCCTCAAATGGGACTATATAGGTCCTTCCCAACCTAGAGATACTAGGCCATAAAGCGATGGGGTACTAAGTTCGTTAGCACCTCATCTACCCAAAACGTAGTCACATAGCATTCATAGCAAGCATTCATCCCCACTATCGGATACTTGGTCACTTCCTAACTCTATTCCATGGGGACCCCAAATTGGACATGGTAGAAAAGTTCAGTCATGCTTGGGGCTTGAAAACATGTGAACAATAACAGTGAAATACAACTAAGTGAATAAAATTCCTAATCCTCATGTAGGGAGGTAATTCTCCTCGAAGTCGCCCTAAACGTGCAACTTATCTATTAATGGCAGAACAGTAGCAAAGCCCTCGCTTTGCCTTATCTATTAACAAGAGATAGATAACTCATCTTCTTAATGCCCTCAACACATAGCAGCATAGACAATTCTCACAAAACTCCATGTGCTCATGAGGTATAAATAAGAACATGCAATGTCTCATAATCATACACAAATGTCACTTAATACTCCAGATATAGTCAAACATCAATTTCATGCACAATGCATGCATATATGTCCAGATTATTGCGATCGCTCTCAATCATGACCAACCCAAAGGGCGGCGATCTTCCTACAGAACTGGGCGTCGTCTCACCTTATCCAGCACAACATTGTCTTGCATATGTATATGCCTCAAGACATCATTCCAGTTGAGGAGCTTCATTCTGAAATCCATTCGCAAATAGCATCCCATTGACGAGGGGGCATCAGAACTTAATCAGGCATTGTTTCGCATAATCATATATATCAGGACGGAACCATTATCCTATGGCATCCAAGAATTTCAATGAATCCTCGGATAGGTGACGGTCATGACCAATCGATAGAAGTATCATCGAACTATGGCATTGGTATCAATACGGGCAGTAATCCATATTTGTTTATTTGTTGGATTGATATGATATGTTTAGCGATGGACCGATCAACTGTGCAACAAAAGAAAATCTTTGGACTTTGATCGACTAATATTTTTATTTTAGATTCGAAGGGATGGAATTTGGTCATGCGTGAGGAACATGCATGCTGAAATTTAAGAATAAAATTTTGAGGAGTTGGATTGCATGCAAGAATTTCGGCTATACATTTGTTCTTGAAGCAATTGAATTATGGGAATATAAATTGATTCATTTAGAAAACAAAGTACTTCATAATTATGGGCTTATATTTTAAAGACCATGGGCCTTTGAGTTTGGACTTTTAGCCTCAAATTTTTCGGGCCCAAGCAGGCCCAAGGAGCCTCCAAAGCTATCGACCGAAAAAGGGGGGGGGGCGAAGGAGAGAACTAGACAAGTGAAAATGCCACTCACCACTTGTCCATGGTTGCCTCAACCTTCTTCCACTTGTCCCTTCCTTGAAGCCATCTATCATCTACATGCAAAAATTAGCAAAATAATTAAACAAAGAAAACAAAAGCTTTCGGTTTGAGCAAGGGAGAGTGAGGTCGAGAGAGTGAGCGGGCAAGCAAGTGAGAGAGAGAGAGAGTTTGAGAGAGAGGGTGTGCAGTGATCGGTCCGACCATGTGAGGGCAGAGAAGGAAGGCCACTCTCCGCCTGTGTCGTGTCCGAGCTGCCACTGTCGACGCCGCCGATCCCCGTCGCCGATTGAGCCAAGCCGAGATCCTCGAACCCCTGTTTTTGGCTAGCAACCGAGTAGGAAGACTTGAGGCAAGTAGAAGTTCATTGATCTATGTTTTGCTTGCTGTTATTATCTAGTGAGGAGCTGGTAGATGTGAGAAAATGAGGAATTGAAAGCTGCATGTTGATTTTGGACAAATAAGATGGAACTAGATCAAGAAACTAAGTAGAAACAGAGCATGTTTTGGTGGATTTCGGTTTTTGAATTGAAATAAGAACTCAAGGATCTAGCTATGGTGGATTTTTTGGAATTGAAGAGGCTACAATGTGGTGTAATACACTTGTAAACACTTGGCTGTGGATGTTGGATGCTGAGATTCAAAGAGTAGGAGTAGTTCTCTTTAGGACAGTAGACTGTTTTTGCAGAAGACACCTTCAGTGATTTCATGATTTTTCTGTAATTATATAGCCAAAATTTGACTTCAAATCCTTAATGAAAGTTGTAGGGAATATCTTCAGGAACAACATATCAAAAATTTAAAATAAATGAAAAAGGTCTGACCGACGAAACGATTTTTCTATGAAAATGCTAAAGCTGGAAGTTATTACAGAATGTTAGCAAGGAATACAGAAATTATTACTCTCGATACGTAAGGAATTTGACTTGGTGTTCTTCATTAAAAAATTTCCTTTAGGTCTCATTGATAACATGTCAAAATTTCATAATTTTCTGAGTTCAGTTGGGAATTATTCCGAAATCATTGCCAGAACTGTGCACTTTAATAGTCGAGCTGTTTTACTTCGAATTTGTACAAATTGTTCCCAAGGGTGAATATAGTTTGGAATATTATGTGATATGATGATACTGGCATTAATATTTTGTGCAATATCGAGATTATATAAATGACTTATGAGACATTTCGTCATTGTATATGAAAGTATTTTTGAAAATTAAGATGTTAATTGATACCGTTGGACCCTCGGGTCAACGATGCCCTGGGAGTCGAGATGCCCAAAGGATTGAATGAGTTGATGCCTTGTGGATCCCCGGTGGCCGTAGTGGCTGAATGCTGGAGGTTTTTCCTCAGGAGCTTCGGGATGCCCGGTTATATGCTAGTTGGTACGTAAATCCGAAGGGCCAGGGTAACCATTCTCATGGTGAGCCTCGGAGGGTTTCCTCGTGATGCCAGGTGGGGTACGAGATGCCTGGAGGTGTGATATGCTCCAGATGCTCGGTGGCCCTAGTGGCTGAATGCCGGAGGCTTTTGCAATGCCAGGGTGGATGTGAATGCTTGAAGGGACGCAAACATTGGTCCTCCGGGGGATGAAACCTTTTGAATGATAAAATGGATGATTCTACTATGTGTGTGTGTGGTCTGGTTATAGAACTAAGTTGTATGGCATGGAATGGGACATGTCATTACATTTTGGCCTTATGATCGGGACTTGGGTAACTAGATATGATGCATCTTGATTCTTTTGAAATTATATATTTGCCATTGCATTAAAGAATTTCACGAATTTGATGCATATTTATTCTTGTGATTACCTGTTTTTGTCTATCTCGCATGAATCTAGATTCGGACAGTAATGCTTGATATAGTTTGATGAATCTTTTATTGCCGAGTGGCTGTACTCACCCCGTGTGGGGACTAACATTTTAGATGTGGCACCCCCAATCCGGCAAGGTCGCCATAGATACCTATCGCTCCACTTAATGAATACCAGTTACATATCTTTGATATAAAGGGGTTTAAAGAAGGACCGAGGTCCATAGGCATTTTTTTTTTTTTGAAAAGAGTTTAGCGCAGCTCATAGTGAAATCAAAGACGAGTCTCACCATCCCTCTACTCTCTTAATGATGGTACAATGCACACCAACTACACATCGAAGGAAAACATAAAGCCGAGCCACTTTTATTTACATTTTTAAGATGGACATCTTGGGTCGGTACAACCAAAAAGCCAAGACTTTTAGCTAAACTTGGCTACAGCTCAAAAGAGAGATCTCGACCCCCTACATCAATCATGTATAACCCTCCATCTACAAGTGTCGGCTATCCCAAAAAAATGTCAGCTCCCACTCCTCATGCGGGCCATCACACCCATCCTGGTGCATCGGGCGGTGGCGGCAGCAACATCCCCCGCATCACTCCGTCATGGCGGACGTGGATAGAGAAGAACTCCTAGATGATCGGGCCCCTAGCCAGACCCACATCATACATCACCAGCACCCGAACCTGTATGAACGTCAAACTAGGGGTGGTGGCACAATCAAGCTCCATACACTCAACCTCCACGTCAGATGGAAGGCTGTAAAAGGTACCCTACGTGACCGGTGAGAGAGGCATCTTTCTAATTTGAAGTGTTGGTCCCCAAAGGGGTGAGTACAACCACTCAGCAGTTAAAAGATCTATTAAACTACTCAATGCATCAAACAGAACAATCATGACATCATAGTAGAGTACATATCATTCATGCATCCAAGCATAACTTACCTTGCAGCCATGCATATGTCATCATACCATATGTGCATAAACCATCATGCACTCATCATCAAGCATTCATGCATATACCATCATGCCATAGGTGCATATACAACCATGCACTCATCATTAAGCATTCATGCATATCCATGCCTTATGTGCACATACCACCATGCACTTAGACATATTATATCATACAATCATGCATACATGTCACCATACCATGCATGATTCAATTTCAACTTTTTTTCTTTCTATTGGGTCACCACATCTTTCTTTCCCGGGACCAGTAATTGCATCCCACATTTTATCACTAGCACCCAACCTGGCATCGCAAGAAACCTCCAGCACACACCTCCGGGCATCTCGTACCCCAACTGGCATCACGAGGTATCCCCTGGCACACACCTCCGAGGCTTCCGGCACCCCCACATTCTGGGCATCTCGAAACTCCCGAGGACATCCGGCACACACACTCCGGGCATCCGGCACCCCCACATTCCGGGCATCCTGACACTCCCAGGGCATTGTCGGCTCACACCTCCGATAGTCTCGTTATTTTCTCAATTTTATATTCACACATGTATCTCAATTTTAACATGGCATTTGATGCAATAATGTCAAAGATCTCAACCAACTTTTCATGCCATAGAACATGCCATATATCATCACATATGCAGCCAAATCAACCACTCAAAGTATTACATCATAGGGATAATTTCATTTATTTCTCAAAACACATCAATGCTTCGGATAAATCAGAATACATTCTTCTGAAATTCTAGAACATCACATGCAAGTCACTAGAACATCCAAAGTCGAGCTGTTTTTCTCAAGAACAGTACACTAGACTAGAGCACCACTCTTATAACTTCAATCTTCACATTCTATACATCCAAAATTGTTACCATTCAATCACACACACTTAGTACAGCATGCAAGAGTAGATCAAAGGATCCCACTTGCCTCCAGACCAAGCGAACGGCGAACACAACGGCGAGACACGGTGATGCACAGCGATGCACGGCCCTTCCTCCTTCATCTCGCACGCACGGCCTCCTTCCTTCTTCCCTTCTTCCTTTCTTCCTTCTCTTTCTCTCCTCTCTCTCTCTCTCTCTCTTTTTCTCACTTAAACCGGCCACTTTTCCCTTCTAATTTTCCTTCCCTCCATCATTAGCCATCATTAGTTTTGCATGGCTTGACACTTGGCTAACTTCAAAGGACAAATGAGGAGGCATGCAAACCGGTCTCTTCCCCCCTTCTTCATGCGATCGATGGTCCCTTCATGGGCTTATGGGTCGGCCATTTTGGCCCATCTTAGGCCCAACACTCTTGGGCCTAAGACCCAAGCTTAAATAAATCCAGAATTGACCCTTTTTAAAAACTAACTAAATCCCTATTAATTCAAAGTACTTAAATTAAAGATTTAAATGGCTATAATACTTTGTAACATAGATTAATAAAGTCCAACTTATAAAATTCATGGCCAAAAACATAATGTGGCATCCCAAAATTCATAATGACCTCTAGTTACATTAAAGTCTATGAATAGGTGATGGAAATACCATTAAGTTATTTTATGGCCATTTAATCCATAATTTGCAATAAGATATATGGCCAAGCTTTTAAGGGATAATTATGTGATAGGAAAGAAAATTCTATCATTGGCCATGTGCATCATAAATTGGAATGTATGGATTTGTGACTATAAGTTTAATGGCCTTATTATTTATGCAATTAGATATTTATTTAAATGATGATTAAGATATATTATAAAAATAAAATAAAATAAACTTGGGCCATTTAAGTTTGGACCTTAGGCCCAAGTGAGATGGGCCTAAAGTGGGCCAAGAGGCCCGGCCCATGAAGCCCATTGGGCTGCCGACGCATGGAGGGGAGGAGTGGGGAGCCGCATGGCCTCCAAGTGTCTTCAACAAAGGAGACACTTGTCTCCTTCTTAGGGACAAGTGTCCCCCATGCAAAGAGGGGATACATGCAATATAAAAGCCACCAAAAAGGAAGAGAGAGAGAGAGTGAGTGGCTGATGGTTGAGGGCTGTCATCCAAAGAGAGGTGCCGAGAGAGAGGAGAGAAAGAGAGAAAGAGAGGAAGAGAGAAAGGAAGGAGCTCGCCCGTCGCCGCCCGCACGCCGTTCGTCCGTCGCCGGTGTGCCGCCGTTCGTGTGGTCTAGAGGCAAGTTGGGGTCCTTTGCTGCTCTTGCATGTGTGTGTGTTACATGTATGTTTGGTATAGTGTCGAATTTGAGTGATTGGAAGGGGGAAACCGAAGCTTGGAATGGCTTGTTCTTGAGTGGTATTGCTGTTTTCGCTTGAACAGTTTGAGTCAGAATGTTGTGTGAGCTTGCATGCGTGTTTAGAGTTCGATTTTGGCTTCGATCTCTTCATGGAAGTTGTAGCTAACATCTTGAACTACAACATACTAAACTTTCGTGGAAAATGATGGAGATTTGAGGGGTTAAACTCTCATACTACGGAGACCCCAGATCTGGAACGATTTTACTGACCTCTTGTTGGATTTGTGGTTGTATCTTGATTTGTGCTAAGAATATCTCTTCGATTTCTTCATGAAAGTTGTAGGGGACATTTTAAAATACAACATAATTAAATTTGAAGTGAAATGAACGAGTATAGCCTAGTAAATCGACTAGATCTTGAAGACGGTAATTCTGGAGATGTATTTCGGGACACCCGAGACTTCATAGACTTAAATGACGACTATACTCTGGTTATTTGACTTAGATCTCTTCATGAAACTTGTATAGGACATCTTGATGTAGAACATATCCAAATTTCAGAGAAAACGAAAGAGAATAGGTAGGTGAAAACTCAGTATTTCGAAGAAGCATGTACTGGACGATTCGGTGTTGGATCCAGGAGCTTCGTGTGACTGTAGAAAATAATCTAGAAAGAATCTGACTTGGAAGTCTTCATGAAAGATGTACGAAAATGTCTTGGTCATAACATGGTAAAATTTCGTAATTTTTGGAGGTCGTATGGATATTTTAATCGAATTTCTTCGGAGACTGTGCATTCTGATTTCATCCGAAAATTACATGCTGTTTGTGTGAATTATGGAATTGTGTGAAATTCTAATTGGCCATGTATTTTGCATGTAATTATTATCCTATTGTCTTGTTTATCACTTGCCTTAATTTTTATAATTTTTGGGAATTTATAGATATTAAATTTAATATTTTTGAAAATGACAAAAGCTGGAATTTAAATAAATGAAAAAGGGCATGAAAAATGGATTATTTTATTGACCATAAATTCCATTAAATTTTATTTCATAAATAATTTCACCATGTAGTATGTGTGATGGGGTCTTGATGTATGCATTGAGATGCATGTGTGAATTCAATGTTGATCATGATTTTTGGTTGCCATTGCATCATATGCCATGCTAAATTGAGACCGAAATTGGTGAACATGAATAATGTTAAATGAGGAGATTGATGTGGCGGATGATAATGCCCCGAGAGTGTCGGGATGCCCGGTGGTATACGGTACGTAATTCCAGGGGAGGCTTGGTGGTATGTCGGTACATAATCCCGGAAGCCCTGTCGGAGGTCTCTGCCGGAGGGGAATGCCTCGCGATGCCAGGATTGGGGTGTGGGATGCCCGGCAAGGGAGTGTAAATGCCGGAAGCCCTGTCGGAGGTCTTTGCCCGAGGGGAATGCCTCGTGATGCCAGTTGGGATGCGAGATGCCCGGAATGTGGGGGGCCGGATGCCCGGTGGGATGGAATGGCTGAATGCCGGAGGTTTTTCTCGCATGGGATGCAAGTGTAATATATGAGATGAAATTGATGATCCGAGGAAGGGTGATGTGGTGATCAAATTGAAAGTTAAAAGTGGAAATTGAACCATGCATGATATGATATGACATGATGATGATCACCCATGGCATGATGATATGCATGATGATGATGATGTATGATGTGATATGATGATGATCACCCATGGCATGATGATATGCATGATGATGATGATGATGTATGATGTGATATGATGATGATCACCCATGGCATGATGATATGCATGATGATGATGTATGATGTGATATGACGATGATCATCCATGGCATGATGATATGTATGATATGATGATGATACATGATATGGCATGATGACATGCATATATGTTGTGATATGATGATGTCATGATGATGATGACATGTGTGATATGATGATGTCATGATGATGATGACATGTGTGATATGATGATGTCATGATGATGACATGTGTATGGTATGGTGGTGTCATGTATATGATGATGATGACATGTGTGTGATATAATAATGTCATGATGATGATGATATGAGTATGACATGATGATACACATGTATGTGTTATGATTGTGGTGATGATGCATGATAGTATATGCATGGCTTCAGGGTAAGTAACGCCCGCAATGCATGTATGACTTGTATGATGCAATGAGTGGTTATTGGATTCCTTTACCGCCGAGTGGTTGTACTCACCCCTTTTGGGGACCAACATTTCAGATTAGTAGATGAATTGAGCGGTTGGATATGACCGCGAGGAGAATGATAGCAAAGGAGGGAACTTTTGGATGCCGACACTGGTCGATGGACCTTAAGCATATGATTGGGAGAGGAGATATCGGTCATCTTTTGAAGTGTAGCCGAGTCTAGAAAACTATGGCATTTTGATGTACCGATGAATGATGTCCATATGATTTAAGTGAACAAAAGTGTACGGCTTTTACCTATAAATGTTTAGTTGGTGTGCATCGATTTCTGAATGTAGGGAAGGGAATTGATGGATATGCTTCCGTTATGTAAATTGCGCAAGGGACCGTTAATAAAAGATGTAAACCCCTATGGTTGTATGGACCCGTTGCAATTAAAATTTTATCAGAGTGACATGTTATTAGGAAAAGTGAATGGAAAGCGAACTGTGGCGACCCTAATCGGATCGGGGGCCGTCGAGGGGTGCCACACATAATTTCCTCATCAAATAAATCTGGATCTCACACGGGCATGGAACATGTTTCCAACAAAATATTCACCCATTAGGTGCTCGGCCATTAATTCTATTACACTTCTTTGGTCTAAAGACCATAACATAGATCAATGATGCGTCCATTGCCCTTCCAAAGGTTGTAAGGCATCTAGAGGTTGCCACGGAGTTTTAGGATGCCACATTAGATTAAAAGATGCCTCTATTGTCTGTCACTCGCAGTACTTTTTACGATGTCCCAATCGACGTTGAGTGCATGTATTCAGAGCACACTCATGTCAAGATTCGAGGATTGGTTTTCATCTGAGTACGGGTTCTAGTCATGTATGACGTCAGTTTACCTGATGGCCCCATGGTTAAGGAGTTTTTGTCGGTGCACATTCGTCGTGATGGGATCATGCTAGGATGTTGCCGTCGTCGCCAGCCGATGGACCGGGCTGGGTGTGATCGTGTGTGACGGGTAGCAGATGAAGCTTTTTGGACTGTCGACACTGTCTAATAAACTTTTGTATAGGGCCGAATGGAAAGGAAAGCCAAGGGGAGGTTGGGTTATCTTTTGTTATGAAGCCGGGTATAGAAAACAACGGCAAGTTTTGATGTACCGACTGATGTTATCTATCAGACCTATGTAAATAAAAGTGTCCGGTTTAACTTATAAAACTGTCTAGTGGGTGTGCATCATTTCAAAATTTTTGGGATAGGGAGATGTGATTTTTGCTTCCGCTATACATTTATACGCCGTGCAGGGACCGTTTAAAAATTATAAACCCCCAGGATTGTTAGACCTTTAGGTCAAATAGGAGAGAGGTAAGCGAACTGTGATGACCTAACGGATTGGGGGCCGTTTCGGGGGTGCCACATACCCTGCATAATAATATGCATTAAGGCATTTATGTGATCACATGAGCATACCACAGCTCAAGCTCATTTTTTATCTTCCTCATTAGCCAATGCAGATGTGTGTAATAGTCATACCATATGCAATAGCATTAAGCACATACAATCATGTCATACTATCATGTCACCTGATCACATCCCAATTATGCATTCATCAAAGTAATTATGCCTCTATCTCATAACATATTACACCGTATTGTCCTTTCAAGTAATTTTACATACATACTCATTAACTACACTCATTGAACCACTGACACTTACTATTTTTCACATTAAAGGATTGTAGGAGCATATACCATATTTATATTTAGCATTCAACAAGTACTAATCATTTTAGAATTCATAATGTAGAGAGTACTTATCATAAACAACATAGATTATCGCATCTCATGATAACCAATTACAATAACTTATCCCATTACGTTATAACTTATCATGATAGCTTATCACATACCACAATAACTTATCTTATATTGTAATAACCTATCACGGTAACTAATCGTGATAACCTATCACGTCTAATTATCACTTATCACTACAACCTATTGCCACTACTTATTGCCTAACATGATCACTTATCATTTTAATCTACTTATCGTTTAAGCTAATTAGCATTTATCCTTAATCTAATACTAATCCTAGTCCTAGGTGCAATCACAACCCTAAATGAGGGTTAGAAAGCCATTCATCCCCAAATCTTGGTTCACCAAGTGATTACAGTGGCAGCAAAGAGGGCTAACAATGACTGTGGTGCATGGTGGTGGTTGGAAGGCCACCAAACAGCCCACAACAAGGGTTGTGTACGATGGTGTTGGCTATGAACGGTGATGACAAAGGGCGAGTGATCTCCGGTGGCTCACGATGGCTCTACGAAGGAAAAAGAGAGAGATGAAGGAGGTGGCATGAGGGCTAGACAGTCACAGCTTCATGGCCAAAGCTTGACACAGTGACGTGAAAACGATAGGCTCGAATGGTGAGCAGTGAATGGTGGTCAGCAAGTGAGATCTAAGAGGGAAGATGAGAGAGAAATGTGTAAGAAATGAAGGAGAAATGGAGGCAAGGGGTGTTCGGTGCAAGGGAAGAGAGAGAGAAAGAGTAAAGGAAATGAAAGAATGAGCGAAAATTAGAGAAGAGAGAGAAAGTAAGAGTGGCCGAATGAGCTAGGAGAGAAAAGAGAGAGAAAATGGGGGATATGCAATTAATGTGATTGTACTGACAATCTCCTAAAACCCTCTTGCCCATGCAAACACTTAGAGGAGAATGACCATTGACGATAGCCAATCTAAAGCAAATAATTCTTGGATATGCACATATGAAGATTTAGGGAGTAAGCTAGGCTTCGGGTGGGTCACATTCTCTCTCATCTCTCAACTTAGGCACCCCTCCTCTTCATGCTCATCTTCTTTATCTCATTTGTCCAAAGCTTCTAAAAGGGGTTAGGATGGTAATTACAAAGCTGCATACTATTCAAGCACATGGGCCATTAATGTGAAATCTTGCAAGGACCAAGATGGGCTTGGATGGCCCATGGACCCTCTTGGGCTACCCATGCTTAGGCGTGAGGCCCATTGGGCCCATTCATAGGCTTGTGCCCATGTGAGTCCTCATCCATGGCTCATTTCCACTTTTTCAAATTTCCACAATATGTCAATGAAAAATCAAGTTTTTGTCCCAAAATGGCTTTCTTGGCATTCCCGTGGTCTATTGATCCCCATTGTAATCCCGCTATGAAAATTGACCACCCTTATAATCATGTTTTGAAGATTGGGGTTGAATTGAAGATGTCACACTTGTGACATGGCACGAAACGAGCCATTTTAGAGAATTGATCAATGACCACTATGATGGCATCTTCTCCTCTTTGGGTTCTCAAAAGAGCCACAACAAAATCCATACTAACATCTTCCTAGGGCTACAATGAATAGGAAATGGAGTATATAATCCTTGATGGAAATGACTTTTGGCTCTTTGGCAAGTTCCACACCTCAATATGATAACATGCACATCTTCATTCATCTTTGGGCCATAAAAGTGCTCTTGAGAAACTCAACAGTTTTGTTCGCACCAAAGTGACCAGCCAAATCCACCACCATGTGCCTTGCAAATCAATAACTCTCGGAAAGAACTTTTTGGCACACATAAACGATTTCCTTTAAATAGATATCCATCTTGTAAAGAATAATTACCTTGAACTCCTCACTTAATGTTGTTGATGATGGATGAGAACTTAGAATCTTCAGATGAAAGTTCTCTCATTAATTGAAAACCAAGAATCTTGGAGTCCATAACAACAAGTATAAAATATCTCCTCAATAAAGCATCCGCTACAATATTAGTGTGACCAGGTTTATATTTTCAGATAAAGGAAAAGGATTTAAGAAATTATGCACATTTCACATGTCTTGAATTGAGCTTGCGTTGGCCTTAATAAACTTGAGACCCTCATGATTAGAATGAAGAACAAACTATTTTGGCCTCAGATGGTAACTCCAATGATCTTTTTGGCTCTAACAATGGCATAGAACTCCTTATCATGAGTTGAATAGTTCTTCTTCGAATTTGTTAACTTCTCATTGAAATGCATCAAAGGTTTTTGGGCTTGTACAAGAATAGCATCAATGCCAACTCCACTTGCATCATATTCAACCTCAAACACTTTATCGAAATTAAGAAGGACAAGAATAAGATACTTACAAAGCTCATACTTGATCATTTTAAAGGCATTTTGGGTAGCCTTTGTCCATTTGAAAGAATCCTTTTCATGCATTCGGTGATTGGAATCATGATGGTACAAAAATCCTTTACAAATCACCGATAAAAAAAAAAAGAGACAAGCCCATGGAAGCTCCTTACATCAGAAATAGACTTCCGAACCAACCAAGTCTTCATAGCTTCCACCTTGGATTGATCGATGAAGATCCCATCTTTTGAAACCACATAGACAATTAATACAATGCTTGGAGAGAAGAACTCACATTTCTTCATTTTAGCATGGAGTTTTTGTTCTCTCAAGATTTTGAAAACTTGCATCGAATGAGATACATACTCCTCCTCCTCATTCCTGCTATAAACAAGAATATTGTCAAAATATACCACTACAAATCGATCAATAAAGGAACAAAAAACCTCATTCATAAGCTTCATAAAGGTACTTGGAGCATTCAATTATCCGAATGGCATAACCGACCACTCATAAAGGCTTCTTTTAGTTATGAAAGCCGTCTTCCATTCATCACCTTCTCGCATTCTAATATAATGGTAGCTACTTCACAAGTCTATTTTCGAGAAAATAGTAGAACCTTATAATTTAACAAGCATACCACCAAGTCTAGGTATGGTGTGTATATACTTAATGAAGATGTTATTGATGGCTAGACTATCAAAACACATTTTGAATGAACCATCCTTTTTGGGCACGAGAAAAGCTAGAACGAAGCATGGGCTCTTGGACATACCCTTTGCCGATAAGTTCATTGACTTGTCTTTGCAACTCTTTTGTTTCCTTTGGATTGCATCGATAGGCTTGTTTGTTGGGTAGAGAAGCACTGGGTGGCAAATTAATGTGATGCTCAATACCTCTTATGCAAGGTAATCTAGGTGGCAATTCATTCGGGAGCACATCTACAAATTCTTTCAACAAGGAATACATTTTTGGATGCATGGATCACTCTATCTGACTCTTTTTCTCTATCATAAGCAAAGTAAATACATTTTTCTATTTGCTAATGACTCTTTCATTTCACTCAAGAATAGATTTTCCTTGCTTTTGTTTCCCTCCCCAGGTTGATGTTTATGTATCAAAGAAGAATTGAAGGGTACAAAGTAATGTATTTTTGTTCCTTGTTAAATGAGTATGTGTTCTTATGCCCATCATTCACAGCATTTCAATCATATTGCCATGGTCTTCCTAATAACAAATGACATGCATCTATGGGAATCACATCACATAGAACTTGATCTCGATAATATTTTCCAATGAAAAATGATATAAGAGCTCATTTCATTACCTTGAGATCATTTCCTTGAGATCATTTCCTTGACTGAGCCATTGAAGCTTGTACGGTTGAAGATGTTTGACTATTGGAAGCTTCAGCTTGTCGATCAAGGTTGTCGAAGTGATGTTGGTGCAACTCCCACCATCAATAATTACTGAAGATACCTTCCTGTTAATAGTGCAACAAGTGTGGAAGATGTTGTCCCTTTACTCTTTCTCATTTGGAGAAACTTCAACATGCAATGCTCTTCAGATGATCAACAAATCACCATCATCAGCTTTCTCAATGATCTCTTTTTCCTTTTCAGATTCGGAACCATATTGGTCCGGATTGTTCTTAGCCTCTTGAAATGCAAAATTGATCTCCTCAATTTCTTGGAGAGTCATAGCTCTCTAATTAGGATAATTAGCTTGAAAATGCCATGGCACTTAAAGCATTTCCTTGGCTTCTTTTGGAGTTCTTTGGAAGGCTTTGCAATTTTATCTTTTCCTTTGTCTTTTGTTGACGCTCTCTCAACCTTACTTGAGGAAGCACTTTTAAAGTAGGATGCACCTTTTGATGAGACTCTACAAGAAAACCTCTTACTCTTCAATTACTTTTCAACTTTCATGGCTAATTTACATACATCTTAAAAGGACCAATAAGGTTGAAGTTCAACCAAATCAGCAATTTCTTGATTCATGTCGCCAAGAAATCGAGCGATGGTTTGCTCCAAAACTTCTAGAACTTCTCACCTCATCTTGAGTTGTACAAACTCCCTGACGTATTCTTCAATACTCATCCCTTGTTGTTTTAGGGAATTAAGTTTGAGGAACAAGTCTAACTTATAATTGTCAGGCAAGAATCTTTTCGGCATCAACTTATTGAATTTTTGCGAAGACTTGATTCAACATTTTCCTTCTCTCACTTGCTAATGCTTTAGATTCTCCCACCATAGAGAAGTATATTTCGTCAATTTCAAGATAGCAACCTTACATGTCTTCTTGTTTGAGTAGGACTTAAAGTGAAAAACCGGTTCAATTGTGTGTAGCCAATCAACAAAGTCGTTGGGATTGAGACTACCCTTGAATTTAGGCACCACCACTTTGACGTCAAATTCATTCTCCTTATGCCTCACTCTTCTTCTTTGGATTCGATATTCAGAATCACTAGAGTCACCTCCAATGGAATCGAAATCACCACTAGAACTTTGAGGAGAATTTGAATTTGTGGCACCCCTCGCCACGGCCCCCGATCCACTAGGGTCGTCATAGCTCGCTCATCTATCACTTGTCCTAATAACAATTCAACTATGATACCATTTCAATTGCAACGGGTCCATAAAACCTGGGGGTTTACATCTTTTAGATCGGTCCCAGCACAGCTCATATAACGGAAGCATACTTATCATCTCCCTAACCCACACACAAACTAAATAATACAATGCAATACACACCAACTACAACCTTTCATATATATATATATATGCATTTTAGGGCCAATCACTTTTATTTACATACTAAGATGGATTTCACAAGTCGGTACAACAAAAGGGCCAAGACTTTAAGTAAGCTCGGCTAAACCCAAAAAGAAACCCGACTATACATCAAACGTGAACATCTATCCATCAGCTAGTGTCGGCCATCCCAAAAAGTGTCAACCTTCACCAGTCACACGCTCCTATCACACCCATCCTGGTTCATTGGCCGACGGCGATGGCAGCATCCCCATCATCCTCCCATCTCGACGAACATGGATAGACAAAATCTCTTGTACAACGGGGCCATCAGGTAAGCCCACATCATACATGACCAAAACACGAACGCGGATACACACCAAACCATGAACACCGACGCCGGTGCTCCGAGCACTCGACCTCCACATCATACGGTAATTCATAAAACGTACCACGCGTGACAAGTGATATAGGCATCTCTCAATCTAAAATGTTAGTCCCCAAAGGGGTGAGTACAACCACTCAGCAGTAAAAATCCATCAAACTACACAATGCAACAAGTAAGACAATCAAGATATCATGAATAAAGCACCTATCATTCATGCATTTGAGCATACCTCACTTTACAACCATGCATATATCACCATACAACGTGCATATACCACCGTGCACTTGTACTTATATCATCAAGTAGCCATGCATATACCACCATACAACGTGCATATACCACCATGCACTTGTACTTATATCATCAAGCAGCCATACATATATCACCATGCAACGTGTATATACCACCATGCACTTCATGCTTACATTCCCATGAGATTCATCCCATGCCATATGCACACATCCATGCGCATGATTCAATCCTCGATTTCTATCTTTCAATTAGATCACATCATTTTTCTTCCCAGGGACCAATGTTTGCATCCCACAATTTATCGCTCGCATCCAACCTGGCATCGCGAGGAGCCTTCGGCACACACCTCTAGACATCCGGCACACACCTCTGGGCATCTTGTACCCCAACTGGCATCACGAGGAATCCCCCCGGCACACATCTCCGGGCATCACAACACTCCCGGGGCATCCGGCACACACACTCCGGGCATCCCAACACTCCCGGGGCATCGTCGGCTCACACCTCCGATGGTATCATCATTTTCATAGTTTATATTCACATATGTATCTCAATTTCAACATGGCATTTGATGCAATAATATCAAAGGTCTAAACCAGCTTTTGATGTTATATAACATGACAAATGTCACCACATATGAAGCATAATCAACCACTCAAGACATTATCACATGGAGCAAATTCATTTATTTTGAAAATACAGCAAATTTTTGGATAAAAACAGATTGCACTCCTTTGGTCATAATTCTTGAAAAATTAGTAAACAGCCTTAATAAATTCTAAAAATTCGACATGTTATATACAAGATCTAGAGGAAAATATTTCATGAATAACACCATATCAAAAGAACATCATACAATTCGGTACAGTCCACGCATCACAGTCTTTATAATTTCGGAATATTGCCATACACAGTTTCATTCACAAATTCGGTAAAACTTCTAAATCAGCTCCAAAAATTCTGAAATTTTTATATCTTATATAAAAGGTCCAGAAGTAAATATTTCATGAAGAACTCGAAACCTAATTCGTGATAAATTAAAAACTATAGCAACCATAACCGTCCATAATCCTCGGCGTCGAATTCCAGATCTAACCGTTTCGGGGAAAGATTGTTTCACTAACCTAAATTCAACCATTTCCTATAAAATTTTAGTATATTACTCCTTAACATGTCATCTTCAACTTTCATTCAGGACATGAGATCAAATTTCAACTGGAAAATTTTATAAAGTTCACAGAATCACACTAGGTCAGCATTACGATTTCCAGATCTAACTTCTTCAAAGAAAAATAGTTTCACCAATCTATACTTGTTCATTTCTTCTGAAATTTTGATATGTTACTCTCCAAGAACTCCTCTACAACTTTCATCAAGAAGTTGATGCCAAATTCCCACTAGAACATCGCTTGCAACTCACGAAATCATCAGAGGTTGGACTGTTTTTCCAGAAACAGAACACTAGGCTAGAACACAACACTTATAGCTTCGAAATTTCACATTTCATGCACATCCGAAATCCACCATTCATCACACACAAAACACAGCAAGCAAAGGGTAGATCAATGGACTCTACTTGCCTCTAATCCAAGCAAAACACAGCAAGCAAGAATGGCGGGGCAAGGCGGCTCGACAGCGGCGACTCGGCGGCACGCACGGCAGCAAACGGCCTCCCTCTTCCTTTCTCTCTTTCTCTCTTCGTCTCTTTCTTTCCTTCTCTCGCACAGTAGCTCTCTCTCTCCCTCTCGGCACTCCTCGCTCACTCCGCCCGTTCTCCCTCTCTTTTCTTCCTTCTACAATGATTTGCAATCATTAGATTGCATGCAAATGCCACTTGGCCAAACCCCTTAGCCACTTGGCATTTTTCCCACGCAAGGTGATGGGCTAGAAGATGGGCCAGGCCTCTCCCTCCTTTGGTCGACAGCAGCCCCTCCTCCTTTGGGCTTCGCGAGCCAGGCCTAAATGGCCGAATGGTGGGGTCTTGTGGGCTGGTCTTGGCCTAAGAATTTTGGCCCACTTCCTCTTTTAATAATCTACTCTAAACCCCCACTCATAAAATACCTAATTGAAATTTATATAACCATAAAACTTGCAACATAAGTTAATAAAATCCAACCTATAAAACACATAGCCAAGAATAGAATTTTCTTTCCTATCAAATAATTATCCATTGAAAAGCTTGGCCTTAATCTTATTGCAAATCATTGATCAAAGCATATCTAAGGGTTGACATGAAATTCTAGGATGCCACAGAATTGTCACGTTGATGACAATTGTTAAGACGCCTCATTGGTTGTCCTTGCCTTGCTAGATCTTTTAGAAGATTGAGGACTCGTTGCCTCATTGGTTGTCCTTGCCTTGCTAGATCTTTTAGAAGATTGAGGACTCGTTGCCTCATTGGTTGTCCTTGCCTTGCTAGATCTTCTAGAAGATTGAGGACTCGCTCCATTATTGCTGGAGATTTTGGATAGCATAATCTCGCCTTTTGTTGTATGCTTGCTCCAAGGTAAAGCCTCTTGGAACCGGATCATTCATTTTTTTAACAGAAATAATACACAAGATAGAAGATAGGTAATAGAATGAATCACTCAAAACAAGTTCAACCTTGAGCTTTGATACCAATTTGATGCATGCTGGGCAAGTGACACAAGGGTTTGGGATTTTTACGATTTAGTGTTTAGGAAATGGTGCTTATGAGGATGGTTTCCATGGATAAATATAAGAGTGGGGTGTAATGGGGTGTATGGGGATGGATATCGAATGATGAATTGTACCAATAAAAGATAGATTACAATCCCAAAAAGGTCTAAAGGACGTGCCACTAATTGAAGATGAAGATCAAGATAAATGAAGTTCACCACCAAGGCTTAAATGACGAACCACCTACCAAGGATAAAAGACTTCAGGAAAGGAAAAGCTTACCACCAAAGCTTAAAGAAAAAATTCACCACTCGAGGATAAAGGGTTTCTTGGCTCACCATTGATGAGTAATCCACTTTCCAAGGATAAAAAGATCGAAATAAGAGTTACCCACTCTCCAAAGATATTTGCTGACGTAGAGGAAATTTCAAGTATTTTCATTTATCAAACCTAGTCTTCGTTACAATTGAGAGGCTTCCTCTATTTATAGGAGGACTACCACTTAGGAAATAGAAAAGTAATAAATAGACATGAGAACTAGCTTAACATTAAAGATCTAGGAACTCATAAATTTGACTCTTGAAACTTATATAATAACGAAGACGCCTAGGAAAATAGAGATGCATTTAAGGACTTGGGAACTTATAATTTTGATTCATCAACCTTGCAAAATTCGTGCTCCCATCTTTGACTGGAAGATAAATACCTCAAGACTTCATAAAAAAACCAAGGAAGTTGTTCAGAATGGCCTCCCATTGATATGTTGTTGATAAACTTTGAGATCAACAACTAAGAAATTAGCGACTATATCTTACCGAGAATTTTGTAACTCATTAATCATTGGTATTGTCACAACTCGATCCCACCACCCTTGATCCCTCACCATCATGAGAGAAAAGGACGAAATGTCGGATTTAAGGGTACTTGATCACTAGAGTTCCCTCACAACTCATGTTCCAAAAGACGCCATCACCTCACCTTTCAGATCAAGCCTTTTGTGAGTTCCATTCACAAGAGTGCGAGCTCTCCCAAGCTCATACTCCAAGTGATAACGGAGTGTCGCGATTCATATCCACATAGGCGACACACCTTGAGAGAAGAGATTGGGTGCAGATATTGGATTTAAGGGTAATTTTACCATGGCAGCCCTCTCGATAGCATGCTTCGCCCATAAGGATGACATCACTTCATCATTTGGGGTACTCCCATATCGAGTATGCTAAACCATGATGAGTTTCATCGAAACTTGTACCTCACGCGATGGGTTTATTTATATGGTCTAGTTGTTTATGGCAACCTAAAAATAAGATGAGAGTCGCCATTAGCCTCGTTTTGGGGGTTAGCTAGAAAACCCAATTGAGGGTTGGGAGTGTTCCCTCGATTTTTACGCAACCAAATATCTAGGTTTGGGGACTTGGTTTACGCTAACATTTCTATTAGCCATTTTGGTACCTAAGTAGTATGTTGTGTTTTCCTAACATGTCTATGTGTTTTTTCTTACATTTTCGGGATCATTAGTCCTAAACTAACCGATCATGCGTGGTTGATCATTTTCATACTATTCTATTTCTAGAAAACATGAAAAAAAAGTAATAACTGGAATTGAAATTACGAAACAGTAAGTAAACAATCAAGGAAAGTTGCAAATCTATCATGCAATCCTAGAAAATATCAAAGAGAAACACAATTAAAAAAGAAAAAGAAAAAAGATAAGAGGAATATAGAAGACCCGCAACTTATTGGACTTCATACAACAAAGGGAACTTAGACATATGTCAGGAAAATGAATAGTACATGATAATGGTTGGAATGGACATTGACCTCCACCGTCTTCGCGCTTTCTCCATCTTCGACGTCCTAATCTAAACATAATCTAGAAACCTATAACTAGGTACATACAATGAAAAGAAACAAACACATATATCAAAACAATAAAAAAACACAACATCATATCAAGATTAATCATTTAAAGAAAGTTTAATGAGAAAATCAGATTTTGAGGCCTTGGGGTTGGCCTTTGTCTTTCATGCGAGGGTCCCACTAAGACACTTGTCCAATCCATTTTATGACTTATAGCCATTTTATTGACAAATTGTGTTTTCACATTGCCAATAACACTTATAAGTCTCATAATCAAGTGATCTATGTGATCCTAGGGTTTTCCCTTGATATCATGCATCGACCCTATCATACATCTAAAAATCACATGCATTGTAGGAATTAAACATGTGTGCAAGTCTTTTGGACCTTATTTCTCAACCAATCAAATAGATGAGTGAAGCATCGGTGGATCACTTATTACCAAAGTCATGCGCCAATCAC
Source organism: Eucalyptus virginea (assembly GCA_014182375.1). Lineage (NCBI taxonomy): Eukaryota > Viridiplantae > Streptophyta > Magnoliopsida > Myrtales > Myrtaceae > Eucalyptus > Eucalyptus virginea. The sequence continues at coordinate 24,901,930 of CM024524.1, read as the reverse complement.
AAACACATATGTTTCTAAATAATAGCGTGATTATTAGTATGAGGGGTACATGTGATATTTCAAAAACATATTTCAAAATCATTCATGAAAAGTTTTGAGACAAAATGATGTCTCAGCTATGAAAGGCATTCAATTGCCAAGGTTAGCCTAGGGCTCGCATAAATGTCTCACAAGCATCGCAGGCATTTTGAATACAATTCAAACCGTGACTTTCACAATGTCAAATCATGATTTTAAAAAGGTTTGAAAATATTTAGGATTAAGGAATATCTAGGATATAGAACATATTCAATTGCTAAGACTAGCTCGGGGCTCACATAAATGCACTAATAAGCATCACATGCATTTTGAATTTGATATAAACCATGATTTTTCCTTAAGCCAAATCGAGTTTTGGAGAATAACTTCTTAGAAATTGTTTTTGAGAAACATCACATGTACCATAATATATATATATTGAAAGATGCAATTTGGAAAGGCCAATTATTTAACAACCAAGATCAAAACATTTAGAATAACTTCCATAAAGATGGCATAGCCTAATTTCACGCACAAACTAACCTAAAAGGTATAACTAAACAATCACAATCATGTTTATATCAGGAAAATTTCAGAACAAGCATGTAAATACAATAAAATTGAGTAATACCCATTGAAAATCTAACTATGGAAAAATTTCCTAATATGTATGACATGATAATGAACAAATTTCATGAAGCAAGCTTTCCTAAACAAGCTACACATGATTTTACAAAAATTAGACAACGAGCAACAGCATATCAGAAATTTGTCAAATCAGCAAGACACTCAGCCAATATTGCAAGGATTTGTCCTATCAAAACAAGTCTAAAAATCACAAAATTTTTACACAACACAGCCAATATGTTGATTAACAAGATTCATTAGGAGGCCAAGTTGTGGCATCCGAGAATTTTAACTACACCAATTAAGTATATATGGAACAAGAGAGGAATATTGACATTGGTCAAATTAAATTTTGTACCGAAGGAGTGGAATTCGGTTTTTTTTTTCTTGAAAAATCGTGTAATGTCTCTTGTTTGTGCGATTTGACAAGAAAGGAAAAGAAACCTTGTCACTTGATCGAAAATGTTTCATGTTTCTATTAGAGGATCTCATTGGAAGTCTTGATGCATTACATGGAGGCATTTAGTATGTATAGATTGATCTTGGAAGTCATGAGTTTGAGTGGTCATATGAGACATGAAATTATTTGTGGTTTATATGTCGGAATGATAGGTTTAATCGATGGTGGTCAACTTTTAATTTTAGGTGAAGATCTTAGTTTGAAAAGGTTTTGTGGAATTAGTGGATATGATCAATTGTGGTTATAGTCTTTCCAAGGTGAGATGGTGAAAGTTCAAGTTGTGGATTTGATGAGTGATTAGTCCAAGTGATGATCCTTTAGGGTGAGACATGAGATATACTCGATGGAAACTAGACAAGTTCTTATCTTGGTGGATTGTCGATCTTTGAATTGAATAAGTCTTGGTGGACTATTAATATTTGAACTGAATGAATGGTATTATATTTTAGGCTTGAATCTATGTTGCAGTGAAAGCGTAGTGAATGTCTTTGTTGGACTGAACCAAATGAGTTGTTAATGGTGTCGATTTTGATGGTTCTAGGCTTGAATTGATGGTGACAAAGGTATAGGAATGATTCGGCTAAATGGTGTGTTAGATTGAGACCGTTAGATATACCAGAATAGAAATGGGATCATGTGATGATGGATTTCATGCAAGGATTACCAGGGACATCAAGTGGCCACGACTCTATCTAGGTGATAGTAAATCGCTTGACTAAGTCTGCCCATTTCCTAGTAGTTTGCGTAGATTATCCGATGGATAAAATTGCCGATATACGTGTAAGCCAAGTGGTACGCTTACATGGTGTTCCTGTAACTATCACGTCTGATCAAGATTCGAGGTTTACTTCAAAACCTTTGGCGAAGTTTTCAAACCGCCTTAGGGACAAAGCTCCCATTTAGTACTGCTTTTCATCTACAGATGGATGGACAAACGAAAAGAGTGATCCAAGCATTTGAGGACATGTTAAGAGCTTGCGTCATTGATTTTAAAGAGAGTTGAGATGAAAAGATTATACCGGGTAAAATTTGTGTATAACAATAGTTTTCAGAAAAGTATAGGCATGGCTGAGGAAGTATTAGCCAGACCTTGGTCAAATACTCGATCATGAAGCCATCAAAGTGGATGAGAAAGTGAGGTACATTGAAGAGCCTGTGCAAGTGCTGGATCGAAAGGAACAAGTCCTACGGACGAAGAAAATTCATTTGGTTAAGATATTATGGCGACATCATGATGTGGAGGAAGTCACATGGGAAAGTGAAAATGAGACAAGGGAAAGATACCCTCACTTGTTTATAGAAACATGAGTAATGTCCAATTTCGAGGACGAAATTCTCTAAGAATGGGAGAATTGTGGCATCCGAGAATTTCAACTACACCAATTAAGTATATATGGAACAAGAGAGGAATATTGACATTGGTCAAATTAAATTTTGTACCGAAGGAGTGGAATTCGGTTTTTTGCTTGAAAAATCATGTAATGTCTCTTGTTTGTGCAATTCGACGAGAAAGGAAAAGAAACCGTGTCACTTGATGGAAAATGTTTCATGTAAAGATTTTGGTTATATATATATATATAAGAGTATAGATTTATTTCTTTGGTTATATATTTATGCTTCATAATTATGGGCCTATATTTTTGGGGACCATGGGTCATTTTAGTTTGGACTTTTGGCCTCAGAATTTTCGGCCCAAGCGGGCCCAAAGAGCCCTAAGAGTGTCGACCAAAAGAGAAGGGGGACATGAAGGAACCGGATGGAGAGAAGACTATGCCACCCTCTCCACTTGTAATCATCATGAAGCCACTTGTCCATATCACAAGAACACTTGTCCTTGGATTGCCCCATTAAGTTTCCACTTGTTCTCCTCATGAGAACACTTGTCACCTGCATGCAAAAGAAAGGGTGATTAACTATTAATCAAAGAACAAAAGGGGAGGGGGTTTCGGAATTGAAGGGAGAGAGAGAAAGGGAGTGAACCAAGCAATTGAGAGAGGGAGAGAGGGTCGAGTGAGAGACCAAAAGAGAGGGTGAGCAGCGAGTGGTCTGTGCGTGTGAGGGCTGAGAAGGAAGGCCGCCCTCCGTCCGTGCTAGTGTGAGCTGCCGCTGTCGCGTCTTTGTTGCCGTAGAGCCAAGCCCGAGCTTTTGGTTTTGCTTGCTGTCAAGCTAAGGAATTAGAGGCAAGTGAAGTCCTAAACCTACCCCTTGCATTGTTATGTGTATGTGTAGTAGATGGTAAGTCTTGGTTGTGGTAGATGGGATGAGATTTCGGAGCTTTGAAGAGAGATTCGTCGGTCATGCATGCTGATTTCGGCAAGACCAGTCCGATCGTCCGTGAGTTTGTGTGTTGCATGTGACTTTTTAGTTGGAATCTTGTTTCGACCTCTTCATGAAAGTTGTAGAGAACACCTTGAAGAACAACATACTAAGCAAAACGAACAAGTATTGGTTAGGAAAATGATTTTTCTTTGGAGGAGTTAGATCTGGAATTCGCTGTACTGACCTTTAGAGATTTCGTGGTCCGTAAAGTAACCTTCTTTTGAAAATATCACTTCGATCTCTTAATCGAAGTTGTAGTATACTTCTTGAGGTAGAACATATCAAAAATTTAGAGGAAATGAACAAAAATAGGTCGGTGAAATCGTTGTTCTTTGAAGATACTGAATCTGGGAAAAACGCTACCTCGACCTAGCATGATTTCATGATTTTTATAAAATCATACAGTTCAAATTAGACCATGTGTCCTTAACAAAAGTTGTAGGTAACATTATGATAAATAACATAATAAAAATTTAGAAGAAATTAACATATGTAGTTCGGTAAAATGAGTTTCTTTTGAAAGATGATAATCTGGAAAAGATGACACCGAGAACAGGGGGAAATAATCGTCTATATCTATCAACCTAGAAAGATTTGGGTTTCGATTTCTTCTTGAGATACTCAGCTCTAAGACTTGGCTATAACATGTCAAAATTTTAGAATTTTTGGAGTTCATTTGGCTATTTAATTTAAATTACTCCCGAAACTGTGCAAGCCGAAATATTGAAGTTTGAAAAAAACTGTGATGTATGGACCTTACCGTTTTGTGTGAAATTATTTTGGTATGGAGTTATTGATGAGATATTTGCCTTTAGGTCTTGTCTACAAGGTGTCAAATTTTCAGAATTTATTAATACCATTTGCTGATTTTTCTAGAATTTCAATTAGGAGAATGTATTCTGATTTATCCGAAGCATTGATGTGTTTTGAGAAATAAATGAAATTATCCTTGTGATGTAATACTTTGAGTGGTTGATTTGGCTGCATATGTGATGACATATAGCATGTTATATGGCATGAAAAGTTGGTTGAAATCTTTGACATTATTGCATCAAATGCCATGTTAAAATTGAGATACATGTGTGAATATAAAATTGAGAAAATGACGAGACTGTGGAAGGTGTGAGCCGACAATGCCCTGGGAGTGTCAGGATGCCCGGAATGTGGGGGTGCCGGATGTCCTCAGGAGTTTCGAGATGCCCAGTGGTATACGGTACGCAATTCCAGGGGGAATGCCTGGTGGTATGTCGGTACATAATCCGGAAGCTCCGGAGGTGTGTGCCGGGGGGATTCCTCGTGATGCTAGTTGGGATACGAGATGCCCGGAGTGTGTGTGCCGAATGCCCGAAGGTGTGTGTCGAAGGCTCCTCGCGATGCCAGGTTGGATGCAAGCGATAAATTGTGGGATGCAAACATTGATCCCTGGAAAGAAAAACTGATGAGATCCTTGTGAAAGATAAGAATTGAAAGTGAATCATGTGCATGGGTTGCATATGGCATGATGCATGATCTGCTTATGAAAATAAATTGATGCTATTTGACATTGAGAATGCAATCATGAAGGCTTGAATGGATCTCATGGTGATGTATGCTTGATAGAATGGATGATACGAATCATGGTGATATATGCACGATGGCATGGCAAGATATGCATGACTGCATGGTAATATATGCACGACTGCATGGTGATGTATGCTTGGTAGCATGGATGATATGAGTGCATGGTGGTATATGCACATTGCATGGTGATATATGCATGGCTACTTGATGATATGAGTACAAGTGCATGGTGGTATATGCATGTTGTATGGTGATATATGCATGGCTGTAAGGTGAAGTATGCTCGAATGCATGAATGATATGTGTTTTATTCATGATACCTTGATTGTCCTGTTTGATGCACTGTGTAGTGTGGCGGATCTTTACTGTTGAGTGGTTGTACTCACCTCTTTTGGAGAATAACATTTCAGACTAGATAAGATACCTCTGCTGTCACTAACACCAGTAGATGGATCAAGTGGTTGGATATGACCGCGTGGAGGAGGATAGCAAAGGAAAGAACTTTTGGACGCCGACACTGATCGATGGACTTTAAGTATGCGACTGTTGGAGGAGATGTCGGTCATCTTTTGAAGTATAGCCGAGTATAGAAGACTATGGCATTTTGATGTACCGATGAATGATGTCCATCTAGTTTAAGAAAATAAAAGTGTTCGGCTTTTACCTATAAATGCTTAGTTGGTGTGCATCATTTTCTGAATATAGGGAAGGGGGTTAATGGATGTGCTTCCGCCATATAAGTTGCACAGGGACCGATCTAAAAGATGTAAACCCCCAGGATTCATGAATTATAATGAAATTCCTTGGTAACAGAGTATTACATTATCAGGTCTAGTGAAAGAGAAAGGTAAGCAAACAGTGGCGACCTTAACGGTTCGAGGACCGTCGAGGGGTGCCACACAAGTACAAAATCCTAATAAAAAAAAATTGAACAAAAATATCAAAGGTCTGTCCAAGCGGGGGTTGGAACAAGGTTCCGAATTTGATCACATGTCAAGATTCTGGTCTAATTTTGAAAAAAATGGAAAATGGTCCAAATGATGAGCGGTTTGTATGAAATCAGTGGCATTGTAAATTTCTAAGTGTGTCTTATGACTTCCTAGAAGAGATCGAGTCCAAAATAGATCAAGTAAGTGCTCTAAGATCAAAATTTCTAAAGGTGCACATGTAAAACTAAAAATCAGAACACAAACATGCATTAATAAATCTCAAAATCATTCAAGTAATGCATAAATAGCATGAAAAGATCACATGTGACTTAGAATTAATTGCGACAAACAATTTGGGTAATCATCTAACCCAAAGTTGACATGAGAAGATGTCATACAATTTGAGGACAATACAAGATGACTCAAGATTCATGATAAAAGAGTTTCTTGGTGAACATATGCTCTTGCGGCACAAATTTAACATGTAAAATGACACTCAAATGCAATAACACGAACATGTACTCAAACCCTATAACATGAGGTTTAACTATCAAGTAGATATTATCTCAAAATTTAGTCTCTAAATGTCTCAAACAAGTTTGGTAAGATGCATAAATGGCAAGATTTCATTTCAACATTGATTTCACAAAACATGCACAATTTCAGCCATCTCAAGATGTGTAAAAATTCTACAAAAAATCCTATATACAGAACAAGCAATGATGAACGTTTCTTACTAGGAGTTTGAAATCTAATTGTGATCACATGAATCATAGCAAAAATGACAAAACAGAGATGCACATTTAGACTTTGTGCTAATGTAGCACATTTTAACCTTAAGTCATGCAATTGACTCACTTGTCAATGTCAAGACTTTTCAAAGTATGTATCAATTGAACATATGTATCATATATTTCAACTTTCATGAAGGATTTAAGACCAAAAAAGTACATTTGTTGACTCATTTTCATCAAAATAGAATTTGGACCAATGCAGAATAGACTGTCCTATGTTCAAATCTAAGCAATTTTGACCTAATTAAAATCATTTAAAAATCATGAAAAAATTACAAAATTTTCTCCACACAACTAAAAGAACTTTCGTGGAGGAAAGTTCTTCTAGAACTCAACACAAAAATCAGCACAAAAATAACAATATTGGATATCAATATGAAACAGATGGACCTAAGCTCAAATATGAGTAGATCTGACCTTTTTAATCACATATAAAATCATGAGAAAATTATAAGATGTTCTCCACATAATTATAAGCAACTTTTATGAAGGAAAGTTCTTTCATAACTCAAACAAAAAAAAATCAGTACAAAAATGACAAAATCATATATCAATACAGAACAAATTGACCACCAAGGTTTGGATCTGAGTAGATCTGACCTAGTTAAATCACATTAAAAAACTATAAAAAAAAAGTACACAAAATGATTTGGAACAAAACTCCTGAAGACAAGATTATCCGAAAATTATCACAAAAGACTACAAAAAAATAATAAAGTCTCATTTAGGAAGAAAAACATAATTGAAAATCCAACTGAACTACAGCAGAATAGCCCATCTTCGGAGATATTTTTCAAGGGCCAAACAAGGCACAATTGGGGCATGCAATCTACTGTTTCGAAGCTCGGGATGTCTATTATCTAATTTTAAGAGGACTCGAGTTCAAACATGTGGCGCCCCTCGACGGCCCCCGATCCATTAGAATCGCCACATAACACCAACTTTCTCTCAACCTGAAAGTCTAATATCTGATGCCAAAGGATTTCGATAAATCCATGAGTTCTAGGGGTCTATATCCTTTCCATTGGTCCCTGCGCAAATATATAGCGGAAACGTATCTAACATCTCCCTTTCCTGTATTTTGCAAACGATGCACACCAACTAAACATTTTTATAGGTAAAAGCCGAACACTTTTATTTACATAAGGTTAGATGGATAATCGTTAGTCGGTATATCAAAATGCCGTAGTTTTCCATACTCGGCCATACATCAAAGATACCCGACATTTTTAACAGTCGTATACATAAAGTCCATCGATCAATGTCGGCATCCGAAATTTTCTTCCTTTGCTGACCCCATCTCACGGTCACACCCAATCACTCGGTCCATTTGCTGGTGGCGATGGTAGTGGCCCCAATGTTCATCCATACCAACGGACAGATACGGCAATGTACTCCTGGAGTACAGGGCTGGTGGGAAGACCGATATTGAACACCACAATGACTCACCCGTACGAACGTTAGTCCTGGCACCTCAGGGTTTTGATACTCCGACTGCTCCCACTGTAAGTCGATCGTGACTCCATAGAATGAATCGTGAGGTGCAGGCAGCAGAGGCATCTTATCTAGTCTAAAATGTTAGTCCCCAAAAGGGGTGAGTACAACCACCCAACAGCTAAAGATCTACTAAGCTATATCATGCAGAGTCATCACTATCTAATTTCATGCGAGATAGACAAAGCATGTAATCAAGAAATGAGTATGCATCAAATCAATGGAACTTTTCAGAGTAAAAACAAGTGCAGTTTCAAAACCAAAATGCATCATTTCAGTCACACGGGTTCTAATTATAGGGCCAAATTGTTATGACATGTCTCATTCCGTGTCACACAATTTTGTCCCATAATTAGGCACAACTCAATAGAATCATCAATTTTAGAATCTAGTTTATTTTTCCATTTCCCTACGTCTATCCGAGAGGACCAGTGTTTGCGTCCTTCTAGGCATTCGCACCCAACCTAGCATCGCGAAAGCCTCCGGTTTTCAATCACCAGGCATCCAAAGCATGTTACATCACACCTCTTAGGCATCTCGCACCTCACCTAGCATCACGAGGAATCTTTGGGGCTCACCATGAAAATGGTTACCCCTACCCTCCGGGCATGTATTCATGATACAACCGGGCATCCCGACACTCCCGGGGTACCTCTGGGGCACTGTGGACCCCAAGCATCCAAAGGGCATCGACCCTCGCGATCCCTTGGGCATCCCGACTCCCGGGGCATCGTCGACCCGAGGGTCCGACAACATCAATCACATCTAAGCCATTGTTTATCAATCAAATCATTTCAATGCTAAACCATTTTCAAAACAACAACAACATTTGAAATCCTTTTGGGTTCTTGAAAATCTCCCTTGTATAATATCAAGTAATGTAAATTGAGATTGTCAAAGGCACATCAATGCAACAACAGCAGACTTTAAAACAAATGCCATTTTCAAGTCAATGAAATCAATTCACAAAACTCAGCTGCACAATATCAAATCCATAAGTCCACTTCCACGGTTAACTCTTCAATGTATTTCAAACAATCCAGTCTAACAATGCACTTCCTCAGACAACAATAGCACTACACTATACAGATTAGTAGACTTCAACTTGCCTTAGTTCCTACGGCGTCGGCAGCAAGCAAAACAGGAAGCTTGCGACCACAGACGTGGCTCAACGGTGGCAAATGCGAGCAGTGTCGACGGCAGCAGCGTGCGCGCATGGACAGTGGGACGGTCTCCTTCCTTCCCTCTCACTCTCGCTCGCTGCTTACTGACTCTCGCTCGCTCGCTGCGCTGTCTCTCTCTTTCGCGGACTTTCTCTCTCTTGCTCACGTTTATGAGCATTTTTCTCTTCACTTAATTGACTAACTTAGTCAATGCATGCAGGTTTTTCGGTGGTTGTAAGAGAAGCAGATAGATGAGGAGGGCGTGGCTTCCGCTCGGTTGAGCTCCACGGCTTCGCTGGTTGCATCACTTCCACGCGTCCATGGTGGCTTCATTTGTTCACTTTCCTAGTCAACTAAGGAGGTGGCAACAAGGGGCATCGACGGCTGGGGGAGGAGTGGACCGACACTTGCCTCCCCATGCACGGACGTGGCCGATGATGGGCGCCTCTCGGTCAACCCCTACCTTGGTTGATTCCTCATTCGACGGGTGCATGTGCTGCATGGGTCAACACATTCACTCTTGTTGATCATCAAATGGAGGGACGTGCATGGTCTTTCATGCATGGTCCAATTTCTCCCAAAGATTGACCCTTAATTTCTGCATGTGCATGGGCAAAAATGAAGTCTCTCAGCTCCTTTGCCTAGGGTACATACTCAATTGGGGAATAGCTAAAGTTTGAATGATAGGTAACTTGTCGATACATTTTATGGAATAAACCTCGGTCTCGCTAGTGATGGTACGTAGGGAAAAATTTGACAAGACTATTACTCATTCGATGATTGGACCATTACTAAACATAACGCATTGATCTAACGATGAAAACAGAACTATGTCCATAAATGGTGTTGATGACATAGTCTATCGATACTCCCGTCAACCCGTGATGAGCCGTTACTTATTCGAGGGTCGTCAAAATTTCCGGATGCTACAATTCTCCCCTCCTTAGAGAATTTCATCCTCGAAATTAGACATCACTCATGTCTCATTTAAACAAATGAGGGTACCTTTCCCTCATTTTTGTTTCACTTTCTCATGTGGGCTCTTCCATATCGTGATGTTGCCATAATATCTTAACTAATGGAATTTTTTTTGTTCGAAGGACTTGCTCCTTTCAATCTAGTACCAGGATCGGCTCTTCCAGGTACCTCACTTTCTCTTCCACTTTCATGGCTTCATGATCGAGTATGTGTCCAGGGTCAAGCTGATACTTTCTTAGCATCGACACTTGAAACACATCATGTAAATTTGCCAACTTAGGAGGTAATGCTAGCCAATAGGCTACGTTTCCTATCCTTTCTAGTATCTCAAAGGGTCCAACAAATCTGGGGCTCAACTTGCCATTCATCCCGAATTGTGATAATTCCTTTCATCGAGGATACCTTAAGGAATATGTGATCTCCTACACCAAATTCTAAACGCCCTCTACACTTATTTGCGTAGCTTTTCTTTTACCCATTTTGTTCCAACAACTAGGAATTCTACAAGTTTAATCATGCTTCCGCTGCGCTACTCTGATAAAATTATCCCAGAAACACTGCCCATTCCGATATGATACATAGTTCGGTTCATTCCCGCCCTCTTTTGCCATCCTAGAAGCATGCTAGGAGCTGCTTCTTGCTCAGGTCCTCTAACCTCGGCGTCCACTCCCTGCCCTCATCGGATCGGGTTGTTATAGGTACACCAGCTTTTGCCTGGTTCGAACCCGAACTACACATCTACTAGAGGGCCTCATTTCGATGGGGACTAACTTACAGAGATATTATCCACTTGGCCTATCCAATACTAAGCCTCACGGTTTTATTCTTGGCTATGGGTAGTCACTATCTCAGGAGATCATCCATCCTAGTTTGTTGCTTACGAAACTAGTCCATTCCTACGATGACGTCAAAGTTATACATAATTATCACTACCAAGTCCATTTCCAGATCTCGTCCCCCTAGGGTTATCTCACGCTTCTTACATACAAATGTGGACAACACCATAGTGACCTCACGCATATACCTTCTTATCATCTATAGAAATCGTATCTAAGATAACATTTTCGGAAGCTTCCGCTTCCTCTTGGGTGACCACGTACACCGTCCTTGTGCTAGTGACCTCTGTGGATTCCTTGGTGGGTGTGGTCCAGCTGCACGTTGCTGCACTTGTCGCTCCGAGCTGATATTCAGTTGCGATCCTTCTTGTGGACAACTTCTCCTAAAGTGTCCTATCTGCCCACAACCATAACATCTCAGTTGGCTATTACAAGGTCCTGGCTCATGTTGTCCACCACACCTCTGACAAGTATTACTCCCGTAGGGTACTTTCCCTAAAGTCGGGCCACTCTCGACTTTTCCAAAATTCCTAAAGTTACTCTTTTTCTTAGATTCCCAGGGTTGACCTTGATCAGGATAGGGTCTCTTACCTCGTCGGACATCACTAAAGGTCGATTGCCTCCTAGACTCTGATTGCTCTCTCATTAATTCCTACTCTACCAACTATGCCCTTTCATAAATTTCATTATAATCCCTCATATTCAGAGGCACTAGTTGTTTCCTAATATCAGTTCTTAGCCCCTTCAGGAATCTCTTGGCCTTTTCCTCTCAATCCTCAATCAACCTAGGAGCATACCTAGACAATCCAGAAAATTTTGCTTCATACTGGTTTACCGTCAACTCCCTTTGTTCTAACTAAACAAACTCTGTGATTTTCTTATCTCTAGCACAATTAGAGAAATGCTTTTTATTAAAAGCTCTAACAAACTCATCCCATTTTATGTTAGTACCAGGTGGAAAGATCATGTCTCTTGAAGCTCTTCACCAAAATTTTGCATTTCCCTCCAATTGGTACTTTGCCAAAATTATCTTCTCAGCATCATTACAGTTCAACAACCGGAAAATATGTTCTATTCCCTCAATCCATTGTTCCGCCTCCTCAGGACTTCCCATTCCAGTAAACTTAGGTGGTTTCAACTTCAGGAATTGTTCCACTAATCCTTAAGTGCGGCGTTCTACTCCGGGTTGTTGCTGAGCTTGTTTTTCCATCAAATTTCCTATATTGGCCAATGCCTACAGGATATCTTCCATCCGAGGTTCAGCCCTTGAAGCAGAGGCTTCAGCCCTTGGTGGGTGAGAACTCCCAGTTCGCACCATATCTTCCTGCAGTTTACCCAGCATTTGCCTCAGGAACAATTAGTGACTCAATGTCACTGGTCAAGTAATAAAATAAAGGTGTTTCTAAAGTCACATAAGTAACATAAAACGTTATTTGCACGTAAAGGTAACTCACAATTGTTACTTGTATTCTACGAGTGAAAATCAATCACCCGATATTCATAGTTAGTCAACTATCCTTGGTTAGTGTCCTACAGTGTGCATCATTATATCCTCATTTCCAGAGGCACCTTATCGCTCCAAATAAACCATAGCTATGATACCACTCGTTGTGGCGCCCCTTGATGGCTCCCGATCCGTTAGGATCACCACATATCACCAACTTTCTCTCAACCTGAAAGTCTAATACTCTGATACCAAAGGATTTCGATAAATCCATGAGTTCTGGGGGTCTATATCCTTTCCATTGGTTCCTGCGCAAACATATAGCGGAAACGTATCCAACATCTCCCTTTCCTATATTTTACGAACAATGCACACCAACTAAACATTTTTATAGGTAAAAGACTAACACTTTTATTTACATAAGGTTAGATGGACAATTGTTAGTCAGTATATCAAAATGCCGTAGTTTTCCATACTCGACCATACATCAAAAAATACCCAACATTTCTAATAGCCATATACATAAAGTCCATTGATCAACGTCGACATCCAAAAATTTCTTCCTCTGTTGACCCCATCTCACGGTCACACCCAATCACTCGGTCCATTTGCTGGTGGCGATGGCAGTGGCCCCAGTGTTTGTCCATACAATTGGAAAATATGGCGATGTACTCCTGGAGTATAGGGCCAATGGGAAGATCGATATCGAACACCACAATGACTCTCACCCATACGAACGTTAGTCCTCGCACCTCAGGGTCCTGATACTCCGATCGCTCCCACTGTAAGTCAATCGGGACTCCATAGAATGTACCGGGAGGTGCAGGCAGCAGAGGCATCTTATTTAGTCTGAAATGTTAGTCCCCAAAAGGTGTGAGTACAACCACCTAGCAACTAAAGATCTACTAAGCTATATCATGCAAAGCCATCACTATCTAATTTCATGCAAGATAAACAAAGCATGTAATCAAGTAATGAGTATACATCAAATCAATGGAACTTTTCAGAGTAATAACAAGTGCAGTTTCAAAACCAAAATGCATCATTTCAGTCACATGGGTCCCAATTATAGGGCCAAACTGTTATGACACATCCCATTCTCTGTCACACAATTTTGTCCCATAATCAGGTGCAACTCAGTAGAATCATCAATTTTAGAATCTAGTTTATTTTTCCATTTCCCTACGTCTATCCTAGAGGACCAATGTTCGCGTCCTTCCAGGAATTCGCACCCAACCTGGCATCGCGAAAGCCTCCAATTTTCAATCATCGGGCATCCAGAGCATGTTATGTCACACCTCTTAGGCATCTCGCACCTCACCTAGCATTACGAGGAATCTCCAGGGCTCACCATGAAAATGGCTCACCATGAAAATTGGACCATGCATGGTCTTTCATGCATGGTCCAATTTCTCCCAAAGATTGACCCTTAATTTCTACATGTGCATGGGCAAAAATGAAGTCTTTCGGCTCCTTTGACTGGGGTACATACTCAATGGGAAACAGCTAAAGTTCGAATGATAGGTATCTTGTCGATACATCTTATGGAATAAACCTCGGTCTCGTTAGTGATGGTACGTAGGGAAAATTTTTGACGAGACTATAACTCATTTGACAATCAGACCATTACTAAACATAACGCATCGGTCTAACAATGATAACAAAACGGTCTCTGTAAATGGTGTCAATGGCGCAGCCTGTCGATACTCCTGTCGACACGTGATGAGCAGTTACTTATTCGAGGGTCGTCAAAATTTCCGGATGCCACAAAACAATGTCGTTTTGGGCCTCGTTTTGGTCAAAACGGTAGATCAATCATAAGGCTACGAAATTGTAAATTTAAGCAAAATCAAGTACAATCATTCAAGTTCAAACTTTAACAACTCATCAATGATCAACATATATCCCTAATATTGAACCCTAACTCCGGCCAGTTAATACGGCCTCGCTTCACGGGGTTCGAGACCGAGAAATTACCTTTTGATGTGATTTTTCTCGATTTCAGTCGCAATCAAATATAACTTTTGCCAGAACTTTAATTGAATCTTCAAGAACCTCCTAGGACTAGATCTTGTTTGGGAGGAAGATTGGTGATCAGCACCGATCCGATTGAATCGGTTGATCGAGGAATAGACCCACTTGATTGTCGATCTTTGGTGCCACAACCGAGAAGCTGCCGGATGGAGCTGTGGCCACCTCTCCGGTAACCTACGTTAGCGATTGAGGACAGGAGGAGCTGAGGGACTTCTTAGCTAGTGGCTCCAATCAAGTGGCCGCCGGTGAGGGGTGAAACCGGCGACAATTTTGTGAGAGGAAGAGAGAGAGAGAGAGAGAGAGAGAGAGAGAGAGAGAGAGAGAGAGAGAGAGAGAATCTTCATGCATAGTGAAGCCCCCCTCTTCAAAATTTGGAGGGAAAGTTGGTTATGAGTCTTGGGCAATATCAAATCTTAGCCCTTGAATTAATCCAAAGGTAAAGGCTTGGTCTTCTCAATCAATTGGTTTGTTCAATTTTTAATGAACACCCTAATTGAGTACATGCTTATTACAAAGGCTACGATGCGTTCTTAATGAACGGATGATAATCAATTGGGTATTAATTGGGGTCTTTTTTTTGCAATTTTCATAACATTGGGGATTAACTTGCGAATTTCGTAAAATTCAGAACGAAATTGGAAATTTGAAAATTAAAGGTGTGGATACATTGGCCATGAAGTGGGCCAGTAGATAGTGGTTTCTGGCCAAAAGATGGCCGGAAAAAATTCGCCGGTCAATGTCGATCAAATTTGATCAATGCCGGTCAATGCTAGGTTGACCGGGCCGACTTTTTGTCCGAATTTTTTCTGATTTTGCCTAATTTAAACGAAATCAAATATTGCTAGATGAATCGAATCAAATGAGATGTCGTTAGGCTATCTCCGGTCTACTAATTGTGCACAAAATGTTGAAATTCATTGAATTCCTATTGAAGTGAGGCTATAAGCTAAACTCATATTTTCAATTGAATTTCATAAGGCCAAATTGAAGCTCAATTACTTCAATTACACTCTAGTTTAGAATGGGCCAAGTCAAATTACATCAATTGGAGCACCTTGGCTGGGCTTTCTAATATTTGAACAGGCCAAATCAACCAAATCATGCATCCAAGCGAATCTCCCAAAATTGACCTTGGATTTGGACTCATCTCAAGGAAATAAGTGAAATACAATTGTCCATTAACCCCTAATTATGGCTTAAAGTGGCAATTCTCATTTTGACTTGGTCAGTCGGGAAATTAAATGCACGAGCAGTTTTAAAATAGTCCATAAACTAAACGTCGACAAAGGAAGTACACTTGATTATGACTATATTGATAGTAATTTGATTTTTGGTCGATTTAGAACGTAAAACTAAAAATTCAGAAAAAAAGGTTCTAAATTGAATTTTGTGAAATTTTTTAGACAATAGTTAAATTGACATTAAAAAAAAAAAAAATTGTGTGAATTTTTTTTCATTTTTCATTTTTTATTCGAAATTTGACAAAATGTCAACCATTTAATTGACTTTCCTAAAAGGTTAATTTTTTTTTTTATCAAATCTTTGATTTTTTGAAAATTTGATTTGATAAAAGTGAAATTAAAGGAAAATGACATCTTCTTGGGTCAAAAGTCAAGTCAATTTGACTTTTGACCCGAGGTTGACTTTCGGTCAAAGGGTTGACCGAAATGTCAACCCAAAAGTCAAACGTTTGATTTTCGAGTTTTTCTTGAAAATGAACTAGAAATTGCTTAAAAACAACAATGCAAAAGGAAAAAAAAAATGAAAAACGACACTTTTTGGCCAAGAAATGGGGCTCCATCGCAATTAGAAACACAAATCTCGATTTTTACCTTTTAATGACGCGTCCACTAAAAATTATGTGTCAACAGGTATCAATAACTTGGTAGGAATGGTTCGATACTGCTTTAGTTGGGAATTTCAATCTCAACCCATTGAAGCACGCTATGCCCAAATGCTATCTTGACTTGAATGAGCAACGATGGTACTTAGGCTAATGGAGCTAAGTTAGTTGCTCCAACATCACAAGAGAAGGTTTGGTGACCCTCACCCAATCTAGGGAAGGGTCACGACCCCTTGTCAGCAGTTGGCTAGGGTCGTCGGCTACTAACCAAGTCTTGGTGATCGTGACAAACCCTTGCCTCACCATCATTAGCCCTTTCTGACGATAGTGAGGCAATGGCGATAGGGACCTCTATAGCCCCTGACCTGATTCCCATTTTTTAAATTTAGTTTTTAAATTTAATTTGATTAGTATTCATATTAAAAATCAATTTTGGATTAAAATGACGTCATTTTGGGTTTATATAACCATATTAGTGCCATGTGGATAATTTTTTTAAAAGAATTGCCACATTAGTTAAAAAATCTCATCGGAAAAAGTCACATCAGTTGTTTGGTCGGAAATTCTCGCAATTGGCACTTATGTGTTTCTTTCTTCTCCGATTTTGATATTTAAGTATATATTTTAAAAGTTTTGGCACTTATGTATCCATTAGTCCTAAATTTTGGCGCGATAGGTGTCCGCACCTCCGATCTTGGATTCAATGTACATACCTTATATCTTTTGGGTCCTTTTAAATTTCAGTTGAACCGCATCCGGGTGGTTTGCATCATGAGAAGTTGGCTACGTCAAAGAAGATATAATCAGGCCTTTTCCATGTGACAGATTAATTTCCACTTGTGGAACTAAAATTCTCGCTTTCAAACTTTACTGTCCCCGAGTGAAAGTTTTAATATTTTTAATCCAAGACCTTATAACTGTAATGTCATATCATGGCAATTCATATTTACTGGCCCACGTTTACATCCCACGTCATTTTTTTAATCACCTTTTAGCCCTTCTCCTACAGAATTTCATCTGATCAGTCTTAATGTCATATCATGGCAATCACGTTTACATCAGACGAATCTAGAACCCTACCCTCACTTGGAATTCGAATTTGACCTAAGATAAAAATAAATAAATAAATCAAGCTGCTAGATTTAAACATGTTAAGGACATTATGACGTTTCAGTATCATTGTATTGACACCCAAAAATGACCAGATCTTTTTAGTCGATATGACATTGTCTTAGGGTTCGGTGTTAAATAATTACATTATTGAAGAATTGGTGATGATGCCAATACAAAGCTTAGTGGTGGACGACTATACTATCAATGAATCGTCAATGACCATGATTTTCAATAATCAACATGACGGCAATACAGAAATTCAGTGTTGAACAGAGTCAAGAAGTCAAGATAGCCATGATTATCAATGGCCAGGGTATAGTTATCGATACATGATGAAGAATAAATGTTGAAGGCAAAAGCTGAAGATAGTAAGGATGTCAATTAACCGCTAGATCTAGCAAAAGTTGAGAAGTGATGAACGGTTGTAGAAAAGATCGACATGCAATCTTGGAGGGCAATATGGAGAAGAAGCTGAGTTTAGCAACAATAAGGAATTGTAACGACTTGTAGATATGATCATGGAGCCTAAAATTGTGGAGATGCTGTTGTAACTTCTAATTCAAATATTAACTGCGTCAAAGTGATTACATTTCTTGATAGACTATAGAAGTCATGCTGAATCATTGTAAAAAGGCATCCCCAATCATTAACACAACTATATGTCTTTCAATTTATCAATTTATCTTTCCAATTCCTGCATATATTTTAGAGTAATAAGGGCCTATTTGGTAATGTGTTAAACAATATCTAATTCTATTCTTTTTATCACGACCCCGACTCCATATCTAGGGTCTCGAGCAGCAAGAGTTATTTTTGCGACGTCCCAGACGCGTCGCCGTCCCTTTTTTTTTTTTTTTATCTTTTCATTAAGCACATACGGAAGCATACATACAACACTCGGACAACAACAAGCAGTTAGGAAAACAACCATTTAAAAACATACAATTACATTAGTTACATTTACAAGTCTTTTTTTGTCATGGGCCGTTATATTTACAACCATTACATGCTCTATGCTCAAAAAGGCTGAGATAAATCTTAGCTCCTCTATCGAGACTGCAACCCCTCTCCATACCTACAATCTGAAAAACAGTAGGGTGAGTCATGGACTCAGTAAGTAAAACCCCTAATTTTCTACTAGGATGACATCTTATCATCAAAATCTGGTAGGTACAATACTCGCAATGCAATATCATCATTAGCAAACTTATTGCTCCACCTCAACTACATGCAAATGTCCATTACTGCATATTTCAATGCATGCTTATTTTCTTCTTGTCAATAAATATATCAACATATCATGCTTATGCATAAACCGACACTCATGCAAATTCATTTACCATTGTCTTGGCTCAATCAGGCCCTCCCGGCTCCACCAAGGCATCCTGGCGCTGGCTCAATCAAGAAATCTGAGCTCAATCCAGGCATCCTAGCTCAACTAGGGTATCTCGTTCAATGAACGAGGCATTGCCACCAACGCTAGGTGGCGACAAACGCTTTTTCCTCTTTAGGTGCATCATATAAGCGCATCACACAAGCCGGTCCTCATCTTTCATCTTAGCCAATGCATACAAAGCCCGATGGTGTGAACGCATTCAATCATGTGAGCAAACTATAGAAAAGAACATTACAATATGCTCACGGCTTACACAAGTGAGCACACTACTAAACTCGACGATGTAGGCTATCGCTTTAGCCAAGAGTTAGAGATGCTACTTACAACTTTTGAGCATAGCTCCAAGATGCTCCTTTAGTGACCGGACGGCTCTTAAGGCGGCTTGGAAGAGAATGACGTGAAAGAGAGGAGAGAAAGGGAGAGGAATGGAGAGAATGGTTAAGCCTCCAAAATTTGAGGATGCCTTCTCCTATTTATAGGCCTCCTCTTCTTCAATTGTTGGTGCCAATCTCATGATTAAGCCTAAGGAATGAATTGGTCTATCTAGTCTCCTTAGTTGGCGCCTATACTTATTCGTGTTTGATTGTGATTGGTCAATCTATTTACTTACCCTCCAAGGCTCATTTTAGGCTTATGATGTGCCTATGGCCCTAGGGGACACATAAGCCCCCCTGATGCCTAATGTCTTCTCTTGATTGGTTGGCCTTTGGCTTGTTCATCAAGGCTACCTTCTAAGCTCATCATAACCTAACATTCTAGAGGACACCGAAGCTTATGAGTCACCAACTTCTTCTCCAAAGCAAATCTTAAGCCATTATTACCAAGCCAAATGGTCCACTCTAATTTTTCCAAGTGTCTCGCCTAAAGTCCTTGGGTGGCAAGCCTACTTTACCTCATAATTACACCTAAAAAGTGAGTTGGCATGGCTAAAGGCCTTGCTTGGCAATCTAAACTCCTAGGCTCCATCGATGATGGCCCGCTTTTTGATCTTCCATAGGTCCACCTATATGCTGCATTTAATGGATATTTAATGAAGTTTGACAATAATATTGCTATAGTGGCCAACTCGGCAATTCTAGAACATTCGGACATTAATGAGGGCTCGTGTATCGCTCTCTAATTGGTCCACTTATGTGCTGCCTTTTTCTAGAATTTTCAAAGATATTTTGGCCACCATAATGACTTTTGACTATTCAAATAACAAATCACCCCTTCATTTAATGAGAAGGTTCTAGAATTTTCCTTACTTTTATATTTTTCTTCATTAATAAGGCAGTCTAGAGAAT
The DNA here is from genome assembly GCA_014182375.1 of Eucalyptus virginea. Taxonomy (NCBI): domain Eukaryota; kingdom Viridiplantae; phylum Streptophyta; class Magnoliopsida; order Myrtales; family Myrtaceae; genus Eucalyptus; species Eucalyptus virginea. The sequence continues at coordinate 24,881,636 of CM024524.1, read as the reverse complement.
TATATCATCCAAGTTGGTTCCAAGGCCGGAGAAGGGGTCATTAGGTACACCTTGAAAAATCAAATCATGTACACTTGAGGTTCGGCCATCATGCCCCATATTCGCCCAAATCGTCTCTTTGGACGGTCGATCAACCAATAAAGTCGGTTGTCCTTTAATCAGTTCGAGACCAATCTTAAGACTATCCATGGCCTAGTACTAAGCCAAGGCACTAATGGACCTTATAATTTGTGACGGAAGAGCCGAGTCTATCCCTGGGCTCATTCCGATCGACACTCAATCCATCGATAAGGTTCACGGTCGATACATTACCAATCCATGATCAGACATCACCAATTCGAGATTTGTGGTTTGATCACTAAGTATTAAATAGGGAATGATACATTTTTGGTTGGAAGATGGTCGCATTTGATCAATTTGGGTCGTCCGTGTATCGGTGCATAACCGAGCAGAATCACCCGTGGCCGGCACTATGACCAATCATGACCATCCGCTGCTCCAAAATCATCCCGTGACCAATTCTCATGATTAAGAAGTCATCTTATGAGCTGGTGATCCTATCCCATCGGTATGGTCAATAGAAAATTTGGGGCCAACACCTCAACCGATTCATGACCGATCGGCCGGTTGGATCATGACTAATCCGCAATTCCTTGCCAATTGAACCGATCAATCCATGGCTACTATCCCATGATCGATCCTTTTGGACCTTATGGTCGATCCTTATGGAGTCAGAATTGAGGATGTAACACTTTTGTTCCCTATAACAAAAAAACGAATAAAATTCCGTTTAGTATTTTTTTTTTTGTTATTAGGAATAGATTTGGAATAGAGTCAAGAAGTAGAAAAAATTTAAAATGTTGCTTCTTTGTTTTCGAGAATAACTCTAGAATTAAGTCAAATCCATTTTTTTCTCTTTTATTTTCTTCATTTTTGTCATCCTCTTCTTCTTCCTCTAGCTAATCACCGGCCACAACGATGGCTGGCGATCGGCTAAATGAGGTCCGGTGACCTCATGGGAGCCTTGCCAACCCTTGTCCCAACAATGGTGAGGCTTGGCGAGGGCTAGCAAGGCTCCCTTGAGGCCAACAACCTCACCTACTCTTGTCTTGTTGATCGTCAACCATCGCTATGGCCGATGACCGAATAAGGAAAGAAAAATAGAAAGAAAAAGAGAAAGAGAAACAAGAAAAGATAAAAGAAAAATCTTTACCAAAAAAAGAAAAATATAATAAAATTATTTTAAAAAATTATAGAAATTCTAAGTCATAAAAAAAATTAAGGTAATATGAAACACATTTTTATTTTGGGAATAGAAATTTTGGACAATTATCAAACGTTTTTAAATGTTCGAAACTCGTCTGGGAACAAAATCAGAAAAATTATTTCGAGCAAAAATTATTCTCAAAAGCATAATGGTTACTAAATGCATTGCGGGAGAAGTATAGCCCAAGTGCCAAAACTTGGCACGGAGGGACACTTAAGTGCAAAAAGTTAAGAAAGTGACACTTAAGTACGAAAATCGTAGCAAAATGGATCACTTAAGTGCCACTCCGACAAATATCCGGCCAAAATGCGACGTAGCGATTTTTCGACGAAATAAGTGCAAAACGACGTCGTTTTGCACGCTAACATGACTAGACAATACAAAAATAACGTTGTTTTAGTGCTGACGTGGAAAAAATAATATAAAAACTAATTTATTTAAAACATTTAAAAATAAAAATACAATTATTAAAAAAATAATAAAAAATAAAGGAATGGGGCTGCGAGGGCTGAGCTCTCGTCACCGCCGCCTCCCCACTACCGTTGGGAAGGGTTGGCGACGAAGGGGGGAGGGTCGGCCAGAGTCATTGGGCCTTGGCTAGGGGCTGCTAGGGCCTGGTGACGAGGGCTCACAATCCCTCGCCTAGATCGGCGAGAGTTAGCGGTCCTCGCCTTGCGAGCCCTCGCCACCAGTCGGCCAGGGTCGTCGGCACCTCGGCCAACCCTCCCTCTTCCGTCACTAGCCCTTCTCAGCGGTGGCAGGGAGGCCGCGGCGGCAATGGCTTAACCCTCAACTACCCCTTCCCTTTTTTTCTTAAAAAAAAAAAAAAAATTATTTATCTATTTATTTATTAATATTTTTATTTTTAAATGTTTTAAATAAATTTAGTTTTAAATTTAATTTAATTAATTTTTATATTAATTTTTTACCACATTAGTATCAAAATGACGCTATTTTGCACTTATTTTCACCGAAAAATCGCCATGTCAACATTTTGGCCGGATTTTCGCCGGAGTGGTACTTAAGTGATCCATTTTACTTCGATTTTGGTACTTAAGTGTCACTTTCCTAACTTTTGGCATTTAAGTATCCCTCTGTGCCGAGTTTTGGCACTCCAAGTGTCTAGCACTCAATGCACTACACCCTAAGTTCTAGTTTTTTATTATGCATTTTACTTCCTATCAGAATTATCATGGAATCGATTCAACTAAAAAATAAAAATCAATCTTCGATGAAAGGTATTTTGTCGCATGGAGCCATTTTCGGCAAAACACATTAAATTCGTAAGAAGTGGAAGAGGTTACAATATCACATGGAGAAGTCTTTGAAATTCGTGTAAGAGATAATGAGAATTGACATTTGGCATCCGTTTGAACCAAAAAACATCGCACGAAATGTTGAAAATCTCTGCTCTTTTGGTTAATGTTATTGGTCAATCGAATGTACAACAATTTCAACGAAGGCCGCACCTTGACGAGTCATTATTAGGTGCGTCGGATGCATGTGAGTAAATGCACCTACTTGTATAATGTAGGTGTCATATGGACCACATAAGAGTCATAAGCTTTGGTGCATTGGAATCACATGCACCTTAAGCATATATTTAAGAATTTTTTTCAACTGTAGATGCTTTTACTATCATTTCAAAGCATGATGAACGTCCTCCCTCTCTCCTTCGAATTCTTTAGATTCTACTCCACCTTTTCTTATATTATTAGACTTTTTATGGTTCTTAAATTCCCTTGTGATTGCAAGTAATCATCTCCATCTACTATTTCAGATGTTTCTTCTCTGTCTGTCTACTATTTCAGATGTTTAAAACACAATATTTACTATTTAAATTCACCTGGCCATTCATTTGAACATGTTTTTGGCTTATATTTCCGCCCATGTGTGTAAGTACTAGAATCACTATCCACGTTAATTATATTTTCCAAAGTACAAAAGTACACAGCATACAAAAGGTCGGGTTAAGTGTCTTCATCAACAACGCTTTCCCATCTATTTATAAGGCACGAGCGACACAACCAATATTTTCAGTAACTTAAGAAATTAAAAATTTTCAAATCATTTTGGAAAATTGTTTAATAATTAATTGAATAAGAACTAATTTAAAAAAGAGAACATCGTAGTGTAGTTATAACAATGGGGCAAGGCGGGGCGGGGGCGGGATTGCATCTCCCCCCCGGTCAACAAGCTGTGATAAGTTAAAAGCTCTCATATCCATTTTGTTAGAATGTTTAAATTTTAAAACATATATTCATTTTACAACTTAAATTTTTAGAATAGCTTATAGTAATCCATCAAAATTTGAGATTCCAAGTTCAAATTTTTCTAGGTCTCTATCATACGCCGCTTGACTTGTCCCATATTTCTGTTGATTGGAACTTTACTTACTTAAATTTTGGTTTTGAGTTTAATAGCTATAACCAAAAAAAAAAAAAAGACAATTAAAAATCTCATTTGATTTTGTTTGGTTTAGACAGTCTTTTTTTTTTCCTTCTTTTTTGATTTTATTCGAAGTTCTTGTAAATCTTTCTTGGCCTTAAATTAACAAAATTGTTCGAGATGTCTATGTCAGAAAGGCTTATATAATCTTAGGATGTGTTGCATCCGTGTTCATGTGCATGATGAGATCGTCCTTTTGTTCATTCATGTTGATGGGTTCTTTATTTGATGGGTCAAGCCAAGCCCATCTACTCATGTTGGGCCAAACCCGACCCATAAAGGAAGAGCTCATGAGAGGAAGAGCAGTTATTTTTTCAGTAAATATTAATTGCTATATATATAAAAAGAAAAGGGAAAAGGGGAATGTAAGTATAGAACTATATAAAGCAAAATAGTACGTTCTTTCTCCTTTTTGATAAAATAGTGAACTCTCTCTCGAAGAACGGAACTACAAAGGCTTCAAACAATTCATTTAAGACTGCAACAAGTACTTAATATGTGGGAAACAAGGTATGTCTATCTTTGTGATATGTATTTTGATCGGTATTACATGTTCCCTAAGAACGTTTCCGCGTTTGTTTTTCGGTATTCAATTGTTTAAGTATCGGTTCAATTTTCAGGAAATTGTTTCCTACATTAGTATCAAAGTGATGTTGTTCATGTTTCCTGATCATTATTGATGTTTATAATTTGTTTTTGGCTAAATTTTTTAGAAAAATTGTCGTCGAACGATCAGGAATGGAAATCTTGACACCTATCTACTGTTCGCCCCACTTTTTTTTTTTTTTTTTTAAAATTTTCCATGAATCAAAATTTAATTTTAATAGTGTAGGGTCGTAGTTCTCGTTGATACAAGAAAAACGACGAGTGGCATGCTGCCGGATGCACCTCCATGTGCGGTCGAAGGGAGTAGATGTTGTTGGCGTGTGCATTGGCAATTTCCCAAGTGTGTGCGCGGCATGCGCGCATGGTAAATCACAGGCACATGCGGCATGTGAGCAGCAACCACATGCGTGTGCGGGGCACATGCACGGCAACCACTAACGCGTGCATGGCACGTGCCTACATGAGTTTACTCTTTTGCCCCTATCTGTGTGTTTTTACGATTATGCTATTGTTTTCTTCAATATAACTATTTTGCCCCCTCACTAACTCAACTGACCTGCTTACTCAACCTAGTCATCTGTTGACTGGTGTTGACCATCCATTGACCGGCATTGATCAACATTGACCAACCGTGACCAGCGTTGATCGTTGACTGTTCGCAAAAAAAAAAAAAAATGAAAAATGTGTTTTTCAATTTTGTTCGTTGTGGATTATATTTAATCCCTTGTGTTATGCATTTGTTGTAGGAATAATGATGCGTTTTGTACACACGCCCATATTCCTGAGGACGGACGAATAGAAGGCAAGACTTGAAGCGCTAATAATAGCTAATTATTAGTGGAATGACGGTGATGTAGTGTCACACATTATCAAGGTCAACCAGATGATACAAGGTGCCAGCTTACTCAACCAAATCATCTATAATTGGTATCTTTTGTTAGATTTTCAAAATGTGCCAACCCTAATGAACACTCTTCCAATAGAATGACGAGTAGTGTTAGATCGTCTATGAGAGGTTAATGTGATCTCGGATTATAAAAAGCTTGCAATGGCTTTTGTGAGAAAATACTATATAATTCATATGACAAAGATTTCAACTCTCGAGTTGAATGTCACTTGGCGCAAAATGAACGTACCTTGAAGGAGCCATAAGGGCTCTCCGAAGGTCTTTCCATGATTGCTCAACGTGCCTTTAGAATTCTTAGAGGAATTTATTAAGAGATTAAAAGAGATTTTCCCAGTTTATGAGATAAATGAGTATCTTTAAATTTATTTATTATTTTTCTTAGATTGGTTTGAGATGTTTTAAGCATAAATATTTCTTTCTATGTTAATGTCGATATGTTTCCTCTAAATATATTACTTCATGAAAATGGCATTTTACTTAATGAAGTTCAATCTTATCTATTGTTGCAAATTATTTTGTTAATTTACAATTATTTGTGGGAAGTTCAAGAAAATTTTAGTGACTTTCATGTAACTTATTTTTGCATAAATGATTATATTAATGATAATTCAAGTTATGATTTTTGGATGATGATTAGAAACAAAGTGACCTTTCAACTCTAAAGCCTTTTTTGATCTTATTCATTAAAATGATTAGTTTATGCAAAATAAATGCCAAATGATAGGCATTAATAATTCGTACATGTATGTTTGATATGTTCAAAACCAATGATTTTGGCAACTAAGAGCATAATCGTTGAGTTGAACAAAGGAAAGAAATTGAATGGCGATAATTATGAAATATGTCATATGAAAATCTAATATCGATTGGAAGAGCAAAAAGCACTAAAAGCTCTTAACTTGGTTATGGAAGAGCCTAAAAATGGGAACATTGCACAACACAAACAAGATAAAGAGGCATTTCTTGCATGGAAGAGAAAGAACTCATTTGCTCGCATCACATTACTGAATAGCATGGAGAATGATGTCATGCGAGAGTTCAAGTGTTTTGAAAATGCCAAAGAAATGTGGAACGTATTAACAGCGAGATTTGGTCATACATCAGTGACCAAGTTGAGACAACTCACTATAAGATTTGAGTTTTACAAGAAAACTCATGATTAGACCATGAAACAACACCTAAGAAAGATGTCAAATATGATTAATGAACTGAAGGATAATGGCCACGTTCTAATTGACAAGTAGCAAGTACAGGCAGTGATATATTCCTTACCTCATAGTTGGGAGCACATGAGGGTGCAGCTAACCCACAATGAGAACATTAAAATCTTTGAGAATGCAGTGCACCATCTTGAGCTAAAAGAGGACTGCCTCTTGGTAGCTAAGTGGGAAACTGACATTTATTATGCCGATTCTAACTCACAAAGGGCTTCAAGCTCCAAGAACAAGCGTCTTGATTTGTTCAAAAGGTGGAAAGGTAAGGGAGTGAGCTCTTCAGGAAAGAAACCAAGAGTTGACCAACATGGGAGAGGAAAGTGTCCTTAAGTGAAGAAGTTGTCAAAGGCGAAGTGTTATAACTGTGGTAAGAAGAATTATTATGCTCGTGACTGTAGCGAGCCAAAGAAGGTAAATACCCCTTGTATTCTTGAGAATGTTACTTATGTATCAAACTTTGTATTCTTAACTGAATCTAATCATTTGTAAACTGTAGATTCGAGAGCAATAGACCATGTAACGAAGAATAGAGCATCTTTTGTGGAATTCCAATGAGTACCGACTGGAACGAAATAGATTTATATAGGAAATAATTTTACAGCTGAAGTAAAAAGGCTTGGTACCTGCCAATTAAATATTTATGGTGGATGAGTACCACCATTATTATATGTTTTGGAGATTCGTCGGAATTAAGTATCTATGTTAATGTTGGTTAAACTTGGTTTTAGTTTAAACTTTCATAATATTAGTGTGGATTTGTATTTGGATACAAACTACTATGGTTATGATTATTTTTTAAATAGTTTTATTATATTAGATATTGACTATGGTAATGTAAATATTTGTTATTCCCTTTTCATGTCTTCTAATTCATATAATAACAATGTGAATGGATGACATGCTAGATTTAGTCATATTGGCCAACAATGTATAAAAAAACTAATCAAAGAGGACTTGTTGTACAACATTGAAAAAGTTAATTCGCCCATATGTGAATATTGCCTAGTAGAGAAAACGACAAAGAAACCATTTGGCAAAGGTAAAAGAGCTTAATTTCATTTGTAATTAATATATTCTGACATTTGTGGTCTAATGAATATGAGATGAAGGCATGGGTTGTTTATTTCATCACGTTTATAGATTATTATACTTGATTTGGATATATCTATTTGATTTTTCTTAAATATGAAGCATTTAGTTGTTCCAAGAAATTTATGAGCTTGGTTAAAAATCAATTAAATAAGAAAATAAAAGTATTAAGAACTGATTGAGACCGAGAGTATCTATCTAATGATTTTAGAAATTCATGTGACGAAAAAGGAATTGAAAGATAGTTTTTTAATCTCTATACTTCTCAATAAAATGGTGTTGCGGAAAGGAGAAACAGAACCCTACTAAAAATGGTTAGATCCATGATGGCACATACTTACCTATCACCTTTTGGGGCGATGCTTTATTAATTACTGCATATATACTTAACCATGGCATTAAGCAATTATCAAGACAATGATATATACATTTTCATAATGCCACAATAGCATATGATTTTACAATGATTGATAAGGATCATTGTGTATGCATCAAAAGATCCAAAGATTAATTTGTGATCATATATGTTGATGATATACTAATTGTTGTAAATAACATGGAGTTTGTTAATATTGTTAAGAGTTGGTTATCTTCCAACTTTGAGATGAAAGACATGGATGAGGCTGCGTATATTCTTGGAGTTAAGATTTCAATAGATCGTTCGAAAAGATCATTGTCTATTTCGCAAGAGACTTATATAAATAAGGTTATTGAACGATTTCGTAAGCAAGACTACAAACCCATAGACACTTCTATTACAAAAAGTGAAGGATTGAACCGTAGATTTTGTCCAAACACTCCACAAGAGAAGGAACAAATGCAATGTGTTTCTTATGCTAATACTGTTGGAAGCTTAATGTATGTTATGTTGTGTACAATACCTGACATAGTTTGTTGTTTGAATGGTAAGTAGATACAAGTTTAATCAAAACAAACACATTGAAAAGCCATCAAAAGAATACTAAGGTATCTAAAGGCAACTGTTGATTATAGGCCAAGTTATCAAGAAAAGGATTTACGGCTTAAAAGCTACTTAAATGCTGATTGGAGAGAAGATTTAGATGAAAGAAAATCTGCCTCTAGATTTGTTTTCTTACGGAATAATGGCGTTATATCTTATAATAGTAATAAACAAACGTGTATAACATTGTCCACGATAAAAGCTGAGTTTGTGGTATTATCAGCAGCAATACAAGAAAGTGTTTGGCTTAATAGGTTTTTGGATCATTTAGATATTATTAAGAATGTTGCAAACTCATTATTAATCAACTGTGATAACCAAGTAGCAATATTGTATACCAAGGATCCAAAATACTATGACAAGACAAAACATATAAATACAAAGTATAATTTTTTCAATGATATAGTTGTACAAAAAGATGTAAACTTACAATACATATCTATGCATAAAAAAATAGTAGATCCTATAATGAAGTCAATACTTAGAGATGTGTTCTTTGGCTATATAAAATCACTAGGACTACATATATGCCGATATACTGATTATTGTAATTACGCTAATTGTTCACATTTAACGAAATTGTCTTTCATTATTAATGTGTATGGTTTTTGTTTGATGTTTATGTATCTTAACATCATATAAAATTGAAAAAGTATATCGGACAGATAAAATATTAGCTCACTCATACTCGTAATTGTCTCTATTTCTATATAATAAATAAAAATGTGACGGTTTTTAAGCTTATTATCTAGGTAATAATCGAGAGCTCAAGTTTTAAATATATATGTCACCTTAACTGAGCGTTAAGATGATGATATAATATTTACTATCTCTAAAAGTAAAATAAACCATATATTTTACTTTATCTGTCTTTGATGCCATATGTGGGTTCTAATGGATTTTTTTGAGAGAGTAGATTCGTGAACTCAAATTAGACATTAGGTATGTTTAAATTATTATTTGTATGATATTGAAATTGAAGACATACACTTCATGAGAAATGAGTTAATACCGTAATACGTATTTCATATTACGCATGCATAAAATGACCAATAAGAGTGGTAAAAGTTTTGATCTCAACTTTTATACCTTGTGAGACTTTTTAAGAAAATAGTTTCTTAATTAAATGCATTCATGACTTTTACTTATTCTCAAGATTTCTATTCAATGTTTGCTATCTTAGAATATTGTCAATGATCATGTAATTGATTTGATCTAATGGAACATTTCTAGAAAAAACAAGTTGAACTAAAATTAAGAGTTTCAAGGAAAGAGAAAGATCGAGTTTGGAGAATCACATTTTAGTTTTGTATTCACTAGTTAACCAATTATATTATTTTTTGGGAATAATCATAATTGTGAATATAATATGTCATTATTAAAAGAGATTGAAAGAGATATAAATATAATCGATCGATCTAAGATACTACATATTATATTTGCTAAAAATTGAGATGTCCATTTTGAGCTACTATATATTATTAATAGATGTATGGTAACAAGCTTTCGAAGTATACTGTTCACATGGATTATTTAATGACATAAACATTGCAGAGAGGTGAAGAAAGAGTTCTATTCGACCTACCATGTGCAAGTGAGAAATGATTGGTTTCATCCTTCAGGGACAGCCTTTTAGCAGGAAAACCACTCTGCCCTTTAGTTCAGAGCCTAGGTTTCATCCAGTGGTATCAGAGCCATGGTTTTGTTTCTAATGATATTCGTTCCATGCGCTTAGAAGGTGAATCTAATGCTAAGAAGATCTTTTCACACCATGTCTACCGAACCAGAAATTCTCGAAGCTCCTGTTTCTCTTATTACAACCCCATCATCCTCAACCCTCAGATTTTCGTATTTCAAATGCTTCCAAGATAGACTATCTCTATGAAGTCTCTCTTAGTGATGAAACTAAGATCTCTGAAACCCAGCTTCCTTTGATGAACCCCTATTCAACTTTTGCTAAACCCACTTCATCATTTTCACCCATCTACTCTATTCGCCAACTCATTCGCCAGACTCCAAATGAAGTAAAGGAATATGTACAGTCCTCCAAGTTCGACCAGCACCCAATTCCTGCTACAAAAAAGGAGTACTTTGTTACTCTTTAGATTCGTCCAGAATTTCCTAGGTAGTGGATCTAACAAGGATACTCATGTTCATTATGAAGCTGTTCGTCTTGCTTTTACTTTTCATGGCCGAAAATGCTTGCCAGTTGTGGCAAGAATTGCTTTATTAGATACCAGTTTTTAGAATACAAGCGTGCTTGCATTGGTACTGTTCAAACCACTTTAAATGCTGGAACAGTCTTTGTGACATTGTATCCAAATTTCAATATTGCTCTTTCAGATCCACAATTACTTTCCTTTTTGAAAGTCCAGAAAGTCTAAGAGATTCTTATCGCTTTCTTTTTCCACATTTCTTCCGAGTAAGAATATCCTGGTGAGATTGGCAATGAATCTTCTGGTAGGAATTTCAATAGCTATTAAGTACTTATTGGTTAAGTACCATAACAGCGTCTTGAGCTGGTCAGGGAAATCATCTTCCTTCCAGATAAGAGGATGAATGAAAGGATCTGGAGCACCTCAGACTGTTGATTATGTAGCAGCAACTTTGAACTACCAGATGGTTTACAGAGTGCAGAATCATGCACTTGACTTAAATTTCCATAATGGAAATGAAGATGCTTTATTCATTTCCATGCAAAATGATCAAGCATCCTGCATTCATGTTCCCCGACAGATCCCAAAGGAAAAGTTGGTCAGGCTCCTTCCAGAGACATGGATTACCAACTATGAAAAGCTTCATCAAAGCAACAAGCCTTTCTAGTCATCAGACTCTGAATTCGTCAGAAAAAGAGATTGAATTGTTTCCATCAAATTCGGCAAGGAAAAGGAAGAAATTCATTCTATCTTCCAGACTCTCTTTATGATTGAACCATGTGTTCCTGAGTCCATCTCCAAGCCAGATCCAAAAAAGCCTGTTCGACACTTTAACAGTGATGGACATCATGTCCATTACTATAAAGACCAGCAAGGTCATTGTTTTTGGGACCCTTTTTGTCAATGCTCTTATTGCATAAATTCTCCTGATGAGGTAGACCTAGGGATGTGCAAAATACCCGGAACCACCTGACCACCCGAAATCGGATCGGAACCCCGGAACCGACAGTTCTTGAGGGAACAGGTCCGGTTCCCGATTCCAATTTACGGGAACCGGTGGGTACCGGTCCGGTTCCTAGTTCTATGGGCGGATCCGCCCGCCCGCCCACCCGGACCGGATCGGAACCTTTTTAATATTAAAATATTACTAAAACAAAACAAACCCTAACCGAGACCTCTCTCCTCTGTCCATCTTTGACTTCTCTCCTCTATGACCGTCTGTCTCTCTTCTTCTTCGACTTCTTCGACTTCTTCGGTTCTTCTATGACTGTCTCCGCCCAGCAGTGACCCGCGATTGCTACTCGCCCCCTCGCGCTGGCTACTGCTGCTGTTTGCCCCCTCGCGCCAGCCGCCACCCGCCACAGCCTCTGCTCCGCCCAATAGTGACTCGCGACTCCATGGCTCGCCTCCGCACCGACCACCACGCCAGCAGTGAGGGAGAAGTGGATCAACATCGAGAAGGCCAAGATCTTGCGCGACCGCGTCAAGTGGTGCTACCGCGTCGAGGGAATCAACCACCTCCAGAAGTGCCGCCACCTTGTCCGCCGGTACCTCGAGTCCACCCGTGGCATCAACTGGGGCAAGGACGGTCGCCACCCCTCCCTCCACGGTCCCCTTCCTCTTTCCCCCTCTCTTTGACTCTATTTCTGTGCCCTAGGAATTGTGTAGCTTTGGCATTGAGTTGATTGATTGTGGTCGAGTTGAATTAGTTGAGGCGTTTCCTAGCACGAGCGTTAATCGATCGGCATTTAGTGTTTGCATTTGTGCATAGGTTGATTGGACGCTTGCTTTCCCTGACTCGCTGAAACTCTCTTCTAATGTTTTCTAAATCAGGCCCCAAAGTCGAGTCTCTCGAATCTGATCATGGTCTTCATAACTGTCCTGTTGTTTTGAACCTGTGATCATCTTATCTTACAGGTTGATGTAACAGAGTTGATAGATGGTCACTCATCCTACCTTTGGACGGCAAAACAAATTTTGAAATAGCAAGAACTGGACAGTCCTTCACCCGTTTTTAGAACAAGTACAAAGATTCAAGATGAAAAGAGTTCTCCTACCTTAGCCTGACTTCTCTAAGCAACCTTCATTTTCTGGTTGGCTTTTCATTTCATCCTTTATCGATTTTTACCCCTTTTCTGAGTTTGAGAACTCACCTTCCAGGACATCAATAGACAATGATCTCTTTTCCTCAGTCAGTTGCCTGCGGCACATCATTGAACAACGGTGCCAACATCTTTAATAGACTATGGTGAAACTCGTAAGCTGATCCTTTTGTTTTAGCTCGGACATGCGAAGACGCGTGGGTGGAACTATAGTTAGCATTCTGTGAGTGGCAACTGGCACTGATGGTGTTATCTTGTCGTACTTTTGCCATTTTGGCTGCAGCTAATGGTGTCTTTGTTTTTCCAATTGTGTGTTTCTTTTCCCTCCTATTGATGTCATGTTGGAATACCAGTTTAAGGTGTAGAATCGACTGAAAGATGCAAAACCTTTGCTTGATGTTTATGTCATTATCATAGGGTGGTCGTACTGATTTGGTGCCACTTCGGGAGGGCTTAGCCATCGATTATGATTTTTGTCAATCTTTCCAGTGCTAGAAGATTGTATCCTTAGATTCCTTACTCCTAAGGCTCTATCTCTTTTGACAGCATGAATGTCGTTTGTCAAAAAGTTGTCTGGTCCAGAATATGAAAAGAAAATACGATTTTATATCTATTATCTGTTGTAAGTAAAATATGATTTAGCTCAATGAGAAGTGTTTAAGTGTTGACAGAGCGTTTCTTGATTCAGGTGATTCATTAACATGTCAATGGAAGTAGAGGAATCAAATGATGCAATAATGCCAATAGTGGAATCAACATCACAAGAGCATGAAGAATGGGAAAACTTTGAAGAAACATCCAAAACAAATAAGGTATCCGGTTCTTGTCCATGTCCTCCTCCTAGTAAGCGAAAATCAGCAGCTTGGCTTCATTTTTGAAAAGGAACAACTCACTCAAATGGGAAAGTTGATGTATTTTGCAATTACTACATATCCAAGTATTCGTACCACGTTGATAATGGTACTTCAAATATGTTGAAGCACTTGAGAAAGTGCAATAAGTATTCTCGCAATGTGGATAAAAGGCAAAAATTGTTTGCATCACAAAGAGTAGATGGAACTCAAATCATAGGAGGAGATACTACTAGTAGTACTGGGAGTGGTTGAATTTTAACGACATGGAAGTTTGATCAGGAGAAATTTAGGCAAATGCTTATTCGGATGATTATAATTGATGAACAACCATTTTCGATTGCTGAACGTGTTGGATTTCGTGATTATGTGAATCAATTACAACCTCTCTTCAAGCATATGTCGCGATTTACGGTGACTAGGGATTGCATGAAGTTGTATTTTTGTGAAAAAAGAAATTTGAAGGCATCTTTTCGTAAGCTTAATTCTAGGATCGCACTCACGACTGATACATGGAGTTCCATTCAGAATTTGAACTATCTATGCCTTACTGCACATTTTATTGATGAAAATTGGAAATACACAAAAGGATCATCAATTTTGTGGTGATAGCTAGTCACAAGGGCAGGGATATTGAGAGAGTAGTTAAGAAATGCATATATGAGTGGGGAATAGAGAAAAAAGTGTCCACAATCACAGTGGATAATGCTAGTTCAAATGATGTGGCCATTAATTATTTGAAAGAAAAATTTTCAAGAGAGAGGCTATTGATATTAGATGGTGAATCTTTACACATGAGGTGCACGGCTCATATATTAAACTTGATTGTGAAGGATGGCTTGCCCGAGATACGTGATTCCATTACACGTATTCAAAACGTGGTTAGGTATGTGAGGAGTTCTCCTATGAGAGCTAAGACATTTCGAGATTGCATTGAAAGTACAAGGATTGCTTATAAGGGTTCAGTTTGTCTTGATGTCTCAACTAGGTGGAATTCCACTTACCTAATGTTTGAGAGTGCCATAAAGCTAAGGAAAGCTTTTGAAATGATGGAAGAAGAAGATGTTTCTTTCTTAACTAAGCTTAATTCTGATACTCCAAGTAGTGTTGATTGGGAAAATGCTATTGTTCTTTCTAATTTTTTGAAGAAATTTTATGATACCACCAAGAAGATGCGCGAAACTTTGTATATCACTTAAAATGATTATTTTGTGGGGATAGCTTCTTTGTATAAATATATATTTGCGAGAAGCGACGAAGGCTTTTGATCATAGGGTGAGAGTTATGGGCTTGAAAATGAAAGATAAGTTTGACAAATATTATGGGAGTTTCGAAAAAGTAAATATGATGGTGTTGATTGCGGTAACATTGGATCCTAGAAAAAATCTGAATTATGTGAGATATTGTTGTAAACTCATTTATGATGATGCTGCAGAAGTTGATGAGATGTTTGATAAGGTGAAGTTTGCCCTGGAACGTGTGTTTAAATTTTATGAGAAATCTTGTCACACTTCTAGAGACAAAAATTTGGATGGCAAAGTAGTAAGTTCTGCTAATATCGGTAGTAGCTGCGATTCTTATTTCAATGAGGGAAATGAAGAGGACGATTGCGGCTTAAATTTCTATGTGCAAGAGCCTTCGTATGATGATTTTCTTAATGAGGAGAAGAAGAAATCCGATGGCAACTTATCTGAGCTCAATCAATATCTTAAAGCTGAACTTGAAGATGGTCATGATCTTGACATTTTGAAATGGTGGAGTGTTGCTAGTCAAAAGTTTAAAATCTTATCTTTGATGGCTTGGGATATTTTGTCTATTTCCGTTACCGTTGCTTCATAATCAACTTTCAGTACTTCTGGTCATGTACTTGATGGTTTTCGGAGTTCTTTGAGTCCTAGAGTTGTGGAAGCTTTGATTTGCACTCAAGATTGGTTGAGAGCAATTCTTGAGCTGATTAATGTTGAAGAATGTATCAAAAATGCGGAAAAGTTTGAATTGGGTAAGTCCATATCATTTCATCATGTAATTCTTTTGTATATCTATTATCTAATAACTGAATACTTTATTTAATATATTCTTTTTGTTAGATATGGACCATGCTTACAAGGAGATTAACAAGGAGATTGATGGTCCATAGAGTTTACAAGTTGAAGTGGGAGGAATATACGTGATGAGATTTTCAATAATTCTTTGAGTTCAATTTTTACTAATGTCGAGCAATCATCTATTAATTATTGTTTTACTTTTAGGAGATTGGAACTTGGAATTTTAGAGCTCAAAACTTGGGATTCACAAGCTTTATAAGTCGTGAAGTTTTAGGCGAATCTTGTTGCGATTGTTTTTTTTGTAAAGAATCTTGTTGCGATTGGTTTTTTTTTTTTTTTTTTTGGTAAGAACCTTCTTGTTGCAATTGTTGCGTCGTTGTAAAGTGTAAACTTGTCTAATTTACTCTACTTGATGAGTTTGTTCCACGTACTTAAATTTAGTTTTTCTTTCTTTGGCTTGCTTTGATGTAATGTAATTGTTCTATATTGAAAACCAAAATTGTTTCGCGTCAAGATCGGTTTCATGGATCCACCCGGGAACCGGACCGGACCAGCGGTCTGGTTCCCGGGTGGATCCATGCAACAAATGGGTGGATCCCGGTTCCAATTTTTCGGAATCGGTCCTTAGCAGGCGGTTCTCGGTTCTAGGTCGGGAACCACCCGCCCGGACCATTCACACCCCTAAGAAGACCCATTTGCAAAACCTCCGCCTCAGAGAAAAAAGCCAAAAAACCCTGAGATCTCTCCGTTGATACTATTGGCGAGTGTGATAAATTTCAGTTTATGGTCTCTTATGCACCAACTCCACCACCAGAGTTCACGGCTCCTTCTTCTGTATCACCAGATCCACCACAATCACCCCCTCCATCTCCTCCTCAGAAAAACCAGCTATTTCCCCGTTTTATAAGCCAATTGTAAAATAGGCCAAGAAACACTCATACCCACTTGACATTCCAACAGAAACACGACCTAGTTCTTCCATTGCCATGTTCCAAGAAGCAGATTTTCCTCCTCTTGTTCGGGAAAGTTCTAAACTCTCGTTTCCTACTTCTGAAGAGTTTATTGATCCACAAGGCAAATATAGTCATGTTCCAAAGATCCCTGCCCCAACTGATGTGGATGAGCATGGAAGATAAAGGAGAACTCCTGTTGCTGAAGCTGTCTTAAATTGGCAATCAGAAACTCTCCTAGCACACAACAATGCTTTTAAAGCAATTGATTCCAAGCTTGGGAATGTGCAGCAAGACTTGCGAAGATATGACGAAACCACCAAAAAAATGCTTTCAAACTTCCAGAAGAGGCTTCATGTCTTGGAATCCGGACAACATCTAGGATATCATCATCTTGAAAGTCCTAAAGCAAAAATAGAAAAGCTAAAAAAGCAAATCCAGATCCTTGAGGAAGGAAGACTCAATCCATTTCCAACAACTTTGCAAGCAGATCCTTTCCCTCCTCCACCACCTATTAGACAAGACAAGACAGATGTGGCTGAGATGAGGAATTGTCTCAGAGAACTTGGCCGCATAAGGAAAGAAAAGGGAAAAGAAAAGATGCCTAAGAAATCTTCTCTTATCATAAGGGAGCCCAATTAAATGATGCTATCAAACCCGTTAGAATCTTTCTTAAGAGACTTGGGTAATCAGGAACCACAGCCTGACCCTGATCCCATCACTCCACAACCCCCACTACAAATTGATCATGTAATCCCAACAGATCAAATTCTGTTTCCAACAGAACCAGAATTTCCAAATATTTTTGACACTGAATCAGAATCAGTATCTTTTTCATCCTCATCATCCTTTTCAATCCCTACCATTGATTCCTTTCCTATAGCACCAATAACTTCATCAATATTCATGGCCAATCCCCCAGACTATGATATGGAATCAAATCCTTCTGAACCAGAGGTTGTTTAGCCAAATAATCACTCTCATAGTATGGCCACTTCATCAAAACAGTTTTTTACTATTAATGACATACCCTACCACAAATGGCTAGAAAGACTCGAGGAATTTTATACTTGGTTGAATACTCAAGCCATTATTAATCAGGACAAGTATGATGTTCTTTTCAACTTTGTCACAAGGTTCACAGGTAGCCTTAAACTTTGGTGGCAATCTTTAGTAGAACAAGATCAAATTCACTTCTTGCTCTCCCCAAACTTTGGCCATGCCATTACTCTTTTATATCATTTCTTTGTGGGAAAACCCGTTGACCGCATAGAACTCAAAAGAAGAGAATTTTTTGAAAGGAGATGCTGCTCTCTCTAGAAAAAGAAAAAAAAAACATCTCGATAAGCATTATCATGAGATGCTTAAGCTCTTCTATCAAATTGGGGTCAACGCAAACTTGAAGCATGTTTTCTTGACCCCCATCCCCAAAGAACTATCTCAAATAGTAGAAAGGACCTTTCTGTCCAAACAAAGAAGGATCCAAGATGTTCCACTAGGAGAAATCCAACAAGAAATTCATTTGTGCCTCGAAGAATTGTGTATCAAGCGCCAAATGATCTAGACATATGTTCACGACAATAGAGAACTTGATAGGGCATGTTCTCGCCAGAACCTGAAAATTAAATGCTCCAAGAAGGATTATCATGGTTCTTGCGGAAAATCTTCCAGAAAAAAGAAGCACTTCAAGAAGCTCTGGATAAATAGATCCAGACATGGCTCCAAGCACTTTAGAAGGAAGAAAAAATAGCAATACCTACGCAAGATGAATGATCACTCAGGCCACAAGAAATCAAAACGATGTTTCATCTGCAACCAAAAGGGACACTTTGCTAAAAACTGTCCTCAGGCGAAAAAAGGTCAAAATCATTTGATACATCATATAGAGAATGAAACTGGTATTTCTATTGAAAATGATGATATTGAATCTTTATTCTCCGCGGATCAAGAACCATGTGAACAAACTCTTTGTGTCATTCCTTGTTACCAAACACCCAGTGAAACTGATTCAAATTCAGAATCTGAAGATATCTTCCATATATCTTTGATTCCTTCAGAATATAGCACTGACATATTTTCAAGCCAAACCCATTATTCCCATTTTCCAATAAAAATATTCACTTCAAAGTTTGCTAAACCAATCACTGTCATTGCTCTTATAGACACTAGAGCTACCTCTTCCATCTTAGACACTAAAGTTCTTCCTGAAGAATATTGGACTTCCTATGTCCGATACTTCAATTCTGCTTCAGGAGATACATTCTCTACAAATGTCAGAACCACTTCGATCACTGTCCAGTTTTTTCCATAGTGTTCTATAGCCACAAAGATCTTTGGCTCAAGTCTTCCCAACAAAGATTTAATCATCGGTCGGGACATTATGACTCAAATTTCTCAACTTCGCATCATTCCTGGAAAATGTCTTAAGTATAAAGATCAAATTTCTGAATTTGTCAACATTTAGAGACTTTTTCTCCATTCAGATGAGTCTATTGGATCCGATCATGCGGAAGTTGTTAGAATCTTGTTCGGAATCTCATTCTGAGTTCGCTCAGAAGTGTTCCCATCCTTTATGGAAAAATCCAGAATTATTTGTTCGTCTTCCTTTTAAAAAGAATGAGGATATCAATCCAACCAAGACGAGTCATATGAGAATGAATCCAGAACATCTAGTTTTAGCTCAAAATGAATGCTCAGAACTGTTTCAACAAGGCCTTATTGAGGTCTCACATTCTCAATGGGCCTTCTACGTTAACAAACGTGCTGAGCAAAATCGAGGAAAGATGGGAGTGGTAATTAATTACTAGCCCCTTAACCTTTTCCTTCAAGATGTTAAATTCTCTCTACCTTCCAGAAACTCTCTTTTTGCTGGATTATCCAAGGCCCAAATTTATTCCAAATTTGATCTCAAAGCTGGATTTTGGCAATTGGGCATTCACCCAGAAGACAGACCCAAGACAGGGTTATGTATCCCAAACCAGCATTTTCAATGGAGAGTTCTTCCTTTTGGCCTAAAAGTTGCACCATCTCTCTTTCAAAAGGCCATGTGTCGGATTTTCTAGCCGATCCTCTCAAGTGCAGCAATATACATTGATGATATCCTACTCTACAGTCCTGATGAGCAGTCACACTGCCAACTTCTCGAGTTCGCTGAAATTGTGAAAAAGCACGGAATTATGCTTTTTCAAAGAAAGATGAACATTGCCCAAATAGAAATTGAATTTCTTGGTATGCACTTTAACAAAGGGACATACTACCCAAGGTCACATATTGCTTAGGAATTGCTGAAATTTCCTGAAGAAAACTTCACAATGAAACAAGTTCAACAATTTCTTGAGATAATTAATTATCTTAGAGATTTTGTAGATCTTGCAAAGCTGCTAATCCCATTGTGGATGATACTAAAAAAGAATCCCCCACTTTGGGGAAAATCTCAAACTACTGCAGTTGCTGAACTTAGAGAGATTATGCAGTCTCTTCCTCCGTTACAAATCCCATTAACTAGGAAGAGAATTCTCTAGACTGACGCCAGTGATGAATACTGAGCCAACATCCTATTCGAAGAAATTGATGGTAAGAGACACTGATGTGCCTGCAAAAGTGGTAAATTCTCCCAAGCAAAAATGCATTATCATTCCACTTTCAAAGAAATCTTGGCGGTGAAAAATGGCATAAAAAAAAATTCGAGTTCCATCTCATTGGCCATCATTTCCTAGTAGAATTGGATATGGCATCTTTTCCCTAAATGACCAAATTCAAACAGAAGTAGATTCCAAATTCCCAGCTGCTTCGATGGGCTGAATGGTTTTCAAAATATTCTTTTGAAACCAAACACATTGCTAGAAAGAAAAATGTGCTTGCTGACTTTTTGTCAAGACCAAAAGCCTAGTAGAAATCAACATGTATATCTTGAGGCATGTCTTTTATACTACTCATCACAATGATAAGTACAAAATTGAGAAAGTTAAAGACTGACCAAGCTGGCGATACCCCCCGGAGATCATTGATCAAATCCAGAATGATAGTCTTACTGAAAATCTAGATAAACTCATGTGGCAATACCATGCAAACTTGTTTAGATTCAATGAAAGTTCGATTCTTTATCCTTTTGGATTAAATGCAGATTATCCATTCATACATCCTTTGATTTGGAAAGAAGATGATTTTCCTGATCAACTTCGATGGTTATTATGATATTTAACCAATAAGTACTTAATAGCTATTGAAATTCCAACCAGAAGATTTATTGCCAATCTCACCAAGATATTCAGACTTGGTAGAGGTAAGATTGAAAATGAGAATGACAAAAACCTTTTAGATTTTCTTAATTAGTTTTATCCTCCAACTCACTAGAAATGGCTCTTGGAGAAAGAATTGAGAACCACACAGCCAAACCCTGAAGTTCACACCATTTTGTTTTTCCGAAGACCATGGGCTTTTCTCACTAATAATGGTAACATCATCAAAGCTCCCTTGAGTACAGGAACCTCATCTTATAGACTTGTTCTACATAGTGGAGAAGCTCGAGTTCACAAGTCCTATCTAGGACTTGTTGGTTGCTATGGGCACTAGTATCAAGAACTCCAAAGAATCCTATGCCAGGAAAATAAGACCATTCCTCCAGATGCATGTAATTATGATGTAACCACTACGTGGGATCATTATGATCTAGCATCAGAAGCCAAGGAAGCACTCGAAGAATTTAGACAAGCTGCATCATCACATGATAATGAAATGACAGACACCGGTGACATTGCACAGTCTTCTGAAGACCCCTATGCCAGATGGGGAGGTCCTCTCTCACAAGACCCTTACAGCCAAGGACCTTTGTCCTTATCCCAAGGCATGAACACATCATTCTATACACAGATATCCAATTGGCCTCAGCTAAGCATTCCTAACAAAGATGATGGCACGAACTGGGCTAAAGAAGAAGTATCCCACTGGGCTTACGAGGAAGTATCCGCATTCAGGACACATCAGCTGAACCAGATCCTCTCACCATAAGACCTTGAAGCCCTATAACAAAAATATGATGAACATATTCGGGCAATAGTCCACAGCTCAGATGACTCAGACTATGACTATAATACTCATGACGGACGAGACTGCTGAACAAGTTCGACGTCCGTATAAGTTTACTGTAGCAAGTTTTTGTTCACTTTTACTATAGCAGTAGGCTAGGGAAATTACTATTCATTGTCATTGTTCATACTGTTCAAATAATTCCCTACCGAGATTTTCGGAAGCCTTTGTTTATTTCAAGACCCATGAGTTTGGTCCTTGTTTATGTGTGACCTCTTAGGCTGCGTTTGGCAGTCGGGATAAAATTCGGGATAGGATATGATTTATCCCATCCTACGTTTGGTGCTCGTCAGAACAGGATAAAGTCGGATATAAGAGAGATATGACAGGATAAAATTATCCTATGGGGGAGGTGGGATAAAGGTGGATAGGATTTCTAATGTCCATAATAGGAAAGTTATTTTTCTTGAATAACAAACTTATTAAATTAACAAAATTGAAATTATATTTCAATATAAATAATATTTGAATTCTAATTTAAGAAATTAAAAATAAAAAAAATAAAAAATTATTTTTAATTAATCTTATTTTAATTTATATATTCAACTTTAATTCTATCTCATAATAAACATTCAATCTATAAATTAAATATTTATATTTATTATATATTTTAGGTATTTTTGTATTTTAGGTATGTTAGTACAATTTACTATTTGATAAAATTTTATCAAAGAATGATGAAAGGGGAAAAAAGAAATAATAATGAAAATAAATAAAAAAGAGGAAAAATAAAACAAAAAATAAATAAAAATAAATTAAGAAGTAGTGTTACGAGAGATTTTCACCATCTTTGTTTATGAACATTTAGGTTTATTTATAATAATGTCGTTTATATAAAAAAAAATGTACATGATATGATGTGAACATATCCGACTATAATACTGCGATTCACCAAACAATGGACAAGATATAAAAAAATCCCAGGATTTCATATCCTATCCTATCCAATCCTATCCCGATTAAAAATCCGGACGACCAAACGTAGCCTTATTGCCTATAAAAGGCGAGGAAGATGTAATGTGTTTGACAAAGTCCCTTGAGTAAAGTGAATGTTTTGTGAAATTCTCTCATGGCTTCCTAAACTCCCTCTTTTTCTCCAGCCTGGTAGGATCCTCTGAGAAATGTAGCTCGGATAGTTAGAAATGTTACTATCCTGGTTCTATTCGGGTGTTTCTAGGCTCTAAACTAAGGGGCAGAGTGGTTTTCCTGCTAAAAGGCTGTCCTTAAAGGGCTATAACAAGAGGTTCGCCCACCGTGGGAAGGCATACTTGCAGGAGAACTGACTTCGTCCTCCCTGGTTCTAAGCCTAGGTTTCATCCAGCTCATGTTGGGCCAAACTCAGCCCATAAAGGAAGAGCCCATGAGAGAGGAAGAGCGGTTATTTTTTCAATAAAAATTAATTGCTATATATATAAAAAAGAAAGGGGAAAAAGGAACTGTAAGTTTAGAATTATAGAAAACAGAACAATACGTTCTTTCTCCTTTTTGATAAAATAGTGAACTCTCTTGAAGAATGAAACTACAAGGGCTTCAAATAATTCCTCTGAGATTGTAACGGGTACTTAATTTGTGGCAAACAAGGTATGTCTATCTTAGTAATATGCTTTTTGATTGGTGTTACATGCTCATTGGGTACATTTTCGTGTTTGTTCTTCGATATTCAATCGTTTGAGTATCAGTTTGTTTTTCAGGAATCTGTTTCCTACACATGTTGATGAAGTGTGCCTTTTCTTGGGCAGGTTTATCTTATTTGTTTGATAATATAATCGCATGTTTTCTAAATACCTTTTGCTTTTGTTTTTTTTTGGTTAAACTCATAAAAAAAATTCCAAACTAATATGCTTTTGACAAATTTACTCCGAAACTAATTTTTGAGTCATTAAAAACTCCAAAATAATATACCTGAGACAAATCTATTCTAAACTAATTTTTTGGTTACCAAAAACTCCAAACTATTACACTTGTGAAATATTTACTCTCAGTTAACTTTCGTGAAATTTCATAGTGAAATGCTACACTAGATGATACATGACAATAATTCAATTGAAATGGCAAATTCATGAGAAAACCTATATCAATTTGAGATAAATTTGTTATAGGTATATCGGTTTAGAGTTTTTGGGAACCCAAAAATTAGTTTTAAGTAAATTTGTTATAAGTATACCAGCTTGTAGTTTTGGCGACTCAAAAATTAATTTGAGGTAAATTTGTTGTAGGAAGCGGTGTACTAAAGAATTGGCGATTGCCCAAAACTAAATTGAAATTGATCGGAATCGACCGCTCTCATGAGGGGCGGTTGGGTTCCTAGGTTCTTAATTCTAAACATGAAACCGCTTGCTCACCTACCCAGATCGGATCGGTATATATATAAAAGAAATTTTATCTCAATTACTTAATTATTTTGTAGTTTTTTCGACCAAATATCTATGTACATATATTTATATTCATAGTTATTGGAAATTATTGACTAATTTTATCTCTTAGGTGTATAATAGGATTAACTCCTACTTTTCTTTTTTCATTCTAATAATCTATTTAATTGTTTTCTCAACCAAAACAAAATAAATAAACAAAGAGGAAGGAGACCGACCAAAAAAACAAAGAGGAAGGAAAAAAATCGATTGGAGGTGTCCATAAATGTTACGGCGCCTTGTCATTGTGAGACGAAATTAAGAGCTAACGGGTCATTTTTAGAGTTAGGTCTCTCCTTAACCATTCCCATTATCAAATTAGGTGGACATTGAAAAAAAATGGATCAAGCAATTAATGTTTTAACTTCTGTGGAGGTTAGGACTTTTAAGATGGAGTCAATTCTTCACATGTTTCCGGTGTCGAGAAATCCTAAGAGATTACACTATAACCTTCAAAGAAATTACGTTTTTAGCTAATGAGTATAGTTTATTCGTTCTGCTCTATAATTTTCAATTCTTAATCAAGATCAAAGATTCACAATTCAACCCAATTATAAGGCTGAACAAACTTTGGTGCTCTAAATAGAAACTAAATTCACCATGATATTAATTGATGAATGCAATTTTATAGGGATTGTAGATCGGTACTATGGACCCACTCGAGAGTTGGACTAGTGATCTAGTCCAACTCTCGAGTGGGTCCATAGAATCAACCAACAGGTCTTGGTTTCAATTTTTTAGAATCGATCCTTAGTGGGGCATTTCCGATTTTAAGGTGGGAATTATTCACTTGGATCATGCTCACTCCTAATTATAGGTGTACCAATTTAGAATTTTCCGTAACATAAAAATTTATTTCTATATTTGGAAAAATGGCATGGAATGAAAACGACATGACTACTCTCTCTGCAAATGTTACTATGAAGGTACCACACTAACTATAAAATATACGAATTAAAGTTGTCACTCATAGTACCACTTCCAAGTTCCAATCTATTAATTCGTGGGAGGTGAGCCGTTCCCAAAGCCCCATCCAAGTGCCAAAGGATATGAGCCATTCCATCAAAGCGAAATACATGCCCTACCATCACAAACGGTTTATTTCATGACCATCGACCCATAACACTTGGCTGCCGACCCCACGCATGTTGCATGTTTTGATTTATCCACCACATAATAGGGATCACAATTTTTCGAGATTTGAAAGAAATACTCATTATTTCATTTTTAAACTATGAATCTAATTTAGAATAACTGTACATAAGTCGATGAAATATCATTCATGTGCTCGCTATTCTCTATGTTTTTTTTTTTTTATATTAATATCATACACTTGTATTGTGTTAAAGACGAATAAGATGTATGCTCTTGAATAATTATAATATGAAGTTCTCCTAAATCAAGTCATCTAATATGGACATTGAGGATTCCAGGAGGAGCTGAAAAGTCTTTTCTCTCTCCCCTCTCTCTTTTCTCTCCATCATTTTCTTCAACCTTCAGTCATGGGGTAGAGTTTGAGCTAATTTCACACTCCCCTCCCCCTTTTGGTGATTTTGTTTGTATTTTATTATTCTTTTCTTGCTTTTTCTTTTCTGTCCATTTAGATTTGGGAATTCTATTCGTTGTCTAATTCTTGATTTGAGAGTTTGAACTCTCTTGATCTAATTCTAGAATTGGTTGCTATTTTCTCCTAATTTAGATATGAGAATTTAATAAATATGCTTTTGGGGATTTAATGCCCCTTTGCTCTATTTTTGTATAGGTTATCTACTTCTAGTTTCAATGGTAATTCTCAAAGTTTTGTCATTTTCAGATTTGTTCTTCCACATGTTAGATTTGTTTTTATTCAACCTATTTTGGTTATCTCTGTATGGCGACATGCAGAGAAAACCGAACTTAAGTGCGCACCACCAATTGGCAACATTATAGTTATTGGAGAAGAAATTTCCAACGTATGCTGATCACTTACAAAGACACGAAATCCAATGATCGGCCATCGATATGATCTTATGAAACGAGTCTGTTTCGATTTACTTTGTCATGAAAACTATGTGTTTTTGTATTCTTTTGAATCAATGCAATTGTCTTTCAACAAAAAAAATATGAACATCGAGTAATTCAAGGAAAAAGATTAAGTCCATAATTTCATTGATTTTTTATGAGTAATACTTCAAAGAAGATAAACATCTTATTTGGGTCATGTTTGGATCGGATTTGCTAAATTTCGACCTATTTATTTAAATTGGCAATGCAGATGATGTTCCGGTAACTTTAAAAAAAAAAATTCGCGTTTATTGAGTTTTTCACATGCCTATTCAATGAATCGTGTTCAAGTTAAGATATTTATACTCAAATTGGCACCATCAGAAACATGACTTTTTGTCACCCTTACTCCAACCCGAACAGGCCGGTGGAGTCTTCGCTTCAACCATAATACAAAAATGGAAAAGAGAAAACACAGCCAAAAACCAAATATCCAAATCCAAAACAGGAAACGACCGAGTCACGTGCGAACGCAACACCGGCTTCAGTCAGTAGTGCACCAATGGAATTAAAGGTCAATGCGAAACCAGGAAGAAGGGGATTTTCGACGGAATATTACGGTTGAGCCACCGAACCAAAGCCGCGCCTGGACGCCTCGCTCCACACGCACCCCCTCGGCCTTCTCTCCGAAAACGATTTCCGAGTCACAGAGCAAAACGGTTCAGAGAGAGACGGAGACGCAAGAAGTCGCCATCAAATCAAATTCCCAATTCACAGAGAGAATTTCGAGCACACCTTCTGTCAAATCTACGAGGAGCTGCTATGGCGATTCCTGAGGGTTTCTAGGGTTTTTGTGGGCGGACGAGGAGGGGAGGGTTTTCTCGATGGAAATGCCCGGGAGGCGATCCAACTACACTCTGCTCAGCCAATTCCCCGACGACCAGCTGCCCGCCGGAGCTCCTCCTCCTTACTACGAGTCCTCCCTCTCCGGCGACAGCAAGAGCAACGCCAAGGGGAAGGCCGAGAGGGGCTTTGATTGGGACGCCGCTGGCGATCACAGGGGCAACCGGATCGGGAGCTTGTACGCTCCGATCCCGTTGCAGAGGGAGTCGAGCGGGAGTAGCTTCGGCGAGAGCTCGTTCTCGGGGGAGTACTATGCGCCCACTTTGTCGACTGCGGCTGCCAACGATATGGATGTGTTTGGCTATGGGCACGAGGACGTGTACAGAATTGGGGGCGGCGGTGTGGGAGGGGAATTAAGGGTGAAGGGGATGGATGTGGCGGTGGCTGTGGCGGCAGGTGGTGGAGGATCGTCTTCAGGGAAGAGCTGGGCTCAGCAGACGGAGGAGAGTTATCAGTTGCAGTTGGCTTTGGCGCTCAGGCTTTCGTCCGAGGCCACTTGCGCTGATGATCCAAACTTTTTAGATCCTGTTCCCGATGAGTCTGCTTCGAGGTCTTCATCTTCAGGTTCAGCTGAGGCAGTGTCACATCGCTTCTGGGTACTTTTTTCTACCTTTTCCATCGTCCTCATGTGAATTTAGTTACTCTGTCATCTGAAGTGGATATTCGATTTCACCCACCAATTTCTTATCTGCGTTGGCACTGAAATTATTTTTGGTAATCGTGAATATAGAATGTTGATTTTTGGAGTGTGTGGAGTTCAGTGACCTTCAATTTTGAAAACATCTTAACGGAGTAGATTTGTAAGTGTGGTTTATACTCTGGTGGAGTATCTTGTCCATCATCAGTATGAGCTTAAGTGTAGTTTATCAATCCTTTTGTTTTTGATAAAAGTGTAAGAGTATTTTAAATTCAGACACTCATTCAGTGCTTTGTTTATAATCAGGCATTCATCATTGTCCTTGGATATAGAATTCTATAGAGGAAAATGGACACGGTTGAGGGCCTTTGGTTTTATAAGTGTTATCTTCTGTTGGAGTTTTATCTCCATCTTCATTTCATAATTTCTTTTGTTTATCATTCTTTAAATGGTTAATAGAACTGAGGCTCATCTTTAACAAGACATCACCAACAAACGTAATTATTTTTCTTCTTCTTTCTTTTTTTCCCCTCTATATATGTCTGTCCTCGACCCTTGTACATTTTAGCAAGCATTGTCTTACCTGGATAATTATGTGTAATGAGTTGTAGCAAATAGTTTATGATTTGGCCACAAACTAGGATAATATTAGTTTAGGTAAGATGAAGCTCTCACTTGATCCTGTTGTTGTGGAAAACATACTTTCAAATTGATATTAGGTCTGATTTGTTTCAGATTAATTGCCTCCCAATTCTAAGTTAGCAAATGTGAGCACAGAATGGAAAGCTTTGTATTGGAAGTTGGTCCGAACTTATGATAAAAATTTTAGTCCATGTTAGGCTTTAGTTTTCAAAAGAATGCCAAGCTCATGCTCATCCTCCCTAAAGCAGCCCACCTGTGGACCGTATTAGAAGTTAAGCTTGAGTTCACAAACAGGATCATGGGAGGATCCATAGCATGAACTTTCTTTTTCGTTTCTTTGTTTTTTTTTTTTTTTTTAAGGGTTGGGGGGGGTTGTCAAAAATGTAGTATGGGTGATTCTGTCCATATGTTACGATATGTATGATATGGCACTTATGAAATATGCAAATTGTGTAGATACTTCCATTACATATGTATCTTGATCTATACTATGTATAAACATGATCATCTTCTCTAGATACTATTGCTTTACAGTTTGTTGGTTACTTGTGATGTATTAGTACTGTGTAGGCATATTTACCTTATTACAGGAAATAATTTGACATAATGAGGGAACCAACCTTTTTCTCAGTGATTTTCTAACAAATTTTAGTTTGCTGATATATTTTTTTCTATTTGGGGTTTTCCCTAACATCAAGTTTTTGGCCTTTCTAGGGCTAGGCATGCAATCTTAGCTTAATTTTGGTTAGAGAAGTACCATGTTATAGCAATAGTGAGATGACTTCCGCCAGCATAGGAAGCTTTGATGGAGTTTGTTGCCTTTTCTAGTATCACCTTGCATCTGGAGAGGGGTGGCTGTACAAAAATGTTGTCTGGGCATACATTGTACCCTTTCCCAGTCTTCATGCGTTGAGCATTCATGCCTATTTGTGGCCTTTTCTTTTATTTTTTTTGTTTGGGTATGGTAGGTAGGGCTGGAGTTGTCAAACAGGCAAGATGCAAGATGAATTAGAGTCTTTGGGTGAAGAATGGATATGTTCCTTCTGTACAGTTAATTTCTATTTTCATGGACGGTCTCACAAATTTATTTTTTGGGAGTTGGGATCACGAAGACTAAATCTTGTGGGATGCTATTGGTGGATTCATGTCATGGCATGGTAATGGCCTTAATATGAAAGACGTCGATTTTTTTATGCAGTTCTATACAGACTTCCAAGATAGTGTCCCCAACTATAAATTCATTTATAAGCACAGCAATTTGATAATGAAACAAGAAGGAAAGACTTGTCAACATAAAGAGAACCGAGATGGGTGCATATGTTGTAAATACTAATCCTTTAATCACAGCATGCTTCCTTTCCCTTAATTTCTGAAACTTGTGGCTATTGAATCTTATGTTAGAAAGTTCAAATAAATGGAGAATGAATCTTCTCAAAGTGTTGTTTTGCATGAGTGTGATTAGCCCATTTAACTTGATTGTCTTATCTCTGTCTTTGGAAGACCACTATGACAAGTTATTGTTTTGGTATAGTTTCCTCTTCTTCTAGTTTTTCTACTTCCTTTCTTACATTCCTTTTGGTTAATTGATGCATGCTTATGTAGTCATTATTGTTGCTCAAGTTTCTTTTGTCATAATGCTCTAATTGTTTATCAGGTAAATGGCTGCCTGTCATACTCTGACAAAATTCCTGATGGGTTTTACCTTATACATGGGATGAATCCTTATGTGTGGACAGTATGTACGGATTTGCTGGAGAATGGTAGAATTCCAACAATTGAATCTCTCAAGTCTGTCGACCCTTCCACCAACTCTTTGATGGAAGTGGTTCTGATTGATCGGCACAGTGACCCAAGCTTAAAAGAATTCCAGAATAGGGTTCTTGGTATATCTCGTAGTTGCATAACCACTAAAGAGGTTGTGGACCAACTTGCTAAGCTTGTTTGCAATCTTATGGGGTATGTTTCAAGTTTCTAACCTGGTCTTGCTATAAATATATCTGGATATGATTGTTTCTATTGATTTAATCACTCTCTATTACTGGTCTTGAAGGGGCTCAGCTTCGGGGGGAGAGGATGACTTAATTTCAATTTGGATGGAATGCTGTCATGAACTTAAGGATTGCTTAGGATCTGTTGTTGTTCCAATAGGTAGCCTCTCAGTTGGTCTCTGCAGGCATCGCGCCTTACTTTTCAAAGTAAGGTTTCCAAATATCTATGATGCATTATTTTGATATGGTTTAGGCTGTATTTTGATAAACATGAGCTGACCCTTTTTTATGATAATATGGTTTAATCACACTGAATTTTGTTTTTAATACCTTTGATGTAGCAAATATTGTTCTTTAGCCATTCTTAGAGGTCCATATCTAATGTTCAGGTTTTATATGAAATTTGGTAAACCATTTGGGTCTTTTTTATCTATCCTTTATGAGTTATAGAGATGTGTCCTCAATTTAACATTTATTTAAGTTAGAATAGAAGTTCTGATACACTTGACATGTATATTTGTAGGTACTCGCTGACATGATTGATTTACCATGTCGAATTGCAAAGGGATGCAAATACTGTACAAGAGAGGATGCTGCATCTTGTCTCGTCCGTTTTGGATTTGAAAGGTATTTTTTTATTTTTATTCTGTCATGTTGCTATATGTAGATCTGGAGAACAGTCATATAAGCAAGCTTTTTCTCTCATGATCACATTGGGATTGATATAGCTGACCCACTTGGTGGATGAAGCTTGGTTTGTTGCTGTTGTTGTTGTTCATAAACTAGATCATCACAGAGTAGTCATAAGAGGTAGGACTATACCAATCGCATATGACAAAATTATATTTCAGTATCATATGAAAATTTAACTAATTGAAGTCAATGCTAATTTAGATGTACTTTTTGAATATAAATATTTGACACAACTATCTTGACGACCAATTAATAGCATTTTTATGTACTAATAGGACCTCCTGCTTAAGGCTTATATATATATTACGATTCTTTAATTAGAAAAAAGAAAAAGAAAATTTCAATAAGAACAATCATATTGATGTAGTGTTCCAATCAGGTTCCAAAATCTAGTAAATGAAGATAGGGAAGATCTCCATCAAGATTATCCAATCCAGATATAAGAAAGATATGTTTCTCCATTCTTAACCTGCAAAAATTAGTTAACCAATGTTATAAACTGTTTAATGGAATTTTTGAAGTACTATACCCATGTACCTAGAGAGAGTAAAATTTATTAGTTGAAACTTCATAAACTCGCAGAACAGAAAAGAATGATATTAGAGAGTTGAGACTTTTTAAAATCACTTTTTTCTACTTACAAATGGGAATTGCTTAGAGTCTATTTTGAGTTCTTCAAGATAGTTTACTTGGATTTTTGAATTACCTCACATCTTGAGAGGAAACAAAATCTATCACCTCTTTCAATCAAAATAACGAACTATAGGAAGAGGAAATTTTCAGCCAAATGAAGTTAAAAAAAGTTTGTAAAAGTAAGAACATGTGGATAAAGAGCCATTTGAAGTAGAAAATAACTTCTTAAGAATGTTTGGCTATTACGGATGTTGGACGTTCATGCTTGCTTCTTCACGACTTTCTGTATTTGTTCCATCGACAAAAATAGGGAAAAATGAGAGAAGTTGGAGACCAAGTGTTGGAGGAAGACGAGAGAACAAAGACAAATTAAGATATGAGAAATGGTAACAATGGGAAGAGAGATTAATGCAATAAAAATATTAAGAAAGATGTTAAAAAGGATGAATAAATTATTACCTTAATGGAGATTAATTGGGCAGGCGATAATACACCTTAAATTTGGTAACAAATTAATGAAATAAATTACCAGGGATGATTAATGAAACAATTAATTAGGAATAAACGTTAATATTCAAGAAGTCCATGTACATTGTATCTGAATGACAACAAACTTGAGTTTAAGAAAAAGATTATAAATGTTGAGTTTGCCATAGATTAGAGCTTGTTAAAATTGTTTAGAATGGCTAAGTCCCTCGAAAAGCTTTTTTTAATTAATATTATAGATTGAGATTGCATTTTCATCTTTGATCAGTGTATTGTTGAGCAGTGAATGTCAACTGATTAATAAAGTATTACGAGCTTCCCTCCTGATGGTTTCATATTTGCCTTGCAGTTTTTAATGCTGAGATTCATACAGCTTTGCTTAGTCTTGCATTTTTCAATCCATTGTCATAGGAATGGAGAGTTTTGCTGTCTCCTATGCATATCATTATCTTGGAGAAATGGTGGTGACTTTTGATGAGCTGGTTTCTTCGTGGCAGGGAGTATCTTGTTGATTTGATTGGGAAGCCTGGTCATTTGTGTGAGCCTAGTTCTTTGCTCAATGGACCATTATCCATCTCAATATCATCACCACTACGGTTTCCGCGTCTTAAACCTAGTGACCCGACAATTGATTTCAGGTCATTAGCCAAACAGTATTTTGCGGATTGCCAGATGCTTAATCTTGTGTTTGATGATCCTTCAACAGGTAGTAAAGTCTCACCTTTTTGGCTGCAAACTCTCTTTTCCTTCTCAGATGTTGATATATTTCCATACTTGTCATAGCTAGTGTTCATGGAATCACAAAACTAAGCATAAAACAAGAGGGGTCTAAAGGTGGTATTATGCTTACCGGTAATAATTTGTTGCCCACATATTCTGGTTTCTTTGCATTCTTTCAAGAGAGATTTTTTCTGCCTCTCATTTTGTGCAGTATTCCATTTATTTATTTATTTTTTATTATTATTATTTTTGCTGGTGTTATAACTTCATTGATGCCATCCATTAGGTGATTCGCTTATTTGATTTCCATTGTGGTTGCTGAGGGTCCATAGAGGATATGTTTTAGAAATCAGTCTGCCAAAATGCAGATGCTATAAAATAGAGTTAGTATTGTACTTTATATGTCCCTGAAACTGACAGTATGCTATATGGAACACTTGCATTTCTATAGGCTACTTAGATAATAATCTTGATGTGCCTTCCATGCTGCAAACAGATGGTTGGGTTCTCAACATCTGCTTATCTTTTACATATTTATCTCTGAATCCTCCGTCTGAGAATACGGATGCAAAGAAACTCTTTTCTTTGATTTCTCTCATTTTTGTTTTTATGTTTTTGATAAACTAAAGAGCTAGTTTTATTTAAATGGTTCTGTTTCAAATGGATCTCTTTTTTTTTTTTTGTTACAACACTTGCTTGTGATTACAACTAGAGGGCTAAAAATTATATGTATGCTGCCAACCATCCAGAAGTCCCCCTTAGCTCCTTATAGGGTGCAATTATAGAGGTTGTTGGGCTGCTGCCGGAGACTAGCTTCTTAGCCACTCTCTCCTAGTTCAACAGTACATTGGGACTGCTAACTTTCTTCTTATTATACCATCATTCATTCTCATGTTTCCTCCTTTTTCAGACTCTAATATAGTTCTCCAAAGTTGTTAGCATCCTATTGCATTGGGCGACTGGTCATTGGGAATCAGCAGATAGTTTGCCTGTCTGATTCCTCCATTCCTCCCTGTCTTGATCCCTTCACTCACCTCCCTCTCCTTCTCTCTTTATAGTCTCTGGTACTTTTCTTTCATAGATAGGGAACATTGTCATGAAAATATTACAGAGAGCTAGTATTTTCTGTATATCATTTGTAACTAAAAGGAAACAAAACCTTCATGTGACTGACCTTTTTCTGGCATGGCAAGAGACTCATATCATGACTTTTTGCCACTATGGATAGTGGGCTTTGAAGAAACCTTTTTCTTACAAAGCTTCCTCTTCAAAATGCCCGTGAACTGCTAAAATGATCATAATTCCATTTCTAGGGTAGTCAAAATTTTCAGGTTGCCCATATTTGAGAGAGTAGTAGGAAGCTGTGTCATTATTTTACAGTACAATACGAACACTTGGCTAATCTAGCATGCTAGACCCCACTCACAAGCCATTCATTTGCCACTATAGGTATTGTTGACGAAGATTTGTCCAGAGTTCCTATGTATCTGCAGTCTGATACAAGGGACATGGAAAGAAGTGGCAACATTCAAAGCTCGAGTAGCAGTGATGAAAACCCACAGTTGCTGCTGCATGAAAAGGCTGCCGAACCAAGTGCTGAGGAAGCTGATTCCCAACAATTTAAGTCTTGCAGACCTCCACAAAATATTGTACATTCTGCAAAAATTGGTGGGGATCCAATTCCCCGTAAGAACATCCCTCCAAGTGGGCATCCAGGTTCTCGACCATTAATAGCCAGGCCTGATCCAAGAGTGGATGCCTCTAGAGGTTCAAGGTTTGCCGATGAAGTATCACTTGATATAGAGGATCTAAAAATTCCTTGGAGTGATCTTGAATTAAAGGAGAGAATCGGAGCAGGTATTGTTACCCTTTTTGGTCGAATAGCATTTCAGATATTCAAGTATTAGTTAGGTGGTTCAGCCAAAAAAGTGTTAGTATGGTGGACTTCCCTTTCTGCACTTTTGGTACATCCAAATTTTGGCAAGAATTGGTTTTGGATCTGATCTGGTGTCACTGCAGGGTCCTTTGGAACGGTTCATCGTGCTGACTGGCATGGATCGGTAAGCAAATTACCTTGGCGTCTCATCTTTGGGAATGTGGAAGAAAAATGATATATTTGAATGTGGCGTCAGTAGTTTATGGTTCCTCATGAGTGTCCTTGCAGTAGTATGTTCAGTACATAAACACTTCATTATTATCTAAAAAAGAGTGGTTTAGTTAGGCTGGTGAAGGCCTCAATGAAAATGGTAATGATGCTTCAATTAGAATGGTCCTTTTGCAGTTCAAAGCCATAGTCATTAAATTTTGCATAGGGTGATAAAATGTGTGACGTATGCATGGCACCTGCAGCAATATACTGTTGTTTCTTGTATTGTCAACTGTGTAATAAGGCATGAACAGGCGTTGATGTTTGCTTGCATCAGGGTTCATCTCATTGTGGACCTGCCTTCTCACGTTATCTGTCATGTAGTGTAGTGCCATCGGGATATTTTTAAGAATTTTCCATTTAGTTTAGCAATAGGTTATCTACTACTTCATCTGGCAAATTTTTCTCTTTATTTCCAGGAAGTTGCAGTGAAGATTCTCATGGAACAGGATTTTCATGCAGAACGCTTTAAGGAATTTTTGAGGGAGGTATGCTGCAACTTAGGTTTGCTATTCGTTGTCAATGTATTTGAAAGATTACCCTTCTCTGTAGTTATCTAAATTCTGGTTTTATTTTCTACTTTTATGTTCACTTTTTTGGTGATCACCAGGTTGCCATAATGAAACGGTTGCGGCATCCAAATATAGTTCTCTTTATGGGTGCAGTCACCGAGCCTCCGAAATTGTCCATAGTAACTGAATATTTATCAAGGTTTAATTTTCTTTGGAGTTATCCACTTGCAAAAGTTTGTATAATTGTAAATTTGTGATTTTTACTGTGGGAAGTTTCATTTATTTTTATATAATATTGCAGGGGTAGCTTGTACAGGCTTTTACATAAACCTGGCGCGAGAGAAATATTGGATGAGAGGCGTAGGTTGAACATGGCACTCGATGTGGTATGCAATCATTAACTCGGTTTTGCAGATTTTTAATTGATGTTATGTGCTGTCTTCATTGTATTTCTTTATGATATTCTCCTTTGGTTTGCTGTTTATCCAATGATATTCCTTTTTTTATCAGGCAAAAGGAATGAATTATCTTCACAAACGCAATCCTCCAATCGTTCATCGTGATCTGAAATCTCCAAATCTTTTGGTCGACAAAAAGTATACAGTTAAGGTGGGACTCAGATTTTCTTCAGGTCATGAAAGATGCCTATTTAGTTTCCTTGTTGCATTCAGACAGGTTTATCGGGATGATTTGTTTACTCTCTTTTAAAAGTTGTCCAGGGGAAGAGGGGGTTTGGCCACTAGGATTGGTCTGGGACTTGGAATTATGGACCAATAAGTTTTACTGAGTCAAAAAAAGAGACGTCCATTCAAAATGACCATTCTGCATCGATGCTTAAGTAGTTAATTTCTTCCAATATTTATCTGTCTACTGGTTCAAAAGATCCTCTTGAGTCATGAATTCTTTACTGATCACATTTTAATCTTCATTGCCTTTCTGATTTGTAGGTTTGTGATT
Source organism: Eucalyptus virginea (assembly GCA_014182375.1). NCBI lineage: Eukaryota > Viridiplantae > Streptophyta > Magnoliopsida > Myrtales > Myrtaceae > Eucalyptus > Eucalyptus virginea. The sequence continues at coordinate 24,845,244 of CM024524.1, read as the reverse complement.
TTGGTCTTTCCCGTCTTAAGCCAAGGACATTTCTCTCATCAAAGTCAGCAGCAGGAACTGTAAGTAGTGTTATGCTTGAGATTCCATAAAGTATTTGAATCATGTTCAGCCTTTTCTCTCTCCCTGCAATCATGGTCGATAATTGATGGTTTTGATTGCATTTTGTTAGCCTGAGTGGATGGCACCAGAAGTTCTCCGTGACGAGCCATCAAATGAAAAGTCGGATGTTTATAGCTTTGGAGTAATCTTGTGGGAGCTTGCAACACTGCAACAACCGTGGAGTAATTTAAATCCTGCGCAGGTCTGTTTGGTGAAACTATTCAAGATTTGAGAATTTAGTGGAAGATTCGAGATATAGAACTATTTCCTTAAATTTAAAGATGAAGGAAAACTTTGAAGAGAAATGATCTTTTCCTGATCTCACTGAACATTTGTTGCTAGGAAGAGGAGGAAACTATATGTGGTATGTTTTTTCTTCATTGAGTGAAATAGGACAAATAGAATAGCTATTTCATGGTAAATAGAATAGAGTAAGGAATAGGCTAAGATTGGTCGAGCAGGAGGAGCACAAACATAAAGTCATGAGCCTTCTGGCGCATTTTTAAGACTCCCATCTCTCGATATCACACTTTCCATCAAATTTAGAGGTGACATGGATCCACAAAATCTTGAGTGATAGCTGATTTATCTTTGATGTGGATGACATATTTTGTAGCTCATTCGATTCTTTTTAGGTGCTTCTACTGAAAGTGGATATATTTTTCTTATCCAGCTATCATGTGAAATGCTTATTTTTTCACTTTTAGGTTGTGGCGGCAGTTGGTTTCAAGGGGAGAAGACTTGAGATTCCACGAGATTTGAACCCTCAAGTGGCTTCTATTATTGAGGCCTGCTGGGTCAGGTGAGTACTCCTCCCCCCCAAAAAAAAAACCCCCACCAAAAAATGTGGGTAGGAGGGGATGTGCTTGCATTGGGTAAATGATATATATGTATGTATGTGGAGTTGGTAAATCTAGGGTGAGTTCTCACGTTACCGACTAGAAATTATTTGTGCTTAATCCAAGACAAAAATTACTCAATTGCAGTGAACCCTGGAAACGGCCATCTTTCTCCAGTATTATGGAATCTTTGAAGCCATTGGTCAAACCTCCATTGCATCAACAAAGTCATGTAAACATGCCGCTAATTACCTAGATGAGTGCTGCTTGAGGAGTGTTGATATGACTTGGGACTTTTTGGGGTGACGCCCAGCGGTCATGCAAACGCTGTGACCCTCTGCGGTGCGCTTCTTTCGCATCATTTTCCCTATGTCTAATCATTTATTTAGCTCAACAGAATTCTCACATCTTGAAAAGGGGAAGTGTAAAATCTGAAATTGGCTGCAAAGTCATAATCCTAATTCATGTTTGTAAGTTCACACTTTCCTAAGAATAAGTAACCAATGATGATTGGATACTGTGCAAGCAAAGAAAAAGGACAGCCTGCAATTTCCTTGTTTTTTGTTCCAGCTCATGCCATGCAGTCGTGTGACCTCTGAGATGTGAGTGTGGCCGCTTTCCAAAAAGTCTTAAAGCTATGAATAGGGGTGGCTGTTGATATTTTAGTCAGTTGGGCTCTTTAAATGAATAGCATGAGCAATGTCTCTTGTAGTTTTTCTTAGGACACATTAGACTCCTGCAGGAAAATCTTTGAGGCCGTATTTTACCTACTCGTTTGCAAGTTGCGTTGGCAATTCTCAAATATACTATTGGCATCTATTTGCTTTAAGATCTTGTTAGCTCGAATTTCTTGATATGTCCTTATGTCCTAACGTGTCCCTTTTTGGCTATTTGCAGGATCTTTCTTGTACATGTCTCTTCGTCATCAAGGATTCTGACTATTACATTAAGGTCGCCCCAACATAGTTATGATGATTATTTTTCTGATTCCCGTCAGAATATTATTATCGAATTCTGTCATATCATATTGGTAAAGATGTATAGTTATTCCTCGCATAATTTTGTATGTAAAGGTTGTATCTACAATTGTTGATTGAGGGAACACTTACGACGGCAAGAGGTTGGAGCATTTTGCTTAAGCCGAATTCTTCTCTGTTCTTGTGGTTGTTTTTACTTAATAATACTGTTTTTTCCTCAGAAAGTCTCATTTTGCGTCAGGCCCTAAGACAGGATTTGCTGGAAGGTGTTGCCAATACTACCTGTAAAGACTAAGTTCAAATTTGGTGTCCACCTATTGAAAGTTCAAAATTAACCTTGGGAAAATAATGCTTCGTCAAATTTCTGACCTAAAAGTCGGTTAAAATTGCCATATGACATCTGGAAACCACCCGACCGATAGTTTGAGGAAGTCAGACATTTCATCCATGCACATGCTGGAGTTGAGGGAAGCGTCCCGTCAGAAACCACTTTTTGAGGAAACACAAACAACATGAGTTGGACAATTGAGTCCTAGTCAACGTAGAAAAATTATTCTGGTTCAATCGAACTCAATAGATTGCGGAGTCTCATTTGATGTGTCTATCTCAACTCGAAAAACGCTTAAGTTCTGAAAGCAGATTCAGATTTATACTGGCGTGTCACAGGCAGTTTGATGTTGGGAAAATAATTTAGTCTGTCCTAAATATATTATTCGGACATTAATTCAGTCATAAATTTTTAATGTTTTTAATTGAGTCTTAAATCTTTATATGAAATTTTAATATAGTACTTGTCGTGACCTAAATTTTTGGTGAACCACCTAAAATTTGGCTAATGGATTACTAAATTCGCTAATGCATTACTTTAGCTCGGGCTCTCCCAAGCCTATATTAATTCGCGACTTACGTTCAAATTTTTTTAACATTCAAATGAATTTTATCTGGTCGATTAGAAACCCAAGTATAGTAATGAGAGATTTTCTTTACTCCTACGAATCAGAGATTATGAGTTCGGGGACTTGGTTATGCTAAATTTTTCTAACGCCTTTTCGGTACCTTTATATTATTTTGAAAAAAAAAAATGGTGTAGGTAGCTTGAATTGATTTTAAGCTATTTCCCTAAGGTGTAAGGTGTTCATACGTGTACGGTAACCATTAATTTAACACCCAAATAAAGGATAAATAAATTATAAGACTTACCTCATAACAATGAAAGCATTTGCAATGTTAAATCAGAATTCACATTGACAATCTTAGATATGATTTCTAATTAACACGCAGTTACTCCAAATTTTTAGGATTATCCCTTGTTTAATAAAATCTAATCTATATGCAATGTAATTTAACCAAATAACCTAATTCTAATGACGGACAATTTCTAATTAAATGAACCTGGCAACAATCACTAAATGACGTGCATTTCATGAATTTTATATGACATGCGCATGATATTTTTGTATTTTTTTTATAAAAGTTCGTAATTAAAAATTATTAACAATAAAAATCTAACTAAAGTGAGATATTATCTATTTTAAGTTAGGAAATAGATTAATCTCAATCCTATCTTAACTTAGAAATTTATCTCGACATGCAATTTAATTCCAAGATATTATCTAACCTAGATATCATCTAAACATGCATTCTAATATAATTAAAAAGGTATCTAACTATTCTATCATGCAATTTTATATAGAAAATCAAATATAATCTACATGATATGCAAATGCAATCTTTTTTGTATTTTTGGGATAAATAAAGCAATTAAAAGATAAGCATCAAATCATTCAGAATCATCAAAGATATCATACATCGTCCGAATTAGGAAACAATATCTAAATCAAACTTGATTATTTCGCTAATAAAATCAATAAATTGATATTAAACCTTAAAGATTAAGATATCAATTTTATTTTTGCGTAATTAATTATTCCATCTAAGCCTTATAGATTGAATAAAAAATCGGCGTGCAGTTGCGGATTAGGCAAATAAATCCTAATTGGGTAATGCGTCTATAATTTAGATATGCACGTAAGATATTGAAAAGCGTATATTAGGCAATAAAATATCCAAATATACTAGAGATGTGCATCTTACCTAACTTAAGGATATTCTTTTCAAATGTGGACCGAACGCGATCGAACCGGGATCACAATCAGCTCCTCGGGCGGAGGGCAACAATCGGAACAACGAGGGGGGTGGTTCTCACGGTAAGCTGCTGGTTGTCGCCCTGGCTTGGTGAAGGACTCGCCGGAGCATCGAGGATTGTCAGTATCGCTGGACCAATCTGGTGGTGCCGAGCAATGATGATGGGTCGACAAATTTTTGATGGGTGCCTGAAGCTCCAGGAGATGGGCCTAGCTCACGAAGGCTCTCTTGCACTTTAAACTAGCATGGTCCTTTCGACCGGGTTCACGTGTCCCTTTGACCCAAATAACTTGCACGCACGCAAATTCCACACGCAAGCAGTGGAAAAGAAATCTTCAAATTTAAAGCCAGGCCTTTGCCGAGAATCCTTCGGTTTGTTGCCGTAATTATGTGAATTTTGAGGCTCGCCAGGAAGCTGCTGAGATTGCTGGTTGCGGTGAGCGACGTCGCTGGACGAAGGAGCGACTGGTCTGGTGCGTCAGTGAAGGTGCTTCGCTGGAATTGCAGGTTTAGCGATGAGGGCTCGCTAGTGCAGCTCACAGTGGCCGGTTGGAGAAAGACGGCGTTCAAGGTGACAACGACGAAGGGCAGCACCGTCGGGGATAACCTCTTTTTGTCCTTCTCTATTGTTTTCTTCTGTCTCTTTTCTTTGCTTCCACTGAAGACTTTGACCGAGCAACCTCTTAGGCCACTTCTATATCTCAAAAGAAACAAGAAAGTGGCATCTTCTAACACGTAACGGATGATGAAACCGTGGAATAATTGCAATAACGTGCCAAAAAAAAAAAAAAAACGTGATGAGCAGCGGCTGATTGAATGCGACGCAGGGCTGAGATCTCGTTGGAAGTGTCAACCCTGCTGCGAAATGTGATGTCACGGCTAGCCGCCGAGGACAATGAATGGGGTGGGCCTGGATCAATGACGCATAGGCATGAGGCAAGGAGCAGTTTCAAGCTCGCGCTGCAGGGCGGTGCGGCAACGAGATGTCTTGGCCAAGGCTTGGCTAAGAGCTCCCTTTCTCTCCTCTCCTCTCTCATGTGTGGTCGCGTATATCAATCGTGAAGCCCCCCTCTTTCTTGCATGAGAGCTCTTCCTTTTAAATGCAAGACTACATGGGATCCCCAGGAAGAGAAGGTGATCTGCTTTCGTATTGTGGATGCATTGAAATATATTCCTTTGATTTTTTTTCCTTTCGGAACTTGTACCTTTAGCTATGCAAATATATTTATTTTCCTTTTAAGCCCAAGTCACGTCCTTTATTTCCTGCAAACACGAGAATCGGCCGCTGCGAATACTCGAAGGGTTACGCTCATATTGAAATATTCTGCCGATTTCCTGCTTCTTCCATTCCTCTTATTACTTTGCCCGTATTGTGTGAATCGGACCAGAGAATCATGCGTAAATTCTTTCCTCTTAAAATAATGTTGGTCAATTTCTTGCCCCCCACGTTGACCGAATTATGGCCAAGTGCATAATTTTCCTTCACGTGGATGGGCTTCCCCATGTATGAATCGGTGGCCGCTTACACGTTGTCCTTCCTTTGCATTCGTTCCCTTAAATGCACAAATATGTCAGTGCCAATGTGCTAGAAATTTCTTAATCAACTTTTAACAATTTAGGACACCCATATAAATGTAATATCAATCACCATGGATGAATTATCAATTTATCCAAAGTTTGATACTCTTATGGGCTTCAATATTCAAAGCCATTCACCAAAATCCATTCACCGCCGGCCCAACAAATATGCAATTAAATGAAATATGCTCCTAATGACCATATGTTATGCAATTAAATTATATTTTTTAGGGGTTAAAATTAATTCCCGATTTTTTTAATGCGATAAATGACTAAAATGGTGCCAAAATTGAAGTGTCAACAGTACTTTTGCCTAATTTTTGTTGACGCGACAGTGTGCGACATAGGATAGCCAACGATGACTAGATCGCCTTGTGAGTAATTTCCTACAAAAATTAAATGAAAATTCAATGGAATTTCGCACAATGAGTTAGGACTAAAGTGGTAAAATTAAAAAATTGAGAGCTAAATTGACATTCGTATAATAAGTTTAGAATTAAATGGGTAATTTTTTCATTTGAAAATTATTAGTTTTTTTTTTCTTGGGTAACAAATACCAAAAATACCACCTTTTGAAGATAATTTAACAACCCTTACAAGGTGAATTTTTTCAAAAAGTTCTAAACTTATTGCACATCCATTCAATCCTGAACTTTTTTATGGTTTACCAATTAAGTTCATTTAGTAAATTTTGCCAAAAATTACAAATGTGGACTAGCCATCATACATGGCACGGCTAGTGCTGACATAAACAAATTTTATGATGTTTTCATATTTTTCAATTTTTATTCTCTTTTCTCTTTTCTTTTCTTTTATTTTATTTGTTTTAATTTTACAATCTTCGTCGACAAGGTTGCCAACCAAAGGTGAGGGCCAATGATCCTTGCCTGGTCTGAGCGAGGGCGTCATGGGCCACCATGCCTCGGTCAACCAAAGGCGAGGGCATCAGGCCCTCACCTAGATCTAGGTGAGGGTTGACACCTTGCTTGTGGGATGGCAAGGGCCGTAATGTCCTTGTCTATTGGCCCGTGAGGACCCAACACCTAAGTCTTGGCAAGGGCATAGAGGCCCTCGCCTAGACCAGGTGAAGGCATTGCAACCCTCATCGGCCAACAGGCAAAGATGTTGGCCCTCACCCAAACTAGGCGAGGTTGTTGACCCTCACCGGCAAGAGTTGTAAAAAATAAATTTAAAAAATAAAAAAGGTATTATTAAAAATTGTTCACATTTGTATCAACGATGCTACATAGGACGGCCTACATCCACATCAGTGATTTTTGGCTAAAGTTAATTAGATTAATTCAATTGGTAAAATATGAAAATGTTTAGAATTTAATTGGTATAATTAAAATATTTAGAATTGGATTAGCAAAAGTGCAATGGATTTAGAATTTTTTTGGTAGTTTTTCTGTTCACTATATGACCCAAGTTTCATTTACTTGGATAATTATATTTGATAAATCTATTTGATCTAAATATATTATAGCTCAGGACAATTCTCTGGCTCGTAAATGGGTGGTGGAATTAAGCGTGGTCAAGGGGTGGAAATTTTGGGCAAAAAACGACATGTCTATAGTGAAACTGAGGCGGCCTCCTTGAAAAAACACCAGACGTCGGTTTTATCCCAACCACTGCTCTCCTCTGTCCTTGGTCGGAGCAGTATCCATCGGCGATCAAAGCTCAAGCTCTGTCTCACTCGATTCATGTCTAGCGCATACGAAGAAAGTCCCAACTGTTTGTAGAAATCCAATCAAGTCGGAATGGGATCCGATTCCAAGTATGGTGGATGAGAATAACCGGAAACGAACCTGCCTCTCCATATATTTGCTAGAAATTATTAAGTTGGTGTGCAAATTTTTCATTCGCATTGACATTTCTTCAAATTTTTCGTTCACTCAATAAATTTTTTAAACTCACTCTTAAACCGTAACAAAGTCCATAAGAAATTTCTTTTAAGCGGTGGTGATTCTAGAATTATTTATGAAAGACGCCAAGTTCATATTGAATTCAGTCATTATAATGAGTTTGTCTGGGGGGAAATCATATTGACAAAATATGCTAATGAGATACAGAACCTCCGTCAAGTTCAAATTCTAAATCTCCAAAATCTGAGCCTGCTCTTGAGAAGTTTGAATTTGACGAGATTGAAAAATCAAGTGCTGCATTTTCTTTGTTGCTGGGTTCTAAAACTATTCATAGTCAAACTAGGGAAAATTCATGTCATTGTACTTATTCTTGCCCGTTTGGGTCATTTAGATTTCTTGGCTCATCTCATGATAAAAATATTAGTACAACATTCAAAGGCGAGAATTGTTATTTAGGGAGTTATATTTGGAGATTAGGGAGTTAATAAAGTCAAATATACTTCCGAAGCTACGTGAAATTTTGGATGGATATGAGGAGGACAAGCAGGTTGGTATTACAGTAATTGAAATTATGTCAAGATGGTTGCTGATGCAGGAATGGCGATTGTTACTTCTTCATGGACAAAGCAACACTATTTCTTGACTCAATTTAAACAATTTTAATTGTCTTATCTCATTAGTATTCTAGGTGTTAATCTTTACAATACTGTGTTTATTTTATTAGGTAACTAGGGTTTACTGGTGACACTGAAAATGCCGTTATTTTACAATTCTTGCTTACTTTTCATGAATTGAATTAACAATATTGGATTGTTGCTAAGAGTTTGTGTCTCCTTCTTTTTCCTATCTTTTCTTTAGTCCTCTCTCTTGTCTTGCTATTCTGTTTTTGCTTCATTTTCCACGATTCTTTATTAATATTTCTACGTGCTTACATATGAACATTCAAGTTCCTGGGTTTGGGAAAAATTACCAAAAGTATCCTAAACCTATTACATTTTGTTCAAATTCAGTTTTAAACTTTGTAATTTTGTTAATTTAGTCACAAATTTTTTAATGTTTTGCAAATTTAGTCCTTTTGGCCACTTTTAGCCTAAAATCGATAATATGGCAGGCTAATTAGCGCCAATCGTCCTACTTGGTACAACTAGCATTGATGTGAACAATTTTTTTTTTTAAATTGTTTTAATTTTTCTGATTTTTGTTTAGTTTGCCTTTTTCATGATTTCTTCTTTTCTTTTCTTTTCTAAACACCTTCACCAACCACAATTGATGACCATAATACCCTTGGCCAAATCTAGGCAAGGGCCACGAACCTCGCCCGTTGGTTGGTTAGGGCTACACTACAAGTGAGGGCATCGCAGCCCTTGCCTGGATCTAGGCGAGGGTTATGGGCCTCACTAGTCTAGGGTTAGAAAAAAAGAAAAGAAAAGAAATAATAAAAGAATTCATAAATAATAATAATAATAATAATAATAATAATAATAATAATAATAATAATAATAATAATAAATTATCCACGTCGGGGGCGGTGTCATGTAGAGTGGTCATGCTGACTAGATTTTCATAACAATGATTTCTAGCAAAAATTGATTGGAATAACTAAATTGGCAAATCGTTAAAAGGTTTAGGACCAAAATGGTATAATTGAGAAGTTTAGAACTAAATTAGCAAATTGTCAAAATGTTAATGACTAAATTAGTCAAATTGAAAGGCTTAGGATTGAATTATCACAAGTGCAATAAGTTTATGACTTTTTGAAGTAATTTTTCCCTAGTAGAGGTAGAAAGATTAATATTTCTTCATCACAATTTTTCTTGGGTTTTTGTTCTTATAATGTGAAGAGGATGATTTTCTTAAGTGTTTAATCCTGTCCTTTGGGATGGTTACTCGTTCAAAAGTTCTAAGTCGTTCATGCCTGAGATTTCTTTTAGGAATCTGATTGTTTGGGAACCAGAAACTTTGGTAGAGACAAGACCGTAGCTTTAGGAGAGGATAGGTTTTATTGGCCTGACTTTATGTATGGATGCCGCTAGGATCGTCTCCCGGTATTGCACTTGTCTCACAACTTTTCCCTTTCCATGCATATAACCTGAAAAGACCTTTGCATGGATTTTGTCTAGTGAAGACTACGCAAGCCTCCAAGTTGCTAAGTTTGTCTTCAGTGAAATTGTTAAGTTTCATGGGTTGCTTATATCTGTTGCGTTCCACGGAAATGTTATGCTTGTTATCTACTTTCCAGAGACACTTCAAAATTCTTTCGTAGTAATTCAGAATTTTCAATTATATTTTCATCCACAGATTGATGATCAAGCAAAGGTTGTTGATCGAATTTTGGGCAGACATCTTAGGGCTCTTGTTGATGATAAGCTAAGAAATTGGGATTTTTGGTTTATGTATATTCGGCGGGACATTAGAAGTATAAAAAGTTGTGTACGATGCTCATTTAATATCAAAAGTTTACATTAGATTGCTTAAGTGCCGAATCAGGAAAAAAAAAATTTATTTAAGTGCTTCCGAAGAGAAATTTCAGTCAAAATGAGTACATAGCAATTATAATTAAAACTTTAATATGATGTGGCATTTCAGAAAGAAAATCAATCCACGTGAACAATCCTTTGCGGCTCAGTGAAAGTAAAACCACGTCACATCACCCGAGGCAAACGACGTTGCTAGGAAAGGAACAAAATAGGGCTCGACCATTGTTCATGGTAGAGAAATCTCCTCCTCCGATGGGTTCTTTCCTCTCATCGTCAATGTTTGATTCCCCCATTTCGCGTCTTTTTTTTTTTTCCAGTTTGTGGTGGTCGTGATTCCGGGTTCTTGGATTGTCGTTGTCCGTAGATCGAACTGTTTCGTCAGTTTTCGAGGTTTGTATCTTAATGGAGTCATGGGCTGATCTGAATTTGGATTCTTGACTTTGATTAGCGAGGGTTGGCAGCATCCGAGAGTTTCGTGTTTCGATGGTTGAATTGGGTCAAGTGATTTTTCATTGGTTTTGTTGTGATTCGTTTCAACGGAATTCAAGAGTGCTTGAGCTGCTCAGTGGAGATGCGCTAGGCCATTGAGCGGCTAGTACTTGTTTTAGGTATTTGATAGAATATTAAATATTAAATCATGCCTTCATCTAATGGCTTATTTCGCCGGTTTTGTTTCTCACGAAAAATCTTTAATCAAACAATGCGTTTTGGTTTTATTATAGGAGACTCAACTTTTGTGTTGAATCTAGAAAGAGAATATCAAATGCAAGCATAAATTTTATTGTCAACTTGTATATACAACCCTAATAATTGATACTCAGATGATTCAAAGACCAATAGCTTCCAGGCACAAATTACACCAAAATTTAATCAATGATGTAATCTGAACACAAACGGTTCATAGTCTACACTTCGGACTCAAATTATGCTGGAATTTAATCTATGACATAGCTTATTTTAGGTGTATAACTGTAATTTAATAAGTAGCAATACCCTTGGATAAGAAACACGATGTTGGAATTTAATCGGCGATGCTAAGCTTGTGGAACAACATCGGAATTTAATCGATGATATTGAACTGGATAAAGACACATACCAGAATTTAATCGATGACGAGAATCTTGAAAACGATAGCTAAAGTGTGATAAAGTAAAAATAGTTGTTGTATATTCAAGGGAGGGTGGCTCCTCTTCATTGAACAGCTTGCGATTTTTATAGGACGAACTAGTAGCCATTAATTGGTTACTTCTCGTTGGGCGCCACTCTTAGCATTCCCTATGTTTTCCTTTTCTTCTTGGCAACCTATCTATAAGTTATTGTTTCCTGACTTGTCAATGATGTTCACATGACTTGCTCATCAAGTAAATAACGGCTTCCCTATTTTTATGCATATTTTGCACAGCAGTTATTCTTACTTGAGCTCTAATGCTAAATCCATTTAAACTCTAAGTTTGATGCGTTGCTCTCATAGCGTGACACGTGGCAATTAATTATCTTGCCATCAACTCAGATATATCTATCTAGAATCCTACCGACAATTAGCTTAAATATCCTCACAAACACTGGCTGCCCTCAATTTTCATGAATAAAACAGGGCATACCACTCTTATTATTGCCCCCGTGGCTAGCACGTGACAACGGGGGCAATTTTGTGTGTCAACATATGCCCCTTTTAAAAGAAATAAATTAAAAATTTTGAATTTATTTCTTTTAAAGGAATACCTCGTCTTAACGTGATTTTCCAAGGTGATCATGCCATTTTGTCTTCAGACATCTTTTCTCCTATAGGGATTTCTATTCCTTTCATTATCTCGACACGTTTCTTCTAATTTCGCAAATAGCTATTTCCTTTTCCCCAAACTGTTGTCTTCTACAAGTATCTCCTTAGGGATTTTATTAGCATTTTGTCTTCTTTTCCTATTTCCAAATCCTCTTTTGTGATTATTTTCATCTCTATTTCATCATCCGCTATGGCACCAAAGAAAACCTTGAAATGTGACCTAGAAAGCTATATTAACAAATTTGTCACTCTCCAAATAAGGGAACATGCCAAAGATAGCCACTTTAGTCTGCTGGATGCTATTAAGGGCACGACGAGCTGTTTTCTTTTTGGTCCTAGTCTCATGGACCATAAAAAGATCCCTCCTTCACTCCAAACTTGCTTCCCTACCAAGCACGGTGAGACTTTAGCCTTCCAGCATCGCTTCTCCTAGGACATCTAGTCTTCAGCTTCTTCCCGATTTCGTGGGTTTCCTTCATTTGAAGCTGATTTCCATAAATAGTATCTTTGACTAGGAGAAGATGATACAACCCATTTTGCTTGGATAAGTGCAAGAATTGAGAAAGCACTTGCAACCAACATATCTTGTCACGATATAACGCAAGGACTAGTAGGGTCTACAATAAGTTTCTTGTCCCCTTCCACTAATTGTTTCCTTTTTTTTTTCTTGGGGGCCCATGACCGTCACCCTTCTGGATATGTATACCATACCATAGCAGACTTTCGACTGATTGGTCGTTCTTTTGAGAAATTGCTCACATTCGAGCCCTTTTTATCCTAGATGGAGTCCTTGCATATGGTAAATTCCTTGAACAGTTTGGTAAGGCAACCGGACTTGTCGACACTAGGGAACATATCATTTTCTTATTGTATTGTTTGTCAAGATACATATTCTTCAGCCGTACACTTAAAGTCAATAAGGATTATTTCCAGACATCTGCTAATCTTGCACATGGTAAGCGCATTGCTCTTGCTTAAGTTGTTCTTGCTTCTTTATATAGAGGTTTCACCCATGCTTCACCGCTAATGAAGTCCAAAGAGAGTGGCATTATCTCTAGTCCCTTTTGGGTCTTACAAGTGTCGATGGCTCTATACGTTGAGTTTCTTTTTGACACCAACTCTTGTAACCTTCCTTATACCCCACACTATGCGTTGTACCTCGAAGACCTCCTCTAGTGAGATTTAAACAATTTTCCTACATCAATGGTTAGGAATAAAAGCCATTTTTGAGAGTTAGTGTGAAAGACTTCTTTTGATTAGGATATTTCCACTTGGCATATTTGACTTAACCCTTAGATGGTTAATCAAATCTCATTTTATTAAAATCATCTCTAAAGGGATTTGACAATCGACATCGTTTCGAAAGATTGGCTCTCAAGCAATCTTGAAACCCTTTTTCAAAATATGTGTTCCTTAGTGAACAGGTTTTTGGTCACCCTAAACCATAATCCTTGCTTTTGGCTTTTGGTCATCCTAAGTTATGACATCCTGGATTTTTTCTTTTCATTAAATTAATCGAGCTTTTCATCGACGCGCCTATAATGTTGTTTTCAGAGCTGATCACTCTCGAGATAACTAGATTATCTAGGAAAGTCACTTATAGATTTTAATGCAATAGACTTGAAGATTCGACCGGGACTCGCTGCTCAATCGTGCTCATCTATAGAGATCATTACGGCACAGTTAGAAATTGCTTAGAGATTAGAGATAGGTCGGTTCGACTGAGATGTGTGGCTACACGAATCATACTAAATTACAAAATTCTCGTCGACCAGCACTAGACTGATTTTTCTATCGTTTTGATACCCTAAGTCCGTATTTGAATCTTCAAGATTTTTACGACAACCGAGAGTCACCAATGTGTCAAGTAGATTCATTGTGGCTCGAAAAAAATTGACCACGAGTCATTTGCACTAAAATTTTTTTAATGCTACCCGGTAGCCTAGGTCACACTCAAAACACGTCAGAGTGAAATTAACTGCGAATTTGAATCCAAATTTTTGAAGTTCCGTTATGTCATGGGTCATTTTAGGAACATCGACCCAGTCTCCGGAGATTTTTCTGCAAATTGAGACTTTCTAGGAAAAAGTCAAGGTAGGGTCGTTTATGTCCAGAAAATTCACAGGACCATTTTTTATTGTGGAATTGGGATGCAAGTGGGATCATTTGGTGAGGAAAAATATCAATTTGATCAAGGACTTGATAATGGAATTTATAGAGGCTGGATTGAGTAGATTCAAGAGGAGATTGAAGTCCAATTGAACCAAAATCAATGCAAATTCGTAGCCCCCCCTTGCCCATCCATGACTTGTGGACCATTTCAAAAGGCTTCTAGAAGGGTTTTGTGGCTGGATAAGGCAGTGGACACTAGTTGTGGCACCCCTCGACGGCCCCCGAACCGTTAGGGTTGCCACAGTTCGATTACCATTCTTTTGCTTGACCTGAAGGTCTATCAATCCTGGGGGTTTACATCTTTTAGATCGGTCCCAGCGCAGCTCATATAATGGAAGCATACTTATCACCTCCCAAACCCGTACACAAACTAAATGATACAATGCAATACACACCTCTACAACCTTTCATATATATATATATATATGCATTTTAGGGCCAAATCACTTTTATTTACATACTAAGATGGATTTTACAAGTCGGTATAACAAAAAGGCCAAGACTTTAAGTAAGCTTGGCTAAACCCAAAAAGAACCCGACTATACATCAAACGTGTATATCTATCAATCAGCTAGTGTCGGCCATCCCAAAAAGTGTGAACCTCCACCAGTCACACGCTCTTATCACACCCATCCCGGTGCATCGACCGGCGGCGGCGGCAGCATCCCCATCATCCTCCCATCTCAGCAAATATGGACAGACAAAAACTCTTGTTCTATGGGGCCATCAGGTAAGCCCACATTGTACATGACCAAAACACGGATGCGGATAAATACCAAACCATAAACATCGACGCAGGGGTGCTCCGAGCAATCGACCTCTACATCAGACGGTAATCCATAAAACGTACCACACGTGACAGGTGCTAGAGGCATCGCTCAATCTGAAATGTTAGTCCCCAAAGGGGTGAGTACAACCACTCAGCTGTAAAGATCCACTAAACTACATAATGCAACAAGCAAGACAATCCAGATATCACGAGTGAAGCACATATCATTCATGCTATCGAGCATACATCACCATGCAGTTGTGCATATATCACCATGCAGTCATGCATATCTTACCTTGCCATCATGCATATACCACCATGCAATCATACTTGTATTTCCATGAGATTCATCCCATGCTATATGCACATACATACGCATGATTCATATCATCCATACCATCATGTATACATCCCCATGAGATCCATTCAAGCCTTCATGATCGCATTCTTAGTGTTAGATAGCATCAATTCACTTTCATAAGCAGATCATGCATCATGCCACCCATGCACATTATTTCAAATTCAATATTTATATTTCGCAAGGAATTCATTGTTTTTCTTCTAGGAACCAATGTTTGCATCCCGCATATTTATCGCTCGCACCCAACCTGGTGTCATGAGGAGCCTCCGGCACAAACCTCTAGGCATCTCGCATCCCAACTAGCATTACGAGGAATCCCCCCGGCACAAACCTCCTGGGCTTCCGGCACAAACCTCCAGGCATCTCGAAACTCCTGAGGACCTCCGGCACAAACCTCCGGGCATCTCGAAACTCCCGAGGCATCGTCGGCTCACACCTCCAACGGTATCATTATTATCACAATATATAATCACATATATGTCTCATTTTCAACATGGCATTTGATGCAACAATATCAAAGGTCTAAACCATCTTTTTGATGTCATATGATATGCCAAACATCACCATATATGCAGTACACATAACACCCACAATACCACATTTCATAAAGCAATTCATTGGTTTTTGAAACTAGAGCCAATTTTCGGATAAAACAGAATGCACCTCTTTAGTAAAAATTCTTGGAAAATTAGTAAAAAATCTCAATAAATTCTGAAAATTTGATATAATTTAAAAAAGATCCAGAGGAAGATATTTCATGAAGAACACCATGTCAAGAAAGTTTCACATCAGTCACATAGATCCATACATCACAGCAAAAGAAATTCCAATGCCACTTTTGCACAGTCTCGGAAATAATTTTGATTAAGCCCTTAAATGAACTCTGAAAATTATGAGATTTTAATATGTTATATATGAGATCTAAAGCTAAAAGTCCCATGAAGAAATCGAAGTCTAATTCCTTCTGTATTAAAAGCTATAATTTTCATAACTCTTCCTATCTCTGTTCACTGTCCAGATTCATCTTTTTCAAAGAAAATCATTTTCCCCGATCATTACTTGTTCGTTTATCCTCAAATTTTAGTATGTTGCTCCTCAAGATGTCATCTACAACTTTTATCAAGAACATGAAATCAAATTCGGACTGGATATTTGCACGAAATCCACAGAATCACAATAGATCATCATAACAGAATCACATGTGATTATAATCTATCACAATAGCTTATCACTTTCAATGGTAGCCTCCCACGGTAGCTTATCACATCTAACTATCACTTATTGCGATAACTTATCGCATCCACTTATCACCTTTCATGATAGCTTATCAGCACTACTTATCACTGATTATAATCTATCACAATAGCGTATCACTTTCAATGGTAGCCTCCCACGATAGCTTATCACATCTAACTATCACTTATCGCGATAACTTATCGCATCCACTTATCACCTATCATGATAGCTTATCAGCACTACTTATCACTTGAATCTAACCACCATTAACCATAAATCAATCCTAACTCTACTCCTAAGCACAATTACCACCCCAATCAAGGGTTAGGAAGCTATTCACTTCCGAAACTAGGCCATGACAAGTGGTGGTGACGGCGGCAAGGCTCATGGTGGGGTGGTGTCTCTCGGTGAGGCTCCACAAGGCGTGGCAGTGGCTGTTCGGCAGTCGGTAGCCCACGATAAGGCTAGAACATCCAAGGAATAGTAGCACACGGCTTGAGGGAGGTCCAGCAATGGCTTGGGACTTGCGGCCAACACGCGGGAATGACAGCACGGGAAGATGTCGCGGCAAGGGTAGCTTGGCGAGCTAAATGGTGGATGATGGCTCATGGCCACACAACCAAGAGGAAAACGATAGAAAATAGGGATGAGATGAGGGAGAGTGGTGGTGGTATGACTTCTTAAGAAAGGTTGTTGAGGTTACTTAGCAACCGTAGAAAATAAGTTAGTTGAAGAACCAAAGTTGGATGATATCTCAGTGGTACAGGAGTTTCCTAATATATTTCCTAAGGAGCCACCATGATTACCACTTGAAAGAGAGATAGAGTTTACTATTGAGCTAGTTTCGGGAACGGAACCTATTTCTAAAGTGTTGTACCGAATGTCTTTGGCGGAGCTTAAGGAGTTGAAGATGCAATTACAAGAGTTACTTGATAAGGGTTTTATACGCCCCAATGCCTCACCTTGGGGTGTGCCAGTCCTGTTCGTAAAGAAGAAAGACAAGTCGTTACGTCTCTGTATTGATTATTGATAGTTGAATTGAGTTACTATCAAGAATAAATATCCACTGCCATGGATCGATGACTTATTCGATCAACTTCAAGGAGTAGGAGTATTTTCCAAGATTGATCTACATTCAGGATATCACCAGTTGAGAATTAAGAAAGAAGATATTTTGAAGACGGCCTTCAGAACTCGGTATGGGCATTATGAATTTACCGTTATGTCGTTTGGTTTGACGAATGTCCCAGCAGCTTTCATGGATCTCATGACCCGAGTATTCAAACCATATTTGGATCACTTTGTCATAGTATTTATTGATGATATTCTAGTCTATTCAAAGAATACCGCAGAACATGAGCAACACTTGAGAATGATGTTGCAAAAGCTTCGAGAACACGCACTATATGTAAAATTCAGTAAGTGCGAGTTCTAGTTAAACTACGTGGTATTTCTGGGCCATGTGGTAACTGGTGAAGGAATATCAGTAGACCCTACTAAGGTGGAAGCAGTAATAAATTGGCCAAGACCAACTATAGTTACTAAAGTTCGGAGTTTCCTTGGTTTGGTTGGATATTACTGGAGATTCATGGAATGATTCTCTAGTACTGCTGCTCCCCACTCTCGATTACTAAGGAAGGATGTGAAGTTTGAGTGGACAGATAAATGTGAACGGAGTTTTCAAGAATTGAAATGAAGACTTACAACGGCTCCGGTGCTCACAATTCCGTTTGGATCAGGAGGTTTTGAAATATATAGTGATGCCTCGCATAAGGGACTTGGCTGTGTGTTAATGCAGCATGGTAAAGTGGTGGCCTATACGTCCAAGTAATTGAATCCCTATGAGTTAAATTACCCAAATCATGACCTGGAGCTAGGTACAATTATTTTCACTTTGAAGATTTGATGGCACTATCTCTACGGAGAAAAGTTTGTGATAATCACCGATCATCAAAGCTTGAAGTATTTATTCTCCCATAAAGAGTTGAATATGTGGCAAAGGCGATGGATGGAACTTTTGAAGGATTATGATTATGAAATATTATACCATCCTGGTGAAGTAAATTGAGTTGCTAACATCCTTAGCCGTAAGTCCTCTCTTGCACGAATGATAGCACAAGAATGGATTCTCCCTGAAGAAGTTCGAGATTCCAACTTCAAGTTCGAGATATGATGACTTGCAAGTTTACTGGCTACACTCAGAATTGAGCCAAAAATAATATAAAGATAAAAACATTATAGTAAGTCGATCCAGAGATTCAAAAGCTTCGAAAACAAGCTATGGATCGAAAGGAAGTGATTTCCACATTACAAATGCCGGAACCTTGAAATTCCATGAGCGTTGGTGTGTACCCAATGACGATAAGCTCAAGGAATAAATCTTAGTGGAAGCACATAAGTAATTATAGCATCCGCCTTGGTAATACGATGATGTTTTAGAACCTTCGACAAAACTACTGGTGGAATGGCATGAAGGCGGATATTGCTAAGCATGTTGCCAAGCGCTTATCATGTCAACAAGTGAAAAACTCAACGTTGCAAGCCAGGTGGATTATTGCAACCACTTGAAATTCCTGAATGGAAATGGGAACACATCACCATGGATTTTGTTCTGGGACTACCAAAGATTCAAAGAGGAAATGACTCAATTTGGGTAATAGTTGATCGATTGACAAAGTCGACTCATTTTCTAGGGTAAAGAAGGATTTCTCATTGGAAGATTACGCACACTTGTATGTAAGACAACTAGTACGTCTACATGGAGTAACTAGTGACAATCACTTCTGATCGAGATCCTAAATTCACGGCAATATTTTGGCAAAGTCTTCAAGCTGCATTCGGAATGAAACTGCAATATAGTACAGCCTTTCACCCCCAAACTGATGGCTAGATAAAGAGAACCATCCAAACATTAGAGGATATGCCGAGAGCTTATACAATTGATTTTAAAGGAGGCTGGGACGAGCACTTGCATGTCGACGAATTTGCTTATAATAATAATTATCAGCAAAGCATTAGTATGGCTTTATTTGAAGCATTATATGGTCGAACTTGCAGAACTTGTTGGAATGAGGCCTGGGAAAGGAAGCTTACTGGTCTTGAGTTGGTGCAGCTTACTACTGAGGCAGTGCATATAATTAGAAAGAGACTTAGAGCCGCCCAAAGTAGGCAAAAGAGTTATGCAGACAAGAGACGAAAGCCTCTAGAATTCTAGGTAGGAGACCACGTACTCCTCGAGGTGTATCTATTGAAAGGTGTGTCTCGTTTTGGTGAGAAAGGCAAGTTAATTCCACGACACATAGGACCCTTTGAAATCCTAGAAAGGATAGGGAATATGGCCTATTAGTTGGCATTGCCACCGAAACTTGCTCAGGGACACAATGTATTTCATGTGTCCATGTTAAGAAAGTATGAGCTTGATCCAGCACATGTGCTCAACTTTGAAGAGATTGAGGTGGACGACCAAGGGTTGTATATTGAGGAGCTAGTGTGGATCGTGGACAGCCGTGAACTAGTAATCAGAAACAGGGCCATTCCCTTAGTCAAGGTCCTATGGAAGCACCATGGTACAGAAGAAGCTACCTAGGAAAGTGAAGAAATTATAAGGTGCAAGCACCCTCACTTATTTTGAATACCTGGGTATGTTATGAAATTTCAGGGACGAAATTTTTAAAGGGGGGATAATTGTAACATCCTCGATTCCGACCCCATAAGGATCAGCCATAAGGTCCCAGAAGGATTGATAATGGGCCATTGGCCATGGATCGATCGATTCAATTGGCAAGGA
The DNA here is from genome assembly GCA_014182375.1 of Eucalyptus virginea. Lineage (NCBI taxonomy): Eukaryota > Viridiplantae > Streptophyta > Magnoliopsida > Myrtales > Myrtaceae > Eucalyptus > Eucalyptus virginea. Next base: position 24,825,159 of record CM024524.1, on the reverse strand, counting down.
ATCACAAATCGGTTATGGTCCGATTAACCGATCAATTGATCGGTCATGAATTGGTCGAGGTGTCGGCCACGAATTTGTACCAACCATACCAATGGGATAGGATCACCAGCTCATAAGATGACGTTTTGATCATGAGGATTGGGCGTGGGATGATTTTGGATTGGTGGATGGTCATGGGTCGATCCGACCGGTCACAGTTTCTGGCCGCAAGTGATTCCGCCCGACTATGCACCGATACATAGATGATTTGAATTATTCAAATGTGACCATCTTCTGACCAAAAATGTATCATTCCCTATTTAATTCTTAGTGATTAGAATGGAATCTTGAATTGGTGATGTCCGATTATGGATTGATAACGCACTGACCATGAACCCTACCGGTGGATCAGGTGGCGACCAAAATGAGCCCCGGGATAGATCCAGATATTCTATCACTAATTCTAAGGTCCACGAGTGTCTTGACTTAGTACTAGGCCATGGGTAGCCTTAGGATTGGTCTCGAACCGATCAAAGGACAACCGACCCTATTGGCCAACCGACCATCCAAAGGAATGGTTTAGGCGAATATGGGACGTTATGGCCACCTCGGGTGTACATGATTTGATTTTTCAAGGTATACCTAATGATCCCTTCTTCGGCCCTAGAACTAACTTGGATGATAGAATTCTCTAGATTGCCTTATTAATGAAGAAAAAGAAAAAGTAAAGAAATTTCTAGAAACCCCTCATTAAACGAAGGGGTGAGTTGTCCTTTGAATATTCAAAAGTCATGATGGCAGCCCAAAATATCCTTGGATATTCTAGAGAAAGGCGGCAAATATGTGGACCAATTACAGAGCGATACACGAGCCCTTATTAATGACCAAAGGTTCTAGAATTGCCGAGTTGGCAACTATAGAACCATTATTGTCAAACTTCATTAAATGTTCATTAAATGTGGCATAGGTGGACCAACGGGAGATCAAAAAGCGGCCATCATCAATGGCACCTAGAGGCTAAGAATGCCAACTAAGATATTTTAGCTTGGCCAACTCATCTTCTAGGTGTAATCATGAGGCAAAGTAGACTTGCCACCCAAGGATTTTAGGTAGGACACTTGGAAACATTGGAATGGACCGCTTGGCTTAGTAATGATGGCACCAAGGGCTATAAATAGGAGGAACCCCTTCTCATTTTCCTCACCTTGCTCCCTCCTCCTCTTCCTTAGTCGCCTCCTCCTCCCACGCCATTCTCTCTCTTATGGCCATCAAAGCAAGCCGCCCATCTTGTGTAGTTCGAGCTTTAGTTCGAGGTTCATCCAAGTAAGTGTAGTTTCTCCCTTCTTTTAGTAACATTCGGGATGACTTTGACTCTAGGAAATCCTCTTGTGAACAAGCCAAGGGTAGGTCGATTTTTTCCTAGATGATTGATGTATTCTATAACTTGTTCATGTACTTGAATTTCTTGTATGACTAGAACAAGGTCATGGTTCATAGCTTTTGTTCGGTACAAGTCAAGGTTTGCCCATAGCCATATGATGTGATGTGGCACCCCGAAGCGCCCAAGGTCGCCACATCTTACCAAAGAAGTACCTTAGTTCCTAGGCATTTTTTTTTTAAAAACGATCCCAGCGCATCTTATTTGCGGAAGCATAATATAATCGAGTCTTACTAATTCCCCCTTCAACAACCATGATACAATGGCACACCACTAATATCATAAGAAAAGATAAAGCCAAGACACTTTTATTTACATATTTTCATGATGGGTTTTTCTTGGGTCGGTACATCAAAAGAAAGGCCAAGAGTTTTAGCTACACTCGGCCATAACCCCCAAAAAGAGACACTTGACCCACTATGTCTATCATGCAAGGTCCCCCATCAACTAGTGTCGGCTACTGTCCAAAAAGTTGCAGCTCCTACTTCTCACGCACGGGCCCATCACACCCAACTTGGTGCATCAGGCGGTGGCGGTGGCAACATCCCCCGCATCACTCCGTCTCTACGAACGTGAACGGATATGAACTCTTGTATGACATGGCCCCCAGCTAGGCCCACATCATACATCACTATCGTGCGAACCCGAAGGAATGTCAGACCAGGAATGGTGGGATAGTCGATCTCCACACACTCAACCTCCACATCCGATGGAAGGCCGTAAAAGACGCCCCGCGTGACAGCAGGGAGCGGCATCTTTCTAATCTGAAATGTTGGTCCCTGAAGGGGTGAGTACAGCCACTCAGCAGGTAAAAGATCCAATAAACCACTCAATGCATCATACAATACAATCATAGCATAATATATGTCATTCATGCATCCAAGCATAACTTACCTTGAAGCCATGCATATGCCATCATACCATGTGATCACACATCTTCATGTACTCATCACATTCATGTCATACATATATCATCATGCCATAGGTGATCATCATCATGTCACACACATATCATCATGCCATAGGTGATCATCATCTTATCATACACATATCATCATGCCATAGGTGATCATCATCATGTCACACACATATCATCATGCCATAGGTGATCATCATCATGTCACACACATATCATCATGCCATAGGTGATCATCATCATATCACACACATATCATCATGCCATAGGAGATCATCATCACATCATACACATATCATCATGCCATAGGTGATAATCATCTTATCATACACATATCATCATGCCATAGGTGATCATCATCACATCATACACATATCATCATGCCATAGGTGATCATCATCTTATCATACACATATCATCATGCCATAGGTGATCATCATCATGTCACACACATGTCCTCATACCATAGGTGATCATCATAGGTGATCATCATCATGTCACACACATGTCATCATGCCATAGGTGATCATCATCATGTCACACACATGTCCTCATACCATAGGTGATCATCATCATGTCATACACATATCATCATGCCATAGGTGATCATCATCATATCATACACATATCATCATGCCATAGGTGATCATCATCATATCATATATGCATGATTCAATTTCCACTTTTATCTTTCAATTTGATCACCACATCTTTCTTTCCCGGGACCAGTAATTTCATCCCACACTTTATCACTTGCATCCTAACCTGGCATCTCGAGAAAACCTCTGGCACACACCACCGGGCATCCGGCACCCCCACATTCCGAGCATCTCGCATCCCAACTGGCATCACGAGGCATCCCCTCGGGCACAAACCTCCGAGGCATCCGGCACCCAACCATTCCGGGCATCTCGAAACTCCCGAGGACATCCGGCCATGTATCTCAATACAATCCGGGCATTCGGCACCCCCCATCCCGGGCATCCTGACACTCCTAGGGCATTATCAACCGTCTCCAACAGTTTCCTCATTTATCATAATTCATGTTCACCAATTTATGTCTCAAAATCAGCATGGCACATGATGTAATGGCAAACAAGATCACTTTCATCATTTTAATTCTTATATGCATTTCCAATCATCGTCATACATGCAGCAAGATACAATCACTAATGACAATACAATCCATGGGGTCCATACAACTTAGAATAGTCCATATATTATGCCTTTTTTTGAAACTTACTAAATTCCAGTTTGCACAATTTTGGAAAAAATTTAAATTAATTATCAATATGATCCTCAAAAATCACAAAATCAGAGCATGTACTAGATAAGACATAAAGGTAAAAATTTCATGAAGAACACATGCCCAAAAGAGCTTCACACAAAAAGATATAGCTCACACATTGCAACATGCAAAATTCGGATAAAGTCAGATTGCACATTTCTTGAAATATTTCGATTAAAATACCGAATGACCTCCAAAAATTCTGAAATTTTACCAGATTATATTCAAGACCCTAAAGTAGATTTTTCATGAAGACATCTAGGCTAGATTTGCTCTAGATAATTTACTATAGCCGGACGAAGCTACTGTTCCTATTACCGAACAGTCCAGTTTAGCTATCTCCGAAACATCGAGGTTTCGCCTACTTATCTTTCTTCGTTTCCTCTGAAATTTTGATATGTTTTGCCTCAAGAGGTTCCCTACAACTTTCATTAAGGGATCTAAGTGAGATTATCAAAGAATAGTCACCATATAGGTCTAAGAAGTCTCGGGAGTCCAGTACCGTATTTCCAGATTTACCGTCTTCAAAAGAAAATCGTTTCACTAGGCTACACTTGCTCATTTTACCTCAAATTTGAGTATGTTAGTATTTAGAATTTTCTGTACAACTTTCATGAAGAAGTCGAAGTGAGATTCTCGGTAAAAAGCAGCATGCAACACACAGAACCACCAAGAGGTCGACAAAGCAGTTCCAGATGTAGTGTCTTCGTAGGAGGAGGGTTTTACACCTTAAAACTCAACCATTTTGTCTCAAATTTTAGTATGTCATACTTTGAGATGTTTTCTACAACTTTCATGAAGGAGTCAAAGTCAAAATCCAACTCGAAACACCCATGCAAGCCTCTACAATATTCTGGGTCAGCGGTATACACGAAAACAGCAAGCTATTTCAAAAACAAAACACACTAGATTCGGTCTCTCACTCCTAAACACCCGAATTTCAGCACCATTTCAAACACACATGCAAGAGTAGAAAATGGATCCTAACTTGCCTCCAAGATCAAGCGAACGACGGCACATGGACGGCGACGGACGGGCGAACGGACGGACGACGGGCAGCTCTTCCTCGCGCGATCTCCTCTCCCTTTCTCTCGGTGCCTCACTCTCTCGGTGCCTCTTTCTCTCTCTCTCTCTCTCCTTCTCACCTTGGACGAAGCCCTCTCTCTCCCTCTCTTTTCTCGTTTAAACCGGCCTCCATCCCCCCAATGTTCTTCCCTTCCATCATTAGCAATGATTACTAATTGCATGGCCTACACTTGGCAGCTAGGAGGAGACACATGGTCTTCTTCATGCAAGATGGGCCTCATCTCTCGGCTGGGCTTGGGCCAGCAAGTGGGCCGGCGACAGCTCCTCTTCTTGGGCTTCACGGCTAGGCCCAAGTGGCCGAAAATAAGGTGAGGTCATGGGCTGGTTTTAAGCAATTACTTTGGCCCACATCTCATCCTATTAACTTACCTAATCCTTAATTATATAAACTCCTAATTGAAATTCATAAATCACACAACTTTGTGACTTATCTTAATAAATTTCAAATCCAAAATCCTTCATGGTCAAAATAGAAATTTTTATCAAATAATTATTTACCATAGGCTTGGCCAAAGTCTTAATGCAAGACATTAATTTGAGCACCCCTAATGACTGGCAAGGAATTTTAGGATGCCACATGTGATTCGATATTGAAGTGTGCCAAGTTCATGTCTTGGATTGGTGCAGGGTTCCTTTATGCTTGTTACTCGAGCGGGGCCTTGGGCTTAGGCTCGTTCATGATGTTGTTGATGAGGAAATTCATGATTTCATGGCACGTGCATCATGTTTGAGCTTAGAATGCATAATTCATGGCACGTGCATAAGGTTTGAGTACACCCTTAAGAAGGGCTTAGTACTCGAGCAAAGATAAGAAAAGATAAGAATGGAGTTTGAGTCCCCGAATTCCTAACAAGAACTGGTTCGAGTCCTATAGGCTGGCATAAGACTTGGGTTCGAGACCCAGACATATTAACTCTGTTTGAGTTCTAGAAGTTGGCAAAAAGCCAGAAGCCCGGTTAAAAACCGCGAATTGAATTGGATTTGAGTCCCAAGATGGTTCCGAGAAGCCCGGTTTTAAAAGCCCGAATTGAATTGGATTCGAGTCCCAAGATGGCTCTGGGAAGACTTGGGTTTGAGTCCCGAGCATAAGAGAAAAGCTTAATAAGCATGGCATGCATGAGTAAGAAAGAAATGTTAGAGTGCATAAGCTTAGGGCATGCATCATATGCATGGATGATTGCAAGAATTGTCATTCATTTGTGCTTGAAGCTTGGTTGCATCTTTGCAATTGATTTGCCTTCACCACAGTCTGCACGAAATGATTGACTAGTGTTGATGATGAATCAATGTTCTATTCGAAGGTCAGAAGCTTATACTTGCTAAGTATTCCAAGTACTCACCCCTATTTCTTTTACAAGAACTTAGAATCATGGCTACTGTGTATTTTGGTTGTCCTATAAAGATATATACCACTACTACGGATGTGGTAGATGTAGAAACTAATATTGCTTATTGTAAAGTGTAATCCGTTGTATGGATAGAAGGGGGCCTAACTGAGCTTGTCCCAATGCACTTTGAAGCCTAGTATAGGAGGTACGAGGACATATGGATAGGGCCTCTCCATGGGTTTGACAATCCGAACCTGAATCTCATTGATATGGATGAACCGTCTGAGGCTTCAGACTAAGATAGGCGCATCGGCCCTATGTAATATAAGAAGCAAATGAATCCGAGGCGGCAACAAAGCCTAGAATGTCACAAAATAACCCACAGCTCAACCTTCGAGTATAGGGGATTGTCACAACATGTGTCGTATTTGGCTCATACTTTCTTAACATAGACACATGAAATACATTGTGTACCTTATCATTCTAGGCAATAACCCCGCTTCGATACCAAAAACTATAACGACCCCAACTCCATCCCATGGTCTCGATCGGCAGGGTTATTTTCGTAATGTCCCAAGCATGTTGCCATCCTGTTTCTTTTATCTTTTCATTAAGTACATGTGGAAGCGTTACAAACAACACTAGGACAACAACAAGCAGCTAGGAAAACAACCATTTACAAGTACACAATTACATTAATTACATTTACAAGCCCTTTTTTCACGGGCCATTATATTTACAACCACTATTTCTTCTATGTTCAAAAGGCTAGGGTAAACTTTAGCTCCTCTAGTGAGATTGTAACTCCTCCATGCCTATAATTCTCAAAAATAATAGGGTGAGTCATGGACTCAGTAAGTAAAAACTCCTAATTCTCTACTAGGATGACAACTCGTCATCAAATCTAGCGTCCCGAAAGGCAAGGTGATGGCGCCTTTGTGGATGCAAATTATGAGGAAACTCTTGTGGTTAAGTACCTTTAAACCCAACATTTTCCCCGAGGTTGGGTCACGATTGTAGAAATCGAGGGATAATTCCCGACCCTCAATTGGATTTTTTAGCTGACCCCAAAAAATGAGGCTAGTGGCGACTCTTGTCTTATTTTCTAGGTTGTCTTAAACAACTAGATCAATTAACAAACCTGTTGTGAGGGGTACAAACCTTAGGTAAAGGTTTACGATCATGATTTAGCATACTCAAGATGGTGAAGTTGAAAGATAAAGTGATGCCATCTTTAGCAGATGTATATCTTGAGAGGGCTATCATGGTCGTTGAAATGCCCTTGAACCCACCTTTACGTTCAGTTTCCTTTTGATCTTAAAACCATCGATCAAGATGTGTTGTGATGTTAAGGTAAGGTCACGACACCTTCTGCTGTCATGCGAGATACAAGCTTGGGATAACTTGTGACCATGTACGAGGGAACTCACAAATGGTTCATCTTAAAAGGCAAGGTGATGGTGTCTTTGTGGATGTGAACCGTGAGGAAACTTCCATGGTCAAGTACCCCTAAATCCAACATTTTTCTCCCTTTTTTCCCCGAGGGAGGCAGCGAGGTCGGGTGCGACACCCACATCGAATGAGCACACAAAGAATGTGAGAGGAGTTGTGCATAAAACCCACAAAGCCTTGCTCCAACCAAATCATGCCTCTTGTGGCTTTTTGTCTAAATATTTGCATCTCAACAACATTTAGAAAAATCTTAATAATTAAGAGTTAAAATTATTAAAGAAATAAAATTAAATTTTTCATAAATAATCAATCCAATCTAGGCGGATCCATCCTTAGAACTGGGAATTGGATCAATTTCACCTGTCCCAATTTTAGCGAATGGGGAACTGGACCGACCAAGAGACACACAAGCCTTCATAAAGGAGCTTTCCCTCGAAGAAACGATGAATCAGCTATTTGTGTTTTGCCATTCGTCGTTGTCCACTAGTGCTCACCATTTTGATCTTGGTGAAGTCAATTGAAGATAGGCAGGTCATTGCTCGATCCTGCTGAGGTTTAGAGTATTTTGTTTAGGCAATGAGTTCATGAAGAGTCTAGTCGAAGTTGAGATCATTTTACCATGAGTTATGGTCATTTCAAGGTTGACGCATCATGTTTTGGCCGAATTTAGTGTTAAACTATCTTCTGGGGTCTATAGTCAATAGTTCACACTATGTGTTCGATGATTTGCTTAAATGAATTGTAGAAACTTAGTTCGCAAAACCAAATTTCTGAGCTATATTGATGCGTGATTTCTTTGTGGATTGTAAAGAATATGCCTAATTACATGTTTTATTCCATTTTATGTCATGATCCATGTATTACTGACTCGACATTGTCGCCGGAATCCATTCCCCTCATTGGCGTTTTCCACAATTCAAAGCCGCTTTGGTTAGCTTTCTATATCCTTCTCCTTGATCATCTGTGTATCTATTTAGTGTATGTAAATCGCCGTTATTTATTTGTGGCTAGAAAACGAGCATCGTTCAGAGGCAAGCTCGTTTCGATTGTCCTTGGTGATAAACTAGTTACGGTCGATGGTATGGCCGAGTGGGCCAGGTCTAGCGTCAATGCCGACACCTGTTGTTGACGACCAATGTAGGGTGACGACTAGGGCAACAGGTGTGGCATACCTCAGTTGAGGTTACTGGTACAATTAGAGTTGCAGGCGAGGAGAGCGTTGAAGAAGAAGATGTAGGGAAGGGGATGAATAAATAAAATAAAACAGAAGAAAAAGAATAAAGAATAAAAAATCAATAAAAAAGGAAAAAAAAAAAAAAAGCTTTAAAAGTTTAGGTTTAATCCGATGCGGGTCGAGTCCGAGTAAACAGATCGGCTTAGCGAGCCAGGTCGTGTTTACCAGCCTGTATTCCTTTTCCCAAATATAATAATAATAAAAATCACTTAAAAATCATAAAGTTCATGAAATTCATAAATATCACTAAAAAATATTAAAAAATCAGAAAAATCATAAAAAAAACTATAAAAAAAGAGATTCAAAGAATCCATAAAATCATAAAAAATTTCAAAAAAAAATCTAAAAAAAATCATAAAAATAAAAAATAAAAAAATTCAGGAAAAAAAAATTTCTCTTATAGAAAAATTGGAATTCCTTAGAATTTTTGCTAGCTCTTTGAATAGTTTCCCTTAAAATTTGGAAAATATTAAAAAAATTGAAATTCCAAAATTGAGCAAGCCTTTAGATTACCATTTTCTTTTAGAGACAATATTGATTTACTTGTTCCGCACCTTAATATCTTGCGTATTATTTTCACTTTTAGAACAATTAGGAAAAATCCTAAAAGTCTTTGATAGGCTAACTAGACTTTTTGGTTTGCACATAATCGAATTAGGAATCGAAAGGGCATTAGTCTTAGAACTAATGTAATCAAGTCCCCGTTTCAAGATCTCTAGTTGCACATGAAATGAGATTTTCTCCCATACTTAATTAGGTTTTCAGTCGACCTAAATACGTTAGTGACGACTCATTACATTGAAATTTGTATAGAATTAATTGAATGAAAACCAAATGTTCAACATTGCGTGAGGTATGGGTTTAACCTGAGTCAATTGAAGGTCATTGGCCCGAATTTGGTAATATCCCTAAATCTAGTTCCGTCCATACCGAGAGGTAGTCCACAAAAGTGGTAAGTAATATTCACGCTTTGAAATGAGCTTTATTTTGGGTTAGTTTAATCACCAATGTTGCTGAGCTGCGGAAGATCTAGGGGTTCACACGAATTTATAACCAAACCATGTCACTGTCCCCGATCTTTATTAATCTCTTAACAAATAACTAGTTGCCAAAATAAATCTTTATTGTTCCTTCCGTGACTTGAGTAGACAAGTTGCTTGGCACAGCTGCCTTTGACTATTTAAAAGGTGTTTGGAGCATCTAGATATTCATTGTGGTTCTTTAATGCTTTTGTGGAACTAGATCTATTAATTTCCTAGGATTGGTTCAAAAGATGAACGGCATCATCAAATGATGTCTTTTAGCTGTCGGTACAATAAAAGTATAGTAAAGACATGGGTTATCAAGCTATACAAGCACTATCGTTCTAGTTTTAATTCTTAACTGAAACTGGAGCTCAAAACTACCACATGACAGAAAAATTGTGCTGCAACCTTCTATCGCCTCTTTTCCCTGGTGGAAGTCCATGAAACCAAAATGATACAATGAAGTTCACTAAGAAAAATGAATATATCACCCAAAGAAAGAAAGCATCTATTTGTTATTAAGATCTTTGCTGTTCAAAAGTTTTTGAACAATTCAGGTTACAGGATATAGGAACAGCAATTGCCAAAAAGTGAAACCGAAAAACTTGTAGTAGGCATACAACATAGTCAACATGCTAAGACAGAAGAAAGTCTGCATTATTACGGAGCAAATCAAGCAAACTTTTCTGTTGGTATCATAGGAACATAACGTCAACCAGTCACGGGGATTGCTATCAGGCAAAGAGGAGTCCTCTTGTGAACCGAAAGGCCATAAGATTCTTCCATGTCAATATCATCGGCACTCATCCCTTCAGGTAGTTTCCAATTGAACCGATGAAGGAGATTTGCCATTGCAAGCTCAACTATCACAACACCAAAGTTTATGCCAGGGCATCCTCGCCTGCCAGAACCAAATGGCAGAAACCCATAGTTTTGTCCCTTAAAATCGATGGAGCTGTTCAAGAACCTCTCGGGCCTAAACTCCTCTGGGTTTTCCCAAGATTTTGGGTCTGTGGAGATTGCTGTCACATTGATGAATGTAATAGTTCCTCTAGGAATGTCGTATCCCCTTATCTTGCAATCCTCGATCGTCTCTCTTGGAATTAGAAGAGGGAGCGGTGGATGGAGTCTTAATGCCTCTTTGATGGCTGATCTTAGGTAGGTGAGTCCTAGAAGGTCAATCTCTTCAACCTGTAACTTTCCTTTTGCTGCTTCTCGAATCTCTTCTTGTGCTTTTCTCATCATAGTTGGATTGCGGACGAGTTCAGTCATTGTCCAGAGTATAGTGGCCGCAGAGGTTTCTGTTCCTCCATTGAACATGTTCTAAAACAAAATCCCAAGCAATTAGTCGCAATCTTTTCTTTTTTGATCTAGTATGTAATAGAGTGATACGGAAGTGAACAAAATGAAATATGTCGAACACTCAAGGCAAGAGGAACATACAGTTAATACTCCTTTAATTTGTTCCCTAGTGAGGGCAATCACTTGATTTGGATCCCTTTGTAACCGAAGCATCACGTCAACAAGATCTTCATGATCGGGTTTAGGCCTTTTAGGGTCTTGGTGCTCCTTGATCACTTCATCGTACAACTTGTCTAGCTCCCTGAAGTTCTTTTCCACCTTCGCCTTGAAGCCATTGAGCTTGTTAAACCAAGCCATCTGTGGGAATAGATCTGCAACACAAAAGCCACCTAAAAGCCTCTGTATTTTGCGGAGTGTCTCGTGAAATTCACTCTTTACTCCGCCACCTTCAGCCTGGTATTTGTTACCAAAAGCCACTCGGCACACGAGGTTGTTAGTCAATAGAAGTGCCAGTTCACCAATATTGACAGGACCTGGAGAAGAAGTGATTGTATCGAGCATGAGCTTAACCTCTTCCTTCCTCACGGATTCAAACAACTGGACTCTCTCACTGCTTAGGAGTTCTACGATCACTAATTTCCTGAGCTCTCTCCAAGAATCACTATAGGTGCTAAAAGCTACATCAGAAAAATTGTATGCTAACTTCTTTGCTGCAAAAAAGGGAGGTCTGCCGGAGAAAGCACGGTCGTGGGCCTTGAATACTTCTCTAGCGACATCTTCAGATGAGATGACTAATGTGGGAACAAAGCCGAGTTGGAGTAACATGATCTCGCCATACTGTTTCGAGAGGCGTGTGACCGATCGGTGAGGCAAGGAGCCGAGCTGGTGTAAATTTCCAATGATCGGCAACTTCCTAGGACTGGGGGGGAGATTCCTAGATGCTTGTGTGTTCTTTTTTGTGTCAATCAAAAAGACTAGTAACAACGGTATCACAAGAGCACATATGAGGGCCACAATAAGCTGAACACCCATGGCTTGATCTCCTTGGAAAAAAATTATCAGAGATGAAAACAACGTGTGAAGAGGTTTCATCGGAGGTATGGTGATTAAATAGTCTTAAGTAGATGGAAGTGGGAGATATACATGAGCGAATAGGAAGCTTCGGATGTGTCATTTCCACCATTCTATTTGCCATATTAAAGACTTTGGACTTTTTGTTAGATCGGTAGACCAAAAGTTGAGATGTGGACAACTGGAGTGCCAGAACTTGGCATGAGAGGCCATTTAAGTGCCAAAAGTTAGGAAATGTATACTTAAGTACCAAAATTAGAGCAAAATGAATCAATTAAGTACCAATCGTGAGAAAATCCAGCCAAAATGCTGATATGGCATTTTTTCTGGCAAGACAAGTGCAAGACAACATCATTTGCCACAGTAGCATGGCTAGATAAGCCGAAAACAACGTCATTTTGCATGCTGATGTGACTAAATAAGCTAAAAATGACGTCGTTTTGCCTAGGATTTGAATTTTTATATAAATTTTAATTAAATTAAATTTACAACTAAACTATTAAAAAAAAAAAAAAGGAAGAAGAAGAATTTGTAGAAGGCAGCCTTTGCCATTCTACAATCTCCTCCTCCTTTTAATTAATTATTTAAATAATTTAGTTTAAATTGAATTCAATTTATATTTATATTAAAAATCAAAGAAGAAGCAAAACGACGTCGTTTTGGCTCTTTTTTTGCTGACTCAGCTCTCTAGTGAGCCACATAGGCGAGTTATATTATTAAAAGAATGCCACGTAGGATTTCCGAGAGGTTTTGCGGACTTAGTACTTAGATGTCCCAATTTTATTTTTTAGTTTTTTTTTTTTTTTTTTTTAAAGTGGCACTTATGTGTATCTTTCATAACTTTTGGCACTTAAGTGTCTTCCCATGCCAAGTTTTGACACTTCTGCTAGCAAAAGTCTGATAAATCCTACTTTACTCAAAACTTTAGATCAATGGATTATGTGTCAATCATGATATATTTCTTACTCCACATTAAATTACATTCTAACGTTGGATTTTTTTCACCTAACATCTCATGCATGCGCCTCTAATAGTTTTTATGGAAGTATTATATGCCACATGGATCATTAAACTAGCTTGCCAACAACATAGGAGTTGGTGACATTTATGTTTGAACATGGCTCCCCACTTAATCCATAGGCATGCTGACTTGATACCATTTGCTGAATATTTAGGTTGGCACACATGAAAAATTAGAGTTTGTATGGTAATATGCCAAACAATGTCTTTCTATTCTTTTGTTCCCCAGAAATAAAAAAGAACAAAAATCCATTTGATAATGCTTTTGTGGAAGTATTATAGGGCACATGGATCATTAAACTAGTGTGCCTTCGGCATAGGAGTTGGTGACATTTGTGTTTGGACATGGCCCCCCACTTAATATATTTGTCGAATATTTAGGCCAACGCACATGAGAAATTAGAGTCTATTTGGTAAGTGCCAAACAATGTCTATTCCTATTATTTTGTTCCTCGGAACAACAAAAATCCGTTTGATAATGTTTTTGTGGAAGTATGGGATAAGTACACTATCAGTGCCAAAACTTGTGTACGGCACTCACTTTGGTGCCAAAAGTTTCCGCCGGATCATTTAAGTGCCAAATCGGAAGAAAAACGATCGTTTTGGTGCCACCGGCAAAAGATTCCAGCCAAAATGATTACGTGACTTCTTAAAAAAAAAAATTGACAAAGCCTTTAAACGACGTCATTTTCGGTCCTCCTTAAGAAAACGACGTCGTTTTACCGTCCTACATGGATGGCCTCATGGAAACGACGCCGTTTAGCTCACATGGGGATTGAAATTAGGATTTCCGCCACTCGGCCACCGTCCTTCGCCCGCCGTCGCTGGCCACCGTCGCTTAGCCACCATTGTAGTTGCTCGACCAAGTGAGCGAGGAGAGACTAAGTTTGTTGCTCAAGCAATAAGTGGCAAGAAAAATCGGAGGCGAGGGCGCAGGAGGAGGAGGAAGAAGATGGTCGAAGGTGCCACTGGTGTGCTGCTGCTGCTGGTGCGTTGCTGGTGTCGTTGTTGGTGCGCTGCCGGTGCTGCTGCTAGTGCCGTGCTGGTGCCGTTGCTGGTGTGGGTCTTCAAGGAAGAAGAAGACGAAGACGAGCCCTCCCTCTCTCTCAATTTGGGGATTAGGGTTTCTAAGTTGGGGAAAAGATGCCAAACGGCATCGTTTTGGTGTTTGGATGCTAACTCAACTCTCCAACGAGCCACATCGGCTTCAAAAATTAATAAAAAAAGGCACGTCGGATTTCCGGCCAATTTCATCGGCATTGGCACTGAAATGATCGTTTTTCAAAAATTTTGGCACTTAAGTGATCCGACAGAAACTTTTGGCACTGATAGTGTACTTATCTCGTGGGAGTATTATATGGCGCATAGATCATTAAACAAGCTTGCCTACAACATAGGAGTTGGTGACATTTATGTTTGAACATGACCTCCCATTTAATATATAGGCATGTTGACTTGATGCTATTTGCTGAATATTTAGTTCGACACACATGAAAAATTAGAGTATGTTTGGGAATGTGCCAAACAATGTCTATTTCTATTCTTTTCTTCGCTGGAACAAAAAAAGAACAAAAATCCATTTGATAACGTTTTTTGTGGAAGTATTATATGGCACATGGACCATTAAACTAGCTTGCCTACAACATAGGAGTTGGTGACATTTATGTTTGAACATGGCCCCCCACTTAATATATAGGCATGTTGACTTGATGCTATTTTCCGAATATTTAGGTCGACGCACATGAAAAATTAGAGTATGTTTGGGAATGTGCCAAACAATGTCTATTTCCATTCTCTTGTTCGCTGAAACAAAAAAAGAACAAAAATCCATTTGATAACGTTTTTGTGGAAGTATTATATGGCACATGGACCATTAAACTAGCTTGCCTACAACATAGGAGTTGATGACATTTATGTTTGAACATGGGCCCCTACTTAATATATAGGCATGTTGACTTGATACTATTTGCTGAATATTTAGGTTGGCACACATGAAAAATTAGAGTTTGTATGATAACGTGCCAAAAAAATGTTGATTTCTATTATTTTGTTCTCCATAACATAAAAAGAACAAAAATCCATTTCATAATGTTTTTGTTTCTCGGTGGGTGTCACGCCTCGGATCCTTGAGCAAGCACACATCCTTCGGTGGTCGGTAAAATTGCGACGTTCCCAGGACGCGTCACCGACCCAATCGATTATGTACATACGGAAGCGAATTACTAATCCCCTAACCACAACAAACATGGGATAGAAAAGTAGGAAACAATTTCACAACAAAACACTTTTATAAACACCCCGGTTTATATACAGAACTAGTCTGACTACCCAAAAAGATTAGTCCTCAAGAAGGAAATGATCCTACGGTCCATTAGCCGAACATGTTCACCTATCATTTGAACTTTGTAAGCTCTTAGGGCGATGGGTCCACCACATCACCATCAAGATGGTCAGTTGTACCCTCACCAAATGCGACGTCGATTACCGTAGCGAGGACCTCAAAACCCTAGAGGGGACCAACTCTGTTTCCATTGAGCCTGCGGCGAAACTACACCCTAAATCGATGAGGTACCCTTTTAGGTAGGCCCTCATCGACCTAGATGGTGGTCACTACAAGCTCATAAACCCAGACCCCGTGGCCTCCGAGAACAGGGAAGTCAGTCACCTTCTCAGTAACCCTCCGAGGCTGACTGTAGCGAACTGGTGGGGCCGTCATCTAAGGACCTGTAAAGAATGAGCCCACGACGGGGTGAGACAATGTCTCGGCAAGTTCACCCCCTAAACTTTGACTAAGAAAGAAATACACCTAGAGGCAGTCTATGCACATAAGACTGAGAACTTACCTCGCCTCAATTCCCTCATGCAATGTCAATACAATTCATATACTCAATCAATCAATCCAATCAATCCATACAATTGATCAATCAATCAATTCAATGCCACCGATACAATCAATACAATCAATCCATACAATTGATACAATCAATACAATCAATCCGGAGGTCCCGATTATAAGACCAAATCATTATGACACGTCTCATACCATGCCACAAAATTTCGCCTCATAATACGTTGCTTCAATTTCAATCACACACTTTCCAATTCGATTATTGCTCGCATAAGCATGATCTACTGACGCACATTGGTTTTCTGGCATAGCTAGGGATTATTGCTCGCACAAGCTGATATAGATTGCTGCTTGCACAAGCTGATACCGATTATTACTCACACAAGTTGACACAGATTATTGCTCGCACAAGTTGATACACTGACGAACATCGGGGATGGGTTCGCTTAACCATCACATGATCAACCAATCTTGGCCAAGGACATTGTGCTTTGCATACCAATTCCTCAATTAAAATAATGAACTTGGCCTAATTTCTTCATATTAAAAACACCCAATAAAAATAATCGTGTGTAGGTACACGGTCAATTTGAGTCAAAAAATATAATATCTTCGTTTTTAAAAATCTCACTATTTAATATAGCACATAAAGCCATTTTTGGCGTTAAAAACCAATAAAGACATTTTTGGCGTTAAAAACCAACGCCTGGGATTTTCTTATTAAATATCAAAATTTTATAATTTTGGAATAAATAACCAAAATTCCAATCACCACTCAATTTGCACAAATTAACACTCAATTGTATAAACTAAGCACACAATTGCAATCGGCACAAAATTTCGATCACCAGCTATCCTAGTATAATTTATGGAAAATAATAAATAATTAAATAAATTCCAAAAAATAATTAAATAAATATCAATAATCCAATAAATGCAAACTTAGGCCGAAAATGCTAATTTAACCACCTAAACGGGCCTAGAAAATTTCCGAACCTATCTAGATAAATAGCACTACCTCTTTAAACCCTAATTAATCTATTCTAACTACCTAACATGCACAATTGAACAATTAAATCACTAATCCAATCTAGCGATCTGGTGAGTTCACGGTGACGGCGACACAGAGGTGAGCGACAACCAAGCCTAGGGCGACACCAACAGAGGTCTGGGCGAGTAGGACGATTGCGCGGGCTCATGGGCGGTGCGACGAGCGTGTGACAACGCTAGACGGTGGCTAGGGGCGGTCAATGGTGAAGGGGGGCTTCTCTGGTTTCTCTTTGGTTTTCTACACTCAAATTTGGACAACAATGGAGAAAGGTGGGCTGGATGAGGAAGAAGAAGCCAGCTGAAGAGAGAGGGGGACCACCAAGCCTAAATATCTCATTTCTACTCAAGTTCATGCCTTCACTACTTCAGCCCTATCCTCAGCCAATTTTGCAGCACCAAATTTCCCCTATAAGCTTCCCCAAGTGGTCCAAAAGTTGTCCACCCCTTAGCCTACGAATTTTAGACATTGCCTCTTCAATTTTATTCAATTCTCCTCCACTTGAGTTCAATTGAATCAACTTGACGGCTAAAAATGCGACAAAAAACGGCCCTCTAATTTTCTCAATCCAAAATAACCTTACTTTGAATTTTCGTTGAAAATCCCGGGTTGCAAAAAAATTTTCGGAGGATGACTCAACGTTTCTAAAAATTTTCATGGTTAATTTCAACCTAGCACGATTTTAGCGTGACCTAACCTATCGGCTAGCTTTTGGGAACTTTTAGTGAAATTGACCCGTGGTTGATTATTTTCGAGCCACATTGTACATCTTCGACACATTGGCGACTCTCGATTGCCATGAAAATCTCGAAGTTTCAAATACGGGTATAGGGTACCAAAATGACAAAAAAATTGGTCTAGTGTCGATCAATGAGAATTTTGTAATTAGGTGGAATCACCCACACTTAATCACATGGCTTTGTCGAATCGACCTATTTTCAGTCTCTAATCAATTTTTAACTGTGCCGTAATGAGCCTTGCAGATTAGCACGGTCGAGTAGTCGATTCTTAGTCGAATTCTCAAGTCTGTTGCGTTAAAATCCTTTAATAGCTTCACCATATAGACTAGTTATCTCATGAGTGATTAGCTTAGAGAATAGAACTATAGGTGCATCGACGAAAAGCCTGACTTTTCAATTGAAAACAGAACTTGAAAATCAGGATGTCACACTTGGAATATAGTAAAAAATGTTGATTCTTTGTTCTTGAAAATCATTCAAGAATCAACCTTTTCTCATTTCTTTTTTTCCTCTTTTCTTTTCTTCTTTTCCTTTTCTTCTTCCTTTAGCCACTCAAGCCTCATGGTGGTTGGGTGAGCTCATTGGCCCTCGTTTGCCAGGTTGCCAACCATGGCCAAGGTCGGGGATTGGTTAGAGGAAGAAGAAGAAGAAAAGGAAAAAGGAAAGAAAAAAAGAAGATAAAACCATCAAATTATTTAAAAAATTAAAGAAATTATAAGTCACAAAAACATTTTAGGGTCATACCAAATGCATTTCTATTCCGAAAATAAAAATTTTGCATAGTTATCAAACATTTTGACTTCTAAGAAAGTCGTCCAGGGAACAGAATCATATAAAATCAAATTTGAGCATAAATTGTTCCTAGAAATAGAATGGTTACCAAATGCACTCTTAGTATAATGTTTGAGGTCGCAAGCAAGTATGTACCAAATGCATTGTTTAAATTATATTGCATTAATTATCAAATATACCAATGTCCTTGTTGTAATTTATTGATATGGAAGCTGACCAAATCCTAACAATTGAATTTAAGAGCAAGAGAAATCGCTAGAAAAATAAAATGAGAAACAACAAAAGGCATCAAAGACTTGTGTGGTTCGTTCCAAGCGTAGATATTTATCTCCATGGGGAAAGCCAATTGTAAATAACCCATTAATCAATCAAAGAATTACACGACTACAATCGCTCATACACTGGAATATTTCCCTTATTGTAAATAACCCAAAAATGGAAAGTAAAACTTCAAATTGGTACCCCCGTCAACTGTCATGTGCCATCCAACTCAGTAATTTGGCAACAAAATTTAACTAAAACTAATGAAGGGTAAATTTGCCACAAGTGTATCGAGTTGGGTTTAGTATAGGGTAAATTTGCCACAAGTGTATCGAGTTGGGTTTAGTATAGGGTAAATTTATCATAAGTGTACTAATTTGGGATTTTTCATGATATTAACTCTAGAATTAATATCGGAGGAAAAACAATATCTAAGACCTCACAAAAGTCCAACTTAGACTTTATTTATTCGTATGCTTTGGACCATCTTTATGCAACGAATTCAAACTCGAGACATGATTTAACAATGCTGTAACTTTACTCAACATTTGTACTCAAGTTGTTGTCAAGTTATAGTGTTCGTTATCCATGCCAGCTCTCCTAACCCCTTAATAGGCATTCACTCACTAGAAATGCCAATTAAACTCCAGCAAAATTTGAGCTTCTCCAAAGGAATGGGCTTTCTCGTCATGTTTCTTGAGTTCTTCGTTCTCACGATTTTCTTCACAACAACATTGCCCTCTACTATGCCATCTTAGACGAAATGGTACACAATATTGATATGTTTTGTTCACTCATAATAAATCTTATTATAAGTTAGATATATCACACTTTAATTGCCATAATGTACAGTGATGCTTTTCTACTCAAATCCTAGGTCCAAGAGCAAATTCTATATCCATATCGCCTTTTTTTGCTACAAAGGTCAATCCCATATACTTAAACCCAATTGAAGACAAGGCAACGCCGTTTTGTAAGGATGCTTTCGAAAAATCATTGCACCACCTGCCATCGTAAATGCATAACCCGCTAAAAATTTATTGCTAATATTCGTTAAAATGAATGATTTTGAAAACATCCTAAAAAATGATTGCTTGCATTGCAGATTTATGTAAAATTAATTTTTAATTTAAAATTCAAAATAAATGGAAAAGCAAAAAATTTACACTATGGTCACCCCATAACATGGGAATGTGTTTGATAATACATGTTTAACATCCACAATACTTAAAAGCTAAAATAGGGGAATTTCTTAAAATCTGTATACGACGATGGAGGTATTATAAGGTGTTTGTCAAATAAAATTTACCTCATTTATTTTTTTTAATAATAAAAGCTGTTATGAAAAGATGTGCCAAATACTTCTTTTTTATGTGGTATCTAGAGTATCTTTTTTTTTCCCGTATAAGTAAGTTACATGCTTCATCCCAATTCTTCAATAGAAACGTGGAGATTGATCTCATCACATGCCCATATTCACAACAATTCAACTAAACCAATCTCAACTTAGGAAAAGCAAGAGTGATAATGGCCAAAGGACTGGACTGCAAAGCAAATAATAGGCTAGCCTTCAGCAAGGAAATGCCCTTATTTCAATCCACATTCCACATGATGTGCCGATTAGCCTGTGACATCCTAAAATTTCAATTATGTTTTCAATTAGATAAAATGGGCTTTTCATCAACATGCCTATAGTGCTATTCTCTGAATTGATCACTCATGAAATAACTAGATTGTCGGGGGAAGCCATTAAGGGATTTTAACGCAATAGACTTGAGAATTCGACTAGAAATCGACTACTCGACTGTGCTCATTTGCAGATATCTTTACAGCACAATAAAGATCGATTAGAGATCAGAGATAGGTTGGTTCGATTGAGATGTGTGGCTAAATGTGGGTGATTCCACCAAATTGCAAAATTCTCGTCGATCGGCACTAGACTGATTTTTCTATCGTTTTGGTACCCCGTGTTTGTATTTGAAACCTCGAGATTTTCACAACCACCGAAAGTTACCAATGTGTCGAAGAGGTTCATTGTGGTTTGAAGAAAATCGACTACGGGTCATTTGTACTAAATATTTTTAAAAGCTACCCGGTAGGTTAAGTCACGCAAAAATCGCGCGAGATTCAAATTAACCGTGAATTTGAATTCGATTTCAAAAATTGAAAGTAATGTCATGTCACAAGTCATTTTAGGAATATTGACTCATCCTTCGAAGATTCTTCTGCAAACCGAGATTTTCGGTGAAAAGTCAAGATATGGCCGTTTTTGACAGAAAAATTTAGGGGACCTTTTTTTTATCGCATTTTTGGGATGCAAGTTGGTTCTATTGGCGAGGAAAATGTAAATTCGATCGAGGACTCAATGGTGGAATTTTTGTGGGCCAAATTGAATCAATTTAAGAGAGATTTGGAGAGGAATTGAAGGAAATGTCTTCAAATTCGTAGCCCTCCATGCCCCACACTTTTGGACCACTTCCAAGGCTTCTAGAGGAAGCTTTGAGGCTGGAAAATGGCTGAGGAAACTAGCTGGCCATGGTGGGCCTTATTCAAGGGGACAAGAGGATAGATAAGAGACCAAGGTGGCCCCCACAAGCCTTGTTGTTCCCTCCTCCTTCCCCTTGCCGTCGACCCCCCCTTTCCAGACCTAAGAACTCCAAAAATTCCAGAGAAACTGAGGTCAACCCCTCCCCTCACCGTCGACCAGTCGTGCCCGCCTGTTGAAGCCAACGCACACCGCCTCGCCATCCGTCGGTCGCGCGTCTGCCCGCACATCGTGAGCACCCATCTGCCTATGTGTTAGCTCATCCAGCTGTGTCCCGAGCCGCTCGAGCCACATCGAAGCTCCTTGGATGCCGTTCAGCCACCACCTGCCACCGTGAAGCCCTGCCTAAACCTGCATCAGCTCCACCGCCCATCCCCGGCCATTTCCAGCTCAACCGACCTTCGAAGAAGCTCCTTGGCCCACCGACCAAAATCGAGACCTAGCTAGGGTCTTGAAGCTTCGGGGCCCTTTTCCAAGCCTTTCCCGACCTCGAAAGGTGTCCCCGCTTTGGAGTTTGTCGATCATCTCTGCCTCGCCGTCCTAGTGAACTCACCGGTTCACAAATCCAATGAGTATACTCACTAATCTCCGCTTAGGAGTTAATTATTCTTAGAGGTTGATTAGTTTAGGTTAAGCTTGGATTAGGTGGTTAGTTAGAACGGATTAGTGATTTAATCGTTCAGTATTGCATGTTAGGTGGTTAGAGTAGTGTGATTAGCAAGTAGATAAGTCATAGTATTTATTTTAGTAGATTCGGAATTTTTCCGAGCCCATTTTAGTATTTAATTAGGCTTTTCCGGCCTAAGTGTGCATTTTTGCTAATTATTGGTATTTATTACTTAATTTTTGTAATTATTTAATTAATTATTATTTTTTGGAAATTAGACCGCGATAATCGGTGACCAAAATTTCGTGCTGATTACAGTGGTATGATTGGTTTATTTATCTGGATGCTAATTTGTGCAATTTGAGTGTCAATCGTGATTTTGGGGTATTTATCTCAAAATTTAATATTTTTTGTATTTAATTAGAAAATTACCGGATGTCGGTTTACAGTGCCAAAAATGTTTTTATCGACTATATAATTAGTGGAATTTTACGAGTTAAAGATATTATACTTTTGGCTGAGGCTTTTTGTGTACCCATACACGATTATTTTCATTAAGTATATTTTAATATGATGAAATTGGGCCAATTTCATTATTTAATTGAGGGATTGGTGTGCTAGGCACAAAGTTCTTGGCCGAGATGGGTTTATCATAGTTCAGCTTGTGTGAGCATTGGATTTTCAGCTTGCGAAGTATGCTATATGAACCTATAAGTGCTTGATATGTCAACTTGTAAGAGCAGCATATTATATCAGCTTGTGTGAGCAATAATCCTTTATCAGGTTGTGAGAGCAACGATCCATATATCAGGTTGCGGGAGCTACTATCTATCTATATCAACTTGTGCGAGCTACTATCTATCCTTTTCAACTTGTGTGAGCATAATCGGTGTTGACAGTACAAGGTCGATAGTATTTAATTGATAGATAGTATTGATTGGATGGATTGATAGATAACATCGTGGGAGTTGAATTGATTGGTTGAGGGTGTGAACTATACTAACGTGCATGAAGGAACAAAGGCCAAGGTAAGTTCTCTGACTTGTGCTTATGCTTAAGCGGCCCTTGGGGCGCATTTTCTTCCTTGTTGGGACTTGGGGGGTGAACTCCCTAAGACGTCAGCTCACCCCGTTGTGGGATAACTTTTTCAAGTCTTTAGATGACAGCTTCTCCCAAGCATTTTGGCCAATCGAAGAAGGTAACCGAGCATAGGTGTTATATTCCGCTTCATGGGAGCCCGAGACGATGGGAATATGAACTTGTGAGGTCCATGGTCTAGATTGATGCGGGTCTACCCCATAAGGTACCCCATCAATACAGATCATGGTATCGTCATGAGTGGAATGGGTAGAGAGAGGGTCCCATACCAGAGTCTAAGGTCCTTATGTCGGTGCTGGAGGTTGCTTTTGGAAAAGGCACGGCAGATATTCCTGGTGGATCAATGGTAGACTCGGATCTTTCGGATCCAAGAACCCCGGAGTATTCAGTCGAAGACTTGACTAATTAGAGGATCTGTAGCACCCCCCCTTTTTACAGACCTTGTATATAGTCGGCTAGTATTGTATATGACATGGTTTGATATGTATATATAAGTGTGTTGTCGTTTGAAAAATTTGTGGCTCTATTTTTCTATCCCATCTGATTGTTGTCTGGGGATTATTATTTACTTCCGCATGCACATTAAAATGAATGGGTCAGTGACGTGTCTTGGGACGTCGCTATTTAATCGACCACTGAGAGATGGGCATGCACTTGGAGGATCAAGGCGTGACATAGCCCATAAGTGCTTATACCTTGTAGTAGTATTCTCATAACTAAGGCCCTACAACTCTCCAAATCGATGCTTAATAGCAAAGTCACGACAAAACGGAAATCCTCACCTACAGTGGACCAAGTAGATGTAAAGAAATGAGCAGTAGAACCATTTGGACCAGGGGTCTAATCTCCATTCATAGACATTAAAGCTTCTTTACTTTCTTCCTGAGTTATGGGCACCGTCAGACTTTGCTGCAAATCATCTACTAGCTTACAATTCATTATAGCATTCAGACAAGATACGAAGATAAGTGTACATTGCTCATCTTAAGTACCCAAGAGACATTTTGAGAAGTCAATAGTAGTAGAACTAACATATATTTGCTCTTCTATTTCCCCTCCCTTTCATCCATGGTGAGAAACTTGAGGGTCCTCATGGATGTTTTTAATTGCTTTATGAAGATAAGTAGTGTCTTAATCCCTCAATTTAGCCCGTTGCACTCTCGATTTCTACCTGTAGAAAGATTCTTCATAGGATTAAAGCTTCCAAAGTTTAGATCTCAAAAGAAATTCCTCCTGTAGTATGGAAGGACATGGATTGCGCGAGTGTATTGTCTAGTGTAGACGCAAGAAATCCACTTTAAGATGATTCATATTCTAAGGAAGCTGATGGGAATGTTACGTATTTAAAAGCTTCAAGGCGTCTTTAACATTGGAAAGTATTTGACAAGAAAAAAAAAACTAACACCCCCTATTCTTGATAGAGCAAAGCTCTATTCACAACTTCTAGAAAGAGAGGATCCTACTTCAATAATTAAAGAACTTACATGGATGTCCAAATCAAGTTTTTTTTTTTGGGTGATCGAGGAACCGCCGGAGACCCCTTCGAGGTCACACTGCCCTCCGATGCCCAGCGGCACCCTTGGAATGTTGTCGCAAGCCACTATTTAGATGTAAATCTCAAGGGAGACTAGCCCAGCAACCCACCGTCGGGCCACCCACTTAAATCATGGAACTGCTATGGGAGTTGTGGCAGATGTGAGTCGAACCCTTGACCTACGGGATCAGGAGGCCAGTCCTCAACCAGCGCAGCCACTTGTGGGTGGGTTCCAAATCAAGTTCTTGAAGCTTGATTAAATCAATAATCTGTTGTTGCTAGTGAAACGAAATCAGCATATGAATTTACAAATTAGCTCATCCATGCATCATTAACAAGAACCATGTCCAACTTCCTTTCTACAAATTCAATAGGTAACATGCTCGATTCCGACCTTGTAAGGATCGGCCATAAGGTTCTAAAGGGATCGATCATGGGCCATTGGCCATGGATCGATCGGTTTGATCAGCAAGGAATTGCAGATTGATCATGGGCCATTGGCCATGGATCGATCAGTTTGATCGGTAAGGAATCGCAGATCGATCATGGACCGATCAACTGGTCACGAATCGGTCAAGGTGTTGGCCCCGAATTTTCTACTGACCATACCGATGAGATAGCATAACTAACTCATAAGATAACTTTTTGATCACGAGAATTGGTCATGGGACGATTTTGGATCGGCGGATGATCACGGGTCGATCCGATTGATCGTAGTTTCTAGTCGTGGGTGATTCTACCCGGTTATGCACCGATACACGGACGATCCGAATTGATCAAATGTGACTGTCTTCTAAAAAAAAAAAAAAAAAACATCATTCTCTATTTAATTCTTAGTGATAGGAATGAAATCTCAAATTGGTGATGTTCGATCATAGATTAGTAATGCACCGATAATGAACCCTACCAGTGAATCGGGTGCTGACTGGAATGAACCTAGGTATTGAACCGGCTATTCTATCACTAATTCTAAGGTCCATGAGTGCCTTGGCTTAGTGCTAAGCCATGGTTAGCCTTAGGATTGGTCTTGAACAAATCAAAGGACAACCAACCCTATTGGCCAACCGACTGTCCAAAGAAATGATTTGGGCAAATATGGGGCATGATAGTTGAACCTCGGGTGTACGTGATTCGATTTTTCGAGGTGTACCTAATGATCCCTTCTCCGGCCCTAAAACCAACTTGGGTGATATAATTATCTAGACCATCTTATTATTGAAGAAAAAGACAAAAGAATGGAAAATCCTAGAAACCCTTCATTAAATGAAGGGGTGACTTATTCTTTGAATAATCAAGAGTCATGATGATGGCCAAAATATCTTTGAAAATTCTAGAAAATGGCAGCATACAAGTGGACCAATTAGAGAGAGATACACAAGCCCTCATTAATGACCAAAGTTTCTAGAATTGTCGAGTTGGCAACTATGGTACAATTATTGTCAAATTTCATTAAACGTCCATTAAATGTGGCATATAGGTGGACCAATGGAAGAGCGAAAAGTGGGCCATGATCGATGATGCCTAAGAGCTTAGATTGCCAAGTAAGGCCTTTAGCTATGCCAACACATTTTTTGATGCAATCATGAGGCAAAATAGGCTTGCCAACTAAGGACTTTAGGCAAGACACTTGGAAAAATTAGAGTGTACCATTTGGCTTGGTAATAATGATGGCTTAAGATTTGCCTTAGAGAAGAAGTTGATGACTTGTAAGCTTAGATGTCCTCTAGAATCTTAGGTTATGATGAGCCTAAAAGATTGCCTTGGTGAGCAAGATAAAGGCCAACCAATCAAGAGAGGACATTAGGCATCAAAAGGGCTTATGTGTCCCTTAGGACCATAGGCACATAATGAACTTAAATTGAGCCTTGGAGAGCAAGTCAATAAGTGGTCCAATAAGAAGATGACATGTCACGCCCCGAAGTTCCGAGCGCTCACACATCCCTTGGTGATCAATAATTTTTGCGATGTCCCAGGACGCGTCGCCGACACATTCATTTTATTGCATATGCGGAAGTGAATAAACAAAACCCCTAACAGCAAACAGAATGGGATAGGAAAGCAAGATAATCACATCAAACCAAAACACTTTATAAACGAGCTGAGTTTATATACAAAGGTCTACAAAAGATCGGTTTTCACAAAGGAACTGTCCTACGACCTACTAGCCGGACACGTTCACCGATCCTTCGGACTCCACAAGCTTCGAGGGCACCGGGTGTGGCATCCTAGAATTTCTTGTCAATCCTTAGAGGTGCTTTAATTCATGTTTTGCATTGAGATTTTGGCTAAGCTTTTGATGGGTAATTATTTGATAGGAAAATTCTATTTTGGCCATGTGATTTATGGGTTGGAATTTATTAAATTAGGTCACAAAGTTTTGTGAATTATAAATTTCAATTGGGTGTTTATATAATTAAGGTTTAAGGTGGATTATTAGGATGAGGGTGGGCTGGACATTTAAAGACCAAACCAGCCCATAGCCCCACCCCTTTTTCGACCAGCCCACGAAGCCCAAGGAGGAGGAGCTGCCGTCGACCAAGGCTGGCCCAAGCCCAGCCGGATGAAGCCCATCATGTGCATGGGAGAATTGACAAGTGTTATTCCCCTAAGTCCAAGTGTCTTGCATACAATCAACTTATTGCTCATCATTGAAGGGAAGAAAATAGGAGAACCGGCTTGATGATGAGGAGGGAGTGTCGACCAAGAGGGAGAGAGAGAGAGGGTTACCGAGAGAGAGAGAGAGAGAAATTGAAAGAGAGGGAGAGTGAGCGTGTGGGAGAAGAAGGAAGGAAGCCGATTGCCGCCGTTCGCCACCGTCGAGTCCGCCTCGCCCTCCGTTCGTGCTTGCTGTGTTCGCTCGGTTTGGAGGCAAGTGGGATCCTTTGATCTACTCTTGAATGCTGTGCTTAGTGTGTGTGATTGAATGGTAACAATTTTGGATGTAAAGAATGTGAAAAATTGAAGTTATAAGAGTGGTGCTCTAGCCTAGTGTACTGTTCTTGAGAAAAATAGCTCGACCTTGGATGTTCTAGTGACTTGCATGTGATGTTCTAGTTGAATTTTGGCTTTGATCTCTAAATGAAAGTTGTAAAGGACTTCTTGGAGTATAACATACTCAAATTTGGGACAAAACAAACAAGTATAAATGGGTAAAATCGTTATTCTTTGGAAAGACTGGATCTGGAAATTTCGGTACTAGGAACAGGGGTTTTAACCGTCCATATTTAATTACCTAGGACGAATCTGACTTTGATGTCTTCATGAAGTATCTACCTTATGGTCTTGGCTATCACAAGTCGAATTTCATAATTTTTGAAGGTCATTTGGGTATTTAATCGGAAATGTTTCTAAAACTGTGCAATCTGATGTGTTCGGACCTTGTAAGTTGCAATGCGTGGACTATATCATTTTGTATGAGGTTCTTTTGGAAATGTGTTCTGCACGAAATATCTCTCTTCATGTCTTCCCTACAACATATTCACATTTCGTTATTTTTAAGTTCATTTGCCTATTTAACCAAAAATGTTTCAAAAACTGTGCAAGTTGGACTGTTAGAATAGTAGTGCTGTGATGCATTGTCTATACCGAATTATATGGGGATCTTTTGGTGTAGTGTTCTTCATGAAATATCTGCCTTTATGTCTTGAATATCACATGTTCAAATTTAATAATTTTTGAAGGTCATTTAGGTATTTAATTAAAATGTTTTCTAAAACTGTGCAAGCTGGATTGTGCGAATTTCAAAAGCTGTAATGCATGGACTATTCTGTTTTGTATGAAATTCTGGTGGTGTTGCGTTCTTCATGAGATAAATGCCTCTAGAGCTTGTCTATGATGTATTAAATCCTTAGAAATTATTAGGGCCAATCACTAAATTTTAAGAAGTGTAAATTAAAAGAACGCATTCCATTTCTAAAATAATAGCAATAATCCATAAGTTTGCCCCATGAATTTTATTTTATTTTTTAGTGATTGAATCTTGCTGCACATGTGATGCTATTTGGCATTACATATAAAATCAAAAGCTGAAATTGACCTTGTTGCCATTACATCATGTATTGAGACACAAATGTGAATATAAATTATGATAAATGAGGATACCGTCGGAGGTGTGAGCCGACGATGCCCCGGGAGTGTCCGGATGCCCGGAGGTGAGTGCCGGATGCCCGGAGGGTGTGTGCCGGATGTCCTCGGGAGTTTCAAGATGCTCGGAATGTGGGGGTGCCGGAAGCCTCGGAGGTGTGTGCCGGATGCCCGGAGGTGTGTGCCGGAGGTTCCTCGCGATGCCAGGTTGGGTGCGAGCGATAAAATGTGGGATGCAATTACTGGTCCCGAGAAAGAAAAATGTGGTGACCCAATTGAAAGATAAAAAGTTGAAATTGAATCATGCATGGTATGGTGACATGTATGCATGGCTGTATGATATAATATGTATAAGTGCATGGTGGTATGTGCACATAAGGCAAGGATATGCGTGAATGCTTGATGATGAGTGCATGGTGGTATGTGCATATAAGGCATGGATATGCATGAATGCTTGATGATGAGTGCATGGTTGTATATGCACCTATGGCATGATGGTATATGCATGAATGCTTGATGATGAGTGCATGATGGTATATGCACATATGGTATGATGACATATGCATAGCTGCAAGGTAAGTTATGCTTGGATGCATGAATGATATGTACTCTACTATGATGTCATGATTATTCTGTTTGATGCATTGAGTAGTTTAATGGATCTTTTACTTGCTGAGTGGTTGTACTCACCTCTTTGGGGACCAACATTTCAGATTAGAAAGGTACCTCTCCCTCCGGTCACATGGGGTACCTTTTACGGCCTTCCATCTGACGTGGAGGTCGAGTGTATGGAGCTTGATAGTGTCACCATCCCTGGTTTGACGTTCATACGGGTTCGTGTGCTGGTGATGTATGATGTGGGCCTGGCTGGGGGCCCGGTCATCCAGGAGTTCTTGTCTATCCACGTCCGCCGTGACGGAGTGATGCGGGGGATGTTGCCGCCGCCATCGCCCGATGCACCAGGATGGGTGTGATGGCTCGCGTGAGGAGTGGGAGCTGACGTTTTTTTGGGGATAGCCGACACTTGTAGATGGAGGGTTATACATGATCGATGTAGGGGGTCGAGATCTCTCTTTTGAGCTGTAGCCAAGTTTAGCTAAAATTTTTGGCTTTTTGGTTGTACCGACCCAAGATGTCCATTTAAAATGTAAATAAAAGTGGCTCGGCTTATATTTTCCTTCGATGTGTAGTTGGTGTGCATTGTACCATCATTAAGAGAGTGGAGGGATGGTGAGACTCGTCTTTAATTTCGCTATGAGCTATGCTAAACTCTTTTCAAAAAAAAAAAAAATGCCCATGGACCTCGGTCCTTCTTTAAACCCCTTTATATCAAAGATATGTAACTGGTATTCATTAGGTGGAGCAATAGGTATTTGTGGCGACCTTAGCTGGATCGGGGGTGCCACATCGAGTTGTCCACAGTACCATCAGGAGGGGATCTCAAAACCCTGGAGGGGACCAATTATGTATCCATTGAATCCATGGAGGAACCACGCCCTAAATCGATGACGTACCCTCTCGAGTAGGCCCTCATTGACCTAGACGGTGGTCATGACTAACTCGTAAACTCAATGACTACTAGGGATAGGGACGTCTATACCCTACTCAATAATAGTCCGCGGCTACCCAAAACGTTCTGAAAGAACCACCATCTAAGGACCTGAAAAGATTAAGCGCACGATGGGGTGAGACAATGTCTTAGCAAGTTCAACCACACAGCCACACAATCACAGAGACTTACCTTGTCTCAGATCCTTCCTGCATGTCAGTACAATTCATATCAAAGAGTATTTAGACTCAGTCAATTGGAACACCACAATTAATCTCTCAAATAGCCACATGGGTCTCAATTATAGGGTCAAATCGTTATGATATGTCCCATTCCGTGCTACCCAATTTTTTCCCATAATTCGTCGCATCAATTTCACTCAACATGTGTTCCAATTGTTAATCACAGCCACACACGGGCACGGCCTACTCGACATTCGGCGGTCTTCTGGTGCAACCAAGCATCATCTCGCCCCATCGAGCATGGCAACGTCACCACGTCGACAACATTCCACAAGGGAGCATCGGTCCAGCCTCTATTGCGATCGGTATCCATTGCTAGAGCATCCAATATGGGAGCAATGTCCACTCGACTCACATTGGGGACGGGTTCTAATAACCATTCATGCACCCATCAAATTCCTAGACAAGACATCGTGCTTTTCACTCAAATGTCCAAATTATTATAATGTACTTGGCCCATTTTTTTTCTTATTAAAAACACACGGTAAAAATAATCATGTGTGGGTACACGATCGATTTGAACCAGAAAACTAATATCCTCCCTTTTTAAATTCTCACAGTTTGAGATAGTCTTTAAAACCATTTTCAGTGTCAAAAACCCAACACCTGGTAATTTCTAAATAATTACCAAAATTCCCAAATTTTGAATTAAATACTCAAAATTATCATCACCACTCAATTTAATACTCAGTTGCATAAACTAAGCACACCATTGTAATCAGCACGAAATTTCAATCAGCGGCCATCCCAATATAATTTCCTAAAAATAATAAATAATTACAAAAATTACAAAAATAATTAAATAATGCATATTAAATGCAATAAATACTAACTTAGGCCGGAAACACTAATCTAACCACTTAAACAGGCCTAGAAAATTTTCGAACCTATCTAGATAAATAGCATGACCGCTTTAGCCCATAATCAATCTGTTCTAACCACCTGACATGCACAATTGAATAATTAAACTACTAATCTACACTAACTAACCATCTAATTTCTAATTAGCCTAAACCAATTATTCACTAAGCATCATTAACACCATAAGTAGAGTTTAGCAAGTAAACTCACTGATTTAGCAATCCGATGAGTTCACGGTGATGGCGACACAAAGGTGGGCGACAACCAAGCCCGTGACGACACCAACTAAGGTCCGGAAGAGACCTAAAACGGGCCTTGAAGACCTCATCTTTTGCTGAAGCTTCGATTCCGCTCGAGGCTGAAGGAGATGGCTCGGCTTGGCTATGGCGGCAACGAACGAACCAGGCGAGCGATAGCAGCTACAGCGGACGACAGAGGAGG
The DNA here is from genome assembly GCA_014182375.1 of Eucalyptus virginea. NCBI lineage: Eukaryota > Viridiplantae > Streptophyta > Magnoliopsida > Myrtales > Myrtaceae > Eucalyptus > Eucalyptus virginea. The sequence goes on along the minus strand of CM024524.1, from coordinate 24,793,371 downwards.
TGGATGGTGGCTAGGGGAGCTACGGCGTTGGCTTAAGGGCATTGGAACAACTATTGGGCTCGTAGGGAACGGCGCACGAAGGCATCGCACGAGCGGACGCTCAAGTGGCAGGCGCGACTCGCGAGCTTGCGGCTACTGCCCGGACGGGCGTGCACGGCGGCGAGGGGGCTCCGGCAGCTGCTATTGGCTTTCGGCTGGCTTTCTCTAGAATTTTGAGCTCACAAACACTCAACAATGGAGAAAGGTAGAGCAAGGGAGAAGAAGATGACTGCTGCAACTTGGAGGGGTCAACCAAAATATCTAAACACTTGAGTTTGGTGCCCCACCATGCATGGCTATCCTCCTCAGCCAAATTGCAGCACCAAAGCTTCCTCAACAAGTCTCCAAGTGGTCCAAATGTTGTGCCTCCAACGACCTACGAATTTTGGACACTTTCCATTCCAATTCCACTTCAATTCTCTTCCAATTGAGCTCAATTTGGAGTCCAAAAATTCAGCCAAGGCACCATCGTCCATCTCATGATTTTTCATCATTAATTGAACCAACTTGAATCCTAAAAATGTGACAAAAAATAGCCTTCTAATTTTCTCGGTCCAAAATAGCCTTACTTTGCATTTTCGCCAAAAATCCCGATTTGCAGAAAAATCTTCGGAGGATGAGTCGATGTTCCTAAAATGAATTGTAACATGATAGCACTCTCAATTTCTGAAATCGGGTTCAAATTCATGATTTATTTCAACTGGGCGCGATTTTAGCTTGACCTAACCTACTAGGTAGCTTTTAGGATTTTTTAGTGCAATTGACTTGTGGTCGATTATTTTCGAGCCACATTGTACATCTTTGACACATTAGCGTCTCTTGGTCGTCATGAAAATCTTGAGATTTCAAATACGGGCACAGGGTATAAAAATGACAGAAAAATTGGTCTAGTATCGTTTGACGAGAATTTTGCAATTAGATAAAATCACCAACACACTTATCACATACCTCTATCAAACCGCCCTATCTCCGGTCTCTAATTAATTTTGACGGTGCCATAATGACCCTTGCAAATTAGCACAATCGAGTAGTTGATCCCTAGTCAAATTCTTGAGTCTATTGCGTTTAGATTCCTTAACGGCTTCACCTGATAGGCTAGTTATCTCGTGAGTGGCCAACTCAATAAAAAAAAACTATTAGTGCGTTGATGAAAAGCCAAACTTATTCAATTGAAAACAGAACCTGAAAATCAGGATGTCACATAACAAGTGTTCTCTTAGGATCCTAGGCGTGTTACCTTGCAAATTAGGCTTGCCACCTTGATGTCATAGCCGTGCCACTTCAAGAAATGTGATTGGGCTGCTTGGATAAGTAATGTTGGTGCCGTGTAGTATAAATAGGAGGATTCCTCCTCATTTTTCACCATGCCATTCACTTTCTCCTTTCCTCATTTGTTTCATTTCTCTCAGCCTTGCATCCTTAATCCATCAAGCTATATAAGTTGGTCGTCGAGATTTGCCAAGGTAAGTAAGATCCCTGTGTCTCATCTAGGACAGTAATCTCCATTGTCAAGTCTAGTTAGGTGCTCACCCGTCAAGCCGTGGGTAGGATGTTGGATCTTTTGTATGGTTTTTCTCATGTTTGTGCTTAAAATGTGTGCTTGAATTGTTCACGCTTGGAATGGGGCCAAGGTTCGTTCAAGTTGAGTTCATCGCAAGGCAAGGTCGTATTAAGCCATAAAGCCTTGGTTTCGGCATAAGTAGGATGCTGGGTCAAACTTGGATTTCCAAAGGTCTTCGACGCTTATCTGTGTAGTTTTTCTAGCATTTCTAAGCGGTCTTTAATCTGTCCTTGATAACTGCAACTGCATCCACTAACTGCTGGACGAACTCTGGGCCTATGATCTTTCGTTCTCTAAACTCATCTCAACAAACTGGCATTCTGCATGCTCTACTATATAACGCTTCAAAAGGTACCGCTAGTAGCTGTTTATGTAGGCGAATTGGACAAGGTGAAACTGTTCCTCCCAACTTCCTTTGAAATCTAGCACACACGCTCTCAACATGTCCTCGAGAGTTTGAATCATCCTTTCAGACTAGTCATCTGTCTGCGGATGGTAAACCGTATTGAATTGTAGCTTCATTCCAAGGTGATCTGCAAACTTTTCCGAAAGGTAGCTGTGAACCTCAAGTTTATATCAGATGTAATTGTCACCAGCACTCCATGTAAATGAACAATCTGATGCACGTATAATTCTGCATATCTGTCCAATGCAAGGTCCTTTTGTACGGCAATAAAGTGAGCCGACTTTGTTAGTCTATCGACCACTACCTAAATAGAATCATTACCCCTCTGACTCCTTGGTAAGCCCATTAGAATATCCATTGTGATGTGTTCCCATTTCCACTCGTGAATCTTGAGAGGTTGCAGAAGTCCTCCCGGCTTACAATGCTGTGTCTTCACTTGCTGACATGTCAAATACTTGGCGACATGCTTAGTGATATCTGCCTTCATACCGGTCCACCAATGGTGTTGACATAGATTCTCATACATCTTTGTACTGCCTGGATAAATACTGTAACTGCTACGATAAGCTTCTGATAAAATTTCCTCCTTAAGCTTTGCATCGTTAAGTACACATAATCGTCCTCAGAACCTTAAAGTTTAGTCCTCAGAAACCTCAAAATCAGCCTTTCTCTTTTCGGTATCCTCTTGCAGGATTTTTTGAATATCTGGGTCTGTCAACTGAAGCGTCTTGATTTTGATTTGTACTTCTGGCTCAATTCTAAGGGTGGCCTACCTTAAATTTGAAAACCGATTCTCGAGCTCTCTTAAGTAAAATCCACTCCTTAACCATCATTTGTGTAACTGAAGACTTCCGACTTAATGCATCTGTGACTTTGTTAGCTCCTCCAGGGTGAAACAAGATATCACAATCATAGTCATTCAGAAGTTCCATCCAGCGACGTTGTCTCATATTCAACTCATTCTGAGAGAATAGATACTTGAGACTTTGATGATCTATAAAGATCTAAAACCTTTCTCCACACAAATAATGTCTCCAAATCTTCAGAGCAAAGATGATTGCTGCAAGTTCTAAGTCATGTGTCAAATAATTCTCATGAGGTCTCAACTAATGGGACACATATGCAACGACCCTGCCATGCTGCATCAACACACAACCCAATCCTCTAAACGACGCATCACTATAGATCTCATACCCTCCAGGACTAGATGGTATGGTCAGCATTGTGCGGTAGTCAGCTTCTGCTTAAGTTCTTAGAAACTACACTTGCACTTATCTGTCCACACAAACTTTTCTTCCTTCTTCAGTAGTCGAGTCAACGGTGAGACTAAAGCTGAAAATCCTTCCACAAACATTCAGTAATACCCTGCTAAACCCAAGAAGCTTCTAATCTCTATCATTGTCGTCAGTCTTGGCAGTTGATAACTGCTTCAATTTTGGTCTGATCCATGGAGATTCCTTTGCCTGAAATCACGTGACCTAGGAAAGCAACACGAGTCAACCAAAACTCACACTTGCTGAACTTGGCATACAGTTCATGTTTCCTTAGTGTCTGAAGCACCGTCCTCAAATGCCTTTTGTGCTCCTCAGGACTTCTCAAATACACTAGGATATTGTTGATGAACACAATCACAAACTGATCTAGATACTCTTTGAAAACTTGATTAAACAGATCCATAAAAGTAGCTGCGGCGTTCGTCAAACCAAACAACATTACAGTGAACTCATAATGGCCGTATCGAGTATGAAACGCCGACTTCGGTATATCCTCCTTTCTAATTCTCAGTTAATGATATCTTGTCCTCAGGTCGATGTTAGAGAAGATCGACGCTCCTTGCAGCTGGTCAAACAAGTCGTCAATCCTCGGCAGTGGATACTTATTCTTGATCGTCATCTATTTGAGTTGATGATAGTCGATGCACAGGTGCAACGAACCATCTTTCTTCTTCACGAACATAATTAGTGCTCCACAAGGTGATGCACTAGGACGTATGAATCCCTTATCCAACAACTTCTACATCTGCACTTTCAGTTCTTTCAACTTAGACAACGCCATCTGGTAAGGAGCCTTAGAGATTGGCTCTATCCTGGGGGTTAACTCGATCACGAACTTAATCTTCCTTTCTAGTAGTAGACCTGACATTTCTTTCATAAACATGTCTGGAAACTCTTAAACCACTGCGATATCTTCGATCTTCAGCTCCTCAACTGTTGTATCCACTACAATCGTTAAGTAACCCTGATAATCCCCGTCTAAAAAACGGGTTGCCTCAAGCAACAAGATTAAGGTAATGAAGGATCATCCTCGACTCCCAATAAACTCAAAACTTTCACTGACTAACGAGTTAAACTGAATCGCTTCATGATAGCAGTTCATCTTAGCTTGTTGTTTGGTGAGCTAGTCCATGCCAATTATTATGTCAAAATCATACATGGCTAGGACTATCAAATCTATCCTCCCCTCTCACTCACCAATCCCCAACTTGCAACCAGGACAACCCACTATAGCTAACACCTTATCCTTTAATGGTGTAGATATGCTAATCAATGACCCCAACAACTTAGGAATCAATTCTACTAGCTTAACAAATTACTTAGCTATAAACGAATGAGTTGCACTAAGGTCAAATAAAGCATAAGCAGTGTGATCGTTCAGGGAAATAGTACTTATATTCACATCAGGCGAGTCCTCAGCCTGTCCTCTAGTGATAAGGTACATCATTCCTTGAGCTAGAGGTCTGTTCAGTCCACCCTATGGTGCATTCTGTGGCACGAACCCTTGATTCCGACCCATCGGCGGCGGTGGCGGTGGCGGTGGCGGTAATTGTTGCGGTCCTATCAGTCTTCAGGGACAATTCCTAGCTATGTGACCTTGCTGGCCACACTCATAACAAGCATCCCACCTAGAATGGCACGGGGCTGATCCATGTCGTCTTCCGCAGAAATGACACATGCCATTCTATCTTGCCGCTGACTTTTCTATCTCACTTTTCCTGTTGGGCAGAATAGGATACCTTCCTCTAGTCATAAGTTTCTTCCCAAACTTATTTCCATCCCTGCTTGACCCGAACCTTAATCTAGATGCGTTGGCTTGTTCGTTCTAGTCTCTCTCTATCAACTGGGCCCATTCATACAGGTCGTTGTAGTCCTTCAAATAAAATAGCACTAGCGGACTCTTCAATAATGATATGAGCCCATATTTGAACCGCCTAGCTCGGTCTATCGGATACTCAACTAGTCTCGGGGCGTACTGCGATAGTTCAGCGAACTTCGTTTTGTACTGATATGCTATCATCGTACCTTAGTGAAGGCGCTGGAATTCCACCATTTGTAGTTCCCTAGCACTATCAGAAAAGTACTTGCTGTTGAACACTTCAAGGAAGGCATTCCACTTAGTAACCACACCTTCTAGGAATTCTACTTCTCTAGTGGCCCTCCACCAAGTACTTGCGCTACCCTGCAGCTGGTATACTGCAAGGACAACTTTCTCCTCCTCTGTGCACCTCAGTAATACAAATGCCTTTTCCAAGTCTTGGATTCAGAGTGTTGTAGCTTCGGGGTCTCTTGTGCCAATGAACCTTGGCAAGTTCAACTTAGAAACTACTCGACAAGCTTACGCATAAGCCTCTCTCTCTCTCAACAACCACATTCCTAGGTGGAACTTTGGCAGGTGTGGCAGTAGGTGCGACAGCAGCAGCAGCATCAGCAGTGGCATTGGCGGTAGTAGTGGCGGTTGAAGCGGTGGCAACGGCAGCTTGATTCTAGGCCTGTTGCCCTACCACATTTTCAAGCATCTCTAGTGCTTATACGATCCCGTCTATCCTAAGATCGCCAGGGGCTGCTACCTCAGCACCGACTCGAGCTAGTGCTCTACCACGATCACCTCAGGTACCGACCCTAGTCGGTGTCTTACCCCGAATCACTGGTCCAATGGTTCTCTTCTAGGAGTCCTCTGCTCCTGATCACTCATAATGCAAGTTCTTTACAGAAACCTGCTTTCCAATTCCACACAGAATTAGAAGCTGAGCGATTACACCAAACAAGCTATCAAACAGCTATCACTCAAATGCATTCGCATAAAATAAAGGTTGTTCCTACTAACTATCCCATAAACTCTTGCACCAACCAGCTCTGATACCACTCCGAGCGGGGATGTCACGCCCTGGAGTTCTGAGCGTGCGCACATCCCTTGGTGGTCGATAAATTTTGCAAAGTCCTAGGACGAGTCGCTGACCCATTCATTTTATTGCACATATGGAAGCGAATAAACGAAACCCCTGACAGCAAACGGCATGGGATAGGAAAACAGGATAATCACATCAAATCAAAACACTTTATCAACGAGTTGAGTTTATATATAAAGGTCTATAAAAGATCGACATTCATAAAGGAACTGTCCTACGACTTACTAGTTGAACACGTTCACCAATCCTTCAAACTCCATAGGCTCCGGGGGCATCGGGTCGTCCATAGCACCATCAGGAGGGTCAGTTGTGCCCTTGCCACAAGCGGCGTCGACAACCACAGCGAGGATCTCAAAACCCTAGAGGGGACCCACTCTATATCCATTGAGTCCATGGTAGAACCATGCCTTAAATCGATGAGATACCCTCTCAAGTAGGCCCTCAGCGACCTAGACGGTGGTCATGACTAACACATAGACCCAATGACTATCAAGGACAGGGACGTATACCCTGCTCAGTAATAGCCCACGGCTGCTCAAAATATTTTGGAGGAACCGCCATCTAAGGACCTGCAAAGATTGAGCCCACAACAGGGGGAGACAATGTCTCAACAAGTTCACCCCCTAAACTTTAACTAGGAAGGAAATACGTCTAGGGGCATCCTGACCACACAACCACACAATCACAGAGACTTACCTCGTCTCAAATCCTTCCTGAATGTCAGTATAGTTCATATCACAGACATAAACAATAGTCAGACTCAGTCAATTAGAACGCCATAATTCATCTCTCAAACAGCCATAGGGGTCTCGATTATAGGGCCAAATTGTTATGACACGTCTCATTCCGTGCCACACAATTTTGTCCCATAATCCAACGCGTCAATTTCACTCAACATGCGTCCCAATTGTTAATCATGGCCACAAACGGGCATGGCCTACTCGACGTTTGGTAGTCTTCTAGAGTAACTAGGCATTGTCTGCAACATCGAGCACGGCAACGTCACTACAGTGAAGGCATTCTACAAGGGAGCATTGGTCCAACCTCTATTGTGACCGGCATGCATTGCTAGGGCATCCCATATAGGGGCAATGTCCACCCGACTCACATCAGAGACAGGTTCTCATAACCATTCATGCACCCATCCAATTCCTAGCCAAAGACATCGTGCTTTGCACTTAAATGTCCTAATTAATAATGTAATTGACCCTTTTTCTTCTTATTAATGTGGCATCCTGAAATTTTATGAAAATTTGTAAGTATGCCATGAGCCATGGATAGGCGATAGAAACACCGTTAGTGTATTTTTGTAGCCTTTTGATCCATGATTCGCAATGAGATTTATGGCCAAGCTTTTAATGGATAAATTTTGGGAAAGAAAGTTTTATCGTTGGCCATATGTATTATAAATTGGAACTTATGGATTTATGATTGCAAGTGTATCGCCATTTAATTTGCAATTTAGTACTTTGATTTAATAGGGATTGAGTTAGTTTTTAAAAAGGTCAATTCTGGATTTATTTAAGCTTGGGTCTTAGGCCCAAGAGTGTTGGGCCTAAGATGGGCTTAATGGCCGGCCCATAAACCCATGAATGGCTGTTGTCGCACAAAGGAGGCGGGGGGGAAGTCTGGTTTGCATGCCTCCCCCCATTTGTCCCATGGTGATGGCCAAGTGTCACCCTATGCAAAAGGTGATGATGGCTAATGATGAAGGGAAGGAAATTAGGGGGAAAAGGGTGGCTGGTTTAAGCGAGAGAGAGGGAGAGAGAGAGCAGGGTTCATCCGAGAGAGAGAGAGAGGAGAGAAAGAGAAGGAAGAAAGGAAGAAAGGAAGAAAGGAAGAAGGGAAGAAGGAAGGAGGAGGGGCCGTGCATCGCCGTCCATTGCCGCCATGTGCTCGCCGTTGCTCGGTCTAGAGGCAAGTGGGATCCATTGATCTACTCTTGCATGCTGTGCTTAGTGTGTGTGATTGAATGGTAATAATTTCGGATGTATAGAATGTGAAAAATTGAAGTTATAAGAGTGGTGCTCTAATCTAGTGTATTGTTCTTGAGAAAAACAGCTCGACCTTGGATGTTCTAGTGACTTGCATGTGATGTTCTAGTTAAATTTTGGCTTTGATCTCTAAATGAAATTTGTAAAGGACTTCTTGGCGTATAACATACTCAAATTTGAGACAAAAAAAAAACAAGTATAAGTGGGTGAAATCGTTATTCTTTGGAAAGACTGGATCTGGAGATTTTGGTACCCACCCGTGATGAATGCATGGACTGGAAGGCAATCTTTTTGTTGAAATTTTCACTTCGATTTCTCAACAAAAGATGTAAAGGATATCCTGAGGTTTAACATATTCAAATTTCGTAATTTTTGAAGTTCATTTGCCTATTTAACCAAAAATGTTTCAAAAACTGTGTAAGTAGAACGGACAGAATTAGTAGTGCTGTGATGCATGGTCTGTATTGAACTATATGGGGATCTTTTGGTGTAGTGTTCTTCATGAAGTATCTGCCTTTATGTCTTGACTATCACATGTTTGAATTTCATAGTTTTTTAATGTCATTTGGGTATTTAATGAAAATGTTTTCTAAAACTGTACTAGCTGGATTGTGCAAATTTCAAAAGCTGTGATGTATGGACTATCCTATTTTGTATGAAATTCTGGTGGGGTTGTGTTCTTCATGAGATAAATGCCCCTAGAGTTTTTCTATGATGTACTAAATCCTTAGAAATTATTAGAGACAATTACTAAATTTTAGGAAATGTAAATTAAAAAGAATGTATTCTATTTTCTAAAATAAAAGTAATTGATCTTGCTGCATATTTGATGATATATGGCATTACATATAAAATCAAAAGCAGAAATTGACTTTGTTGCCATCACATCATGTACCATGTTAATATTGAGACAAAATTGAGAACATGAATTGTGATAAATGAGGATGCCATCGGAGGTGTGAGCCGACGATGCACCGGGAGTGTCGAGATGCCCGGAGTGTGTGTGCTGGATGCCCAGAGTGTGTGTGTCGGATGCCCGGAGTGTGTGTGCCGGATGCCCTGGGAGTGTTAGGATGCTCGGAGGTGTGTGCCGGAAGCCTCGGAGGTGTGTGCAAGGGAGATACCTCGTGATGCTAGTTGGGGTATGAGATGCCCGAAGTGTGTGTGCCGGATGCCCGGAGGTGTGTGCCGGAGGTTCCTCGCGATGCCAGGTGGGATGCGAGCGATAAATTGTGGGATGCAAACACTTGTCCTTGGAAAGATAAAAATTGAGACTGTATCATGCGCATGGATGTGTACATATGGCATGGTAATATATGCATGAATGTTTGATAGTAGGTGCATGGTGGTATATGCACATATGGCATGGTGATATATGCATGAATGCTTGATGGTAGGTGCATGGTGGTATATGCACATATGGCATGGTGATATATGCATGAATGCTTGATGGTAGGTGCATGGTGGTATATGCACATATGGCATGGTGATATATGCATGAATGCTTGATGTAAGTACAAGGTGATATATGCACATATGGCATGATGAAATATGCATGGCTGCTAGGTAAGGTATGCTTGAATGCACGAATGATATGTGTTTTGTTCATGATACCTTGATTGTTCTGTTTGACGCATTGAGTAGTTTGGTGGATCTTTACTGCTGAATGGTTGTACTCACCCCTTTTAGGGATTAACATTTCAGACTAGATAAGATACCTCTGCTGCCACTGTCATCGGTAGATGGATCAAGTGGTTGGATATGACCGTGAGGAGGAGGATAACAAAGGAAGGAACTTTTGGACGCCGACACTAATCGATGGACTTTAAGTATACAACTGTTGGAGGAGATGCCGGTCATCCTTTGAAGTATAGCCGAGTATAGAAGACTACGGCATTTTGATGTACCGATGAATGATGTCCATCTGGTTTAAGTAAATAAAAGTGTTCGGCTTTTACCTATAAATTTTTAGTAGGTGTGCATTGTTTTCTGAATATAGGGAAGGGAGTTGTTGGATGTGCTTTCGTATATGAACTGCACAAGGGACCGATCTAAAAATGTAAACCCCTATGGTTGTATGGACCCGCTGCAATTGAAATGGTATCAGAGTGACATGTTATTAGGGAAAGTGATAGGTAAGTGAACTGTAGTGACCCTAATGGATCGGGGGCCATCGAGGGGTGCCACAATTAAAAAACACACGGTAAAAATAATCGTGTGTGGTACATGGTCGATTTGAACTAGAAAATCAATATCCTCCCTTTTTAAATTCTCACTGTTTGATATAGTCTTTAAAATCATTTTCGGTGTCAAAACCTGACACTCGGTAATTTCTAAATAATTACCAAAATTCCCAAATTTTGAATCAAATACTCAAAATTACAATCAGCACTTAATTTGCACAATTTAATACTCAATTGCATAAACTAAGCACACAATTACAATCAACAAGAAATTCCAGTCACCGGCTATCTCTATATAATTTTCAAAAAATAATAAATAATTAAATAAATTACAAAAACAATTAAATAATGTAGATTAAATGCAATAAATACTAACGTAGGCCAGAAATGCTAATCTAATCACCTAAACGGGCCTAAAAAATTTCCAAACCTATCTAGATAAATAGCACGAGCTCTTTAGCCCCTAATCAATCCGTTCTAACCACCTAACATGCACAATTGAATAATTAAATCATTAATCTACATTAACTAACCACTTAATCCTAATTATCCTTAACTAATTATCCACTAAATGTCATTAACTCCCTAAGTAGAGTTTAGCAAGTAAACTCATTAGTTTTGTGGCATCCCAAAATTCAAGACAAGCTCTAAGGCATATTAAAGCTCGTAATTAGGTAATGAAATTACCTATGGTTTATGCTTTAGCCATTAGTTTTCTTTTAAGGTTATGTGTTATGTGTTTTTGTTTATGAGATTTCAAATTAGATAGATTAATGAGAATAATCTATGATTGGCTATGCATCTCATAAAATTAAACTCCCATAAATAAAATGTTACAAGATTTTTGGCCATGTGGAATTTAGTAATTAAATTCCTAAAGGAAGAATAAGAAAGGGGAAAATCTGATTTTAATTTAGGTTTGGGCCTTAGGCCCAAAGGGAGGAATTTAGTGGGCTGAATGGCCAGCCCAATTAGGCCCGCGGAAGGGGGCTGTCGCCGGCCCAAAGGAGGCCCAAGAAGAGGAGGCCCAAGCCCAAAGCCCAATTGCATGTGTTAGGACAAGTGGCAAGGAGGTCTTCATGCATTGGTCCATTGGAGAGGCAACCTAATCATTGCTAATGATGAGGTTTAAGGGGAAATAAAAGAGAAGAGAGAGAGAGAGAGGTGGCCGGTTATTCGGCCAAGTGAGAGAGAGGGAGAGAGAAACCGTGCGAGAGAGAGGGAGAGTGAGGCCGAGAGAGGAGAAGCCGAGGGGGAGGAGTCGCCGCACGCCACCGCTCGTCCGCCGTGTGCCGCCCGTTCGCCGCCGTGTGCCGTCGTCCGTTTGGTCTAGAGGCAAGTTGGGAATCCACTTCCTACTCTTGCACCAATGTTTTGTATGTATGGTCGGAATCTAGGATTATTTGGAGGCATGGGAGTGAAGCTATGTGTTTTGTTCTTGGGTGCATGCTGTTTTCGTATAAAACCGTCCGAGTCAGAACTTTGCGAGAGCCTGCATGCATGTTTTGAGTTCGATTATGACTTTGATTTCTTCATGAAAGTTTTAGCCAACATCTTAAACTACAACATAATAAAATTTGGTACAAAATGATGGAGTTTTGAGGGGTCAAACTCTCATTTTACGGAGACATCAAATCTGGAACGATTTCACTGACCTTTCGGTGGATTTGTGGTTGCATGTTGATTTTTACTAAGAATATCTTTCCGACTTCTTCATGAAACTTGTAGAGAACATCTTGAAGTTTAAAATACTAAAATTTGAAGTAAATTTAACAAGTATAGCTCAGTGAATCAACTTGCTCTTGAAAACCGTAGATCTGGAGATGCGGTGCAGGATACCCGAGACTTCATGGAACCGTATGATGACTATACTCCGGAAATCTGACTAAGATATCTTAATGAAAGTTGTAGGGGACCCTTTGAGGTAAAATATATCCAAATTTCAGAGGAAAAGAAGAAGAATAAGTGGCTGAAAACTCAGTATTTCGGAGAAACATACACTGGACATTTCTGTGTTAGATCCAGAAGCTTCGTGTGACTATAGAAGATAATATAAAACGAATTTGGCTTTGAAGTCTTCATCAAAAATCTGCTCTAGTGTCTTGGCTATAACCTGGCAAAATTTCATAATTTTCGGAGGTCGTATGGATATTTTAATCAAATTATTTCGGAAACTGTGCATTCTGTTTCTATCCGAATTTGCATGCTGTTTTGTGTAAATTGTACCTTCTTGTGTGGAACTCTATAGGACATGTGCTTTTCATGAAATTGTTATCTTATTGTCTTATCTATCACATGTCTTAATTTCATGATTTTTTAGAAGCATATGGATATTTAATTTAAATATTTTCCGAAAGTGGTATTTGCTGGAATTTTGTATGGATTGGATGATGATGTCTTGATGCATGCATGGCAATGAATTGAGATGCATGTATGAATTGAATGCTGCATATGATCTTGTTGGTCATTATATTGTGTTCCATGCTGAGTTGAGATCTAAATTGGTGACCATGGATAATGATGAATGAGGAAACCATTTGTGGCGGATGATAATGCCCTAGGAGTATCAGGATGCCTGGAATGGGGGGTGTCGGATGCCCGGGATGTATAGAGATACATAGCCGGATGGCCCTGGGAGTATCAGGATGCCCGGAATGGTTCGGTGCCGGAAGCCTCGAAGGTCTTTGCCCGAGGGGATGCCTCGTGATGCCGGTTGGGATGCGAGATGCCCGGAGAGTGGGGTTGCCGGATGCCTGGTGGCCTTAAATGGTTGAATGCCGGAGGTTATTCTCGCGATGCCAGATTGGGGTGCGAGTGTAAAGTATGGGATGAATGATCTCGAGTAAAAGTGATGTGATGATCGAATTGAAAGTTAAGAGTGAAAATTGAATCATGCATATATGATATATGATATGATGTGATGATGATCACCTATGGCATGATGATATGTGATATATGATATGATGGTGACCTATGATGTGATGATACATGTACATGACATGATGATGATGTCATGATGATGTGTATGATATGATGATGTCATGATAATGATGATGATGACATGATGATGATAATGATATATGTGTATGATATGATGTCATCATGATGATGAGATGATGATGAGATGATGATGACGATGATATGTGTACGGCATGAGGATGATGATGTTACATGTATACGATATGATGATGATAATCTATGACATGATGGCATGTATGTGTTATGATTATGATGGAGATGCATGATGGTATATGCATGGCTTCAAGGTAAGTGATGCCTGGAATGCATGTATGACATGTATTATGCTATGACTATATTGTATGATGCTTTGAGTGGTTATTGGATTCTTTTACCTGCTGAGTGGCTGTACTCACCCCTTTTGGGGACCAACATTTCAGATTAGTAGAATGCCGCTCCCTGCTGTCACGAGGGGCGTGTTTTATGGCCTGCCCTCCGATGTGGAAGTTGAGTGCGAGGAGTTTCACTGTCCTTCCGTTCCCAGATTGACGTATATTACAGTGCGCTGCTTGGTTATGTACGACGTAGGCCTGGCTGGGGGCCTTGTTGTCCAAGAGTTCATATCCGTCCATGTTTGTCGAGACGGGGTGATGCGTGGGATGTTACCGCCGCCACCACCTGATGCACCGAGATGGGTGTGAGGGCCGTACGTGACGAGTAGGAGTTGGGAACTTTTTGGGATGTTTAGCCGACACTAGTGGTGATGGGGGATCTTTCATGATTATCATAGTGGGTCGAGTGTTTTTGAGGTTATGGCCGATTGTGGCTATAAGCCCTAGTATCACTTTTTGATGTATCGACCCAAGAAAGCCCATCTTGAGAAATATGTAAATAAAGTGTCATGGCGTTGTCTTGATTATGATGATTAGTGGTGTGGCAATTGTATCATGGTTGATGGAAGGGGGAGATGGCGATATTATGTTTTGCTTCCACTAATGAGTCGCGCTGGGACCGTTTTCAAAAAAAAAAAGAGAGAAAGGGTGAAGAATGTGTCTAGGGTTTACGACGCTTCTTCTAAGAGATGTAATTACGAGGGAACGTTGGGTACTGTGGCGACCTGCGAAGGGTTCGGGGTGCCACAGGTTTAGCAATCCGATGAGTTCACGGCGATGGCAATGCGAAGGCGGGCAACAACCAAGCCCACAATGACACTAACCAAGGTTCGGAAGAGACCTAAAACAAGGAACGGCGCGCGACGGTGTGGGACAAGCAAACGCTAGTGCGGTGGGCGCGACTCGTAGGCTTGCAGCTGCTGCTCGAATGGGCATGCATGGTGGCTAGGGTGGTCGACGGGTTGTGAGGGGGCGCCAGCAGCTGCTGTTGGCTTTTGGCTAGCTTTCTCTGGAATTTTGAGCTCACAAACACTCAACAATGGGGAAAGGCAAAGCAAGGGAGAAGAAGATGGCTGCTGTAGCTTGGAGGGGGCCACCAAAATATTTAAACACTTAAGTTTGGTGCCTCACCATACATGGCTTTCCTCCTCAGCCAAATTGCAACGCCAAAGCTTCCTCAACAAGCCTCCAAGTGGTCCAAATGTTGCACCCCCAAGGGCCTACGAATTTTTGACACTTTCCCTTCTAATTCCATCCAATTCCATTTCAATTCTCCTCCAATTGAGCTTAATTTGGAGTCCAAAAATTCGGCCAAGGCGCCATTGTCCATCTCATGATTTTTCCTCATCAATTGAACCCACTTAAATCCTAAAAATGCAACAAAAAGCGGCCCTCTAATTTTCCTAGTCCAAAATAGCCTTACTTTGCATTTTCGCCAAAAATTCCAATTTGCAGAAAAATCTTCAGAGGGTGAGTCGATATTCCTAAAATGAATTGTGACAGGATAGCATTTTCAATTTCTGAAATCGGGTTTAAATTAGTGGTTAATTTCAACCGGGCGTAATTTTAGCATGGCCTAACCTACTAGGTAGCTTTTAGGAATTTTTAGTGCAATTAAACCGTGGTCGATTATTTTCGAGTCACATTGTACATCTTCGACACATTGGCGACTCTCGGTTGTTGTGAAAATCTCGAGATTTCAAATACAAGCACAAGGTACAAAAATGAGACAAAAATCGATCTAGTGTCATTCGATGAGAATTTTGTAATTAGGTGGAATCACCCACACACTAATCACATACCTTTGTCAAACCGACCTATCTCCAATTTCTAATCAATTTTGACGGTGTCGTAATGACCTTTGTAGATTAGCACGGTCAAGCAGTCGATCCCTGGTCGAATTCTCGAGTCTATTACGTTTAGATTCCTTAACGGCTTCACCTAATAGGCTAGTTATCTCGTGAGTGGCCAACTTAGAGAAAAGAACTATAGGCTCGTCAATGAAAAGCCTAACTTATTCAGCCAAACCCACAAAAAGGTGAAAGAATATATGCAGTCCTCCAAGTTTGATTAGCATCTTCTTATAGCCACTAAAAAAGAGTATTATGTTACTCTTCAAATTGCCCCGAAATTTCCAAAGAAGTGGACACAATAGGGATATTCTCATATCCATTATGGAGCTGTCCGTCTTGTACTTATCTTTCATGGCCGAAAAGGCTTGCTAGTAGTAGCTAGAATGGCTTTACTGGACACTCGATTCTTAGAATACCAGCATGCGTGTATTGGTACTATCTAAACTACTTTGAATGCTCGGATAGTTTTTGTAACCTTGTATCCAAATTTCAACATGGCCCTTTCAGACCCCTAGTTGCTCTCTTTCCTAAAAATTCAGATCCAGCTCATAGGAGCACCCCAAACTACAGACTCCATCGCTGTAACACTCCATTACTAGATGGTCTATCAAGTGCAAAATCATGCCCTCAATCTTAGTTTCCAGAATGGAAATGAAGATGCTTTGTTCATTTCTATGCAAAATGATCAAGCCTCTTGCATTCACGTTCCTAGAGAAATCTCCAAAGAAAAGTTGGCCAAGCTCCTTCCAAAAACTTGGATCACCAATTACTAAAAGTTGTGCCAGAACAACAAGCCTCCCAATCCTCAAATTTTGAATTTGTGAGGAAAAAGGATGGCATTGTTGTCATTAAATTCGGAAAAGAAAAGGAAGAACACTCTTTCATCTTCCAAACATTGTTCATGATTAAACCTTGCATCCCAAAATCAATTTCCGAGCTAGATCCCAAAAAGCTTGTCAATTACTTCTAGAGTGATAGAAGGTTCATTACCATAAAGACCAATATGGTAATTGTTTTTGGGATCCTTTCTGCTAGTGTCCCTACTATACAAATGTTTTTGATGAAGTAGATCCAACCACAAGGCCCAAGCAAAAGACTCGAAAGGCTAAAGATAGCCTGTACCAAAGGCATTTGAATGGAGATCCCTTCGTTGACACTCTTGGCGAATGTGATAATCTCTAGTTCATGGTTTCTTATGCCCCACCACCATCACCTTCTTATATGGCACCACCATTGTCATCCTCCGCGTTACCACCTTCTCCTCCTTCTCCACATAAAAAATCAGCCGTTTCTCCATTCTATAGGTCAATTCTTAATTGGGCAAAGAAGCATTCATACTCACTTGATTCTTCAAACAAGATGACACCCAGCTATAAAAGGAAGGAAGTTAACCCTTCTAGTTCCATGTTCCAAGAAGCAAATTTTCTTCCTCTCATTCAAGAAAGTTCTAGACTTTCCTTTCTAGTCGTTGATGAATTTATTGACCCACAAGGGATATATCGTCATGTCCCAAAGATCCCTGCTCCCATTGATGTGGATGAACATGAAAGGCAAAAAGGAACTCATGTTGCTGAAGTTGTTCTGAATTGGCAATCAGAAACCCTTTTGGCTCACAACAATGCCTTCCAAAATGATTGATTCCAAAATCATTGATGTACAAAGAGATCTTAAGAGGTATGATAAAACCATCAAGAACATGCTTTTAGATTTCTAGAAAAGGCTTCACGCTTTGGAATCTAGACAACATCTAGGCTATCATCATCTAATGAGCCCAAAAGCCGAAATAGATAAGCTTAAAAAGCAAATCTGACTCCTTGAAGGGGATGATTTAAACCTTTTGATCCATTTCCTACTTTGCTAAGAATAGAGTATTCTCTCTCGACTCCAAATACTTTGATCTTTGCTGCCATTGTAGAAACCTCTACTAGGTGCAGCATTAATGTAGTAGAAATGGGAAATAGACTCAAAGAAATGGATCGACTGAGAAAGAAAATGTGGCACCCCGAATCCCCTTAGGTCACCACAGGCACCAAACGTTACACCTAATTACATCTCTTAGAAGAAGCGTCGTAAATCATAGACATTTTTTTTTTTTTTTTGAAAACGGTCCCAGCGCGACTCATTAGCAGAAACAAAATATAATATCGCCATCTCCCCCTCCATCAACCATGATACAATTGCACACCACTAACATCATAATAAAAGACAAAGCCATGACACTTTATTTACATATTTCTCAAGATGGGTTTCCTTAGGTCGGTACATTAAAAGGTAAGACCAAGACTTATAGCCACACTCGGCCATAGCCTAAAAAAGAAACACTCGACCCACTACGACAATCGTGAAAGATCCCCCATCACTCGTGTCGGCTAACCATCCCAAAAAGTTTCAGCTCCTACTTGTCACGCACGGACCCTCACACCCATCCCGGTGCATCAGGTAGTGGCGGCGGTAACATCCCACGCATCACTACGTTCCGACGAACATGGACAGATACGAACTCCTGGATAACAGGGCCCCTAGCCAGGCCCACATCGTACATAACTAAACAGCGCACTCGAATATACGTCAGTCCAGGAACGGAGGGACAGTCAAACTCCTCGCACTCGACCTCTACATCGGAAGGTAGGCTGTAAAACACGCCCCGCGTGACAGCAGGGAGCGACATCCTACTAATCTGAAATGTTGGAAAGGGGTGAGTTAAAGGAATCCAATCACCACTCAATGCATCATACAATACAATCACAACATCTTACATGCCATTCATGCATCCAAGCATACTTACCTTGAAGCCATGCATATACCATCATACATCTTCATCACAATCATAACACATACATGTCATCATGCCACAGGTGATCATCATCATATCATATCATATATGCATATCATCATGCCATAAGTGATCATCATCATATCATATCATATATGCATATCATCATGCCATAAGTGATCATCATCATATCAAATCATATATGCATATCATCATGCCATAGTGATCATCACCATATCATATAATATATGCATGATTCAATTTCCAACTTTTAACTTTCAATTCGCGGGATCATCAATTTCATCTTATACTTTACACTCGCACCCCATCCTGGCATCACGAGAAAAACCTCCGGCATTCAACCATTTAAGGCGACCGGGCATCCGGCAACCCCACTCTCCGGGCATCTTGCATCCCAACCGGCATCACGAGGCATCCCCTCGGGCAAAGACCTCCGAGGCTTCCGGCACCCAACCATTCCGGGCATCTCGAAACTCCCGAGGACATCCGGCCATGTATCTCTATACATTCCGGCCATCGGGCACCCCCCATCCCGGGCATCCTGATACTCCCAGAGCATTATCATCCGCCTCAAACAGTTTCCTCATTTATCATTGTTCATGTTTACCAATTCATGCCTCAACTTAGCATGGCACACAATATAATGGCAAACAAGATCACTTTCATCCTTTGATTCATACATGCATCTCTAATCATCATCCATAACAATACAATTCATGGAGTCCATGCAATTTAAAATGGTACATATTTCATGTCTTTGTCAAAATTCCAGCATGCACCATTTTTAGAAAATATTCAAATTAAATATCCACATGCTTCTCAAAATTCATGAAATCAAGGCACGTGATAAACAAGACAATAAGATAGTAATTTCATGAGAAACACATGCCCAATAGAGTTCCGCACAAGAAGATATAATCCACACGATTTCAGCATGCAAATTCGGATAAAACAGAATGTGCAGTTTTCGAAATAATTCAATTAAAATACCCGAATGACCTCCGAAAATTATGAAATTTTACCAGGTTATATTTAAGACACTAAAGTAGATTTTCCATGAAGACATCTAGGCCAGATTAGTCCTAGATAATTTTCTATAGACGTACGAAGCTCCTGGTCTTTGCACCGAAACGTCCAGTATAGCTATCACCGAAATATCAAGTTTTCACCTACTTATTCTTCTTCATTTCCTATGAAATTTGGATATGTTTTACTTCAAGAGGTCCCCTACAACTTTAATTAAGGGATCTAAGTCAAATTTCCAAATAATAGTCACCATATGGGTCCAAGAAGTCTAGGGTGTCCAGTACCGTGTTTCCAGATTTACCGTCTTCAAGAGTAAGTTGATTCACTAGGCTACACTTGCTCATTTTACTTCAAATTTGAGTATGTTAGTCTTTAAGATGTTCTCTAAAAGTTTCATGAAGAAGTCGAAGAGAGATTCTTGATAAAAATCGACATGCAACAACGAAACTACCAAAAGGTCAGTAAAACTGTTCCAGATCTAGCGTCTTCGTAGGGTGAGAGTTTTACCCCTTAAATCTCCACCATTTTGTACCGAATTTTAGTATGTTGTATTTTAAGATGTTGGCTACAACTTTCATGAAGGAATCAAAGTCAAAATCGAGCTCAAAACATGCATGAAAGCTCTCACAAGATTCTGGCTCAGACGGTTCATGCGAAAACAGCAACATCTCTCAAGAGCAAGTCATTCTAGCTTCGGTTTCTCCCTCCTAATCACTCAAAATTCGACACTACTCCAAACATACATGCAACACACACATGCAAGAGTAGTAAGAGGATCCTAACTTGCCTTAAAGACTGAACGAACAGCAGCAAAAGAGACGGCACACCGGCGACGGACGGACGGCGTGTGGCGGCGACGGGCGAGCTCCTTCTCCCTCTCCGCGCCCTTCTCTCTCTCGCAACCCTCTCTCTCTCTCTCTCTCTCTCTCTCTCTCTCTGTGGCTTGGATGGAACCAACCGGCCACTCTCTCTCTCCTTTCCTTTTTATTCCCCCAATTTTCCATCATTAGCAATCATCACATGCCTCTCCACAAGCCAATGCATGAAGACCCCTTTGCCACTTGGCAAAGCCCATGCAATGGGCTGGCCACTCTCCTTTGGGCTTCACTTGGGCGGGCGACAGCCCCTCCGTGGGCTTCTATTGAGCCGACCAGCTTGGCCCATCTTAGGCCCATCCCTCTTGGGCCTAAGACCCAAGCTTAATTACCCTAAAATCAACCCTTTTAAAATTACTTAAATCTCTATTAAATTGAAGTACTAGATTACAATTTAAGATAATTATACACTTGAAATTATAATTCCATAAGTTCCAATTTGTCACACATACATGGCCAAAGTCTTGTATCATTTTATTCATAGGAATCTAATCTATGAGGTGCATAGCCAAGCATAGAATATTCTCATTAATTTATCCTATAGTCCTAATTTCAAAAATTCATGAACACAAGCATATATCACTTAGCCTTAAGAGAAAACTAATGGCTAAAGCATAAACCATAGGTAATTTCATTACCTAATTATGGGCTTTAATACACCTTAGAGCTTGTCTTGAATTTTGGGATGCCACAGAAAATATCCCTGAAGAATTCTCAACTTCCACAAAGGAAAAATCAAGTCACATGATGCTCTCCAATCCGTTGGAATCTTTTTTTGAGAGACCTGAGCAATTAGGAAATACAGCCTGAACATGTTACCTAGAAAGACCATGATCAGCTTCTCTCAAATTCGATGCATCCCGTCAGTTGAAACAACATGGCAGGGTTGTTGCATATGTGTCTCGTAAGTTGAGACCTCATGAGCTGAATTACCCGACACATGACTTAGAACTCGCAACAATCATTTTTGCTCTGGAGATTTGGAGACATTATTTGTGTGGAGAAAGATTCTAAATCTTCACTGACCATCAAAGTCTTAAGTACTTATTCTTTCAGAAGGAGTTGAATATGAGACAGCGTCGCTAGATGGAACTGTTGAAGGACTATGATTGTGATATCTTGTATCACCTTGGAAAAGCGAATAAGGTTGCAGATGCACTGAGTCGAAAGTCTTCAGTTGTATAGATGATGGTCAAGGAATGGATTTTACTAGAGAGAGCTCGAGATTCGGTTTTCAAATTTGAGGTAGGACACCTTTCAAATCTTATGGCCACCCTCAGAATTGAGTCGGAAGTACAGATCAGTATTAAGATGCTTCAGTTGATTGGGATGATGGCACCTTGGTGGGATTTATGGACATCAAATTGGACCACATTTGAAGGAGAATTAAAGTGGATTTTGGGGAAATGGTTCAAAATTCATAGCCATGGGGGACTCAACCTTTGGACCACTTGGGGATGCTTCTAGGAAAATTTTGGTGCAGCAAATTGGCCTTGGATGACAGCCAATGCATGGTGGGACCTTGCCAAGGGGAAAAGGATATAATAGAAGACTTTTGAGGCAAAATGGGACCCCTTCTCTTCAGCTGGCTTCTTTTTCCTCCTTAAAACTTGCTTTAACCATTGTTGTCCCTTTTTTAGCTCCAAAAACCAGAGGAAACAGAGCAACTCCCTCCCTTAGCTCGTCTACTGCTGCTGAAGCCATTGGAGCTTCCTTGCCGCCACTCGCTCCCCTGTCGCGCACTTGCGAGCCGCATGCGTCGTCTCGCATGCTCGTGCCTCCTGTCGTGCCCAAGCCTTTGTCCCTTGCTGTCCCAAACTCATCCAGCCGCCATACGTCACTGTTCGACCATCCGTCGCCACCACTATCACCCCTGCTCGATCGTCTAGCCTCCGTCAATCCTTCCTTTTTGTTTCACTCGTTGGTTCCCTCTCCTTTGACCCGAAGCAAAGCTGAAGGCTAGTAAGGAGTTTTGGACTTCAAGGCTCGTTTTCAGGCCTGCTCGGTCCTCCGTTGGTGTTGCCATGAACTTAGTTGTCGCCCGTCTCTGCGTCGCCGTCATCGGGGACTCACCGGATCACTAAACTAGTGAGTTTACTTGCTAAACTCTGCTTAGGGAGTTAATGATGCTTAAGCGGTGACTAGCTTAGGTTAATTAGGGTTTAGGTGGTTAATTAGAATGAATTAGTGATTTAATTATCCGTTTGTGCATGTTAGGTGGTTAGAACGGTTTAATTAGAGGCTAATTAGCTCGTACTATTTATCTAGATAAGTTCGGAAATTTTGCCGGCCCGTTCGCGTGGTTAATTAAGTATTTCTGGCCTAAGTTGGTATTTTTGGTAATTAATTGTATTTATTTAATTATTTATTATTTTCTTGAAATTATAACGGGATAGTCGATGACCGGAATTTTGTGCTGATTGCATTGATATGCTTAGTTTCTATAATTGAATGTTATTTTGTGCAAATTGAGCGGTAATTAGAATTTTGGGTATTTATCCCAAAATTGTGAAAATTTGGTATTTTAATGAGAAAATACCGGGCTTCGGTTTTTAATGCCAGAAATGTTTTTAGGCACTATATTAAATAGTGAGATTTTTGAAAAGAAAGATATAGCATTTTGGCTCAGACCGATCGTATACCCACACACCATTATTTTTATCGGGTGTTTTTAACACGATGAAATTAGGCCAAGTTCATTATTTTAAATTGAGGAATTAGTGTGCAAAGCACAATGTCCTTGGCCGAAATTAATTGATCGTGTGTTAACTTGCGAGAGCATTGAATCGTCTGCTTGTGGGAGCAATATCGTACGTCAACTTGTACGGGCATTATTGTATGTTAGCTTGTGAGAGCATTGAATCGTAAGCTTGTGTGAGCAATATCGTACGTCATCTTGTGCAAGCATTATTATATATTAGCTTGTGTGAGCTATAATCTATATTAGCTTGTGCAAGCATAAATATACCTCAGCTTGTGTGAGTAATAATTGAATGCGTTGAATGATCGATTGGATTGAATTGATTGGTTGAGATTATGAACTGTACTAATATGCAGGAGGGAACTGAGGCAAGGTAAGTCTTCTGACTTGTGTGTATAGCTAGCTGCCTCTAGGCATATTTTCCTTCCTAGTCAGAGTTTATGGGGTGAACTTGCTGAGATATTGTCTCACCCCGTCATGAGCTCAACCTTTTCAGGTCTTTAGATGGTGGTTCATCCGAAACGTTTTGGTCGGCCTATGAGGGTTACCGAGCGGAGTTTCAACTACCATGCCCCAGGGGGTCAATGGGTCTATGAACTCATGGTAACCATCGTCGGGTCGATGAGGGCCTAGCTCAAAGGGTACCTCATCAGTTCAAAGCGTGGTTTCGCTACGGTTTTAATGGATTCCGTGTGGGTCCCCTCCTAGGGTTTTGAAATTCCCGCTATAGTAGTCGATGCCACTCTAGGTGAGAGTGCAGCTGACCCTCCTGATGGTGCTGTGGAGGACCCGGCGTCCCCAGAGCTTGTGGAGACCGAAGGATCAGCGAATGGGCCTGGCTAGCTGGTCATAGGACAGCTTTGTTTTGAGAGCTGGTCTCTTGTACACTTTTGTCTTTAGTCTATTGTTGTATATAAACCGGGGTGTTTATAAAAGTGTTTTGATTGTAAATTTATTTCCTGCTTTTCTATCCCGTGTTGGTTGTTGTTAGGGGTAATCATTCGCTTTCGCATGGGCATTAAAAATGAATGGGTTGGCGACATGTCCTAGGACGTCACAAATTTATTGACCACCGATGGATGGGCACGCGCTCGAGAATCGGGGCGTGACACTCATCAACAGGTAAAAGGGGTTAAATTTAATGGAGTTAACAGATTAAAACCATAGACGACCTCAAATTGTGTAAATTTAGTAGCAGAATGCATGCTCCTATTATATGCAAACTCAACATGTGGTAGACAATCTTCCCAAGATTTTATGTTATTTTTAATGATAGCACGCAACAATACTCTTAAAGTTCTATTAACTACCTCGGTTTGACTATCGGCTGTGGATGACAAGTAGTAGAAAATAACAATTGTCTTCCTAGCTTTTTCTACATAGTTTTCCAAAAGTAGTTAAGAAATTTAGAATCCGATCTGAAATAATCATTCAAGGCATGCCATGCAAACGTACAATCTCCCTAAAGAACAAATCAGCAATATGAGATGCATCATCGATTTTATGACAAGGTATAAAATAAGCCATCATTGAAAACAGATTAACAACCACATAAATAAAATCTTTACCATGCTTAGACCTAGGCAATCCTAACCCAAAATCGATAGGGATATCAGTCTAAGGATGTGTTGAAATAGGTAATGATGTATACAGGCCATGTGGTTTAGTTGTAGTTTTAGACTGCTTACAAGTAATGCATTTCTCACAAACATGTGTGACATCTCTCTTCATATGTGGCCAATAAAAATGTATGCAGCACTTCATAAGTCTTATTATTGCTAAAATGCCCCATTAAATCACCACTATGTGCTTCTCGCACCAACAACTCATGCAAAGAACACTTAGGCAAACATAGTATGTTTTCACGGAAAAGATAACCTTCATGCCTATAGAACTTATCAAATGCAACGCGTTCACATGCTTCAAACACTCTCCTAAAGTCATTATCATCCGTATATGAGTCCTTAATATGCTTAAAACCTAGACAGTTTGCTCCTAAAGTAGTTAGAATCACGTACATTCAAGAAAGTGCATTGGCTACCACATTCTCCTTACCTGTACTTGATCACATATGAAAAAGTCTCAATGAACTCCATCCATTTGGCATGTCTTTTATTCAACTTCTGCTACCCCTTCAAGTACTTCAAGGTCTCGTGGTTGGTGTTGATCACAAACTCCTTTGGCCATAGATAATGTCATTAAGTCTCCAAAGCTCGCACTAAAGCATACATCTCCTTATCGTAGGTAGGATAATTCAATGTTGCTCCACTCAATTTCTTGCTGAAATAAGCTATGGGATGCCCTCATTGCATCAACACGGCTCTAATTCCTGTACTAGAAGCACTGAAATTTGGTAACCCCACCCCCCCCGAGACGCCCTCCTCGCACTCTACTTCTAAAGTAGCACTGAAATTTGGAAAAGATAACAAAGGAGCATTAGTCGACTTATCTTTTAATGGATTAAATGCTTTCTCTTGCTCTTCTCCCCACGTGAAACCCACGTGCTTCTTGATAACCTCGGTCAAAGGTGCGGCAATGGTGCTGAAATCCCTCACAAATCATCGATAAAAACTCACCATTCCATGAAAGCTGTGCACCTCTCCTACGATCTTAGGCATTGGCCATTCACAGATTGTTTTTACATTTTCCTCATCAACTTGTATACCATCAACACTAACAACAAATCCTAGAAATACTAATTTATAACAAAAGAGCACTTCTTTAGATTAGCGTACAATTGCTCGGCCCTTAAAACCTGCAAGACAGCTCGCACATGCTCAGTATGGTCGTCAGGGCTTTGGCTATATATCAAGATGTCATCGAAATAGACAACCACAAATCGACCAATAAAAGCACGTAAAACATGATTCATAAGTCGCATAAATGTGATTGGTGCATTAGTTAATCCAAATGAAGACAATAGAACTAGGCAAACTTGAGTCAAAATCATTAGTAGAAAACAAAATCTCATTGTACAAAAATACAAGCATCGATCGATCTAGAACTAAAGCTCTCCTCAGCTCATTCGATTTTGCATAAAAATTCTTTTGCTTCTTTTATTTCCTCTCTTCTTTTCCCTCGGTTTTTATCATAATCCTCCTCTCGGCCTTTTCTTTTCCTTACATCCATGCAAGCCCTAAATTTCTCACCTTTTCTCTCTCCCTTTGGGCCTCACTTCTCCTCTCTCTCTTGGCCTCACCTTTTTCATGTCCCTCGGCCTCTCATTTTGCTTGTCTCTTGGCCTCACGTTGTAACGTTAACTGGTCTTGATACACCTCACTAGGTGTCATTGGTACCAAGGTGTAAGTCTTTTGATTCATCACCAATGAACAACGATTAGTATACCCATCATGATGTACCTTTCAATCATATTGCCATGGTCTTCCAAGTAAGATATGGCTTGCTTGCATAAGTACAACATCACACTTTACCTCATTCTTGTATCTCCCTATCTCAAATGGGATTCGAACTTGCTTCGACACTTTCACTTCACCACTATCATTCAACCATTGAAGTTTATAAGGTCTAGGGTGTTTTATCGTCTTCAAACCCAACTTATCCACCATAGTACAACTTGCCACATTCGCTCAACTATCTCCATCAATTATCAAACTACAGATCTTACCATTCACCATACATCTTGTCTGAAACAAGTTATCTATCTGCCGATGATGCTCTTCCGCCTTTGCTTGCACATTAAGTAAACACCTAACCACCAATAAGTCTCCTTTTATAGCCACTTCTCCATTACTACAATCCTCCAACGGTGGCATCTCATTATCCTCTTCTTCTCTGTCACTTTCGGACTCAACATTACCATATCCAGTCATGATCATCACCCTCCTATTAAGGCATCGATTCACCATATGACCCATGCCCAAACACTTAAAACATTTAATCTCACGAGTTCTAGTATTAGGATTTTCGGTTCTACCTAAAGCTAGATTTGTTCCAACTTTACCATCCCTCTCATTCTCCTTTGAGGTTTCGATTTTGGTGTAGTTTTCTCTCTAATTTGGCTTCTCATCTATCTTCCAATTTGTGATATCCGGATTTCGCCAGACCATGAGTACGTAATGGTTCGTGATGGGTCAACGAGTTTGTCATCGGACTATGTCGTTGGTACCACTTATGACTCCTATTTCATCCTCATCCTCACCGTATCGAAATGTCACATTTTGTCACGTTCTCATGATAGCTCCTCGTCTAAGATATTCTCACTTAAAACGGCTGGCTATGAAAGAAAAGTTGGCCCAAACTACCCCGCCAACTGAACGAGCTGAAGAATTGGATCACGTGTGCCCCGCCACAGCCGTTCCTCTCCTCGGATGGCTATGTGAGTGGCCACATCTTAAGCATGTTTTATTTCTTCTGATTGGCCATGCAGTCACGCCATGCATCTCCCATGCATACGTCCACTAGGTGGTCAACGAAAGGGGAACGTTGACCAACAAGCAGCCATTACGAGCTGCCCCTCCTTCATGCAGAAATGAGGATTATCGGCCCCAAATTCGGCAGCTACACATCCTTCCCTATCGACTCAACCGGCAGCCGCGTTAGTCCATGCACCTTCATGCAATAAACGAAGACTTTGACCACACTAAGTGAAGCCACGTCTACCTCTCTTTCACGGACAACAATTGAAGACATGGGCTCTTCAAAGGACACGTCCCTTTGCATGAAACTTCAGGTGGTAGCCGAGAGACCGAGCGAACAGCCACATCTCCTTCCAGCTGCTGCCCGCTGAAGCTTCCTTCACCTCCTGCTACCACCAAATGCAAGTCGTCGACTCACGGAGTCAACAACAAAGAAGGAATGGGCGAAGCTCACAAAGTCACCCCTCCGCTCTTTCTCCCATAGTTTGCTTCTTCCTCATTTCAACCACACGGTCTGTCCTTAATATAAGCCTTCTAGCCACCACACAAACCTTAAAACTAGCCCCCAAAACCCTAATTTAGTTTGGTTATAATTAGGAGATCTAATGCTTCATATTCTAGAATATGCCTAAATAGGAAGACAATTTTATTGATTTGGTCATATATTTGGCGACCAAATAAAAAAAATTATGCCAAGATTCTTCAATACTTGATCCAAGGTCATCTCCACGCCAAAGATCACGAACCGTGTTGACAACAGCTTGCCTGAATTGCTTGGCCCGCGCTCGAGTGATCGGACTAGTCGAAATAGACATCGGGTCCCAACACCAACTCCTCGATATGGCTCGATGTCGACATCACCACAAGACTGGCCAAGTAGAATTGACCCATGTGCAAGCCCATGAGCCAGTTAGAGGACCGACCGATTGGGCCAAGACTTAGCTAGTAAACCCAGCTGTGACCCATTTTCTCGATAAAAGGGAGCTCGAGCTCGGTTTAACCAATCAAGCCAGGTTATGTTTGGCTTTGTTTGGGCATGGCTTAGGCATGAACCTTGAGCGAAATAAGGTTGTCCATTGTGGTCAAACTCGATTAATCCCTACCCAATGACAAGGCCTTCAAAACTTAGATATTTTCCTAAGGTGCATTCAATGCCTTTGGCTTGTAGTCAATTGGTACACATTGACTAAGGGTGCACACTTGGCATGACAGGCTCTTGCCTTGGAAGACAAGTTTAAAACTTGGACTTTGGCTCATTAATGAGGGGATGCCTAAGCTTAATTAGAAGGGTTCACAGGGTTTACACTTAGGAATTAGAAAATAAGTGTGAGCAAATGTGAATACATACGAACATATTCAATGAAGTGTGAGCTACTAAGGAATATGTGTCCCTATAGCCTAACCTAGCTATAACCTTAAACTAAGTAGGAGATCTTGGAGGCCAAGAAAGGGACTGCACGCCCATTGGAAGAAGAAGCAAGCAAGTGAAGACTTCTTGGGCAAGATAAGAGCGAATTAAATACATTTTGGCTTCTAGTTATTCAATGCCAAGATCAAGTGTCCAAGCTAAACTAGGACCTAGTTGGAAACTTGGAAGATAAGGATGTCCAACAATTAATGCTTCTTGACTAGGTGGGACGCTTCCTTTTTCCAACAAAGATTGTCACCATTGATTTTTGAAATTACTAGACCTCCACTATTTGCCAATTTTACATAGATTTTTGTGGTTCGAATTTGGAGAAGCTTCATACATGAAAGTTGTTCAAAACATCTTGACCTACAGCATACGTAAATTTACAATTTTTCTGAGGTGAAATGGTTGGGACGAAGGCCCATCATTTACCAGCTGGAACCTACCCAGTGTAGTAAAAACAGTGACTAGATTGCCTTCTCGAATTTTTATAAAATTTTTCCTTTTTAATTTGGATATACTTCATTCACAAAAGTTTTAAAGGACATCCATGTACATAAGATATAAGAATTTCTAAGAGTTATGTAAATATTTGGATTTCAAAATGAGTCTCTCTCTCTCTACGACCGTTGACTCTACTTGATGGACGAATTTTTTTGGGTTGTCTTTAGTGATTTGCCACACTTTCCACGGTACAAATTTGTCTTGACTTCCTTCATGAAAAATGTTATTTGAGATTTTCTCTATAACCTAAACTTCATAATTTTTGGAGTTTGTTTGATAAGGTAAAAACACTGATTTCAGAAACTACTCAAAACTATTTTTCACCCTAGGATAAGAGAGTCACATGTCCCAAGCTACCAAGCTAAAATCCTACCCTACTTTGAGACTTGGTGATCAAGTTACCTTGCATTTAATGTTTCTTGACTTAGAGAGGAAGTCTCAACTTTTATGGCTTCGAGAACAAGTTAGGATTGCCTATAAATAGGGAGGCATCCCTTCTTCATTCCCACAACACACCACCTCCTCTCTTTCTCTTCCTATCAAAGTCCGGCCCCTCTTCCCTAGGAATTCTTGTCGTTGCTCTTGCTGCCGTGCTTGTTGTCATTGCCAATTCAAGGCCGCCGACTTTGAAAGTTGTAAGTAGAACTTATTAATATTTGGCTAGAACATTGTGTTACACTATTCCGAGTGTGTGACAAGTTCTTGACTAAAGTTGATTGGCTTGTTGGTTCTTAAGGTTGGGTTGTGTTTGCTTGGATTGGTTTAGAGTTTGTTCCTTGATTGAATCCAGTTCTTGTTTGTTGAGCTTGGTTCATGCTTTGGCATGAATTACTTTGAAAGAAGTCTGATTTGTGTACTTGTTTGATATGCTTTGGATATGCTTTGACTCAAACCGATTTGAAAAGCGTTTTTGTGAAAGTTTGTTAATTCCTTACAAAACTATTTTAAACTATTTCATAAGTGCATGTACTAATTCACGCCCCGAGCTCCGAAAATGGGTTTCATCGGTCTTGGACAAACGTGGGATCACGACGGATCAACCATTTCTTAGTCTCGATGCAATATCAAGGCATATTGTTTCCGAGCCAACTTTGGTACTAGGTCGATGAACATGTCATGATGGGCCACTCCTTTCATGGTTTTGGTGCGATATTGAGGCGTATCGTTCTAGAGACAAATTTGGTACTAAGTCAGTGAACATGTCACAACAAGCTGATCCTATCATGATCTCGGTGTGATATCGAGGTATATCATTCTCCAACCTAGAAATGTGATCGAGGAGCGAGCTGCTGCATCTGGGTCGCGGTTTGGGTCCAACAAAGATGGTAATCAATTTGGGAAGAAACCGATGACAGAAGGAAAGTACCCCATTTGTCCCAACCGAAAGAGTGGGATTGGAAAGTCGACACCCAACCCGAATAGCATGTGCTGTTCTATGAGAAAAGATATGGATCGGCTCCGTGTTATACCAGAACGGGAGCATGTTACAGATGTGGTCAGCACGGCCACCATGTGAGGAACTGTCCACGCAAGTCAAGGGGAGCATAGGCACCACTACCGTAGATAAGGCACTACTAGGATGGTGAAGGGAACAGGAATGAACCAAGCTATGCATCAATCAGGGGAAGAATGTTTCTGGGATAATTTTTATCAGAGCGGTGCTGCGGAAATACGGTTAAGCTTGTAGAACTTCAATTTATTTAAATGAAGTCGTAGAAAGGAGAATCTCTAGCTAAAGTTGTACTTGACTATTTTGCTTATGTATAACTTTGATGTCATGGATAAAAGGATTGGCTTAAGGAACAGCTTGTCGTAATGGATTATTATTGCGAATTAATCTAGTTTAAATCGTTAACGTGTGAAAGTTTCGAGTTTATTGGTAGTCGAGGAAGACCCTCAATTACCTTAATTTCGTCACTTAAGGCAAGCGGTTACTGGATGTGGGTTGCCAAGGTTATTTGGCAACTGTAGTGGATATGATAGTTAATGAACCGAAGATGGAAGACATCGCCGTGGTACGGGAGTTTCCTAACGTGTTTCTTGAAGAATTGCCTGGTTTGGCCCTAGAAAGGGAGATTGAGTTCGTGATTGAGTTGGCCTTCGAGATGGAGCTAATTTCTAAGGCTCCCTACCATATGGCATTGTCAGAATTGAAGGAACTGAAGTTGCAGGTACAGGAATTGTTAGACAAAGGATCTATACGCCCTAGTGCATCACCTTGGGGAGCACCAGTTATGTTCGTAAAGAAGAAGGATGGTTCATTGCATCTTTGCATCGATTATTGGTAACTCAACTAGGTGACGATCAAGAATAAGTACCTGTTGCCAAGGATTGATGATCTGTTTGATTAGCTGTAGGGAGCGTTGATATTCTCCAAGATCGATATGAGGACAAGGTATCATCAGCTGAGGGTCAAGAAGGAAGACATACCGAAGACTGCATTTCATACGCGTTACAGTCATTATGAATTCACTATAATGCTGTTTGGTTTGACCAACAGCCTAGCTACTTTCATGGATTTGATGAATCGTGTATTCAAGGAGTATTTGGATTAATTCGTGATCGTGTCCATCGACGACATCCTAGTGTACTCAAGAAGTCCAAAGGAGCACGAAAGACATTTGAGGATAGTGCTTCAGACCTTGCGAGAACATGGACTATACGCCAAGTTCAATAAGTGCGAATTTTGGCTAACTCGTGTGGCTTTCTTAGGTCACATGATTTTTGGTGAAGGAATTTCCATGGACTCGACCAAGATCGAAGCCGTAATCAACTGGCCAAGACCGATGATAGTGACAGAGATTAGAAGTTTCTTGGAATTGGCAAGTTATTACAGACGGTTCGTGGAAAAATTTTCAGCAGTAGCCATGCCTCTGACCCAATTGCTGAAGATAGAATAAAAGTTTATATGGATGGATAAGTGCAAGCGTAGTTTCCAAGTTCTTAAGTAGAACTTTAGTGATGTGTCGTACAGAGGACTGGGTTGCGTTTTAATGCAGTATGGCAAAGTCGTTGCATATGCGTCCCGTCAGTTGAGATCTCATGAATTGAACTACCCGACACATGACTTAGAACTTACAGCAATTATCTTCACTTTGAAAATTTGGAGACATTACTTATGCAGAGAAAAGTTCCAGATCTTTACAAACCACTAGAGTTTAAGGTACTTCTTCTCTCAGAAGGAGTTGAACATGAGACAATGTTGTTGGATGGAACTTCTTAAGGACTATGATTACGACATCCCGTATCATCCCGAAAAAGCCAACAAGGTCGCAGATGCGTTGAGTCGAAAGTCTTCGATTGTGCAGATGGTGATTCAGGAGTGGATCTTACTCGAAGGAGCTTGAGATTCGATTTTTAAAATTGAGGTAGGCCACCTTTCAAGTTTTATGGCCACCCTCATAATTGAACCGAAAGTGCAGATAAGAATCAAGACATTGCAGTAGACAAATCCTGAGATCCAGAAGATTCGTGGGCGATTGTGTGTTCCAAACAATGTAGAGCTTATGGAGATCTTGTCAGAAGAACATCATAACAGTTATCCACAGAGCATTCAGATGGCACCGTTTGAAGCGTTATTTGGCAAAGCGTGCAAAACTCCTGTTTATTGGGACAAAGTCGGGGAGCGTAAGATTACGAGTCCTAAGTTAGTCCAACAGTCAGTTGACACTGTCAAAGTTATTTGGGAAAGACTCGAGACTACTCAGAGTCATCAAAAAAGTTATGTAGATAAGCGGCGAAGGCCATTGGAATTCCAAGTTGGTGAACACGTCTTCCTTAAAGTGTCATCGATGAGGGGTACTTCGCACTTTGGCAAGAAAGGGAAGTTGAGTCCAAGGTACATCGGTCCCTTTGAGATTTTGGAACGAATTGGGACTTTAGCGTATCGTCTTGCATTGTCGTCAAGACTTGCTCAAGTGCATGATGTCTTCCACATGTCAATGTTGAGGAAGTACGAGCCTAACCCGACCCACATGCTGAATTTTGAAGCATTAGACCTGGATGAAAGACTGTCATACGTGGAGAGACCAGTTTAGGTCATTGATTGAAAAGAGCAAGTGCTACGCACCAAGACAATTTCTTTGGTCAAAGTAGCTTGGCAACACCACGGAACAGAAAGACCTACTTGGGAAAGCGAAGAATTGATGAGACGTCAATATCCCCACCTTTTTGAAGAAGAATTGTAATAATTTAAATTTCGAGGACGAAATTTTTATAAGAGGAGAAGAGTTATGACATCCTAGATTTTTGATCTCGTCTCGATAAAATGAAATGGGCTTTTCATCGACGCGCCTATGGTCCTTTTTCTTTGAGCTAATTACTCACGAGTTAACTAACCTATTGAGTGAAGCTGTTAAGGGATACAATTGCGATAAAATCCCTAAAAACTACCCGATAGGTTGGATTATATGAAAATCGCGTCCAGTTGATTTTAACCATGAAATTGAACTTGATTTTGAGAACCAAATGTTCAAGTGTGTCACGATTTATTTTTAGGACCCCGTCTCATCTTTTGGGAAATTTTTGTCGAGCCCGGAATTTTTATGGAAAATCAAATTCGGCAAACTAAAATCAAAGAAATTCGGATGAGCACATTCAATTGG
Organism: Eucalyptus virginea; assembly: GCA_014182375.1. Taxonomy (NCBI): domain Eukaryota; kingdom Viridiplantae; phylum Streptophyta; class Magnoliopsida; order Myrtales; family Myrtaceae; genus Eucalyptus; species Eucalyptus virginea. The sequence goes on along the minus strand of CM024524.1, from coordinate 24,759,511 downwards.
AATTTTGGCCACCAAATTGGATTATTTGGTGAGGAAATTGGAAGAAACTCGTATGGGTTGTTGCATGGGATTTTTGGGCTGCTAAAATAACTTGATTTGGAGAGGAATTGTGAAGAAATAGCTGGAAATTCGTATGGGCAGATTGCTGGGCTGTTTAGGCTGTCAAATTGAAGTTAAATGGTGGAGAAAAGAGAGCAAATCACCTATTGGAGGCTACCAAGACTTCAAGGGCATAAGACTTTAGGGGAAAAACACTTGAGTGCAAGATATTTTGGCTTAGCTATCCATTGGTTGTTTGGTGGACTTCCAAGGCCTCTTGTCCCCCCCCCCCTCTCTCTCTTCTTCTCTCTCCCATTCCCTCTCCCTCTCCCACACACAACACACTCCCCCCTTCTTCTTGAGCCAACTCCCCCATCTTGCTGCATCTCCTTTCCCTTTGTTGCACGTTCCACCACCCACACCACAACACTTGCACGGCCAACCACTTGCCATTATCTTCATCATTTCCCCTCCATTTTACTTGCCGCCACTACCCCCCCCACAACCGTCCAGTGATCTCACCTCTCGGCCACAGTAGCTCCACGACTCCAACACCATCTTCATCACGCCAATGCCTCCACTCTAACTAGTCCAGCAATCCTCAGCCAACTCCATCTCCACCGCTAGCACCCCGTGTCATCCAGCACAGCCACCTTCACCGAGACCATTGAACAGCCTCCCGTCCAACTCACCGAACAGCGACGAGCAGCTCAACTCCTCATAAGAGAATTGGTTTTTCCAGCAAGTCGTGAGCTTGCAAGCCTGGTTTTCAGCCTTTTCCGGGCCTCCTTTGGAGTCGCCGTAGACACGGGATCTCACCGCCGTTGGGCCGCCGTCACCGTGAACCTATTGCCTCGCTTATCCAGTGAGTTAACTCCCTAATCCTTAATTAGGTTATTCATTGCACTTAAGGGGTTAGATTAGTGCTAATTAGCTTAATTAAATTAGTATTAAGTGAGATTACCCTTAAGATGGATTAGTGTTAATCTAATTTGGTTAGATTAGCCTTAAGATGGATTAATGTTAATCTAATTGGTTAGATTAGCACTAATGAGGGTGGCTTAGTCTAATGTAGTGGATTTCTCTCGGATCAGTTTATTGGACGCTCACATTTTGCCACTTTTGTGGATCGAAATGTGCTACGGTTTGAGGTTGATTCATTCTTGAGAAATGTTTTAGACATCTTTAGATATGACATATATTTTAATCAATATTTTATGGATTTAAAAGAAGGAGATTTCAACTTCGTTAAAAATGTTTGTGCTGGAACCAGTGACCTTTTGGTGTTCAAAGGACTTTTATCAACTCTTAGGATTCGATTTTCAAAATGGTTCCTTCAAAAAAGTTGGTCATCACATCTTGTAGTTAACATAGTCAAATTTCAGATCAAACAGACAAGTTTTGGATCTCAAACCAAGTTGGTTTTGGAAAACGTGATTTCTGGAAATAGACACAATTTTGGAAATGGATTGAGCGATTTACTGCTCTTAATCTAGAAAGATCTGGGCTAAGGTTTCTTCATGAAAAGTATTTTTTTAAGTGTCCTTTACAACATATTTAAATTTGAGAATTTTCTGAACTCGTTTGTTTAGATTTTCGAATTTAAACTTAGAGATGCGCGAGTAGACCGATTTCTGCTAGTTAGGACCAGTAGTGGTTTTGGGGATTGTTCTTGATGTTGTACTTACTGGGCAATGCATATTTGGTGATGTGGTTGAATTTTGGCATGCTTAGAGCTTATGCTTGATATTGTGTGAAATTGAGTGCTTGGTTGTTGTTATGAACTATTATTGGAAAAAAAATTGGATTTTGGTATTTAAATAGAAAATTACCGAGTGTTGATTTTTTTATGCCAAAATTATTTTATGTACTATATAAAATTGTGGAATTTTGAAATGAGAGAGTATCATATTTTATGGTTCAATTTAATGGTGCAACCACGCACAACTATTTTACCAGGTATTTTGAATACAAAGAAAATTGGCCAAGTCCATTATTTGAAATGGAAGTATTTGAGTGCAAAGCATGACGTTCTTGGACGAGTTTGGATGTGTGTGTGATCGCTATCAGAACCCATCACCCGATGAAAGTCAGGGAGGCGATGCTCCTTCGGGAATGCCCTTACACCAGATGCCAGTCACAATGGAGGCTGGACTGATGCTTCTTTGGAAGTGCCCTTGACAATTGATGCCGATTGTAGTGGAGGTTGGACTGATGCTCTTGTGTGGAATGCCGTCTGGATGTAGACGTTGCAGTGCCCGATGAAGTAAGACAACGCTTGGTTATGCCGAATGACCACCGACTGATGAGTTGGCCATAGCCGTTGGGTCGTAAATAATTAGAACACGCTTGAGTGATTGAAATAGCCACGCTTGATTATAGGAAAAAATTGTGTGGCATGGAATGGGATGTGTCATAACGGGTCCCCTGTGAATATTTGATGGATGATATGAAATGTTCCAATTATTGAATTACGTTGTGTGCATATGATTTATGCAATGAGCTAATGTGCAGGGAGGTGTTGAGGCGAGGTAAGTCTTGTATGTTGCATGCTTTGGATGCCTCTGAGTGAATTCTCATCCTAATATGGGTTTAGGGTGTTGACTCTCTGAGATTTTTATCTCACCCCATCATGGGTTACCATTTTCAGGGCTGTAGTGTGGAGGATCCAGAGTCCGAGGCTGAAGGGTTCAGAGTGTAGATGGTCTAGTGGTTTCTTTTTTACTCAGACCTCCTATATATAAACTTGTAGGGTTAACTTGATTTGTATATAAAGTATTTTGTGAAAATTAGTTGCTTTACTTTTCTATTCCATGTTTGATGGTTGTCTAGAGTTTATTAGTTCGCTTCCGCATGTGCGTAAAAAAAATGGGTTGGTGACGCGTCTTGGGAAGTCGTATTTTAGTCGACCGCCGAGGGATGTGTGCATGCCCAAGGTTCAAGGCGTGACAGACGTTGCTCGAAGAATTTCGGATGCCCGATGGATTCTAGAAGAGTCGATGGATTTCGGCTGTTAATAAATAAATCTCGTGTACATGAGTTCCTCAGTTTATAAACCGAAGTTTGGTTATACTTGCATATTATTGAGTGAGACATGAGTCCCTCATATTATGGAATGGATCTTGTTTATGCTTGTATAATATTGAGTGAGGCGTGAGTTCCTCATGATGTGGGTAAATATTGGCTTATGCTTGCATATTGTTGATTGATGATTTCTCATATTTCATCCAAGACAAAGCTTTTGTTTTGCTAATGATCTATCGTCGACTAATGTTTTGGATGAGTTATGCATTTGTTGATAGGCGAGTGATCTTCCTACCCGGAAATTAGTGGGTCTTACTACTAAGCCCATAACTCACCCCGTTGTTTTTCAAAATTGTAGGCATGGAGGTCTCCTACTAGTGTTGGAATTGTAGTCTTGCTAGAGGAGCTAAGGTTTACCCGACCTTTGGAGCGTAAAAAATATAGTGACTGTAAATATACTAGCCATGATAAAAGGTTCTGTAAATATGACTGATGTAATCATGTATTTGCAAGTGGTTGCTTTCCCGACTATTTATTGTTGTCTAGGTGTTGTTTGTGACACTTTCGTATGTGCTTAATGAAAAGATAAAGGAAACGGGACAGCGACGCGCCTGGGACGTCGCGAAAATAACCCCCATCGCTCATGACCCTAGAGATGGAGTTAGGGTCGTTACAGTAAGATATCAACCCAATGCTTTATTTGCAACAGAAAGGGCCATTTTGCCAAGAATTGCTCCCGGGCGAAAAAATGTCAGAATCACCTAATACATCACATTGAAATCAAAATTGGTGTTTCTCTTAAAAATGATGATGTTGAATAATTGTTCTCAATTGATGAAAATCCATATGAACAAAGCCTCTATGTTATTCCTTACTATCAAACCCCCAGCAAAACTAATTCTAGATACTAAAGATCTTTTCCATATATCCCTCACTTCTTTAGAACAGGAACCTAGTATATATTCTAATCAAGTTCATTATCGTCATTTCCCTGTTAAAATCGTCACTTCCAAGTTTGCTAAACCTGTCACAGTTATTGCCCTTATTGACACTGGTGCTAGTTCATCAATTTTAGACAAATAATACTGGACTTCTTGTGTTCGGTATTTCAATTTTGTTTCAGGAGATACTTTTCCTACAAATGCGTGAAAATGCGTGAACTACGCTAGTAACCATCCAGTTTTTCCCTTAGTGTTCAATAACCACCAAAATCTTTGGATCTAATCTTCCCAACGTAGATCTTATTATTTGTTGGGACGTCATGACTCAAATTCCTCAACTCCGAATCAATCTTGGAAAAGGCCTTGGTGGGATTTATATCTTCATTTTTCTTGAAAAGAAGGTGAACAAAAAACTCTAGATTTTTCCACAAGGGATGAGGACATTTCTGAGAGAATTTAGAATGAGATTCTGAATAGGACTTTTATAGTTTTTGCACAATTGGATCCACCAAACTCATCTGGATGAAAAGGAACTTGTGCAAATGCATGAATAATTGCACAATTTTGGCATGATTTTAGGCACACTTAGAACTTTGTGTGGCATCCTAAAATTTCATGACAACCCCTGGATATACCATGAACCTTATAAGTTGGATTTTATTGATTATTGTTGCAATTTTATGGCCATGTGAGTATTTGAGATTATGAAATTAAGTAGAGATTTAAAGTAAATTGTTAAGAGCGATTATGGGCTTATTTAGTATTATTTTTGGGCTATTTAAAAGTTGGACTTTAGACCCAAAAGTGTTGGACCCAAAGTGGGCCAAGAAGCCTGGCCTACGAAGCCCAAAAGGGGCTGTTGTCGACCGAAGGAGGAGCTGGCCCAAAGGATGGCCCATCAACTTGCATGAAAATTTACAAGTGACAAGGGAGATCAGCCACATGTCCATCCATTGTAGCCAAGTGTAAAATGCCATGAAAGGTTAATGATTGCAAATCATTGAAGGGAAAGAAAATTAAAGAGAGGAGAGGCGGATTGTAAGGGTGTTATCGACCGAGAGAGAGAGAGAGTGAAATCAAGAGAGAGGGAGAGCGAGGGTAAGAGAGAGGAAGGGAAGAAGAAAGCCCGTTGCTGCCCGTGCATCCGCCTAGCCGCCGCTATTGAGTCTGCCCTGCCCCGCCGTGTGCTTGCTGGGATTTTCTTTGGACTAGAGGCAAGTAGAGTCATTTGATCTACACTTTGCTGGCTGTGATTGTGTGTGATGAATGGTGAATTTCGGATGTGGTAGAGGTGAGAATTTTCAGAGTTATAGGAGTTGTGTCTTAGTCTAGTAATCTGTTTTCTATGAAAACAGACCGACCTTTGGTGATTTCGTGAGCTGCATGCAATGTTCTCATTGGAATCTCGCTTCAACTTCCTGATTAAAGTTGTAGAATACTTCTTGAAGATTAACATACTAAAAATTGAGATGAAACGGACAAGTATTGGTTGGTGAAATGATTTTCCTTTGAAGAAACTAGATCTGGAAACTGTTACGTTGACCTTTGGTGATTTCGTGAGCTGCATGCAATGTTCTAGTTGGAATCTTACTTCGACTTCTTGATGAAAGTTGTATAGGACTTCTTGATGATTAACAAACTAAAATTTGAGAGGAAATGAACAAGTATAGGTTGGTGAAACTAATTTTCTTTGAAGAAGTTAGATCTAGAAACAGTTATGCTGACCTAGTGCGAATCTGTGAATTTTTATAAAACTAATCGGTTGAAATTTGATCTTGTGTCCTTGATACAATTTGTAGGCGACACTTTTAGGAGTAACATACTAAAATTTGAGGAGAAACGGACATGTGTAGGTCGGTGAAACGATTTTTATCCGAAATGGTTAGATCTGGAAATTGTTGCCGAGGGTTAGAGACAGTTACGGTGTTTACGAATTTGAGATCAAGTTCTTCACGAAAATTTTACCTATTAGTCTTGGCTATGACATATCAAAATGTCAGAATTTTCTGAGTTGATTTAGGGTTTATACCGAATTTATGAATAAAACTGTGCAATGGTGATGTTTCGAAACTTTAAGTTGTGATGCATGGATTGTAGTGACCGTACAAAGCTCTTTCGACATGATGTTCTTCATGAAACCTTTTTTCTCTAGATCTTGTTTATAACATGTTAAATTTTCAGAATTTATTGAGATCGTTTAGTAATTTTCCAGAATTTTTATTTAAGGAATGCATTCTGCTTTGTCCGAAAATTTGTTCCATTTTTAAGAACAAATAAATTGCTTTATGAAGTGTGATATTTTGGGTGTTAATTGTATTGCATATATGGTAACATTTGGCATATCACATGCATCGAAAAGGCTGGTTTAAACCTCTGACATTGTTGCATCAAATGTTAAATTGAAAATGAGATATATATGGGAATATGCATTTTGATGATAATAATACCATTGGAGGTGTGAGCTGACGATGCCCCGGGAGTGTCGAGATACCCAGAGTGTCCGTGCCGGATGCTTGAAGGTATGAGCGGGAGGGTCCTTGGGAGTTTCGAGATGCCCGATGGTATATCGGTACGTAATTCCAGCGAATGCCTGGTGGTATGTCGGTACGTAATTCCGAAAGGCAAGGGTAACCATTTTCATGGCGAGCCTCGGTGATTTCTCGTGATGCCAGGTGGGATGTGAGATGCCCGGAGTGTGTGTGCCGGATGCCCGGAGGTTCCTCTCGACGCCAGGTTGGGTGCGAGCGATATATGAGGGATGCAAACATTGGTCCCTGGAAGAAAAATGATGAGATCCTTTTGAAAGATAAAACTGGAAATTGAATCACGCACATGGGTGTGTGCATATGGCATGATGCATGATCTGCTTGTGAAAGTTAATTGATGCTATTTGACATTGTGAATGCGATCATGAAGGCTTGAATGGATCTCATGAGGATGTATACATGGTTGTATGGATGATATGAATCATGTGTATGTATGTGCATATGGCATGGGATGAACCTCATGGAAATACAAGCATAAAATCATGGTGGTACATGCACGATGGCATGGTGAGATATGCATGACTGCATGGCGATATATGCATTACCGCAAGGTGATGTATGCTCGATAGCATGGATGATATGTGCTTTATTCGTGATATCTTGATTGTCTTGCTTGTTGCATTGTATTATTTGGTTTGAGTACGGGTTAGGGAGATGATGAGTATGCTTCCGTTCAATGAACTACGCTCGGACCGATTAAGGTAATGCAAACCCCCAAGTTGTATGGACCCACTTCAATTAAATGGTATCAGAGTGACTTGTCAATAGGGCAAGTGAAAGGTAAGCGAACTATGGCGACCGTAACGATTCGGGGGCCGTCGAGGGGTGCCACATCTATTAGTATCAGAGCTAAAGGTTATATGTGGAGTGGTAAGGAGCCTAATTTGGAAATTGAGGAATATGATGACAATGGACACTATAGGGTATTAACTAGAATAGTTGGTTAACTTCGAATAACGGGTGATGGGTATTCACTTGTAGATCCCTTTTAGTTTATTATGAGTTGCTTTTAGGTGCCAGTAACATATTTATGTTACTTATATATAGTCGTAGGTCCTTTTAAATGGAGACATTGAGTCACAGGTTATTCCTGTGGCAAATGCTTGGAAACTGCAGGAAAATCATGGTGCGAGCTGGAAGTGCTCATCCATCGAGGGCTGAAGCCTCTACTGCAAAGGCTGAATCCGAATGGAAGACATCCTGCAGGCATTGGCCAATATTGGAAATCTGATGGAAAGACAAGTGCAGCAATAACACGGAGTGGAACGTCGCCCTCAAGGACTGGTGGAACAATTTCTGAAGCTGAAGCCACCTAAGTTTAGTGGAATGGGAAGTCCTGAGGAGGCAGAACATTGGATTGATGGGATGGAACAGATTTTCCGTTTGTTGAACTGCAGTGATGTTGAGAAGATAGTTTTGGCAGAGTACCAGCTGGAGGGAAATGCAAAGTTTTGGTGGAGACTTCAAGAGATACAATCTTTCCACCAGTACCGATATAAACTAGGATGAATTTGTTAGAGCTTTCAATAGAAAGCATTTCTCTGATTGTGCTAAGGATAAGAAGATCACTAAATTTATCCAGTTGGAACAAAGGGAGTTGACAGTAGATCAGTATTAGGCAAAATTTTCTGAATTGTCTAGGTATGCTCCCATATTGATTGAGGATCGAGAGGAAAAAGCTAAGAGATTCCTAAAAGAGTTGAGAATTGATATTAGAAAACAACCGGTGCCTTTGAATATAATGGATTATAATGAGATTTATGAAAGGGCAAAGTTGGTGGAACAAGAATTGGTGAGGGAACAATCGGAGTCTAAGAGGCAGTTGACCTTTAGTGATATCAAAAGGGGTAAGAGACCCTATCCTGGTCAAGGTCAGACCTGGGATTCTAAGAAAAAGAGTAATTTTGGAAATCTTGGAAGAGCTAGGGATGGCCTGAATATAGGGAAAGCACCCTATCAGCATCATGTTTGTCGAAGGTGTGATGGGCGACATGGCCCAGGACCTTGCAATGGACGACTGAAATGCTATGGTTGTGGACAGATAAGGTCACCTCAAGAGAGACTATCCATGAGAGAGGTCGCAGCTGAGTGTTGGCTCGGTGCGACAAGTATAGTAAAGTGCTGTTAGACCAAATCTACCAAGGAATCAACAGAGGCCACCAGCACAAGGAAGGGTGTATGCGGTCACCCAAGAGGAAGCGGAAGCTTCCAAAAATGTTATATCAGGTACGATTTTCATAAATGGCAAGAAGGCATACACATTGTTTGACACGGGTGCTACGCATTCATTTATATCTAAAAGATATAGGCAATTGAGTGAAATAGAAACTACACCTCTTGAGACACCTCTTTGTGTTTCCACGTCCTTAAAGAATATGGTATTATCTACAATGATGTGTGCAAAATGTAAGATAACTATAGAAGGATGGGATATGGAATTAGACCTAGTTGTGATGGCTATGTATGACTTTGATGTGATCATAGGAATGGACTGGCTCCATAAGTATCGGGCTAAGGTAGATTGCCATAGGAAAGTGATCCAGTTCACGTTAACTGACCGGTCTAGTTTTGAATCTTTTGGAGGTCAGACAAACCCCTCTGTAGCCATCATCTCAATGGTAGAAGCTCGTAAACTACTTGACGAAGGATGTCAAGGATACCTAGCAGTGGTAAGAGATCTTACTAAGAAAGAGGCTAAAATCGGTGAGATTCAAATAGTTAGGGAATTTCAGGATGTGTTTCCTGAGGAGTTACCTGGATTACCACCAGAACGAGAGATTGAGTTTGAAATTGAACTAATGCCTGGAATAGGACCAATATCGAAAGCCCCATATAGAATGGCCTTAGTGGAGTTGAAGGAGTTGAAGGTGCAACTACGAGAGTTGCTTGATAAGGGATTTATTAGGCCAAGTGCTACACCTTGGGGCGCACCAGTTCTATTTGTGAAAAAGAAGGACGGGTCGATGTGTCTATGTATTGACTATAGACAGCTGAACCAAGTGACTATAAAGAATAAGTATCCCTTGCCTAGAATTGAAGACTTATTTGATCAGTTGCAAGGAAGTTCAGTCTTTTCTAAAATTGACTTAAGGTTAGGATACCATCAGTTAAGGATAAAGAAAGAAGACATTCCTAAGACTGCATTTAGGACTTGTTATGGACTTTATGAGTTCCTAGTTATGCCTTTTGGATTAACGAATGCACCAGCTGCATTCATGGATTTAATGAATAGGATATTTAAGCCTTATCTGGATCAATTTGTAATTGTCTTCATTGATGATATCCTGATATATTCTAAAGAACCTGAAGAGCATTAACGACACCTAAGGATAGCATTGCAAATGCTAAGAGATCATAAGTTATTTGCCAAATTCAGTAAGTGTGAATTCTGGCTAGACTAGATAATATTTTTAGGGCATGTGGTGTCGGGAAATGGAATTGCAGTGGACCTTGCAAAGGTTGAGATGGTAGTGAATTGGCCGAGACCGATGACACCAACTGAGATACGGAGTTTCTTAGAACTGGCTGGTTATTATAGGAGGTTTATCGAAGGATTTTCACACCTGGCAGGCCCTTTAACGAAATTGACTCAAAAGAATATGAGGTTTGAATGGAGTGGAGAATGTGAAAGGAGTTTTCAAGAACTTAAAAGAAAGTTGACTACAGCTCCAATTCTAACTATACCATCTGGATCTGAAGGATTCACGGTGTATAGTGATGCATCTCATAAAGGACTGTGATGTGTTTTGATGCAACATGGCAAGGTCATAGCCTATGCATCCAGACAATTGAAACCTCATGAACTGAACTACCCAACACATGATTTGGAATTGGCAGCAATAGTGTTTGCTTTGAAAATATGGAGACATTATCTGTATGGAAAGAAGTTTGAAATCTATACAGATCATAAGAGTTTGAAGTATTTGTTTTTGCAGAAAGAGTTGAACATGAGACAGAGAAGGTGGATGGAATTACTAAAAGATTATGACTGTGAAATACGATACCATCCAGGAAAGGCAAATAAGGTGTCAGATGCCCTTAGTTGAAAGTCGGCTATGGACGTGGCTAGTCTAAGAATAACATAGTGGAATCTGTTAAAGTCAATTGTGGATTCAAACTTCAAGTTGGAAATGGACCACCTAACTAGTATGTTCACTGCATTGAGGATTGAGCCTAGCATTATTCAGAAGGTTAAGATTCTATAGAAATGTGACTCGGAGATTGAGGAAATACGAAACGCTGTGTCTTTGAGGGAAAAGACCAGAGTTTCAAGTCTTCGAGGATGGAGTAGTAAGATGCCAAGGACGGCTCTGTGTTACTGATAATGAGGAAGTAAGAAGGGAAATTCTATTAGAAGCACATAAGAGTAATTATAGTATTCATCCGGGGAGTACAAAAATGCATAGAAACCTACGCTAGCAATTTTGGTGGAATGGCATGAAGAAAGATGTAGCTAAACATGTTTCTCAATGTTTAACATGCCAGCAAGTGAAAGCAGAACACCGCAAACCCGCAAGACTATTAAGACCATTGGACGTACTAGAATGGAAATGGGAGCATGTGATGATGGACTTTGTGCAAGGACTGCCAAGGACATCAAGTGGTCACGACTCTATTTGGGTAATAGTAGATCATTTGACTAAGTCTGCTCATTTCCTAGTGGTCCGTGTAGACTACTCGATGAATAAACTTGCTGAGATATATGTAAGCCAAGTGATATGCTTACATGGTATTCCTGTAACGATCACTTTGGATCAAGACTCTAGGTTCACTTCAAATTTTTAGCGAAGTCTCCAAAATGCTTTCGGGACAAAACTTCAATTTAGTACTCCTTTTCATCCCCAAACAGATGGCCAAACGGAAAGAGTGATCCAAACTTTGGAAGATATGCTGAGAGCTTGTATTATTGATTTTAAAGGAAATTGGGATGAAAAGTTGCACTTGATAGAGTTTGCCTATAACAATAGTTTTTAGAAAAGTATAGGCATGGCTCCGTTTGAAGCATTATATGGAAGAAGGTGCAGGACTCCTATTTGTTGGAATGAAATAGGTGAAAGGAGTTTGACAGGACCTGAATTAGTACAAATTACTACTGAGGCTGTGGAGATAATAAGGAAAAGACTTAGAAAAGCTCAGAGTAGGCAGAAAGACTATGCAGATAAGCGTAGGAGACCTTTAGAGTTTAATGTGGGAGATCATGTATTCCTTAAGGTATCCCTTATGAAAGGAATATCTCGATTCGGAATGAAGGGTAAGTTAAGGTCTAGATTTGTTGGACCTTTTGAGATACTTGAAAGAATAGGAGATGTAGCTTATCGTTTGACGTTGCCTCCTAAATTGGGAAATTTGCATGACATATTCCATGTATCGATGCTAAGAAAGTATTAGCCGAATCCTGACAACATACTCGATAATGAAGCCATCAAAGTGGATGATAAAGTGAGGTACGTTGAGGAGCCTGTGCAAGTACTGGATCAAAAGGAGCAAATCCTTAGGACCAAGAAAATTTCATTGGTTAAGATATTATGAAGACATCATGATGTGGAGGAAGCCACATGGGAAAGTGAAAATGAGATGAGGGAAAAGTACCCTCACTTGTTTAAAGAGACATAGGCAATGTCTAATTTCGAGGAAAAAATTCTCTAAGGAGGGGAGAATTGTAGCATCCTAAAATTTCATGACAACCCCTGGATATACCATGAACCTTATAAGTTGGATTTTATTGATTATTGTTGCAATTTTATGGCCATGTGAGTATTTGAGATTATGAAATTAGGTGGGGATTTAAAGTAAATTGTTAAGAGCGATTATGGGCTTATTTAGTATTATTTTTGGGCAATTTAAAAGTTGGACTTTATACCCAAAAGTGTTGGACCCAAAGTGGGTGAAGAAGCCTGGCCCACGAAGCCCAAAAGGGGCTGCTGTCGACCGAAGGAGGAGCCGGCCCAAAGGATGGCCCATCAACCTGCATGAAAATTTACAAGTGGCAAGGGAGATCAGCCACATGTCCATCCATTGTAGCCAAGTGTAAAATGCCATGCAAGGTTAATGATTGCAAATCATTGAAGGGAAAGAAAATCAAAGAGAGGAGAGGCGGATTGATGAGGGGGTTATCGATCGAGAGAGAGAGAGAGAGAGAGAGAGAGAGTGAAATCGAGAGAGAGGGAGAGCGAGCACGAGAGAGAGGAAGGGAAGAATGGTGAATTGTGTGTGATGAATGGTGAATTTCGGATGTGGTAGAGGTGAGAATTTTCACAGTTATAGGAGTTGTGTCTTAGTCTAGTAATCTGTTTTCTGGGAAAACAGACCGACCTTTGATGATTTCGTGAGCTGCATGCAATGTTCTACTCGCAATCTCACTTCGACGTCTTGATTAAAGTTGTAGAGGACTTCTTGAATATTAACATACTAAAAATTGAGATGAAACGGACAAGTATTGGTTGGTGAAATGATTTTCCCTTGAAGAAAATAGATCTGGAAACTGTTATGTTGACCTTTGGTGATTTCGTGAGCTGCATGCAATGTTCTAGTTGGAATATTACTTTTACTTCTTGATTAAAGTTGTAGAGGACTTCTTGAAGATTAACATACTAAAATTTGAGAGGAAAAGAACAAGTATAGGTCTGTGAAACTAATTTTCTTTGAAGAAGTTAGATCTGGAAACAGTCATGCTGACCTAGTGCAATTCTGTGACTTATTATAAAATTATACGGTTGAAATTTGATCTTGTGTCCTTGATGAAATTTGTAGAAGACACTTTGAGGAGTAACATACTAAAATTTGAGGAGAAACGGACATGTGTAGTTCGGTGAAACGATTTTTATCCGAAATGGTTAGATCTGGAATATGTTTCCGAGGGTTAGAGACAGTTATGGTGATTATAGCTTTTAATCTATCACGAATTTGACTTCGAGTTCTGGACAAAAATTTTACCTCTAGGTCTTGGTTATGACATCTGGAAATTTCAGAATTTTCTGAGTTGAATTATGATTTATACGGAATTTATGAATAAAACTGTGCAATGGTGATGTTGCGAAACTTTAAGTTGTGATGCATGGACTGTAGTGACCCGTACGAAGCTCTTTTGACATGATGTTCTTCATGAAACCTTTTTTCTCTAGATCTTGTTTATAACATGTTAAATTTTCAGAATTTATTGAGATCGTTTACTAATTTTCCAGAATTTTTATTTAAGGAATGCATTCTCCTTTGTCCGAAAATTTGTTCCATTTTTAAGAACAAATAAATTGCTTTATGAAGTGTGATATTTTGGGTGTTATTTGTATTGCATATATGGTGACATTTGGCATGTCACATGACATCAAAAAGGCTGGTTTAAACCTCTGACATTGTTGCATCAAATGTTAAATTGAAAATGAGATATATATGGGAATATGCATTTTGATGATAATAATACCGTCGGAGGTGTGAGCCGACAATGCCCCGGGAGTGTCAGGATGCCCGGAGTGTGTGAACCGGATGCCCGGAGGTATGAGCCAGAGGATCCTCGGGAGTTTCGAGATGCCCGGTGGTATATCGATACATAATTCCAGGGGATGCCTGGTGGTATGTTGGTACGCAATTTCGGAAAGCAAGGGTAACCATTTTCATGGCGAGCCTAGGCGATTCCTCGTGATGCCAGGTGGGATGCGAGATACCCGGAGGTGTGTGCCGGAGGTTTCTCGCAATGCTAGGTTGGGTGCGAGCGATATATGAGGGATGCAAACATTGGTCCCTGGAAGAAAAATGATAAGAACCTTTTGAAAGATAAAACTGGAAATTGAATTATGCACATGGGTGTGTGCATATGGCATGATGCATGATCTGCTTGTGAAAGTAAATTGATGTTATTTGACATTGAGAATGCAATCATGAAGGCTTGAATGGATCTCATGGGGATGTATACATGGTTGTATGAATCATATGAATCATGTGTATGTATGTGCATATGGCATGGGATGAACCTCATGGAAATACAAGCATGAAATCATGGTGGTACATGCACGATGGCATGGTGAGATATGCATGACTGCATGGCAATATATGCACGACCGCATGGTGATGTATGCTCGATAGCATGGATGATATGTGCTTTACTCATGATATCTTGATTGTCTTGCTTGTTGCATTGTATTATTTGGTTTGAGTACGGGTTAGGGAGATGATGAGTATGCTTCCGTTAAATGAACTGCGCTAGGACCGATTAAGGTAATGCAAACCCCCAGGTTGTATGGACCCGCTTCAATTAAATGGTATCAGAGTGACTTGTCAATAGGGCAAGCAAAAGGTAAGCGAACTGTGGCGACCCTAACAGTTCGGGGGCCGTCGAGGGGTGCCACACTTTGTGTGCCCACGGTTTAATTAATACTAACCCCTTTATTTTTATTTTATTCCGTACAGTTGTCTTATTAACCTTTATAAAAATTAGTAATTTTATTTATTAATAAAATTAAATTATTTTTTATTATGTTTATTTTTTGAATTTTTCTATATGTATTTTTTCAAGACAACCTTTTGAAATTAATCTCATTTAGTTTGCAACATTTCCCGAAGAGTTGAATTTGTTCATTTTGCAACTTCTTCTCAATGAATACCTTTGTTCATTTTACAACTTCTTTCAAAAAGATACCTTTGTTTATTTTGCAATCTTTCGCGAAGAGTTGTCTATGTTTTTTAGGACTAATTTATATATATTATATATATATATATATATATATATATATTGTGGCATCCTAAAATTTCATAGCGATCCCTAGACACACTACGACCCATGAATAAGTGATGAAAGCACCATCGGACTATATTATAGCCATTAGACCAATGGATTTCAATTAATCAAGGCCGAGCATTTAATGGACAACTATTTTGTCGGAAATATATCCTATGTCCATGAATGATCAAGGATTGTAATAAGGGACAAATTGATAAGGAAAATTTTTATTCTTTGCCGTGCACTTTATAAGTTGGATTTTTATTGATTTATGTTACAAAGTTTTATGGCCATGTAAATTTGCAATTAGATATTTATATAAGTGGGGATTAAATGGAAAAAAAATAGGAGAAGGTGTGGGCTGATTTTCTTAAGGCCAAACCAGCCCAAAGACCAGCCCACCGTTTCCCCCTATTCGGCCGACCAAGGCTAGCCCAAGCCCAGCCGAATGAAGCCCACCTCTTGCATGGAAATTTACAAGTGGCATGGAGGGTTCTCCAAGTGTCTAATGCCATGCAAAGCTAATGATTGCTAATCATGGTGGAGGAAGAAAAGAGGAGGGGCGGAGTGTGCGGGGGGAGTTGTCGTCGCGAGGGAGAGAAAGAGAGGAAGCCGAGAGAGAGAGGGTCGTTCGTGAGGGTGCTTTGGCGAGGGAGGGAGGAGACTGGCCCCGCTGTGCATGCACCAGCAGCCACCATCGACACTGCCTAGCACCATCGTTGATCGAGCCCGCCGAAGCCCCAAGTCGCCGTTGCTTGCTCGTTTTCATTGAACTTAAGGCAAGTAAAGTCCGTTAGCCTACATTTTTCTTGTTGTGGTTGTGTGTGAAGTGTAATGGGTGTTGGAGATGCTTGAGTGGTGATGTTGGATGTTGAAATTCGAGTGAATGGTAGTAGTCTTCCTAGAACAAGCAAGCTATTCCATGTAGGAACAGTCTGACCCCTTGTGATTCCGTGAATTTTATAAAATTATCCAGTTGGAATTTGACTTCGCGTCCTTGATGAAAGTTTTTAGATGACATCTTGAGGAGTAACATATTAAAATTTGAGAATAAATGAACAAGTATTGATAGTGGAAACGAATTTTCTTTGAAAGGGATTAATCTGGAAAACTGTACCGAGAGTAGGGAGAATTAAATCGACTATAGCTTTTAATCCATAACGAATTTGATTTTGATTTCTTCGCGACAATTTTATCTATAGGTCTTAAATATGACATATCAAAATTTCAGAATTTTCTGAGTTGATTTAGCGTTTATACCGAATTTATGAATAAAATTGTCCAATGGTGATGTTCTGAAACTTTAAGCTGTGATGTATGGACCGTAGTGACTCGTACGAGGCTCTTTTGACATGGTGTTCTGCATGAAACCTTTTTTCTAGATCTCATTTATAACATCTTAAATTTTCAAAATTTATTAAGTTCGTTTACTAATCTTTCCAGAATTTTAATTAAAGGAGTGCATTCTGCTTTATCCAAAAATTTGCTTCATTTTCAAGAACAAATGAATTGCTTTATAAGATGTGATATCTTGGGAGTTATTTGTACTGCGTATGTGGTGACATTTGGCATATCATATGACATCAAAAAGGCTGGTTTAAACCTCTGACATTATTGCATCAAATGCTAATTTGAAAATGCGATATATATATGTGAATATGCATTGTGATGATGATAATACCGTCGGAGGTGTGAACCGACGATGCCCCGGGAGCGTCGGGATGCCCAAGGGTCGAGTGAGTCGATGCCATTGGATGCCCAGAGGTGTGTGTCGGATGCCCGGAGGTGTGTGCCGGAGGTTCCTCGCGATGCCAGGTTGGGTGCGAGCGATATATGAAGGATGCAAACACTGGTCCTTGGAAGAAAAATGAGATCCTTTTGAAAATTAAAATTGGAATTGAATCATGCGCATGTGTGTGTGCCTATGGCATGATGCATGGGTTGCCTATGAAATTGAGTTGGTACTATTTGGCATTGAGAATGTGATCATGAAGGTATTGAGTGGATCTCATGGGGATATATACATGATTGTATGGATGATATGAATCATGCGCATGTATGTGCATATGGCATGGAACATAAATTGCCTTAATGAATGAATCTCATGGAAATGCAAGTATGATTACATGGATGATATGTGCATTTCACACGAAATTGTAGTTGTCTTGCCTGTTGCATTATGTAGTTTGATAGATCTTCACTGCTGAGTGGTTGTACTCACCCATTTTGGGGACTAACATTTCAAATTGAGAGATGCCTCTGTCACCTGTCACGCATGGTACATTTTATGGCTTATCGTCTAATGTTAAGGTCAAGTGCTTGGACCACCCCTGCGTTGGTGTTCATGGTTTGGTATTTATCCGTGTTTGTGTTTTGGTTATGTATGATGTGGGCCTACCTAATGGCTCTGTAGTGTGGCATCCCAAAATCTCGTGACAACCTATGGAGTACCATGAACCATGATTAGGTAATGGAAGTGCTGTTGGATTTTGTATTAGCCATTGAATTAATGAATTTCAATTAATTTAAGGCCAAACATTGTAATGGACGATTGTTTGGATGGAGATGTGTCTACAAGTGACCCAAGGATTTTATTTAGGTGCAATTTGACATAGAAATCTTATTCTTGGTGGTGCACTTTATAAGTAGAATTTTATTGATTTAAATTACAAAGTTTTGTGGGTTTATAAGTTGAAATTAGGTGTTTATTTAAATGAGGGTTAAATGGAATAGGAATAGGAGAGGATGGACTGATTTTTAGGCCTAAAGACCGTCCAACCAGCTCACACCAACCCCTTGGTCGACCGGTCCATGAAGGCCCAAGACCGGCCCAACATTGAAGACCATAAACCCTTGCATGTGAGCTGCCAAGTGGCATGGAGGAGAAGCCAAGTGTGGCTGCCCCCATTGGCTTCCTTGGGCGGTTACATGCAATCAAATGATTGCAAGTGATTGTAGGGGAAGAAAGCTAAGGAGAGGGAGGCGGATGATGAAGGGGAATCGACCGAGCGAGAGAGAGAGAGAGAGTGTCGTCCGAGAGAGAAAGGGAAACCGAGAGAGAGGAAGAGGGAAAGAGAGGAAGGAGGAGAATCCTCCGCCTAGCTCGCCGCCATCCGTTCACTGCCATTCTTGTTGCTGTTTGTGATTGAGTTTAAGGCAAGTGAAGTCCTAAAACCTACCCCTTGCATTGCTGTGTGTATGTGTAGTAGATGGTAAGTCTTGGTTGTGTTAGATGGGATGAAATTTCGGAGCTTTGAAGAGAGATTCGTTGGCCATGCATGCTGTTTCCGGAAAGACCAGTCCGACCATCCATGAGATTGTGTGTTGCATGTGACTTTTTAGTTGGAATCTTGTTTCGATTTCTTCATGAAAGTTGTAGAGAACACCTCGAGGAACAACATACTAAAATTTAAAGCAAAACGAACAAGTATTGGTTAGTGAAATGATTTTTCTTTGGAGGAGTTAGATCTGGAATTTCTGTACTGACCTTTAGAGATTTCGTGGTCCGTAAAGTAGCTTTCTGGTGAAAATCTCACTTTGATCTCTTAATAAAAGTTGTAGTGTACTTCTTGAGGTAGAAAATATAAAAAATTTAGAGGAAATGAACAAAAATAGGCCCGGTGAAATCGTTGTTCTTTGAAGAAACTGAATCTGGGAAAAACGCTACCTCGACCTAGTATGATTTCGTGATTTTTATAAAATCATACAGTTCAAATTCGATCATGTGTCCTTAATAAAAGTTGTAGGTAACATTCTGAGGAATAGCATACTGAAAATTCAGAATAAATGAACAAATGTAGATCGGTGAAATGAGTTTCTTTTGAAAGACGATAATCTGGAAAAGATGACACCGAGAACAGGGGGAAATAATCGTCTATATCTATCAACCTAGAACGATTTGGGTTTCAATTTCTTCATGAGATATTTACCTCTAGGACTTTTTATAACATGTCAAAATTTCAGAATTTTTAGAGTTCATTTGGGTATTTAATTTAGATTTCTTCAGAAACTGTACAAGCTGAAATATTGAAGTTTGAAAAAATGTGATGCATGGACCTTACTGTTTTGTGTGAAATTCTTTTGGTATGGAGTTATTCATGAGATATCTGCCTTTAGGTCTCGTCTATAATGTGTCAAGTTTTCAGAATTTATTAATGTCGTTTACTAATTTTTCTTGAGTTTTAACTAGAGGAATGCATTCTGATTTATCCGAAACATTGGTCTGTTTTGAAAAATAAATGAAATTATCCTTGTGATGTAATACTTTGAGTGGTTGATTTTGCTGCATATGTGATGACATATGGCATGTTATATGGCATGAAAATTTGGTTGAGATATTTGACATTATTGCATCAAATGCCTTGTTGAAATTGAGATACATGTGTGAATATAAACTTGAGAAAATAACGAGACCGTCGGAGGTGTGAGCCGACGATGCCCGGAGTGTGTGTGCCGGATGCCTTGGGAGTGTCGGGATGCCCGGAGTGTGGGGGTGCCGGATGCCCGGAGTGTGTGTGTTGGATGCCTCAGGAGTTTCGAGATACCCAAAGTGTGGGGGTGCCAGAATGGGAGTTCGGGATGCCCGGAGTGTGGGGGTGCCAGATGCCCGGAGTGTGTGTGCTGGATGCTTCAGGAGTTTCGAGATACCCGGAGTGTGGGGGTGCCAGAAGCCTCAGAGGTGTGTGCTGAGGGGGATGCCTCGTGATGCTAGTTGGGGTGCGAGATGGCCGAAGTGTGTGTGCTGGATGCCCGGAGGTGTGTGCCGGAGGTTCCTCGCAATGCCAGGTGGGATGCGGGCGATAAATTGTGGGATGCAAACACTGGTCCCTGGAAAGAAAAATGATAAGATCCTTGTGAAATATAAAATTGAGAATTGAATCATGTGCATGGATGTGTACATATGGCATGGTGATATATGCATGAATGCTTAATGGTAAGTGCATGGTGGTATATGCACATATGGCATGGTGATATATGCATGGCTGCAAGGTAAGATATGCTTGAATGTACGAATGATATGTGTTTTGTTCATGATACCTTGATTGTTCTGTTTGATGCATTGAGTAGTTTGTTGGATCTTTACTGCTGAGTGGTTGTACTCACCCCTTTTGGGGAATAATATTTTAGATTAGAAAGATGCCTTTGCTACCGGTTGCACGCGGTACTTACTATGGCATACCTACTGATGTGGATGTGGAGTGTACTGAGCATGTCTGTGTCAATGCTCCTGGTTTAGTTTTTGTTCGAGTCCGTGTCCTGGTGATGTACGACGTGGGTCGAGCTGATGGCCCGGTTATCCAGGAGTTTATATCTGTCCATGTCCGACATGATGGAGAGATGTTAGGGATGTTACCGCTGCCGCCACCCGATACACCGGATTGGGTATGATGGCGCGTATAGCTGTTGGGAGCTGACACTTTTTGGAGATAGCCGACGCTCGTTGATGAAGGGTGGTACATGTTCAATGTAGAATCGAGTCCTTTTTGGGGTGTTAGCCAAGTATAGTTAGAATCTTGGCCTTTTTGTTGTATCGACCTTGATGTCCATCATGAAAAATATAAATAAGAGTGAATCGGCATTATCTTTTCTTATGGTGCGTAATTGGTGTGTATTGTATTATGGTTATTGGAGGGAGAGATGTGGCACCCCTCGACGGCCCCCAATCCGCTAGGGTCACCACAGCTCGCTTTTCCTTTTTCTTTCCCAAATAACAAGTCACTCTGATACCATTTTTAGTTGCAGCAGGTCCATACAACCATGGGGGTTTACATCTTTTATTAACGGTCCCTTGCGCAATTTATATAACAGAAGCATATCCAACAATTCCCTTCCCTACATTCAGAAATCGATGCACACCTACTAAACATTTATAAGTAAAAGCCGGACACGTTTATTTACATAGAGCAGATGGACATCATTCATCGGTACATCAAAATGCCATAGTCTTTCTATACTTGGCTATATTTCAAAAGATGACCGACGTCTCTTCCAACAATCATACACTTAAAGTCCATCGATCAGTGTCGGCGTCCAAAAGTTCCCTCATTTGCTATCCTCCTCCTCGCGGTCATATCCAACCGTTCAATTCATCTACTAATCTGAAATGTTGGTCCCCAAAGGGGTGAGTACAACCACTCAGCAGATAAGGAATCCAATAACAACTCAATGCATCATACAAAGCATACATGCATTGCAGGCATAACTTACCTTATAGCCATGCGCATACTATCATGCGTCAATCTCATAATCATATACATGTCATCATCATCATGGCATATTATCATCATCATCATCATCATCATCATCATCATCATGCATATCATCATGCATATCATATCATATCATATATCATCTTCACTATCATCATCATGCATATCATCATGCATATCATATCATGGGTTAATCTTCATCTTTATCTTTAAATTTGATCACCACATCACCCATTTCTCAAATCATCAATTTCATCATCCCTTCGGGCAAAGACCTCCGACAGGGCTCCCAGCATTCAGGCATCCCATGGCCACCGGGCTTCCGGCCCCCCACATTCCGGGCATCTCGCATCCCAACTAGCATCACGAGGCATTCCCTTCGGGCAGAAACCTCCGACAGGGCTTCCGGCCTTTACCCTTCTAGCCAGGCATCTCGCACCCCAATCCTGGCATCGCGAGGCATTCCCTTCGGGCAAAGACCTCCGACAGGGCTTCCGGAATTATGTACCGACATACCACCAGGCCTCCCCTGGAATTACGTACCGTATACCACCGGGCATCCCGACACTCCCGGGGAAATCCGGCAATGTATCTCTATACATTCCGGCCATCATCCTCCACCACAACCATTTCCTCATTTCCCATCATCCACATTTACCAATTTCAATCTTAATTTAACATGGCATATGTCATGGCATCAAACAAATCACACTTGACATGGAATTCACACTTGCATCTCAATTCAAATGTCATACACATACCAAAACTTTATCACACATGCATCTCAATTCAATACATGTACAAAGACTTCATCACACATATACCACACAAATAAAATTGAATCCATGGCCAAATAGAAATTCATTTTAGTTTATTTTATTTTATTATTATTTTATTTATTTTATTATTTAATATCAATAAATTCCCGAAATTATCAAAATTCAAGAAATTACTAAATCAACCCATAAGATGACAATCACTTGCAAAATTCATGGCCAAATTGAAATTTTTACTTAATCTCACAATTTCTTCCAAAAACATCCTAAAATTCTCGGATTAACCAGATTACACAGTTTCCGAATAAATTCGATTAAAATACCCATATGGCCTCCAAAAATTACTAAATTTTACAGAGTGATAGCCAAGACATTTTCGTACAACTTTCATGCAGAACTCCAAGTCAGATTATTTTTATATTAATTTATACAACCTCACGAATCTTCTGGAATCTCTACCGCATCATCCAGAATACACATCTCCGAAATATTTATATTTCACCCATCTATCCTCTTTATTTTCCTCTGAAATTTGGATATGTTATGTATCAAGGCGTCCTTTACAAGTTTCATGAAGATATCTAGGTCAAATAACTAAATTATGGTCACCATTTAAGTCCTTGAAGTCTCGGGTGTCTCGGAATACACCTCCAGAATCATCGTCTCCAAGATCTAGCCAATTAACTAGGTAATACTTGTTAATTTCTCTTCAAATTTAATTATGTTGTAGTTTAGGATGTTACCTACAACTTTCAAGAAGACAACGAAGTGAGATCTCCAACAGAAATCAACATGAAATCAAGAAATCAACAAGAGGTCAGTGAAAATTTCGCAGATCTAAAGTCTCCGTACAATAGAACTTTTGACCCCTCAAATCTCCATCGTTTTCTACGAAATTTTAGTATGTCATAGTACAAGACGTTAGCTTCAACTTTCATGGATACCGAAGCCAAAATCGAACTCCAAATACACATGCAAGCTCGAACAAGCTACTGACTTCCACAACCCGAGCGAGAACAGTCACACGGCTTGAAAACAAACCAACCCTAGCTCGGTTTTCTCACTAAAAACACCCTAAATCGAACATGCAAACCTTACACACACATGCAAGAGAAGTTAAAGGACTCCACTTGCCTCTAGGACGAACAAACGACGGCGTACGGCGGACGGACACGGCGAACGGACGGCGGACGAACGGCGGCGGTTCCTCCCTCGGCTCCGCCTCCTCTCCCTCTCGGTCTCTCCCTTTCTCTCGAACTCTCTCTCTCTCTCACCCTCTCTCGGCCGAATGAGCAAAGAACCGGCCACCTTCTCTCTCTCCTTCCCTTTTATTTCCCTTAAATCTCATGATTACTTGCCTACAAACCCACCAATGCATGGCCTTCTCTTTTTGCCACTTGTCACATTGGGTTTTTGAATTTGATTTGGGCTTTGGAGTTGGGCCATCCGGCCACTCCTCCTTGGGCTGGTCGAATTCCCTCTTGGGCCGCTCATCTTGGCCCATTAAGCTTAGGCCAATGGGTCTAAGGCCCATTCGAAAATTAAACCCCTTTTCCTTTTTTTTTTTTTTGAATTCCTTTCTATAATTATTTTTAAATTTCAATGTTCATCTTGGCCAAAGTCTTAGGGCATCTTGGTTATTGAAATTTAATTTATAAAGTACATGGCCAAGCATAAATTATTAATCCATCAAATTTAAATTTTCGCAATCATAAGCGCAAATCATCTAATTAAAAGACTAATGGCTAAAACATAAGCCATGGAAATTCTATCACCTAATTAAAGACTTTAACACACCTTATGGCTTGTCATTAAATTTGGGATGCCACAACTCTCCCCTCCTTAGAGAATTTCGTCCTCGAAATTAGACATTTCTTATGTCTCTTGAAATAAGTGAGAGTACCTTTCTCTCATCTCATTTACACTCTCCCATGTGGCTTCCTCCACATCATGATATCGCCATAATATCTTAACCAATGGAATTCTCTTGGTCCTGAGATTTTGTTCGTTCCGATCCAATATCAGCACAGGCTCTTCGATATACCTCACTTTCTCATCCACCTTGATGGCTTCATGATCGAGTATGCAACTAGGGTCGGGTTGATACTTCTTCTAAAGTTAAGGATGCAAGCTCTTAACATATCTTAATTTATCTCAACACCAAAAACAGTTTTAAAACAATAACCACATCTGAAATTTCTTTTGAACGCTTGAAAGTCTTCCTTCATGAAATCAAACAATACAAACTGAGGTTTTCAAAAGCATTCAACAACAACAGCAAGCTTTGAAATCATATGCCATTTCCATGTCAAAACTTTTTCAAATCACCAATGTGAAAAATCCTTTGAGTTCTTGAAAATCCCACTTCATGATATCAAATAATGCAAAATAGGAATTTCAAAGACACAACAGTATAACAATGATAGTATTTGAGAATAGGTAAATCTCATATCGTTGAAACCAATTCACAAAATCGAAGCATGATACCAATTCCATAAAATCCATGATCACATTTAAATTTCAAATGTTTTTTGAAATTCACATGTAAAGCCTCGAGTCGCACTTACATCACAGCACAAAATAAAATACTTTATCAAAACCCTTTATAAATTTGAATCAGTACGTTGGAAAAATTCCAATCTCAATCCCAACTCCAATGGGTTGGAATGTTTTCTATAAAAAGTTCAGAATTCTTTGAAATAGAAAACATTTCTTAAAACATTTGGGCACGGTGTCACAGTACTCATAAATTTTGATGAAATTCAAGAGATTTTCTAAAACAGTTCACAATCAAAATCTTTTAATAATTCCATCCACCTCCTCTATCTCATATTCGATTCCTTTTGTGAAAACATCTATTTCAAGCTCTATCCTAAGTGCAATTATCAATCAAATTCAAATTTAAAGGATTCCATCTTCTCGACTCAATCGAACACACCATTTAGTCAAATTATTCCTATACCTTTGTCACCACCAATTCAAGCCTAGAACCATCAAAATCAACACCACCAATAACTCATTCGGTTCAGTCCAACAAAGACATTCACTATGCATTCACCGCAACATAGATTCAAGCCTAAAATATAGCATCATTCCTTCGATTCAAATATCTATAGTCCACCAAGACTTATTTAATTCAAAGATCGACAATCCACCAAAATAATACTTGTCTAGTTTCCACCGAATATATATCTCAGATCTCATCCTAAATGATCATCACTTAGACTAATCATTCATCAAATCCACAACTTGAACTTCCACCATTTCACCTTGGAAAGACTATAACCACAATTGATTATATTCACTAATTCCATCAAACCTTTTCAAATTGAGATCATCACCTAAAGTTAAAAGTCGACCACCATCGATTAAACCTATTATTCCGACATATAAACCTCAAATAATTCCATGTCTCATATGACCACTCAAACTCATGACTTCCAAGATCAATCTATACATACTAAATACCTCCATGTAACGCATCAAGACTTCCAATGAAATCCTCAAATAGGAAGTCACTACTTAGCTCAAATGATCATGACTTAATCCTCAAATTCATAACTCACTCTCTATAATCCACTTCTTAAGCCTTGCTTGCAGCACTACGCTTAGATGCTACGCATGCTCTTTAGGTCCTTTAGAATATATCAGGATATCATCAAATGAAGACAATCACAATTTGATCCAAATAAGGCTTAAGTATCCTACTCACTAAATCCATGAATGCAGCTAAGGCATTCGTCAATCCACATAGCATAACTCGGAACTCATAGTGTCCATAACGAGTCCTAGTTGCGGTCTTAGGAATGTCTTCTTTCTTAATCCTTAACTGGTATCCTGATCTCAAGTCAATTTTTTTAGAAAAGACCGAACTTCCTTGCAACTGATCAAATAGGTCATCAATTCTAGGAAATGGGCACTTACTCTTAACAATCGCATGATTCAATTGCCTATAATTAATGCACAAACGCATCTACCTGTTCTTCTTTTTCACAAACAAGAGTTCTACAAGCTTAACCATGCTTCCGCTGAGACACTCTGATAAAATTATCCCAGAAACACTGTCCTCCTAGTTCAATTCATAGTTCGGTTCATTCCTGTCCCCTTTTGCCATTCTAGAAGCTTGCCAGGAGCCACTCCTTGTTCAGGTCCTTTGACCTCGGCGTTCACTCCTCGCTCTCATCGAATCGGGACATTACAGGTACACCAGATTTCGCCTGGTTCGAACCCAAACTACACATCTACTGAAGGGTCTCGTTTCAATAGGGACTAACTTACAGAGATATTATCCGTTTTGGCTTATCCCACTCTTAGCCTCACGGTTTTATCCTTAGCACACGGGCAAGTACTATCTCAGGAGATCATTCATCCTAGTCCATTGCTTACGGAGCTAGTCCATTCCTATGATGACATCAAAGTCATACATAACTATCGCTATCAAGTTCATTTCCAGATCTCATTCCCCTAGGGTTATGTCACATATCTCACATACTAACGTAGATAACAACATATCTTTCAGCGATGTAGAAATACGAAGAGGCATAT
This sequence comes from Eucalyptus virginea, assembly GCA_014182375.1. NCBI lineage: Eukaryota > Viridiplantae > Streptophyta > Magnoliopsida > Myrtales > Myrtaceae > Eucalyptus > Eucalyptus virginea. The sequence goes on along the minus strand of CM024524.1, from coordinate 24,732,721 downwards.
CTAGAGATTTGTTCCTACTCCTCACAATCATCTATATTTTTCGGACACAAATGAATGCGTGTCACTCACATCAAATAGCGCATATACCTCCTTATCCCTCTATTGAAATCATACCTGAGATAACACTTTTGGAAGGTCCTGCTTCCTCTTGAGTGACCGCATACACCCTTCCTTGTGGTGGTGGCCTCTGTGGGTTCCTTAGTAAATTTGGTCCACCAGTACTTTGTTGTACCTGTCGCACCGAGCTAACATTCGGCCGCAACCTCTTTTGTGGACAATGTTTCTTAAAGTGTCCTATTTGCCCACATCCAAAACATTTCAATCGATCATTACAGGGTCCTGGTCCATGTTGTCCACCACATCTCTGACAAATATTACCCTGGTAGGGTACTTTCCCAAAAGTCGGGCCACTCCGAGCTCTTCTAAAATTTCCAAAGTTACTATTTTTCTTAGATTCCCAAGTCGGACCTTGACCAGGATAGGGTCTCTTACCCCTTCGAACATCATTAAAGGTCATTTGCCCCTTAGATTCTGATTGCTCCCTCACTAACTCTTGCTCCACCAACTGTGCCCTCTCATAAATCTCATTATAATCTCTTATATTCAAAGGCACCAGTTGTTTCCTAATATCAGTTCTTAATCCTTTCAAGAATCTCTTAGTCTTTTCCTCTCGATCCTCAACCAACCTAGGAGCATACCTAGACAATTCAGAAAATTTTGCCTCATACTGGTCTACTGTCAGCTCCCTTTGTTCTAACTGAACAAATTCAGTGATCTTCCTATCCTTGACACAATCAGAGAAATGCTTCCTATTGAAAGCCCTAACAAACTCATCCCAGTTCACATCAGTACCTGGTGGAAAGATTGTATCCTTCGAAGCTCTCCACCAAAACTTTGCATTTCCCCCTCCACCGTGGTACTCGCCAAAACTATTTTCTCAAAGATCACTACAGTCCAACAATCGGAAAATCCGTTCCATTCCATCAATCCAATGTTCCACCTCCTCAGGACTTCCCATTCCACTAAACTTAAGTGGTTTCAACTTCAGAAATTGTTCCACCAGTCCTTGAGTACGGCGTTCTGCTCTGGGCTGTTGTTGCGCCTGCCTTTCCATCAGATTTCCAATATTGGCTAATGCCTGCAGGATGTCTTCCATTCGGGGTTCAGCCCTTGCAGCAGAGGCTTCAACCCTCGATGAATGAGCACTTCCAGCTCGCACCATGACTCTCCTGAAATTTCCAAGCATTACCTCAGGAATAATCTGAGACTCACTGTCTCCATTCAAAGCAACTACTACTACTACATGAGTAACATACACATGTTACTGGTACCTAAAGCCAACTCAAAATTAACTACTAGGGATCTACGAGTGAATACTCATCACCCGTTATTCAATTATTCCGTTTTATATCCTATGGTGTGCATCTTTCTATCCTCATTTCCATCTGAGGCACCTTATCACTCCAAATAAACCATAGCACCGATACCAATAAAGAGGATGTGGCACCCCTCGACGGCCCCCGATCCGCTAGGGTCACCACAGCTCGCTTTTCCTTTTTCTTTCCTGAATAACAAGTCACTCTGATACCATTTTTAGTTGCAGCGGGTCCATACAACCATGGGGGTTTACATCTTTTATTAACGGTCCCTTGCGCAATTTATATAACGGAAGCATATCCAACAATTCCCTTCCCTACATTCAGAAATCGATGCACACCTACTAAACATTTATAAGTAAAAGCCGGACACGTTTATTTACATAGAGCAGATGGACATCATTCATCGGTACATCAAAATGCCATAGTCTTTCTATACTTGGCTATATTTCAAAAGATGACCGACGTCTCTTCCAACAGTCATACACTTAAAGTCCATCGATCAGTGTCGGCGTCCAAAAGTTCCCTCCTTTGCTATCCTTCTCCTCGCGGTCATATCCAACCGCTCAATCCATCTACTAATCTGAAATGTTGGTCCCTAAAAGGGGTGAGTACAACCACTCAGCAGATAAGGAATCCAATAACAACTCAATGCATCATACAAAGCATACATGCATTGCAGGCATAACTTACCTTATAGCCATGCGCATACTATCATGCGTCAATCTCATAATCATATACATGTCATCATCATCATGGCATATTATCATCATCATCATCATCATCATCATGCATATCATATCATGTCATATATCATCTTCACTATCATCATCATGCATATCATCATGCATATCATATCATGGGTGATCATCATATCACATCACATATCATCATCATCATGCATATCATCATGCATATCATATCATGGGTTAATCTCCATCTTTATCTTTAAATTTGATCACCACATCACCCATTTCTCAAATCATCAATTTCATCATCCCTTCGGGCAAAGACCTCCGACATGGGGCTCCCAAAGCATTCAGGCATCCCATGGCCACCGGGCTTCCGGCCCCCACATTCCGGGCATCTCGCATCCCAACTAGCATCACGAGGCATTCCCTTCGGGCGTAAAACCTCCGACTGTGGCTTCCGGCCTTTACCCTTCTAGCTAGGCATCTCGCACCCCAATCCCGGCATCGCGAGGCATTCCCTTCGGGCAAAGACCTCCGACAGGCTTCGGAATTATGTACCGACATACCACCAGGCCTCCCGGAATTACGTACCGTATACCACCGGGCATCCCGACACTCCCGGGGAAATCCGGCAATGTATCTCTATACATTCCGGCCATCATCCTCCACCACAACCATTTCCTCATTTCCCATCATCCACATTTACCAATTTCAATCTTAATTTAACATGGCATATGTCATGGCATCAAACAAATCACACTTGACATGGAATTCACACTTGCATCTCAATTCAAATGTCATACACATACCAAAACTTTATCACACATGCATCTCAATTCAATACATGTACAAAGACTTCATCACACATATACCACACAAATAAAATTGAATCCATGGCCAAATAGAAATTCATTTTATTTTATTTTATTTTATTTTATTATTTTATTTATTTATTTATTTTATTATTTAATATCAATAAATTCCCGAAATTATCAAAATTCAAGAAATTACTAAATCAACCCATAAGATGACAATCACTTGCAAAATTCATGGCCAAATTGAAATTTTTACTTAATCTCACAATTTCTTCCAAAAACATCCTAAAATTCTCGGATTAACCAGATTACACAGTTTCCGAATAAATTCGATTAAAATACCCATATGGCCTCCAAAAATTACTAAATTTTACAGAGTGATAGCCACGACATTTTCGTACAACTTTCATGAAGAACTCCAAGTCAGATTATTTTTATGTTAATTTATACAACCTCACGAAGCTTCTGGAATCTCTACCGCATCATCCAGAATACACATCTCCGAAATATTTAGATTTCACCCATCTATCCTCTTTATTTTCCTCCCAAATTTGGATATGTTATGTATCAAGGTGTCCTTTACAAGTTTCATGAAGAGATCTAGGTCAAATAACCAAATTATGGTTACCATTTAAGTCCTTGAAGTCTCGGGTGTCTCGGAATACACCTCCAGAATCATCGTCTCCAAGATCTAGCCGATTAACTAGGCAATACTTGTTCATTTCTCTTCAAATTTAATTATGTTTTAGTTTAAGATGTTACCTACAACTTTCAAGAAGACAACGAAGTGAGATCTCCAACAGAAATCAACATGAAATCAAGAAATCAACAAGAGGTCAGTGAAAATTTCGCAGATCTAAAGTCTCCGTACAATAGAATTTTTGACCCCTCAAATCTCCATCGTTTTCTACGAAATTTTAGTATGTAATAGTACAAGACGTTAGCTTCAACTTTCATGAAGACACCGAAGCCAAAATCGAACTCCAAACACACATGCAAGCTCGAACAAGCTACTGACTTCCACAACCCGAGCGAGAACAGTCACACGGCTTGAAAACAAACCAACCCTAGCTCGGTTTTTCTCACTAAAAACACCCTAAATCGAACATGCAAACCATACACACACATGCAAGAGAAGTTAAAGGACTCCACTTGCCTCTAGGACGAACAAACGACGGCGTACGGCGGACGGACACGGCGAACGGACGGCGGACGAACGGCGGTTCCTCCCTCGGCTCCGCCTCCTCTCCCTCTCGGTCTCTCCCTTTCTCTCGAACTCTCTCTCTCTCTCACCCTCTCTCGGCCGAATGAGCAAAGAACCGGCCACCTTCTCTCTCTCCTTCCCTTTTATTTCCCTTAAATCTCATGATTACTTGCCAACAAACCCACCAATGCATGGCCTTCTCTTTTTGCCACTTGTCACATTGGGTTTTTGAATTTGATTTGGGCTTTGAGTTGGGCCATCCGGCCACTCCTCCTTGGGCTGGTCGAATTCCCTCTTGGGCCGCTCATCTTGGCCCATTAAGCTTAGGCCAATGGGTCTAAAGCCCATTCGAAAATTCAACCCCTTTTTCCTTTTTTTTTTTTTTTTTTGAATTCCTTTCTATAATTATTTTTAAATTAATGTTCATCTTGGCCAAAGTCTTAGGGCATCTTGGTTATTGAAATTTAATTTATAAAGTACATGGCCAAGCATAAATTATTAATCCATCAAATTTAAATTTTTGCAATCATAAGCGCAAATCATCTAATTAAAAGACTAATGGCTAAAACATAAGCCATGGAAATTCTATCACCTAATTAAAGACTTTAACACACCTTATGGCTTGTCATTAAATTTGGGATGCCACAAGAGATGGTGAGACTTGGTTATGCTTCCACTAATAAACTGCGCTGGGACCGCTTTTTAAAAAAAAAAATCTCTAGTCAAAGAGTATTGGTCTGTGAAGTTATATAAGATTGAGTGGTAAGAGAGATCACCTGTGGTGACCACAGGCGAATCGGGGGTGCCACATGTAGTCCAGGAGTTCCTGTCCGTGTATGTTCGGCGCGACGGGATGATGATGGGGATGCTACCGCCGCCACTGGCTGATGCACCGGGTTGGGTGTGATTAGAGCATGTGACTAGTAGAGGATGACACTTTTTGCATGGCTGACACTGGATGATGGATTGATGTACATGTCTGATGTAGAGTCGGGTTCTTTTGGCTTATAGCCGAGCTTAGTTAAAGCCTTAGCCTTTTGTTGTACCGACTCGTGATGTCCATCAAAGTATGTAAATAAAAGTGGTTCAGCATTAGCTTTTATATATATGAAAAGTGTAGTTGGTGTGCATTACATTGTATTATTTAGTTTGAGTACGAGTTAGGGAGATGTCGAGTGTGCTTCTGTTATATGAACTGCGCAGGGACCGATTGAGATGATACAAACCCCCAGGATTTATGGACCCACTACAATTCAAATGGTATTAGAGTGACATGTCATTAGGACAAGCGAAAGGTAAGCGAACTATAGTGACCTTAGCGGATCGAGAGCCGTGTCGAGGGGTGCCACAGCGGAGTTGGTATCACAGCAATGGTTATAGGTGGAGTGATAAGGAGCCTCATTTGGAAGTTGAGGAATATGATGACAATGCACATCATAGGATACTAACTGGGATAGCTGACTAACTTTAAAAAATAGGTGATGGGTATTCACTCGTAGATCCCTAGTAATTTTTATGAGTTGCTTTTAGGTGCTAGTAACATGTTTATGTTACTTATATATAGTTGTAGTTGCTTTTAAATGGAGACATTGAGTCACACATTATTCGTGAGGCAAACGCTTGGAAACTGCAGGAAAATTGTGGTACGAGTTGGAAGTTCTCATCCATCGAGGGCTAAAGGCTCTACTGCAAGGGCTGAACCTTGAATGGAAGATATTATGTAGGCATTGGCCAATATAGGAAATCTAATGGAAAGACAAGCGCAGCAACAACTCGGAGTGGAACGTCGCCCTCAAGGACTGGTGGAACAATTTCTGAAGCTGAAGCCACCTAAGTTTAGCGGAACAGGAAGTCCTCAGGAGGCGGAACAATGGATTGATGGGATGGAGCGAATTTTCCGATTAATGGACTGCAATGATGCTGAGAAAATAACTTTGGCAGAGTACCAGCTGGAGGGAAATGAAAAATTTTGGTGTAGAGCTTCAAGAGATACGATCTTTCCACTAGGTACTAATATAAATTGCGACGAATTCATTAGAGCTTTCAATAGGAAGCTTTTTTTTTTATTGTGCCAGGGATAAGATCACTGAATTTGTTCAGTTGGAACAAAGGGAGTTGACAGTAGACCAGTAGGAGGTAAAATTTTCTGAATTGTCTAGGTATGCTCCCAGTCTTATTGAGGATCGAGAAGAAAAAGCTAAGAGATTTCTGACGGGGTTGAGGACTAATATCAGGAAACAACTAGTGCCTTTAAATATAAGAGATTATAATGAGATTTACGAAATGGCACAGTTGGTAAAGCAGGAATTGGTGAGAGAGCAATCAGAGTCTAAGAGACAGTTGACCTTTAGTGATATCAGACCGGGTAAGAGACCCTATCTTGGTCAAGGTCAAACTTGGGATTCTAAGAAAAAGAGTAATTTTGGAAATTTTTGAAAAGCCAGGGATGGCCTGAATATAGGGAAAGCACCCTATCAGCATGATGCTTGTCGAAGATGTGATGGGCAACATGGCCCAGGACCTTGCAATGGACGGCTGAAATGCTATGGTTGTGGATGGGTAGGTCACCTCAAGAGAGACTTTCCACAAGAGAGGTTGCAGCTGAGTGTCGGCTCGGTGCGACAGGTACAATAAAGTCCTATTAGACCAAACCTACCAAGGAATCAACAGAGGCCACCAGCACAAGGAAGGGTGTATGCGGTCAACTAAGAGGAAGCGGAAGCTTCCAAAAATGTTATCTCAGGTACGATTTTTATAAATGGCAAGAAGGCATATGCATTGTTTGACACAGGTGCTATGCATTCATTTATATCTGAAAGATATAGGCAATTGAGTAAAATAGAAACTATACCTCTTGAGACGCCTCTTTGTGTTTCCACACCTTAAAGAATATGGTGTTATCTACAATGATGTGTGCAAAATGTAAGATAACTATAGAAGAGCGGGATATGGAAATAGATCTAGTTGTGATGGCTAGGTATGACTTTGATGTTATCATAGGAATGGACTGGCTCCATAAGTATCGGGCTAAGGTGGATTGCTATAGGAAAGTGATCCAGTTTATGTTACCTGATCAGTCTAGTTTTGAATTTTTTGGAGGTCAGACAAACCCCTCTATAGCCATCATCTCAATGGTAGAAGCTCGTGAACTACTTGACAAAGGATGTCAAGGATACCTAGCAGTAGTAAGAAATCTTACTAAGAAAGAGGCTAAAATCGATGAGATTCGAATAGTCAGGGATTTTCAGGATGTGTTTCCTGAGGAGTTGCCTGGATTACCACTGGAACGAGAGATGGAATTTGAAATTGAACTAATACCTGGAACAAGACCAATATAGAAAGCCCCGTATAGAATGGCCTTGGTGGAGCTGAAGGAATTGAAGGTGCAACTACAAGAGTTGCTTGATAAGGGATTTATTAGGCCAAGTGCTTCACCTTGGGGTGCACTCGTTCTATTTGTGAAAAAGAAAGACGGGTCGATGCATTTATGTATTGACTATAGACAGCTGAACCACGTGACTGTAAAGAATAAGTATCCTTGCCTAGAATTGATGATTTATTTGATCCGTTGCAAGGAAGTTCAGTCTTTTCTAAAATTGACTTAAGGTCAGGATACCATCAGTTAAGGATAAAGAAATAAGACATTCCTAAGACTACATTTAGGACTCATTATGGACATTATGAGTTCCTAGTTATGCCTTTTAGATTAATGAATGCACCAGCCGCATTCATGCATTTAATGAATAGGATATTTAAGCCTTATCAGGATCAATTTGTAATTGTCTTCATTGATGATATCCTGATATATTCAAAAAGACCTGAAGAGCATAAATGACACCTAAGGATAGCATTGCAAACGCTAAGAGATCATAAGTTATTCACCAAATTCAGTAAGTGTGAATTCTGGCTAGACCAAATAATATTTTTAGGGCACGTGGTGTCGGGTAATGGAATTCCAGTAGACCCTACAAAGGTTGAGATGGTAGTGAATTGGCCGAGACCAACAACGCCGACTGAGATACGGAGTTTCTTAGGATTGACTAGCTATTATAGGAGGTTTATCGAAGGATTTTCACAATTGGCAGGCCCTTTAACGAAATTGACTCGAAAGGATATGAGGTTTGAATGGAGTGGAGAATGTGAAAGAAGTTTTCAGGAACTTAAAAGCAAGTTAACTATAGCCCCAATTCTAACTATACCATCTGGGTCTGATAGATTCACAGTGTATAGTGATGCATCTCATAAAGGACTGGGATGTGTTTTGATGCAACATGGCAAGGTCATAGCCTATGCATCGAGGTAGTTGAAACCTCATGAGTTAAATTACCCAACCCATGATTTAGAATTGACAGCTATAGTATTTGCTTTGAAAATACAGAGAAATTATCTGTATGGTGAGAAGTTTGAAATCTATACATATCATAAGAGTTTGAAGTATCTGTTTTCGCAAAAAAAGTTGAACATGAGTCAAAGAAGGTGAATGGAATTATTAAAAGATTATGACTGTGAAAAATGATACCATCCAGGAAAGGCAAATAAGGTGGCAGATGCCCTTAGTCGAAAGTCGGCTATGGACAAGGCTAGTCTAAGAATAATACAGTGGAATATGTTAAAGTCAATTGTGGATTCAAACTTCAAGTTGGAAATAAACCACCTTACTGGTATGCTCACTGCATTAAGGATTGAGCCCGAAATTATTTAAAAATTTAAGATTTTACAAAAATCTAACTCGGAGATTGTGGAAATACGAGACGCTGTGTCTTTAGGGAAAAGACCAGAGTTTCAAGTCTTTGAGGATGGAGTAGTAAGATGCCAAGGACGACTCTATGTTCCTAATAATGAAGAAGTAAGAAGGGAGATCCTATCAGAAGCTCATAAGAGTAATTATAGTATTCATCCGGGGAGTACAAAAATGTATAGAAATTTATGCCAGCAATTTTGGTGGAATGGCATGAAGAAAGATGTAGCTCAACATGTTTCTCAATGTTTAACATGCCAGCAAGTGAAAGCAGAACACCGCAAACCCACAAGACTATTAAGACCATTGGACGTACTAGAATGGAAATGGGAGCATGTGACGATGGACTTTGTGCAAGGACTGCCAAGGACATCAAGTGGTCACGACTCTATTTGGGTAATAATAGATCATTTGACTAAGTCTGCTCATTTCCTAGCGGTCCGTGTAGACTACTCGATGAATAAACTTGCTGAGATATATGTAAGCTAAGTGATACGCTAACATGGTATTCCTGTAACAATCACATCTGATCGAGACTCAAGATTCACTTCAAATTTTTGGCGAAGTCTCCAAAATGCTTTAGGGACAAAGCTTCAATTTAGTACTCCTTTTCATCCTCAAACAGAAAGAGTGATCCAAACTTTGGAAGATATGCTGAGGGCTTGTATTATTGATTTTAAGGGAAGTTGGTATGAAAAGTTGCACTTGATATAGTTCGCCTATAACAATAGTTTTTAGAAAAGTATAGGCGTGGCTCCGTATGAAGCATTATATGGAAGAAGGTGCAGGACCCCTATTTGTTGGAATGAAGTAGGTGAAAGGAAATTGATAGGACCTGAATTGGTACAAATTACTACTGAGGCTGTTGAAATTATCAGGAAAAGACTTAAAACAGGTCAGGGTAGGCAGAAAGACTACACAGATAAGCGTAGAAGACCTTTAGAGTTTAATGTGGGGGATCATATGTTCCTTAAAGTATCCGCTATGAAAGGAATATCTTGATTCGGAATGAAGGGTAAGTTGAGCCCTAGATTTGTTGGACCCTTTGAGATATTAGAAAGAATAGGGAATGTAGCTTATCGATTAGCTTTACCTCCTAAGCTAGAGAACTTGCATGACGTATTCCATGTATCGATGTTGAGAAAGTATCAGCCGAATCTTGGTCACATTCTCGATCATGAAGCTATCAAAGTGGATGAGAAAGTGAGGTACATTGAAGAGCATGTGCAAGTACTAGATCGAAAGGAGCAAATTCTTAGGACCAAGAAGATACCATTGGTTAAGATATTATGGCGACATCATGATGTGGAAGAAGCCACATGGGAAAGTGAAAATGAGATGAGGGAAAGGTACCCTCACGTGTTTAAAGAGACATAGGTAATGTCTAATTTCGAGGACGAAATTCTCTAAGGAGGGGAGAATTGTGACATCCTAAAATTTCATAGCAATCCCTAGACAAACTACGACCCATGAATAGGTGATGAAAGCACCATCGGACTATATTATAGCCATTAGACCAATGAATTTCAATTAATCTAGGCTGAGCATTTAATGGACAATTATTTGTCAGAAATATATCCTATGTCCATGAATGATCAAGGATTGTACTAAGGGACAAATTGATAAGGAAAATTTTTATTCTTGGCCATGCACTTTATAAGTTGGATTTTTATTGATTTATGTTATAAAGTTTTATGGCCATGTAAATTTGCAATTAGGTATTTATATAAGTGGGGATTAAATGGAAAAAAAAAATAGGAGAAGGTGTGGGCTGATTTTCTTAAGGCCGAACCAGCCCAAAAACCAGCCCACCGTTTCCCCCTATTCGACCGACCAAGGCTGGCCCAAGCCCAGCCGAATGAAGCCCACCTCTTGAATGGAAATTTACAAATGGCATGAAGGGTTCTCCAAGTGTCTAATGCCATGCAAACCTAATGATTGCTAATCATAGAGGAGGAAGAAAAGAGGAGGGGCGGAGAGCGAGGGGGGAGGGAGTTGTCACGCAAGGGAGAGAAAGAGAGGAAGCCGAGAGAGAGAGAGAGAAGAGAGAGAGAGAGAGGAAGCCGATAGTAGGGAGAATTAAATCGTCTATAGCTTTTAATCCAGAACGAATTTGATTTTGATTTCTTCCCGAAACTTTTACCTCTAGGTCTTAACTATGACATATCAAAATTTCAGAATTTTCTGAGTTGATTTAGGATTTATACCGAATTTATGAATAAAACTGTGCAATGGTGATGTTCCGAAACTTTAAGCTGTGATGTATGGACTGTAGCGACTCGTACGAGGCTCTTTTGACATGGTGTTTTGCATGAAACCTTTTTCTCTAGATCTCATTTATAACATATTTAATTTTCAGAAATTATTAAGTTCTTTTACTAATTTTTCCAGAATTTTAATTAAAGGAGTACATTTTGCTTTATCCGAAAATTTGCTTCATTTTCAAGATCAAATGAATTGCTTTATGAGATGTGATATCTTGGGTGTTATTTGTACTACATATGTGGTGACATTTGGCATATCATATGACATCAAAAAAACTGGTTTAAACCTCTGACATTATTGCATCAAATGCTAATTTGAAAATGGGATATATATGTGAATATGCATTGTGATGATGATAATACCGTCGGAGGTGTGAGCCGACGATGCCCCGAGAGTGTCGGGATGCCCAAGGGTCGAGTGAGTCGACGCCGTTGGATGCCCGGAGGTGTGTGCCGGATGGCCTCGTGATGCCAGTTGGGGTGCGAGATGCCCGGAGGTGTGTGCCGAATGCCTAGAGGTGTGTGCCGGAGGTTCCTCGCGATGCCAGGTTGGGTGCAAGCGATATATGAGGGATGCAAACACTGGTCCTTGGAAGAAAAATGAGATCCTTTTGAAAATTAAAATCGGAATTGAATCATGCGCATATGTGTGTGTGTGTATGGCATGATGCATGAGTTGCCTATGAAATTGAGTTGGTACTATTTGGCATTGAGAATGCGATCATGAAGGTATTGAGTGGATCTCATGGGGATATATACATGATTGTATGGATGATATGAATCATGCGCATGTATGTGCATATGGCATGGAACATAAATTGCCTTAATAAATGAATCTCATGGAAATGCAAGCATGATTACATGGATGATATCTGCATTTCACACGAAATTGTGGTTGTCTTGCCTGTTCAATTATGTAGTTTGGTGGATCTTTATTGCTGAGTGGTTGTACTCACCCCTTTTGGGGACTAACATTTCAGATTGAGAGATGCATCTGTCACCTGTCACGCGTGGTACATTTTATGGCTTATCGTCTGATGTTGAGGTCGAGTGCTCGGAGCACCCCTGCGTTGGTGTTCATGGTCTAGTGTTTATCCGTGTTCGTGTTTTGGTTATGTATGATGTGGGCCTACCTGATGGCCCTATAGTCCAGGAGTTCCTGTCCGTGCATGTTCAACACGACAGGATGATGATGGGGATGCTGCCGCCCCCACCGGCCGATGCACCGGGCTGGGTGTGATTAAAGCATGTGACTAGTAGAGGATGACATTTTTTGGATGGCGGACACAAGATGATGGATTGATGATGTACATGTCTGGTGTAGAGTCGGGTTCTTTTGGGTTATAGTCGAGCTTAGTTAAAGCCTTGGCCTTTTGTTGTACCGACTCATGATGTCCATCAAAGTATGTAAATAAAAGTGGTTTGGCATTAGCTTCTATATATATGAAAAGTGTAGTTGGTGTGCATTGCATTGTATTATTTATTTTGAGTCCGGGTTAGGGAGATGTCGAGTGTGCTTCCGTTATAGGAACTATGTTGGGACCGATTGAGATGATACAAACCCCCGGGATTTATGGACCCACTACAATTCAAATGGTATTAGAGTGACATGTCATTAGGATAAGTGAAAGGTAAGTGAACTGTGGCGACCTTAGCAGATCGGGGGCCGTGTTGAGGGGCGCCACACATATATATGTATATGTCAGTTTTTGGTCGAACGAGTATGAAATCATTTTTGAGTCTTCTTTCCAAAACTACAACCATCTTTTCAATTGTTTTCTAAAGAGGCCCTATAGATATATTAGAATTGCTATATACTTTTCTCATTTGAGATTTTGTTATATCCTGTAGGATATTTGCCGATGACCAGTCCCAACATTGTGGGGTAAATAAATTCTTAAAGAAAGTGATATCACACCTCAAAGTCCAACTTGATTGCTTTATCAATTCGAAGCCATAACTTTCCAACAATTTTCAAGGATTTATATTGTTCAACAATGGGGTCAGAGACAAGCAAAGTCATGAATAAAGACATGGTCAAATTGGACCAATTTGGTGGGAACAACTTCGCTCGCTGGAGGGACAAGATGATGTTCCCGCTCACTGCCCTAAAGATATCCTACATACTGGATCCTAACTTAGCGCCTATAAAAGATTCGAAGCCTACTACTGAGGGAGGGATCGATTCCAATCCGATAAAGCTAGACTGCTCCTTATAAGGAACCCTTGAAGCCAAGAATAGAAGAAATGCGGAAGCCATTGAAAGGGTTAACAAAGAGAAGAAGAAATGTGCTAGGGGTGAATTGCTTTGTCGTTGACACATTCTGAATAAACTATCCAATCAATTGTACGACTTATCATTGAAATGAAGTTAGCCGGAGAAATGTGGAACAAACTAGAATTCAAATACAAAGTGGCAGAGCAAGGTACCAATAAATATCTAATCACAAAGTATTTTAATTTCAAGTTTATTGATACCAAACCCTTGTTGGAACAAGTCCACGAGTTGCAAGTGCTAGTGAATAAAATTCGTGCCCTCAACATTGATATTCCGAAAGCTTTTCAAGTTGGAGCAATTATTGCAAAATTACCTCAGAGTTTGAAAGACTATGGAAAAAGACCAATGCACAAGTCAGAGGACAAGTCATGTTCACGTGATAATTCTATTTTGTTTGTGGCAAAAAGGGACACTACACCAAGGATTGCATTGTGACATTCTGGATTTTTCAGTTCTGCTTTCAGTTAAATTAAATCGGACCTTTCATCAACGCGCCTATAGTGCTATTCTCAAAGCTGATTACTCATGAGATAACTAGACTATCTAGGAAAGTCATGAAGAAATTTCAATGCAATAGACTTGAGGATTCAACCAGGAATCGACTACTCAATCGTGCTCATATGTAGAGGTCATTTCGATGTAGTAAGATTGATTAAAAATAAGAGATAGGTTGGTTCAACTGAGATGTGTGGTTAAACGTGGGTGATTCCACTAAATTGCAAAATTCTCGTCAATCGATACTAGATTGATTTTCTATCGTTTTGGTACCCTGTGTCTGTATTTGAATCCTCGAGATTTTCACGACAACCGAGAGTCACCAATGTGTCGAAGAGGTTCATTGTGGCTCGAAGAAAATCGACCATGGGTCATTTGCGCTAAAAATTTATTAAAGATACACTGATAGCCTAGGTCATGCTAAAATCGTGCTAGATTTAAATTAACCACGAATTTAAATCTGATTTCAGAAATTGAATGTTCAGACATGTTACAAGTCATTTTAGGAACGTTGACTCATCTCCAAATATTTTTCTGCAAACCGGAATTTTTGGTGAAAAAGTCGAGGTAAGGCCTTTTTGACCGGAAAATGCAAATGACTGTTTTTTATCGCAAAATTGGGATGTCAGTGGGTTATATTGGCGAGGAAAAATACTAATTTGATCGAGAACTCATTAGTTGAATTTATAGAGGCCAAATTGATCTGATTCAATAAGGAATTAGTGTCCAAGTGAAGCAAAATCAAGTGAAATTCGTAGCACCCCCAACGGATGCCGATTGTAGTGGTGTCATCTGTTTATTTAATTGACTGTTATTTTGTGCAAATTGAGTGTGATTTGTGATTTTGGGTATTTATCCCAAAAATTGTTAATTTTTGTAATTAATTGGAAAATTACCAAGTGTCGGTTTACAGCGCCAAAAAAAATATTTTGGAACTGCTAAAACTAGTCGAATGTTCAAAAGTGAAAATATTGTATTTTGGTTAAGACTAACTGTGTACCACACACAAGTATTTTTATCAGGTATAATAAAATTGGTAAATTGAATTGATGATCGGGATTGTATACTATATTAGCCTGCAGGCGATATGTCAGCTTAGATTGAGAGCAGTAGACCGATATACTATATCAACTTACAGGCTCTAATATGTCAACTTAGTAAGAGAGCAGTATACCTTATCAGTTTAGATGGAGCAATATTACTATAAGCTTAGAGGGAGCATTATTAGTATACTATATCAACCTACAGGCTTTGATATGTTAGCTTAGATTGAGAGCAGTATACTATTTATCAGCTTAGTACGAGCTATACTATTTATTTATTGGCTTAGCACGAGCTATACTTTCTATTTATTAGCTTAGCGCGAACTATACTATATATTATCAACTTAGAGGGAGCAATCCTGACTTGATCGAACTTATTAGATAGCATTGATATGGCCGATCGAGTGAAGGTCGTGATGACATGTAATTGACTGAATCGATTGACCGATAATTCGATCTGATTTGGTGAATTCAAATGATTGGTTGATGTGATTTGCGTATCTATGAAATAGACTGACTTGTATGAAGGGACTGAGGCAAAGATAAGTCCTTCGACCTATGTTTGTGCTTAGGCAGCCCTTGGGGCATATTTTCTTCCCAGTCAGGTCTTAGGGGGTAGAACTTGCTAAGATGTCGTCTCACCCTGTTGTGGGATAACATTTTCAGGTTCCTAGATGGTGGTCGTGGAGGACCGGAAGCCCTGGAGTCGAGGAAGCTGAAGATCTAAGAATCAGCAAACATGTCTGACTAGAGGGTCATAGGACAGTTCCCTTTTTGTTAAGCCGATATTTTTGTAAACAGCCTAGCACATTGTATATAAACCTGTTTGTTTATAAAAAGGCTTGTTTTGGTTGTGATTGATGGCCCTGCTTTTCTATCCCATCTTGTTATTGTCTGGGAATTATTTGTTTGCTTTCGCATGTGTATTAAAATGAATGGGTCGGCGATGCGTCCTAGGACGTCGCTTTTAATCGACCGCGGAGGGATGGGCATGTGTTCGGAGGATCGGGGCATGACATGCATTCACCACAAGAGCATATCAAAGGACGAGAATAGTCCAACAGTGAAGGCACGCAAATTTAGTTGAAGAAATTTATGTGGCCATGATTTCAACCATGATTTCGAACATAAAAATTTCTAAAATTAATGATGCGATGGATATGGATACTAAAATCAACTCTACTACTGTCAATCTGGTTCATGGCTAGATTTTGGAGCAATAGTCCATGTGTACAATGACATATACATGTTCAAGCAATTTGAAGAGACTATTGACTTGAATGTCCAAAAGGTCCTTATCGCGAATAATGCTATTTTCTATTAAATTAAGTCGGGCCTTTCATCGACGTGTCCATAGTGCTATTTTCAGAGCCGATCACTCGTGAGATAACTAGACTATCTGGGAAGTCATTAAGAGATTTTAATGCAATAGACTTAAGAATTCAACCAAAACTCGACCACTCGATCGTTCTCATCTGTAGAGATCATTACGACATAGTAAGATCGATTAGAAATCAGAGATAGGTCGGTTCGACTGAGATATGCGGCTAAACGTTGGTGATTCCATCGAATTGAGAAATTCTCATCGACTGGCACTAGATTGAGTTTTCTATTAATACCCTATGTTCATATTTGAATCCTCAAGATTTTCACGACAATTGAGAGTTTCCAATGTGTCGAATAGGTTTATTGTAACTCGAAGAAAATCGACAACGAGTTATTTGCACTAAAAATTTCTAAAAGCTACCTAGTAGCCTAGGTCTCACTAAAATCGCACCATATTGAAATTAACCGCAAATTTGAATTCGATTTTAGAAATTGAAAGTTTTGTCATGTCACAAATTATTTTAGAAACGTCAACCCAGTCCTCAAGGATTTTTCTGCAAACCGAGATTTTTCGTGACAAAGTCAAGGTAGGGCCGTTTTCGTCCAGAAAAGTCAGACGGCCATTTTTAATCATGCAATTAGGATGCGAGTGGGATATATTGGTGAGAAAAAAATACCAATTTGATCAATGACTCAACGGATGAATTTTTAGAGGTCGGATTGAGTGGATTCAAGGAGGAATTGATTGGAAATTGAACCAACTCCAACCAAAATTCGTATGTCCCCTTTTTGCCTACAACATTTGGACCAATAAAGCTTCTAAAAGGGGTGTTTTGGTCTTGTTTTGGACTGTGTAGGTCAGCTGGGAGATAAGGCCAGTCAAGGGGGAGCAATTGGATAAGAAGAGACCAGTCAAAGGGACCAAGCCGGTCCCACCAGCCAAACCGGTCCCCTCTCCCCCTCTAGCCCATCGATGACCCTTCCTCCTTCCTTCCCTCAGCCATTCAAAGCCCCAGCAACTCAGCTGACCAAGCGCGCAAATTGCTGAAGTCGTCACTAGCTCATCCGACCACTCCATCGCCGCCTTCGCCCCCGCGAACCTCGCCTGTTCATCGTGAGCCACCGTCGCTCCAGCTGGCTCCTACTCAGCTGCTTGTCGTCCCACGAGTTCCCTGGACCACCGTCACAAGCTACACGCCACCGTCCAGCCTTCGCCAGTTGCCAGGGGATCCCGTCAAGCCGATGGAAGCCCCTTCGCCAATTGCTGCCACCGTTTCTCCCTCAGCCAGCCACCAGAGAAGCTCCAGCAGCCACCAACTAGCACCAAGCAGAGAGCAAGCTGAGTGGATCTCTGCAACAGTGTTCAACCCGCTTTGGCCCATTTTCGAACCTCGAAAGGTGGTCCCCCATTGGAGTTTCTCATCCCCTGTTGCGTCCTTATCGTTTCGATCCGAAAGGATCACTTAACACGTGAGTTTAACTCACTAATCATTGCTTAATAAGTTAATGACGTTTAAGGGTTGATTAGATTAAACTAAGTGTGGATTAGGTGGTTAGAGTAGTGTAATTAGAGCCTAGACAAGCTCTAGTACTTATTTAGAGTGATTCGGAAATTTCCCGGTCCCGTCTCGGCTTTTAATTAGGCTTTACGGACCTAAGTTGCTATTTTTGGTATTTATTAATTATTTTTAGTAATTATCTAATTAATTATTTATTTTCCGAAAATTAGACCGGGATAGATGGTGACCGGAATTTTATGTTGATTGCAGTAGTGTGATCTGTTTATTTAATTGACTGTTATTTTGTGCAAATTGAGTGTGATTTGTGATTTTAGGTATTTATCCCAAAAATTGTTAATTTTCGTAATTAATTGGAAAATTACCGGGCGTCGATTTACAGAGCCAAAAATATATTTTGGGACTGCTGAAACTAGTCGGATGTTCAAAAGTGAAAACATTGTATTTTGGCTAAGGCCGACGTGTACTCACACACAATAATTTTTGGCATGATAAAAATGGTACTTTGGTCAGCTTCTGGTGAGCATTAATTTATCATCTTTAGGGGAGCAATATAATCTTCGGTAAGCTTCTAATGAGCAATAAATTATCAGCTTTGGGCAAGCAATGTATTTTATCATCAGCTTTGGGTGAGCGATATACTCTATTATCAGCTTTGGGTGAGCTATACTATCTATCTTTAGCTTAGGGTTAGCAATCATGATTTAAAAGGATCTTATAGATAGTATTGAGTGGATTGACCGAGAAGCGGTCGTGATGACATGTAATCAACTGAGTCGATTGATCGATATTCGATCTGTCTTGATGTGTTGAAATGATTGGTTGAAAATGTCAATTGTGCTAACTTGCAGGAAGGAACAGTGGCAAAGGTAAGACCTTCAACTCGTGATAGTGTTTAGGCAGAACTCGTTGAGACGTCGTCTCACCCCGTTATGAGATAACATTTTAGGTTCATAGATGGCAGCTCATGATTTTTTTTAGATGGCCTAAGAAGATTATAGAGAAGACATCTTACATTCCGTTGCATGGAAGCCCTAGGGGCTGGACCTATGAGTTGGTGAGGTCCATAGTTTGGGTCAATACAGGTCTCACCCACAAGGTGCCCCACCGATACAAATCGTGGTACCGCCAGAATCAAGATGGCTAGAGAGAGGGTCCCATATTGGAGTCTCAGATACCTCTGTATGTTCTGGAGGTCGCTTTTGGAAAGGGCACAGCGGATCCTCCTCAAGGCTCGGTCGTAAACATGGTGGACTCGATTTTTGAAGTACTAGAGTCCCAGTGCAATATGTTGAAGGCTCTAGTTGGAGTGTGGATGATAATGGAGAGGAGGATGAGGACCTGTAGTTGCTAAACCCCCCTGTTTTGTAAACTTGTGAATAGAGCTGTTTGTATTGTATATATATATGACTATATATAAGTGTGATGTTTGTTTTCAAAATTATGGCCCTACTTTTCTATCTCGTTAAATTGTTGTCTGAGGATTATTTATCTACTTCCGCATGTGCATTAAAACGAATGGGTCGGCGATGCGTCCTGGGACATCACTATTTAATCGACCGCAAAGGAATGGGCACGCGCTCGGAGGATCGGGGCATGACATCCCCGTTTAACTGGTATCAGAGCGTGGTTAGTGATTAGAGTGATAAGGTGTGATGGTTTATGGGATGGTCAGTAGGAATGACCTTTAATTTATGACTGGTGCATGTCTGTGATAGTTGATTGGTAGCATTATTTGTTGTTATCACTCCACTTCTAATTCGGTGTGGAATTGGAAGGTAGGTTTTAGTAGAAAGCCTGCATGATGAGCGATCAGGAGAAGAGGGCTTATAGGAAGAGTATCGTTAGGCTTACAGCTCGGGGAAAGACACTGTCGAGGATTGGTACCTAAGGAGGCCAAGGTAGAGCGCCAGCTGAGGCTAGCGTGAGTAGAGTAGTACCACCTCCCGTTGGTGCTAGGGTAGCAGCCCCTGGGGATCCGGGAACTGTTCGGATCACGCAGGCTTTGGATGCGATGAGAGAGATGATGGGGTAGCAGGCCCAGAACCAAGCTACCACCACCCTATTGTTTACGAGGCACATGAGTAGAGTAGTACCACCTCCCGTTGGTGCTTAGCAGCCCCCGGGGCGGGAACTGCTCTGGATCACGCAGCTTAGGCCGCCGCTCAAGCCGCTGCCAATGCTGCCAATGCTGCCATTACTGCTCCTATCACTGCACCTACCGCCGCTTCTGTTGAGGTTTCGCTAGGGAACGGGGTCGCCGGAAGACCGATTCATAAACTGGTGGAATAGTTTTTGAAGCTAAACCCACCACAGTTCACCGAGGCGGGAGACCCTGAAGTTGCTGCTGTTTCAATTCAAGGATTGGAGAAGACTTTCGCACTGTTGATGTGCTCAGGGACTAAGAAGGTAGTCCTTGCAACCTACTAGTTGGAGGGAATTGCAAGTACATAGTTGAGAACCACCCAAGGAACGGTATTCCCCGAAGGCGTGGTTTTTGAGTGGAACGCCTTTGTTGAAGTTGTCAATAGTAACTACTTCTCTAAGACTACCAGAGAATAGAAAATGATAGAATTCTTGCGCCTTCACCAAGGTACTATGACCGTAGATCAATATGAGGTGAAGTTCACAAAACTGTCATAGTATGCCCCCGAGTTGGTTGAGAACCTGATGAACTGGATTAGGAGATTCAGAGATGGACTCAGACTGGAGCTGAGGAGTCCACTGATACTACTCAACCTGAGGAACTACAATGACCTATATGAGCGGGTTTAGATGATCGAGAGGGATCAAGTTGACAGAGCCGCCACATCTGGGTCGCGGTTTGGATCGAATTGAGATGGAAATTGGTATGGGAAGAAGCCCATGACCAGAGGAAGATTTCACATCCCACCCAATAGGAAGGGTAGAGTTGGCAAGTAAGGGCCAAGTTAGAATAATACATGTTGCTTCTATAGAAGGCGACATAATATAGCTCCGCGCCCTTGAAGGCCAAGTATTTGTTTTGGGTGTGGCCAGCAAGGTCACATGGTCATAAATTTTCCTATACAACCAAGAGGACAGCTGTAGTTACCGCTGCCGCCACCGTTAGGATAGATCAGAGGGTACGCACCATAGAACGCACCGCAAGGTGGACAGCTCAAACCCCCTGCTCAAGGAACAATGTATGCCATCACTCGAGGTTAGGCAGAGGACGCGCCTGATGTGATTACAAGTACGGTTTCGCTAAACAATCATGCTGCTTATGCTTTATTCGACCCTGGAGCAACTCATTCTTTTATTACCGAGTAGTATGTTAAGCTGATAGGATTAAGTCCTATATTATTGGAGTCAATGGTTAGCATATCTACACTGTTGAAGGATAAGGTGTTGTTTGCTTTGGGTTGTTCTGGTTGCAAGTTAACGATTGGTGAGCGAGAGGGGAAAATAGATTTGTTTGTCCTAACCATGTATGACTTTGATTTGATAATTGGCATGGACTGGCTCACCAAATAACGAGTTAAGAAGGACTGTTATCGTAAAACGATTCAGTTTGACCCGTTAGAGGGTGGAAGTTCCGAGTTTGTTGGAAAGTCAAGGAAGACCCTCGATTACATTGATCTCGTCGCTTGAAGCAACCCATTTGTAAGACAAGGGTTGTCAAAGTTACCTAGCAACTATTGTGGATACAACAGTTGAGGAGCTAAAGATCGAAGATATGACAGTAGTGCAAGAGTTTCTAGATGTTTTCCCAAAGGAATCGCTAGGTCTATAGCTAAAGAGAGAGATTGAGTTTGTGATTAAGTTAGCACCCGCGACTGAGCCAATCTCTAAGGCTCCTTACCGGATGGTGTTATCTAAGTTGAAAGAACTGAAGGTGCAGAAGCAGGAGTTGTTAAATAAGGGATTTATACATCCTAGTGCATCACCTTAGGGAGCACCAGTTCTGTTTGTAAAGAAGAAGGATTGTTCATTGCGTTTGTGCATCGACTATCGACAATTCAATCAGGTGACAATCAAGAGCCAGTATCCACTGCCAAGGATCGATGACTTATTTGATCAGTTACAAGGGGCGTCGATATTCTCCAAAATCGACTTGAAGACATGATATCATCAGCTGAGAATCAGGAATGAGGACATTTCGAAGTCAGCATTTCGTACTCAGTATGGTCATTATGAGTTTACTATAATGCCGTTCGGGTTGACGAATGCTCCAGCTCCTTTAATGTATTTGATGAACCGAGTGTTTGAGGAATATCTAGATCAGTTTGTGATCGTGTTCATCAATAATATTCTAGTGTATTCGATGAGTGATGAAGAAAGAGCATGAAAGTCATATGAGATTGGTACTGCAAACTCTAAGAGTTCATCAGTTGTACACTAAGTTCAGCAAGTGCGAGTTTTAGTTGACTCGTGTTGCTTTCTTAGGTCACGTAATTTCAGGCGAAGGAATCTCCATGGACCTGTCCAAGATTAAAGCAGTGACCAACTGGCCAAGACCAATTACCGTGACAGAGATCAGAAGTTTTCTAGGTTTGGCAAGTTATTACAGACGGTTTGTGGAAGGGTTCCTAGCATTAGCGTCGTCGTTGACTAGACTCCTCAAGAAAGAAGAAAAGTTCATGTGGATAGACAAGTAGGCACGTAGTTTTCAAGAGCTTAAGCAGAAGCTGACTATCGCACCTATGCTGACCATCCCATCTGCAACTGGAGGATACGAGATCTATAGTGATGCGTCGTTCAGAGGACTGGGTTGTGTGTTGATTCAACATGGTAGGGTCGTTGCATATGTCTCCCGTCAACTAAGGCCTCGTGAACAGAACTACCTGACGCATGACTTAGAACTCGCGGCAATTATTTTCGCTCTGAAGATTTGGAGACATTATTTGTGTGGAGGAAGATTCCAGACCTTCACGAACCATCAAAGTCTCAAGTATCTATTCTCTCTGAAGGAGTTGAATATGAAACAGCCTCGCTAGATGGAACTTTTGAAGGACTATGATTGTGATATCCTATATCACCTCGGAAAGGCGAACAAGGTCGCCGACGCTTTGAGTTGGAAGTCTTCAGTCATTCATCTGCTGGTTAAAGAGTGGAATTTAATCGAGAGAGCTAGAGATTCGGTGTTTAAGTTTGAGGTAGGACACCTTTCGAATCTTATGGCCACCCTCAAAATTGAGCCGAATGTCCAGATCAGGATCAAACTACTTCGGCCGACAAACCCAGATGTTCAAAAGATTCTACAAGAGGACACAGAGAAGAGGAATGCTGACTTTCAGATTTCTGAGGATGGAACACTGAGGTTCTGAGGGCGATTTGTTGTACCTGACGATGTCGACCTTAGAGAGGATATTTTATCAGAGGCCCATCGTAGCAGTTATAGCATTCATCCAGGTAGTACCAAGATGTATCATAATCTGCATCAACACTACTAGTGGTCTGGTATGAAGGCGAACATCGCTAAACATGTCGCCAAGTGTCTGACGTGTCAATAGGTTAAAGCTCAGCATTGCAAGCCAAGAGGACTTCTGCAACATCTCGAGATACCAAAGTGGAAGTGGGAGCACATCACGATGGATTTTGTAAACGGTTTACCGAAGAGTCAAAGAGGAAATAATTCCATTTGGGTAGTAGTCGACAAATTGACAAAGTCGACTCACTTCATTGCGATACGAAAGGACCTCAGTCTAGACAGGCACGCAGATTTGTACGTGCGTCAGATAGTTCGTCTACATGGAGTACCGATTACGATTACCTCAGATCGAGACCTGAGATTTACGGCCACCTTTTGCAAAAACTTGCAGAGTGCTTTAGGTACGAAACTACAGTACATTACGACATATCATCCTCAAATGGATGGCCAGTCTGAGAGGACGATTCAAACCCTCGAGGATATGTTGTGAGCTTGCATACTAGACTTTAAGGGAAGCTGGCAAGAACGGCTTCATCTGGTCGAGTTTGCCTACAACACTAGTTATCAGTAGAGCGTTCAAATGGCTTCTTTTTTAGGCATTGTATGGCAGAGTTTGTAGAACGCCAGTGTGTTAGGATGAAGCCAAGGAAAGAAAGATTACAAGCCCAAAGTTGGTTCAGCAGTCAGTAGATGCAGTTGCAGTAATCAGAGGCAGACTAAAGACCGCTCAGAGCAGGCAGAAGAGTTACGTAGATAAGCACCGGAGGTCATTGGAATTCCAAGTTTGTGATAACGTTTTTCTGAAAGTGTCACCAATGAGGAGAACTTCACGCTTTGGCAAAAAAGGAAAACTGAATCCGAGGTATGTAGGTCCATTTGAAATTCTTAAGAGAATTGGGACCCTAGCTTATCGTCTTGCATTACCGCCGTGTTTGGTGCAAGTGCACGAAGTCTTTCACGTGTCGATGTTGAGGAAGTATGAGCCTAACCCGACCCACGTGCTTAATTTTGAGGAATTGGACGTGGATGACTATGTGTCATACGTTGAAAGCCTAGTTTATAATATGGATCGAAAAGAGTAAATTTTGTGTACAAAGACCATCTCGTTGGTTAAAGTAGTCTGGCAACACCACAACACTGAAGGAGCATTTTGGGAGAGTGAAGAGTCGATGAGACAATTGTACCCCCACCTTTTTGTTTAAAATGTTGTAATGATTTAAATTTCGAGGACGAAATTTTTATAAGGGGGAAATAATTGTGACATCCTGAATTTTCAATGCTGTTTTGAATTAAATTAAATCGGGCCTTTCATCGGTGCACCTATAATGCTATTCTCAAAGCCGATCACTCGTGAGATAACTAAACTCTCTGGGGAAGTCATTAAAAGATAATTGTAATAGACTTCAAAATTCGACCAGAACTCGACTACTCGACCGTGCTCATCTGCAGAGATCATTACGACACATTAAGATCAATTAGAAATCAAAGATAGGTCGGTCGACTGAGATATGTGGCTAAACGTGGGTGATTCCACCGAATTGAGAAATTCCGTCGACCTGCACTAGACTGATTTTTCTATCGTTTTGGTACCCTACGTCTGTATTTGAATCATCGAAATTTTCACGACAACCGAGAGTCGCCAATGTGTCGAATAGGTTTATTGTGATTTGAAGAAAATTGACCACGGGTCATTTGCACTAAAATTTTCTGAAAGCTACTCGGTAGCCTACGTCACGTTAAAATCACGTCAAATTGAAATTAACCGTGAAATTGAATCCGATTTCATAAATTGAAAGTTCTGTTATGTCACAAATCATTTTAGGAACGTCAACTCAATCCCCGAGAACTTTTTTGCAAATCGATATTTTTGGTGAGAAAGTTGAGGTAGGGCTGTTTTCATCTAGAAAAGTTAGAGGACCGTTTTTGATAACGCAATTGGGATGCGAGTGGGATATATTGGTGAAGAAAACTACCAATTTGATCGAGGACTCGATGGATGAATTTTAGAGGCCGGATTGAGTAGATTCAAGGAGGAATTGATTGGAAATTGAACCAACTCCAACCAAAATTCGTATGTCCCCCTTTTGCCTACAACCTTTAGACTACTAATGCTTCTAGAAGGGGTGTTTTGGTCTAGTTTTGGATTGTGTAGGCCAGCTAGGAGATAGGGCCGATCAAGGGGCAGCAATTGTATAAGAAGATACCAGTCAAAGGGACCAAGTTAGTCCCACTAGCCAAACCGGTCCCCTCTCCCCCTCCAGCCCATCGATGACCCTTCCTCCTTCCTTCCCTTAGCCATTCGAAGCCCCAGCTACTCAGCAGACCAAGCTAACGAGCCATCGAAGCTATCGCTAGCTCGTCCGGCAACCACATCGTTGCCTACCCCCACGAGCCTCACCTATTCACCGTGAGCCACCATCACTCCAGTCGCCTCCTGCTCAAGCTGCTCCTCATCCCACAAGGCCCCTAAACCATCGTCGCAAGCTTCACACTGCCATCCAACCTCCACTCGTCACCGGGGGAGCTAGTCAAGCCGAGGGAAGCCCCTTCGCCAGTTGCTGCCATCGTTTCTCCTTCAGCTAGCCACGAGACAAGCTTCGGCGGCCACCAACCAGCACCGGGGAGAGAGCAAGCCGAGTGGGTCTCCGTGGAACTGTTCAGCCCACTTTGGCCCGTTTCTTGACCTCGAAAGGCGGTCCCCCATTGGAGTTTCTCGTCCCCCGCTCGTCCCCATCATTTCAATCCGAGCGGATCGTTTAACAAGTGAGTTTAACTCACTAATCATTGCTTAGTAAGTTAATGAAGTTTAAGGGTTGATTACTTTAAACTAGTATTTACCTAGAGTGGTTTGGAAATTTTCCGAGCCCATCTCGGCTTTTAATTAGGCTTTACGGGCCTAAGTTGCTATTTTTGGTATTTATTAATTATTTTATGTAATTAATTAATTAATTATTTTCCGAAAATTAGATCGAGATAATCGGTGAACGAGATTTTATGTTGATTGCAATGATGTGATCTATTTATTTAATTGACTGTTATTTTGTGCAAATTGAGTGTGATTTGTGATTTTGGGTATTTTATCCCAAAAATTGTTAATTTTGGTAATTAATTGGAAAATTACTAGGCGTCGATTTACAGCGCCAAAAATATATTTTGGGACTGCTAAAACTAATGGTATGTTCAAAAGTGAAAACATTGTATTTTGGCCATGGCCGACGTGTACCCACACATGATAATTTTTGTCGGGTATGATAAAAATGGTAATTTGGTTAGCTTCTAGTAGGTATTAATTTATCAGTTTTGGGTGAGCAATATAATCTTTGGTCAGCTTCTGGTGAGCAATAAATTATCAGCTTTGGGCAAGTAATGTATTTTATCATCAGCTTTGGGCGAGCGATATACTCTATTGTCAGCTTTAGGCGAACTATACTATCTATCTTCAGCTTAAGGTAAGCAATCCTGATTTGATAGGACCTTATAGATAGTATTGAGTGGATGGACTGAGAAGCGGTCGTGATGACATGTAATCGACCGATTCAATTGATCGATGATTCGATTTGTCTTGATGTGTTGAAATGATTGGTTGAAAATGTCAATTGTACTAACTTGCAGGAAGGAATAGAGGCAAAGGTAAGACATTCAACTCGTGATTGTGCTTAGGCAGCCCTCAGGACGTATCTTCTTCCTAGTCAGGTCTTTAGGGGTAGAACTCGCTGAGACGTCATCTCACCCCGTTGTGAGATAACATTTCAGGTCCATAGATGACAGCTCATGATTTTTTTAGACGGCCTAAGAAGATTATAGAGCAGATATCTTACATTCCATTGCAAGGGAACCCTAGGGGCTGGACCTATGAGTTGGTGAGGTCCATAGTTTGGGTCGATGTGGGTCTCACACACAAGGTGCCCAACCGATATAGATCATGGTACCGCTAGGCTTAGGATGGCCAAAGAGAGGGTCCTATATCGGAGTCTAAGATACCTCTGTATGTTCTGGAGGTCACTTTTGGAAAGGGCATAGTAGATCCTCCTCAAGGCTCGGTCATAGGCGCGGTAAACCCGATTTTTGAAGCACCAGTGTCCCCAGTGTAGTCTGCTGAAGGCTCCAGTTGGAGTGTGGAGGATGATGGAGAGGAGGATAAGGACCCGTAGTTGCTAAACCCCCCATTGTTTTGTAAACTTGTGAATAGAGTGGTTTGTATTGTATATATATATGACTCGGGTTATTATATGTATATATATATATATATATATATATATATATATATAAGTGTAATGCTGGTTTTCAAAATTATGGCCCCACTTTTCTATCCCGTTGAATTGTTGTTTGGGAATTATTTATCTCAGTCCGCATGTGCATTAAAACGAATGGATCAGTGATGCATTAAAAATGATGGGCACGCGCTCGGAGGATCGGGGCATGACAGGCATGATGGAGATATACTTTACTTATGGAAAGAAGACTACTCTTCTTAATGTGTTATTTGTACATGAAATTAGGAAGAACCTAGTTTCTATCGATTTACTTTGTAAGAGGGGCTTTTGATTTACTTAGAGTTGATAAATTTTCATGGCGAATTTGATAAATGCGAAATATCTGCTAAGTCTGAATTTACTAAGAAACCATTTCTTAGTGTTAAAAGAAATTCGAATTATTGGATTTGGTTCATAGTGATATATGTGAATTCAATCGCATACTAATACATGATGGTAAAAGATAATTTATTACCTTTATGGATGATTGCAGTGGGTTTTTATATGTTTATCTTATGAGGTCAAAGGATGAAGCATTTACCATGTTTAAGAAATATACAGCTGAAGTAGAAAATGAATTAGAAAGGAAAATCAAAGTTTTACGTTTAGATGAAGGTGGAGAATATTTCTTAAATGAATTCTCTTCATGTGACATCCTCATTCCAACCCGATTTTTCCGAACGGAATTGTTTCGGCATGTGATCATCGGTCGGGATGACCTTAAGGATCGATAAACCACAAGGGCATTGGAAAAGGCCACTTTAGGGTGAAAACTCGATTTTTCATCGGTAAGGACGTATAAGTGTGGAAAAGTGGAAACAAGCCATGGGTGGGGACCCAATGGGCCCGAGCCCAAGTGGGAGGCCCAAGGCCCACACGCCCAAGGGGTAGGCGGCCATGGGAAACCCATCAAGCTCTCTTTTGACAAGATCTTGGCATTAAATGCATACAAGGATGTGAATTGTGCATGAATAGTGCAAGATCTTGGTGAAAGGACCAAAATGCCCTTCTATCGGACTAAGGACAAAAGGGCAAGGTTAGAAGAAGAGTAGGAAAGGGGTGGCACATGCTTGTTGGTGGCAAAGGAGGAGGATTTGAACCCATCCTAGCCTAGACTAGCCTATCCTAACTTATATACTCAAGTGCAATCTCCTCATTAATTGGCTTGATTTTTCCCTCTTCAAGAAGCCACCTTCAAATCAATTAGACCCTAGATTAGTAGGTTTGAGGAATATAGGATGGGATAAAAATTTATAAGGATGGCATGTTCCACTCTCTCTCCTCTCCTTTCTCCCTCCCTCTCTGTCGGCACTCTCTCTCTCTCTCTCTCTCTCTCTCTCCCCCTCATTCTCTCTCATTTTCCCTCACTTGGTTGTTTTCAAACTCACTCTCCCTCTCCCTAGCCTTAGCCGAACAGCCATCTCCATTTTCACCTTCATTTCAAGCTTGTTTCTTGCATTTTTCCTCTTGTTTTCCTCGCTGGCTACTGTTCATCAAACTCCCAAAGTTGGACCGCCCTTCACGCCGTCAAACCACCACTCGAAGCCGATCGACTAGCCTCCTCAAGAGTTGTTCGGTGTTGTGCAACCTTAACTTGTCCTCCCTCTCCCTCATTTCTTCTCCAATCTAGTCCCTCGTGAAGCTTGGAGATCATGTCGATGCCTAACCATTGCTGAACCACCACTGTGAGATAGCTAGACCACCGTTCAGCTAGTATCCAGCTCACCCACGCATTGTGGATGTGAGACCAGCTGCTGTCCGGTCTTGTTGTTCATTCCCCCGGCGTGTTTCAAAGCTCAAATCATTCATGAGTGGCTTTTTAGCCTTTAATTAGGGCTTTCATTGCACTGAGGGAGTAGTTTAGGGCTTGTTTATGGTTAAATGATGATTTATTGATGTGATAAGTGCGTGTTGCATGATAAGCAATTATTGGACTTAGATAGGTTATCGGACTTTTGGTGATAGTTATCAAATTTTAAATGACAAGTTATAGAATTGTTAATGATAAGTTATTGGGTTAAGGTAATAGGCTATCACATTTAGGTTAATAAGTTATTAGATTAAGTTATGTAAAGTCGATATATTGTTGTATGTGCCATAATAGGATAGTAGGCTATTATGTATTATATGTGTTATGTACTCAATGTATTATATGGATTATGTGATCTAGGCTTTTATGGGGTACGGATTATATGTTAAGCATGTTATATGGAATATGAGTTTTATGTGTATGTGAGTTACGTATTATGTATTGTACGTTCACATGTGTCCTATACGATGTGACATTGTAATACGGCATGTTATTAGAATACATTATGGTAGGGTGATATGTTATATAAATAAAAGATGGATTATATGATGAATTTGATGGCACGTGACAAATGCTGTGAACGTATTGCGGATTATGATGACTTTATTCTACTTTATTAAATAGTCTGTATGCCATGGATTTATGAAGTAAATGGTGCATATGTGTATGATATAATGTAATGCACGGGTATGACATGACAGCAAATGGCAAATGAAATCGCATATTGCATGGGCATCACATTGGTTAAATGAGAAAGATAAGAAATGGATTCTACGAGGGTATGCCCTGTGTGATCACTTAAGACTTTGACGCATTTTAAGCGTGGCGTGAACTCGTCCTGAGGCGTTTTATGCGGGACGATGCCCGATTAAGTTCGAATGCCCCCAAGTCAACATGATGTTGTTCCTAAATGGATTTCGGAATGAAGCTCCTTATAGGAAGGCCCCCAAGTCAATGGGATGCCGTGCTTAATGAGGTGAGGCAATACCTGATTACGCTGGATGACTACGAATCTTCAGATTGGCCTTAGGTCCCGAGTGATCGTAATAATCTAGACATATTTGTATGGAAAGTGCATAAGATTCGTATGTGCCAAATCCGGATTATTGCATGGCTTGAGCGTATGATTTGAACCATAATGTGCATTTGTATGTTTGGCTTAAGAGCATGGACTATGTGTTATGGAATTACCTATGTGTCTATATTGATGGATTGAATAGTAGACTCGTTATTATGAGAATTGTGAGAATAAAGCGAGAGGAGCATTATCATGTTTTGCCATCGATAGATAATTGTTTGTTTAGGGCGCTTCCAAAGTGAACGACTTCCCTACGCGAGCTCTAGGAAGTTCACTCATTGAGATTATCTCATATTTGATTATTGAAATGTTTACAGACCCTAGGAATGGCTAAGTTGTTTCATCAAATACGTTTTGCCCTCCCCGTTGAGCATAGTCAGGAGGTGACAGAGTATCTTGTACCGGGAAGGCCTGACGTGCACTACACATGTTACATCATGACCATCTGGGTCAACAAAGGCCTACCTAACCTCGTGCCTTTGGGTGTTTTGAGCAAAGACTCCGACATCCAATGAACTGTCGAAGCCAACTTTCAAGACTCACAACAACCCTCTAAATATCACAAGAACAAACAAATGGTTGCTGGAAATTTTTGAAGCCAAGCTCGACCCACCTAAAACAGAGGTAGTAGCGGCCACACTCTGGCTCATTTGGAAGGCGCAAAATAACGTCATGTTTCGGGGCTAACAATCAGACCTGCTAGCCATTCTAGAAGAAGCAAGAGCACAAATCAACAACCATCTTCGATCGAACCCTTAGGATGGCAACTCAAAACCTAGAACAAGAAGAGAAGGGATTAAGTGGAAACCTCCACCTGGCGACAATCTAAAGCTGAATGTCAATGCTTCATGGGTAGGGAGCGACAAACCGTGCTCCATAGTTGGGATCATGCAAAACTCAAGTGGGATGGTGGAAGGTGGCTTCACAACTGACACAAGAGCAAATTCACCCCTTGAAGCCAAGGCCCTAGCTTTTGTAAAAGGTTTGCAATTTCTACAACAAATCTAAGGAGAGCACGTGAGGCAAGTACAGAAGAAACTCTACATTACGTGTGTGAAAGTGACAATTCAGTGGTTGTGGCAAGCATATTAGGCGGTGAAGAAGCCCCATGGGTTATGAGGAACATAATTAGAGAAGGAAAATATATTTTAAACCAACTTAGCCAAGCCAAGCCGACCATTGTTTAAGGGAAGAAAACCGAGCCATCGATTGGGTAGCCAAAGCCCGTCGAAGAAAAAATCCTCCTTTCATTTAGGTGTCTTTCTATCCCCACCTCTTTAGGATATTTTATGTTCGGAAGTATGTTTACCTCTATCATGCACCTAATATATGAATGAATGAAAGTAATCACTCGTTTGATGACCCCAGGAAAAAAAAAAAGTCGGCTTACCTAGAAAGAACAATAATGTGGGATGCATGATGTGTTTTTTGTGAATTAGTGAATGCAATCAATTTGCCAATGCACGAAGATATACATAGCTATTGACACCTAAATTTTGGCGATCCGGTTATTTATTTATTGCATAAAAAATTAGGGGGTCAATTTTATCCCTGAAAAAAATATTAATTGCATAGCATATTAATCTAGGTGCATTTTTTTTTAATTTGCATTTTATGCATTTATTTATTAGACCGATGGCAGATGGGTCAAATTAGTGGTTTTGAGTTTTAAATTAACAGGCCGGACTAAGCCCATGAAACGAGCAAATTGGCCCGAGCCCTTTTTTTTTTAATGACAAAAATTATCTAAATGGAGATTTGATGTGATATTGTGGTGTTTTTGAAATTTAAAAAAATTGCATTGCAATCTTATCTTTAGTAATAGATGATGAAATTATGGGAGAATATTCATGAGATAAGGATTTTTTATGATCGTGAGGTTATAGGCAATCTTCGTGAGATGAAATATTCACAAAAGGATCACATTTTGTTTTGCCTATAAAAGGGCATGTATGGAGATCGAAAGGGGGGCTTCTCTCGAGTTTTAGGTTAAAAAAATTACACACGAGAAAGAGAAGAAAAGCTTTGGGTTTTCTCCGTTCGTTCCTTTTAGAAAAAAGAAAAGCTTTTTGCCATTCATTCCTTTGAGAAAAAAGAAAAGCTTTTTGGGGAAGAGGAGAAAAGTCAACAGCAAAAGAAGCTTTTGCTTCTTAGAGAGTGTGTGACAAAGAGCAGAGGGAGAAGTGACGTGAGAGTAGAGAGAGAAAGGGAAAAAAAGGAAAAAGCAAAGCAATCAATGTTCGTCTTCTACCTCTGTCCGCACCAACCTTCGAGTAGTACCAGCACCACCGTCGAAGCCACATCCCCGACTCACCTCCTCACGACGACCCGAAGCCCCACCGCAGCCCACACCGCTGGTCTACTGCCTCGCCGGACGTCACGCTAATCCCTGCCGTCGCGACCCGCCTCCTCCCAATGCTTAGCAAATCTACTCCGACACCTAGCAGACCCCCCTCCGCCTCTGCTCCACTATCCCGACAAAGCTGCTTTTGTGCCGATCCGTGACGACCCCGACATTGCTTCTGGTCTGTTCGTCGTCGATCTGCCTGCCACCATCCTTGATGCCAGTTTCACGTCGCCTGCAGCGCTCGTTGTCCACTGCTCTAGCTGCGACCAACACCACCATAGCCCGACGGCGCGCCTCAACAGCTATGACTTCCCAAATTTCATCGACCTTCATTAGAGTAATTTGATCATTAGGAACTTAGATTAATTAGATTGGGCCAAAAAGTGAACCTGATGGATCATGAGAAATGTGTGGGCTTGAGAAGTAAATGGGCCACACGATTTGGACTTAAAAAGCCGAATGAGAGATTATGGGCTTGGACTTGGCTTGAAACGGGCCAAGGTTCGGAATTATCAGATTTGTAAATTTAGTTTAGTGGGCCGGATTGTTATAGATTAAGCCTATTGGGCCAGAGATGAATATTTAGGCCCGAGTGATTTTATTTTATAGATTATAGTTATGATAATTTGATTAGTGATTATAATGTTAATATCAATTTCTAACATTAGCATTTCTTGTGATGAATTCTTTATAGACTAACATTGACTAGTCGATATGTTATGTCATGACTTTGTATAATTATAAAAGGATTGAAATCAAATAGAAACAAAAGGAAATTAAGTGAAAAACATTAGAAACTAATGAACCGACTAACGACACGGATTAGAGACTAATTGAATTTGAGTGACAAATGGCAAAAGACATCAAACTTGGAGGCCACGACATCTCTCTCTCTCTCGTTTCTCCTTGTACTCGACACCCACGATTTTCTATTCCCTCAAAACCGAAACTAGCAACTTCAAGAAACACAATCATTAACAAAAATCTCATCATTACTCTAGCCTAGGGATTAGCCTTGTAGATCTATTTTTCCCTCATAAATTTCGGAACCCTCTCTCTCTCCTCAAGAACCAAGAAACCCATCTTCATCTTCTTCTTCTCGTTTTTCTCTCAGTCGAGCAGTGAAGAACCAGCAACAAACTAGCAATTTCTCCTTCTTGCATGCGAGTTTTGGTGCTGATTTTTGAAGAATCTTTGAGTTATCTAACAGCTGAACAAGGTAAGGAAAGATATAACTCTAAATTGAAAGTTATCCATTGTTTGTCAAGAAAGCTTGCGGGTCTAACCAAACAGTGAAGGATTTGATTTGTAGTTGCTGTTTTGTGATTAATGTAAGCTTCGTAAGTGTTAGATTGAAGATAGAAGCCATTGCATGTTAACTTTGAGTCTTGCATGTTTCAAAATCCAAGTGTGAATATGCTGTCTTTGTTGAGTGAAGTGATGAAATGGATGTCCAGTGGATGGATATGGTGTATACTGTGATGAGTGAACTCACAGATGCAATTATACTTCGAGCCGAGCTATGGATGAGCTATGTGTTAAAGAAAAGCTTGCTGAAAGTATTTTTAGTTTCTGTGATTAAGTAATGAAGTGTTGCAGAAGAGATTTGTGGAAAGATAAGTGGTTTGGTTAGGCTAGGAGTGAAGGAATCATGTATACCTATTCTGTTCTAGGAGAATACAGTTAGGGAGTCTTCTGTTTTGTATTATTTTCTTTATGTATGATGATGAAAATAAGAAAGAGACCATTCTACATGATAGAACATCTACAAGATTGAATCAGATACTTAGTTATAACCATATGAATATAAGAACGTAGAGATAGAAGTGAATTTGGTAAAACCAGT
Organism: Eucalyptus virginea; assembly: GCA_014182375.1. NCBI lineage: Eukaryota > Viridiplantae > Streptophyta > Magnoliopsida > Myrtales > Myrtaceae > Eucalyptus > Eucalyptus virginea. The sequence continues at coordinate 24,698,247 of CM024524.1, read as the reverse complement.
AAACTATTTTATGAGAAACGGTTTGACCTTTACTGATCATACGAATTTTTTGTATTTACCTAGTTAGAATTTGACTTTGAATCCTTAATGAAAATTATAGAACACATCTTAAGAAATAACATGTCAAAATTTGAGATTAAATAGAGAATAATTGGCTAGTAAAACAATTTTCTTTGTAGATAAAGAATTTGGACGTCGGTACAAAGTACTAGTAAAGATTATGGTGACTATTACTCTTAATACAATGAAATTTAGACTTAAGTTTCTGCACGGAAAATGTCAATCTATGTCTCAAATATAACATACTAAAATTTGGTAGTATTTTGACAAGAATTGATATACCTTCTGTATCTGAAACTGAAACTGTTCATTTAGCTAGTAAACTGTCTGGACCCGAGAACATATATTAGATGTTGTGTCTTTTATATTAGATTTGTAGGACACACATAAAGTCTAATAAACCTCATAATATAAGTTGGTCATATAAGAGTAAGTCTCATATATCATTTGAGATATAAGTGCATATAGTATCATGTGTGTGCAATGAGTGCGGTGCATAGTGCTTGATTATGGGGTAAATATAAGTTCGGCATGGAATGTGACATGTCATAATAAGTTTTATCTTATAATTTGGACACGCACGTGTGCTAGGTTCATGAGAGTTAGATATATAGTTAGATACTTTGGAGTCTTTTCTTTTGCATACGATAAATGCATTAATCAAAGGTGTGGTGGTGTGAAATGTGTGCATAAGTGAGTGAATGAACCCATCGTTACAGAGATACCAGTGATGCCCCCGGAAGTTTGGGATGCCCTTGCTTAGTGGTCTTGGATGCCTTGGTAGAGAGATACCGGGATGCCTCGGAGTGAGATGCCCTTGTGTGTGATCAAGGATGCCTCAGTTTTGTGATATTGAGATGCCTTGGAGTGAGATGCCCTTTGTTGAGTGGTCTTGGGTGGACCTCGGTTGTGTGATACCGGGATGCCTCGGAGTGAGATGCCCATAATAGAAATATTGTGGAAGTCCGGATAAGGTAACTTCCAGAAGTGACTCGATCAGGCCGATGGAGTTCCGGTTAGTGACTGATCGAGGGTCAATCATGTGCACACTAAATATAATTCTACTTGGCGAGTGAGTCCATTTACTATTGTTGCATTGCATCTTGATATGAGATTGAGCTTGAGAAAGGTAAGCATAGAAATGGATGCTCATAAGGTAATTATATACATAATGTGTTAATATCCAATTGTTTATGCTTGTGATATACTTCCTTTAGCATCCTAAATTGTTTGATGATTCTCTTGTAATCTTGATGGCTATGGATTGTTTAAGTTAGAGTTTTATCATTCTTTACTGGGCAAGGTTGTTTGTTCATACTTACATTTTCAGATTGATAGCATGGATGAACTGCCAGTAGCTCAATACGGGGCGGTAGTGCGTCTTGATGTTTCTCTTCATGACGTGTATGATCCCGACATTGACATGACTTTCTCCAAGTATGAGGCTACTTTATGGATGGATGACGGTAGAGCTGACTTGATACCGATGACGTTCGTTGCATGGTTTATCAACCATGAATGGGGAGATATTTGGACCTTTACCCTTTGGCGCAGGAGGACTTGGAGTGGGGATGGATGGTGCCTAGACGCCTTTGATCATGTAGAAGTTGACTGACTTTTGTTTTTTGTTAGATACGGGCTTGTGTGGGAACTCGTGGAGTAGACACCCTCACCCTTTATCCCTAGCTTTTATTACGCCTTACTTTTGTCATGTATATGTTGTATATATAGGCGATGAACATGGAAATAGTCCAGGTTGATAAATTTTGTAAGCCTTGATGATGATAAGAAGAAATGAAGTTTCTTGTGATCTTGTTTATGTGCATGAATGATTTGGCCAATACTTAAAATTGAAGGTAGAGTGATTGCAGGACAACCTCATAATATAAACTTGACATTTTAAATATTCCATGTTATACATGCTAACCTTCAATGGTAAACACTATAGGTTATCTAAAGGAGTTTACAAATTAGGCAAGATGATAATGATAAATGATAATTCCGCTTCCGCTTAGTACGTGATGCGCTGGGACGTCACAACAGCTTGCAACCCAGCAACCTCCGCGCCCTTGCCACCTTTTAACACTCTGCCCTTCGATTGTCGATGTCGCCACGTTGCCCCTGCGCGCCGCTCGAACCCCCTCCTCCATGCGACGATTCTATAGCAGCTCTGTGCCTACTGCTACGGCACCACCGCTCGTGACGCCCCTCACTGTCGCTGCCTGCTGTGCCCTCGCCGGAACCCTAAACCAGCTGCCAAGCTTTGCTTGGAAGGGAAAAGGGAAAAACAAAAAAAAAAAAAAAAAAAAGCAAATTGAGTAGTTTTTTTTTTTTTTCTTTTTCTATTTACTTTATTTTTTTTTATATTTTTAATTTTAGTTATTTAAATTGGAACATTGGATGTCAATATTCATGAATCTTGTAGGCATTATCCGCAAGGGTTTTGTCTAAAATTATTGTAATTATTAATTTGATCCGTAAGATGTCGGATCATTTTTTAATTATATTAATTTTTGGGCATTTTGATATTATTTTAATTGTTAAATCATTGTAATTATTAATTTGATCCGTAAGACTTCGGATCAGATTTTTAATTATTTTGAACTTTTGTCATGAGTTTAGGTTTAGGGTAATTGTTAATTTAACCTGTGAGACAACAAGTTATTTTTTCGATTATTTTAATCTTTTTTTGGTGAATATCTTGATTGTTTAGATATAATTGCTTATCTTGGAAAAACACTAAAAAACATAAAAATCAAAAAATAAAAAATCAAATCATGCATTGGAGTGTGTTGGTTTGACAAATTAGGATTGCATTCTTAGATAATTTTTGGAATAGATTAGGATTGATTTTAGATAATGTTTGCACATTTAGATAATCTCATTTTTCTTTAAAAAAAAATAGTTTCCTAAGATAGGATAGGGTTTAAGTCAAATTAACCCCTAAAATAAATTAGAAAATTATTCATTTTAGATAGTTTAATTAGGATTTTTATTAATTCCGAATTTCAAATAAAAAAACACAAAAATATTAGGTACATGTCAATTAGTTTGCATGTCAGGTTCATTTAATTAGAAATAGTTTGTTAGTAAAGTTAGGTCATGTAGTTAAATGCATGTTTTATGACAAGGTTTTAATTAAAAGAAAAATCCAAAAAATACTTGTTTTAGTGTGTTGAATTCATTTGGTGCAATTTATTTTATTCAATGTTTAATAATAATTGAGCATATGTGTGGTCACCCCATTGCGTGATAGTAATTTAGGTTAAAATAAATCCAAGCTGCCTGCAAAAAACATTTTTGAAAATTAAAAAGAAATGGTACCGAAAGGGCATTAGAGAAATCTAATGTAACCAAGTCCATCTACCCTTAGTCTATGGTTCGTAGGAGTAAAATAATTCTCTCATTATTTTACTTAGGTGTCTAATCGACCTACCGTAAACCAATTAGTGGCGACTCCTAGATAATAATCATTTGCATGTTAAATATTTGAACCTTAAGTACTGAATTGGTATGGGCTTGGGAGAGCCCGAACTAAGTTTAAAGACTTAGTAGTCCATTAGCCTAAACTTAGGTGGTACACCTGAAATTTAGGTCACGACAATAACATTCATAAACACTCAAAATGATTGGAAAATAAATTCATTTTACTTGGGATTAAAACTCACATAGCAATCAAGTCATCAATTGGAAAGTAGATGTCACATCCCGACTTGCTTTGAACGCGTGGCACCCCTCGCTTCTATTCCTATGGCTGTTTGATTGCAACGTCCCAGGATACGTCGCCGACCTAATTCGCAATGACAATAAAATGTACAAGCGGAAATGTAAACAAATCTCCATTCCATCATTCGGCAGGGATAGTTGAAAACAAACGTACTGATATATATGCATCATAAGTCAAAGTCACGTACATGTCAAGTTCAAAAGTTAAACAACAGCTTCGCTACATCTAATACACCGAACCGCACTTCTACAACCTCCATCAAAAAGAGGTCCGGGGTACACCTACACCTATAATATTACGAGAGCGGTTCAAAAGTGCCAACACCCTACTACTACCTAAGCCCCTGTGGCTTTTGGGATCCATGGCTCCAACTCGACGATCAAGTTAGGGTTGAGCTCAAGGTCGGACACTTCCCCATTGGGAATATCCCTGTCCTTGGCATCCCAGTTGATGCCTCCCCTTGAACCTTTGGTACCCAGTAGACCATCGAAGCCGCAGATGGGCCCATGGCTCTCATTGCCCACCCAAAAGCACCAGGCCATGAATCGATGAGGCACAAGGTTAGGTAGGCCCATATTGATCTAGATGGTCATGACATAATGTGTGTAGTGCACGTGGCTCCTTTTGCTGCAGAATACTCTGTCACCTCATGACTGGAGGCCAAATTGTATTTGATTGAACGACTTAGTCATTCTTAGGGCCTGTAAATATTCAACAAACAAATATGAGATAAACTCAATGAGTGAACTTCCTAGACCTCACGTAGGGAAGCCATTCACCTCTAAAGCGCCATAAACAAACAATTATCTATTGGTGGCAAAACATGACAACGCTCTACTCGTTTTACCCTCGCCATTCACATAATAGCGAAGGCCATCCATATAGACACATAGGCAATTCCATAACATATAATCGATGCTCCTAAGCCAAACATACAAATGTATTATGGTTCAAATCATGTGCTCATGCCATGTAATAATCCAAACCTGAACACGTACGAAACCCATGCACTCCCCAAACAAATATGTCTAGATTATTATGGCCACTCAGGACCCAAGGCCAACCCGAAGGTTCGCAGTCATTCGGTGTAACCGGGTATCGTCTTGCCCCATCGAGCATGGCATCATCCCGCGTAAAATGCATTAGGGTGATCATTCCTGCAAGGAGCTTCTATGGCATCCCAAAAAAATAACTCATGGCCATGTGTTTTATAAGTAGGAGTTTATTGATTTATGATTTCAAGATTTATGGCCAAGTGAATAAGAATGATCTAGTATTTATATAAATGGATAATTATTTTGTTGGAAACGCGTCCTATGTCCATGTGAGACCAAGGATTTTATTTGATGAGGAAATTATGTTTTTGGCCATGAATTTTATAAGTTGGATTTTATTGAACTATGTTACAAAGTATTATGGCCATTTAAATTTGTAATTTGGTACCTTGTATAAGTGGGATTAAGATGGATTATCAAAAATAAATATGGGCCATTTAAGCTTGGACTTTAGGCCCAAGTGTGTTGGGCCTAAAGTGGGCCAAGAGGCCCGGCCCATAGAGCCATGGGGTTGTCGACGCATGGACGGGGGGGGGAGGAGCCGAATGGCCTCCTCCAAGTGTCTTCGGCAAGGGAGACACTTGTCTCCTTCTTGGGAACGAGTGTCCCCCATGCAAAATGAGGATGCATGCAAGCTTTCTTTTCAACCAAAAAGGAAAAGGGGGCAGGGGGTGGTCGGTCTAGGTGCCAAGAGAGAGGAGAGAAAGACAGGAAGACAAGAAGAGAGAGAGGAAGAAGGAGGAGTTCGACGCGCCGTTCGTTCGCCGCCTCGCCCCCCGCCTTGTCTTGCTGTGTTTCCTTCGAATTTGAGGCAAGTGAAGTCCTAAACCTACCCCTTGCATTGCTGTGTGTATGTGTAGTAGATGGTAAGTCTTGGTTGTGGTAGATGGGATGAGATTTCGGAGCTTTGAAGAGAGATTCATTGGTCATGCATGCTGATTTTGGAAAGACCAGTCCGACCGTCCATGAGTTTGTGTGTTGTATGTGACTTTTTAGTTGGAATCTTGTTTCGACCTCTTCATGAAAGTTGTAGAGAACACCTTGAAGAACAACATACTAAAATTGAAGCAAAACGAACAAGTATTGGTTAGGGAAATGATTTTTCTTTGGAGGAGTTAGATCTGGAATTCGCTGTACTGACCTTTAGAGATTTCGTGGTCTGTAAAGTAACCTTCTTGTGAAAATATCACTTCGATACCTTAATGAAAGTTGTAGTATACTTCTTGAGGTAGAACATATCAAAATTTTATAGGAAATGAACAAATATAGGTCGGTGAAATCGTTATTCTTTGGAAAGAATTGATCTGGAAGTTTCGGTACTAGGAACAGGGGTTTCAACCGTCCATATTTAATTATCTAGGACGAATCTGACTTTGAAGTCTTCATGAAGTATCTACCTTATGGTCTTGGCTATCACATAGTCGAATTTCATAATTTTTTAAGGTCATTTGTATATTTAATCGGAAATGTTTCTAAAACTGTGCAATCGGATGTGTTCGGATCTTGTAAGTTGCAATGCGTGGTCTATACCGTTTTGTATGAGATTCTTTTGGTGTAGTGTTCTTCATGAAATATCTGCCTTTATGTCTTGACCATCACATGTTCGAATTTCATAATGTTTTAAGTTCATTTGGGTATCTAATCAAAATGTTTTCTGAAACTGTGCAAACAGAATCGTTCGAATTTTGAAATCTGCAATGCATGGACCGTACTCAATCTTGTAGAGTTCTGTTGGCATAATGTATCTATGAGATAGCTACCTTTAGGTGTTGTTTATAATCTATCAAAATTTCATAATTTTTGGAGTCAGGTTATGCATTAAATTGGAAGTATTTTCGGAATTGTGTATGATGCTTCATCCGAACATTCATATATTTTCAGAAAAATAAAATAACTTGTTTCATGTGATGTGATGTATTGTGTTGCATATATGATATCATATTGCATGGTACATAATGTCAAAAGTTGAAATAGACCTTGTTGCCATCACATCATGTGCCATGTTGATATTGAGACACGTATGTGAATATGAATTATGATGAATGAGGAGATGGTCGGAGGTGTGAGCCGACAAGATGCCTGGAATGTGGGGGTCCCAAATGCCCAGAATGTGGGGGTGTCAGATGTCCTCGGGAGTTTCGAGATGCCCGGTGGTATACGGTACGTAATTCCAGGGGGAATGCCTGGTGGTATACGGTACGTAATTCCAGGGGGAATGCCCGGTGGTATGTCGGTACGTAATCCCGGAAGCCCTGGAGGTGTGTGCCGGGGGGATTCCTCATGATGCTAGTTGGGATACGAGATGCCCGAAATGTGGGGGTGCCGGATGCCCGGAGGTGTGTGCCGAAGGTTCCTCGCAATGCCAGGTTGGATGCGAGCGATAAATTGTGGGATGCAAACATTGATCCCTGGAAAGAAAAACTAATGAGATCCTCGTGAAAAATAAGAATTGAAAGTGAATCATGTGCATGGGTGTATGCATATGGCATGATGCATGATCTGCTTATGAAAATAAATTGATGCTATTTGACATTGAGAATACGATCATGAAGGCTTGAATGGATCTCATAGTGATGTATGCTTGATAGCATGGATGATACGAATCATGGTGATATATGCACGATGGCATGGCAAGATATGCATGACTACATGGTAATATATGCACGACTACATGGTGATGTATGCTTGATAGCATGGATGATATGAGTGCATGGTGGTATATGCACGTTGCATGGTGATATATGCATGGCTGCTTGATGATATAAATACAAGGCGCATGAGGGTATATGCACATATGGCATGGTGATATATGCATGACTGCTTGATGATAAGTGCATGGTGGTATATGCACATATGGCATGGTGATATATGCATGGCTGCAAGGTAAGGTATGCTTGAATGCATGAATGATATGTGTTTTATTCATGATACCTTGATTGTCTTGTTTGATGTACTGTGTAGTGTGGCGGATCTTTACTGCCGAGTAGTTGTACTCACCCCTTTTGGGGAATAACATTTCGGACTAGATAAGATACCTCTGCTACCACTGCCACCGGTAGATGGATCAAGTGTTTGGATATGACCGCGAGGAGGAGGATAGCAAAGGAAGGAACTTTTGGACGCCAACACTGATCGATGGACTTTAAATATACGACTGTTAGAGGAGATGTCGGTCATCTTTTGAAGTATAGCCGAGTATAGAAGATTACAGCATTTTGATGTACCGATGAATGATGTCCATATGATTTAAGTAAATAAAAGTGTTCGCTTTTACCTATAAATGCTTAGTTGGTGTGCATCGTTTTCTAAATATAGGGAATGGAGTTAATGGATGTGCTTCTGCCATATAAGTTGCGTAGGGACCGATCTAAAAGATGTAAACCCCCAGGTTGTATGGACCCGCTGCAATTGAAATGGTATCAGAGTGACATGTGATTAGGGAAAGTAAAAGGTAAGTGAATTGTGGCGACCCTAACGGATCGGGAGCCGTTCGAGGGTTGCCACAGCTTCATTATGAAATCCATCCGCGAACGGCATCCCGTTGACTTGGGGGCATCCGAACTTAATCGAGCATCATCCCGCGTAAACCGCATCAGGACGGGTTTACACCCCACGTAATACACATCGGGGTCTTAGGTGATCACATAGGTATACCATCACACAATTCATTTCTTATCTTTTTCATTTGACCAATGTGATGCCCATGTGATATGGAATATCCTTCGCTATATGCCATCATGTCACCCACGTGCATTACATTATATCATACATATATGCACTATATACTTCATAAACCCATGGCATACAAACTACTTGATAAAATAGGATAAGGTCATCATGATATTTAAAAATCATTCTTCCACATGTCATCATCTCCCACAAGCCATCAAATCCATCACATAATCTATCTTTTACTTATATAACAAATCACCTTATCATACCGTACCCTAATAATATGCCATATCACAACATCACGTACAACACGTAATATGTAACTCACATAACACATTTTACTCATAATTCCTATAACATGCTCAACGTATGATCTGTACCCCATATAAGTCTATAACACATAATAACACTTCATCATGGCATAATAAAACCACATATCAATTTCACTTATCATAACCCGATAATTTAGCACCCTAAATGTGATAACCTATTACCAAAACCCGATAACCTATCGCTTTTAAACTCGATAAGTGCAATGATAATCCTAATCAAGGGCTAGAAAGCCATTTACAAACAATCTGAGCTTCAAAACGTGTTAGGGAAAGGAGCAACAAAACCAGACAATAGCTGGTCTTACATCCATAGCATGTGGGTGAGCTGGACAGCAGCTAAATGGCGGTTCTTCGAGTTTCACGAGGGAGCACGGGGTGAGGGTTGCATAGCACTAAACAACTCTTGAGGAGGTTGGTTGGTTGGCTTTGAGTGGCAATTTCGCGGCATGAAGGGCAGCTCGACGTCGAGGGTTTGACGAACGGTCACGGGTGAGGTAAAAACAAGAAGAAACAAATGAAGAACAAGCTTGCAAAGAGAGTGATGGAAGTGTAGGGGTTCGATGGTGGTGCGGAAAGAGAGATAGAGATTTTGAAACCAAACAAGTGAGGAAAAGAGAGAGAGAATGAGGATGATAGAGAGAGAGAGAGAGAACCGGTAGTGAGGAGAGGGAGAAAGGAGAGAGAGAAGTCTTGTCCATTCAATGCATTGCACTCCAAGTCTTCCAAATCCCTCAAATCTAGGGTTCAATTAATGAGGAAGTGACATTTTAAAGAGAGAACAAGGTGAGAGTGAGGGGGAGAGGGTGGCCAGCGGTCTTGGGGAAGAAGGAGGAAAGAGACAGAGAAATATTGCTCATAAACGCACATCAACTCCACATATCCTTGGACTCACATCAATCAATCAAGGAAAACTTGTGAAAGAAGCAAAAAAATTGTGTATTAATGAGGGGATTTCACACTTGAGTACATAGGTTTAGGTTTGGACTAGCTAGGTGGACTAGTTTGGCTTCAAACTCCTCTCCTTTGCCGCCCAAATGCAAGAGGTGCCCCTTCCCTAGCCAATTTCCAATCTTGCCCTTTTGTCCTTAGTCCAATGGAAGGGCATTTCGGTCTATTCACTAAGATCTCACACTATTCATGCACTATTCACGTCCTTACATTCATTTAATGCCAAAATCTTGCCAAAAGAGGACTTGATGGGCTTGAAGGGCCCATAGGCCTCCTTTGCCCTCCCACCCCTTGCACGTGTGGTTTCGGCTGCCCACTTGGGCTCGGACCCATTAGGTCTCCACTTGTGGCTCATTTCCACTTTTCCGCACTTGTACGTCCTTGCCGTTGAAAAACTGAGTTTTTGCTCCAAAGTGACTTTTTCAATACCCTAGTGGTTTATTGATCCTTAAGACAATCTCATCCCGTTTTAAAAAATTGGGTTGGAACAAGGATGTCACAACTCTTCCCTCAAAGAAATTCCGTCCTCGAAATTTGTAGGATCAACCACTTCTTCAAACAAATGGGGGTATTGGCTCTGCATAATGTCCTCACATTCCTAGGTCACTCCCTCAGCGCCGTGATGCTGCTAGACGAATTTGACCAAGAGGATGACCTTGTTGCGCAACACTTATTCTTTTCTGTCCACAACTTGCACTGGCTGCTTGACGTATGTCACTCTATCATCTACCTCGATCTCCTCATAACTTAGTATGTGCGTCGGGTCTGGTTCACACTTTCTCAGCATGGAAACATGGAACACGTTATGAACCTGGACAAGATTTGGCGGTAGTGCCAAATGATAAGCTAAAGTCTCAATTCTTTCTAGAATTTCAAAAGGTCCTATGAATATGGGGCTTAGCTTCCCTTTCTTGCCAAAACGGGACGTACATCTCATTGGCAACACTTTAAGGAGCACGTGATCACCAACTTGATACTCCAGAGGTTTTTGTTGTTTATCCGCATAGCTCTTTTGGCAACTTTGGGCTATATTTAACCTTTCTCGAATGATTTGAACTCCCTCCACGAATTGTTGCACTAGTTCCGAGCTTGTAATTTTTCTTTCTCCAACCTCATCCCAACAGATGAGCATTCTCTAGGCACGTCCATACAATGCCTTGAACGGTGCCATTTTGATGCTCTATTGATAACTATTGTTGTACGTGAACTCGACAAGATGTAGTTGTTCTTTCCATCCTCCTTTGAAATTTATTACACAAGCTCGCAGCATATCCTCGAGAGTTTGGATTGTTCTCTCAGATTGTCCATCAGTCTACAGATGATAAGCCGTGTTGAACTGCAGTTTCGTTCCTATGGCCATCTGTAAACTTTTCCAAAATGCGGTAGTGAACTTGGAACCCCAATTAGAGGTGATCATCACTGGAACCCCATGCAACCGAATTATCTACCTCACGTACAACTCAGCATACCTATCCATGGCATAATCTTTTTATATCATAATGAAGTGAGTTGACTTGGTCAGACGGTCAACCATAACCCAAATGAAATCATTACCTCTTTGACTCCTTAACAATCCCATTACGAAGTCCATTGTGATAGGCTCCCACTTCCATTCCGGGATCTTCAGTGGTCGCAACAGTCCACCAGGTTTATAGTGTTAGGCTTTTATTTGTTGGCATGTCAAACTCTTTGCCATGTGTTTTGCGACGTTAGCTTTCATGCTATTCGACCAATAATACTGCCAAAGGTTCCTGTTCATCTTCGTATTGCCTGGATGGATGCTATAGTTGCCTTGATGGGCATCCGCTAGAATCTCTTCTCTAAGTTCCACATTGTTAGGCACAGATAACCGTCCTTGGAACCTTAAGATCCCATCATCCGTCACTTGGAAATCTGGGTTCATCTTCTCAGGGTTTCCTTGCACAATCTTTTGAATTTCTGGATTCGTCGATTGTAAAGTTTTAATCCTAGTTTGTACTTAGGGTTCAATTCGAAGAGTAGCCGTAAGACTAGAAAGATGGCCTACCTCAAACTTGAAATCTGAATCTTGTACACCTTCGAGAAGTATCCACTCTTGAACCATCATTTCTGCAATTGATGACTTTTGATTGAGTGCTTCCACCTCCTTGTTGGCTTTCCCAGGATGGTATAAGATGTCGCAGTTGTAGTCCTTGAGAAGTTCTATCTAGTGCCTCTGTCTCCTATTCAATTCATTTTCTGAGAACAGGTACTTCAGACTTTGATGATCGGTGTAGACCAAAAACTTTTCCCCACACAGGTAATGTCTTCAAATCTTCAAAGTAAAGATAATTGTCGCCAACTCCAGGTTGTGCATCAGATAATTCTACTCATGCAGTCTTTATTACCTAAACGCAAAAGCCATAACCCTTCCCTGTTGCATCAAGACGTAACCGAATCCTTCAAACGAAGCGTTGTTGTAGATCTCATATCTCCAAGACCAAACGGTATTATCAACACTGGGGCAATTATCAACTTGTGCTTAAGCTCTTGAAAAATTTTCTCGCACTTATCTGTCCATTCAAATTTCACTTCTTTCCTTAGTAGTTGCATTAATGGCATAGCTATTCTAGAGAATCTTTCCACGAATCGTCAGTATATATAAGTGTGTTGTGGTGTTGGTTTTCAAAATATGGCCCTACTTTTCTATCTAATCTGATTGTTGTTTAGGGATTATATATCTGCTTCCGCATGTGCATTAAAACAAATGGGTCGGTGATGCGTCCTGAGACGTCGCTATTAATCGACTGCAGAGGGATGGGCACGCGCTCGGAGGATCGGGGCGTGACATAAGCCATACTATTGCTTTCGATTTTTTGTCATCCTAAATCATAACCCTTGCTTTTGATTTTTGGTTACCCTAAACCATACCCCTTGTCTTTAGGGTTCTAGGTTATCCTTAAACCTTGTCTCTTTAGGTTCTAAATGATCCTTAAACCTTGTCTTTAGGTTAGTGGTTATCCTTAAACATTCCTTTTTCATTTAATGATTTTATTTTCTTCATTCCATTCCATGAGAGAGAGAGAGAGAGAGAGAGAGTGAATAAACCCTAACAAGAGTTTAGATACCTCGACGGGCAAAGGTAAGTGTCAAGTACGTCCCTAACCAAATATCATTTCTTTTGTCTTCTTCTATTTCCAAGGTGGAGTCGACTAAAAATTGCAGGTATCAATTTTATCTTTGAGTGGAACCTCTTAGAACTCCCACTCAAAGAGGTGCAACTGTTGACACTTGATTTCTAGTCGATACATCATTAAAAGAGATGAGTCCAAATTTAGGGTCAATTTTGGGAGATTTGCTCGGATGCTTTCTAATTTGGTCAATTTGGCATGTTCAAAGATTAAAAAGCCTAGCTAAGGTGCTTCAATTTACGTAATTCGACTTGGGTCATTTTAGACTAAAGTGCAATTGAAGTAATTGAGTTTCAATTTGGCCAATTAAGATTCAATTGAAGATGTGAGTCTAGCTTGTGGCCTCGCTTCAATAGGAATTCAATGAATTTGAATATTTTGTGCACAAGTAGTCAACTTGAGATAGCTCAATTGCATCTCATTTGAACTAATTCATATAGAAATATTTGATTTCGTTCAAATCGGGCAAAACAAGAAAAAATAGAACAAAATTCAGACAAAAAGTCAACCCGGTCAACCTGGAGTTGATCGGCGAATTTTTCCGGCCATCTTTTGGCCAGAAACCACCATCTGCTTACCCACTTCATGGCCAATGCATCTACACCCTTAATTTTCAAATTTCCAATTTTGTTACGGATTTTACAAAATTCGCAAATCGACCTCCCATGTTATGAAAATTGCAAAAAAAAACCCCAATTAATACACAATTGCTCATCATCCGTTCAATAAGAATGTATCGTGGCCATTGAAATAGACATGTGCTCGATTAGGGGTGCTCTCTACAAATTTAACAAACCAATTAGCTAGGAAGATCCAACCCTGGCCTCCAATAGCTAAGATTTGATCTTGCCTTAAACTATATAACTAACTTTCCCTCCAAAATTGAGGGGGGCTCATTTTTTCAAATCTACTTTCTCTCACTAAATCTCTCTCTCTAAAATTCTCTACCCCCCGACTTCTCCACGTTCAGCACAAAAAGAGAAGTGAAGCAAAAGGGTGGGGGGAATTCTCTCTTGAAAACAACCTTTTGCTCATGCTTTCTCCCGCAAGATGATCTCCACCAACTGATTCTCTCTCAAGCACAAAAACACCACTCATTCTCTTTCTTCCCTTTGATTTCTCTTTGGTCTGAGGAATAGAAATCGAAGAGCAGAATTCCATTAATTCTCTCTCTAGCCGAGAGACAAATGAAGCAGCTGACTTTGTCCTTTAGGTTAGTTTGTGCATGAAATTAGGCCATGGCTCCATGAAAATTATTCTAAATGCTTTGATCTTTGTTGTTAAATAATCGGCATTTTCAAATTGCATCTTTCAAAAAATGCTTTGGTACATATGACGTTTCCCCAAAAATAACGATTTCTAAAAAAGTCTTTCTCCAAAACTCGATTTGGTTTAAGGAAAAATCGTGGTTTGGACCATATTCAAAATGCCTGCGGCAATTGTGAGTGCATTTATGCGAGCCCTGAGCTAGTCTTGGCAATTGAATGTGTTCCATAGCCTAGATATTCCTTAATCCTAAATATTTTCAAACATTTTTAAAATCCTGTTTTGACATCGTGAAAGTCACGGTTTGAATTGTATTCAAAATGCTTGCGATGCTTGTGAGTGCATTTATGTGAGCCTCGGGTTAGCCTTGGCAATTGAATGCCTTTAACAATTGAGACGTCACTTTGTCTCAAAAATTTTCATGAATGATTTCGAGATATGTTTTTGAAATATCGCATGTACCCTTCATACATATAATCCCATCATACATTAGAAATTGCCTGTGTTTGTGATTGGTGCATGCCCTTGGTAATAAGTGACCCACCGACGGTTCACTTTCTTGCTTGATTGGTTGAGAAACAAGGTTCAAAAGACCTGCATGCATGTTTAAATTTTTGCAATGCATGTGACTTTTAGATGAATTGTAAGATCGATGCATGATATCAAGGGAAAACCTTGGGATCACAAAGATTGCTTGATTAGGAGACTCATAAGCATTATTGATCATGCGAGAATACAATTGATCAACAATTACTATAAGTCACAGAAAACATGAATTGGGTAGGTGTCTTAGTGGGACCCTCGCATGAAAGACAAAGGCCGACCCTAAGACCCCAAAATTTGACTTTCGCATTGCACTTCCTTTAAATGATTGATCTTGACATGATGTCTTATTTTTTATTGTTTTGATGTGTATGCTTGTTTTTTGTCCATTGTATGCACCTAGTTATAAGTTTCTTAGATTAGGTTTAGATTAGGACCCCGAAGATGGAAAAAGCGCAAAGACAGTGGATGTCGATGTCCATTCCGACCATTATCATGTACTATTCATTTCCCCTACATATGTCTCAGGTTCTATTTATTGTATAAAACCCGACGAGTTACGGGTTTTCTCTCTTTCTCTCATTTTTTTCAATTGTGTTTCTCTTTTATATTTTCTAGGATTGCATGGTAGATTTATTGCTTTTCTTGATTGTTTACTTACTGTCTTGTAATTTCAATTCCATTGATTGCTTTCTTTTCTTGTTTTTCTAGAAATAGAATAAAATGAAAATGACCAACCACGCATGATCACTTAGTTTAGGACTGATGATCCTGAAAATATAAAAAGAAATGCATGGACATATGAGAAAAACACAACATACTATTTAGGTACCGAAAGGGCACTCATAGAAATATTAGCGTAACTTAAGTTCTCAAACCTAGATATTTGGTTACGTAGGAATCAAGGGAACACTCCCGACCCTCAATTGGGTTTTCTAGCCAGCCCCCAAAATGAGGCTAGTGGTGACTCTTGTCTTATTTTTAGGTTGTCATAAACAACTAGACTGTATAAATAAACCCGTCGTGCAGGGTATGAGTTTTGATGAAACTCACCATGATTTAGCGTACTTGATATGGGAGTACCCCAAAGGATGAAGTGATGTCATCTTTATGGGCGAGACGTATTGTCAAGAGGACTACCATGATAAATGTATCCTTAAATCCGATATCCACACTTGGCCGCTTCTTCTAAGGTGTGTCTCTGTGTGGGTATGGATCGTCACATTTTGCTGTCATGCAGGGTACGAGCTTGGTAAAGCTTGCGATCTCGAGGAGGGGACTCATGAGAGGCTTGATCCAAAAGGCAAGGTGATGACGTCTTTTGGAACACGAGCCGTGAGGGAACCCTCATGATCAAGTACCCATAAACCTGACATTTCCCCATTTTCTCTCCTTGTTTATTGAAACAAACACCAACAAGATCTACATGTGTTCTTTCTTCCACATGCTGCCTCAAAACATCAGTTCCTCCCTCATGAACTTGATTTGTGGTTTCATACTGAAAAGTGTTGACACATAATTTATAGTCGACACATTATGAAAAAGTAAAAATTGAGATTTTGGTTTCTAATTGCAAAGGAGACTCATTTCTCAGCAAAAAAAAGTGTCGTTTTTCACTTATTTCTTTTTTATTGTTGTTTTTAATCAACTTCTAGTTCATTTTCAAGAAAAACACAGAAAGTCAAATGGTTGACTTTTGGATTGGCTTTTTGGTCAACCTTTGACAAAAAGTCAACTCCGAGTCAAAAATTGACATTTTACGCAAAAATTTCCATTTAGCCTTAATTTCACTTTTATCGAATCAATTTCTCAAAAATTCAAGAAATTGACCAAAAATAATCAACATTTTAGGAAATGTCAACTAAATGGTGATTTTTTATTAAACCTTTGACCAAAAAAATCGAAAAAAATCAAAAATCCACAAAAATATTTATTTTAATGTCAATTTGATTTTTGTGTTGAAAATTTCATAAAATTCGATTAAGAACATTAAATTCTGAATTTTTCAGTTTTAGGTTCTAAATCGACTAAAAATAAAATTACTTTTATTCTAGTCATAATTATGTGTAATTCCTTCTTTGACATTTGGTTTAGGGACTATTTTAAATCATTCTGTGCATTTAATTTTGTGATTTATCGTGCCAAAAAGCGAATTGCCGTTTTGAGCCCTAATTAGGAGACCAAAATCAATCATTCATAACTTACGAATGAACGATTTTTTCTCACTTATTTCCTTAAGATAAGTCCAAATTCGAAATTGATTTTGAGAAATTCACATCAGAACTTAACAATTTGAATAATTTTTTTCCTCCCGAGCATAAGAAAATCAAGTAATTAAGCTCCAATTATCAAAATTCAAATTGACCCATTCATGGTTATGGTTTAATTTCATAAATCTAGGTCTAATTTTAATATAAAGCCCAGATTCATTTTTGATATAAGCTCGAGCATTTCAATTTAAGGTCAATTTGAATGCGATAAGCTATCTTACACATGGGTAGTTCATTAGATAGGGCAATTGCAACACTAATTGAGTTCAATTTTAGTTAATTTGCAATTTAGTCCATGGAATTGTAAATTTTACCATTTAAACCTTTTAGGCCCATTTCAAAGCACCCATGGCTTTGACTGGTTGTTTTTCACGATAATTATTTAATTAGTCAATAAAATACCCCTAGATCATGTTCATAAGATTTGATTAGCTTAATTGTATCTTAATTGGCCAATTTATTCTTTAAAAGGCTAAAATTCATTTTTATTGACCAAATTGCATAAATTTTAGACCCACAAGGATCCCAAGTGGACAAAACAACCGAAACCGAATCAAACTAGTCAAGAATCGAAAAAAAAAAAAAAAACCAACCAAACTAGACTAAACCGGTTTGACCAGTTTCAAGGGCCATCGGCGGGGCTAGCCAGTTCAGCCCCTTGCCGGCTGGTTCTTGACCTTCGGCAACCAATTCTAGAATACTCTCAATGTTAATTTCACTTTTGCACTTCCAATTTCCCGAAATTTTATAGATTTATGCTCGAATTTCATCAATTTGCAAATTAACCTCTAATTAGATGTTTCGACGCAATTCTTGATTTTTACTCGAGTTTTTGAAAATCAAACCGTTAGATCAATTATCCGACACCTCGAGATCATGATGGAGCCTTCAAAATTGATTTTTAATAGTTGAATCAAAATTTCGATCGTTGAATCGAATCGACAGCTGAAATCGCTTAATTTGGGGAGTATATAAGGCAAATTTTCCCTCCATTTTAGGGGGGTTTAATTTTGCACGAATTTTCCTCTCTCTCTCTCTCTCTCTCTCTCTCTCTCTCTCTCTCTCTCTCTCTCTACTCTATTTTGGCGCCAAAATCATATATATATATATATATATATATATATATATATCTCTCCACCAGTTCGACCGGATTCTTCTCTGACAAAGCCATTGCCGTCGGTTCTACCGATTCTAGCCCCTACCGGCAGCGTTCCTGCTGCTAGATCTGATCCGATCTGATCTTCAGATCATCTTCTCCTTGCATTTGGTCGACATAGGTCAGATTGGTCACCAGATTAGCTCCGGTGACCTTGATCTCTCGACTGACGCACAAAGTCCCATCCGATTGGACTGGTTCTATTTTCCTTTGCTACAGGTGCTTCAGCCACCTCTCAAAGTTGTTCCTTGCCGTCCGGATCTATTCCTTAGTGGTTTGATCAAAATCGACTAAACCATAATAAAATGTAATTTCTCAATCTCGAACCCTATAAAGCGAGGCTGGATTAGCCAACCGGACTAGGGTTCAATTTCAAGTAAATACGTGATCATTAACTAGATGATGGATTTGGAGAATGTTTTGCTGCAATTGAGTGCTTTTGAATAATGAACTCAAATGATTGTGCTTGATTTTGCTTAAATCTACAATTTCATAGCCTTAAGACCCATCTATTGGTTTGGCCAAAACGAGGTCCAATAATCTCGTTTCAACTCGAGTCCTCTTAGGCTTAGATAATACACGTAACAAGCTTAGAATTGATAGCTTGCACACCCCAATCGAGTGTTGTTTGACCCTCGAAAAATACCTCAGAAGATGAGCGATTCTGCAATAGTTTAAGAGGATTTTTAGTTATGTTCTTGTTCCGAAATGAGATTTTTTTTTTTTTGTGATTTTTGAATGTGTTTAACTAGGTCAAATCTTTAAATCTGCTCAAATTCAAGCCTAGGTCAGTTTGTTTTGTGTTGATCTATGATTTTGTTATTTTTTTACTAATCTATATATTGATTTGTAGAAGAACTTTCCTCCATGAAAATTGCTCATATTAGTGTGAAACATGTCTTATATTTTTCTCGAAATTTTTAGACATGTTTAACTGGGTCAAAATCGCTTAGATTTGAACATAAGATAGTTTGCCTTGCATTGATCTGGATTCTATTTTGATAAAATTGAGTCTACAAATGTGCTTATTTGGTCTCAAATCTTTCATGAAAGTTGAAATACATGATACATAGATTCAATTGATGCATGCTTTGCAAATTCTTGACATTGGCAAGTGAGTCAATTGCATGAGTTAAGGTTAAAATGTGTTGCATCAATACATGGTCTAAATGTGCATCTCTATTTTATCATTTTTACTGGGATTCATGCGATTACATTTAAATTTCGAACTCTAATGAGAAACATTCATCATTGCATGTTGTGGCATCCCAGAAATTCAAAGCCAAGCCATAAGGTGTGTTAAAGTCTTTAATTAGGTGGTAGAATTTTCATGGCTTATGTTTTAGCCATTAGTCTTTTAATTTGATGATTTGTGCTTGTGATTGTGGAAATTTAAATTTAATAGATTAATGCTTGGCCATATGATTTAAATTTCAATAATCAAAAATGCCCCAAGACTTTGGCCAAGATGAAAATTGGAATTCAAGAATATTTATAAAAGAATTTCAAAAAAAAAAAAAAGGGAAAAGGGGATTAAATTCGAATGGGCCTTGGGCCCATTGGCCTAAAGCTTGGTGGGCCAAGCTAGTCGGCCCAAGAGGGAGTTCGACCGGCCCATTATGGCCCAAAGGAAGGAGTGGCCGGATGGCCCAAATTCAAATTAAAAACCCAATGTGACAAGTGGCAAGGGAGTGCCATGTATTGGTGGGTTTTTAGGCAAAGCAATCATTGTTAATCATGAGATTAAGGGGATATAAAAGGGATGAGGAGAGAGAAGTGGCCGGTTGCTTGCTTCATTTTTCACCCAAGAGAGAGAGAGATACCGTGCGAGAGAGAGAGGTGTGCGAGAGAGAGGAGGAGCGGCCGAGAGGAGGAGGAAGGAAGGAGTCGCCGTCGCCGCCGTGTGCCGCCGTCCGTTTGCCGAATTCGTCCACTGTGTGTCGTCGTTTGTCCACCCTATAGGCAAGTGGAGTCCTATAACTTCTCTTGCATGTGTGTATATGGTTTGCATGTTCGGTTTTGGGTGTTATTTGTGAGATAAACCGAGGTAAGGGTTGTTTGTTTTCAAGCCGTGTGACTGTTTTCGCTTGGGTTGTGGAAGTCAGTAGCTTGTTTGAGCTTGCATGTGTGATTGGAGTTCGATTTTGGCTTCGGTGTCTTCATGAAAGTTGAAGCTAACGTCTTGTACTATGACATAATAAAGTTTCGTAGAAAACGATGGAGATTTGAGGGGTCAAAAGTTCTATTGTACGGAGACTTTAGATCTGCGAAATTTTCACTGACCTCTTGTTGATTTCTTGACTGCATGTTGATTTCTGTTGGAGATCTCACTTCGTTGTCTTCTTGAAAGTTGTAGGTAACATTTTAAACTACAACATACTCAAATTTTAAGAGAAATGAACGAGTGTAGCCTAGTAAATCGGCTAGATCTTGGAGATGATTGATTCTGGTGAGGTGTACTGAGACACCCGAGACTTCAAGGACTTAAGAGACGACCCTAATTTGGTTATTTGACCTAGATCTCTTGATGAAACTTGTAAAGGACACCTTGATACATAACATATCTAAATTTCAGAGGAAACGAAAGAGAATAGACGGGTGAAATCTTAGTAATTCGGAGAGGTGCATTCTGGACGATGCAGTAAGGGTTCCAGAAGCTTCGTGAGGGTGAATAAAATAATCTATAAGGAATTTGACTTTTAGTTCTTCATGAAAATGGTACGAAAATGTCTTGGCTATCACCCTGTAAAATTTCGTAATTTTTGGAGGCCGAATGGATATTTTAATTGAATTTATTCGGAAACTGAGCATTCGGTTTAAATCCGAGAATCATAGGATGTTTTGGGAAAATTGTGGAATTTGGTAAAAATTCAAATTGGCCACGAATTTTGCAAGTAAATATCATCCTATGGGTTTGTTTAATAATTTCTTGGATTTTGGGAATTTATTGATATTAAATAATAAAACAAATAAAATAATAATAAAATAATAATAAAATAATAATAAAATAAAATGGATTTTTATTTGGCCATGGATTCAATTTTATTTGTGTGGCATATGTGTGATGAGGTCTTTGCACATGTATTGGATTGAAATGCATATGTGATAAAGCTTTGGCATGTGTATGACATGTGAATTGAAATGCAAGTGTGATTTGTTTGATGCCATGCCAATTGCCATGTTAAATTGAGATAAAGAAATGGTAAAAAGTGGATGATGGTAAATGAGGAAGTGGTTGTGGTGGAGGATGTTGGCCGGAATGTACAGAGATACATTGCCGGAATTCCCTGGGAGTTTCAGGATGCCCGGAATGTGGGGGGCCGGAAGCCCTGTCGGAGGTCTTTGCCCGAAGGGAATGCCTCGCGATGCCAGGATTTGGGTGCGAGATGCCTGGCTAGAAGGGTAAAGGCCGGAAGCCCTGTCGGAGGTTTCGCCTGAAGGGAATGCCTCGTGATGCTAGTTGAGATGCGAGATGCCCGGAATGTGGGGGCCGGAAGCCCGGTGGCCATGGGATGGCTGAGTTTCTTGGGAGCCCCTGTCGGAGGTTTTCGCCCGAGAAGGGTTGATGATGAGATTGATGATTTGAGAAATGTGTGATGTGGTGATCAAAATTGAAAGATAAAGATGATAATTAACTCATGACATGATATGCATGATGATGCATGATGATGACATGTGATGTGATATGATGATCACCTATGATATATGCATGATGATGCATGATGATGATGAGATGTGATATGATATGATGATCACCTATGATATATGCATGATGATGCATGATGATGATGAGATGTGATGTGATATGATGATCACCTATGATAATATATTTATGATGATGCATGATGATGATGAGATGTGATGTGATATGATGATCACCTATGATAATATATGCATGATGATGCATGATAATGAGATGTGATATGATATGATGATCACCTACGATATATGCATGATGATGCATGATGATGATGAGATGTGATGTGATATGATGATCATCCATGGTATGTTATGCATGATGAAATGCATGCTGATGATAATGATATATGAGATGCCATGATGATGATATGTATGCTATGATGATGCATGAATACGTATGACATCAAAAAGGTAAGCAATGCCTGCATCGTATGATGGTATGCATGGTGCATTGAGTTGTTATTGGATTTCCCTATCTGCTGAGTGGTTGTACTCACCCCTTTTGGGGAATAACATTTCAGATTAGCAGTATGCCGCTTCCTGCCGTCTCGCGTGGGGTATTCTATGGTCTACCGTCTGATGTAGAGGTAGAGTGTGCGGAGATAGATTGTCCCTCTGTTCTCGGACTGACGTTTATCCGAGTGCGATGTCTAGTGATGTATGATATCGGCCTGGCTGGGGGCCCTGTCATACAAGAGTTCATTTCTGTGCACGTTCGACGGGATGGAGCTATGCGAGGGATGCTGCCGCCGCCACCACCTGATGCATCGGGTTGGGTGTGAGACCTGCGCGTGATGAGTAGGAGCTGGATCTCTTTTTGATGTAGATAGTCGACGCTTCGATGGGAGGGTTTTGTGCACGTACGATGTTAGGGGTCGAGGTTTCTTTTTGAGATTTTAGGTAGGACATGGCAGAGTCCTAACCTTTCTTGTTTTGTACCGACCCGAAGGACACCCCATCTTGCTATATATGTATGTAAGCAAAGCGTCGAAGTTGTTTATAAAATCCTGATGTTTAGCTGGTGTGTATTTGTATCATGGATTGGTAGGGGGATAGATGGCGATGTTTGATTTGCTTCCGCTATGAGTCGCGCTGGGACCGCTTAAAAAAAAAAATGCCTGTGATTAACGACGCTTGTTTTAAGTACAAGATGGAAAAGGTAATAAAGTGTAACACCAGAGCTTGTGGCGACCGCCGAAGGGTTCGGGGTGCTACACATGTTTTATATATAGGATTTTTTGTAGGATTTTTGCATGTCTTGAGATGCCTGAAATCATGCACGTTCGGTGAAGTTAATGCTGAAATGAAATCTTGTCATATATGCATTTTACCATGCTTGTTTGAGACATTTAGAGACTAAATTTTGCAATTATTTCTTCTTGACAATTAAACTAGATGTTACAAGGTTTGAGTAAATATTTACGTCATTGCGTTTGAGTGTCATTTTGCATGTTAAATTTGTGCTGCAAGAGCATATGTTCACCAAGAAACTCTCAAGCATTTCATCATGAATCTTGAGTCATCTTGTATTATCATCGAATTGTATGACATCTTCTCATGCCGATTTAGGGTTAGATGATCATTCCAATTGTTTGTCGCATCCTATTCTATGTGGCATGCGATTTTTTCATGCCATTTATGCATTACTTGAATGATTTTGAGATCTATTAATGCATGTTTGTGTTCTGGTTTTTAGTCATCGACATTTGCACCTTTAAAGATCTTGATCTTAAAGCACCTAATTGACCTAGTTTGGACTTGAACCCTTCTAAGAAGTCATAAATCACACTTAGAGGTTTTCAATGCCACTAATTTCACACAAATCGTTCATCATTTGGACCACTTTCCATTTTTAAAAAATTAAATTAGAATCTAGACATGGGATCGAATTCGGACCCCTGTTTGGACAGACCTTTGATATTTTTGTTCCATTTTTTCTATTAGAATTATGTACTTGGCTTCTTAATGAAACTTATTTTTCAACATGTTGGCTATGTTGTGTGAAAATTTTGTGATTTTTTAACTTGTTTTGATGGGACAAATCCTTGTGATATTGACTGAATGTTGAGCTATTTTGACAAATTTCTAACATGCTATTGCTTGTTGTCTGATTTTTGTAAAATCATGTGTAACTCATTTAGGAAAAATTTCTTCACAAAGTTGTTCATTATCATGTCGTGCATGTTAGGGAATTTTTTTATCGCCAAATTGTCATTAAATATTAGCCAATTTTACTGTCTTTACATGCTTGTTCAGAAATTTTCTGATATGAACATGATTGTGATTGTTTAGATAAACTTTCTAGGTTAGTTTGTGCATGAACCTAGGTCATTCCATCTTCATGAAAGTTGCTCTAAATACCTCGATATTCATTGTTAAATGATTTTCGACGAATCATTTTTTCAAATCTAATTTAAAAAATACTTTGGTACATGTGATGTTTCCCTAAAAAACAATTGGTTATAAAGTTCTTCCTCAAAGCTTGATTTGGCTTAAGGAAAAAATTGTGGTTTGAACCATATTCAAAATACATGCGACGCTTGTGAGTGCATTTATGAAAGCCCCAAGGCCCAAGAATTTGATTTTCACACCGAACTTTCTTTAAATGATTGATCTTGACATGAAGTTGTGCTTTTGATTGTTTTGACATGTATGATTGTCTCTTTCCATTGTATGTATCTAGTTATAGATTTCTTAGACTAGGTTTAGATTGGGATCTCGAAAATTGAGAAAACACGAAGACTGTGGAGGTCGATATCCATTCCGACTGTTATCATGTACTATTCATTTCCCTGACATATGTCTCGGGTTCTTTTTGTTGTATAAAGCCCAACGAGTTACGGGTTCTCTCTTTCTCTTATCTTTCTCAATTGTGTTTCTCTTTGATATTTTCTAAGATTGCATGGTAGATTTACAACTTTCCTTGATTGTTTACTTACCACTTCGTAATTTTCAATTCAATTGGATGTTTTCTTTTCATTTTCTTTAGAAATATAATAGTATGAAAATAACCAACCATGCATGATCACTTAGTTTATGATTAATGATCCTGAAAATGTAAGAAGAAATGCATGGACACGTTAGGTAAACACAACATATTGTTTAGGAACCAAAAGGGCGCTAATAAAGATATTGGCGTAACCCAAGTCCCCAGATCTAGATATCTGGTTGCGTAGGAATCGAGGGAACACTCTTGACCCTTAATTGGGTTTCTAGCCGACCCCAAAAAACGAGGCTAGTGGCGACTCTCGTCTTATTTTTAGGTTGTCATAAACAACTAGATTGTATAAATGAACGCATCACGCAGAGTACGAGTTTCGATGAAACTCACCATGGTTCAGCATACTCGATGTGGCAGTTCCCCAAAGGATGAAATGATGCTATCGAGAGAGCTACAATGGTAAATGTATCCTTAAATCCAATATTCACATCCAACCTCCTCTCTTAAGGTGTGTCACCCATGTGGGTATGGGTCATGATACTCCGCTATCACGCAGGGTACGAGTTTAGGAGAACTCACGATCTCGTGGAGGAGCTCATGAGAGGCTTGACCCGGAAGGTGAGATGATGACGTCTTTCGGAACACAAGCCATGAGGAAACTCTCGTGATCAAGTACCCTTAAATTTGACATTTCCCCCTTCTTCTCCTCACGATGGAGGGATTGAGGGTGGCAAAATCGGGTTGCGACAAGAAGCTAGGCTAATGATGACTCGGCTCATGCATTGTTCTTAGCCATCAATGTTTGTTCGATAGTGGCGCTATTCAAGCTAATTCGACTTCGGGTTTATGGTATAAAAAGATGTTTCGCCAGTTTTGTTTCTGTTAAAATATGTCTCGAGTTTGAGCCCAATGCGAGATTCCGAATATTCCGAATTGGATATGTTGCGGATGTTCGAAATTGAGCAAAGAAGATCCGAAGATCAACTTCCCAAAGTTTGAATCTACGTTGGAGAATTTGGCCGCTGAAATAGGAAAGTTCAACTTTGACTTGGACTTGGATTTTGTTTAAAATATACAAAGATATATGTTTTGGATAAAATCGTGCAAGATAGGAAACAGAATCCTATGAGAAGTTGGCAAAAGAATAAGGGTCTCACTTATATATATATATATAGACTTGTGGCCATGGATGAAAGATGGTTGATCTTGAAGCGCCATCTTGTTATCGAGTGCTTGGGAGGAATTTTCTTTGTCATTCTTGTCCGTGAATTACATCCAAGAAAGATTAGTGTTTGTAGCCAATTAAATCTTGTGGTAAGATTTGCGTGTAATTCCTTCGTGAGATTGAGAGATTATTTCTTGAGGAATTTCGGGACTAAACACTGCGTGCGTTATTGGGTGTAATTGGGGCTTGGGAAACACCAAGAGAGTATTTGAGTGACTCGAGTGTGTAATCTCCTTGTATCGCTTGGTCTATAATGAAATTCGCTGTTATTCTTCCCATGGACATAGGTCTCTATGACCAAATCACGTAAATTTGGTGTCTGATATATTTTCTTCTTCTATCTATATTATTGTTCGATTGTTCCACTATCGCAACAAGTGGTATCAGAGCCAAGCTTGGCTAAGTTGAAGCGAATCGATGGCGACAGAAGATATAAAAGTGAGAATCGACAGATTTGATGGAAAAGATTTTAGTTTCTGGAAGATGCAGATTGAAGATTATCTTTACCAAATGAAACTGCACTTGCCCTTATCTGGGGAGAAACCAGAGACGATGAAGCAAGCTGATTGGGATTTGCTGGATAGACAAGCCATGGGTGTTATTCGGCTGACGTTGGCTCATAACGTCGCATTTAACATCTTGAAGGAGAAGACCACTACTGATTTGATGCAAGCCCTGTTGGATATGTACGAGAAGCCCTTTGTGATCAATAAGGTCTATTTGATGTGACGTCTGTTTAATTTGAAGATGAGCGAAGGTGCGTCAGTTGTTGATCATATCAATGAATTCAATGTGATTGTTAGTCAATTGAGTTCAATTGAGATTGACTTTGAAGATGAGGTATGTGCTTTGATTCTGTTATCCTCATTGCTTGATAGTTGGAATACTACTGTTACTATCGTTAGTAATTCCTTTGGGTCAACAAGTTTGACGTTTGATGGAATTCAAGATTTGATTCTGAGCGAGGATATTCGTAGAAGAGAATATGGCGAATCTGCATCTGCTACTTTAGTAGGTGAAAATAGAGGAAGATCTAGAACATGTGAGAGTAAGAGTAGTACTACTATGAACAGACGTAGTCAATCTAGGGTTGCTGATGTTGTTTGTTGGAGCTGTGGCAAGAGAGGGCATCTTAGAAGGGATTGCCTTAAGCTGAAGAATGAAAAGGGTAAGGGAATTATAGTTGATTTTGCAGATAATATTGCAGCTGTAGCTGATATTGCCGATTATGTCTTGTTTGTCACTAATGATTCATCGTTTGATGGATGGATTATGGATTCTGGTTGTTTTTTTCATGTCACGCCAAATAGAAACTGGTTTATCACTTATCAGTGCACGGGTAGTGGTAAAGTCCAGTTAGGGAACAACGTTGACTGCGATGTTGAGGGTGTTGGTGATGTTAAAATCAGAATGCATGATTGCATCGTGAGGACATTGATTGGAGTAAGACACATTCCAAAATTGAAAAAGAACTTAATTTCCTTGGGTGCCCTAGATTCAGCTGGTTGTAGGTATTCTTCAAAAGGTGAAGTTCTAAAGGTTGTTCGAGGTGCCCTGGTGATAATGAAAGGAATCAAACACGGAGGCCTGTATCAACTTCAAGGTGAGACTGAGACAAATTTTACTGCGGAGACATCGGATGCATCTATTTGAGAGTCTTTTGACTGCTCAAGGAAGACCTAGGTGTTTGTGCCAATGCACAAGTTTGATGTTGGTGTCAAGATCACGCGGTTGAAAGCTTTGATCGAGACGGAGACTGGTAAGTCGATCAAGTATATGCGGACTGACAATAGCATGGAGTTCTACTCGAAGCTGGCAAATAAATTCTGCATGAAAGAGGGCATAGTGAAACATCGCACTAGTGCCAATAAATCACAACAATTTGCAAAATTGATGAGCAGAACATTACTAGAGACGGCCCGAAAAATTATCTAGTGCTGGTATTGCTAGGAGAATCCTAACTGATGTGCTTAGTACGATGAGCTGCCTGGTGAATAGATCCCCATCAACTGCTATTGAATGGCGAACTCCTGAAGAAGTGTGGTCAGGTAACGTTGCTAGTTATTGTATTATTAGAATGTTTGGTTGCCCGTGTCATTTTCGAGTGAGTGATGGTAAGCTTGATTAGAGGGCAAGGTGCATATTCCATGACTATGCACAAGGTGAGCAGGGCGATCGGTTGTGGTGCCCGGATATAAATTCACCTGTTAACAACAGAGAAGTTACCCTTGATGAGTCTTCGGTACTTCTGGCTAGGAGTGTTTGTGGCAGTGTTAATATGGATCTGGATGGTGTTCAACTTGAGGTGGAGTTGCGACTAGAAACTCCTGAGGTAGCGTATACGGGTACTAGCAAAGTAATCGACACAGATGATGCTCGTAGCGAGGTGGAGCCTATAGAGCCAATGGTTGCTGTAACTACTGATATTGACAAGGTACGTATTCGATCTCCTGATAGATATGGATGCAACAATGGTTTTGTTTTATCTGCGGTTGAGGAGGTTGCATCAAAAAATCCTTGCGGAGTAGTTAAAAGTGCATGTAGAGTTGGTATTCTGATGAGGTCCGCGGTTATGACGAAGTTCAAGCAAGGCTTGGACTTAGATAATATCTATGGCGGTTGAGCCCATCGGGGGCTATGGGAAAGTAGCGGCAGAGTTTGAATTTTTGCGAAGCAATTGTAACTTGGCTCAAACGTCGAGCCAAGGTGGAGATCGTTAAAATATTTCTCAAGTTTGAGCCCAATGCGAGATTCCGAATATTTCGAATTGGATATGTTGCGGACATTCGAAATTGAGCAAAGAAGATCCGAAGATCAACGTCCCAAAGTTTGAATCTGCATTGGAGAATTTGGCCACTGAAATAGGAAAGTTCAACTTTGACTTGGACTTGGATTTTGTTTAAAATATACAGAGATATATGTTTTGAATAAATCGGGCAAGATAGGAAACAAAATCCTATGAAAAGTTGGCAAAAGAATAAGGGTCTCACTTATATATATATAGACTTGTGGCCATGGATGAAAGATGGTTGATCATGAAGAATTGGTCTTGAAGTGCCGTTTCGTTGTCGAGTGCTTGGGAGGAATTTTCTTTGTCATTCTTGTCTGTGAATTACATCCAAGAAAGATTAGTGTTTGTAGCCAATTAAATCTTGTGGTAAGATTTGCGTGTAATTCCTTCGTAAGATTGAGAGATTATTTCTTGAGGAATTTCGGGGCTAAACACTGCGTGCGTTATTGGGTATAATTGGGGCTTGGGAAACATCAAGAGAGTGTTTGAGTGACTCGAATGTTTAATCTCCTTGTATCGCTTGATCTATAATGAAATTCGTTGTTGTTCTCCCCATGGACATAGGTCTCTACGACCGAACCACGTAAATCCAGTGTCCGATATATTTTCTTCTTCTGTCTATATTATTGTTCGATCGCTCCCCTATCGCAACAATTTCCCACAAAAAATCTTTTACCAAGCGATGCGAATACTCAAGTTTTGTATTGAATCCAAAAAGAGAATGTTAAATGCAAGGATAAATTTTATTCTCAACTTGTATATACAACCCTAACAGTTGACACCCAGATGACTCAAGGACCAATAGCTTCCAGTTACAAATTACACCAAAATTTAATCAACGATTTAATCTGAACACAAGTAGATAGATAGCTTACACTTAACGCTCAATCTATGCTGAAATTTAATTTACGACACAGTTTGTTTTAGGCATATGGCTGGAATTTAATCAACAACAATACCCTTGGATAAGAAACACAACACCAGGATTTAATCGACGATGCTAAGCTTATGGAACAACATTGGAATTTAATTGATGATGTTGAACCAAATAAAGACATGCCGAAATTTAATCGATGACGAGAATCTTGAAAACTATAGCTAAAATGCGATGAAGTAAAAAAAAAAAAAAAGTAAAGATAGTTGTTGTATTGTTCCCGGGGGAGGGGCGCTTCTCTTCGTTGAACAAGTTGCGGTACTTACAAGGCAAACTAGTAACCATCAGTCGGTTACTTCTCCTTGAGTGCCATTCTTAGCATTCCCCACATTTTTCTTTTATTCTTAGCAATCCATAAGCAACTGTTTCTTGACTTATAGATAATGCTCGCATGACTTGCTCATCAAGTAACGGACCTTATTTTTATGCACATTTCACGCAGTAGTTATCTTTATTAGGCCTCATTTGCCTCTCAAATTAAATATGTCCACTTAATAAAACTAGGTAAAAAAAAAAAGACCAAACTAAATATAAGGGAGAATGATAGAATAATTGAGCATTCATATAACAACTTGAGCTTTTAGAATAGTATTGTTAGGTTAATCTAACAGCTTAAGCTTTTAAAACAGTGTTATTAGATATTGTTCATTCCCTCAATGACTTTGAGTTGTTTCATGCCCAGTATTTGCAAAATTGAGTTATTAACCGAATTACAATTAATAGGTTAAGCTTTTAGAACAGTATTATTGGATATTATTAATTCCCTCAACGACTTTGAGCTGCTAATGAAGCCCCTAACCTCCATTTAATCAAACTTTTAACTAAATTAATGTGTGAATTTCGGTCGATTGGTGGGTTAGGGTTTCAAATCTAGGTTTATCTTTCAATTTGGAGATTTAGAGTTCTTATTTAGGGGAAACCTGGCAGACAGCATAACGTGGTTTAAATGTTGACTAGTCCCTTCGGCAAGTCACATCAACTTAAGAAACTTAAAAAAAAAAAAAAGTCACGTCAGATTTTTGGTGAAATAAATAGGAGTTGGCATTGAAAATATCGTTTTCCTAAAAGTTTGGCACTTCAAGTGATTTAAAAAAAATGGTAATAGAGTAAGTGTCATACACAATTTTTAGCACTCTATTATCCTTCCATTCATGTTCGTAATGTGCATCCATCGTAGACTTGATTCCATTGAGCGCTGATGGACGTCCATTCTAGTTTGTCGAGTTGTTTGCATCGTGCAGAGTTCATGCTGAGATTAAACCAAAAACTGCGACTAGTCATGAATTTTCCCATTTGTTGCTACCGTTCATCGTAGGAAAAACCGGTCGATGGGACCCCACGGGGCCCGCGTAGGTAGGGGGAGGGTGGGGGGGGGGGATGTGATGGTTCTCCCATAGAACTTAGAGGCAGGAACCCGTTATTTTTCAAAAGTTGTATGATATGGCAACTAAACCATACCGTGTGGTTTTTAGAATTGATCCTAACGCTTATGAGCTTTAACTGCCTAAGAACGTGAAATTTCTACCCAGGCATGATGACAATACAATGGGAAAATTATCTAATCAATCTTAAACCTATTGTATGAATTCCAATTCAGTTATGAACTTTTCAATTTATCAATTTTTCCTAAACCTTTGTGTGAAATTCAAATTCAGTCATTCCAATCAATTTTCGTCTGAAATCACTAATAGAATTTATCTAGTCACCGCTACCACTTTATATGGCATGCCACCACGTGAACGATTTCCAACAAAAAATGGTTAGATTGACTATACTAAAATTTCATGTAAATATTGAAGACTAAATTTACAAAAATGAAAAATTTAGAACTAAATTGCATCCATACAATAGATTTATGACTAATTGGATAATTTTCCCGAGGCTGAGTTTCATTCTTCCAAAGTTCTTCTCTGTCTCTCTACTCTTCTTGTCTTACCTCTCTAAATCTCTCCTAAAAGTTTTCTTCATTGAAACTTCAATGCTCAGTCGTGGATAGGTTTGTCGCAGAGCTGGTAGCTCCTCGCCCCTCGAAATGATTTATCTAATCTTCTGGCCATTGACTTATCCTCTTGAGAGGACAAAGTTAGTTGATCTCTCCTCAAAAGGGTAGTTGATGGTCATATGGATCCCGAGAGAGAGAGACCCTTTTAGTTATTCAAACCTCACTTACGCATTGATCAACTAACCAACCTACTTCACTCCTAACCCTAGCCCTTCCAATCCCCATGTCAATTTTCCCCCAAACAATAAACAACTTCTCTATCAATAATGAAAACGAATTGATCTCCATTATAGAACTGATCTCATGAAAATGATTCGATGAAGAAGAAAGAGCAGAAGTATTTATTTAAATTGCGAGAACAATTCAAGGAAATCAGATGTAATATGAAAAGGTATTAGTCCACATAGTAGTATAAAAACACCAATTAGGTATTCGATCGAATACCTTAATTTCTGTCCGCTCTTCTATATGATGTAGTGATGACACAAGTTTTGTCATGTTGATTTGTTCAATGAAAATATTTTTGAAAACCCTAAAGAATGCACGTCATAAGAAAATAACCTATAGCTAATAAAATTTCATCCGAAGGACACTATGTGTATGAAATTGTTCCAAATAAAATTTTGTCCTAAGGATATGTCATGACAATGATCATAGGAAAAATGTTAATTTATTGTAAGCTCATGGGCTTTCTTCCTTTTGCCGATCCTAGAGAAAACGGTACCTCCTTCTCATTCCGGACTAGTGTGCCCATAATTCATCTATTATTTCATTACACATACAGATATATAACACAGATATATATATATATATATATATATAGCACATATTTATATAGTGGGGTAATTTTTTTTTTTTTTTGTCAGTCCTACTCTATTCCTATTGTACACTCACTCTCAGACTTTTGCCCTGCCTCTTGCAGGGCGTGGGAGTCGAAACCCACTCCTGAAACTTACGCGTCTCCACCCCATCTCCCCCCTGAGAAGGTGGGGATTTGAACCCCTCACCTCCCCCTTCCATAGTGGGGTAATTTGGACAGACTCCCCCGGATCTTCCCTGGAAACTTCCCTAAAAACTGAAAAACTATAAATGCGTTCATGTAAGAATGATGCGTTAAAGACAAAACTACATTTAGTTAGCCTATTAAATGATTTCTTTTATTTGAAATTCCCAGTAATTTTGATTACTTTCGGTTACCTAATTTGTCTTCTGAACGGAGAGGGGCACTTATGTGGAAGGTAAACATTGATTGAATATTTAGATTTACGTTAGATATTAATTTAAAGATTCATTGACTGTCGTGACTTTGATGTTAGAGGTGAGATAGGTGAATGAGGAAGACCTGTCAACTATTCATGAGCATCATTATCAGATCCAGCCCTGCGTTATCCTGCAGTTGTCCGAGTCACCATGGCACGAAGTTGTAGTAACTAGTGAACTAATCACACGATAATCGGATGAAAAGTGAAGGATGTACAATTTGTTTTGGATTATTTAATTTTAAATATAACTTTGTGCGAATTCAAAGTATGAATATTTTAAATCACAGATGAATTCGTTCATAAGATTACTGTTAAACCTAATAAAACTTCTATGGAAAAAAGGACACCAAAAGTGTCAAAATTGCTGTGCGATATTAATTTGATAGTGGAACTTTACATAAAATCATTTTAGATTTAAAATCTTTTTGAAACACAGTAAGACTTATCAAGACTTTATCTGGACTTATCTGGACTTGTCCCAGTAAGACTGTCCCTCTGAACACAGTAAATTAAAAACATATATCTTATTCCTCTTTTATTAGGGCGACCAAATACACCCTTATCATTCAGCTGAAGTTACAATGACCACCTAAAAATTACAATCATCTTGGAATGATTGATGAGTGTAAGGTACCATCACTTACAAGTTACAACCAATTGATGAAAATTATCACGTAACTGAAGAATTAATAAGTGATAGCACGATGGAGATATAAATTCTAAGAAGTCATCAAAAAATTCTAAATAAATATGTGTCCATATGCGCAATCTTTAAAGGTTTTAGAAATTTAACATCAACAAAAGATTTTGTCAACAAGTGGCCATGAAACACTTGTTAAAAATATTATATCGTCATTGATTATTCATTTCACGGGAACAGTCAAAGTATTTTAGTTGCTTTTCACAAAATCCTTTAAAGAAAAAAATCAAATTTCAAACGCCACAAGAAAATGAAAAGAAAAAAAAATGAGCAAAAAAGTCCATAAAATCAAAATAAAATTAGTAAATTCCCAAATATTTTGAAAACGTTTGTAATTTCTCATTCTTGTTCGTAACTACTCCTTCAATCATCGGAAGTTGCAATAACCTGCGAGCTGCTCTTTTGGTCCCGGGAAATTCCCTTTTTCCAACTTCATCGCGCTGACGATGATGCATGCGCAGAAGTGATCAACATTTTCTTGCGATATCAGCAGAAAAGCTTTTTCTTTTCCATTTCGGGAAGCCTTTCTGAGAGTAATATTCATTTATTTATCTTTCAAAAAGTATTCAGCCCAATTATCAGCACATGATCACCTTCACAATCCAGAAGAAAGGGATCAAGGGATCACAGGTTAGGAAATCTTCCTTTCTTTTCTCTCTTTTCATTCCATCCCCTCAGGAGACACTGGCGTTCGCACGGACAATGTCAGAATATATTCAACTGAAGTTTTCCATGTACAATTTGAAGCACAAATTTACATCTCCAGCTATGTACTGCTATATCCAGTAGATCACCATCCATCTTTTTCCTTTTTTCCACAAAATAAAAATGCCAAAATGACAAAGCAAAAGTGCAATCAGGACCAAACCCAACAAAAGAACAGAAGAAAAGACGGTGTAGAATCGCTTAATTAGGACCCTTACAAGCACAGATCAGAAGGCAGAACCCGATATTGTCCCACTCTTTCTGCATATCTAAGTTCTTCTCTTCCAACCACAACCTGTTGTCCAATCCGCTCCTAGTCCTGAACATGAACACTGCATACCCATATCTCGGGTCGAAAAACCAGTCATGCGCATCCCACATCATGTCCACCAACACCCCGTCCACGTAAAGCGTTTGGTTCCCCCGAAAGTTCCACCTCAATCTCTTCACCTGGAAAATTTTCTTCTTGTCCACCATCACGGACAACACCGGATTCCGCGAATCTTGCTCATGAGCGTACTCAATCAGAATGTCGTGGCTTATGCCCGAACTGCTGAACTGGGCCTTTGCCGAATAGGGCGAATTGCCCGAGAAATGCACATTCCGAGAAACCAATGAGAATTTTGCGTTGGGTAACCCTGTTCTCAATCTGATCACATCCAGTTCTTCATCCATATCCCCAAGAAGCAGACCCAATTCCGAGTCAACCAAAACAGCAACATAAAACCCGTTGACTGGCTCTGGCCCGCTATCGAACTGAGCAGAGAGGAGATCCCAGAAAACTTCAATCCACGAATTCCCAGATTGGAAACTTTTCGCACCTTTCCTCTTCTGCAATTGCCAGGAGTTCGCACTACCCTTGGGAGGAGAAGATTTGTCGTCCGCGATGCTTATGGTCAGGCCTTGGCCCAAGAAATTGTTGCACCATGTGATCGTGATCACGAGACGCCTCTGATTGGAGAGCTTCGATTTGTAGATGCAAGTGACCGCATTTGGCATCGAGGGGACCGAAACTGGGGACAAATAGGACTGGTTTGAAGGCCCAGAACAGTAGGAGTCTGATACTTTGATGGCGTGTTCGCTGTAGCAAGTCACCACGCTCCTCATCGCAAGAGGGGATGAAAGCAATTTGCACAATAGAATCTGAAGAGCAGAAATGTAAATTGAAGGTTTGAGTGATT
Organism: Eucalyptus virginea; assembly: GCA_014182375.1. Lineage (NCBI taxonomy): Eukaryota > Viridiplantae > Streptophyta > Magnoliopsida > Myrtales > Myrtaceae > Eucalyptus > Eucalyptus virginea. Next base: position 24,662,629 of record CM024524.1, on the reverse strand, counting down.
GAGGTTGAATTAATGAAGGAGAAGAGGAAAAGGGTCACTATCCCTTGCCTATACTAGAAGAAAAATGGGTGGATTATCGAAGGAGACAAACAGAGGTTCTCCTCGTCGCTGAGGTTTTCCATGTGAAGTGTACTTTCATATTTCCCGTCGTAGTTATTGTGGGAACAGAGATTTATAAAACTAATAATATGGGAGGAAATGAAATCCCTGCTTCAGGGGTATCCAGTACTGGCCAATAAATGTGATTCCATTACTAAGATAGATCTCCTTTATTATACATGGAAAGTGAGAATTAAAAATTTCACCTTCTTTATGATTTTCTCGTGACAGTTCAGAGGACACAAATAACTACATATAAAAAACGATGGAGCTGACCTAAGCTACTGTTAATTTGAAATTAAGAAAAAGCAAAAAGAGACAAAAAAATAAAAATAAGGAAAGAATTTGATGTGCCGCTTTGCTAAGATAACTTTTTCGTTTCCTCTGAGCTAATCTATATAAATAAATGCATGGCCAAAGGTTAGAGGGAGAGAGATTAATAATGGGTTTTTCTCAACAACTCGAAGACCTATCATTAGATTATAAGCAAGACAAAGGCATAGCCAGGGGAAAAGATCTTTACAGGTAATTACTGCTCTTGTCCTCTTCTGTTGAACGACGCACGAGGTGAGTATAGGCTTAGAGCACTTGACCGGTTATTGACTTAATTGTTCTAAGGTGAGACAGTCAATGAGTAAAGTGTGCAATGGAATATGTATGTCCCAAACAAGAAGGTACCATGGAGATTGCTAATGATGTAGGGACAAGGTTGCCTTTATCAACTGATGAACAGAAAACACGCAAAATTCTTGGATTTCACAGAGCAAAATACTGAAATTTTTCGGTGTTAGGTAGATTTTCGAAGTTGATTGTAATTCTCAAATGTTGTTGGTAAAAGGATATGGCTTGTAATTTGCTTATGGTAAACTTGTTAGTAAGTTATCAACATCATAATTAATTTACCAATGTCAAAAATAATTAGTATTTACTAACTTTATTTAAATATTATTAATATGGTCTATATATTACCAAGATTATAATAAATTTACCAACATCCTAATAATATATACACACACATACATACATCTATGTGTATGCGGGTAAAGCTCATACTAGGTTAAACCACGTGGTATGCTAAAGTTCGAGCTTTACACGGGTTATCTATTTTTCATTCTCACTAGCAAATCTTTAGATACGTATAAATATTTAAGGATAGTATTAAATGTATATGTAGATTATATTTTGAAACACATATATATTGTTTCTTTGAAAATATTCGTATGATGAGATTCTAAAAGAGTACAATATAAAGATTTCTATCTCAGAAGTAAGAGTAAATATTGAATAGAAAAGAAAAGATATGCTTAGAAAAGTAATCCAAAAAAAAAAAAATGGATAAGTGTATGGGAAATCCTAAAATTTATCAAGAAAGTGCAATTGAGTTTTAAAATTTTCAAAAAGTGCAATCAAGTTATTCCGTTAAGTTCATCCAACTTGGCTAATGGAAAATACTAACGTGTCTTTTTTTGTTATTTTCTATCTCCTATGTGGGGCTAACTTGGTTGAAACATGAAGTAAGGAAAATGACTAGTTTTGATCTAATTATGATTTTTTAACCCATATTTTATTTTAATTAGATTAACAAATAAGCTAAAAAAAGGAAGGAGGAAAACCAAGCACCCTTATTGTCATCGCCCTACTATTGTCGGAAAGGGCAACGATCATGGGACGATGGCCAACGGGGGTTGCCAAGCTCAGTCAATCTAGTTGAGAGCCTGATCTTGGCCATCTGGGTGAGGGTCTACAAGCCCTCACTTGTAGTTAACAAGGGTCACCAGCCATTAGCCAAGGCTTAAGGAGGGCTTGATCTTGGCCATCTAGGTGAGGATCAACAAGCCCTTGCCTACAGTTAATGATGGTCACCGACCATTGGCAAGGCTTAAGTACACTTGCTAGACATAGCCCCACCATCATCAGCCCTTAGCCAAGATCTGATGGCCCTTAGCCATATCTAATTGAGAGCTATAGGCTTGCAAGCTCGTGCTTATGATCTGTGAGGCCATTGTCCCACCACCACCAACCCTTTTCGTCGATGGTAGGGGTCGATAGTGGTGTGGCAGCAGCGGCATGGCTTTTTTCCTTCCTTCTTTCTTCTTTCTAAATCTAACTTTTCTTAATCTAATTTAAATAAAATTTGGGTGAAAAAATCAAATTTGGACAAAAACATCATTTTAACCTTATCTTTCATGTTTTAGCCACATCAATGCTATGTAAAAGAGAGAAACTAGCAAAATATCATGTTGGCACTTTTCATTAGTCAAGTTTAACGAAACGACTTGATTGCATCAATTTGATAAGTTTAAGAACTTGATTAATTTTTAAAAGTTTTAGTATACAATTGCATTTCTTGCCAAGTTTTATGACTTCCAATATATTTATCAAAGAAAACTAGAGGTTACTTTAGATTATTATATATATTTCAATAATAAGTAGCATATAACAAGTAATGACTGTTATGATTGAAAAATTTTGTATTAATATCCATTATAAAAAAGAATTATGTCGTACTTCATAAGTGAATGGTATTAAGAACTATCACTAACGAAGAGATTTTTCAAGAGTTTTAACAACTTAGGGACACATCTCATATATGACTCATATTTGGGAAACGGGTATTATTGAAAGATCGATCTCCTACTGCGCTCGTAGTGCCTCGCATCTTACGAACCCGCGTACTGGAATTTTTTCAGAGGAGTAGTAACTTTAAAATCAGACCATAATCAAAACATAAGAAGAGTCGAGCAATTTCGAATATACGTCCCTTATCTAGTTCCATGTGCTTCATTGTGAGTCAAATCTTAAAACATTTTTGGAATCGCCACCAATCATTTTTAGATAAATTGGGAATCTCGAATCTTAGGTGCTACGAGAAGTTAACTAATCACCTAAGGTTCAACTGGTTTTATGAAAACTAAATATTTGGATTAGTGGGTTCCATTACTTATGAGGGGATGATTAGCAACCCCTACGCCTCCCTTTCAGTACCACATCTCTTATTTAAGTTCTTGATGTGGAGGCATCCAACTTAGCTCCATCGACGAACTCAACACTATCGATGGTGATCCAAGCCAAGAAAGAATTTGGGCACAACATGATTCGATGGTTCCATATATGAAATTATTTATGGAGAAAACTATCGATCATATAAATGATTATGGAGTTGTTGAATTATCATATTATATGTCGGATTCAAGGCTAAACAATAACCTGTCGATGGGAGCCTGTTTTGGGTAATTTCTAGGGATATTCGATGAGCTTTCAAGATGGTTATCTTCTGGTCAAGGTAGGAGCACGAATTTTGGAAGACAAAAGAATCAAGAGTGCAAGTTTCCACATCGTTTATTGTATTCCTAAGTTCCTAGGTGTCTTTAATGTTACATAATTTTCAAAAGTCAAAATTCTAAGTCCTAGGCTCTTTAATATGCTTTCAGTTCCCAAGTCCTTTAATGTTTAATAGTTCCCAAGATATCGTCTCTCTTTAAATAGAGGAAGACTCTACATTGTAATGCATACTAGACTAAACTTTGATGAACGGAAACATATGAGATTTTCCTCTAATTGAGTAATTATCTTCAGAGAGTGGATAACTCATTTCCGCCCTCTTTATCCATGGAGAGTGGATTATTCCTCGGTGGTGAGCCAAGAAATGCTTTTATCCTCAACTGGTGAATTTCCATTAGGCCTTGGTGGTGAACTTCTTCTATCCTGATGTCCTTTATCCTTGGCAGGTGGCTTGTCCTATGGCGTTCCAATCCACCACTAACTAATCTTCATCCTTTATTTTATTTAAGTTATCACGCAAGTGTAAGTCTTTTCTAAAGGTTAGCATTTATAACATTGTCACAACCCAACCCTTAACTTGGGGAAGTGCGGCGATTAGGGGTATTTGCTCGCAAGTTCACACTCACGGTCATGTCCACCAAAGACGTCATCAACTCGTCCTTAGTTTTGGCCCATTGAGTTTGAAATCTATACAAATGCAAGTTCTCCCAAGCTTATACCCTGCACAATAGCAAGAAGGTGTCATGATTCATCTCCATACATACAGTACACTTTGAAAAAAGAGATTCGGTATAAAAGATGAATTTATGGGAATTCTTACCATGGCAGACCTCTCAAGAGCATATGCACCAAAGATGGCATCACTTCGTCATTTGGCTTAGTCTTGTTGAGTATGCTAAACCACGATGAGTCTCTACAAGACCCATACCCTACACGACGTATTCATTTCATTATTAGTAGTGTTAAACAACCTAAAATATGATTCTAGGAGTCACCACTAGCCTCATTTTTAAGGGTCGGCTAGAAAACGCAATCGAGGGTCGGGAGTAGTCTCTTGATATCGACACAACCAAATATTGTAAAGTTTGAGGACTTGGATTACATTAATATCTCTATTAATGCCCTTTTAGTACCTGACGGTTTGCCATGTTTCCTAAGGTGTCCATGCGTGTCTTTATACTTTTTCATGCTAATGAGAAATTAATTAGGTAATCATACATGGATGATCAGTTTCATGTCAATCTATTTCTACAAAGAGAAAATGAAGAAAGTTGATCAATTTAAATTTAAAAGACAATGCGGTAAGCAAACATTCAAAATAGTTTCAGGGGAAGCGACAAATCTTAAAATACACTTGAAACTGAAAGAAAGAAAAGTAAAAGAAAGGAACATGCAACTCATCGGGCGTTTATACAACACAAAACAACCCTAAACATATATCGGGGAATGAATAGTACAAAATAGGGTGGAATCGGACATTGACCATTCATTGTCTTCGAGTTTTCAAGACCACCACCCTTAGAGGTCTACTCTAATTCTAGTCTAATACTAAAACTAGAATGTTTACGATATGAAAAATAAAAATGCACAACAAAAACAATCATAGTCAAGAAATCAAGTCAATGTATTTAACTAATCAAACAAAGCCTCAAGGTCGGCCTTTTATGGTTCATGCAACGATCCATCTAGGACGCCTACCCAATTTATTTTTGAATGACTTGTAGTCATTGGTCATCATTTGTGTTTTGGCGCGACAATCAATGCTAAAAGTTCCTAAAGCAGTTCTAAGTGTGACCCAAGATATCCTAGGAGATCAGACATTGCACCTATGCATACATCTAAAAATCACATGCATAGGCGAAAGTATATATGTCATGCCCCAATTCTCCAAGCACGTGCCTCTCCCTTGGCGGTCGATTAAATAGCGACGTCCCAAGATGCGTCGCCAACCCATTCATTTTAATGCACATGCAGAAGCGAATAATTAATCCCCAGACAACAACAAGATGGGATAGAAAAGTAGAGCCCCAATTTTTGAAAACCAAATCACACATTTATACATATCAAACCCAGTCATATACAATATTAGCCGATATATACAAGGTCTGCAAAAGGGGGGGGGGGAATAGAGTGCTACAGATCCTCTAAGCATTTGAGTCTTCAACTGAATACTCCAAGGATCCTGGATCCGATAGACTCGGGTCCACCACTGAACCACCTGGAGGGTCGGCTGTACCCTTTCCAAAAGCAACCTCCATCACCGACATAGGGACCTCAGACTCCGGTATGGAACCTTCTGTCTATCCATTCCACTCACGACGATACCATGACCTGTATTGATGGGGTACCTTGTGGGGTAGACCCACATCGACCCAGACCACGGACCTCATGAGTTCATAAACCCATCCCCTTGGGTTCTCATGAAGCGGAATATAAGACACTTGCTCGGTGACCTTTTTCAGCTGTCCAAAATGCTCAGGAGGAGCTGCCATCTAAGGACCTATAAATTTTATCCCACAATGGGGTGAGACGACTTCTCAGCAAGTTCACCCCCTAAACTCCGACTAGGAAGGAAATACGCCCCAAGGGCTGCCTAAGCATAAGTACAAGTCAGAGGACTTACCTTTGCCTCATATCCTTCCTACAAGTGAGTACAATTCAAATAATCATCCAATCATTTCAATTCAAATCAACATCAATCAGTCGACTTACTCGACTCCATATCATCGATACCATCGCTTAGTCATTCCATTCAATACTATCTATAAAGTCTGATCACATCAAGGACTTCTCACCATAAGCTAAAGATAGATAGTATAACTCATCAAAGTTGGTACAATATACTATTCACTCTAAACTAATATATCAAGGCCTTCAAGCTAATATAATATATTAATCATGCTCCCCCTAAGCTGATAAATAGTATAGTTCACTCTAAACTGATAAAGTATACTGCTCACTCTAAGATGATATATCAAGGCCCTCAGGCTGATATAATATACTAACAATGCTCACTAGAAGCTGCTAAGGTATACTACTCATGCTAAGCTAATATATTAAAGCCCTCAAGCTGATATAGCATACCTATGATGCTCACTCTAAGCTGATAAAGTATACTGCTCACTCTAAGCTGTTAAAGTATATTGCTCACTCTAAGTTGATATATCGAGGCCCGTAGGTTGATATAGTATACTATTCTCACCAACTGAGAATTTCACTATTTTTATCATTTTCAATAAAAATAATCGCGTGTGGGTACACAGTTGGCCTTAGCCAATATACAATATTTTCCCTTTTGAAAATCCCACTAATTCCAATAGTCCATAAACATATTTTTGGCGTTGTAAACCGACGCAGCGTATTTTCTAACTAATTGCCGAAATTATTAAATTTTGGGATAAATACCCCAAAATTACAATTCACACTCAATTTACACAATCCAACACTTAATTAAATATACCAATCATACCATTGCGATCATCATAAAATTCCAGTCACCGGCTATCCGAGTCTAATTTTTGAAAAATAATAATTAATTAAATAATTACCAAAATTAATTAATAAATACCAATAAATGCAACTTAGGCCGGAAAAGCCTAATTAAATACCGAAACGGGCCCAAAAAATTCCGAACCTATATAGATAAATACTATGACCTATCTACTTGCTCATTATACCACTCTTACCACCTAACATGCAACAAAGATTAACTAAATCACCAATCCATTCTAACCAACCACCTAATCCCTAATTAACTTAAACTAATCAACCCTTAAGCATAATTAACTCCATAAGCAGAGTTTAGTGAGTAAACTCACTGGTTTTGAATTTCGATGAGTTCACGAGGACAACGAAACGGAGGTGAGTGATAAACTCCGAAGCGGGGGCACCTTTCGAGGCTCGGAAGCGGTCTAAAGTGGGCTAAACAGTGCACGGTTGACCCAAGGGCTTCGGTTCTGGATGGTGGGCCAAGAGAGCTGCTCAAGCTCGACTTGGGCTGGAAATGGCGAAAGTAGCTAGCGAACGAGCTACAGAAGGTCGGGCGGAGGCAGACAGCGACGTATGGCGACTCAGGCAGCGGGAACGACTTGCAACAGTGGCTAGACAGGCTTGAGGGGCTGGCTAGACATGGAAAGAGGCAGAGCGGTCATGCGGGCTGGCGTGACACGCGATGGGCGAGCGATAGCAAGTGACGGTGCTGGACAACTCGAATGGACATTGACGGGCAAGGGGAGGCTGCTGGCTCGATTTTTTCTGCGCTTTCAGAGCTCAAAGACCTCTCTAATGGAGGAAGCAGCCGGTTGAAAGAGAAGAGGGAGACAACTCCTTGGAGGGACCCTCTTGGCTTCTACTTATCCCTTTGTCCCCTTGGCCATGCCCCACCACAATTGGTAGACCACTCAGCCAATTTTGTGCATTCAATTCTCCCTAGAACAAGTCTTAAGAGGTCCAAAAGGTTGGGGACCATGGGACCCACGAATTTTGAAGCATCCCCCTCCAAATTGAACCAAACCTTACTCAATTGAAGCCAAATTCGATCCTATAAAATCCACCAAGGTGTCCACGATCAAATTGACATTTTTCCTCGCTAATAGAGCCAACTTGCATTCCAAGAACGCAATAAAAAATGGTCCTCTAAATTTTTTGGACAAAAACGGCCCTATATTGACTTTTTGCCAAAAATCTCGGTTTGCAAAAAAATCTTCGGAAGATGAGTCGCGTTCCTAAAATGACTCGTGACATGACAAAACTTTCAATTTCTAAAATTGGATTCAAATTCATGGTTAATTTCAATCTAGCGCGATTTTAGCGTGATTTAGCTTACCATGTAGCTTTTAGAAATTTTTGGTGCACTTGACCCGTGATCGATTTTTTTCGAGCCACAATATATCTCTTCGACACATTGGCAAATCTCAATGGTCGTGAAAATCTCGAGGTTTCTATTATGGACATAGGGTACCAAAATGACAGAAAATTTAGTCTAGCATCGATCGACGAAAATTTTGCAATTTGGTGGAATCACCCACATTTAGCCACACATCTCAGTCGAACCAACCTATCTCTGATCTCTAATCAATTTTTAACTATGCCGTAATAGTCTCTGCAGATGAGCACGATCGAGTAGTCGATTCCTGGTCGAATTCTCAAATTTATTGCATTAAAATCCTTTAATGGCTTCCCTCGAATGGACCTAGACTTAGAACCAGGGAGGACAAAGTCAATTTTCTGCAGGTATGCCTTCCCACAGTGGGCGAACAGCTCCCGTTCAAGCCCTTCAAGGACAGCCTTTTTGCAGAAAACCACTCAGCTCTTTAGTTCAGAGCCTAGAGACACTCAAAGATGCCAGGATGGAAACGTTTTTAACCTACCCGAGCTGCATTTCTTAGAGGATCCTACCAGGCTGGAGAAGAAGAGGAGTTTAGAAAGCCATAGAGAGGTTTTTCACAAACCACACACTTTATTTCGGGGGATTCTGCCCAACACATTACACCCTCCTTACTTTATATAGACAATAAGAGGTCACAAACGTACAAGGACCATGCATATGGGTCCTGGAACAAACAAAGGCACCAGAAACTTCCGGGAGGGAATTATTCGCATACTATGAACAGTGACTGTACTGTGAACAGTACTTTCCCTAGCATAATGCTACAGTAAAAGTGAACAGTAGCTTGCTACAGTGAAATTGTACGGACTCAGCGATCTCGTCCGTCACGAGCATTGTAGTCATAGTCGGAGTCATCCGAGTTGTGTACTGTCGCTAGGCAATGTTCATCATACTTTTGTTCAAGGGCTTCAAGGTCTTTTGGTGATAGAATCTGGTTGAGCTAATGAGATGTGGATGCGAAGGCTTCCTCATATACCCAGTGAGATGCTTCTTCTTCGGCCTAGTTTGTGTCATCTTTTGTAGTGTCGACAGGAATGCTTGGCTGAGGCCAATAGGGCTGTGCATAAAAGGACGTGTTCATGCTTTGATATAAGGTTGAAGGTCTTGGATCATAGGGATCTTGGGAAAGAGGACCTCCCCAACGTGCATAGGGGTCTTGAGTAGATTGGACAATGTCGTATGTACTTGTCATTTCATGATCTTGGGATGATGCAGCCTGTCTGCATTGCCTAAGTACTTCCTTAGCTTCTAGTGCTAGGTCATAATGATCCCATGCAGTTGGTACATTATAATTCCATGCATCTTCAGAAATTGTCTTGTTTTCCTGACACAAAATTCCCTGGAGTTCTTGGTACTGGTGCTCACAACATCCAACTAGTCCTGGATAAGATTTATGAATTCGAGCTTCTCTGCTGTCCAAGTGAGGTTTATAAGATGTGGTTCCTATATCCTGTGGGGCATTGATAATGTTGCCATTATTTCTAAGAAAATGCCATGGACGTCGGAAAAACAAGATAGTGTGGACTTTAGGATTTGGTGTCATGGTTCTTAGTTCTTTCTCCAGAAGATATTTCCAGTGAGTGGGAGGATAAAACCAGTTGAGAAAGTCTAAGAGATTTTTGTCACTTTTTTTTTCAATGTTTCTTCCAAGTGAGAATATCCTGGTAAGGTTGGCAATGAATCTTCTGGTTAGCTATTAAGTACTTATTGGTTAAGTACCATAATAACGTCTTGAGCTAATCAGGGAAATCATCTTCCTTCCGAATAAGATGATGTATGAACGAGTAATCTGAATCTAATTCAAAAGGATAAAGAATCGAACCTCCATTAAATCTGAATAGATCTGTGTGGCACTGCCACATGAGGTTTTCCAGGTTTTCAGTGAGGCTATCATTCTAAATTTGTTCTACAATCTCTTGAGGATATTTCCAGCTTGGCAAATCTTTGATCTTTTCAATCTTGTATTTTACTCCATGATTGAGTATATGGAAAGCAGGCCTCTTGATGTACATGTTGATTTCGGCTGGTGCTTTTGGTCTTGACAAAAAGTCAGCAAGCACATTCTTCTTTCCAGGAATATGTTTGGTTTCAAAAGAATATTTCGAGAACCATTCAGCCCATCGAAGCAGTTGAGAATTTGGAATCTGCTTCTGTTTAAACTTGGTCATCTGAGGGAAAGATGCCATGTCTAATTCTACCAGGAAGTGATGGCCAATGAGATGGAATTCAAACTTTTTTATTTCATTATTCACTGCCAAGATTTCTTTAAAAGTGGAATGGTAATGCATTTCACCTTGAGAAAACTTTCCACTCTTATAAGCACAGAGGTGTCTCTTACCATCAATTTCTTCAAGCAGAATGGCTGCCCAGTATTCATCACTAGCATCAGTTTGAAGGATTCTCTTTCCTGTTGATGGTATTTGCAATGGTGGGAGATTCTGCATAATTTCCTTAAGTTTAACTATAGCTTTAGTTTGAGCTTTTCCCCAAGGTGGGGGATTCTTTTTCAACATGGATTGTAAAGGAATCAGAAGTTTTGCAATATTTTGGACAAAATCCCTAAGATAATTGATTATCCCAAGAAATTGTTGAATTTGCTTTATTGTAAAATTATCTTCAGAAAACTTCAATAATTCTTGAGCAATATGTGGCCCTGGGTAGTATGTACCTTTGTTTAGGTGCATACCAAGAAATTCAATCTCTGTCTAAGCAATATTCATCTTTCTTTGAGAAAGCATTATGCCATGCTTTTTCACGATTTCTGTGAACTGCTTGAGAAGTTGGCAATGAGACTGCTCGTCAAGGCTGTAAAGCAAAATATCGTCAATGTATACTGCTGCACTTGACAGGATTGGTTGGAAAATTCTACACATGGCCTTTTGGAAAAGGGATGGTGCTACTTTTAAGCCAAAAGGAAGAACTTTCCATTGGAAGTGCTGATTTGGGATACAAAACCCTGTTTTTGGTCTGTCTTCAGGATGAATGCCCAGTTGCCAAAATCCGGCTTTGAGGTCGAATTTGGAATAGATGTGGGCCTTGGATAGTCAAGTAAAAGGGGAATTTCTGGATGGTAAAGAGAATTTATCATCTTGAAGGAAAAGGTTAAGGGGTTGGTAATTGATTACCGGTCTCATTTTTCCTCTGTTCTGCTCAGCATGCTTGTTGACATAAAAGGATTCACAAGCCCATTGAGAATTGGAGATTTCAATAAGGCCTTGTTGCAATAGTTCTGAGCATTCCCTTTGAGCTAAAGCCAAATGTTCTTGCTTCATTCCCATATGACTCACCTTTGTTGGATTGATGTCTTCATTCTTTTTGAATGGAAGGCGGACAAAGAACTCTGGATTTTCCCATAGAGGATGAGAACATTTCTGGACGAATTCAAAATGGGATTCTGAGTAAGATTCCAATAATTTTGCATGATTGGATCTAATAGACTCATTTGAATGGAAAAGAGTCACTAGTTATTAACGAATTCAGAGAATTGGTCTTTATACTTACGAACTTTTCCAGGAATAATGCGAAGCTGTGAGATCTGAGTCATAATGTCCCTACCAATGATTAAATCTTTGTTGGGAAGACTTGATCCAAAGATTTTTGTGGTTAAGGAACACTGGGGGAAGAACTGGACAGTTATGGGGCGGTTGACATTCGTGGAGAAAGTATCTCCTAAGGCACAATTGAAATATCAGAAATAAGGAGTCCAGTATTCTTTAGGAAGAACTTTGGTGTCCAGAATTGAACAACTTGCTCCGGTATCAATGAGAGCAATAACAGTGATTGGTTTGGCAAAATTTGAGGTGAGGATTTTACAGGGAAATAGGGACAATGAGTTTGGCTTGAAAATATGTTAAGACTTGGTTTTGGAGATGTGGGTGATATGTGAAAAATATCTTCAGACTCCGAATCTGATCCAGTTTCACTAAAAGTGGGATAACATGGAATGACACAAAGAGTTTGTTCAGATAATTCTTCATCAGCAGAGAATAGTGATTCGATATCATCATTTTCAAGAGAAATATCTGTTTCATTCTCAATTTGATGTATCAAATGATGCTGATCTTTTCTAGCTTGGGGACAATTTTTGGCAAAATGTCCTTTCTAATTGCAGATGAAGCAGCAATTTGATTTTTTGTGGCCTGTGCGATCATTCCTTTTGTGTAGGTATCGCCATTTCTTCTTTCTTCGGAAGTTCTTGTGGCCATGTTTGGATTTCCTTAACCAGAACCTCTTGAAGTGCTTCTTTTTTCAGGAAGCTTTTCCACAAGTACCATCGCAGTCTTTCTTGGAACATTTGATTTTTAACTTCTGGCAAGAGCAGGCTGTTTCGAGTTCTTTGTCGTCTGTGATGTAGGTGCGGACAATCTGGCGCTTCAAGCACAATTCTTCAAGGCATAGATGGATTTCTTGCTGTATTTCTCCCAAAGGAATATCTTGTATTCTCCTCTGTCTTCCAAAAAAGAATCTTTCAACCATCTGGGATAGTTCTTTAGGGATGAAAGTCAGGAAAACATGCTTCAGAGTTGGATCGGCTCCAATCTGATAAAAAAGCTTAAACATTTCACAATAATGCTTTTGAAGAGAGCAACATTTTCTTTCGAAAAATTCTCTTCTTTTCATCTCTATGAGATCAGTGGGTTTTCCCACAAAGAAATGATATAAGAGAGTGATGGCATGGCTAAAACAGGTGACATTAGAAAATGAATCCGGTCTTGTTCTAACACTGATTTCCACCAAAGTTTGAGGCTTCTTGTGAACCTCGTGACAAAGTTGTAAAGGACATCATTCATATCATGATTGGTGATGAACTGAATATTCAACCAAGTATGAAATTCTTCGAGCCTTTCTGGCCATTTGTGATAGGGGATATCATCAATGGTGAAGAACTGTTTTGATGTCATGGTCACATTATGTCCAGGATTGTTTATCTGAACAATCTTTAGCTCAGAATAGTTTGATTCCATCTCCTGATCTAGAGGATCAGCCATGAATATTGATGAAGTTACTAGCGCAATAGGGAGGGAATCAACAGCAGGAATTGAGAAGGATGAAGAGGAAGAAAGGGATACTCAATTTGATTCAGTATCAAAGATGTTAGAAAAAGTTTGTTCAGCTGGAAATAGAATCTGATCATTTGGAATGGCAGGATCAGGCTGTTGGATAACAGGGTCAGGTTGTTGTTCTTGAGTACCCAAGTTCTTTAGAAAAGATTCTAGTGGATTGGATAACATCATTTGATCTAGCCTTTCTTTTATAACGATCGAACTTGATTCTGTAGGCATTTTCTCTTTTCCTCTGTCCTTCTGTAGTCGATTCAAGTCTTTGAGGCAATTTCTCATTTCTGTCATATTTGGTTCTTTTATGAAAGAATCTTCTGGGATGGCAGCAAAGATAGACATCTAGGGTGGAGGAGGCAAATACCTAGTTCTGACAATAGTTGCAAAAGGATCAAAAGGTCTGAACCTTCCTTCTTCAAGGAGTTGGATTTGCCTCTTGAGCTTTTCTATCTCCGGCTTTGGACTCTCAAGATGATGATACCCTAAATGTTGTCCTGATTCCAAGGCATTTAGCCTTTTTTGGAATTTAGAAACAATTTTCTTGGTGGTCTCATCATACTTTCGAAGATCTTGTTGTACATTCCCAATCTTGGAATCAATTGCTTTGAAAGTATTGTTTTGTGCTAACATAGTCTCTGATTGCTAATTTAGGACAGCTTCAACAACAAGAGTTCTTCTCTGTCTCCCATGTTCATCCACATCAGTGGGGGTAGGTATCTTAGGAACATGACAGTATTTGCCTTATGGATCAATGAAGTTCTATGGTGGGGAACTCAATGGAGTCAGTTATAGTGATCCTGCTACTGTGAAAAAATATGCTAGACGTGCCCAACTAGGTGAAATTTTTGAATTAGATCGTGCTACTTTGAAATCCGATGGTGTTTTTGTAGCAGTCCAAGGGGTTGGTTTACTTTTTGGACATGCTTCGTTTGCTCTGCTCTTCTTCTTCGGACACATTTGGCATGGTGCTAGAACCTTGTTCAGAGATGTTTTTGCTGGTATTGACCCCGATTATGAAGTAGGAAACGAGAGTTTGGAACTTTCACGGACAAGAGGAGGAAAGTCTGTATCATGAAACATAGCAATAGAAGAAGTTGATGGTGTTTCTGCTGGAACCTCAAGTGGGTAGGAGTGTTTCTTGGCCCACTTTAAGATTGGCTTATAAAACGGAGAGAGAGCTGGTTTTTTCTCAAGAGTGATCAGCTCTGAAAATAGCACTATAGGAGCATCGATAAAAGGCCCGATTTATCTAATTGAAAACATAATTGAAATTTCAAGATGTCACAATATATGCATGCATGCAATCAGGCCTTGAACTCAATCAATCAAGCAAATTAGTGAGCCGATATTGGATCACTTATTCAGTTATCATGCACCAAACACATCCACATGCTTTCTACAAAAGTGCATCAAAAGCTAAAAGATTCAAATGATGTTCAAAAATCATTTGAGAGATAATCAAACAATGGATTGTACAAAAAATTATTAACAACATGGCATAGTTCTATCATGGCTATGGAACATATTTAGCCACCAAGGCTATTTCGAGTGCATCAACGGGCACACTGATCAAGCTTAGTAGGCATCCTAAATATGGCCTAAACCTAGAGAATGTTAATGCCAAGTCAAAAACATAACTTGGAAATTTGAATATAGAGTTTAATGTGAAAACTCGAATGAAAGAGAGACATGATTCCGTTGTAACTATGAGGCACATTTAATTGCCAAGGCTAACTCGGGTGCATCAATGAGCACACTATCGAGCTTCACAGGCATTTTAAATATGACTCAAACTCAAACAAAATTCATGTCGAGCCACTATTCAAACCATGCTAAAGCATTTTTTAGAATGAAAGCTTCCCATGGGACATTATATGAATGAAAATTGAATTTGGATCAATCAAAATATGAGATTTCAGTTTTGCAAAGTTTGGGGGATTTGAAAGTTGTGGCAAAATGCTTTTTATTTTCTAAGAATTTTTTTATGAAGTTCAAAAAATGAGGATCAAAATTCATGAAGACAAGTAGTCTCAATTCAGCATGCAAACCATTCTAAAAAATTCCTAGAATGGAATTGCAGCAAAGAATCACAACAATGAACATTAAACAGGGCAATCAAGATCAAAGCAATTGGGTATGACCCATGATAATTGACCTTAACAAAATTACATTATGTCAACTACACAATAAAGAAAAACTTCCGTGGAGAAAGTTTCCCAAGATAAGCTACACATAAATTTATAAAAATCCAAGACCACCTAACAACGCCTCAGGAACAGAATATGACAGCAGGACATCATGAAAAATCAATGGCAATTTGACCTAATAAATGGCACCTAAAAATTCTGAAATTTCACCACAACCTAGACATGAGGATGGCAAATAAATTTTGTTAAGGACTCAACCTTAAAATCCTTACTGAAAATTGGCAAAAAAATGACAATGGATTTGGTTCAGTAGTGACAAAACAAGCATTCCAAATTTCAATCATGACAAATTTCAAAGCAAACTTTGCAAAGATAGAAAATGGGTTAAATGACAAGAAAATGAGACAAAATTAACTCCATTAAAAAACTCAAGATGTGTTATAAGAATTTTTAGAGACATCAAACTCAATTAATGTCAAATTCATGCTCAATTGATGGCAATTGCAAAAGTGTGCAAATAAGTTATAGGCATGGCAAAACATAATGCATCCTCACTAAACTACCTAAATGATGCATGAAAATTGTGACATTCAAACTTGATATGGAGCAAAATGCAACGAACAAGTTTGATTAAGATATCTAACACTAGATCAATGCACAAAAAATCACACAAATTCATGAACGTTAATAAGTAGCTTATCATTAACTCAAGGATCACCACAATCGGACCACCACAATAACTCAAGGACATTGAGGATCATCCAATGGAGGCTAGGGATGCTAGAAAGGATCAGATCAGCACCAATTGGTCGCTGGTTCACTGGTAAGGAGAATTGGGTCTAGTTGGTCCCGGTTTGAACCTCTAATCAAGAAATAGCCACCAAACCTCTTTCGATGGCTTTCCAATGGGGCCTCGACCACCAAAAGGTCAGAAACTTGTTTATGGACTGATTGGCGGTGCTCGGACGGCCAAAAAGAGGCACCAAACCACCGATCAAAGTTGCTAATCTCTCCCAACTCACCATCGGCTTGGACGCCAGTGAGGTGGATGTCACGCCCTAATCCTCGAGCACGCACCCATCCCTCATTGGTCAATTAAATAGCGACGTCCCAAGATGTATCGCCAACCCATTCATTTTAATATGCATGCGGAAGCATATAAATAATCCCCAGACAATAAAACAATGGGATAGGAAGGATAGGAAGGTAGGACTAAAATCTCAAACCTGAAAAACCAACACTTATATACATTGCAAACCATAGTGCAAATATATACAAGGTAAACTACCAAGCCAGGTCCTAATCAAACAAGTTCACAAAACCAAGTCTACAGACAGGAGTGGGATTTCAATCCTCATCTGGATCCTCCTCTAGGTCCTCCTCCGGGTCCTCCTCGACAATCTCACCTTCTTCCATGCTCTAGCTAGAGCCCACTACTGAGCACTCTAGAGAGTCAGGATCCTCGCCAAGCTTGAGATCCTTCGCATCAACCACCGACTCACCCTTGGGATCTGCTGTCCTCTTCTCGAACACTACCTCTAAAACATACAAAGGTACATCAAATTTTGATACAGGGCCCATCCTTCGTCCATCATTGTAATGGCGAAACCACGACCGATATTTGTGGGGCACTTTTTGGGGTTCACCCATATCAACCCAGATAGTGGATTCACCAGTACATATTCCAAGCCTTCAGGGTGATGGTATATCGGAATGTGATAATCTATCTCGGAGATTTCCTCCGATATACCAAAATGCTCGGGAGGAGGTGGAGGTACTGCCATCTATGGACCTTAAATGTTATCCCACAACGAGGTGAGATGACGTCTCAGCGAGTTTTACCCCTTAAGACTCGATTAGGAAGAAAATACGCTATAAGGGCTGCCTAAGCACAACATAGGTCGGTGGACTTACCTTGGCCTTAATCTCTTCCTGCAAGTTAGTTGAATCAATAAATACTGACAAATTATACCATCCAATCAAATTAGATAGAACCATCAATCAATCGACTTAATCGATTACATGTCACCACGACCTTCCCCTGGTCGGGTACATTCAATACTATTTATAAGGTCCTATTAATTCAGGACTGCTCACTTAAAGCTGAAAATATATAGTATAGTTCACCCAAAGCTGATAATATAGTATACTGTATATATATACACTTGCTCAAAGATGATAGATTATGGCCCTCAGGCCATCATAGTATATTATATATGCTCACCCAAAGCTGATAATATGGTATACTATTTATATGCTCGTCCAAAGCTGATAATATGTGCTCACCCAAAACTGATAAATTAGGGCCTCCAGGCCAATATAGTATGGGCACACGGTCGGCCTTAGCCAAAATACCATAATTTCACTTCCATAAATCCCACCATCTTATATAGTCCACCAAAATATTTTTGGCGTTGTAAATCGACGCTCGGTTATTTTCCAATCAATTACTAAAATTAATTAATTTAGGAATAAAATCATAAAATCACAATTAAATTAATTTAGCACAAATTAGAGCTCAAATAAATAAACAAATTGCACCATAACAACCAGCATAAAATTTCGGTCACCCAGTTATCCCGGTTTAATTTCTAGAATATAATTAAATAATTAAGAAAATATTAAATAAATGCCAATAAATCCAACTTAGGCCTGTAATGCCTAATTGGATGCCGAAATGGACTTGAAAAATTCTCGAGACTCGTTAAATAAATACTAGAGTCTATTTACTCACTAATTGCCCTAACTATCCACCTAACATGCATTGACAATTAATTAAATTCACTAATCTAATATAATCTAATCACCTAATTTCCATCTTAGCCTAAACTAAACAACCCCTAAGCATGATTAACCTATTAAGCGAGGATTAATGAGTTAAACTCACTTGCTCGGCGATCCAGTCGGTGTAAAACGACGGGGACACAACGGGGCTCACTTCTCTCCAAAGCAGGCCTAACTTTTGGGGTCGGGATCGACCTCAAAAAGGGCCAAACCTTTGTTGCAAACCCACTGGTTTTGTTCTCTATTCTTGGCTGAAATAGAGGAAAACAAAGGCTAGTTAAGGTGAGCAGGGACCGAGGAAGGTGGAAGGGGTCAAACCGGACCTAGGCGGGGCTTCACGATGGTCAGAGATGGACTGAACGGCTTTGACTAAGCCTCACGGTGCTGGACGGCAAGGCTAGATGGCGGATGTGGCATCCCGGAAATTCAAAGCCAAGCCTTAAGGTGTGTTAAATGTCTTTAATTAGGTGATAGAATTTTATGGCTTATGCTTTAGCCAATTTGTCTTTTAATTTGATGAATTTTGCTTGTGTTGTGGAAATTTAAATTTAAATGCTTGGCCATATGATTTAAATTTCAATAATTAAAAATATTCCAAGACTTTGGCCAAGATGGAAATTGGAATTCAAAAATATTATAGAAGAAATTTCAAAAAAAAAAAAAAAAAGGAAAAAGGGATCGAAAATTCGAATGGGCCTTGGGCCCATTAGCCTAAAGCTTGGTGGGCCAAGCTAGTCGGCCCATTAGGGCCCAATAGGTGGCTGTCGACCAGCCCAAAGTGAGTGGCCGGTTGGGCCTAAGCCCAAGCCCAATTAATTCAAAAACAAAAATTACAAGTGGCCAAAGGAAGAGCATGCATTGGTTGGTCATTAGGTGGATCAATCATTGCAAATGATGGGATTAAGGGATATAAAAAGAGAGAGAGAAGAGGAGTGGCCGGTTCCTCTAGCTCCATTCGGCCGAGAGAAGTGAGAGGGAGAGAGAGATTTCGAGAGAAAGGGAGGGAGAGACCGAGAGAGAGGAGGTGGAGCCGAGAGTTGCCGCCGCCCGTCCGCCGTACGTCCGCCTAGTCCGACCGCCGTACGCCGCCGTTCATCGCTGTTTGTTCATCTTGGAGGCAAGTGGGGTCCTTAACTTCTCTTGCATGTCTGTTTTGTTGGTTGCATGTTCGGTTTTAGGTGTGATTTGTGCGAAAAACCGAGGTAAGGGTTGGATGTGTGCAAGCTATGTGACTGTTTTCGTTCGGGTTTGTGGTAGTCAGTACCTTATTCGAGCTTGCATGTGTATTTGGAGTGTGATTTTGGCTTCGGTGTCTTCATGAAAGTTGAAGCTAACATCTTGTAGTATTGCATACTCGAATTTTATGGAAAACGATGGTGATATGAGGGGTCAAAAGCTCTATTATACGGAGACCTCAGATCTGCGAAATCTTCACTGACCTTTTTGTTGATTTCTTGGTTGCATGTTGATTTCTGTTGGAGATATCACCTTGTTGTCTTCATGAAAGTGTAGGTAACATCCTAAACTACAACATACTCAAATTTTAAGAGAAACAAATGAGTATAGCCTAGTGAATCGGCTAGATCTTTGAGACGGTTGGTTCTGTTGAAGTATACCGAGACACCCGAGACTTCAAGGACTTAAAAGAGGATCATACTTTGGTTATTTAACCTAGATCTCTTCATGAAACTTGTAAAGGACACATTGATACATAACATACTCGAATTTCAGAGGAAACGAAAGGGATTAGATGGGTCAAACCTAAGTTTTTCGGTGATATGTACTCTGGACGAAACGGTAGAGGTTCCAGAAGCGTCGTGGAGTTGTATAAATTAATCTATGAAGAATTTGGCTTAGAGTTCTGCATGAAAAATGCACGAAAATGTGTTGGCTATCACCCTGTAAAATTTCGTAATTTTTGGAGGCTATATGAGTATTTTAATCGAATTTATTTGTAAACTGTGCAATCTGGCCATGTTCCGAATGTTATGTGCTATTTTGTGGAAAATTGGGAAATTATGTAAAATTCAAATTGGCCATGAATTTTGCATGAAATTGTGATTATAATTGTTTGTTTAATGATTGTTTGAATATTATGATTTTGGGAAAATCATAAATATTGAATGAAATATTTATTTATAAAAATATAATAATAAATAATAAAATAATGATATAATAATAATATAATTAAATAATAATAATTAAATAAAAGTGGATTATTTTATTGGCCATGTACTCCATTGAATTTATGATGCATTGTTATATGACATTGGTGTATGTATGATCATGAATTGTGATGCATGTGTGTGAATCATATGCCATGTAATAATAAGATTAAAAGGATGGTGAATGTGGAAGTGGTATGTGAGTAAGAGGTTGTGGCGGAGGATGATGTCTGGTGGCCTAGTGGCATAATTCTAGAGGTTCCCCGGGAGTTTCAGGATGCCCGGAATGTGGGGGCCGGAAGCCCCATCGGAGGTTTTCGCCCGAAGGGAGTGACTCGCGATGCCAGGATTGGGGTGCGAGATCCCCGGCTAGAAGGGTAAAGGCCGGAAGCCCTGTCGGAGGTTTCTGCCCGAAGGGAATGCCTCGTGATGCTAGTTGAGATGCGAGATGCCCGGAATGTGGGGGGCCGGAAGCCCAGTGGCCATGAGATGGCTGGAATGCTGGGATCCCTGTCGGAGGTTTCTGCCCGAAGGGATGATGATGGTGAATTTGATGATTTGAGAAAAGATAATGTGGGATCAATTGATAAGTAAAAAGTGGCTAATGATGATATGATGTGATATGCATGGTGATGCATGGTTAGTAATGATGATGATGTGATATGCATGGTGATGCATAGTTAGTAATGATATGATGATGTGATATGCATGGTGATGCATAGTTAATGATGATATGATGATGTGACATGCATGGTGATGCATGGCTAATGATGATATGATGTGATATGCATGGTGATGCATGGTTAGTAATGATATGATGATGTGATATGCATGGTGATGCATGGTTAGTAATGATGATGATGTGATATGCATGGTGATGTATGGCTAATGATGATATGATGATGTGACATGCATGGTGATGCATGGCTAATGATGATATGATGTGATATGCATGGTGATGCATGGTTAGTAATGATATGATGATGTGATATGCATGGTGATGTATGGTTAATGATGATATGATGATGGTATGAGATGCGTGATGATGCATGAATACGCTTGACATCAAAAAGGTAAGCAATGCCTGCATCGTATGATGGTATGCATGGTGCATTGAGTTGTTATTGGATTTCCCTATCTGCTGAGTGGTTGTACTCACCCCTTTTTGGGGATAACATTTCAGATTAGTAGTATGCCGCTACCTGCTGTTTCGCGTGGGGTATTTTACGGTCTACCGTCTGATGTTGAGGTGGAGTGTACGGAGATAGATTGTCCCTCTGTGCCCGGATTGACGTTTATCCGAGTGCGATGCTTAGTGATGTATGATATCGGCCTGGCTGGGGGCCCTGTCATACAAGAGTTCATTTCTGTGCACGTTCGACGGGATGGAGCTATGCGAGGGATGCTGCCGCCGCCGCCACCACCACCTGATGCACCGGGTTGGGTGTGAGACCTGCGCGCGATGAGTAGGAGCTTGATCTCTTTTTGGTGTAGATAGTCGACGCTTCGATGGGAGGTTTTTGTGCACGTATGATGTTAGGGGTCGAGGTTTCTTTTTGAGATTTTAGGTAGGACATGGCAGAGTCCTAACCTTTCTTGTTTTTGTACCGACCCGAAGGAAACCCCATCTCGCTATATGTATGTATGTAAGCAAAGCGTCAACATTATTTATAAAATCGTGCTGTTAGTTGGTGTGTATTTGTATCATGGGTTAGAAGGGAGATAGATGACGATGTGAATTTTGCTTCCGCTATGAGTCGCGCATGGGACCGCTTTAAAAAAAAAAAAAATGCCTGTAATCTGGCAAGGCTTAATTTAGCGAAGAGATAGAGATGGCAAAAGATGTAACATCGGCACTGTTAACGACCTGCGAAGGGTTCGGGGTGTTACAGCGAAACAGGAGGCTGAAGTGGCAAGGACGCGCGGTGAGGCGCGGGGTAATGGCAACACACGTGCAAAGCGGG
The DNA here is from genome assembly GCA_014182375.1 of Eucalyptus virginea. NCBI lineage: Eukaryota > Viridiplantae > Streptophyta > Magnoliopsida > Myrtales > Myrtaceae > Eucalyptus > Eucalyptus virginea. The sequence goes on along the minus strand of CM024524.1, from coordinate 24,640,243 downwards.
AACGGCGGATAGTGATCGGATGAGCTTCAGCTGGTCTTCGGGGCTCCTCCGCTAGCTTCTGCTAGTTGCTGGATTCTCGAGCAGCAAGAGAGGAGGGGAATGGAGGTGGTTGACGGTGGCTAAGGAGGGAGAGAAAGAGAGATGGGGGACAAGGGGTCCATCAATGGCTTATTTTCTTCCACAGTGGTCTCCTTGACCATTCCTCCACCACCAGTTGGCTACTTGGCCTCAAATCAGCCACAAAGGCTCGCTTCTAGAAGCTCGAGATAGTTCAAAAGTCGTGGGTGGTGGGGGCACACGAATTTGGCTCGGTTTTCTTTTAATTGGACACTTATTCTTGCTTGATTCAACACAATTCGGCCTCAATAAATTCAATCGACACCTCTCCGATCAAATTGGTATTTTTCCTCACCAATTGATTCCACTTGTTTCCTAATTTCGTGATTAAAAATGGTCCCTGACTTTTTCTGGACAAAAACGGCTGTAGACGACTTTTTCCCAAAAAGTCTCGATTTGCAGAAAAATCTTCTGAGACTGAGTCGATGTTTCTAAAACGATTTGTAACATAACAAAACTTTAAATTTCTAAAATCGGACTCAAATTCATGGTTAATTTTCAGTTTGGTGCATTTTTAGCGTAACCTAAGCTACCGGGTAGTTTTCAGAAATTTTTAGTACAAATGACTTGTGGTCGATTTTCTTCGAGCCACAATGAACCCACTCGACGCATCGGCGACTCTCGGTTGTCGTGAAAATCTTGAGGATTCAAATACAGACATAGGATACAAAAACGATAGAAAAATCAGTCCAGTACCGATCGATAAGAATTTTCCAAATTAGTGGGTCACCCACATTTAGCCACACATCTCAGTCGAACCGACCTATCTCTAATCACTTATCGACTTTTAATTATACCGTAATGGCCTTTAAAGATAAGCACGGTCGAATAGCCGATTTCTGGTCAAATTCTCAAGTCTATTGCATTAAAATTCCTTAATGGCTTCCCTGGATAGTCTAGTTATCTCAAGAGTGATTAGCTCTGAGAACAGCCCTATAGGCGTGTTGATGAAATGCCCGATTTATTTAATAGAAAACAGGATTAAAAATATGGGATGTCATAGTGGATCACAAAAAAAAGAGGCTAGACGGGAGGCTCTAGCCATCCTTGAAGCATTGAACGACCATGACTTAAAAAGAAGGAGGCTGGGGGAAGTTGGCAAGGGTGGAGCATTGCTGGTGGGGGCTCCGGCAAGCGATAAGAGGTAGGCGAGTGGTGATAGCAATGGGGTGCAAAAGAGAGAGAGAGAGAGAGAGAGAGAGAGAGAAGACCTAATTATGGGCAATTTTGTAATTTCACAAAACTCAGGGGCATTTCAACAAAATATGGAAAATTTAAGGGCATGGTAGAGAAATACACTCGACGGGACGTTCATAGGTGGTGGTCAACCACTAAGAGTAGGCCGATGAAGGGCCGAATCAACCTCCTCCATTGGTGGCCAGTCGGACCGATTCACACTAGTTCAATTGATTCAACTAGTTTTTGGGTGGTTTGGTCTTGGCCCTCTAAATTTTATGCAATTTAGTCCTTTGAAAGGAAATCTTGTTTAATTTGAGGAAAAACAATCCAATTTAAAGAGAAATGATCTGATTTCGAAAAAATTAGGCCAACTAAATCATATAAAAGCAATCCGATAATTTTTTATGGGCCTAATTGCTTAATTAACATGACAAATATTGGACTTACCTCATGGGTACATGTGATTGGACTTTCTAGACTAAATTGGACAATTTCATGTAATTTATTACTCAAAATTGCAAATCAATTGAAATTGAATTTAATTAATATTGCAAGGCACCTCTTGGATTAATTGCCCATTCTTAGGGTAACTCATAGCATCCAAATCGACCTTGTATTAATGGCATGGCTTTAACGCTAAAATTGAATTGAGATATAATGGTGAAATTGGGCCTTAATTATCAAAACTAAATCTTAATCTTAAAAGAGTCAACTTAAATTTCATCAATTGGAGTTCATTAGCTTTGTTTTCCTATGCTCAAGAAGGCTAAATTCCTTAAATTGATAAGCTCTCGAATGAATTTCCTAAAATAGACCCCAGATTCAAACTTATCTAATTAAAATGAGTGGAATGGAAGTGCCTGTTTACAAATAAGGTAAAATTGATTTGGACCCTCTAATTAAGGCTAAAAATGACAATCCACATTTTGACACAACCGATCTTGAAATTGATTGAACGAGTGAATGGGTAATGATCCTTAGATCAAATGTCATAAAATGAACTAAGCATAATTATGAATAGAACGAAAGCAATTTTATTTTTGTCTGATTTTGGACCTAAAAACAAAAAATTCGGAAAAGAAGGTTTTTAATCAATTTTCGTAAATTTTTTTATACTAAAGTCAAATTGAAGAAAAAACAAGATAATTTGTGAATTTTTGTGTTTTCCAATTTTTTTGTTCAAAAATTTGATCAAAAAACAACATTTTAATCGACTCTTCCTAAAAGGTTAATTTTTTGGTCAAATCTTTAAAATTTTTGAAAATTAATTCAACTAAAGTGAAATTAGAACTGTTTAGAATCTTTTTGTGCAAAAAGTCAACTTTTGACCTGGGTTGACTTTTTTGTTAACCCTTTGACCAAAAAGTCAACTCAAAAGTTAATCATTTAACTTTTCGAATTTTCGATGAAAATGAATGGGAAATTATTTAATAATGACAAAATAAAAAAAATGGAACTTTTGTTCAGGAAACGGGCTCCATCATGAGTGAAAACCCTAATCTCGAGTTTTCTACCTTTATTGACACGTCAATTAAAAATCAGGTGTCAACAAACGTAAATTATACACACCCTTTAAAAAACCATTGGTAAAAGGAATCATGTTTCCAATATTTACCAAACTTATATATACATTGGGTGGCGGGTTATACATCGAAAGGAAGGACCTAAACTAGGAGAAATCAAAAAGGTGCCTATCTCCCTAAACCCTGCTAAAGCAAGTTCCTCGTCAGCACATACGTCCCTTCATCTAGCCATTCCGACTCCACGATCCCGCGCCCCAAAAAGTTCTGATTGTGTCAAAGCACATACATGACCCTTCTGCACTCTATCCTACTCCAACTCTTAACCCACCACATCATTCCCACCACCACCTGCACCAGGAGTGTCGGACCAAAATTGGTCCCAACAGCGACCGTCCACTGGTACAAATATAGCAACAATATAGTAGGTAATCAAATCAAGTTGTCCTATATATAATCGTAAGACAAATGAGTAACAAACAAACACCGTGCCTGGAAAGTCTGAGTCTATGAACTCGTGGTGGTTGCCCTCTTAACACATTGGGTGCTCCATAATGAGAGATGGGGGATGTAGGGGACGGTGGCATAGCTATCAATATGAAAAATAACAACAGAAGTGAGTTAACACTCAACGAGAGAAACGGTAAGCTCATAAACTACTCGATCTAGTTGACACTTAATTCCTAGGACACAACTAATATCCAAGCAAGTAAGCACACAAGTATGAGCACATAACATACCTAGACCATTTACAATCACTAGAGTAGTGCCAACATACATTTAATGCAACACGCATCATACACAATCACATGGGTCACACCAATATGCAGTGGGTGAATCACACTTCACATTTATCATGCACAATATCATCGGGGTCCATCTCCATTTCATTGCTCAACCAATCTATGTAGGTAACTCATACAGTGAATTCCGATCCACTAACCGAGCATCCATGGTTCAGTACCGCAGACATCCCCTACTCCGGGACATCTGGTTGTTAACCCAGTCATTCGCCTTCAACATCCACTTCGGGTCATTGTGGAGCATCCAAGGACCATCGGCCTTGGGCATTATATTCAACTCACTGACCCAGGCGCACACTCAAACATAATATAAAACAAATTTCCAGATTCTGCTCACATTTTTAGTTCAAATTCCACAAACAAATGGCATTATATTGAAGCCAAACATACACCATTGGGTAGCCAAATGAATGCAGTTACCATTATCAGCAAGCCATAATTCGAGATTCCATCATCTTCCCATGGAATTCAGTAAAACTTTGACCAAAGGCAAAACCACCAGAATTGCATAGTTGTGGAAATTGAAACCAAAATCATGGTAAATGGACTTGATAAATTCTAAAATTTTAATATGTTATTAAGAAGATCTTAATGAACACTTTTCGCGGAGGGCACTAAGTCTAAATTTTTCTGTACAAAGAGCAGTAAACCAACAAATAAGACTCACGGACTGGTCTATTTTCCAAAATCAACACCCGCCAAGAAGAATACGTTCCAATGCCTAAAACTTCACCAATTGCTACAAAATTCTAATATGTTATGTCTCCTACAACTTTCATAAGGAAGTACGACCAGATTCAGTCCCAAAATTTTTGAAAAATCTAACACACTAGGGCCATCAATTTAATGATTCTGGCAAATTAATATCACTGAAAAATCATGCCTTTGTACCAACCATATCAATCTAGAAAAATCCAAAATAAATATACATCGTAGATCATGGCCTTTTGCACCACCTTCATGAAGGAAGCTTCACCTAGATGCAAAACAATAAACTGTACAAAATCGACGAACCAGAAGGGTCTAGTGTCCACGGTTCTAGAAGAACAGTTTATAGTTCAACATTCCTTGCACTACAAAGATCCCATGAATTCATAGCTCAATCATACCACCACATTAGAGCTCACAAGGCACATACAACATATATTTTCAGTTATAGATCATGAAAAAACTCCTACAAGCTAAACACAAGCAACAAAACCGCATGCAATGCCATCCGCAATTTAAAACCGACATGCTTGTCTTTCTTTCCTTAAAACCACACCTTCACAGCATCTTAACATCTCTATTTTATTATCACGGCACAAATGCATGGCCACAAAAATAAGCAAACACCAATAACAACAACCAAGATTCCTATTCTACAAAACCAAGCCCTAAGATTATCGAAGGAAGTAGGAGAATGTTGTTTCTCCTTGCCTTAAAGTTCTTGTGCTTCGGTCTTCTCCTCCTAGGCTCACTGTGAGCTTAGGAAAGTCCTGAGCTTGCTGGTTGTCCTGGGTGAGAAGGAGGGAACGAGAACGAGAGAGAGAGAGAGAGAGAGACAGAGAGACAGAACAGACAGACAGACAGACAGACAGACAGACAGACAGACAGAGACAGAGAGATAGAGAGAGCTTGCAAGTGAGGAAGAAAGTGATATGGTGAAAGGGAGAGAGTGATTCGACGAAGATAGTGAGGGAAATGAGAGAGTGATGAGAAAAATGAGGGAGAAAGATGGGGGAGAGGGGTTGCCGACTTGAAGAAATAATTGAGGAGGTGATTTTGGCTTGTCCAAGACTCCTCTTGCATGAAAGGTAAGTGGTTAAGGGAAAATGGCTACATCACGGCCTTAATTTTAGGCTATTTAGCCTATTTTCCTTGATATTTCATTTTTGCATGTCCGTCTATTGGTCAATAGGGGTGACAAATTGAATTTAATGGCTAAATGTGTCTTAATTTCATATAAATAGGACCTAGGTGGCTGACCATATACATACCTATACATTAAAAGTTGAATTAGGTACTATAGTAAGACTTAGATGCATATAATAGTCATACAAGGCATGATTTACTTGCCTTGGTTCTTAAGTTTGTCCATTAAACTAAATCACCCATACTAATAAGATTCGTCATGACTTGTCACTTAGCCGGGCGAAATTCGGGGTGTTACATGTCCCTTAAGCCTTTGTGGTAAGCTTCGTCGATCCCAATCCTCATCCTTGGTTGGTGGCAATCATTTTCTATCCTTGCATTTGCATATCATCCTTCAACAACTATCCCATACACATCTTTTCCCATACAATAACCCTTAAAATTCCCTGTTCTCAGAATAACTTGCCCCAACATGCATCATGATGGTATCAAAGCTTAAGGTTGAACTCATTTTGAGTGATTCCTTCCGTCCTATTTCCTATATCATCTCTTATTTTAGTGAAAAAAAATGAATAATCTGGTTCCAAGAGACTTGACTTTGGAGCCAACACACAATGAAAGGCAAGATCGTGTAATACGGATTCTCCAGCAACAAATAGAGCGATTCCTCAATCTTCTAGAGGATTCGGCAAGACAAGAGTAACTAGCAAAGCATCCTAATAATCTTCACCAATGTGACGACTTGGATTCTCATCAAAGTTATAATGGTGATTCAAATTCCACTGGAGGCAACTCTAGCAATTTTGAATATTGAATCCGAAGAAGAAGAGGGAGGCATAAGGAGAATGATCGTGAAATCAAAGTGGAGGTGCCTGAATTTGAAGGTAGTCTCATTCCCGATGATTTTGTCGATTGGCTACACACAACTGAACATATTTTTTACTTCAAGTCCTATTCGGATGAGAAAAGATGTAAGGTTGTTGTCCTTAAATTGACAAAGTATGTTTTTTTATGGTGGGAGAATCTTAAACATTAATGAACCAAAGAAGGAAAAGACCGAATAAAATCTTTGGTAAAAACTCAAGAAGTTGATGAAAAAGAGGTTTTTGCCCTATAATTATAAACAAGACTTGGTCCTCAAACTCAATTCCCTAAAACAACAAGAGATGAGTATTAAGGAATACGTCAGGGAGTTTGAACAATTCAAAATGAGGTGCAAAGTTCCAAAGCAAACCATCGCTCATTTTCCTTAGCAGTATGAATTGGGAAATTGTTGATTTAGTTGAACTTCAAACCTTATTGGTCCTTTGAAGACGTATGTAAGTTGGCCACGAAAGTTGAGAAACAATTGAAGAACAGAAAAAGGTTTTCTTCCATAACCTAAACAAAAGGAGTATCATACGTTAAGGGTGCTTCCTCTAGCAAGGCCGAGAATACGTCAACCAAAGACAAAGGTAAGGAGAAGTTTGCCGAGCCATCTAAAGAAGTCCAAAAAAGGCCTAACGGTGATGAAACACGGGTTGAGAGAGCCATTAGCAAACAAAAGAATGTATTTGCTTCGCTCATGGTAGAGAAAAAGAGTGAGATAGAGCGACCTAACAATGCATTCATTGTTGAAAGAATTTGCAGATATGTTTCCAGAAGAATTATCACCTAGATTACCTCCCATAAGAGGTATTGAGTAAGGGTATAAGTGGTTCAGTTCGATTTGGTTTTTGACCAAATTGAACCGAACCAAACTGAACCGATAATGAAATTCACTGAACCAAATTGAAATCTTATCTTAATCGAAACTGAATCGAATTGAAATCCTAGCTCATTTCGGTTCGGAATGTTGATTTTTACTTTGTTTTTTATTTCATTTTTTTTAGTTAGGTGAAAAAATAAATTCAATATACCGCTATTACTTTTCCAAATGAAAACAATTTTGTAAATGCTACCACGTGAAAATAAATAAAATGCAATACTATATTCTGTAGCAATTCAATTACCTTAATATTAGCATTTTACTTAACTTTTTATCACTTTAAAAGACATCAAAATCCTTATTTTTTGCGTGAAATCCAATGTAACATATTAGGTGTATAATACATATAATAGATAATGAAGGCTTAAGGACACAACCCATGGTTGCGTACTTTGTATTATGAATTTGCATAATAAACTGGTGAAGAATTGATCTTGCATTTATCTCCGCAGATATAATTAGAAATATCAATGGTACCAATAAATGAGTTTTAATTACGAAAAAGATGAATGAATTTTACACTATATTAATTTACTAAGGGTTCCTTCGTTTCACGGAAGATAACTTCTAGAAAAACGTTTTCTAAATTTTCTGACGTTCATTTCACGGAAAATGAACTAATCAAGGAAAATGTTTTCCACTATTAAGAAAAAACACATTCAAATAAGGGAAAAGTGTTTTCCACTTTTGAAAAGTGAAAAACATTTTCCATAACTTCTTCGCCTCACTTTCTTTCACAAAACACACACACACACACACACACACACACACACACACACACACACACACACACACACACACACACACATATATATATTTAAATATCAAATTTTTAATTCTTTTTCTTTTTTCCTTTTCCTTTTCTTTTTCTTTTTCTTCTTTCTTGACCAGTTGTCGGCCACAGAAGAACCGATGACTGGCCATAGGCCAGCTCAAGCCTCGCCACAGGTCGGCGAGGCTTGAACAATGAGGTTGAGCCTTGCTAGCCGATGGTAAGGTTCCGCTTCACCTAATCTAGCGAAACCAAGCTCACCCGAGGCTGGGGAGCTGGGGTATCACCCGAGGTCACCAAAGCCTCATCAACCTTTGCCAACCTCAAGCAAGGCCTGATCCCCACCTAGCTTGCCAAATCTAGTGAGACCTGAGCTCACCGGCCTCAAGCAAGCTCGGTTTCACCAAATCAGGTGAGCTGCAAGTTCACCAGCCTCGGCAGAGCTCGGGCTTGCCCGGATCAATGAGCTGGGCTGGCTCAAGTCTCGTAAGAGGTTGCTAGAGTAGAGCTCATCGGATTTGGTGAGGCCAAAGCTCGCTAGCCTTGGGCAAGCTCGGCTTCACCAAATTAGGCTAGCCACGAGCTTACCGATCAACGCCTAGGTTAGTCGTTGGACAGCTAGCCATCACCTAGGTATGCAGCAGCAAAAGAAGGAAGGAGGAAGGAAAAGAAAAGAAAGACAAAAAGAAAAAAAGAATCAGTTTTTAAAAATAAAAAATAAAAAAAAAATTTTAAAAATCAATTTTTAAAAAATATATAAAAAGTAAAAATAGGATTTGGTTTGTGGAGACACTCATTTAAATTTATCAATTCAGTTCGGTTAACTGAACCAATAAAATCCAAATCGATTAAAAAAATTTTCGATATTATTGATATCGATTTTCGTCGACGCGGTAAAAGGTCAAAAAATTGAGATTTGAGTTTTCTATCCCAACAGAGCCTATTTCTCAGCCAAAAAGTATCATTTTTTGTTTATTCCTTTTGTGTTATTACTTTTAAGCAATCTCCAATTCAATTTTTAGAAAAACCCAAAAAGTCAATGGTTGACTTTCGAGTTGACTTTTTGGTCAATGCTTTAACCGAAAGTCAACCCCAAGTCAAAAATTTATTTTTTACCCAAAAGATGTCATTTAGCTTTAATTTCACTTTTCTCAAATTAATTTTTCAAAAATCCAAAGATTTGACTTAAAAATCAACATTTTAGAAAAAAAATCAATTAAAATGTTAACTTTTTGTTAAACCTTTTACCAAAAATTTAAAAAAAAAATTCACAAAATATTTCTTTTTAGTGTCACTTTGATTTGTGTGCCGAAAATTTTGCAAAATTCGATTAAGAACCTTGTTTTTTGAATTTTTCGATTTTAGTTTCTAAATCGACCACAAATAAAATTACTTTTATTTTAGTCATAATTAGGTGTGACTCCCTCTATGACATTTGGTCTAGAGACTATTATAATCTGTCAGTGCAGTCAATTTCTTAAATCACCTCATTGGAAGGCAAATAATTAGGGGGTCAAAATTAATCCTTCATGACTTACAAACGAACAATTATTTTCTACTCGTTTTTCTTAAGATAAGTCTAAATCCGAGGTCAATTTTGAGAAATTCACATTATAACTTTTCGATTTAAGGGATTTCACTCTCTTGAAAGCGAGAAAATTGAGCCATCAAGTTTCAATTGAAGAAATTTAAGTTGACTTATTCAAGATTAGGGTTCAATTACATGAATCTAGATCCAATTTAATATTAGACCCAATTCATTTTTTGCCTAAGTTTTGGTACCTCAATTCAAGATCAATTTAAATTCATGAGGAGATCCTACAGATGAGCAATTAGTTAAATAGGTCTATTACAACATTAATTGAATTGAATTTCAATTAATTTGCAATTTTTACCATAAAATTTCAAAATTGCTCATTTTAGCCCTTAAGGCTCATCTCAAGTACCCATGGTCCTTCTTTTTTGTGATAATTATTCGATTAAGTTAACAGAGGGTCTATAGATTACGTTTCTAAAGTTTAATTGGCTTAATTGGCTTAATTGAATTGAAATTGGACAATTTCTCCTCAAATCGTGCAAGTTTTCTCTTCAAGGGACCAATTGCATAAATTTTGAATCCATAAGAGCCAAAAATGCATGAACCAACTAGAACTAGCCAAAATCAGTCGGGAACCGATTAAGAACCAATAAAATCAAGGTGAACCGGTCTAACCAATCTAATTGGCTGCTGGCAAGGCAGGCCGGTTTGGCCCCTTGTCAGTTGGTTTCAAACCTCCGGTGATTGATTCCAGAATCCTCACCACGTCAATTTCACTCCTATGCCCTCAATTTCTCATAATTGTACAAATTAGCCCTCGAATTTCATAAATTTGCAATTTGACCCATAAATTAGGCTCTTAAGTAGAACTCTCATTTTGAACTCGAATTTTCGCAAATTAGACCTATCAGATCGATTGTCCAACACCTCTTAATGATGATTAAACCTTTAAAATTGTGATTTGGCCATTGGATCAATTTTTCAACGGTCAAATCGAACCAACGTCCGAGATTAACCGATTTGCAAGTAGTATCAATAGGATTTTTCCCTCTAAAATGAGGGGACGCATTTATGCTAGACTTCATATCAAAATCCAAAATAACTCCCCCCTGAGAATTTTCTTGCCCAATTCTCTCTATTCTTTTTCACATGGCCGACGTTCCTCCATTGGCTGTGCCTCCACGCTGGCGGCCACTTAGTTGGTACCATCACCGAACAACCCCTCTGGTTCACCTTCTCCTCTGTCCAAGCTCAGGCTGCCATGGAGCTAGAGCGGCCCGTACAACCACCTTCCCTCGTGACCTTGAAGACCGGCATCTTCATCGGCCTTGCTACTCGCCAGCTCAATCAACCAAACCGACCCCGGCCGGTGATCTTTGGAGGTTTCAATCACCTACAATCTCCTCTTAGGCATCTTCTCAACTGTCCAGTAGTTAGCATTCGATCAAGTGGTCACCGAAAGTCTTTCGGTGACCAAATCTTCCTTCTTTGCTTAAAATTGGTCTGAGTCGGACCAATTTCTTCAATCGCCTAAATCAGCAGTCATTGGCGATCCCTGAAGCTACTAATCACGTTCGATTAGCCTAGGGAGGTTTTCTAACCTCACCGTGGTCAGAGGCTAATCAATTGCTGCCAAATCTCCTCCAACGCTCAAAGACCGATCCAAGCTTGGACCGGTTTTATTTTCCAATTAAACTGCTAGTTCGACCAATCCATAGGCAGACCCAAGCATATTGATTCGTCTCTTGGGGGATAGATCGAAGTCTGAACAAGTTCCGTCGAGATCGATTCATCCGATCACGTCAAAAACCAAGGAAATCGCACAAAGGTTGGCTTTCTAAGCTTGAATCCAATGAAGTGAGGTTAGAATAGCTAACTTAGGCTAGGATTCACACTTAAGAATATATTAAATTGTTAGATAGGTTGTTGATAAACTATATCATTGATTTGCTTAGGTTGAATGTGAACTGATGATGACCTATGATTTTATTTTTTTTGTCGGTCCTACTCTACTCCTATTCTAACTCTCATGCTCAGACTTTTGCCTTGCCTCCTTGCAATGCGTGGGAATCGAAACCCATTCCTAAAACTAATTCATCCCCACCCCAACTGATGCGGGGCCATCCAACGTAGCTCCATCGACCAACTCAGAACCTTCAATGCTTATCCAAGCCAAGAAAGAAGTTGGGCATTATGTGCTTCGATGGATCATTTTGAATGAATAATGTTAATTACTTATCGGTACTTTGTGGTATATCGATGGGTATCAATGGGAGGCCATTTTAGATGTCTTGTATGACCAATTGATGAAGTTTCAGAAGGATTATTTTCTGGTCAAGGGAGGAGCTCGAATTTTGGGATGGCTAGAGGTTCACGAAAGCGGTTCAAGAATGTGGAAGGCCGAAGATTAAAGGGCATTTAGTTCGCGTGATAAAGGCTCTTTATTAAGTTCCTAGCTGTTTTTATTTTATAGCTCAAGAGTCGAACGTTTCAGTTCAGGGCATTTAGTTCCCGTGATAAAGGCTCTTTATTAAGTTCCTAGTAGTTTTTATTTTTATTTTATAGCTCAAGAGTCGTTTCAGTTCCTAGGTCATTAAAGTTTGTTTTTAATATTTCCTAAGGCTAAAAATCCTCTTATAAATAGGGGAAACTATCCAATGTAGGGGGATACGAATTTCATGAATAAGAATGGTGAGATTTCCTCAACTTGAGTGAATTCCTTTGGAGAGTGGATAACTCCTTTCGGTTTCTTTATCCTTGGAGCGTAGATCACTCCTTGGTGGTGAGCCAAGAAGCCCTTTATCCTTGGCTGGTGGAATCTTTAGGCCTTGGTGGTGAGCTTCTCCTATCCCGAAGTCCTTTATCCTTGGCTGGTGGAAGCTTTAGGCCTTGGTGGTGAGCTTCGTAGATCTCGATCCTCTTCTTCGGTTGGTGGCGTGGCCTTTATACCTTGGAAGGAAATCGTTCTATCTTTTCTTATTCCTTTTTGTTTCTTCACCGTATACTCCATACACTTAACCACAAAAATCCCCTCTGAAAAATCCGTTCTTGAATCACTCACCCCATCACGCATCACCAACCCTCCCTGAGAAGGTGGGGATTCAAACCTCACACCTCCCCCTTCCATGTTGGAAGGGTGGCTACTGAGATAAACCCAGCGGTTGACCTATGATTGATTATGTGATTTTAGTGCAAACCTCGAATCTCTATGACATGTTTGTTGTTTGGCCTAAAATGAGGCCTTAGATGGCCTTATTTCAACTCGAGGCCTTCTAGACTTAGAAAGTGTGTTCCGAGACCTTTGATTTGATGGGTTGCACAGCCTGAACAGCTATCATTTGACCCCCCAAAAATGCCTCGCAATTTGCTCAATTCCATAGTTAATGTGTTTTAGGTTCTGTTCTTAAATTTTTGATAAATTTATCTCTCACAAGTTCTGTTCTAAATTTTCTTGAGAATGTCTTATATTTTTTTCATATTTTTTGAAGAATTTTTAATAGGTCAAAACCGCTTAAATCTGAGTATATGTCAGTCTGCCGTGCACTAATTCGAGGCGTATTTAGACAAATTTGAGCATATAGATGAGCTTGTTTGACCTTAGGATCTTCATGAAGATTGAAATGCCATTTTCATCATGATTTGTGTGTTCATAATTAGGCTTTGATGTCTTAACAGAAAATGCTCGCCAATACGCATTCTATGTGATAAATTTTTCATTAGACTTTTGTAAATTCCTAGTTGACCTAAAATCGAACATCTTTTGTCAGGTTGAGTTTAGCTTAATGCCGTATCATGTGCATGTTTTCTCATGCATGCTTAGGTCTCTTAGAGACCAAATCTCATGTTGGTGACTCCTTAATTATTGAACTACGCCTTACAAGTGTCGTATGCATATGTGGTTCATCATGATTGAATGACATTTCGCATGTGAAAATTATGCCACAATTAGGCTAGTTGCACTTAAAAGTTTGCAAATATGACACTAACTTGTATGACATTTTCGCATGCTGATTTAGAGTTAGATGTTTATGTTAATCACTTGTCTCTTCCAATTCTAGGTCATGTATGATTTTCATTCCATTTGTGCATCACATAAATAATTTTAAGACTTAATAATGCATATTTGCATTCTAGTTTTTTAATGGTTGACGTGCACACTTTCACAAACCTCAACCTTAGAGCACCGAGTTGACCTCAATTGGGGTCGGGCCTTTCTAAGAAATCGTAAAGCACACCTAGACCTTTTAAATGCCATTGATTCCATGCACTTTCTTCATTGTTTGGCCCATTTTCCATTTTTCATAAGTTAGATTAGAATTCTGACCTAGGATTAAATTCGGATCCCTGTCTTTGCCCCTATTTAGATAGACATTTGCCATTTTTGTGCCAATTTTTTGGTAGGGATTCTTGTAGCACCCCGAACCCTTCGGCGGTCGCCACAAGCACCAATGTTACACCTTATTACCCTCTTTTACTTGCACTTAGAACAAAAGCGTCGTTATTCATAGGCATTTTTTTTTTAAAAGCGGTCCCAGCGCGACTCATTAGCGGAAGCAAAATATCACCATCTCTCCCCCTACCAATCATGATTACAAATACACACCACTAATCAACATGATTTTATAAACAAGCCACGACACCTTATTTACATATACTTTCAAGATGGGACTCCCTTTTGGGTCGATACATAACAAGGAAAAGCTAGGACTCTGCCATGTCCAGCCTAAAACCTCAAAAAGAACCCTCGACCCTCTAGATCACATGTGTACAACCCCCATCATAGGTGTCGGCTAACTATCCAAAAAGAAACACAGCCCCTACTCGTCATGCTCGGGCCTCACACCCAGTCCGGTGTGTCAGGCGGTGGCGGCGGCAGCATCCCTCTCATCACCCCATCGCGGCGAACGTGGACAGAGACAAACTCCTGAACGACCGGGCCCCCAGCCAGGCCTATGTCATACATGACAAAACAGCGCACACGTATGTAGGTGAGTCCAGGTACAGAAGGACAGCTGAACTCCTCACACTCTACCTCAACGTCGGACGGTAACCCGTAAAATGCACCCCGCGCGACGGCAGGAAGCGGCATACTGCTAATCTGAAATGTTGGTCCCCAAAGGGGTGAGTACAACCACTCAGCAGATAAGGAATCCAATAACAACTCAATGCATCGTACAAATCATACATGCATTGCAGGCGTTACTTACCTTGAAGCCATGCGCATACTATCATGCGTCATCATATCATGGTATCATACATGTCATCATCATCATGGCATCGTCATATCGTTCATGTCTAACCACATATCATCATCATCACTATCATCATCATGCATATCATCATGCATATCATACCATATCATATATGCATATCATCATGCATATCATACCATATCATATATCATTATCATCATGCATATCATTATGCATATCATCATGCATATCATACCATGGGTAATCATCATATCACATCACATATCATCATCATCATCATGCATATCATCATGCATATCATACCATGGGTGATCATCATATCACATCACATATCATCATCATCCTCATGCATATCATCATGCATATCATACCATGGGTGATCATCATATCACATCACATATCATCATCACTATCATGCATATCATCATGCATATCATACCATGGGTGATCATCATATCACATCACATATCATCATCATCATCATGCATATCATACCATGGGTTAATTTTCATCTTTATCTTTAAATTTGATCACCACATGACCCATTTCTCAAATCATCAATTTCATCATCCCCTCGGGCAAAGACCTCCGAGGCTTCCGGCATTCAACCATCCCAGGCCACCGGGCATCCGGCCCCCCACATTCCGGGCATCTCGCATCTCAACTAGCATCACGAGGCATTCCCTTCGGGCAGAAACCTCCGACAAGGCTTCCGGCATTTACACTCCCTGGCCGGGCATCCCGCACCCCAAATCCTGGCATCGCGAGGCATTCCCTTCGGGCAGAAACCTCCGACAGGGCTTCCGGCCCCCCACATTCCGGGCATCCTGAATCTCCCAGGGAAATCCGGCAATGTATCTCTATACATTCCGGGCATCATCCTCCACCACAACCATCTCCTCATTTACCATCATCCATGTTTACCAATTTCAATCTTAATTTAGCATGGCATATGACGTGACATCAAACAGATCATACTTGGCATAGGATTCACACATGCATCTCAATTCAATGTCATATATATATCAAGACTTTATCACACATGCCACATAAATAAATTAAATAGAATCTATGGCCAATAAAATAATCTATTTTATTTTATTTTATTTTATTTTATTATTTTTTTTAATTTAATATCTATAAATTCCCAAAATTATAAAAATTCAAGCAATTATTAAACAAAACAATAGGATGATAATTACATGCAAAATTCATGGCCAAATTGAATTTTTACAAAATCTCACAATTTTCACAAACATCCTATGATTCTCGGATGAAACCAGAATGCACGGTTTCGAAGAAATTCAATTAAAATATCCATATGGCATCCAAAAATTATGAAATTTTACTGGATTATAGCCAAGACATTTTCATATAACTTTCATGAAGACTTCCAAGCCAGATTCTTTCTAGATTATTTTCTACAGTCTCACGAAGCTTCTGGATCCAACATCGAAAACGTCCAGTATACACATCTCCGAAATATCGAGATTTCACCTACCTATTTTCTTTCGTTTTCTCTGAAATTTAGATATGTTATACATCAAGGTGTCCTTTACCAGTTTCATGAAGAGATCTAAGTCAAGTAACCAGAATATAGTCATCATTTAGATCCTTGAAGTCTCGGGTGTCTCGGAATACATCACCAGAATCACCGTCTTCAAGATCTAGTCGATATACTAGGCTATACTTGTTCATTTCACTTAAAATTTGAGTATGTTGTAGTTTAAGATATCCCCTACAAATTTTATGAAGAAATCGAAGAGAAATTTTCAACACAAACCAACATGCAACCACGAATCCAGCAAGAGGTCAGTAAAAACTTTCCAGATCTGAGGTCTCCGTAGGATGAGACTTTAACCCCTCAAATCTCCATCATTTTCCACGAAATTTTAGTATGTTGTAGTTCAAGATGTTAGCTACAACTTTCATGAGAAATAGAAGCCAAAATCGGACTCTAAACACACATGCAAGCTCAAACAAGTTTC
This sequence comes from Eucalyptus virginea, assembly GCA_014182375.1. NCBI lineage: Eukaryota > Viridiplantae > Streptophyta > Magnoliopsida > Myrtales > Myrtaceae > Eucalyptus > Eucalyptus virginea. Next base: position 24,623,513 of record CM024524.1, on the reverse strand, counting down.
TGACTCACACGGTTCGAGCAAGAACAGTCATGCCATTCAAGAATAAGCCAACCATACCTCGGTTTTTCTCACTTAAACACCCAAAAATTTAACATGCAAACAACATACAAGCATGCAAGAGAAGCTAGAGGACTCCCACTTGGCTCTAGACCGGTCGGTCGACGGCGTAGGGCGGCGAACACGGCGGCACATGGCGGCTCCTCCTCCTTTCTCTCTCGGCCTCTCCCTCTGTTTCTCGAAATCTCTCTCTCTCTCTCTCACCCTCTCTCTCGGCCGAATGGGAAATCCGGTCACCTTCTCTCTCTCTTCCCTCTTATACCCCCAAATCCTCATGATTAACAATCATTACTTGCCTTAACCATGGCCAATGCATGGCCTTCTTCCTAAGCCAATACATGAGAGTCTAGTGCCACTTGTCCTATTGGATTTTTGAATTTGGGCTTGGGCTTCTTGTGGCCGGTCGACCACCTCCTCTTGGGCCTCTATTGGGCCGGCCAACTTGGCCCATTAAAAGCTTAGGCCAATGGGCCTAAGGCCCATCCTAAAAATTGACTTTTCTTTTCTTCTTTTTTTTTTGAATTCCTTTCTATAAATATTTTTAAATTTAAATTTTCATCTTGGCCAAAGTCTTGGGACATCTTGTTTATTGAATTTAATTTATAAAGTACATGGCCAAGCATAAATTATTAATCTATCAAATTTAAATTCTCACAAGCACATGCACAAATCATCTATTTAAAAGACTAATGGCTAAAGCATAAGCCATGGGAAATTTTATCACCTAATTAGAGACTTTAACACACCTTATGATTTGGCTTTGAATTTTGGGATGCCACAATTCTTGAGTTGGACCCTTAATAAGGTTTGTTTGTTATCCTGTTATCTGTGTTGTGGTAAAATTTCATGATTTTTAGACTTCATTTCATAGGGTAAATCTTGATTACAATGACTTGATGTCTTGCTGATTTAGCAATTTCCTGATGCATTGTTGCTTATTATTATATTTTTATAAAATCATGCTTAGCTCTTTTAAGAAAATTTTCTTCATGAAAGTTTTTATATATCATGTTATGCATTTTCTAGGTTAGATCATCAATAAGTACCACCCAATTTTTCTGACTTGCTGTGATTGGTCTGAAACTTTCTATTTAGGTTAGTTTGTGCATAGAATTAGGTCATGTTATCCTTATGAAATTTGTTTCAAATCTTTTAATTCTCATCGTCAAATGGTTTTCAATGAATTGATTTTTTAATTGCACTCTAATATGGCTTTGCTACATGTGGTGTTTCTGAAAGTGAACATTTAGAAATTCTTTTCAATACTTGATTTGACTGAGGAAAAATCTTGGTTTGGATCATATTTAACATGTTTGCAATGTCTGTGAGTCCATTTATGCGAGCCCCAGGCTAGCCTCGATAATTAAATGCATTCCATAGCCTAGATATTCCTTAGTCTAAAATGTCTTCAAATCTCTTTAAATTTTGATTTGACATTGTAATAATCATGTTTGGACTGTATTTAAAATGTATGTGATACCTATGAATACATTTATACGAGCCCCAAGCCAATTTTGTCAATCGAATGCTCTCCATAGCCAAGATATCACTTTATCTCAAAAACCTTACTTTCCATTATTGATGATTTCAAATCCATTTTTTGAAACATCACATGCATCACCCATGCATATAATCACATCATTCATTAGAAATGCTTATTCGTGATTAGCGCATGCCTTTGTAATAAGTGACCCGCCGATAGTTTACTCATTTGGTTGATTGATTGAGAAATAAGGTCCAAAAAGCCTACCTATGCGTTTAATTTGTGCCCATGCGTGTGAATTCTAGATGTATGTTAGGAGCGATGCATGATACTGAGGGAAAATCTTGGGAAGTCATTTAGAATGCCTTTTTAGGGAACTACAGGTGTTATTGACCATGCGAGAACACAAATGGTCAATAATGGCTGTAAGTCATCAAATGAATCAGGTAGGTGTCTAGAGGGACTTGCCATGAATTGTAAAAGCCGACCCCAAGGCCCAAATTTGGTTGATTTTAAACCTTACTTCACTTGATTAATTGATTCTTGACCTTATGTCGTGTTTTTTTATTGTTTCGACATGCATGATTGTTTATTTCCATTGTATGTACCTAGCTATAGTTTTTAAACTTGGTTTAGATTAGGATCCCGAAGACAAAGAGGATACGAAGACGGCGAAAGGTCGATATTCATCCCAACCGTAATTTTGAACCATTCATTCCCGACATATATATGTCAAGTCTCCTTATTTGTATAGAAACCCAACGAGTTAGAGGTTCCTTTCTTTTTCTTTTTTTTTTTATCTTTTTTCAAGTTGTATGATAAATTTACGCTTTCATTGGTTGTTAACTTACTATTTTGTAATTTCAATTCAATTGATTGCTTCCTATCATCTTTCTTGGAAATAGAATGGCATAAAAATGACCATTCATGCATGATCACTTAGTTTAGGATAAACGATCTTGAAAAAGTAAAAGAAACGCATGGACACTTTAGGTAAACATGACATACTGTTAGGTACCGAAAGGGTGCTAACGGATATATTAGCATAACCCAAGTCTTTGAACTTGGATATCTAGTTGCATAGGAATCGAGGGACCACTCTCGACCCTTGATTGGGTTTTCTAACTGACTCCCAAAAATGAGACTGGTGACAACTCCCCTATTATATATATATATGTTGTCTTCAACAACTAGATTGTTTAATAAACCCATTGTGAGAGGTATGAACCTTTGGAAAAGGTTCATGGTTATGATTTAACATACTAAAGATGGTGAAGCTATTAAAGATGAAGTGATGCCATCTTTGGTGGATGTACATCTTGAGAGGGTTACATGATCATAAAAATACCCTTAAACTCACATTTATGTTTGATTTCCTTTCAACCTTTAAATTGTCGATCAAGACGTGCCGTGATGTTAGGGTAGGGTCACAACACTTTTTGCTGTCATGCGAGACACAAGCTTGGGAGAGTTTGCAACTATAATCAAGTGAACTCACCAGATGTTCGCCCAGGGGGGTGAAGTGATGACACCTCTGTAAATAAGAACCGTGAGAGAGCTTTTGTGGTCAAGTATCCCTAAATCCGACATTTCCCTCCCTTCCTTTCCCAGAATGCTGGGTAGCGGAGAGATCGTGTCCCAACAAATATTATCTTAACCAAATGAAAACCAAACTTTTCATTTTCTGTTCGGCTCGATTTTCGGTTTAGCTTTTGACACCCCTAATATTGAGCATCACAGGTTTACTTCCTAGAGCTCCTTTACCAAACAAAGCTGCTTACCAATACTATTCAGAAGAAACAAAGGAGTTATAAAGACAAGTCACTAAACTTATCGAGCCTGGGGCTCATATAAATGGACTCACAGACATTGCAAACATTTTAAATATGATCCAAACCAAGATTTTTCCTTAGTCAAATCAAGTATTCAAAAGAATTTCTAAATGTTCACTTTCAGAAACACACCACATGTAGCAAAGCCATATTAGGGCGCAATTAAAAAATCAATTGATTGACAACCATTTGACGATGAGAATTAAAAGATTTGAAACAAATTTCATACGGATAACATGACCTAATTCCATACACAAACTAACCTAAATATCTAATTGAAAAAGCACAACAAAAAGCTTATAATAGAAAGTTCAGACCAATCACAGCAAGTCGGAAAAAGTGGGTGGTACTTATTGATGATCTAACCTAGAAAATGCATAACATGATATAGAACAACTTTCATGATTTAACATAAGGTATGAACCTTTGGAAAAGGTTCACGGTTATGATTTAACATACTCAAGATGGTGAAGCTATTAAAGATGAAAGGGATAAGTGTTCCAGAAGTCCTAAAACTTGTCACGAAAATGCATTTCAGTCCTAAAACTTGCAAAAAGTGCATTTAAGTCCTACAACTTGTCAAAATGTTTCAAATGAGTCCTAAAATCAATCTTAATGGAAAAAGCTGACGTGGCCCCCGTGTGGCTTTTTTTTTATCGTTTCTCTCTCCTCCGTTGCGAATAGTTTAAAAAAAAAAAAAAAAAAGCCATGCATGCAGAACGATGTCGTCTCCTCCTTTCTTCTTCACCATGACGTCGTCTGCCCCTCCGTTTGTATGTCTTCTTCACCGTTGTGTTCTCCCTCCCCTCTCCATCTCTACGTATTCTTTCACTTTCCGAGTGTCCCCTAAGCCCAAATCGAACTCGTCCAATCCCTAAGCCCCAAATCGAACTCATCTGAACCCTAAGCCCCAAATCGAACTCGTCCGAACCCTAAGCCCCAAATCGAATTCGTCCGAACCCTAAGCCCCAAATTTGATGATCTGTAGTTCTCTTGCGATTTGGGTCCTCATCGACCTCGAGTTCGACGCTTGTCGTGAGTTTGTGTTCTTTCCTTCCTTTAACGATTGCGAGTTTGTGTGAAGACCTCTTTGCGGGAGCCTAGAAATCTCAGCGGTGAAGCGATTGGTGTCGGGGACGACGACAGGGTCAGCGACGACGATGGTGACTCCTCCTCACGCAGGTATCGCTCTCTGCATTATAACATTTGGGTATCTCATGGTAATGCTACGATTTTTTTTGTTTTACAAAGGTGCTTTAATCTCTACATTATGTAAAACGATGTCAGTTGACGTCCTCATTTCTTCATTATTTGGAGTTCAGAGAGCTCGAGTTTGACACACATCAACTTTATGTTCTCTTCTTTGATGATTGCGAGTTCATGCAAAGACATGTCTTGTGGGCATCTCGGCGTCTCAGTGGCGGATCGAGCAGCATCGGGGACGGCGATGGTGACTCCTCATGTAGGTATCACTCTCTACATTACAGCATTTGGATATGTCATAGTAATATTACCATTTTTTTTTTGTTTTGGAAAGGCGTTTTACTCTACATTATAGCGACGTTTTACTCTCTACATTATGGTTGTTTTGCATTTTCCAATTCTTGCGATAAATTAGAACATTGCTGCAAATTAGAACATTACTCTCACTATTGATCATGTAGTTGCATTGTGGTTGTAAAGCGGATTATGCTAATTTGCTGTTTTTGTATTGATTGTTAGTCTTTTATAAAAATATCTTCAATTTAGAACTTGAACATTGTTTCAATAATTTGATGATTGAAAGTGCTCTGCTTTTTGTTTCTGTTCCCTTGTAGGTCCAATGGTCGAGAATAAAGTTTATGTCACTGTTCGCTATGGAGGTAAATTTAAAGTTGGCCCCCCATTGGAATACATAGGTGGAAGGGCTGATGTTGCTGAAATAAGTTTAAGTAAAAGTTCACTGTCTAGTATAATTGAAGCTATTGAGGCTTTGGGTATGTGTAGAATAGAGAAACTCTTTTACAGAATTCCTGGAAGTAAGACTCTTGTAGACGGAATAACTCTTAGGTATTTATGGGATAACTCTGATGTGATTGATCTATTTTATCATCATCTGTGCTCTGAAAATATTAAGCTATATGTTGAGCATGTTGATGATGAAAAGGCAGGAGCTGAGATGGGGGGTGTTGAGATGGAAACTGGATGTATGTCTAATGTGATTGGGAATACTGATGATGACGGGAGTCGGGCTGAAGTTGCCAATAGGGATCTAGATGAGGAAGAGGATGATGATGCACATAATTTGGTGGATATGGAACAGTCGAGTGATGATGATGACTTTGAACTAGTTGATGCAAGGAAAAAATTAATGGAAATTTCAGCAAAACATAGGCTCCAAATTTTAAATTATAGTGAGGCAGTTGGTACTTCCCAACCACCGATTGTGGATGAGGCTCAATCGTTAGATGATTCTGGGTACGAAACAGAGTATGCATATTCAGATGAGGAAGACAGTTTTTAATCAATTTTAAATGATGAGGGTGATGAAGAGGTTGATGTTATTTCAAGGAGGAGAAGTAGGTTCCCATCATATGATCAAAGTGGTACAAATCTAGAATTTATTGTTGGCATGACATTTGAGGATGCAACTAAGTTCAAGAATGCAATTTTGAAGTATTCTGTGGCTGAGCAAATAGCAATCAAATACACTAAGAACACAAAAAGCTTTGTAAGAGCTAGGTATGCCCAGAAAAATTGTAACTGGATGATCTATGGTGCTCTTGATAGCAAAACTGGTCATTTCATTTGAGAAGGTATATAAAGCAGCATATATGCAGTATCACTTTCGAGAATAAGAGAGTGTCTAGCACTTATTTAGCTAAGCACTTCATGATTCTCATTTCTGCAATGCCTAAAATCAAAGCACCTGAGTGAAAGAAATTAGTTAGAGAACAACTTGGAGTAAATGTCACTTTCAGTCAGTGTAGGAGAACAAAGCTGAAAGTATTGAAGGAACTGCAAGGCAATTACAAGAAGGAATATGCACAGATGTACAACTACTTGGGAGAGCTTTACACTGCAAGCCCTTCAAGCAATTTTAAATTGAAAGTTGAAAGGCCATTGCTTAATTCTCTACTAGTATTTGATAGGGCTTACATTTGCTTTGATGCTTGCAAGAAAGGCTTTTTCGCTGGATGTAGGAAGATCATTGGATTAGATGGATGTTTTTTGAGGGGTTTGATCAAGAGTGAGTTGTTATGTGCCATCGGAAGGGATGGCAACAATCAAATGTATCCAGTGGCATGAGTAGTGGTAAGAATCAAGAATAAAGACACATGGACTTGGTTTATCGAATTGTTGAAGTCAGACCTCGATATGTGTAATGGTGACGGATGGGCTTTAATAAATGATCAACAAAATGTATGCTTTTCTTTCTATTTTCATTTGTAAATTGATTGTGACATTACAATGCTTTTCTTTCTGTTTTCATATATATTTTATTTTTTTGGGTAATTGTCAGGGTCTCGTCCAATCTGTAGCTGAACTGTTGCCAAATGCAGAGCATAGGATGTGTGCAAGGCACATTTATTCCAACTGGGGTCAAAAGTACAAAGGAAAATAGTTGCTGAGGCAATTTTGGAGATGTGTCAAGAGCAATAATATGTCAAATTTCGAGATGCATGGACAGAGGTTGAAGGAACTAACTCGGGAAGGTCATGATGATCTTTGACACCGACATTAAATGTGATGTCGTTGATAATAATCTGAGTGAAGCTTTCAATGGCAGGTGTGCGGAAGCTAGGTGCAAGGCCATTGTGAGTATGCTGGAGGATATTAGAATCATGGTTATGAATAGAATGCATACTCAGAGGGATGGATGTGTTAGGTGAACTAGAAATTACGGTCCAAGGATTATGCGTAAGTTACATGAGAATACAACTGCTAGTAGGTATTGCCATTTGATATGGAATGGAAATGAAGGATATGATATTATAGAAGGTGGTGACAAATATGTTGTTGATTTGAATTTAAAAACTTGTTCTTGTAGAGCTTAGGAACTTAGTGGAATTCCATGTTGCCATGCCATTTGTGCAATACACCATAAGAGAAATGATCCGACTAACTATCTAGCTAAGTGCTTCAACAAGGAAAAGTATCTAAGTGCTTATCAATTCATGATGCCTACAATGAGAGGACAAAATTTTTGGAATAAAGCCAATAAAGAAGCTCCTCAACCCCCACCAATGAAGAACATGCCTAGTAGGCCAAAAAGGAGTAGAAGAAAGCAATCGATTGAGCTTGTAAGAGGTGATAGAATGACTAAAGAGGGTAAGCAAATAACTTGTTCTGCTTGCAAATAAATTGGACATAACTGCAAGGGATGTCCTTTAAAAAAGGTATTTCCTCAACTAACTGATCATCTTAATGCTGGGCATGTCACTTTAACATGTTGTTAATCAATACTTAATATGTGCTTCTCAAGCCAATGCTGGGGCCAATGTATGTATATCCAATGCTCGAGCCAATGTACGTACATCCAATGCTCGGGTCAATGTATGTACATCTAGTGCTCATGCCAATACAAGTACAGCTGAAGCTCATGCTCAATCTCAGGCTAATTCCACTAGTCCAAGGCTCGGAAAAAGACAAGTAAGTTGTCATCTAACCATTATTGTAAGTTTTATATATCAAGGTTCCAATTTAGTAATTATGAATATATATTCAAGCTAAAGCTAAAGCAATGACAAGCATAGTTGAAGGAGGATCCGAAAGCCATGCCAATGCTTCTGCAAATGCCAATTCAATAGGAGACAATAGTGGGCATGTTAATGCTTTTGCTCAAGCTAGTGCAAATGTAAGAGAATGTAGTGCCACTGCTTCTGCTCATGCTAGTGATGATGTTAGACGATGTAGTGGTGAGGCCAATGCTTTTGGTGAAGTTCGTTCGGATCAAGGGGAAGGCAGTGCACCGGCCAATATAATGGCTAAGCATAGACGTGAAAAAATTCCGGTGAGTAATACCTCAATCCCCAAGTATACATGTATTGTGACTACGTTCTCATGTTGAATGAACTTTTTATTATTTCAGTTTAAAAGACCTGCCATTAAAAATTACATGATACAGAGAGAATCACAAGCCAAGAGGATGAAAATGGTAGGGTTGGGTGTTGACACAAATCCTATGACAAACCTTCATATTCGCAAGGTGAGTAATATTTTAAAAAATTTATAATAGCAATTGCTTATCTCCTTAAGCTAAAAAGATGCTCATTCTTATATAGCCTAATACAATTGGTGCAATAATTGTTAACCTACCGGACAAAGGGGTAGTTTTAAGAGCTACGTCAACAGCAAAGGTGCATTCCCAAGTCAGTGCACAACCTCAGTCATATCATGTATCAGCAGCTCCTCGAAAACAAATTGCGGTGACGTCGAAGCCACTATTACAACCTAAGGCCACTTCCCAACGTCAATCATATCATGCAACAGTAGCTCCTCCAAAGCACGTTGCAATGAAGCCAACGGCATTATCACAACCTCAGGCCAGTTCTCAAGCTCAATCATCTCAAGCTACAATAGTTCAGAAGCATCTTGGTTTAAAGCGAAAGGCACCATCACAACCCCAGGTAAGTTCCCAACCTCAATCATCTCGTGTAACATTACCCCCTCGTAGGCATGTTGTGCTGAAGCCAAAGCCACTATGCAACCTCAGGCCAATTCCGAAGCTCAGTCATCTCAGGCTACAATAGCTCATAAGCATCTTGGTTTAAAGCGAAAGGCACCATCACAACCCCGGCAAGTTCCCAATCTCAATCATCTCGTGAATCATTACCTCCTCGAAAGCATGTTGCGATGAAGCCAAAGCCACTATCACAACCTCAGGCTCAGTCATCTCAGGCTACAACAACTCCTCCAAAGCCTATCGCTGCGAGACCATATATAAGGAAAAGCGCCAGAATTCTGAATCAAGTGAAGGCTCAACCTACTGGACCACCAAAGACCATCATATTGGATCGATATGTTTGCTGAAATTGGTGTTGTTAGGTGAATTTATATAAATTATTAGCTAATTTTCTGTATGAGACATGTAGCGTTTGTGCATAGAACATTTTCTGCACTGAAAGTGCATATTTTGTTGAACATAACCTTTTATGCACTGAAAGTGCAGGCATTTTATTGAACAAAACCTTTTGTGCACTGAAAATGTAAGCATGTTGCTTTGTCAATGAATCGTGTTTCAATGAGTTATGTGGGGTGCTTGGTTTTGGTTTGGATAATACACGAAAGTGGTTGCTCTTCAGGAATGTTAATAGGTAATTACTGAAATTGGCCATGCAGAATTTTCATTCTTCCAATACTTTTGTCATCTTCTTTCCCATACATTTTTCTCGAGTTCCTCGAGGGCATTAATGATAACAGATTTTACCACCTCTTCTTGCTAATTTTTCATTTTAGATGATGGGGTTTTGCTCTACGTGGTCTCTGTGGCCCGCATTGGATGATTCATGGAAGATTTGATTAGGTAACTTAGGTATTGTAGCCGACTGCTTTGATTTCACTTGATTTTTTTACACATTCCATTTGAGGCAAGCTCGTTATTAAAATCATGAAGAAATCACCAATTAACAATCTCAATTGCATAATAAGGGAGTTGTCACCATTTTTCGAAGTTCCAAATTTATTCTGGTGGCAATAGCTCATCTAGTGCTATTGACAAGCACACAAATCAAGCAACATTTTGCAATGCGAAAGTAATTTCTCGCATGCCAAGCAACCGGTCTTGCAAACTACAAACTCACATCAGATTTCATTCCCATCTCAATTATCCACAACTAGTGTTCAAATTTACAAACTTAGAAAGAATGTACTATGGAAGACTTAGAAATTTCCCACCAACTTTCACATTACATATAACCAATACAGCGATATAACACATGCATAGAATGAATGCTGATTGATATAGCATCTTTCCTTTCTTTACTCATGCGAGCTCCTCCTTTAAACGTCTATTTTTCGCCTTTTGAGTCTTCATTTCAGCTAGCAATGAGCTCACATTGACTCCGTCACCCCTCGATTGGCTTAATTCAGACAATGCTTGATTTCTTTCAAGGAGGTCAACTATCATGTCCCTCACATGATCTGGTATCTTTGGATCCACCCACATGAAGAAATTGCAGCAACTTGGACTATCAAACTTAGCACATCCATGGAACCTTCTTCCTGCGTTTTTCCTTGTCTTTGCCATAAGAATTGGCGATTGAAGACCACAATAATATGTTGGCTCCGAGTTGACCTCATTAGAAGTTACACCACTTGATTCAGATGTTGCTGCCCTCATTCTTCTAGGCTTCGTATTATAGGAACCTAATAGAAGTATATTAGCTATATTATGATTCCTTCATAACGTCTTCATATTAGTAACTTCTGCATAATGCAATGTGTTTACTTGAGAGATTTAAGAGATGTTTTCAATCTCCAAAAAACATCCCTCTTTTCATATGCACTGGATGAATAAACAACCATAACTTACTTATGTATCAATGTTCTAATTTGTCACTAGTATTGGAGAATGGAAAACAACAAAATGCTATAATGCAGAGAGCGATACCTGCGTGAGGAGGAGTCGCCATCGCCGTCATTGACCCTGTCGTCGTCCCCGATGCCAATCGCTTCGCCACTGAGATGTTGAGACTCCCACAAATGAGATCTTCGCACGAACATGCAATCGTCAAAGGAAGGAAAGAACACGAACTCACGACGAGCGTCGAACTCGAGGTCGATGAGGACCCAAATCGCAAGATAACTGCAGATCGTCAAATTTGATTTGGGGCTTAGGGTTCAGACGAATTCGATTTGGGGTTTAGGGTTCGGACAAGATCGATTTGGGGCTTAGGGTTTGGACGAGATTGATTTGGGGCTTAGGGTTCGAAGGAGATCGATTTGGGGCTTAGGGTTCGGATGAATTCGATTTGGGGTTTAGGGTTCGGACGAGATCGATTTGGGGCTTAGGGTTTGGACAAATTCGATTTGGGGTTTAGGGTTCGGACGAGATCAATTTGGTGCTTAGGGTTCGGACGAATTCAATTTGGGGCTTAGGGGACACTCAGAATAGAGAAAGAAGAAGTAGAGACAGAGGGGGGAGGGGGAACACGACTGTGAAGAAGACGTATAGACGGAGGGGGAGACGACGTCGTGGTGAAGAAGAAAGGAGGAGACGACGTTGTTCTGCATGCATGGCTTTTTTTTTTAACTATTCGCAACGGAAGAGAGAGAAACGATTAAAAAAAGCCACGCGGGCGCCACGTCAGCTTTTTCCATTAAGAAATTAGACGGCGTCGATTTTAGGACTCGTTTGAAACATTTTGACAAGTTGTAGGACTTAAATGCACTTTTTGCAAGTTTTAGGACTGAAATGCATTTTCGTGACAAGTTTTAGGACTTCTAGAACACTTATCCCAAGATGAAATGATGCCATCTTTGGTGGATGTACATCTTGAGAGGGTTACATGATCATAAAAATACCCTTAAACTCACATTTACATCCGATTTCCTTTCAACCTTTAAAATGTCGATCAAGACGTGTTGCGATGTTAGGGTAGGGTCACAACACTTTTCGTTGTAATACGAGACACAAGCTTGGGAAAGTTCGCAACTATAATCAAGTGAACTCACCAGATGTTCGCTCGGGGGGCGAAGTGATGACGCGTCTATAAATAAGAACCGTGAGAGAGCTTTTGTGGTCAAGTATCCCTAAATCCGACATTTCCCTCCCTTCCTTTCCCAAAAGGCTTGGTAGCAGAGAGATCGTGTCCCAAAAATATTATCTTAACCAAATGAAAAATGAACTTTTCATTTTTGTTCGGCTCGGTTTTCAGTTTAGCTTTTGACACCCTTAATATTGAGCTTCACAAGTTTACTTCCCAGAGCTCCTCTACCAAACAAAGCTACTTACCAATACAATTCAAAAGAAACAAAGGAGTTATAAAGACAAGTCACTAAACTTATCGATAAGGGATATGTTCGAAAAAGCATGAGCCCATGCCCAAGAAAGATGGTTCATTTATAATGTGTGTTGATAGCCTAACCATCAACAACATCATCATTAAGTATAGGTACCACATACCCAGACTTGATGATATGCTTGATGAATTATATGGTTTTACTGTGTTCTCCAAGATAAATTGCGAAGTAGCTATCACTAGAATAGAATGTGAGAAGGTGTTGAATGGAAGATGGCTTTCAAAACTAAATGAGGCCTTTATGAGTGATGGTAATGTCATTCGGATTATCAAATGCTCCAAGCACCTTTATGAGACTCATGAACGAGGTTCTTCATTCCTTTATTGCTCAATTTGTCGTTGTTTATTTTGATGATATACTTGTTTATAGTAAGAACAAATAAGAACATGTATATCATTTTTAACAAGTTTTCAATGTCCTAAAAGAACATAAACTCTATGCCAAAAGGGACAAATGTGAGTTCTTCTCTTCAAGCATCGTGTTCCTTGGTTATGAGGTTTCAAAAGATGGGATCTTCGTCGATCAATCCAAGGTGGTAGCTATGAAGACTTGGCCGGTTCCGAAGTCCATTTCTGATGTAAGGAGTTTTCATAGACTTGTTTTTTTCTATCAACGATTCGTGAAGGATTTCAATCTCATCATGGCTCCAATCACTAAATGCATGAAAAAGGGGTCTTCCGAATGGACAAAGGCTACTCAAAATGCCTTTGAAGCAATCAAGTAAAAGCTTTGTGAGTCCTCTATTCTTATCATTCCTAATTTTGATAAAGTATTAAAATTGAGTGTGATGTAAGTAGAGTTGGCATTGGTTCTATTCTTATGCAAGCCCAAAAGCCTTTGGCATATTTCAGCGAGAAGTTGATAGATTCGAAGAAAAACTATTCAACTTTTGACAAGAAGTTATATGCCATTGCAAGAACCCCTGATCATTGGAATTATTATTTGATACCAAAATAATTTGTTCTTTATTATGATTATGAGGCTCTCAAGTTTATTAGCGGCCAACGCAAGCTCAATTCGAGACATGCAAAATAGGTAGAATTTCTTCAATCATTTTCTTTTATCTGAAAGGAGAAACTTGGCCACATTAATGTTGTAGCGGATTGTTTATCATGGAGATATTCTATGCTTACTATTCTAGACTCTTGGATGTTTGGTTTCCAATCAATGAAAGAACTTTACTCTAAAGATTCTAAGTTCTCATCCATCATCAGTAGTTGTAAGAAAGAGCTCAAGGTACTTATTATTTACAGGATGAGATTCTTTTTAAAGGAAATCGATTATATGTGCCAAAGAGTTCTTTTCGAGAGTTATTGATTAGCAAGGCACATGGTAGAAGATTGGCTAGTAACTTCGGTGTTAATAGAACTTTTGAGGTTCTTCAAGAGCATTTTTGTTGGCCAAAGATGAATGGAGATGTGCTTGCTATCATTTCAAGGTGTGCAACGTGTCAAAGAGCAAATAGTCATTTCCATCAAGGATTGTATACTCCATTTCCAGTTCCATTGCAACCTTATTAAGATGTTAGTATGGATTTTATTGTGGCTCTACCCAAAACTCAAAGGGAAAATGATGCAATCTGGTAGTTGATCAGTTCTCAAAAATGGCTCATTTCATGCCATGTCACAAGACCAATGATGCATCTCATGTTGTTGAGTTATATTTCAAATAGATGATTCATTTTCATGGAGTACCAAAGACCATTGTGTTGGAGAGCGATTCCAAGTTCTTAAGTTATTGCTGGAAGACACTATGGAAGATGCTTGTACACGACTTTTATTTAGCACCACTTGTTATCCCCAAACTAATGGCCAAATAGAGGTAACCAATCATACTCTTACTACTCTTATTCCAGTAAGCCTTTGAAAGATTGGGATTTGGAGCTTACACATGCTGAGTTTGCTTATAATCGATCATTAAGTTATACTACTGATCAATCACATTTTGAAGTTGTTTATGGAATCAACCCTCTCACACCAATAAATTTGATTCATATTCCATCCAACTCGCAATGAACTTCGATGATAAAGAAAGAGCTGAATCTATGAAGAAGGCTTAATTTCAACTAGGTGATCATTTGAGGAATGAGAGATTTTCATATCATCGAAAGAACAAGCTCATGCCTAGAGCTAATGGCCCATTTAAAGTTAATGAGTGAATTGGTGAAAATGCTTATACAATTGATCTTCCTAGGAAGTTTGGAGTTTCAATGACTTTTAATGTGCGAGACCTTTCTACTTACTTGGAGGATGAAGATTTCTTAGATTTGAGAACAAATCTCAAACAACCTAGGGAGGATGATGTGACATTCTGAAATTTCAGTTCTACTTTCAATTAAATGAATCGGGCCTTTCATCGACGCGCCTATAGTGCTATTCTTTGAGCAGATCACTAATGAGATAACTAGACTATATGGCAAAGTCATTAAGGGATTTTAATGCAATAGAGTTGAGAATTCAACCAGGAATCGACTGCTCGACCGTGCTCATCTGCAGAGATCATTACGGCATAGTAAAGATCGATTAGAGATCAGAGATAGGTCGGTTTGACTGAGATGTGTGGCTAAACATGGGTGATTCCACCAAATTGCAAAATTCTCGTCAATCGGCACTAGACTGATTTTTCTATCGTTTTAGTACCCTGTGTTCATATTCGAAACCTTGAGATTTTCATAACCACCGAGAGTCGCCAATATGTCGAAGAGGTTCATTGTGGCTCGAAAAAAATCAACCACGAGTCATTTGCACTAAAAATTTCTGAAAGCTACCCAATAGACTAGGTCACGCTAAAATCGCGTCAGATTGAAATTAACTGTGAATTTAAATCCGATTTCAAAAATTGAAAGTTCTATTATGTCACGAGTCATTTTAGGAACGTCGACTCATCCTCCGTAGATTTTTCTGTAAACTGAGATTTTCACGGAAAAGTCAACATATGGCCGTTTTCGATTGGAAAATTTAGGGGACCGTTTTTCATTACATTTTTTGGATCCAAGTTGGTTCTATTGGCGAGAAAAAATGTCAATTTGATCAAGGACTTGACGGTGGAATTTTTTAGGGCCAAATTGAATCAATTTAAGAGATAATTGGAGAGGAATTGAGGGAAAGGTTGCAAAATTCGTAGGCCCCCTTGGACCACCGCTTTTGGACCTCTTCAATAGCTTCCTAAGGAAGCTTTGGCAGATAGAATTGCTGAGGAAGCCAGTAGCCATGGTGGGGCCAAGTCAAGGGGACAAGAGGATAGAGAGAGAGACCAAGGTGACACCCTCAAGCTTTGTTGTTCCCCCCCTTCCTCCCTTTCCGTCGACCCCTCCATCTCTAGCAAGGTGGAAGCCTAAAAAAAAAAACCAGAGAACCGAGCAGAACAGCCCTTGCCCGTTGCCAGCCCCGTCTGAGCCGCCCGCGAGTCCCGCGCAAGCCACGCTCGTCCTACGTCATTCCGTGTGTCGTTCTACCTCTATCGTGACCCCAAGCCGTCCCCCGAGCTGTTCGAACCTCCCCCGCTATCACCGGAGCTACCTGGCCGCCCGTCTAATCGCCAGAAGCTGCTCGCCCGCATCTGCCAGCCACCTGCACTGTTTTCCAATCCAACTGGCCTCCATCTAGCTCCTGTGGCCCAACCACAGAAATTGAAGCCCCTAGGTCAGCGGAGCACTGTTTGGCCCATTTCCGAGCCCTTCTGGACCTCGAAAGGTGCCCCTGCTTTGGAGTTTGTGGCCCATCTTCACGTCCACATCAAAGTGAACTCACCGGCTTGCAAATCTAGTGAGTTCACTCACTAATCTCCGCTTAGGGAGTTAATTATGCTTAAGGGTTGATTAGTTTAGACTACGTATGGTTTATGTGGTTAGTTAGAACGAATTAGCAATTTAATTATTTGATATTGCATGTTAGGTGGTTAGAGTAGTGTAATTAGAGACTAGATAAGCTGTAGTATTTATCTAGATAGGTTCGAAAATTTTACGGGCCCGTCTTGGCTTTTAATTAGGCATTTTAGGCCTAAGTTGCATTTATTGGCATTTATTAATTAATTTTGGTAATTATTTAATTAATTATTATTTTCCGAAAATTAGATCGGGATAGTCGGTGATCGGAATTTCGTGCTAATTGCAATGGTGTGATTGGTTTATTTAATTGAGTGCTGGTTTATGCAATTTGAGTATGAATTGCAATTTTTGGTATTTATCCCAAAATTTAATAATATTTAATTAGAAAATACCGGGCATCGGTTTATAACTCCAAAATGTGTTTATACACTATTAGAATTAGTGGAATTTTCAAAAGGGAAAATATTGTATTTTAGCTAAGGCCGACCGTATACCCACACACGATTATTTTTATCGAGTATGATAAAAATGATGAAATTATAGAATGATCAGGATAGTATACTATATCAGCCTGCGGGCTTTGATATGTCAGCTTAGCGTGAGCAGTATACTAGTATACTATATCAGCCTGAGGGCTTTGATGTATCAGCTTAGTGCGAGCAGTATACCTTAGCAGCTTCTGGTGAGCATTATCAGTATACTATATCAGCCTGAGAGCTTCGATATGTTAGCTTAGAGTGAACAGTATACTTTATCAGCTTAGAGTGAGCTATACGATCTATATTCAGCTTAGAGTGAGCAGTCCTCGATGTGATCGGATTTTATAGATAATATTGAATGGATTGACTGAGTGATGGTCTTGATGACATGGAATCAACTGGATCGATTGATCAATGGCTCGATCGGATTAGATGATTTGAATTGTTGAAATGATTGGTTGAATATGTAAAATGATACTGACTTGCAGGAAGGAACGAAGGCAAAGGTAAAACCTCTGACTTGTGATTGTGCTTAGGCAGCCCTTGAGGCGTATTTTCTTCCTAGTTGGGATTTAGGGAGTGAACTTACTGAGACGTTGTCTCACCCCGTTGTGGGATAACATTTTTAGGTCCTTAGATGGCAGCTACTCCTGAGCGTTTTGGACAGTCGAAGAAGGTCACCGAGCAAGTATTTTACATTCTGCTTCATGGGAACCCAAAAGGATTGGTCTATGAGCTCATAAGGTTCGTGGTTTGGGTTGATGAGGCTCTACTCCATAAGGTACCCCATCAATATAGATCATGGTACCGTCATGAGCGGAATAGACAGAGAGAGGGTCCCATACCGGAATCTAAGATACTTGTGTATGTGCTGGAGGTTGCTTTTGGAAAAGGGACAGTCGACCCTCCAGGTGGTTTGGTGGTGGACCTGTATCTGTCGGATCTAGGGTCTCTGATGTATTTTGAGGAAGACTCGAATGCCTAAAGATCTTTAGCACTTCCCCCTACCCCCCCTTTTTGCAGACCTTATATATAGTTGGCTAATATTGTATATGACATATTTTGATATGTGTGTATAAGTGTGATGTGGTTTTCAAAAATTGTGGCTCAACTTTTCTATCACATCTTAATGTTGTCTAGGGATTATTTATTTGTTTCCGTATGCGCATTAAAATGAATGGGTCGGCAACGCGTCATGGGACATCGCTATTTAATCGACCGTTGAGGGATGGGCACGCACTCGGAGGATCGGGCGTGACAGATGATGCGGAAGCATCCAACTTAGCTCCATCAACAAACTCAACACTATCGATGGCAATCCAAGCCAACAAAGAATTTGAGTACAACGTAACCCGATGGGTCCATAAATGAAATTATCAATGGAGAAAACTATCAATCATAAAAATGATTACGGAGTTGTCGAATCATCATATTATATGCCGAATTCAAGGCCGAACATTAACCTATCGATGGGAGGCATTTTTGGGTAACCTCTAGGGATGTTCAATGAGCTTTCAAGATAGTTATCTACTGGTCAAGGTGGAAGCATGAATTTTGAAAGACAGAAGAATCAAGAGTTCCAGTTTCTATATCATTTATTGCATCCTAAGTTCCTAGGGGTCTTTAATGCTACATAACTTTCAAAGAGTCAAAGTTCTAAATCCAATCCTTTAATGTTACAGTAGTTCCCTAGATATTGTCTCTCTTCTAAATAGAGGAAGACTCTCCATTGTAATGCAGACAAGACTAGACTAGACTGGACTTTGATGAATGAAAATACATGAAATTTTCCTCTGATTGAGTGGTTATCTTTGAAGAGTGGATTACTCTTTAGTGGTGAGCTAAAAAGTGCTCTATCCTCAACTAGTGGATTTTATTTAGGCTTTGGTGGTGGGCTTCTCCTATCCCAAGATTCTTTATCCTTGGCAAGTGGCTTGTCATTTAAGCCTTTGTGGTGAACTTCATCGATCTCGATCCTTCTCATTGGTCAGTGGCGTGTACTTATACCTAGGTAGAGATCATTTTCTATCCCTACATTTGCATATGATCCTTTGACAATTATCCCATACACTTAATCCCTAAAATTCCCGTTCTCGAAATCACTTGTTCACTTACACATCAATTTTATTATTCAAAATCATAGGATATCCTAATTAATATACGTATAGTCTTTCCTTTCGGTTTTGAAAATTGGAAAATGTATTGATGGCCCTCGAGTGAAATCAGTACACATGGAGCAGATGACGACTCATCTCCAATTGTGTTGTTTGTGGCTAGTATCTTTTTGAACATATGCTATACATGCGAGTAGTCAAATTCATACAAACAAATTCATTCCTATATCAATCATACATTCAAATGACAGATAAGCAAAGCAACATGAATCCAATCCAAACAGACACAATCTATACTTCTCGTGTATAGCAAACTAAATTCTAAATTGATATAGTGGAGACGAATCCACTCCAATGTACAAACTAAAAGTTCTAATCAGACGAGGAGGATGAATCCAGTTCAACATGTAAACATCGCATGAGTACGGAAAAATTGACGAAGACAAGTCCAATCCCATCAAATGACACAAAAACTAATGGCCACAAATCCAATGCCAAATCGATATACCACATGTACTAACAACTAACAAGCATGAATCCAATCCCATCAAGTCATTATTTTATTCCAATATAGACGTACATGTCATAACGACATGCAACCTATAAAATTTTCCCAAAATAGCCTAAGGTAAAAAGTCGAGATATCTAATACTGACTTTTGAAGCATCAGATAGCTTGCAAACAAATTTACATGATTTCATCATTTTGTTCGGAAAATCACAATTTTTCAACTCCATCAAGATCAAATGTCCACAGTTAGAAGTCGTCATAGCCAACAATATGTTAGTTATATGCCTTAAAACAACCATGTAATAGTCACATATTAGGAATTTCAGTTGTGTTGTCAAATTAATAGCAAAGACGTATTCATTCATTTGTCCAATTATCTATATGCATGATTTCATAAGATCAGTTGTGACTGGACTTATTCTTGAGACGTTAAGAATATGCGTGACGGGTTCACAGTTAGATTGAATCTTTAAACTGTTCTCGGTCAATGGATCATTGAGTGGATATTAATGATCTTGTTGAGACCAATGTGTTCTTAGCTTCACCATTTAGTATTGGATACTTAAGGTAATGACGAGTCATGAGTCATTGGGTATTATGATGCCTGAGTTAGAACACATGTGCTTGTAGCAGACAAGGTCACTGAACGTGACACACATAGAACGATAGGCAACATAGAAGCTTTTAGCGGAATCAATGACTAATCATTCTTGCTCTGGTCTTGCGTAAATAATCCTTAGACCTAAGGCACGGTATTAACTTGTGTGTTGGACGGCTATGGTTCACAGGTACGTATATTGGCAACTCATTGATCTGTCTTTGTACCTAATGGTCATAACTCGTTAACATACGAAGTTACACATGTGTGCAGTATGGAATATGTCTCCTTGTTATATGTAAGGTACAGTAATGATGTCCTATGCGATCTAATTGTGACATTGCATTGAAATCCTCGACCGGGGTTATAACCAATAATAAATTGTTTATGTCTTGTATAAAATGCAAGTCAATTAGGTTTGTGCATATGATCGAATTGGTGACTTGACAAATATTCCATGTTCTTTGTTCAATTAGGACATAGTAAGATACAATGATTAAATTACACTGTAGCCAGAGCTGACAAGTTCATTATGTTCTTAAAGAATTCATACTGTCTGGGTAGCCATGACATATTGCTAGATGTTAATCATGGTTTGTAAGACCTAGAGATTGATTGGGATAATCAATTCTCTTGGGAGTACTAATGTGTTAGTGCAAGTCTTACTACCAGCTTAGTGATGAACTTAGGGATGTCACACACTATAACCAATTCACTCGATCAGACACAGCCCACTCACAAGAGTTGTTCTCTTGCTCACCCAAATTTTGGAGGAAGTAGTCAATAACTTATTTGAGAAGTTATAGACTAGCTTCTGGAGGAAATTGTCAATAACTTATTTGAGAAGTTAAAGACCAACTTCTAGAAGAAGTAGCTTCTGGAAAAGGTAGTCAATAACTTCTTTGAGAGGTTAAAGACTAGCTTCTAGAGGAAGTTAAACGTTGACTTCAAAAGGACATTATAAATAGAGCAGGTTATGTTAAGAAAAAGAGAGAGAGAGAGAGAACTATATGGTTAGCAAACAATTGCTAATCATGTGTAGAGAATTGTCTCCACAAGATTGCTAGCATAATTACAGTGATGATTACCTGCAAGCTATTTTTCATTCAAGGTGCGTTGGTGGTGTGTCTGAACTAGAGGCCCGACATTTGTGGGCCTCGAACTGAAGAACATTTGAATCAAATCGTTTAAAGCATGCTTCGAGAGGTAATCCGTAAAACCCCTTTGATATTCTGATTTTTGATTAAAACACATAAAGAACACCTTTGGAGGAACATGTATAGTAGAATTTTATCTTTGCTTCCGCTACGTTTATGTTTATTTAACCTATACATGTTCCGTAAAATCCCAACAGTCATGCTTTCTGGCTTGGATAAATTAGGTGTTGTTGATAGCCGTTGAAAATTCTTGTCACAACACAACCTAGCCGTATCCTTCTACCGCTATTTTAGTGAGTCTAAATTTTGGTCAAACCATTATTAAAAATAATAACAATAATTATAAGTGCCCACATATTTTTTTAATGATAACAAAAAGTAACGTATTTATTTATTTTTAAATGCAAAATGACCAAATTACGAATGTACAACGTCTCACAATCCTATGAATTTTTTTTCTTTTTTAGCTTTTAGAATTGTGGGAGGTAGACTTAATCATGGGTCTCCCCGAGCTAAGAATGTAACATCCTCGACTTCCGACACCGTAAGGATCGGCCATAAGGTCCTAAAATGATCGATCATGGGCCATTGGTCATGGATCGATCAGTTCAATCAACAAGGAATCGTGGATCAGTCATAGTTCGACCAATCGACCGACCAGTCATGAATTGGTCGAGGTGTTGGCCCCAAATTTTCTACCAACATACTGATGGGATAGCATCATCAGCTCATAAGATGACATTTTGATCATGAGAATTGGTCACAAGATGATTTTGGATCGGCAGATAGTCATGGGTCAATCCGACCGATCACAGTTTGTGGTCGCGGGTGATTCCGCCTGGATATGTACCGCTACACAAACGATCCGAATTGATCAAATGAAACCATCTTTCGATCAAAAATGAATCATTCCCTATTTATTTCTTAGTGATCAAAATGGAAATTTGAATTGGTGATGTCCGATCATGGATCGATAATGCACCGACCACAAACCCTACTGATGGATCGGGTGCCGATTGGAATGAGCCCAGGGATAGACCCGGCTATTTCGTCACTAATTCTAAGGTCCATGAGTGTCTTGGCTTAGTTCTAGGTTATGGGTAGCTTTAGGGTTGATCTTGAATCAATCAAAGGACAACCGATCCTATTGGCGGACTGACCATCCAAAGGAGCGGTTTGGGCAAATATGGCACATGATGGCCGAACCTCGAGTGTACATGATTCAATTTTTCGAGGTGTACCTAATGATCCCTTCTCCAGCCCCAGAACCAACTTGGATGATAGAATTCTCTAGATCGTCTTATTAATGAAGAAAAAGACAAAATAAGAAAATTTCTAGAAACCCCTCATTAAATGAAGGGGTGAGTTATTCTTTAAATAGTCAAAAGTCATGATGGCGGCCAAAATATCTTTGAAAATTCTAGAAAAGGCGGCACACAAGTGGACCAATTAGAGAGTGATACACGAGCCCTCATTAGTGACCGAATGTTCTAAAATTGCTAAGTTTGCAACTGTGGCACCATTCTTATCAAACTCCATTGAATGTTCATTAAATGTGGGGTATAGGTGGACCAATGGAAGAGTGGAAAGCGAGCCATCATCGATGATGCCTATAAGCTAGAATGCCAACCAAGATAGCTATGCCACCTCATTCTTTTAGGTGCAATAAGGCTTGCAAACTAAGGACTTTAGGTGGGACACTTGGAAAAATTAGAGTAGACCATTTGGCTTGGTAATGATGGCTTGAGATTTTTCTTGGAGAAGAAGTTGGTGACTTATAAGCTTAGGTGTCCTCTAAAATCTTAGGTTATGATGAGCCTAAAAGATAGCCTTGGTGAGCAAGGCAAAGGCCAACCAATTAAGAGATGACATTAGGCATCAAAGGGGTTATGTGTCCCTTAGGACCATAGGCACATCATGAGCCTAAATTGAGCCTTGGAGAGCAAGTCAATAGGTGGTCCGATAAGAAAATGACAAGTGTTCTCTTAGGACCCTAGGCATGCCACCTTGCAAACTAGGCTTGCCACCTTGATGGCATAGCCGTGCCATTTAAAGAAATGTGATTAGGCTGCTTGGATGAGTAATAATGAGGTTTGAGACTATAAATAGGGGAGCCACCCCATTCATTTTTACCTTGAGCCCTCTTTTCCCCTCTTGCCCTTTACACGCCATTATTATGTTTCTCTCGACCTAGAACCATCGCCCCTCGTCAAGTAATTCAAGCTAGTGCTCGAGGTTCATCCAAGTAAGTAAGATCCATATGTCTCCTCTAGGGTGGTAGTAGCGATTGTCAAGTCTAATTAGGTGCTCACCTATCAAGCCGTGGGTAAGATGTTGGATCTTTTGTATGGTTTTGCTCATGTTTGTGCTTAAACGTGTTCATGCCCAAAATGAGGCCGAGGTTCATTCGAGTTGAATTCATCGCAAGACAAGATCGCCCCAAGCCATAAAGCCTCAATTTTGGCATAAATGGGACATCGGGTCCAAGCCTCGCTAGGTGCGAGAATAGCCTAAGGCCACAAGGTCTTAAGTCAACATTGAGGTGTGTTGATCTTATGCCTTGATCAGTACGAGGATCACCTAAATCCACAAGGTCTTGGTAAGACACCAAGCATGCCGATCTCTATAGATCAAGTGGATGCGGGGACTTTGTACTTGTCGTTGAATGAAAATGCGAACCGAGGGTCATTCTTGATACATGTGTATTCACATCGGGTTGGAGCCGAGGTCTGTCAAGCTTGGGATCGTCACTAAAGCAAGGTGTACCCAAGTCTCGAGGTCTTGGATCAATATTGAGGCATAACATTTTCGAGCCTTGTCCGGTGCGGGGATCAACGCTAAGTGATTGATTCAAGTTACGGACCAAAGATCGTTCACGACATTAGTGAAGTATAAGAAACTCATGACACACACGAATGAATGAGCACACCTTTGGGCCATGTATGTGTTGGATAAGAGAAAAGATAAGAATCGGTTTGTGTGATACATTTATACATACATTTAATGTGGCATCCCAAAAATTCAAGACAAGCTCTAAGGTGTATTAAAGCCCATAATTAGGTCTATGGTTTATGCTTTAGCCATTAGTCTCCTCTTAAGACTAAGTGATATATGCTTGTGTTCTTGAGTTTTTAAAATTAGTATTATAGGATAAATTAATGGGAATAATCTATTCTTGGCTATGTACCTCATAGACTAAATTCCTATAGATAAAATGTTACAAGATTTTGGCCATGTGAAATTTAAAACTTGAAATCTATAAAAGAAAGAATTAAAAGTGTTTAAAGGTAAAGTTGGGGTTTAATTAGGTTTGGGCCTTAGGCCCAATAGCATGGACTTTTGGTGGGCCAAATGGCCGGCCCATTGAAGCCCATGGAGAGGCTGCCGTCAACCAAGGAGAGGAGGAGTGGCCGGCCCACTTCTTCCAAGCCCACTCCCAAGCCCATCTTGCATGCTTTGCCAAGTGGCAAAAAGAAGACCCCATGCATTGGCCATTGAGGGAGGCAAATAATCATGACTAATGATGGGATTTAGGGGAAACAAAAGAGAGGGAGAGTGGCCGGTTGAGGGGTGTCGTCCAAGTGAGAGAGAGAGAGAGAGAGAGAGAGAGAGAGAGAGAGGAACCGAGAGAGGAGGAAGAAGGAGCCGCTCGCCGTTCGTCCGCCCATCACCGTCCGTTCGCCCGTCCATGTGCCATCCGTGTGCTGTCGTTCGCTTGATCTTAGAGGCAAGTTAGGATCCATTTACTGCTCTTGCATGTGTGATTTGCATGTGTGATCGTTTGGTGGTAGATCTCGGATGTTTAGGGTATGCAAAAACCGAAGCTAGTGTGCTTTGTTTTTGAAATAGTTGCTGTTTTCGTGTATATCGCCTGACTCAGAAATTTGTCGAGGCTTGCATGCATGTTTTGAGTTGGATTTTGACTTCGATTCCTGCATGAAAGTTGTAGACAACATCTCAAAGTATAACATACTAACATTTGAGACAAAATGGTTGAGTTTTAAGGGGTGAAACCCTTCTCCTACGAAGACACTAGATCTGGAACTGCTTTGCTGACCTTTTGGTAGTTTTGTGGGTTGCATGTTGCTTTTTACCGAGAATTTTTCTTCGACTTCTTCATGAAACTTGTATAGAACATCCTAAAGACTAACATACTAAAATTTGAGGTAAAATGAGCAAGTGTAGCCTAGTGAATCGACTTTCTTTTGAAGACGGTAAACCTGGAAATACAATACTGGACACCCGAGACTTCTTGGACCCATATGGTGACTATTCTTTGGAAATTTCACTTATATCACTTGATAAAAGTTTTAGGGGACCTCTTGAGGCAAAACATATCAAAATTTCAGAGGAAACGAAGAAAGATAAGTAGGCGAAACCTCGATATTTCGGAGATAGCCACACTGGACTGTTCGGTACTAGAAACAGTAACTTCGAACGTCTAAAGAAAATTATCTAGAACGAATCTGGCTTAGATGTCTTCATAAAAAAATCTACTTTAGTGTCTTGACTACAACCTGGTAAAATTTCATAATTTTTGGAGGTCTTTCGGGTATTTTAATCGAAATATTTCAAGAACTGCGCAATCTGATTTTACCCGAAATTACATGCTGTATTTGTGTGAATTATATCTCCTTGTGTGAAACTCTTTTGGGCATGTGTTCTTCATGAAATTGTTACCTTATTGTCTTGTCTATCACATGTCCTGATTTCATGATTTTTGAGAATCATATGGATATTTGAATTTAAATGTTTTCTAAAATTGTGCAAGCTGGAATTTAGTAAACTTCAAAAAGGCATGATATATGGACTATTCTAAATTGTATGGACTCCATGAATTGTATTGTTATGAATGATTGTGTCTTGCTGCATGTATGATAATGATTGGAAATGCATAGATGAATCAAAGGATGAAAATGATCTTGTTTGCCATCACATCATATGCCATGTTAAAATTGAATTATAATTGAAGATGTGAATTAAGATAAGTGAGAAGGCCTTCGGAGGTGTGAGCCAACGATGCCCCGGGAGTGTCGGGATGCCTGGCTAGAAGGGTAAAGGCCGGTTGCCCGGTGGCCTTAAATGGCCGGATGCCGGAGGGTCCTCGGGAGTTTCGAGATGCCCAGAGAGTGGGGTAGCCGGAAGCCTGGCAGGTATTGTGCCAGGGGATGCCTTGTGATGCCAGTTGGGGTACGAGATGCCTGGCAGGTATTGTGCCGGATGCCCGGTAGGTATTGTGCCGGATGGTTCTCGCAATGCCAGGCTGGGTGCGAGTGATAAATGTGGGATGCAAACATTGGTCCCATGAAAGAGAAACATGGCGGCCCAATATGAAAGAATGAAATTGGGAAATTGAAATTGAGTTATGCATGATGATATATGTATGACATGATAATGATGGAACATGTGATATGATGATGATGAATGCATGTGACATGATGATGGTGAGTGCATGATGTATGTGCACCTATGGCACAATGGTGCATGTGACATGATGATGATGAGTGCATGTGACATGATGATGATGAATGCATGTGACATGATGATGATAAGTGCATGGATGCATGATGATGGTGAGTGCATGAATGTATGTGTACCTATGGCATGATGATACATGTGATATGATGATGACATGTGCATGATATCAAGGTAAATTGTGCATGGATTCTGGAATGACATGTGTTATGCTATAATTGTGATGATTGTATTGTATGATGCATTGAGTGGTTTATTGGTCCTTTACCTGCTGAGTGGTTGTACTCACCCCTTCGGGGACAAACATTTCAGATTAGAAAGATGCCGCTCCCTACCGTCACACGGGGCACCTTCTATGGCCTCCCATCGGATGTAGAGGTAGAGTGTACGGAGATCGACTGCGTCCTCGTCCCTGGACTGACATTTGTGCGAGTGCAAGTGCTGGTTATGTACGATGTGGGCCTAGCTGAGGGCCCTGTCATTCAGGAGTTTCTGTCAGTTCATGTCCGCCGAGATGGAGTGTTTAGGGGGATGTTGCCGCCACCACCGCCCGACGCACCAGGATAGGTGTGATGGCCGCATGAGGGGTAGAGAGCTTATGTTTCTTTTTGGGAGTAGCCGCCACTGTTAGATGGAGGATGTCACGTGATCACTTTAAGGGTCGTAGTATCTTTTTGGGATGAGGCCAAGTGTAGCTGAAAATCTTGGCTTTCTTTTGTTGTATCGACCCGAGAAAAATCCATCATAAAAATATGTAAATAAAAGTGGCTTGGCTTTATCTTTTCCTATGGTACTTAGTGGTGTGCATTGTATCATGATTGTTGGAGGGAGAGATGGCGATATTAAATTATGCTTCCGCTAATGAGTTGCGCTGGGACCGTTTTAAAGAGAGAAAAAAAATGCCTAAGAACTAAGGTACTTCTTTGGTAAGATGTGGCGACCTTGGGCGCTTCAAGGTGCCACATTTAAAGAGGAAAAAGCGCTCATCGCCACATAGCGTTGGTAGCGATGCCTTGTTCATTGAACGGGATGCCCTGGCTAAGTTAGGATGTGATATCCGGACTTTGCCAAGCCTCGAGTACGTAACGGTCCATGCCGCGTCGACAAGTTCGTCGTCGGACTACATTGTGGACACCATTCACAACCAATGTTTCGTCACTACCATCATCATACCGGACCGTCACGTCTCATCACGTCCCTGTGGCACCACCTCATCGTCACATCTTAGCCGCATCATGACAACTCAATCATTGTCTAGCCTATCATCTCAGTTAAATTTTCTTCGTGGAATGCCATAAACGAGACCAATGTTTGCATCTTCACCCATGTCGCCAAGCCAAGTCCCATATAAATTTTTCGTCAATTCCATGCAAGTCACTCCTGCCCTCTGCACATTAGTCGGATTACGCCCAGCGAGTGAAGGACCAGGAACCTCCCGCCCTCAGCACGTTCACGCCACCGCTCCACCTTCGGTGGTCAACAAAAGGGAATTGTTGACCACTGAATTGGCAGCCACGTTGCAACCATCTCCCTCAAGTGGCGCAAAGAACCACCTGTTGTGGCCACGTCTCTCCCACCTGCCCTCCATTTGAGTTGCCACTGCAAATTTGCAAGTGTTGACTATAGTACAGTCAACAGGTGGAAAGACCAAGGAGAAGGAGGATTGTTCTTCTCCTTACCTCGGCGACCACAGCTAATTGATTTTCAGCAAAAGCCTCACCCAGACCTCCACAACTCCGCTCGTGTTTCGCCGCTCGACACCAACCACCGCACCACCTAGCTCCACCGCCGTCTCACCTTATTTTTGCTGCCGGCCATGAGAGCTCACCCCTTCGCCGTTGCTCAGCCCACGTCACTCACGGCTCCGCCATAGCTCGCATTGCCATCACGTTGCCTTGCCACCAGCCGCGCCCACAACTCGCATTTCATAAATTTGAGGCAAGTGGTGACCCTGTTTTTTTATATTACGTGATATTTCCATTACTCAGATTTCCATTCTAGGATCAACCAAAAATTTGAGTCCAAATGCTTCGAGCTACCGTGATTTGGGTCTGTTTGCATGTCAAGTGAAGCTGGATTTGTGACAGTCACGCATGGTGACGACCGTCGGCACGGTCGACACTGATTCGGGTTTGTGAAGCTGTGAACGGTGTTGATCATTGGATAGATGGTACTATTCTTCCCTAGGTCGAATTTTGCTAGTTAGTTCGGTCCTGACTCGGTCTTGTTCGGGCTTGAGGTGCGTAACATCTAGGCGGTATGAGAGCAATCGAGTCCTTAGTGGTTCAAGCAAGCTATGTGGTCTCGCAAGGTTGGAACAAGTTAGCGTGTGCCGTGAGGTTAGGACAGTTCTGCATTGGATAGCCTAGTGTACAGACCCTAGAATTCCTTAGGCGGACCATGGATTTGAGTCGACTTGAGAATAGTGCCACTTCAGTTAGAAAATGGCCTTAGTCTCTTGTATCAGTAAGTGATTGGTCTAGATATGGTAGATTGCATTAATGGAATCCTTAAGTGCTGGGCCATGGATTTAATTGATATTGATACCGTCTGTCCATTTGTGGCAACGATGCCTTGGGTGTCGGGATGCTTGAGGGACATGAGAATGGTGCCCTCTCGATGCCTGGGGAATGTGATTGAGCCCTGGAGGTCCTTGCAATGCCAGGTGGGTGCGAGATGCCTGGAGGTGTAACATGACACGCTCTGGATGCTCGGGGACTTAAATAAGAAACCGGAGGTCCTCGTGATGCCAAGTGGGATGCGAGATGCCTGGAGGGGTGCAACACAAGTCCTTCTGGAAGATGGCAACAGTTAGAACCAAAATCCAATCAACTATTGAATTTTCTTGAATGTCTATTTACTTCCTGGTGTGTTATTTTGTGAAATTTCTTTAGAGTCATGGTAATTCAAGTATTTCGATTTCTCGCATTGCATGTTTAGGGTCTCGTTAGATGAGTAGTGGTAGACTTATGTAATATGGTCTAATAGGCTTTCATTTGCTGAGTGGTTGTACTCACCCCTTGTGGGATTATTACATTTCAGAGACATAGTCATGCCGCTCCAACCCACATCTTCTACCATGCTCTACGGCATCCCTACGGACCTCAGGTGGGATCAGGTGGAGAACGTGGACCTCGACTTCCCAAACGTCACGTTCATCCAGATCACAGTGATCCTGACGGTGGACGACAGTCTCACTATGTGCCCCATGTTAATGGGGTTCATAGCGCTATGCGCCTGAGTTAATTGGCATACAATGGGGCTGCTTCCACTTCCGAATGATGATGACGACGCTTCGAGTGGGATCGAGTAAGCGGAGGACCCGAGGAAGGATGGTAACATTTTTGGACAACTAGGACATGATGTGAAGACGATCGTGTGAATAGACTGCAGGATGGTCGAGACAAAATTTTGGGTTAGCTAGAAAAGGGGACTTTTTGGCCTTAATGTACCGACTGGAGTCATCTAAAAATATAAATAAATAAAAGTGCCTGGTTTTATATTTCGTGTGTGTCATTCTAAGTTATAATGAAGTCGTCAATGCGTGCTTCCACAATGAAAAGAATAGTTATGACAAGAAACGTCGTGGCAACCCTAATGGGTCAAGGGTCATCACATAGGATGCCTGGGTTTGAGCCCGGATGCCTCAAGTAAGCTAGCCCCAGGATGCCCTGGTTGAGCCAAAATGCCTAGGTTGAGCCCGGATGCCTTGGTGAGCTAGCATCAAGATGCTTTGGTTAAGCCGGGATGCCCTAATTGAGCTAGGATGCCTAGCTTGAAGCTAGATACCTTGGTTGAGCTGGGAGGGCTTGGTTTAGCCAAGATTTTGCATAAGTGTCGGTATATGCATAAGTGTGATCTGTTGTTTTATTAATAAGTTAAAGGTAAGTATGCATTGAAGCATGTAGCGATGGACGTTTGCGTGTAATCAAGGATAGCAACAAGTTTGCTATTGATTTGCCATAGACATTGCTTACTAGTGTTGTACTTGCTAAGCTTTAGTGATGAGATGCTTTCCTAGTAGAGTACTAGGAATTTTACTTATTGAGTTTCCCCAAAACTCATTCCTGGTTTAGCCAAGACGATAGTAAATGAATTTGCATAAGTGTCGGTATATGCATAAGTGTGATATGTTGATATATTTATTAATAAGCTAAAGGTAAGTATGCATTGAAGCATATAGCGATGGACATTTGCATGTAATCAAGGATAGCAACAAGTTTGCTATTGATTTGCCATCGACATTGCTTACGAGTGTTGTACTTGCTAAGCTTTAATGATGAGATGCTTTCCTAGTAGACTACTAGGAATTTTACTTATTGAGTTTCCCCAAAACTCATCCCTCATCTTTCAGTCTTGTAGGGATGGAAGCTTCACGTCAGTTTTGGGAGCTGCAATCACGCTAAAGGAGATAGGATTTCCCTTGGCTTATGTGAAAAACTTGTACTATGATGTAAAAAGAAAAGAGGGCCCGTAGAGAAAGGGCTTGTAAAAGTATTATTATAATATAAATTAGTGTGTATGGGGAATTGTTTATTCACATTTCCACATGATAACAAGATAAAAAGAATTGGGATGGCAACAAGCCTAGGACGTCACAAAAATAACCCCTGCCGCTCAAGACCTTGGAGATCGAGTTGGGATCATGACAAAGAAGCCCAAAGCAAATATCAAGCTGAGGCATGCATATTTATTGTGGGCCTCAACCAGGTTCGGTCGTATTATTATAAAATTAATTTTTTTTTTCTGAATCACGATGGGCCTAGGAAAATGACCTTTTAAGCCCTAAATCTGACTCTCATTGCTTGGTCCAAATTAGATTAGACTAGATAACTTCTAAATATTCAGGATGGGAAATGAACAATATAAGTGCCACAATTATTGTACAATGCCTATTTTGCTCTAAAACTTTTCAATGGCTATTTAAGTGTCACAACTTTTAAAAAAGTGATCATTTATTTGATTTCAATGACTTATTTTGTTGAAAAATCTGATGTGGTTCATCGGGGTCACTTAGGGTGCGCATGACAAAATTTCTGGAACAAAAATTGATTTCTAACCAGAAATTGATTTCTCAATTTCTATTTCAGAAATTAAGAAGTTAAAAATTTTAGCTTCTGATTTCTTCTTCAAATCTATTTCTGGAATAGAAATATGTTACATAAATAAAAAGAATCAAATTGCATTACCAAACGGTTTACATTCCAAACATTAGGGAACAAAGAAACGAGAGAAATAGAGAAGTAGAAATTTTATCATGTGCACCCTTAAGAAGATGTTTCTAAAAAGTTTTGGCAATGTAAATTTTTTTCTATAAGCTTTTTAAAAACAGAAATTTAGACAAAAGGACATTGAGGGCCAAAACCAAAAATCACAAAGGAAATATTCTAGCTTTGACACTATTTTTCTTTCTTTTGTTGGACTCGAAAGTCAAATCATGAAGCAAACAATCTCCAAATAATTTCATTTACAATCACAAAAATCTATTTATGATAATAATAACACGGAAGCAAGAACAATTTTCTTCATCTCTATAATTTTGCATTTTCTTCTACTTTGACCTCACTCTCTTTTGAGATTGCATAACAGAGCCTGGCGTCTTGTGGAAATGGACTTGTTCGCCTTCAATCAACTACAGCGATCAATGCTGGGGCACGTATGGGGAAAAATTAATCCCAATTTTCCAAGTAGTGAAAAATCAATGCATTCAATGACATTATTTGACACATAAATTGTACCCTACACGAATTTTAAAAAAAAAAAAATCTCCTTATGCCACAAATTAAAAACGATCACTTTAGTGGCAAAGCTTCATGAACTATTGATTTTGTGTCAAAAAATTTTAAAGTATCCATTTTAATGACTTCAAGATGCCAAGTCAAATATTTCTTCACCAAAGTCACTCAAGTTATCGCTTTTTTAAATAGTGTACTTAATAATCATTTAAAAAGTTTTAGCACTAAAACAAGCATACTATAATAGTGTTGTCATTGATCATTTCCTTGTCTCATATAGAAGTGAAACCACATAACAAACAAGGAGGAAAATTTAACGGAAAAAGAAAAGCCACTAGAAAAAGATTGAAGCATGTGGGCTGCGCCAGGACTGCAGAACACCGCAATCTGAGATTGAAGCACGTGGGCTGCACCTGGGAGGCCCATTCAGTTTTTCCGCATTTCATGTCTCCCCTTCCGCCAGGACTGCAGAACACCGCAATCTGAGATTGAAGCATGTGGGCTGCGCTTTGTCCCAAAAAGTAGCATGTGGGCTGGTCTTTGGCCCAAAAAGTAGTAAATGGGCTGGGCTAGCGCGAGGCAAAACCGGTCGGACAAATACATTTTTAAAATCATGAATTCCAGCCTTTGGGAAATCCCAAAAGTCCGTACTGAGCAAAAGGACTTCGGGGTTCTTTCGCTCCTTCAATCAGAGGCAAACTTTCACCGGTCGTCTTCCATTCATCTCGATTTGGGTTTTTCCGCACCATATTTGGATCTGCCTCTTCTTCGATCCGGAATTCCCAGCAAATCCTTGACTCCTCGAATACAATGGGATTTCACACCTGGCAAATCTTTCACTCTCCCCTATGGAAAGAGGGGATGACACGTGACCCTAGAAAGCATGCCTGGGGCTCGCATGTTACCACGTTCATGTCTTTCGTATAAAAGCAAGATGCCGCGCTCCTCGAGAGTAGCCATCGCATCTCACTCTATCTTCTCTTTTTAATATTTGCCATATTGCACACCTTTCTCCTAACAAAAAATTAGGAGTAAGCATGACTTCAAGATAAATTAATAATTGGACTAGTGGTGAAAACCGGTTCAGTGGTATGCATGATAAGTTTTAAGTTCTGAAAATTAAAAATTCAATTCCAACGAGCACGTTCTAGGTTTTAGGATTTAGAATCGGAACGAGTGTTTGTGTTTTTTTTTTTTTTTTTTTTTTGTTCTATACCTTCTCTATAGTATTAGATGATAAGTGTATAATTTGGAATCACAAATCTAAGCCTTCATTTCAAACAATATATATAACTGAGATTTTTATTTTGTTAATGTTTTTTTCGTGTGTCAAAATATAAGTTATGGTCAATATTGTAGCAGCGAACAAAGTCATTAGAGGTGATGATTCACTGCAAACGTTCAATTAAGAATACAGGTAATACTTTGATAAACCCTAAAACCGACAAGGTAGGTTCCAAGTTCTAGAGGACGTAGGATAGATTCCAAGTTTCACCGGTTTTGACAAGTTGGTTTCAAGTTCAAAATGAAATTTGCACCAACTCTGGATCACCCTTGCCAAAAATCCGTGCCCTGCTTACAAAAATGCAATTGTGACCTACCTCAGCAATCACCTTTTGATATACAAAGCTTGCAAAAATAATGAAAGAATTAACTTGCGGGGTCAAGGGCGCCTCCTTTTTGATGCTGCTAGCGCAAGTCACCTAGAGGGGATGAAGAGGTAATAAAGTAAAATCTTGACAAATAGTGGAATAGAACAAATCAAGATTAAAGTCTGGATAAGGTCTAGATTCTAGAATAAGGTTTAGAATCTATTATGTGGTAAAACAGACTTTAAGAGTAACCTGCAAGTGTGCAATAAACCTTAACAATGAACAATAAGAGAGTAAGGATCAAAGAAATTGCACACAAGGTTTTACAGTGGTTCAACTTAGGTCGAGTCTATATCCACTCTCTTACACTAACAGCTTACTAGCTGGACTCCACTATATGATCAACAAGAAATTACAACTTTAAGTGTAAACATTCAGTGATAGATCACATTATCTCACTAAATCACTCTTTTGGTATTTCTCTCACAATCACAAATGTTTGAGCACGCTAAAGACAAGTGTAGGATCGAAGTTCACTTAGACTTTGGAATTATAGATTCTTAGCCTTGTTTCTTACTTGCTCCTAGGTCCCTTAATTTCCTTATATACTCCTTCATTTCCAAACAAGCCGTTAAACAGTTTCTAGAGAATCGTCTTCCGATCTACCCATTGGACAAATCTGTGTAAAGAAGATTTAGTAGCCGTTGAGTGATAAAAATAAAATATTCACTTGATTCCGGTTGCCCATACAATCAAAATCTTGGTTTCCATAAGTAAAGTTTCTCCGTTTAGAAAGAACTTATCTTCAAGATTGATTTGCCAATCAATTATATCTTAGTGTAAAATCCAAACCAGATAATTAACCGATTAACCGTTATATGTTTTAGGCTTGTGTCATATTCTATCAAGTTATCTTATTATGAACTTACTTCATTCTAAACTTGTCACGTTCTTAAAGTATGTTCTATTAGAATATCATATGCATAGCGACTTGCACATCTTTCACCTGGTTACTCAATTATTAAAAATATTAGTAGCTTTTGATTTATGTTGTTATCTTCAAAACATTGAAAAGATTTCCCTAGCAATCTCCCACTTTTTTATGATAACAAAACAATCTCTAAATATGCAAATGTGCAATCACACTTTCAAAAATAATAATAAATCAAAGAATCATAAGCACATAACTCAATCTACAAATTTTAAATATTCAACAAATCAAAAGATAGCAAATAGATTGAGCTTAATTATGTATGGAAAGATAATCACAACTTAATAAATAATATCAACGCATACGCATATTTATATTCTCTCCCCATTTTTTGTTATAATTGAAAAGCAATAACAATGGAAAGGGTATGATGCAGAGAATATATAACTGAACTCAACTTCACATAATATCTTTGGAAATATATGAGGCATGGAACACAATCTTTAGAAATATCACGCTATGACAAACATAAAGGATATTCATATAGCTCAAACATCAGTAAATATCTATCAAGAATCACGGAAGCATTATAAATTTCACTTTCCTTTTTGTCATAATAAAACAATAATGTAAATATGAGATTTGTTAATGACAAAAAGTAGGGGAAAATAAAACATACACTAATTAGATTTTGTAGAACTTAGCAAGTTCTAAAACATTCACCTCTTCCTTCCATAGAAATCAAGATTGGGCAGAAATCAAATCAACTTTATCAGAATTTCCCATATTTGATTTACGCTCCCCTCTCAATTTGATGCCTTTTTGAAATGATCACTATTCTCCC
The DNA here is from genome assembly GCA_014182375.1 of Eucalyptus virginea. Taxonomy (NCBI): domain Eukaryota; kingdom Viridiplantae; phylum Streptophyta; class Magnoliopsida; order Myrtales; family Myrtaceae; genus Eucalyptus; species Eucalyptus virginea. The sequence goes on along the minus strand of CM024524.1, from coordinate 24,587,877 downwards.
CCTTTCTTTTGCATTCACTTTCTCCCCTTGTCGCCATGACAATTTTTTGTAAATAGCACTTATTGCGGCTTGTGCACGTTGAACAAAATGTTTTTTTTATTGTTTCCTTTGTAGCAACAACATCCGTAACGATCGTTTGCTTTTTAAAGTTCGAGGTAGCAATTTGTTTTCTTCAATCAAGCTCGTCTCGAATTCGATCTTCATAAACTCAACAAATTTTCTGCACAAATACGTTGTTATAATATCCACATAATATAAAATGCCCTTTCTTCAAATAAATAAATTGAATAGCATATATAAGAGTGTCAAATATTTAAATTTAAAGTTACTCACCTTTTATACAACACATCAAGGGCTTGCTCAATAATTTGAGGCACCTTCAATAATTTGCTATAATTTTGTAGAGGAGAATTTTCGATTATTCGAAAATGGTGCGGAATCCTCATGACTTTTCGGGTCAAACTTTCCAAACTTCATATGAAAGATTCTTTTGCCACCTGCAAATTCTTGTAAAATAAACAACAATCTTTGCAAAAAATAAGAAAAATATCACGTACATACCTTCCTCCAATTTGTAGACCAAACTTGCCAATTATAAGATATCTTATAAGAATATAACAAGAATATCCAAGTACATGCAATGATATCTTTCAAGGTTAATGAAATAATAAATCTCAAAAGCATATTATTGATGCATTTTGCAAAAGGAAAGTAAATATTTCTACCACGGGCCAAGTTGTGTAATAAATATGCGCAATGCCTTATACTTATGACAAAAGATATTTGCAATATAAATCATATTTAAGTCATAAGCAAACATCGGGAAAAGTGCCAAAAAAGTCCTAAACCTTTTGCTTTTGTGCCGATATAGTCCTAAACCTTTTTTTGGTGCCGATTCAATCCTAAACCTTTTTAAATCGTGCCAATTCAGTCCTTTTGGCTGGATTTTGCTGACTGGACACCGGCCGGCTGACGTGGCCTAATCGGCGCTGACGTGGACAACTTTTAATAATATTTTTATTTTTTTATTTTTTATATTTTATATTTTATTTATATTTTTTTTTTTGTCTTTTTCCTCCAGCCGGTCGCCGAGGTCCGACGACCGGCCAAAGGCCACCGCCGGCGAGGGCGAGGCCGACCTCGCCGGATCTGGCGAGGTCGAGCCTCGCCGGATCTCGGTGAGGTCCTCGCCGGCCCTCGCCGGCCATGGGCGAGCCTCGCCCATGGCCCGATTTGGCGAGGTCGGGCGAGGCTCGCCCTCGTCGGATCTCGGCGAGGCGAGCCTCGCCCATGGCCGGCGAGGGCCGGCGAGGCTCGACCTCGCCGGATCCGGCGAGGGCGAGCCTCGCCCATGGCCGCCTCGCCGGATCGGGCCATGGGCGAGCCTCGCCCTCGCCGGATCGGCGGTCGAGCCTCGCGCGGCCATGGGCGAGGCTCGCCTCGCCGGATCCGGCGAGGGCGAGCCTCGCCCAACCTCGCCGGATCAGGCCGTGGGCGAGGCTCGCCCTCGCCGGATCCGGCGAGGTCGAGCCTCGCCGACCCTCGCGGCCATGGGCGAGCCTCGCCTCGCGGATCCGGTGGCGAGCCTCGCCCATCGATCGGCGAGGCGGCCATGGGCGAGGCTCGCCCTCGCCGGATCCGGCGAGGTCGAGCCCCACCGGCCATGGGCGGCGTCGCCTCGCCGGATCCGGTGAGGGCGAGCCTCACCCGACCTCGCCCAGATTAGGCCATGGGCGAGCCTCGCCCATGGCCGGCGAGGGCGGCGAGGCTTGACCTCGCCGATCCGGCGAGGTCGGCCTCGCCCTCGCGGCTCGGCGGTCGCCGGACCTCGGAGGAAAAAGACAAAAAAAAAGAAAAAATAAAAAATATTAAAAATTAAAATATTAAAATATTATTAAAACTTGTCCACGCGGCCGATTAGGCCACATCGGCCTACCGGGCATCCAGTCAGCAAAATCCGGCCAAAATTGGCCGGAAATGACTGAATTGGCACAACTTAAAAAGGTTTAGGACTGAATCGGCACCAAAAAAAGGTTTAGGACTAAATCGGCACAAAGACAAAAGGTTTAGGACTGTTTTGGCACTTTTCCCAGCAAACATCCATAATCATTATAAATTGATATAGAAATTTGCAAGGCAAGATGATAAATATGAATTTTTTTATGCTCTTACTCAAGATATATGTTTGAAATATATCATTGATTTAAAGATGATCCTTGTTAATCTTTGCATGAGATATTGTTCTAATTGCACCATAGATTTGTAATCATTCTTCCTTTGTACGGTTTCCTGCAATAAACTTATTTCATTTCCGATATCCATGCATTTGGATCCTTCCTTAACATTAGAGCAAAATATGAAATCTCCGTAGAAACTCAATAATACTTTTCCAACTCATCTCAGTAGAGTATTTAGGGAAAATATATTGCATAATAATATCTCAAAAAAGGAAATTCTCACTAAGAAAAGCATGACAAGATCAGAGAGAATAATATCCTTGAGTATCTATCCAATCAATTGAACTATTTGAAAGCAAGATATCGATCAATCATATTTATCCAATTTCATAACCCATAAAAATGCATCAAACTCTTACTCCAAAAAGATATAATTAGCATAATCAATTATAACACACGATGCATGAAGTCTAAGTAAAGCAAAACATATTCTATGGAGATATGATGTATCAAGTACAAGGAGATTTTGTAGATATTTAAAGTATGCACCCAAAACAAATTGAGAATTTTAAAAATATACCTTCCTTACCGAAAACTTACCCCTTAATCTCTCTTTGACTTTTGGAAAATCATTTTTGATCATGTTTTCTTTTTCAAAGCCAAGTCTAGAATTGTTCAAATACGGAACTTGCATAGAAAAAATGTGTTCTAAAGTTTTTGAACCAAAAGAAAACTTTTTGGAAACTTTTGAAATTTCTTCTTTGAAAGAAGCGTTTTCTTTTTCCAGCAAATCTTCTTTTCTTTTATTTGCAAAAAATCCTTTTGTAAAAACTCACTTTTGTCTTTTTGAAAAGATCCTTTCGCCTCAGCTTAGAATTTTCCTTCTTCAACTCGCAAATCTTTTTAAGAGCAAATTTGTAATTCAAACAAAGCTCATGAGTATAATTTGATACTTCAATAGGAATTTTAGAATAACGTACCTTGAACTCTTTCTCCTAGTCTGATCTTGATTCTGAGCATGAGTCTAACAAATATTTGCATACTCCTTATCTTTGCCATTTTTAGGAACATCCTCTACATTGACACGTTCTGCTTCATACGCCATGACAATGCCAATTAGCTCATCAATAGTGACAAGCATGATTCTTGGCAAAAGTATTGTGCAAATGCCAAAACTTGGCACGGAATGACACTTAACTGCCAAAAGTTCCAAAACGTACAGTTAAGTGCCTCTTTCTTTGAAAAATGAGACGTCTAAGTGCCAACTCCAATAATACAAGTTACCTATGTGGCTCACTAGGAAACTAAGTTAACAAAGAAGAGCCAAAACGATATCGTTTTGCCTCATATTTGAATTTTAATATAAATATTAACTAAATAAAATTTAAAACTAAATAAATATTATAAAAAAAAAAAAAGATTGCAAAATGCTTGTTTGATGAGGACTATGCAAGCCCTCGCCACCGCCTTCCCACCGCCGCCCATGGGGGAGGGTCAACTAAGGCCTAGTAGCGAGGGCCTACAAGCCCTTGCCCAAATCTGGGGCGAGGGTCCCGGCCCTCACCCAATCGAGCCAAGGGTTGTCACTCGTTGGGGTCCTCGCCTAAATATGGGGCGAGGGTCATGGCCACCCTCGAGAGCACAACCCTTACCCCATATTCGATAAGCATTGCCGACCCTTGGCCAATCAGGCCAAGCACCATCACCCGCTAGGGAAGGGTCGTGACCCTTGCCCTAAATCTGGGTAAGGGCTTACAGGCTCTCGCCCCTAGTCGGCTTGGCTCACTGGCCCCTAGCCAGGGCCTGGCAACCCCAGCAAACCCTCCCCCCATAGTTGTCGGCCCTTCCCGTCGATGGTGGGGAGGCGGTGGCAAAGGCTTGCATAGCCCTCATCAAACAAGCCTTCTTATAATCGTCTTCTTCTTCTTCTTTTTATTTTGTTATTTAGTTTAAATTTTAATTTAATTAATATTTATATTAAAATTCAAATCCGAGACAAAATGACGTTGTTTTGGGCTTATCTAGCCTTGTCAGGATACAAAACGACATCGTTTTTAACTTATCTAGCCATATTAGTATGCAAAATGATGTTGTTTTACACTTATCTTGTTGAAAAAATGCTATGTGGGCATTTTTGCCATAATCTCTCGCTGTTGGTACTTAACTGATCCAATTTGCTCTAATTTTGGCATTTTAGTTTATATTTCCAAACTTTTGACAATCAAGTGTCCTCCATGCCAAGTTTTGGTACTCTAGATGTCCGCACCTCCATAATTCTTTATGTCTCACAAATGGAAGTTTTCACAGTATTCCATTCCTTGGAAAGTCCTCGGAAAAGTTTTATAAATTTTCTCTATAGGTTTAAATGTCTTTCCTTGAGATGCGAGTCCATTGATGATCTTTGTAAATCTTGTGAACATCTCGGTGATAGTTTCATCTAAATTCATCTTGAAAGATTCATATTTGCCCAAGAGAATATTTGTTTTCATCTCTTTGACTCTTTCTACTCCTTCAAAGGTAACCTAAAGTCTATCCCATATCTCCTTAGCTTTTTCACATGAAGAAATACGATTATATTCAATAGGAGATAATGCATGGTATAATAAATACAAAGCTTTAGCATCGAGTGCTTCTCGTTTTGCTAGATTCTAAGGAGTGATTGTAGTTTGAGGTGGAGTTCTTCTCTGATTTTCCAACTCATCAATCATAGTTGTAGCTGTGGTTCTAACGGGTGGTAGGCATTTATTCCATTTTGCAAAACTTCCCACATCAAAAGATTTTTTCATCTAAGAAAAGCTTTCATCTTATTCTTCCAGATCTCATAATTTGATCCATCGAAATATGGAGGCTTGGTATTACTCTATTCTTCAATGATACCCGGTGCTACAATGCTAGCCATAGAAGATTGTTAGCTCAAAAGTAAAAGCACTTCAAAAATAACGAGCACCTGCTCTGATACCAATTGATGTTGCTAGCCCATATCACATAAAGGGGGTGAACAAGTGATAAAATAAGATCTTGGGAAATTAATATGGAATAGAACAAGTCTAGATCAAAGTCTACATAAGGTCCAAATTCTGGAATAAGGTTCAAAATCTGTTATGTGGTAGAACAGATTTTAAGAGCGACCTACAAATGTGCAATAAACTTTAATAATGAAAATTAAGAGAATAAGGATAAGAAAAATTACACATAAGATTTTATAATGGTTCGACTTAGGTTAAGCCTACATCCACTCCCTCATACTAATAGCCTATTGGCTGGATTCCATTGTATGATCAACAAGAGATTACAACTTTAAGTGCAAACACTTAATGGTAGATCACATTATCTCATTAAATCACTCTTTTGGTATTTATCTCGTGATCACAAACATTTAAGCACACTAAAGACAAGTGTAAGATCAAAGTTCACTTAGACTCTGAGATTATATATTTTTAGCCTCGTCTCTTACTTGTTCTTGGGTCCCTTGATCTTCTTATATATTCATCAACTTCCAAACTAGCCGTTGGACAATTTCCAAAGAATCATCTTCCAATTTACCCATTGGACAAATCTGTAAAAAGAAAATTTGGTAGCCGTTAAGTGACAAAAATAGAATCTCCTCTTCATTCTAATCATCCCTACAATTAGAATATTGGTTTCCATAAGAAAAGCTTCTCCGTTTAGAAAGAACTTGTTTTCAAGATTGATTTGCCAATCAATTATATCTTGGTATAGAATTCAAACCAGATCACTAGACGTTATATGTTTTGGGCTTGTGTCATGTTATGTTAAGTTGTTCGTTTCGAACTTGCTTCATTCTGAACTTATTACATTCTTAACTTGCTTCATTCTGAACTTGTCACAATTTTAAGTATTTTCTTTTAGAATATCATTTGCATAGCAACTTGCGCATCTTTCACCCAATTACTTAATCATTAAAAATGTTAGTAGCCTTTGATTTATTTTGTCATCTTCAAAACATTATAAGGAATTTTTCTAACATTTTTCTCTCTCATTGTTAGGATTCTCTCTTCTCGCTCTTATCTTCACACAGTTTTCTTCTTCAACCTCCATGAAAGAGGGGAGGATTTAAGCTAGATCTCTTCTTAACCTCCATTTTCCTTTGGTGTTTTGGTTCCTAGTTTTCTTTTTTTAGCTTTCCTCCCATTTGAGAAGGTCTTTCTTCCAATCTAGTCTAGATCTAGAAACCTTTTCCTTTCGTTTCAGGGTGATTTTGATCAAATCTAGTCCAGATTTTAAGGTTTTTTAAAGTGCATGATTTTGAAGTTTCGCTTCCCTCAGGTTTTGTTATTGTACAAGTCCAATTTCGAAGGGAATCAAAGGAGATTCATGAGCCGTTAGGTCTATGCCTATTCAATCTCTTTTTCTCAAAGGTGAGATGGTGTTGGGAATGTTGAGAAAACTCCTATCAGGTTTTGAAGTTGACAAAACTTTCTTATTTCAAAGAATCCTAGACTTCTAAGCTATATTGTGGAATATATTTTGTCAAAGTCTATTTACTTCAGAAGTCTTTTCCACTCTAACGAGATCTAGATTGAAACCAAGTCCAGAACGAAGATATAATCAGACTCAAGATTATTGATCTTTTGACAAGGATTCAATACGAAAGAGATTTATCCTTAATATCTAGCTTTCGCGAAGAATCTCACTTACCTTATATATATATATATATATATATATATATATATATATATATATATATATATTGATAGAATCAATCACGAGCTGATGAAATCAATTTTGAAAACAAGTTCCTTTCAGGAAACATTTACTTATGGAAACTTAGATTTTGATTGTATGGGCAACCAGAATCATCGGATTTTCATCTCAATCTTCAAACGGCTACAAAAATTTTTTAATTGATTCCGTCCAACGGATTGATTAGAAGAAATTCCTTTGAAGAATGCCAACAGTTAGAAAGGTGTAGAGGAGTATTTAAGGAGGTAATTCAGTCCATTTGAGGTAGTGCGTGAAAATTGAAATTCCAAAATTTGAAGTCTTTCCAATCACTTGTTCTTCATCGACAATGCTTACAATTGTATACAAGAGAGAAAAACACAAGAAGAGTGTCTTAGTGAGAGAAAAAGAAATCCTCCATTGAGTGTTTGTACTCAAATCATTGTATTTTTCAGTTGATATCTTAGTGAATTACAACCAGAAGGCTGTTAGCATGGAAGAATGGATGTAGGCTTGACCTAAGCCAAATTACTATAAATTTCGTGTTCAATTTTCTCTTCCCTTAACTCTTTTTTATTTGTTCATACAATCCTTTTTTTTGAACTTATTAAATTTCTAAACCATCACTAATAGAGTCTAAATTAACTTCAAAAGTCTGGAGGCACTTTTGGTTAGACTTTGCTTAAAATATAACTTATTCTGCATTTATTTGCTCAATTTGTTTTTACACCTATTCACTCCCCCTCTAGATGGTAATACTAGCATTTTCAATTGGTATCAAATGTGATGACCCTCAACCTGTTAGGGTCGCCACGATGTTTCCTGTCATTACTATTCTTTTCATTGCAAAAGCACGCATCGATGACTCCATTATAACTTAGAATGACTCACATGAAATATAAAACCAGGCACTTTTATTTATTTATATTTTTAGATGACTCCGATCGGTACAGTAAGGCCAAAAAGTCCCCTTTTCTAGCAAACCCAAAATTTTGTCCCAACCATCCTGTAGTTTATTCACACGATCGTCTTCACATCACATCCCGGTTGTCCAAAAATGCTACCATCCTTCCCCGGGTCCTCCGCCTACTCGACCCCACTCGAACCGTCATCATCGTCATCCAAAAGTGGAAGCGGCCCCACTTTATGCCCATTGACTCGGGCGTATAGCGCTATGAACCCCATTAGCACGAGGCCCATAGTGAGACCGGCGTCCACCGTCAGGATCACCATGATCCAAATGAAGGTGACGTCTGGGAAGTTAGGGTCCACGTGCTCCACCCGATCCTGCCTGAGGTCCATAGGGATGCCGTAGAGCATAGTGGAAGACACGGGTTGGAGTGGCATGACTACGTCTCTGAAATGTAATAATCTCACAAGAGGTGAGTACAACCACTCAGCAAATGAAAGTCTGTTAGACCATATTACATAAGTCTACCACTACTCATCCGACGAGACCCTAAACATGCAATGCGAGAAATCGAAATACTTGAATTACCATGACTCTAAAGAAATTTCACAAAATAACACACTAGGAAGTAAATAGACAATCAAGGAAATTCAATAGTCAATTCGACTTTGGTTCTAACAGCCGCCATCTTCCAGAGGTGTGACACCCCGAACCCCCTAGAGTCGCCACAGGCACCTGACATTACACCTAATTATACACTAGCTACACCTCTTAGAAGAAGTGTCGTAAATCATAGACATTTTTTTTTAAATGGTCCCAGCGACGACTCATTAGCGGAAGCAAAATATAACATCGCCGTCTCTCCCTCCAGCAACCATGATACAATTGCACACCACTAAACATTTTAATAAAAACAAAGCCATGACACTTTATTTACATATTATCAAGATGGGCTCCCTTGGGTCGATACATCAAAAGAAAAGCCAGGACATAAAGCCACACTCGGCCTAAACCCCAAAAAGAAACAGTCGACCCACTACGATTCACATGTAAGATCCCCCATCACTAGTGTCGGCTAACTATCCCAAAAAGTTCCCAACTCCTACTTGTCACGTACGGGCCCTCACACCCATCCCGGTGCATCAGGCGGTGGCGGCGGTAACATTCCACGCATCACCCCGTCTCGGCGAACATGGACGAATATGAATTCTTGGACAACGGGGCCCCCAGCCAGGCCTACGTCGTACATAACCAAACAGCGCACTCTAATATACGTCAGTTCGGGAACGGAAGGACAATGAAACTCCTCGCACTCGACCTCAACATCGGAAGGTAGGCCGTAAAATACGCCCCTGGTGACAGCAGGGAGCGGCATCCTACTAATCTGAAATGTTGGTCCCCAAAGGGGTGAGTACAGCCACTCAGCAGGTAAAAGAATCCAATAACCACTCAATGCATCATACAATACATTCACATCATCGTACATGCCACTCGTGCATCCATGCATGCTTACCTTGAAGCCATGCATATACCATTATACATCTTCCTATCACACACGTCATCATCATCATGGCATCATCATATCATATCATACATCATCATCATCATCATGACCTCATCCTATCATACACATGTCATCATCATCATGGCATCATCATATCATATCATACATCATCATCATCATCATGACCTCATCCTATCATACACATGTCATCATCATCATCGCATCATCATATCATATCATACATGGTCATCATCATCATGACCTCATCCTATCATACACATGTCATCATCATATCATATCATACATGCATATCATCATGCCATAGGTGATCATCATCATATCATTTCATATATGCATGATTCAATTTCCACTTTTTAACTTTCAATTCGATCACCACATCATTCTTACTTGGGATCATCAATTTCATCCCACACTTTACACTCGCACCCCATCCTGGCATCGCGAGAAAAACCTCCGGCATTCAGCCTTTTAAGGCCACCGGGCATCCGGCAACCCCACTCTCCGAGCATCTCACATCCCAACCGGCATCACGAGGCATCCCCTCGAGCAAAGACCTCCGAGGCTTTCGGCACCCAACCATTCCGGGCATCTCGAAACTCCCGAGGACATCCGGCAATGTATCTCTATACATTCCGGCCATCCGGCACCCCCCATCCCGGGCATCCTGACACTCCCAGGGCATTATCATCCGCCACAAACAGATTCCTCATTTATCCTTACTCATGTTCACCAATTTAGGACTCAATTCAGCATGGCACATGATGTAATGTCAAACAAGATCATATTCAGCATTCAATTCATACATGCATCTCAATTCAATGTCATGCATGCATCAAGACCTTATTATACATGCAGCAAGGTACAATTATTCATAAGATAAAATTTATGGAATTCGTACCAATTAAAATAATCCATTTATCATGCCCTTTTTGACATTTATTTAAATTCCAGCTTGTACCACTTTCAAAAATATTTAATTTAAATATCCATATGATTCTCAAAAATCATGAAATTAAGGCTAGTGATAGACAAGACAATAAGGTAATAATTTTATGAAAAACACGAGGCCAATCGAATCCCACACAAAATCATAATGCACACAAATACAGCATGTAATTTCGGACAAAAACAGAATGCACAGTTTCCGAAATAATTCGATTAAAATATCCAAACGGCCTCCAAAAATTATGAAATTTTACCAGGTTATAGCCAAGACACTAAAGTAGATTTTTCACGAAGACTTCTAAACAAAATTATTTTTATGTTATTTTCTACAGCTACACGAAGCTTCTGGATCTAACACCGAAACGTCCAGTGCATGCTTCTCCGAAATACTGAGTCTTCACCTACCTATTCTTCTTCGTTTCCTCTGAAATTTGGATATGTTTTACTTCAAGATTTTCTCTACAAGTTTCATGAAGGGATCTAAGTCAAATATCCAGAGTATAGTCATCATATGGGTCCATGAAGTCTCGGGTGTCCTGTACCGTGTCTCCAGATTTACCGTCTTCAAGAGTAAGTCGATTCACTAGGTTGTACTTGTTAATTTTACTTCAAATTTGAGTATGTTATATTTTAAGATGTTAGCTACAACTTTCATGAAGAGATCAAAGTCAAAATCGAACTCAAAACATGCATGCAAGCTCTCACAAAGTTCTGACTTAGGCGGTTCATGCGAAAACAGCATGCAACTCAAGAACAAAACACATTAGCTTCACTCCCATGCCTCCAAATGTCCTAGATTCCGACCATACGTGCAAGACATTGGTGCAAGAGTAGAAAGTGGATTCCCAACTTGCCTCTAGACCGAACGGACGACGGCACACAGCGGCGAACGGGCGGCGCACGGCGGACGAGCGGGCGGCGTGCGGCGTCGACTCCTTCCTCTCTCGGCCTCACTCTCCCTCTCTCTCGCACGGTTTCTCTCTCTCTCCCTTCCTCTCTTGGCCGAACAACCGGCCACCCTTCTCTCTCCTCTTCTCTTTTATTTCCCCTAAACCTCGTCATTAGTAATGATTAGGTTGCCTCTTAATTGGCCAATGCATGCCATCCCCTCTTGCCACTTGTCACAACACATGCATGGGCTTGGGCTTTGGGAGCAATTGGGCCAGCAATGGGCCGGCCATTCCTCCCTCCCCCTCTCACGGTCGACGCCACCTCATGGGCCTCAATGGGCCGGCGACAGCAGCCCCATCCGTGGGCCTAATTGGGCCGACCAGCTTGGCCCACCAAAGACTTAGGCCAATGGGCCTAAGGCCCAACCTATTTAAACTCAAAATTTTATTTTCAATTATTCATCTTTAATTATTTCTTTTATAGATTTCAAATTTTAAATTTCACATGGCCAAGAATAAATTATTCTCATTAATTTATCTAATTTAAAATCTCATGAACACAAGCACATATCACTTAGTCCTAAGAGAAAACTAATGACTAAACCATAAACCATAGGAAATTTATCACCTAATTATGGGCTTTAACACACCTTAGAGCTTGTCTTGGAATTTTGGGATGCCACAATCCTCCCCTCCTTAGAAAATTTCGTCCTCGAAATTAGACACCACTCGTGCCTTCTTGAAACAAGTAAGGGTACTTTTCCTTCATCTGATCCTCACTTTCCCATGTGGCTTCTTCCACGTCATGATGTTGCCATAATACCTTAACCAGAGGAATCTTCTTAGTCCTAAGAATTTGTTCCTTTCGATCCAATATCTGTACAGGCTCTTCGATGTACCTTACTTTCTCATCCACTTTGATGGCTTCATGATCGAGTATGTGACCAGGATCCGGCCGGTACTTCCTCAACATCGATACATGAAACACATCATGCAAATTTCCTAACTTAGGAGGTAGCGCTAAGCGATAAGCTACATCCCCTATCCTTTTGAGTATCTCAAAAAGTCCAACAAATCTAGGGCTTAACTTACCCTTCATTCCAAATCGAGATATCCCTTTCATTGGAGATACCTTAAGGAATACATGATCTCCTACACTAAATTCTAAAGGCCTTCTACGCCTATCCGCGTAGTCTTTCTGCCTACTCTGAGCTGTTTTAAGTCTTTCTCTGATAATTTCAATAGCCTCAGTGGTGACTTGTACCAATTCAGGTCCTGTCAATTTCCTTTCCCCTACTTCATTCCAAATGACACGTGAGTCCTACATCTCCTTCCATATAATGCTTCATAGGGAGCCATGCCTATACTTTTCTGAAAACTATTATTATAGGCAAATTCTACCAAATGCAACCTTTCATCCCAACTTCCTTTGAAATCAATTACACAAGCCCTTAACATATCCTCTAATGTCTGAATTACTCTCTTAGTTTGTCCATCTGTCTGAGGGTGAAAAGCAATACTAAACTGAAGTTTAGTTCCTAATGCAACTTGAAGACTTCACCAAAAGTTCGAAGTAAATCTGGATCCCGATCCGAGGTAATAGTCACTGGAACACCATCTAAGCGCACTACTTGACTCACATACATGTCCGCATATTTGTCCATTGGGTAATCCATACGAATCGCTAGAAAATGAGCAGACTTAGTTAAACGGTCTACTATTACCCAGATAGAGTCATGACTGCTCGACCTCCTTGGTAGTCCTTGTACAAAATCCATCGTTATATGTTCCCATTTCCATTCTGGTATGTCTAACGGTCTCAAAAGTCCTGCGGGTTTGCGATGTTCCGCTTTTACTTGCTGGCACGTCAAATATTGAGAAACGTGCTTAGCCGTGTCTGCCTTCATACCATTCCACCAAAATTGTTGACGCAAATTTCTGTACATCTTTGTACTACCTAGGTGGATACTATAATTATTCTTATGCGCCTCCGATAGAATTTCCTTCTTTAATTCTTCATTGTCGGGAACACAAAGTCGTCCTTGACATCTTACTATTCCATCATTAGAGACTTGAAATTCTGGTCTTTTTCCTAAAGACACAACATCTTTCATTTTCAAAATCTCTGGGTCAGATTCTTGCAGGATTTTAATTTTCTGAATAATTTCGGGTTCTATTCTTAATGCACTAAGCATACCAGTAAGACAATCCATTTCAAATTTAAACTTTGAGTCTACTATAGACTCCAACAACCCCCATTCTACCATCCTTAAACTAGCTATTTCCACGGCCGACTTACGACTAAGAGCATCTGCTACCTTATTTGCCTTCCCTGGATGATATCTTATCTCACAATCATAATCCTTTAACAACTCCATCCACCTCCTCTGTCTCATGTTCAATTCCTTTTGTGAGAACAGATATTTCAAACTCTTATGATCCGTATAAATTTCAAACTTTTCCCCATATAAATAGTGTCTCCATATCTTTAAAGCAAATACTATAGCTAGTAGCTCTAAATCATGCATTGGGTAATTCAGCTCATGGGGTTTTAATTGTCTAGATGCATAGGCTATGGCCTTGCCATGTTGCATCAAAACACATCCCAATCCTTTGTGAGATGCATCACTATACACTGTAAAACCATCTGGTCCAGTCGGTATAGTCAGGATTGGAGCTGTGGTCAATTTCTTTTTGAGCTCCTAGAAACTCCTTTCACATTCTCCATTCCACTCAAACTTCACATTCTTTCGGGTCAATTTAGTTAAAGGTCCTGCCAATCGTGAAAATCCTTCAATAAACCTTCTATAATAACCAGCCAGTCCTAAGAAACTTCGTATTTCAGTAGGTGTCGTCGGTCTCGGCCAATTTACTACCATTTCAACTTTTGCCGGGTCTACTGCAATTCCTTCTCCTGATACCACATGCCCTAAAAATATTACTTGGTCCAGCCAAAATTCACACTTACTAAACTTGGCATACAACTGATGCTCTCTCAGGGTCTGCAAAACTATTCTCAAATGATGCTCATGCTCTTTAGGCCCTTTTGAATATACCAGAATATCATCAATAAAAACGATTACAAACTGGTCTAAGTAGGGCTTAAATATCCTATTCATTAAATCCATAAATGCAGCTGGCGCGTTAGTCAATCCAAATGGCATAACAAGGAACTCATAGTGTCCATAACGAGTCCTAAATGCAGTCTTAGGAATGTCCTCTTTCTTAATTCTTAGCTGATGGTATCCCGATCTTAAGTCAATCTTAGAGAAGACCGAACTTCCTTGGAGTTGGTCAAACAAGTCATCAATTCTAGGCAAAGGATATTTATTCTTAATGGTCACTTGGTTCAGCTGCCTATAGTCAATGCACAAACGCATCGATCCATCTTTCTTTTTCATAAACAAAACCGGTGCACCCCAAGGTGAAGCACTTGGTCTAATAAATCCTTTGTCAAGCAACTCCTGCAATTGCACTTTCAATTCCTTCAATTCGACTAAGGCCATCCTAGATGGGGCTTTCGATATTGGTCCTGTTCCAGGCATTAACTCAATTTCGAACTCAACTTCCCACTCTGGTGGTAATCCAGGCAATTCCTCAGGAAATACATCTTGAAATTCATTAACTACTCGAACTTCCTCAAGTTTAGGTTCCTTCTTTGTATAATCTTTAACTATGGCCAGGTATCCTTGACATCCTTTGTCAAGTAACGCACAAGCTTCTATTGCCGAAATCAGTGCTACAGGTAGATGGGTCGACCTCCCAAAATTCACAACTAGATCGATCGGGTAAAACGAATTGGATCACTCTTCTATAACAATCCATTCTGGCCCGATACTTACGAAGCCAATCCATTCCTATAATAACGTCAAAATCATACATAGCCATTACAACCAAGTCTATTTCCATATCTTTTCCTCCCATTGATATCTTACAATTCCCACACACCAGCGTACACAATACCATATCTTTTAAAGGCGTGGAAACACAAAAAAGCATCTCAAGAGGCATAACTTCTATTCTATTCGAACATCTATATCTTTCAGACACAAACGAATGCGTTGCACCCGTATCAAACAATGCATATGCCTTTCCATCATTTATAATGATCGTACCTGAGATAACATTCTTGGAAGCCTCCGCTTCCTCTTGGGTGACTGCATACACCCTTCCTTGTGTTGGTGGCCTCTGAGGATTCCCATGTAAGTTTGATCTAACAAAGACTCGATATCCCCTGTCGCACCGAGCCAACACTCACTTGCGACCTCTCTTGTGGGCAACTTCTCCTAAGATGACCCACTTGTCCACAACCAAAACATTTCGGTCGTCCATTACAAGGTCCTGGGCCATGTCTCCCATTACACCTTTGACAAACACCAGGCTGATAGGGCGCCTTCCCTATTCAGACCACTTCTTGCTCCCCCAAAATTTCCAAAATTACCCTTCTTCTTCACAATCCAGGTCTGACCTTGACTAGAATAAGGTCTCTTACCCTTCCTCACATCATTAAAGTTCAGCGGTTTCTTAAACTCCGATCGCTCTCTCAACAGCTCCTGCTCCACTAACTGTGCCCTTTCGTAAATCTCATGATAATCCCTTATGTTCAAAGGCACTAGTTGCTTTCTAATGTCAGTTCTCAACCCTTTCAGAAATCTCTTAGCCTTCTCCTCCTGATCCTCAATCAGTTTAGGAGCATATCTAGACAGTTCAGAAAACTTAGCCTCATATTGATCTACCGTCAACCCATTTTGTTCTAATTGAACAAATTCCGAAATTCTCTTATCCTTAGCACAGTCAGAAAAATGCTTTCTATTGAAAGCTCTCACAAACTCTTCCCAGTTAACATCGCACTGGTGGAAAGATTATGTCCTTCGAAGCTCTCCACCAAAACTTTGCATTTCCCTCCAGCTGGTACTCTGCCAAAGTTATTTTCTCAGCCTCAGTGCAGTCCAACAGCCGGAAAATTCGTTCCATCCCATCAATCCATTGCTCCGCCTCCTCAGGACTCCCTATTCCATTGAACTTAGGTGGCTTTAGCTTCAGGAATTGTTCCACCAGTCCTTGAGTACGGCGTTCTGCTCCGGGCTGTTGCTGCGCTTGTCTTTCCATCAAATTTCCAATGTTGGCTAATGCCTGCAGGATGTCTTCCATTCGGGGTTCAACCCTTGCAGCAGAGGCTTTAGCCCTCGATGGATGAGCACTTCCAGCTCGCACCATGACTTTCCTGCAATTTCCAAGCATTGCCTCAGGAATAATCTGAGACTCACTATCTCCAGTCAAAGCAGCTACTGCTACTACATAAGTAACATATACATGTTACTGGTACCTAAAGCCAACTCAAAACCAACTACTAGAGATCTACGAGTGATTACTCATCACCCGTTATTCAATTATTTCGTTTTATATCCTATGGTGTGCATTGTCATCATGTTCCTCAATTTCCAAATGAGGCTCCTTATCACTCCACCTATAATCACTTGCTCTGATACCAAAAAGGGGCGCTGTGACACCCCGAACCCCCTAGGGTCGCCACAGGCACCTGACGTTACACCTAATTATACACTAGCTACACCTCTTAGAAGAAGTGTTGTAAATCATAGACATTTTTTTTTTTAAAACGGTCCCAGCGCGACTCATTAGCGGAAGCAAAATATAACATCGCCGTCTCTCCCTCCAGCAACCATGATACAATTGCACACCACTAAACATTTTAATAAAAACAAAGCCATGACACTTTATTTACATATTATCAAGATGGGCTCCCTTAGGTCGATACATCAAAAGAAAGGCCAGGACATAAAGCCACACTCGGCCTAAACCCCAAAAAGAAACAGTTGACCCACTACGATTCACATGTAAGATCCCCCATCACTAGTGTTGGCTAACTATCTCAAAAAGTTCCCAACTCCTACTTGTCACGTACGGGCCCTCACACCCATCCCGGTGCATCAGGCGGTGGCGGTGGTAACATTCCACGCATCACCCCGTCTCGGCGAACATGGACGAATATGAATTTTTGGACAACGGGGCCCCCAGCCAGGCCTACGTCGTACATAACCAAACAGCGCACTCTAATATACGTTAGTCCGGGAACGGAAGGACACTGAAACTCCTCGCACTCGACCTCAACATCGGAAGGTAGGCCGTAAAATACGCCCCTCGTGACAGTAGGGAGCGACATCCTACTAATCTGAAATGTTGGTCCCCAAAGGGGTGAGTACAGCCACTCAGCAGGTAAAAGAATCCAATAACCACTAATGCATCATACAATACATTCGCATCATACAATACATTCACATCATCGTACATGCCACTCGTGCATCCATGCGTGCTTACCTTGAAGCCATGCATATACCATTATACATCTTCCTATCACACACATGTCATCATCATCATGGCATCATCTTATCATATCATACATCATCATCATCATCATGACCTCATCCTATCATACACATGTCATCATCATCATCGCATCATCATATCATATCATACATCATCATCATCATCATCATCATCATGACCTCATCCTATCATACACATGTCATCATCATCATATCATATCATACATGGTCATCATCATCATGACCTCATCCTATCATACACATGTCATCATCATATCATACATGCATATCATCATGCCATAGGTTATCTCATCATATCATATCATACATGCATATCATCATGCCATAGGTGATCATCATCATATCATTTCATATATGCATGATTCAATTTCCACTTTTTAACTTTCAATTCGATCACCACATCATTCTTACTTGGGATCATCAATTTCATCCCACACTTTACACTCGCACCCCATCCTGGCATCGCGAGAAAAACCTCCGGCATTCAGCCTTTTAAGGCCACCGGGCATCCGGCAACCCCACTCTCCGGGCATCTCGCATCCCAACCGGCATCACGAGGCATCCCCTTGGGCAAAGACCTCCAAGGCTTCCGGCACCTAACCATTCCGAGCATCTCGAAACTCCCGAGGACATTCAGCAATGTATCTCTATACATTCCGGCCATCCGGCACCCCCCATCCCGGGCATCCTGACACTCCCAGGGCATTATCATCCGCCACAAACAGATTCCTCATTTATCCTTACTCATGTTCACCAATTTAGGACTCAATTCAGCATGGCACATGATTAGGTTGCCTCTTAATTGGCCAATGCATGCCATCCCCTCTTGCCACTTGTCACAACACATGCATGGGCTTGGGCTTTGGGAGCAATTGGGCCAGCAATGGGCCGACCATTCCTCCCTCCCCCTCTCACGGTCGACGCCACCTCATGGGCCTCAATGGGCCGGCGATAGCAGCCCCATCCGTGGGCCTAATTGGGCCGACCAGCTTGGCCCACCAAAGACTTAGGCCAATGGGCCTAAGGCCCAACCTAATTAAACTCAAAATTTTATTTTCAATTATTCATCTTTAATTATTTCTTTTATAGATTTCAAATTTTAAATTTCACATGGCCAAGAATAAATTATTCTCATTAATTTATCTAATTTAAAATCTCATGAACACAAGCACATATCACTTAGTCCTAAGAGAAAACTAATGACTAAAACATAAACCATAGGAAATTTATCACCTAATTATGGGCTTTAACACACCTTAGAGC
Source organism: Eucalyptus virginea (assembly GCA_014182375.1). Lineage (NCBI taxonomy): Eukaryota > Viridiplantae > Streptophyta > Magnoliopsida > Myrtales > Myrtaceae > Eucalyptus > Eucalyptus virginea. The sequence goes on along the minus strand of CM024524.1, from coordinate 24,569,119 downwards.
TTGTCTTGGAATTTTGGGATGCCACAAGAGGGACCCATGTTGCACCCCTCCAAGCATCTCGCATCCCACTTGGCATCACGAGGACCTCCAATTTCTTATTTCAGTCCCCAGGCATCCGGAGCGTGTTGTGTTACACCTATAGGCATCTCGCAGCCACCTAGCATTGTGAGGACCTCCAGGGCTCAATCACATTCCCCAAGCATCCAAAGGGCACCATTCTCACGCCCCTCCAAGCATCCTAACACCCAGGGCATCGTCGTCACAAATGGACCGACATTATCAATATCAATTAAATCCATGGCGCAGCACTTAAGGATTCCATTAATGTCATCTACCGTATCTAGACCGATCACTTACTGATACACGAGACTAAGGCCATTTTCTAACTGAAGCGGTACTATTCTCAAATCAACTCAAATCTACAGTCCGCCTAAGGAATTCTAGGGTTCGTACATTAGGCTATCCAATGCAAAACTGTCCTAACCTCATGGCACACGCTAACTTGTTCCAACCTTGCGAGACCACATAGCTTGCTCGAACCACTACAGACTCGATCACTCCCATACCGCCTAGACGTTACACACCTTAAGCCCGAACAAGACTGAGTTAGGACCAGACTAACCAGCAAAATTCGACCTAAGGAAGACTAGTACCATCTATCCAATGATCAACACCGTTCACAACCTCACAAACCTGATCAGTACCAACCATGCCGACGGTCGTCACCATGCATGACCGTCATCAAATCTAGCTTCACTCGACATGTAAACAGACCTAAATCACGGTAGCTTGAAGCATTTGGACTCAAATTTTTGGTCGATCCTAGAATGGAAATTCGAGTAACAACAATACCACGCAATATAGAAAAATAGGGCCACCAATTGCCTCCAATCCATGAAATGCAAGTTGTGGGCGTGGCTGGTGGCGAGGCAACGCGATGGCAATGCAAGTTGTGGGCGTGGCTGGTGGCGAGGCAACGCGATGGCAATGCAAGTTGTGGCGGAGCCGTGAGCAACGTGGACTGAGCAATGGTAAAGGGGTGAGCTCTCTTGGCCAACAATGAAAAAAATGTGAGATAGCAGTGGAGCTAGGTGGTGTGGTGGTCGGCGTCGAGCGACGAAACACAGGCGGAGTTGTGGAGGTCTAGGTGAGGTTTTTGTTGAAAATCAATTAGCTGTGGTTGCCGAAGGAAGAAGAAGATCAGTCCCCCTTCTCCTTGGTCTCTCCGCCTGTTGACTGTACTAGTCAACACTTGCAAATTTGCGGTGGCAACTCAAATGGAGAGCAGGTGGGAGAGACGTGGCCACAGTAGGTGGTTCTTCTCACCACTTGAAGGAGACGGCAGCAACGTGGCTACCAATTCGATGGTCAACAATTCCCTTTTGTTGACCGTCGAAGGTGGAGTGGTGGCGTGAATGTGTTGAGGGTGGGAGGTTCGCTATCCTTCTCTTGTTAGTTGTGACGACCAGAACCAGAGTTATGACGTCCCAGTAGCGCCCCGTACTAAGCGAAAGCAGAAATTATAAGGATCGTGAGAAGCTTCATTAACTTTCCTTTTTAAATCCATTTGCGTTTACATACATCAACTTGGATTACTTACAAGTTCTTCACCTATGTACAACATATATTTACATGTTCATAACAAAAGTGTAAGTAAACAACTAAGGAAAAGGGTGAGAGGGGTTCCTACCTTCACTACCCCCACACTAGCCCACATCCATCCAAAAAACAAGAGACATCTTCTCCGACTTCATCACAATCTGGGTGCCTAAGCACCTCCAACCCCAGCTCCTAGTCCTCCAACACCGAATTGAAGAGGGCCAAACAGCTCCCCTTCATGGTTTATGAACCAAGCAACGAACCTCATAGGAATTCAGTCTACCCTGCCATCGTCCATCCAAAGCGTAGCCTCATATCTCGTGTAGGTCAGCTCAATATTAGGGTCATATACGTCATGGAAAAAAACATCAATGCACACTATCACCCCTATAACGACCAATCGGTGGTACATCCATACTAACGATCTGAAAAATAGAAAGGAATGACCAATGCCCAATAAAGAAATAATAAGACCCTAAGCTAGACAATCCACAGTTGCCAAAGAAAGCAAGAGAACACAACCAAATAGCTCAACATACTAAGGCAGGATTTTCATGGGTATAACTAAATGAATACTAAAATGTCACATGAATAGTCACTTCGTAACAAACATACTAAATGCACATGTATACCTCATGCTCCTAATCTGAACTAAGATGAAATGCAATAACAACAGGCGAACTCACACGCCAAGTGGAATTTACATTATAGTGTGTATATCAAAGTCCACCCTCGATCAATTTACCCACCGGAACGCAAGTCGGCCCGATCAAGTCACTTCCGGAATCCCACATCCAGACTTCCACAATATTGCTATCATGGGCATCTCACTCTGAGGTATCCCAGTATCACACAATTGAGGCATCCTAGTATCACACAACTGAGGCATCCCAAGATCACTCAGCATGGGGCATATCACTCCGAGGCATCCCAGTATCCCACGACCAAGGCATCACTGATCACACATAGGGGCATCTCAACTCTGAGGCATCCCGATATCTCACTCAATTGAGGCATTCAAGATCACACAATATGGGCATCCCACTCCCCAGGGCATCACTGGTATCTCAATACCAATGGAAATCTCTTACTCATTTAATCCACACATTCCACACATCACACCTCTGAATTATATCACATCACAACATGCATAAGACCTCAAGAACACACGATCACTTTAAGTAAGACTCATACTCACACAACATTTCATCCATGTCGCATTCATTGCACACACATGCCACAATTGATAACCATACAATGACCACGCTTCGAATTATGGAAGAGGCATGCATGAGCACAAACTAACCATCATCACAAGACCATTAGACTTCCTATATTCCATGAAATCAGGTACAAGAGGCACAGCATCCATTACACAGTCTCGAATCAAGGCAGGATACAAGCTAACACGGGCAGTTTCAATCATAGAAGCAAAAAGTGCATCAAATCTCATCGAAATGCTACGAAATTTTAGTATGTTATAGAAGAGACATAGATTAACATTTTTTGTGAAAAACCTAGGCCTATATCTCAATGTATAAAGAGCAGTAATTCGCGGTCTTTACTCCTAAATTCTGCAGCAACTTCCAGATTAAGTGCCTACTGAAGAAGGATCATTTCATTACTCAAATCTCGACCGTTTGTTCTCAAATTTTGATATGTTGTTCCTAAAGATGCGTCCTACAACTTTCATGAAGGGTTTAAGGTCCAAATTCATCTAGAAAATTACAGAAAATTTGTAGAACTACCTAAGGTTCTGCTGTTTTCTGCAGGTAAGTTTACTGTTTTAAGGGAGAATGTTCTCGCCAACACATTTTTGCAAGAAACTCTCTACACTAGTGGTCGAAACCTAAAATAGTTAGTGCACTCTTAAGAAATTTAGTTATTTCCTTTAACTACACCTCTAAAACCCCAAGTGATGCATAAACTAGTAAGTTTTCCATCTCTGTCTTTCCTAAACAGAACATCCCGAACCACTATCCCCATGTACAGCTCAACCAGATTATTTAGTTCATCTACAACCTCTTTTAGTACCTCGACACCTCTCTGACGGTCCCCAAAAATGATCTCATTAGCTCTTCAACTAAACACAGCAATCCACAGCTCAACTCAAGGCTAGTATTCGTGTCTCAACTCCTCAACAGCAGCATGCAATGCTCATCTATTACTCAGCGGATGTCTACTCACCAACTCGACCAACTTAGCTCCCTCGCACTCGGTTCTTTAACCATCTGAACCCCTATCATGACATGCAAAGACTAACAGCTTCATTTGAGTGCCCATCAAACTTATTTCAACTCAAAACAGAAGCATCAAACTTAATCCTCCACCATTCAGCATGCTCCGCAAGTTCCCTCGACAAATAGCAGATAAATTCTAGTTTAGGACCTCATCATTTCCTTACCAGTTGCTCGACTTTGCTGTTGGCTTGCTACTCTTCGGAATTCCGCCCTCAAATGCACACAAAAAGAAGAAGAAGAAGAAGAAGAAGCTGAAGTCGCTGAGTTCTTCTTCTGTGTAGGTCATGAAAGAGAGAGGGGAAAAGAAGAAAATGGAGAGAGAAAGTTTTGGGTCTGTTTTTGGGGAGGAGGGAATGACGTGAATTCTGAGGGAGTTTAGCTTGAGTGTGCAGATTTTTGTTTTAAATCCCAAGGAGAGAAGTAATCATTAGAAAGGATTAATCATGATGTCTCCTATGAAGCTTCGGGTTGGGGAGAAAACCGAAATGGAAGAAATGGGTGTCGTGGCTCCCATGCACGCCTTATTCTTCATGGTCGACACTTGGCGCTCGAGAATGGTTAACTTCTAATCTACATCGTTAGTTAGTCTATTAGTTTCTAATGTCTTTTACTTAGTTTCATTTCGAATCCACAAAATTTTCGATCCTCTCATAACTATACGAATCTATGAGTTCACATGTATCGAATTGACGCGTTAACATCTCGGCACTAATCTACGAACAAGAATTTATCACTAGAAATTACTAAAGCTAGTGGTCGACAATAGAATTACAATCGCTTATAAGTTTTTAATAAAATCTCTAATTAAATCCCTCATAACGGTAATCTATAAACTTAATCGAAAATTAAAGTGCTTGGGCCTAGATACCCGTCTCTGGCCCACCAAACTCATCCCACGACATTTCACAGCCCACTAGACTTAATTCACAATTTTAATGAACCCAACTCTTGGCTCGCTCCAAGCCAAGCCAAGTCCATATCCTATCCTTTGGCCGATCGAGCCCATACTCGATATCTTTGTGTGGCCCGTTAACTACTTAAGCCCATACTTTCCTCACGGCCCATCAAGCTTGTCATCTGACCCACTTTAAAAATAATCCAAGCCCTTAACAATCCGATTACACTTATAGGGTCGGTAAAATTCAGGATGTCACGCTAGTCCTTCGCTTCGCTTGCTGGGCGTAATCCAAGTAACATGCTGAGGGTGGGAGTGACTTGCATAGAATTGACGAAAAATTTACATGGGACTCAGCTTGGCGACATGGGTGAAGATGCAAACATCAGTCTCGTTTATGGCATTCCACAAAGAAAATTTAACTAAGATGATAGGCTAGATGATGATTGAGTTGACATGATGCGGCGAAGATGTGACAATGAGGTGGTGCCGCAGGGACTTGATGAGGCGTGATGGTCCGGTACAATGATGGTAGTGATGAAACATTGGCCGTGAATGGTGTCCACAATGTAGTCCAACAACAAACTTGTCAACGCTGCATAAACTATTACGTACTCAAGGCTCAGCGAAGTCCGAATACCACATCAGAGCTGTGATGCTCATTTTATTGAAGTGTTTTTACTTCTAAGTTAAAGATCTTTTATAGCTAATATATTGGCACTAGGGCTAATTGAAGGACAAAGTAATACTAGGCCACCCTATTTTGATGGAAAAGAAAACAATATGTGGAAGAATAAAATGAAAGCATTCCTAAGATCCAGAGATCCTTTGTAATGGGATGTTGTGAAAAAAGGAATCAATCCAAAGGCAGCATCAACTTCAGACAAGGGAAAAGAAGTCATAGATAAAGATGCTGAAGATTCCAACCAAATAAAAATTACCAAGAGACGGGCTCTTGATGCTAAAGCTATTTATTCTTTACCGTGCCTTGTCTCCTACTGAATATAACAGAATTTCTTCATGTGAAATAGCTAAAGAAGTTTGGGATAGGCTTCACGTCACTTATGAAGGAATAGATCGTGTAAAAGAGACAAAAATAAACATCTTACTTGGCCAATATGAGTCCTTCAGAATGAAGCATGGAGATTCTATTAGAGATATGTTCAATTGCTTTACGGAAATTGTAAATGGATTGGCATATCAAGATCAACTAATCTCTGCTCCAATGAGAGTCAACAAATTACTGCGAGGACTTTCAAAGGACTAGAACCATATGAAGACATCAATTCGGGAGATGCAAAGGATTGTGCCTCTTTTTGTTGATGAGCTAATAGGCACCCTTTAATCGTATGAAGTGGAGTAGATCATGTGGCACCCCGAACCCTCGCAGGTCGCCACAGGCACCCAACGTTCCCCTTAGATTCATCCCTCAGAAAAAGCGTCGTAAATCATAGATATTTTTTTTCCTTTTTTTGAAAACGGTCCCAACGCAACTCATTAGCGGAAGCAAAACATAACATCGCCATCTCCCCCCTCCATTAACCATGATACGATTTGCACACCACTAATCATCATAATAAAGACAAAGCCATGACACTTTATTTACATATTTTCAAGATGGGCTTTCTTGGGTCGATACATCAAAAGTAATACTAGGGCTTATAGCTACACTCGGCCATAGCCTCAAAAACACTCGACCCACTATGATAATCATGAAAGATCCCCCACCACCACTAGTGTCGGCTAAACATCCCAAAAAGTTCCCAACTCCTACTCGTCACGTACGGCCCTCACACCCATCCCGGTGCATCAGGCGGTAGCGGCGGTAACATCCCACGCATCACCCCGTCTCGGCGAACGTGGACGGATATGAACTCTTGGACAACAAGGCCCCCAGCTAGGCCTACGTCGTACATGACCAAGCAGCGCACTCTAATATACGTCAGTCCGGGAACGGAAGGACAGTGGAACTCCTCGCACTCAACTTCAACATCGGAGGGCAGGCCATAAAACACGCCCGTGACGGCGAGGGAGCGGCATTCTACTAATCTGAAATGTTGGTCCCCAAAAGGGGTGAGTACAGCCACTCAGCAGGTAAAAGAATCCAATAGCCACTCAAAGCATCATACAAGTCATACATGCATTCTAGGCATTACTTACCTTGAAGCCATGCATATAGCATCATGCATCTCCATCACAATCATAACACATACATGCCATCATCATATCATACACATGTCATCATCATCATCATGACATTGTCATAACATATACATCATCATGACATCATCATATCATACACATCATCATGGCATCATCATCATGACATCATCATCATGTCATGTACATGTATCATCACATCATAGGTCACCATCATATCATGTATCACATATCATCATGCCATAGGTGATCATCATCACATCATATCATATATCATCATGCCATAAGTGATCATCATCACATCATATCATATATCATCATGCCATAGGTGATCATCATCACATCATATCATATATCATCATGCCATAGGTGATCATCATCACATCATATCATATATCAGGTGATCATCATCACATCATATCATATATCATCATGCCATAGATGATCATCATCACATCATATCATATATCATCATGCCATAGGTGATCATCATCACATCATATCATATATCATCATGCCATAGGTGATCATCATCACATCATATCATATTTGCATGATTCAATTTTTCACTTTAAACTTCCAATTCGATCACCACATCACTTTCACTCGGGATCATCAATTTCATCCCATACTTTTCACTTGCACCCCAATCTGGCATCGCGAGAATAACCTCCGGCATTCAGTCATTCAAGGCCACCAGGCATCCAGCAACCCCACTCTTCGGGCATCTCGCATCCCAAACGGCATCACGAGGCATCCCCTCGGGCAAAGACCTCCGAGGCTTCCGGCACCCAACCATTCCGGGCATCTCGAAACTCCCGAGGACATCCGGCCATGTATCTCTATACATTCGGCCATCCGGCACCCCCATCCGGGCATCCCGATACTCCCAGGGCATTATCATCCGCCACAAATGGTTTCCTCATTCATCATTATCCATGGTCACCAATTTAGGTCTCAACTCATCATGGCACACAATATAATGACCAACAAGATCATATGCAGCATTCAATTCATACATGCATCTCAATTCGTTGTCATGCATGCATCAAGACATCATCATCCAATCCATACAAAATTCAAGCAAATACCACTTTCAGAAAATATTTAAATTAAATATCCATATGCTTCTCAAAAATCATGAAATTAAGACATGTGATAGATAAGACAATAAGATAGCAATTTCATGAAAAGCACATGTCCAATAGAGTTCCACACAAGAAGGTACAATTCACACAAAACAGCATGCAAATTCGGATAGAAACAGAATGCACAGTTTCCGAAATAATTTGATTAAAATACCCATACGACCTCCGAAAATTATGAAATTTTACCAGGTTATAGCCAAGACACTAAAGCAGATTTTTCATGACGACGTCCAAGCCAAATTCGTTTTATATTATTTTCTATAGTCACACGAAGCTTCTGGATCTAACACCGAAACGTCCAGTGTATATTTCTCCGAAATACTGAGTTTTCAGCCACTTATTCTTCTTCGTTTCCTCTGAAATTTGGATATGTTTTACTTCAAAGGATCCCCTACAACTTTCATTAAGAGATCTTAGTCATATTTCCATAGTATAGTCATCATATGGGTCCATGAAGTCTCGGGTATCCTGCACCGCATCTCCAGATCTACGGTTTTCAAGAGCAAGTTGATTCACTGAGCTATACTTGTTAATTTTACTTCAAATTTGAGTATGTTAAACTTCAAGATGTTCTCTACAAGTTTCATGAAGAAGTCGAAAAGATATTCTTAGTAAAAATCAACATGCAACCACAAATCCACCGAAAGGTCAGTGAAATCGTTCCAGATTTGATGTCTCTGTAGGATGAGAGTTTGACCCCTCAAATCTCCATAATTATACACAAAATTTTACTATGTTGTAGTTTAAGATGTTAGCTACAACTTTCATGAAGAGATCAAAGCCAAAATCGAACTCAAAACATGCATGCAAGCTCTCGCAAAGTTCTGACTCAGACGGTTTTATACGAAAACAGCATGCACCCAAGAACAAAACACATAGCTTCACTCCCATGCCTCCAAATAATCCTAGATTCCGACCATACATACAAAACATTGGTGCAAGAGTAGGAAGTGGATTCCCAGCTTGCCTCTCAACCTAGCTAGCGATGAGCACACGGCGGCGAACGGGCGGCACACGGCGGACGAGCGGTGGCGTGCGGCGGCGACTCCTCCCCCTCGGCTTCTCCTCTCTCGGCCTCACTCTCCCTCTCTCTCGCACGGTTTCTCTCTCCCTCTCTCTCACTTGGCCGAATAACCGGCCACCTCTCTCTCTCCTCTTCCCTTTTATTCTCCCCATTTCCTCATCATTTGCAATCATTAGATTGCCTCTTCCAATGGCCAATGCATGAAGACCTCCTTGCCACTTGTCCTAACACATGCAATTGGGCTTTGGGCTTGGGCCTCCTTTGGGCAGGCGACAGCCCCCTTCCGCGGGCCTAATTGGGCTGGCCATTCGGCCCATTAAAGACTTAGGCCAATGGGCCTAAGGCCCAACCTAATTAAACTCAAAATTTTATTTTCAATTATTCATCTTGAATTATTTCTTTCATAGATTTCAAATTTTTAAATTTCACATGGCCAAGAATAAATTATTCTCATTAATCTATCTAATTTGAAATCTCATAAATACAAGCACATATCACTTAACCTTAAAAGAAAACTAATGGCTAAAGCATAAACCATAGGTAATTTCATTACCTAATTACGAGCTTTAATACACCTTAAAGCTTGTCTTGAATTTTGGGATGCCACAAATCAATGATGAAGAGGATCCAAAAGATAAGAAGTTAATTGCACTTAAGTCTAATGATAATTCTGATGATACAGATACAGACGATGACATGGATGACAATGAGCTGGCCCTTATGATAAAGAAATTCAGAAAACTGAATAGGAAAGGAAGAAGATTGAATTAGAAAAAGCAAAGCAAGCAAAATTCCTAGAAGAGATCGATGGAAGATGTTGAAACAAGCAAGGATGTAATATGCTTTGAGTGCAAGAAGAAGGGACGCATCAAGCCTAACTATCCTTTGTTGAAAAAGAAGAAAGGAAAGTATGAAAAATATAAGAAAGCTCTTAAAGCAGAAACCTGGAGTGACACGGAATGTGAGGAAAGTGAAGAGGAATTTGCAAATATTTGTCTGATGGCTCATTCAAAATCAAACTCAGAGTTAAAATCAAACACAGATTCATAATCTAATAAAGAAATCAAGGTAAGTCATTCGGAAATTCCTATTTAAGTTTCTAAATATATAGATGAACTTTACCTCAACCTCAAATCCTCTCTTAAAAGGATTTCCGGACTAAAGAAGGAAAATTCAAAGCTCAAGCAACAAGATAATTCTTGAAGAGAAAAGTTTGAGAGTCTAAAAAACGATTTTGATGATTTGAAAGAAAATGTTGATTCTCTTTCAAAAGAAAATAAATGTTTGAAAAAGGAGATTTCAGACATTTCTACAAAGTTTTCTAAAAGGTCAAAAACTTTAGAGAAACTTCTTTCAACTCAAACACCCTATTTTAACATTTTTGATTTGGGTCTGAACAATGAAAGTACTCATTCGATCGATTTTCCTAAAGTGAATGAGAGACTTAGACAAAGACTCCCAAAATCTTCTTATAAAAATCCTTTACAAAAAGTTTTTATAAAACCTGTTGGCCAGAATGCTCTTAAATATTTTAAGTGTAACAGCTCTGAACATTTTGAGAATGAATGTCCTAAAGTTTGGAGACTTGTTAAGAAGGATTGGACAAAGGCTGTCAATAAAACTAACTTGTCAGGAATCAAGAAAATTTGGGTACCAAAGAAAGTTCGAGATTTCTTTTTTATTACAGGTTATTATTAAAAGGAAAAGCAAATGGTACTTGGATAGTGGCTGTTCTAGGCATATATGATTGGAAATTCAAGCAGTTTCGTAAAACTAGAAAGACAAAAAGGAGGAAATGTCTCGTTTGGTAGGAATAGCAAAGGAAAAATTATTAGACATGGAATAGTAAGGATTGAAGTTTAATCATCAACAATGTTTCACTGGGTTGAATCACAATCTTCTTAGCATAAGCTAGCTATGCGATACATGATTAAGAATCAATTTTCAAGAAGATTTTTGTTTTTGAGTAAGTGAAGACTTATCTCAATCATTCACTGGGCAAAGACATGGCAATATTTATCTTATGGACATAAGTCCAGAGAGTTCTCAATGTCTTATTTCAATTCAAGATAAAGCATATCTATGGCATCGCAAGCTTGGACATGTGAATATGAAATAGATTGCTAAACTTTCATCTAAAAAGCTGGTACGAGGTCTTCTTAAAATGGTGTACTAGAAGTATGAGTTGTGTACTCCATGTATCTTGGGAAAACAGGTCAGAAGCTCTTTTAAACTTGTAAATCAAGTTTCTACTAATCATATCTTGCAGCTTCTTCATATGAATCTTTTTGGACCAACAAGAACACAGAGCATTGGTGGAAAGAAATAATGTTTGGTAGTTGTGGATGATTATTCAAGATTCACTTGGGTTTCTTCTTGGCAAGTAAGACTAAAACCTTCTCATACTTTTCAAAGTTTGCTAAGAAAGTTCAAAATGGGAAAAGTTATGCCATTTCAAGCATAAGGACTGATCATGGGGAAGAATTTGAAAATCAAGACTTTGCAAATTTCTATGACGAGAGAGGTCTTCAATATGTTTTTTCCTCACCATATACCTTAGAACAAAATGGAGTTGTGGAAAGGAAAAATAGATCGTTACAGGAGATAGCCAGAACTCTACTGATAGAAAGTAAAATCTCCTCGGGGCAGAAGCAGTTTCTACTGCCTGTTATATAATTAACAAGGTATTTTTAAAGCTTATCCTAAAGAAGTATATAAAGGGAAGAAGCCAAATATCTCTTATTTTCATATGTTTGGTTGCAAGTGTTTTATTTGAAGAATGGAAATGATCGGCTTGGAAAATTTTAAGAAAGATTAGATGAATGAATATTTCTTGGTTACTCTACTTCAAGCAAAGCTTACAAGGTCTTCAACAAGAATACAAAAACTGTCGAAGAATCCATGAATGTCAGATTTTAGGAAAGTATTCAGAACCAACAAAATCAAAGTCAAGCAAAACAAAAGTCAAAAGAATTGAAGAAAACTGACGATTAGCAAATCCTTACAGGAAACGACAAACCTAATAGCAACTGGAAGCACAAATCAAGTCATCCTAAAGAACTCATCGTTGGCAATATAGAAGAAGGAATCCACACCAAATCCAAAGCTAAAGAAGATTCAAGCGCACTAGCATTTATTTCAGAAATAGAACCAAAATGAGTAGAGAAAGCATTATCTGACGAAAGCTGGATAAAAGCAATGCAGGAAGAACTCAGACAATTCAGTATCAATGATTTCTAGGAGCTAGTTCCAAAACCAAAAGGGAAATATGTGATTGGAATGAAGTGAGTGTTTACAAACAAGATGGATGAAAAAGGGCAAAGTAACCAGGAACAAAGCAAGGCTTGTGGCAAAAGGATATACACAAGATGAAGGAATAGACTATGATGAGACATATGTACATGTAACCAGGTTAGAAGCCATTAGACTACTGCTTGCATATGCGTGTTTTCATAATTTCATGTTATTCCAAATGGATGTCAAGAGTGTTTTTCTAAATGGATTCATATAAGAAGAAGTCTATGTGGAACAACCACCAGGATTTAAAGATTCCAGAAAACCAAACCCTATCTATAAACTAAAGAAGGCGTTGTATGGTCTGAAACAAGCACCTCGAGCTTGGTATGAGAGACTGAGTAAGTTCTTGGTAAGCAATGGTTTTAAGAAATGAATGGTTGATACAACCTTGTTTATCAAAAAGGAAGAAAATGATTTTCTACTTGATCAAATATAAGTAGATGATATAATCTTTGGATTTTCTTGTGGCATCCTAAAATCTCGTGACAACCTCTGGAATACCATGAACCATGATTAGGTAATGGAAGTGCCATTGGATTTTGTATTAGACATTGAATCAATGAATTTCAATTAATTTAAGGCCGAGCATTGTAATAGACAATTGTTTGGATGAAGATGTGTCTACAAGTGAACCAAGGATTTTATTAAGGTGCAAATTGATATAGAAATCCTATTCTTGGTGGTGCACTTTATAAGTAGAATTTTGTTGATTTAAATTACAAAGTTTTGTGGGTTTATAAGTTGAAATTAGGTGTTTATTTAAATGAGGATTAAATGGAATAGGAATAAGAGAGGGTGTGTGGCATCCCAAAATTCATAACGACCTCTAGTTACATTAAAGTCTATGAATAGGTGATGGAAGTACCATCAAGTTATGGCCATTTAATCCATAATTTGCAATAAGATTTATGGCCAAGCTTTTAATGGATAATTATGTGAGAGGAAAGAAAATTCTGTCATTGGCCATGTGCATCATAAATTGGAATTTATGGATTTGTGACTATAAGTTTAATGGCCTTATTATTTTTGCAAGTTAGGTATTTATTTAAGTAGAAAATGTTAATGGATGATCAAGGTTGGTGCTATAGGACAATTTGATAAAGAAGACTTTGTTCTTGACTATGCACTTTATAGATTTGATGGATTAATGTCACAAAGTCTTTTGGCCATTTTATTAGGCAATTAGATATTTATTTAAATGAGGATTAAGATGTATTAAAAATAAATAAATAAATAAACTTGGGCCATTTAAGTTTGGACTTTAGGCCCAAGTGAGATGGGCCTAAAGTGGGCCATAAGCCCGGCCCATTGTCGACGCATGGAGGGGAGGAGTGAGGAGCCGCATGGCCTCCAAGTGTCTTCGGCAAAGGAGACACTTGTCTCCTTCTTAGGGACAAGTGTCCCCCATGCAAAATAAGAATGCATGCAAATATATATACAACCAAAAAGAGAGAGAGAGAGGGAGTGGCTGGTTTTGAGAGAGTGAGAGAGAGAGAGAGAGAGTTGCGAGAGAGAGGAACCGAGAGGGAAGAGAGGAAGAGAGAAAGGAAGGAGGAGGTTTGTCGCCGCCATGCCCCGCCGTCGAGCCCGCCTAGTCCCGCCGTCGAGCCCGCCTAGTCCCGCCGTCGTTCTTGCTGTGTTTTCCTTTGAATTAAGGCAAGTTGGGATCGATTTCCACTCTTGCATGTGTGTCTTGCATGTGTGATTTGTTGGTGGTAGATTTCGGATATTAGGGTAGGCAAAACCGAAGCTAAGATGTGACTTGTTCTTGAGAATGCTTGCTGATTTCGTGTGAACCGCCTGACCCAGAATCTTGTGAAGACTTGCATGCATGTTTCGAGTTGGATTTTGACTTTGATTCCTTCATGAAAGTTGTAACCAACATCTTAAACTACAACATACTAAAATTTGGGACACAATTATGGAGATTTAAGGGGTCAAACCCTCATCCTACGAAGACACTAGATCTGGAACTGTTTTGCTGACCTTTTGGTAAATTTGTGGTTGCATGTCGATTTTTATCAAGAATCTCTCTTCGAATTCTTCATGAAAATTGTATAGAACATCCTAAGGACTAACATACTCAAATTTGAGGTAAAATGAACAAGTGTAGCCTAGTGAATTGACTTACTCTTGAAGATGGTAGATCTGGAAACACGGTACTGGACACCCGAGACTTCTTAGACCCATATGGTGACTATTATTTGGAAATCTGACTTAGATACCTTAACTAAAGTTGTAGGGGACCTCTTGAAGTAATACATATCCAAATTTCAGAGGAAATGAAGAAGACTAAGTAGGTGAAAAATCGATATTTCGGTGATAGCTATACTGGACGTTTCGGTGCGAGGACCAGGAGCTTCGTACGTCTATAGAAAATTATCTAGGACGAATCTGGCCTATATGTATTCATGAAAAATCTACTTTAGTGTCTTAAATATAACCTGGTAAAATTTCATAATTTTCGGAGGTCATTCAGGTATTTTAATCGAATTATTTCAGAAACTACGCAATCTGTTTCTATCCGAAATTGCATGCTGTATTTGTGTGGATTATACCTTCTTGTGTGAAACTCTTTAGGGCATGTGTTCTTCACGAAATTGTTATCTTATTGTCTTGTCTATTACATGCCTTGATTTCATGATTTTTTAGAAGCATATGGATATTTAATTTAAATAGTTTCTAAAAATGGTACATGCTGGAATTTTGTAAACTTTGAAAAGGCATGAAATATGGACCATTTTAAATTGCATGGACTCCATGAATTGTATTGTTATGGATGATGGTGTCTTGCTGTATGTATGATAATGATTTGAGATGCATGTATGAATTCAATGATGAATATGATCTTGATTGCCATCACATCACATGCCATGTTAAAATTGAACTATAATTGAAGATGAGAATTGAGATAAATGAGAAGGCCGT
This sequence comes from Eucalyptus virginea, assembly GCA_014182375.1. Taxonomy (NCBI): domain Eukaryota; kingdom Viridiplantae; phylum Streptophyta; class Magnoliopsida; order Myrtales; family Myrtaceae; genus Eucalyptus; species Eucalyptus virginea. The sequence continues at coordinate 24,553,828 of CM024524.1, read as the reverse complement.
CGGAGGTGTGAGCCGACGATGCCCCGGGAGTGTTGGGATGCCCGGTGGTATACGGTACGTAATTCCAGGGGAGGCCTAGTGGTATGTCGGTACGTAATTCCGGAGGGTAGGGGAAACCATTTTCATGGCGAGCCCCGGAGATTTCCTCGGGAGTTTCGAGATGCTCGGTGGTATACGGTACGTAATTCCAGGGGGGATGCCTGGTGGTATGTCGGTACATAATTCCGGAAGCTCGGCAGGTATTGTGCCGAAGGATGCCTCGCGATGCTAGTTGGGATGCGAGATGCCTGGCTAGAAGGGTACAACCGGTTGCCCGGCAGGTATTGTGCCGGAGGGTCCTCGTGATGCTAGTTGGGATACGAGATGCCCGAAGCGTGGGGGTGCCAGATGCCCGGCAGGTATTGTGCCGGAGGGTTCTTGCGACGCCAGGATTGGGTGCAAGTGATGAATGTGGGATGCAAACATTGGTCCCGGGAAAGAGAAATGTGGCGGTCCAATATGAAAGGATGAAATTGAGAAATTGAAATTGAAATATGCATGATGGTATATGCGTGCGATATGATGATGTTATATGCATGGATGCATGGTAAAGATGATGATACATGTGACATGATGATGGTAAGTGTATGATATGATGGTAATGACTATGTGATGATGTATGTACATGAGGTATGATGACATGTGCATGATACCAAGGTAAGTTGTGCATGGATGCCTTAATGACATGTGATGCTATGATTGTGATGATTGTGTGGCATGATGCATTGAGTGGTTTATTGGTCCTTTACCTGCTGAGTGGTTGTACTCACCCCTTCGGGGACCAACATTTCAGATTAGTAGATGGATTGAGCGGTTGGATATGACCGTGAGGAGGAGGATAGCAAAGGAGGGAACTTTTGGACGCCAACACTGGTTGATGAACCTTAAGCATACGATTGTGAGAGGAGAAGTCGGTCATCTTTTGAAGTATAGCCTAGTATAGAAAACTATGGCATTTTGATGTACCGATGAACGATGTCCATATGGTTTAAGTGAATAAAAGTGTGCGTCTTTTACCTATAAATGTTTAGTTGGTGTGCATCGTTTTCTGAATATAGGAAAGGGAGTTGTTGGATGTGCTTCCGTATATAAATTGCGCAAGGGACCGATCTAAAAGATGTAAACTCCCAGGTTGTATGGACCCACTGCAATTGAAATGGTATCAGAGTGACATGTTATTAGGAAAAGTGAATGGTAAATGAACTGTGGCGACCCTAATCGGATCGGGGGCCGTCGAGGGGTGCCACAGGGTGGGCTGATTTTTAGGCCCAAAGATCGTCCAACCAGCCCACGCCACCCCCTGGTCGACCGGCCCATGAAGGCCCAAGGCCGGCCCAGCCTTGAAGCCCTTAAGCTTTGCATGTGAGTTGCCAAGTGGCATGGAGGAGGAGCCAAGTGTGGCTGCCCCCATTGGCTTCCTTGGGCGGCTACATGCAATCAAATGATTGCAAATGATTGTAGGGGAAGGAAAGTAAAGAGAGGGAGGCGGATTGATGAGGGGAATCGACCAAGGGAGAGAGAAAGGGAAACCGAGAGAGAGGAAGAGAGGAAGCGGGCGTGCGAGAGGAAGAAGAAGAAGAAGACCGTTGTTGCGTCGCCTAGTCCCGTCGTTTTGCTGTGTTTTCCTTCGATTTAAGGCAAGTGGAGTCCTAAAACCTACCCATTGCATTGCTGTGTTGTGTGTGTAGAAGATGGTAAATATTGGTTGTGGTAGATGGGATGAAATTTCGGAGCTTTGGAGAGAGATTTGTTGGCCTAGCATGCTGTTTCTGGAAAGACCAGTCCGACCATCCATGAGATTATGTGCTGCATGCGACTTTTTAGTTGGAATCTTGTTTTGATCTCCTCATGAAAGTTATAGAGAACACCTTGAGGAACAACATACTAAAATTTGAGGCAAAACGAACAAGTATTGGTTAGTGAAATGATTTTTCTTTGGAGAAATTATATCTGGAATTCGTTGTGCTGACCTTTAGAGATTTCGTGGTCTATAAAGTAACTTTCTTGTGAAAATCTCACTTTGATCTCTTAATTAAAGTTGTAGGGTACTTCTTGAAGTAGAACATATCAAAAATTTAGAGGAAATGAACAAAAATAGGTTGGTGAAATCGTTGTTCTTTGAAGAAACTGGATCTGAGAAAAACGCTACCTCGACCTAGTATGATTTCGTGATTATTATAAAATCATACAGTTAAAATTTGATCCTGTGTCCTTAATAAAAGTTGTAGGTAATATTCTGATTAATAACATACTGAAAATTTAGAAGAAATTAACATATGTATGTCGGTGAAATGAGTTTCTTTTGAAAGATGATAATCTGGGAAAAGATGACACCGAGAACAGGGGGAAATAATCGTCTATATCTATTAATCTAGAACGATTTGGGTTTCGATTTCTTCATGAGATGTTTATTTTTAAGAATTTTCTATAGCATGTCAAAATTTCAGAAGTTTTGGAGTTCATTTGGGTATTTAATTTAAATTTCTTCCGAAACTGTGCAAGTTGAAATATTGAAGTTTTGAGAACTGTGATGCATGGACCATACTGTTTTGTGTGAGATTCTTTTGGCATGGAGTTATTCATGAGATATCTGCCTTTAGGTCTCGTCTATAATGTGTCAAGTTTTCAGAATTTATTAATACCATTTACTAATTTTTCTAGAGTTTTAACTAGAGGAATGCATTCTGATTTATCCGAAAAATTGACGTGTTTTGAAAAATAAATGAATTCATCCATGTGATGTAATACTTTGAGTGGTTGATTTTGTTGCATATGTGATGACATAGGGCATGTTATATGGCATGAAAAGGGTTGAGATCTTTGATATTATTGCACCGAATGCCATGTTGGAATTGAGATACATGTGTGAATATAAATTGAGAAAATAACGAGACCGTCGGAGATGTGATTGGGATTCCCGGAGTGTGTGTGCCAGATGCCCTGGGAGTGTTGGGATGCCCGGAGTGTGTGTGCCGAAAACCTCAGAGGTGTGTGCCGGGGGGATACCTCGTGATGCTAGTTGGGGTACGAGATGCTCGGAGTGTATGTGCCGGATGCTCGGAGGTGAATGGACCTAGACTTAGAACCAGGGAAGGAGAGTAAATTTCCTGCAGGTATGCCTTCCCACGGTGGGCGAACAACTCCCGTTCAAGCCCTTCAGGGACAGCCTTTTAGCAGAAAACCACTCAGCCCTTTAGTTCAGAGCCTAGAGACACTCAGAGATGCCAGGATGGAAGCGTTTCTAACCTACCCAAGCTACATTTCTTGGAGGATCATACCAGGCTGGAGAAGAAGAGGAGTTTTAGAAAGCCATAGAGAGGATTTGCATAAACACTCACTTTACTTTCAGGGACTCTGCCCAACACAATACACCCTCCTTACCTTAAATAGACAATAAGAGGTCGCAAACCTACAAAATAAGGACCAAGCTCATGGGTCCGAGTACAAACAGAGGCACCGGAAACTTCCGGGAGGGAATTATTTGCACACTATGAACAGTAACTGTACTGTGAACAGTACTTTCCCTAGCCTAGTGCTACAGTAAAAGTGAACAGTGATTTTGCTACAGTGAAATTGTACGGATTCAGCGGTCTCGTCCGTCACGAGCATTGTAGCTACAGACTGAGTCATCTGCGCTGTCTTCTAGGAGATGTGCCTCGTACTTTTGTTGAAGGGCTTCAAGATCTTCAGGTGAGAGGATTTGATTCAGCCTTCTTGATGAGGATGCTTGTTCATGAGCCCAATGGGATGCTTCTTCTTCTTCTGCCCAGTTTGTATTTTCACTGGTAGTGTTGGCAGGAATGCTTGGCTGAGGCCAATTGGATGGCTGTGCATAAAAGGATGTGTCCATGTCTTGAAATGAGGACGAAGGTCCCTGTTCATAGGGATTCGGGACGAGAGGACCTCCAAAGCGTGCGTAGGGGTCTTGAGTAGACTGGACAATGTCATCTTCGCTTGTCATTTCATGTTCTTGGGACGATGCAGCTTGTCTGTACTATCTTAGTGCTTCCTTAGCTTCTGGTGCTAGGTCATAATGATCCCACGTAGTGGGTACATTATTCCAAACATCTTCAGGAATGGTTTTGTTTTCCTGGCATAGGATTCTCTGGAGTTCTCGGTACTCGTTTTCACAAAATCTAACAGATCTTGGATAAGATTTGTGAATCTTGGCTTCTCGGCTGTTCAAGTGAGGTTTGTAGGATGTGGTTCCTATTTCTAATGGTGCATCGAGAATACTACCATTATTTCTGCAAAAATTCCATGGACGTCGGAAAAACAGGATGGTGTGGACCTCAGGATTCGGTGTCATGGTTCTCAGTTCTTTTTTCAAGTCTTGTTTCCAACATGTAGGATGATAGAACCAATTAAGAAAGTCTAAGAGATTCTTATCGCTTTCTTTTTCCACATTTCTTCCGAGTAAGAATATCCTGGTGAGATTGGCAATGAATCTTCTGGTAGGAATTTCAATAGCTATTAAGTACTTATTGGTTAAGTACCATAACAGCGTCTTGAGCTGGTCAGGGAAATCATCTTCTTTCCAGATAAGAGGATGAATGAAAGGATAATTTAAATTTAACCCGAAAGGATAAAGAATCGAACCTCCATTGAATCTGAATAGGTCTGTGTGGCATTGCCACATGAGGTTTTCCAGGTTCTCAGTAAGACTGTCGTTCTAGATTTGCTGAATAATCTCCTGGGGATATTTCCAGCTTGGCAAATCTTTGATGTTCTCGATCTTGTATTTCACGCCATAATTGAGCATATGAAAAGCAAGCCTTTTGATATACATGTTAATCTCAGCTGGGGCCTTTGGTCTTGAAAGGAAATCAGCAAGCACATTCTTTTTTCCAGGAATGTGTTTGGTTTCAAAAGAGTATTTTGAAAACCATTCAGCCCATTGAAGCAATTGAGAGTTTGGAATCTCCTTCTGTTTAAACTTGGTCATCTGAGGGAAAGATGCCATGTCTAATTCTACCAGGAAGTGATGGCCGATGAGATGAAACTCAAATTTTTTGATTCCATTTTTTACTGCTAGGATTTCTTTGAAAGTGAAATGGTAATGCATTTCAGCTTGAGAAAACTTTCCACTTTTGTGAGTACAGAGGTGTCTCTTACCATCAATTTCTTCAAAGAGGATGGCTGCCCAGTATTCATCACTAGCGTCAGTTTGAAGAATTCTTTTTCCTGTTGATGGTATTTGTAATGGCAGGAGATTCTGCATAATCTCTTTAAGCTCGATTTGCTTTAGTCCGGGGTTTTCCCCAAGGTGGGGGATTCTTTTTCAGCATGGATTGCAAATGAATCAAAAGCTTTGCAATATTTGGGACAAAATCCCTGAGATAATTGATTATCCCAAGAAATTGCTGAACTTGTTTCGACGTGAAGTTATCTTCAAGAAACTTCAATAATTCTTGAGCGATATGTGGCCCTGGATAGTATGTACCTTTGTTGAGGTGCATACCAAGAAATTCAATTTATGTCTAGGCAATATTCATTTTCCTTTGAGAAAGCATAATACCATGCTTTTTCACAATTTCTGCAAATTGCTTAAGGAGTTGACAATGTGACTGCTCGTTAGGACTGTAGAGCAGGATGTCATCAATGTATATGGCTGCACTTGACAAAATTGGCTGAAAAATACGACACATGGCCTTTTGGAAAAGGGATGGTGCTACCTTTAAACCAAAAGGAAGAACTTTCCACTGGAAGTGCTGGTTCGGGATACAGAATCCTGTTTTGGATCTGTCTTCAGGATGGATGCCCAATTGCCAAAATCCGACTTTAAGGTCGAATTTGGAATAGATGTGGGCTTTGGTTAAACCAATAAAGAGAGAATCTCTGGATGGTAAAGGGAATTTATCATCTTGGAGAAAAAGGTTGAGAGGTTGATAGTTGATTACTAGTCTCATCTTTCCCCTGTTTTGCTCAAAGACGCTTATTGACATAAAAGCTTCACGGGCCCATTGAGAATTGGAAATTTCAATAAGGCCTTGTTGCAATAGTTACGAGCATTCTCTTTGAGCTAAAACCAAATGTTCTGGCTTCATTCCCATGTGACTCGCCTTGGTTGGGTTTATATCTTCATTTTTCTTGAAAGGGAGGCGAACAAAGAACTCTAAATTTTCCCATAGAGGATGGGAACACTTCTGAGCAAATTCTGAATGGGATTAGGAACAAGATTCTAACAGTTTTTGCATGATTGGATCGAGTAGACTCATCTGGATGGAAAAGAGTCTGAATATTAACAAACTCAGAGAATTGGTCTTTATATCTAAGACCTTTTCTAGGAATGATGCGAAGTTGAGAGATTTGAGTCATGATATCCCACCCAATTATCAAATCTTTATTGGGGAAACTGGATCCAAAAATTTTTGTGGTTATGAAACACTGAGGAAAAAACTGGACAGTTACTGGAGTGGTTCTGACATTCGTAGAGAAAGTATCTCCTGAAGCAGAATTAAAATATCGGATGTAGGGAGTCCAGAATTCTGCAGGAAGAACTTTAGTGTCCAATATTGAACAACTTGCTCCTGTGTCAATGAGAGCAATCACAATGATGGGTTTGGCAAACTTTGAAGTAAGAATCTTTACAGGGAAATGGGGACAATGAGATTGACTTGAGAATATGACAAGATTTGGTTCTAAAGATGTAGGGGATATGTGGAAAATATCTTCAGATTCTGAGTCTGACTCAGCTTCACTGGAAGTTAAGTAGGAGGGTATGACACAAAGAGTTTGTCCAGATGGTTCTTCGTCAGCAGAGAATAGGGATTCAATATCATCATTTTCAAAGAAATACCTGTTTCGTTCTCAATGTGATGAATTAGACGATTCTGGCCTTTTCTCGCTTGAGGACAATTTTTGGCAAAATGTCCTTTTTGGTTGCAGAAGTAGCAACGATTTGATTTCTTGTGGCCTGTGCGATCCTTTCTTTTGCGTAGGTATTGCCATTTCTTCTTTTTCCGGAAATGCTTGGAGCCATGTTTGGATTTTATCCAGAACTTCTTATAATGTTTCTTCTTCCGGGAATACTTGCCACAAGTACCATCACAGTCTTGCTTGGAGCATCTGATTTTTAACTTCTGGTGAGAACAAGCTGATTCAAGGCGTTTGTCATCTGTGATGTAGGTACGGACCATCTGGCGCTTTAAGCATAATTCCTCTAAGCATAGATGGACTTCTTGCTGTATTTCTCCCAATGGAATATCTTGTACTCTCCTTTGTCATCCAAAGAAAGATCTTTCAACCATCTGGGATAATTCTTTGGGGATGGAGGTAAGGAAAACATGCTTTAGATTTGGATCTGCTCCAATCTGATAAAAAAGCTGAAGCATTACTCGATAATGCTTATCAAGATGTTTCTTCTGGAGGGAGCAGCATTTTCTTTCAAAAAATTCTCTTCTTTTGATCTCTATGAGATCATTGGGTTTTCCCACAAAGACATGATACAAGAGAGTGATGGCATGGCCGAAATTAGGTGACATCAGAAAGTGAATCTGGTCCTGTTCTGAAATTGATTGCCATCAAAGTTTGAGACTTCCTATAAATCTCATAACAAAGTTGTAAAGGACATCATTCATATCATGGTTGGTGATAGACTGGGTATTCAACCAAGTATGAAATTCTTCAAGTCTTTCTGGCCATTTAGGATAAGGAATATCATCGATGGTGAAGAATTGTTTTGATGCTCGTGATGCCAGGTTGAATGCGAGCGATAAAGTGTGAGATGCAAACACTAGTCCCTGGAAAGATAAAAATTGAGATTGTATCGTGCACATGGATATGCATGAATGCTTGATGATAAGTGCATGGTGGTATATGCACATATGACATGGTGATATATGCATGAATGCTTAATGATAAGTGTATGGTGGTATATGCACATATGGCATGGTGATATATGCATGAATGCTTGATGATAAGTGCATGGTGGTATATGCACATATGGCATGGATATATGCATGAATGCTTGATGATAAGTGCATGGTGGTATATGCACATATGGCATGGTGATATATGCATGAATGGTTGATGATAAGTGCATGGTGGTATATGCACATATGGGATGGTGATATATGCATAAATGCTTGATGATAAGTGCATGGTGGTATTTGCACATATGGCATGGTAATATATGCATGAATGCTTGATGCTAAGTGCATGGTGGTATATGCACATATGGCATGGTGATATATGCATGGCTGCAAGGTAAGGTATGCTTGAATGCATGAATGATATGTGATTTGTTCATGATACCTTGATTGTTCTGTTTGACGCATTGAGTGGTTTGGTAGATCTTTACTGCTGAGTGGTTGTACTCACCCCTTTTGGGGATTAACATTTCAAATTAGAAAGATGCCTTTGCTGCCGGTTGAACGCGGTACTTACTATGGCATACCTACTAATGTTGATGTGGAGTGTACGGAGCACATCTGTGCCGGTGCCCTTGGTTTAGTGTTTGTTCGAGTCCATCTCCTGGTGATGTACGATGTGGGTCGAGCTGATAGCCCGGTTATCCAGGAGTTTTTATCTGTCCATGTCCGGCATGAAGGAATGATGTTAGGGATATTACCGCCGCCGCCACCCGATGCACCGGATTGGGTGCGATGATGCATATAGCTATTGGGAGCTGACACTTTTTGGAGATAGCCGACGCTTATTGATAGAAGTTTGTACATGTTCGATGTAGGGTCGAGTCCTTTTGGGTGGTAGCCAAGTATATATATATTATATTTTTAAAAATGATATTTCTAAAATAGTTTTATACAACACAAATTTAATAGACAATTTTTATAATTTTTAAAATAATTATTTTAAAAATCGAATTTTAATTATTTTTAATTTTTTAAAAAATAATTTTTTTATTTTTATTTTTATTTTTATTTTTATTTTTATTTTTATTTTTATTTTTATTTTGTAAGAATATAATTTTTCTTTTTCTTTTTTTCTTTTTTGTTCTTCTTCTTATTTGGCCGGCCGCTTGACCATAACAACGGCCAAATGGCGACCCGGCCACGGGCGAGCCTTAAGCTCGCCTAGCTCATTGACACCGATAAGCTCGAGGCTCGCTCGACGTCGATGAGCTCGAGGCTCGCGGCGAGGCTCGAGCTCGCCCCTCGTTGGATTTGGCGAAGCTCAAGCCTCGCCGAGCATCGGCGAGGCCTCCACCTCACTAGATCCAGCAAGCTCGAGCTCGCTCGACGCCAGCGAGTTCAAGTCTCGCCAAATCCAACGAGCTCAAGGCTCACCTAGTCGGTCACCGGCCATCGCCGTGCTGGCCACCAAAAGGAGGAGGAAGAAAGAAAGAAAAAATAAATAATAAATAATAAAATAAATAATTATTATAATAATTATAATTTCGATTTTTATAAAATATATTTTTGTAAAGTTAAAGAGGGAAGAAAGAGATTGTGAGGTTTTGGTTAAAAGTGGGTTCTAAATCTAACCCATTTAAGACCCACTTAAAACCCACCTATCTTAAATCTTCGATTGTTAAACCCACTTAACTACTTTTTTCTCAAAAACTAAGGGGGTGCATGACAACCATTCTGTTCCAGAAATAATTTATGGAATAGAAATAGATTATTCTATTTCTATTTATAGAAGAGTTTCTAAGCAAAAATAACCGTTTGATAACGACACAAAATTTCTCCTCTAAAAATAGAAATTCGTTTGATAACGACACAAAATTTCTTCCTTTCGGACGGCGGTGGACTGGCGATCGGCAGGGATGGACGGCGGCGGGCGGGCGGTGGCGGGGGCGCAGCGGCGACGAACGGGTGGTGGCGGCGGCGACCGGCGGCGACCGGCGGTGGCGGCGACGGCGAGCGATCAACGAATGGTGATTAGCAGCGATGAATGAAGGACCAATACTAACGATGAGAAGAATTTTTATTTCTGAATTTTATTCCAGAAATAAAGATGTAGAAAATTTTAGCTTCTAATTTCTCTTCCAAACCTATTTCTGGAATAGAAATCTAGTCCAGAAATAGAAAAACTGAATATGTTTATCAAACGGATTTCTCTTCCAGAAATAGGTTTGGAACAGAAAAACTATTTCTGAAACAGAAATTTTGGTTATCATGCACCCCCTAAGTGACTCATATCATAAATGAGTCATATATAGGTCTAAGACCCATTTTGCCACCTCTAGCTGCGACAAAGATTTTCATCTTTCGCAATGCACATAGAAAATGAAAATGAAAGTTGGAAAGTTCTCCAATGTCTGACATAATTTTCTAATGTAGCTAGTTTATATTGGAATTGACATTGAAGTCTTGCCACAATTATTATACCATGCTTGTTTTTCTCTCAACTTTTAAAGTGTCACAACTAAAAAAAAAAAAAAAAAACGATCACTTAAGTGACTTAATTTATCGAAAAATCAGATGTGATTCATCAATGTCACTTACATAGATGGTTTTAAAAAGTTTTGGCAATGTAAATTTTTGGTTATAAGCTTTTTAAAAGTAGAAATTTTAAGAAAAGGACTTCAAGAGCCAAAAGGAAAAATCACAAAGGAAATGTTCTAGTTTGAGACTATTTTTCTTTGTTTTGTTAGACTCCAAAGCCAAATCACGAAACAAAAAATCTTTCCAAATAATTTTATTTAAAATCACAAAAATCTATTTATTTGCCCCCAAAAAATAATATGGAAGCAAGAAATTTTTTCTTCATTTCTATAATATTGCATATGCTTCTACTTTGACCTTACTCTCTTTTGAGACTGCATAAAAGTGCTTGGAGTCTTATGGAAATTTCATCTTCAGTCAACAGCAAGGATTAGTGCTGGGGCACGTACCGGGACAAATTTAATCCTAATTTCCCAAGGTGTGAATAATCAATGCAATTAATGACATTGTTGTGTACATAAATTGGGCACGACACAATTTAAAAAGTGTCCTTATGCTACAATTTTAAGAATAAGCATTTTAGTGTCAAAACTTTATGAATTATCAATTTAGTGCTAAAACTTTTAAAGTGTATATTTTAGTGACTTTGGCAAGTTGAAGTCACTCAAGTTATTGCTTTTTCCAAGTTGTACACTTATATAATCATTTAAAAAGTTTTAGCACCAAAATAGAGGACGTCTAGTAGGGGTGCCATTAATTCTATCCTTGTCTCATATAGAAGCAAAACCACATAGCAAAGGGGAAAATTTGATGGAAAAGGAAAAGCTAGTTGCCAAATATATATATATAGGAGAGAGAGAGGTCTACTTGGGAGGTCCATTAAGTTGTTTGTCTATCATGTCTCCATTAAGGGTGATAAATTTTGGGTGGGTCTGGAACTAAGTTGGTCTGGTTCCCATTATGTGAAACTGGAAACCAGTCCACTTACTCTTAGAATCGAACTAAACCGAATCAATTAGTCTGGTTTCTAGGTGGGTCTAGGAATTGGCGATGCTAAATATTTTCTTTTTCCCTATTCCTTGTAGCCGCTCAAAGTTTTGAGAGAGAGGAAGAAAGGTCTTATCTCTAAGTATAAGCAACAAAGGTACCTTCATGTATTTGTGTAGAGATTGAGCGAACATTACATTCATTGATGAACTAATTTACAATATATACATAGGGTTTAGGGCTAAAACAATACAATGACAATTATACCATTTATTATAAACCTAATCTACCAATACTCCCCCTCAAGTCGGTGCATGTAAACATGTCAACAACTTGTTTTTAAAATTACAAAATAAATCACTTGTGACCAGTTTGGTGAACAAGTCCGCGAGTTGGGAGTGGCTAGGAACATGAAGAGTACGCAAAGTGCCATCCTGAATTTTTTCACAAACCAAGTGACAATCAATCTCGATATCTTTGGTGCGTTCATGGAAGACAGGATTAGTGGCGATGTGGATGGCTGCTTTATTATCACAAAAAAGATCAGCAGTGGTAGTGTTGACATGAAGATCTGAGAGAAGCATGTGAAACCATTTGATTTCACATGCGGCAGATGCCATAGCACGGTATTCAGCTTTTGTTGAGGAACAGGCAACGGTGGTTTGTTTCTTCGAATACATGAGATGGGACAAGAACCAAGAAACATGCAGTAGCCAGAAACAAATTGTCGGAATGTAGAACAAGATGCCCAATCAGAATCTGTATAACCATTAAGTTAGAGAGTAGAATTGGATGGGAAAAACAAACTAGTGCTAGGGTCATGCTTAAGATACCGTACAATGCGAAGGGCGACATTCCAATGGTCTTCATTAGGAGAGTGCATAAATTGACTAAGATGTTGCACTGCAAAAAGTAAATCTGGACGAGTTACTGTAAGATATAATAATCTATCAATAAGTCATCGATATGAACCTGGATCCTTAAGAGTTGGGGAGGAGTCCGAAAATTGTATATTAGGTTCCATCGGAGTATCAACAGGACGTCCTCCCTGAAAACCAAAATCAGACAAAATATCAAGAGCGTATTTCCTTTGTGACAAGAAAAGCCCAGACTTGGAACGAGAAACTTCAATGCCCAAGAAGTATTTGAGAGTACCCAAGTCCTTAATGCGAAATTGTGTGTCAATAAATCGCTTGAGAAGTTGAATCATAACTTCATAATCACCCGTGATAACCAAATCATCAACATAAACAAGGACAATGGTCAAGAGAGAGCCACGGACCAGTGTGAAAAGTGAATAGTCTGTTTTGGACTGTTGAAAACCAACATCAAGTAGTGTAGAAGAGAATTTAGCAAACCATTGCCTTGATGCCTATTTAAGGCCATAGAGTGATTTCTTAAGCCAACAGACTAAATTCTCCCCCTTAGTATGATAACCCGGTGGAAACCTCATGTAGACGTCTTCATCAAGATCACCATGCAGAAAAGCATTATTCACATCTAATTGGTAGAGAGGCCAATGACAAATCAAAGCAAGCGCTAATAAAGCGCGAACAGTTACCATTTTAACAACAAGTGCAAATGTGTCATAATAATCAATTCTCTCTGTTTGAGTGTAACCATTGGCAACGAGCCAAGCCTTGTAGCGCTCAATGGTTCCATCGGAATTATACTTGATTCGGTAAACCCATTTACATCCAATGGGATGTTTGTCAGGAGGAAGAGGAACAATTTCCCAAATGTCATTCTGTTCAAGGGCCTATATCTCAGAAGACATCGCCTACCGCCACTTGGGAAATTGACCCGCAACGTCATAAGTTTCAGGTTCTTGTTTAGATGATATGGAGGCTAAAAAAATGCGGTGATTGGGTGAAAAACGCGAGTATGATAAACAGTTGGATAAGGGATAAAGAGTACCTGATTTAGTGACCTTAGAATCCAAAGAGGATTGATCAGAGGCCACAATAGCACAGTGGTAGTCCCGAAGATAGCCGGGTCGACGGCGTTGCCGAGATGGTTGAGGCACGGCTTCGAGTTCAGTAGGTGATGGTGCAGCCGTGGGTGCAAGAGGAGGTGAGGTCGACGCAAGTGCTGGGGTAGAGGGAGAAGGGCATGTTTCACCAAGGTCAGGTATGGGTAATGGAATTACTAAGGTCTGTTTGGTTGTGGTATGTTTGATTGTTTGACGAAAAGGAAAATCTTGTTCATAGAAAACGACGTCGCGACTGGTAAAAATTGTTTGGTCTTAAAGGTCATAAAGACGGTAACCTTTGCGATGTGTGGGATAACCGATTAGAACACATCAACGAGATCGGGGGCCAAATTTATCGGACTAAAGATGGCTAGTAGAAGCGTAGCATAATGAGCCAAAGACACGAAGATGAGAATAAGAAGGTGGTTTGCCATAAAGAAGGTGATACGGAGTTTTATTGTGTAAGAGAGAACTAGGTAGTCTATAAATGAGATGAGTAGCAGTTAAGACACAATCCCCCCAAAAGTGAAGAGGCATGCCAGAATGAAAACGCAATGCACAAGCAACATTGAGCAAGTGACAATGCTTACACTCAACAACTCCATTTTGTTGAGGAGTGTGAGGGCAACTGCACTGGTGGTGAACACCGTGGGCGCAAAAAAACTCTTGTATGCGAGAGGAAAGGAATTCAATCCCGTTATCAAATTGAACATTTTGGACTTTGGTTTGAAATTGAGTCTCAACAAAAGCAAAGAAACGAATCAAAGAATCAATTGCATCAGACTTAAAAGTAAGCAAAAAATCCAAGTATATCGCGAATAGTCATCAACAATAGATAAAAAAATAACGGCATGTCTCATGTGTAAAATGAGACTAAGGTCCCCAAATATCAATATGAATAAGTTCAAAAGGATGTAAAGTAGTAATAGTACTAGACGCAAAAGACAAACACGTTTGCTTGGATAAATGACAAGCATCACATGGACTTAATTGTTTTATTGGACTAAAACATAAAGTTTGTCACAAAATAGATAAAACTAACTCAGATGGATGTTCTAAGCGAGTGTGCCAAAGTGAGGTGAAGAGGTGGTAGTAGAAAGAATGGCAGGTTTGGTAGGAATCTCCAAATAATAAAGACCACCACACTCATGGCCCCGACCAATGATCTTCTTCGTCAAGAGGTCCTGAAAAAGACAGTAGTTAGGAAAAAAAAAGTAACTGAGCAGTTTAAAGTTTGAGTGAGTTTAGAGATTGATAATAAGTTGTATTTGAAAGAGGGAGCACAAAGGACATTATCAACAGAGATAGTTAGGGCAAAGGAGGCCGAACCATGTGATGTCACAGGGACACCAACACCATTCGGAATCCCAACGGTGGGATGTGGAGAGGGATAGTGTGTCGGGTTAGTAAGGTGACGAGGTTCAAATGTGATGTGGTTGGTGGCGCCAGTGTCAATAACCCAAGTATCAGAATTAAATGAATTTGAAGATAAGCCGAAAACATTACCTGAGAGGTTGGCTTTCGGGATGTTTACCTCTTGCAGCAAGTGCATCAATTGCTTATATTGATCATTTGTGAAAGTAGAAGGTGCTGCATCGGAAGTATGGCTGGACTTGTTGTCCGCGGGGCGGGAAGAGGTAGATGATTGCCCACGGCACTGCTTGTGGTTGGGAAGGAAGCCATGAAGTCGCTAACACACGTCTCATGTATGTCCCAGGATGCCACAATGGGCGCATCTTTCTTGGCCACGGGACATGTTCGTCCGTTTAGCTAGGTTGGCAAACAGAATGGGAGTGCCAAGAGAGCTAGGCTATCCAAGGGATAAGGAATTTGTGTATGGCCACGGAGCATGGTTGCCGTGAGTACTAAGCAAAGTGTTGTTGTTGTTGAACACTTGACGATCCAATTGGATATGGCGGTGCAACTCATCTTGAAGAACTAGTGCATATGCACGTGCAACACTAGGTAACGGATTCATTAGTAAAATCTAACTGATAACATTAGCGTACCTCGGATTGAGACCCATGAGAAATTCAAACAAGCGCCAATTCTCTTGTTGTGTGGTGATGATAGAACGAGCCGAACAAAAGCATTGTGGTAACGGATCCAAATTATTCAATTTATCCCAGCAACTTTGCAAGTTGTTGTAGTATTTGGTCACGACATCGTCAGATTGAGCAAGAGTACATATCCTTTGCTCGAGATGAAAAACCCTAGGACCATTTGATGGCGAAAAGCATTCGCAGAGATCGGCCCAAACATCTACAACTGACTCTGTGTAGAGAACTGTTGGCACTAAATTTGGATGGATGGAATTAAGAATCCAGGATAGGATCATATTGTTCACACGAATCCAAGACGCATAGGCAAGATCGGTTGTGGCTGGTTTTTTTAATTCTCCTATAATAAACACCATCTTGTTCTTGGCGAAAAGGGCAATGTCCATGGCACGGGACCAATTGTTGTAATTGTCACCCATAAGGACCATGCCGACGAAATTAGATCAAGGGTTATCAGAATGATGCATAAAATAAGGGCTATCCAACTGCTCATGTGCAGGAACTGGCTAAAGAGCTTTGAAGCTCAGTCATCATGGTGACTTGAGGCCAAAAGAGAAAAGCAACTTGGTTGATTCAAAAGAGATCTCCCAAGCATTCACCAGAAAGTCGAAATAGATTGCGGGACGATCAAGAATGCAGTGGGCAAGAACCCAGCAAATTATACCTTGACTCAAATTTTGGGGCCATGTGTGATGAATATTAAAGAAGCACAAGAGACGCTTCTTCGGAAAGCAAAAAATCACAGGAGACCTGCAAAAAATGGAGGGGAAGAAAAATACAATGACCGTGGCAGCAAGGTGGGTAGTGAACCATGGCAGACGACACTTGATTTCAGATAATCAGGATGAGTTCGAGATCTGCGCTCTACGAATCTAGAGGAGTCGAGGGCCAGCGAACGAAAGAAACCCTAGCGCTCAATTGGAGCCGCTCCAGCAAAGGGAAGCATCAATGTCGTGACTTCTTCCCCGTAGCATCAATAGCAGATGATTGTGAGTGAGAAGGCCAAAGAGAGAGATCGTGGTGACTTTGGTCGTGACAAACAAGCTTCAAGGATCACCACTCTGATACCATGTAGAGATTAAGCGAACATTACTTTCATTGATGAACTAATTTACAATATATACATAGGGTTTAGGGCTAAAACAATACAATGACAATTATACCATTTATTATAAACCTAATCTACCAATAATTTGAGATTCAAATCGAGGATGGAGATGAAGAGCATGGTAGAGATCTATGTCTGGTTTTGGTGGGGGGTGGGGCGGGGGGAGGGGAATGACAAGACATAGATTGTGGTTGAGCCCCAAGATCCAAAGGGGACGCCGAAGATGTTGTGCTCGATGAGGTGGTAGATGTCAATGATTGTGGTGGCGTCATAGAGCTCCATGCAAGCAACTAGCACGAACACGAGGGTAATGATCGAGCATTCAGCGATCCCTTGCTTCTTCATCGCCATGTAATCAGGGGAAGGATCTAGGGTTGCAAGCAAGACAAAGAGGAAGCGAGACAAAGACAAGCTAGATAGACAAAGGAGGAGGTGAGAGAGAGAGTGTGTGTGAGTGAGTGAGTAGTGACCACTTTGGAAGAGTGAGAAATTACAAATACTAAAGCATTGAAATAATAAGAATTAAAAAAAAAATAATCGGTCTATCTAGGATAGTCCAGATCAATGATTTCACACATGAAATTGGAAAATAGGACCGAAATTCACTAGTTCCAATTTTAGGGAATCAAGAAACGGACAAATGCCTCCGAGAATTGCCCAGAATTGGATAGTTCGGTTTGGTTGCATGATTCTTGGTCCAGCGGGTTTTTTGGCTCACCCCTAGTCTCCGGTTCCGTTGGGGCTGCAAAAAGACTGCAATCTGAGATTGAAGCATGTTGGCTGGGCTTTGGCCCAAAAAGTACATGGGCTGGGCTAGCACGAGGCAAAAGCCGGTCGGACAAATACAAGCTCCGTTGGGACCCACCGGAGATAACATTTTTAAAAATCATGAATTCCAGCCTTTGGGAAATCCCAAGGGTCCGTACGAAGGAAGAGGACTTCAGCCCACAGGAACTCACGTGGGAAGCGCCCAGGGTTTGTGTGTTACCACCTTCTTGTCTTTCCACTCTGGCGTTAGGGGAAGATGTCGCGGTCCTCGAGAGTCGCCGTCGCATCACGTGCTCTTCTTTCTCCTGTCTTGTTCAACATTCCTCTTTATCGAGTCAAAAACCTGATGCCACATCGCACGCTTCTCCTAACAAAGAACCCGTGCCCGCCTAACAAAACGGCGACCGCGACCTTCCGCCCGCAATGACCTTGCCACGCGAATTTTTTTTTTTTTTTTATTATAATTTGTTACATAAACAAGAGAAAGGTCCTAGAAGCTACATATGCTAGACATGTCCCGAGTGAAACCGAGTAAACTAATTGCGAGTAGCTCGGGTCAATTTGATTCCGAACCGTGCTCCTTAAGTCAGCCGAATTCGAGCTCAACAATTTTCAATTTAATAGATGTGCTAGCTTAATTGAGTTTCTATTCTCTTTTTAAATAAGTTTTTATTAATTAAAGAAAGTCATAGCTGTCCCAAAATATATATAATATGCACACACAGTTTGAGCTTCTATAAAGATGGAGCTCAAGTTCTTTCACAATTTGATTGTAGTATTGTAGTCGAGTAATTGGAGTTCTCAATATGATTGATTGGAGCTCCAAATTATACAATATACACACAAACACCTAATACAATGAGAATTGGTTGATTGAAAAATTTTCAATGTGGTGAGGAACCATGAAAATGTTATCATGTGTTCGGAATACATTATAAATAATTACTTCTCATTAAATTATGTTCTTAGTATTTCTTAATTACTTTACTTTTCAATGTTGGTGACGGCGCGGAGGCCTCCACTTGTGGGCAGCAAGGGCATCGCTTGTCTTTGTTGGGCCCCGCTGGCTAGAAATTAAAGGCAGGAAAACAGAAAAAGAAGATAAGTAAAGAACAAGAAGAGAAAAAAACTAAATTGAAAAAATATTTTTTAAATAATCGAAAAAATTATCCACATTAACATTAATTGTTGATCATACCATGCAAGACGGCAGGCGTTGGGTAGCGATTTTTAGTTAGAATTAGCCAAAAAGACTATAGTGACAATTAGTAAAAGGTTTATTACTAAATTAGCAAAATTTAAGAATTTAAGACTGAATTGGTTACCATACAATAAATTTATGACTTTTTTGGTTACTTTTCTGAAATATTAGAATTACAAATTATAAATTATGTGGATTCACGTAAACATCAAACCTAATTTGGACATTATGATTGTGATAAATCGCCAAAAAAAAAAGGACGCTATAATTTTGTACTAGGATATTTTTCCATATTCGTATTGTAATGCGTCTTTTGATGTGGATTTGAGAAATGCGTCTTTCCATACTCTTAGGTGGTAATAAGAACACATGCCTTAACATTCATATTGCACTCACTTTAGGATGAAATTTTTCCATTTACTTGAGTGTTATAATTTTTAAAAATTGTTTATTTGAATATTACGGGAGATTTTCCTTTGTCGAAAAATTTAAGGTGATACATGACTTGCCTCAGCCAATCAGCAACAGAGTGCGGAAACAACATCGCGTGATCTTTGTTCTTGCCCAGATTGATGATTCGGGGCTAATTTGATACGTAACCCCAATTTGCAGTTCATAAATGGATTCTCTGAAGTATTGTAGGAACATTAGTCAGAGGGGATGATTGCTCGGGCAATTGCTTCTCCTCATCTTTTTATTTGAAGCGGCTCACGATCAACCAGTTGGGAGCACAAGCTCATAAAACTTTGGGTGCGTTTAGGAAGACTTTTGGGAAAAATCCTTGAGAAAATATAAAAAGCCTTTGAGGTAAGGCTTTTTATTATTAAAAAAAAAAAAAAAAGGAACGTTGGCCGGTCAAGGCTTCACCGGTTACCGCTAGCCAACGGCTTCACCGGTCACCACCGGCCAAGGGTAGGCGATCCGACGAGGGTCACTGCGACCCTCGCCGCATCGTCGCGTGACCCACCGCTCCGCGGAGGTCGCCGGGGACCCATCTGGTCGTGCGCGAAGGTCACCTGAAGCATGGCTGGCGACGCATATCTCGGTCGCTACCAGATCTGCGTCGCGACCTCCACGAAGGTCGCGGTCGATGACCCATCTGGTCGCAGCGCAAAGGTCGCGACCAGATGGGTCGCTCGAGGGTCGCGACCTCCGCGGAGGTCGCGCCGAAGCACTGGCCGGCGACGCAAACGGTCGCTACTGATTTGCGTTGCGACCTCTGCGAAGGTCACCTGAAGGTCGCGGCCGGCGACCCATCTGGTCACAGCGCAAAGATTGCGGCTAGCGACCAGATCTGCGACCAAATGGGTCGCGGTCGCGACCTCCGCGGCAACCTCTCGAGCGGGGTCACACGACCCTCGCCGAAGGGTCGCATGGTGGCGACGGAGGTCGTGGCACGATGGTTCAGCGTGGCAAGCACGACGGTCGCCAGCGACTGCATGCCCTTCATCAGCAACCGCTCACGAAGAAGAAAGAAGAAGAAGATGAACAGTCAGGGTAAAAAGGGAAAAACGAAAAATCAACGAAGACAATTTGAGAAGATATTTTTTTTTATTTTAAGCTAAGCTCTCAGCATGCCGAGAAGGCTGAAAGCCCAAGGCAGCCCTCCACCTGCCTTGGGCTTTCAGCCTTGGGAAGGCTTGGCATTCCCCAAATGGGGCTTGAAAATTTTTACTAAACACCCAGCAATTAGCCCAAGGAGCTTTAGGGGTTCAAAGTGACTTCCAAATGTCACTCCCAAACGCACCCTTTGTGATCGTGGCTACGATTTCGAAGCGGAATTTGCTCAAGCAGGTGCAACGTGTTGGTTTCTCTCCACTCAAAGCATTCCCAGTCGGTTACGCAAAGCTACGTCACCGTCATCAGCATGACGGCTCTCAATTTCTAGCAAATTAGGGCCTCAGCATTGTCCATCATTTCCAGCCAAAAAAAAAAAAAAAAAGAGTCGTCGTCGTGGTCATTGTCTCACTAAGAATGTAAATCAATCCTTTTCACCACCAGTGTCGTACAGGAATAATTTGAATCTGATGCTTCTGATACTACTTTTTCCTCTCCTCCTTCGTTTTTTATGTGGTTTGAACTGACAACTGCCACGTTAATCGAAGGTTGTCTACTTTGGACTTCAAATTTTTTAAGGGAAAACCAAGTTGAACTTAGGCTGCGTTCGTTTCACGGAAAATGGCGCCATCTCCGGAAAACATTTTAAAGTCATTTTCCGGGAAAATGGTATATTTTCCGTGTTTATTTGAAACTTAAATTTTGAGTGGAAAACATTTTCCACCGTTCGTTAACTAATTTAATTGTTTAGGAAAAATTATAAAAAAAAATTGAATTTTAATATTTTTAATTGACCAAAAATATTTGTATTTTTAAAAAATACAATTTTTTATTATTTTCCACCATTCATTAGTTTTATTTTTTCTTTCTTTTTCTTTTTTATTTTTCCTTTTCTTTTCCTTCTCCTTCCTCCTTCCTCCTCCTTCTTCCTCCTCCTTCCTCCTTCCTCCGCCGCCGCACGCCCGACGATGGCCGCGCCCGGTGGCCGACCAAGATCCGATCGCCGAGATCCGGCGAGCTCGAGGCTCGCCCGATCTCGCCCGAGCTCGCCTGGAGGTTCGTCGGGCTCGGCGAGCCGCGAGCTCGCCGGATCGGTGGCGGAGCTCGGGCTCGCTGGATCGGGAGCTCGAGCTCCGCCGCCGATCCGGCGAGCTCACGGCTCGCCGGACCTCTAGCGAGCTCGGGCGAGGCTCGAGCCCCGCCCAGCTCGCCGGATCTGGCGAGGCCAAAGCTCCGCCCCAAGCCGGCGAGGCCCGAGCTCGCCGAGCTCGGGCGAGCTGGGCTTCCACAGATCGGGCTAGGCGGAGCCTCGCCGGCCCGGGGCGGAGCTCCAGGCGGCTCGCAACCGCGGCCGGTCGCCGGCCGTCGGGGCCGGCCACCGCCAAGTTAAGGAAGAAAGATGAAAAGGAAAGAAAGAAAAAAAAGGAAAAAAAAAAAAAAAAATGTGTTGGTGAAAAGATATAGGTGAAAGAAGTTATGGAAAATGTTTTCCACTTTTCAAAAGTGGAAAACATTTTCCTTAACTTTGAAGGTAGTTTTTACTATTGATGGAAAACATTTTCCTTGAGTAGTTGATTTTCCGTGAAACGAACACCGGAAAATCCGGAAAACATTTTCCTGGAAGTCATTTTCTGTGAAACAAACGCAGCCTTAAATAACTTTAAATAAAGCCACATAGGGCAAATAGTTAGGAAATCTTGCGCGGGGGAACTAAAATAAAAGACTTTTTACTGATTTGACGGTTAAATGATTGAAAAAAAAAAATTATAACGCTCAAGCAAGCCTTATATAAAACTTAAGGGGTGCATGACAACCTTCAATTTCTGTTCCAAAAACAATTTTTCTATTCCTGACTTGTTTTCGAAATATAAATCCGTTTAATAAAATTATTTTATTTTTATATTTCTGAAATTGATTTTTGTTTTAGAAGTAGGTTTAGAATAGAAATCGAAGTAAAAATGTTCTACTTTTTTCTATTTCTAGAACAGAAATGAAAAATAAAAATTATTCTCATCGTTCGTCCTTGCTATGAACCGGTCCTCCATCCGTTGCCGCCGACCATAGTTCGCAATCGCGGCGGTCGCCGCCGCCGCCCGCCGCCGCCGGCCGCCGCCGCTGCCGCCCGCCGCGGCCGCCAATCCGCCACCATATGAAAGATAAAAAATTTGTGTCGTTATCAAACGAATAGAAATAGAAAAAATTTTATAATAGAAAATTTTTAGAATATAAATTTTATGTTATTATCAAACAAGTATTTTTGCTTAGAAACTCATTTAGAAATAGAAAAATTTATTTTTCTTCCAAAAATCAATTTCTGACTAAAATGATTATCATTCGCGCCCTTAGAATACTCATGGTGTTCATTTCCCTTCTCAAGTAATATAATTTTTTATTTAATTCCTTTTCTTCCTCTTCGTCGGTGGCCAACTGGCCACTGGTGATGCCCACAAAGGGTTGGGCAAGGGTCACTCTCGTCGGCAAGGGCCACCCACGCCGCCCACAAGCGAGGGACGGCCTCGCTTGAGCATGGTGAGCCTCACTCACTTAGAGGCCATCCGTGAGGTTGGCCCTCACTAGCCCCAAGCGAGGCTGACCCTCGCTAAATCTGGCAAGGATGGCCTCGCTCGAGGCCGCGAGGGCTAGGCAACCTCGCTGGCCACTAGCAAGGCCCGGCGAGGGCCTGCAAGCCTTTGTTGGCCGCGGACAAGGCCACCCTTGTTAGATTCGGTGAGGGTTGGCCTCACTTAGGCCTCGCTCAATCTGGCGAGGGTTGGCCTCACCTATGCCTCCCCCGATCTGGCGAGGGTGGCCTTGTCAACCCTTGCCAAGGCCGATGAGGTCGCCCAGTCCTCACGGATGGCCCCGGGGCGAGGTTGTCCTTCGCCTGTGGTAGGCATTGGTGGCCCTCGTAGAGGAAGACAACCTTCATCCAACCCTCTACGGGCATTGTCGGTGGCCAACTGGCCACCGGTGAAGAGGAAGAAGAAGAACCACAACAAAAATAAATAAATAAATAAAAGGGGGGAATGACAAATGACGAAAATACCCTTGATTGTCGGAAAGTCAAGTCCTTATTTGAAAATGACATAATCACTTCAGGCCTTTATTTGAAACAAATATAGCCACTTTAGGTCATCATTTGAAATAACATCCACTTCAGACTCTTAATTGACAAAGTAACGGTATTTCAAGTCCGTATTTGAAATAAGATCAATTTCAAACCCTTATTTGAGAAAAATATGGCATTTTGGATCCCCTTTTGGAATTTTCCCCTTATTTTATTCTAGGGGCGGGGTGGAATGGGCGATATCCGAAAGTGGCGGCCCAAGAGGGATTTTTTTTTTTTGCTAAAAGAACCACATACCTAGATTTCCATTGGACTCGAAATTGAAATATTATTCAACTAATATTGTACAAAAATTAGGATGTCACATGCGGCGGCAGGGCTTGACGACATGAAAGGAGCGGTAGACGAGGGAGAAGTACTTGTGGTCTTGGGTGGCCACCTAAGGTCTTACAACCTGAGATGCAGCCGGCGGCCACCTACCCTTTGCTGGCCAACTATTTTTTTTTTCCTTTTTTATTACCAAAGTCCTTTGTAAATGTAAATTTCTCCAAACATTATTTTGCTCAAAGGTACTTCATAAATGACTTTTAGATTACAATTTACCAAACGCAATTTGCTTTTTAGAAAACTCATTTAACTTAAAATCATTTGTATTTTCCCAAAGACTTTTCCCAATAATCCAACCAAACGCACCCAAAGTTAGATATAAGAGAGATATAAACAGAATAAAATTATCCCATGAGAAAGTGGGATAAATATGAATATGATTTTTAATATCCATGATAAAAAAAGTTATTATAGGACCTGTGCATATCTAGTTCATTTGAGAACTTCTTAAATTAATGAAATTAAAATCATATTTCAATATAAATAATATTTAAATTCTAATATAAGAATGTTAAAATAAAAAGTACAAATTTAATTATTTTAATTTAATCTTATTATTTATATATTCAAATGTAATTGCTTGTGAGAAGAAGGATAATAGAATCTTTGAATTTTTATTACTAATATCATAAATTGATTTTTTTAGTCCAAATAAAACGAATTGTATTTTTATTTGTTTTAGCTATTTTTATAATATAAATTCAAACATAAATATAAATGTTTATATTTATTATATATTTTAGGTATTTTAGTATTTTAGGTATACTAGTACAGTTTACTATTTAATGAAATTTTATTAGAGAATGATGGAAGGGGAAGAAAAAATAAAAAAATAAAAAAAAAAAAAGAAAAATAAAATTTAAAAAGTAAATAAAAATAAAGCATGCAAAAGTGTCACGACAAATTTTTACCGTTCCCGTTTGTAAAATTTTTTGTTCATTTTACTAATATAACATTTATACCAAACAATGTACGTATCCACTTCTATCTTAGATTTTATATCTGACTTTATTGTTGTAATCATCAAATGATGGATACAATATAGTAATATCCCCGGATTGCATATCTTATCCTATCAGATCTAGAAGCCAAAGTGATATACTTGTGATATATTTACCTTTCGTTAGTTTTCATTAAATTTTACCATCAAATTGCTGAATTTTATTATATGCGATAGTTCATAAGTTTATCAATTTATGGTTTTATCCTGTGTTTATCATAGTTATCCTAATTTGTGGTTTTTCGTAGTACTAATTCAATTTAAAAGAATTTGATAGATGATAAATTTATCATAACTATACAAATTCATGAGTTTTTGTGGTTAAAAATTATTTTAATAATAATTTGTCGTTTATCAAATTGGGGTTTTTAGTTTAAAATTAATTTGGGGATAAATTTATCATAAATATATCGATTTGAGGTTTTTAATAATTTTAATTTTTAAAATAATTAATTAATTCACCTACTCGAAGTTCGTCACTCCTGTCCCCTTTAGCATGGTATCGTGGATTATACTAGAATGCAATTTTGAGATAAATTTACCATAAATATATTGCTTTGAGATTTTTGATGTTATTAATGTTTTAAGTTAATTAATTAATTCACTCACTTGAAGTTCATCACTCTCGTCCCCTTAAGCACGGTATTGTGGATCCTACTAGAAGGCGAGTGCGTCCTTTGGGCACCGCATAAAAACATCGTGCACCGGCAGTGATGGCCATCAGTGAGATGGTCGGTCGCCAACCCAAGGCGCACGAGGAGCGCTACTTAACTCCCTTTGAGCCTCGTGTCAAAAGTTTCTGGTGGTGGCGGAATCGGTTCGGTCACCACGCATCATCCCTCGCTATATATAGTCTTTTGGACCTGAGCAGGTCCTTAAAGGGCTCAAGGGGAAGCCCCCCATTGGAGGGAAAACCTCCCAGGGGTGAGAGTCCCCACGTGGAGCCCCGTATTCCCGTGGCTGGGAAGAAAAACAGATGCCCGCTTGGCTCGCCCGCCACAACCCTGATCCTGCTTGCAGGAGAAGGGAGGGATGCCACACGGTGAGGGCGAAAAACCCGATACCTGCAAGCCGATCCCAAGCCCAGGAGGGTGGTGAGTAACCTAATGAGTCCACTCTACCCTCCTGGGCCTGGGATCGGCTTGCAGGTATCGGGTTTTTCGCCCTCACCGTGTGGCATCCCTCCCTTCTCCTGCAAGCGATCGTGGTTGTGGCGAGCAAGCGGCATCCTGCTTTTCTTCCCAGCCACTGAATACTGGCTCCACGTGGGGACTCTCACCCCTGGGAGGTTTTCCTCCAGTGGGGCTCTCGCTGGCCCTGCGACCTACTCAGCCCATATTTTACGGAATGTATCCAACCACATGTACAGGAGTGGGAAATAGCCTGGATTTTACGGTTATCTCCCTGCCAGGTCGGCCCAAAGAAGGGTTCTCTCCCTTCTTTGTCTTCATTTCCTGGGGAGCAGTTTAAAGTCCTACTTAGCCGGCAGTGATGGCCATCAGTGAGATGGTCGGTTGCCAACCCAAGGCGCACGAGGAGCGCTACTTAACTCCCCTTGAGCCTCGTGTCAAAAGTTTCTGGTGGTGGCGGAATCGGTTCGGTCACCACGCATCATCCCTCGCTATATATAGTCTTTACGGAGAAACGGCATATTCTCTATTCTCACCTTTTATATTTATTTATTTATAAGGTCGGGGCGTCGACTGAGGCGCAAAAGCAAAACCCCAAAGTCGTCTCCTTCGGTCGATTCACGCCAAGTTCGATAGAAGGACCTCGGACCCCCTCTCTCTCTCTCTCTCTCTCCTCTGTTGAAATCCTCCTCTGCGAATTCCATCTCCGGCGGTCGAGCAAGATGCATTCCAATCACCTGCTTCTTGAGGAGCCCATCAGGATGGCGTCGATCCTCGAGCCTTCCAAGGCCGTGAGTTCTCCCCGCTCCCCCTCTTCTTCCTGTCCGGTCCTTTTCTAGATTGATTCGTGTTCTTTGCTTTCTTGGCTGTCTGGATCTGCGCCCGATTCGAATTGTTGTCGGTGGGGGTGTTTGGTTTGTGTTGCGCTGCCCCTACCCGCCCTCGCTTCGATCGCGATTGTTTTCTTACAACCTTTTTGTTTTGTTCTCGTGTTTTTGATGGGCAGAGCTTTTTCCCAGCTATGACGAAGATCGTGGGGACTCTTGGTCCCAAGTCCCGCTCGGTTGAGGTCATTTCCGGTTGTCTCAAGGCTGGAATGTCCGGTAATTAGTTTGTATTGGAGTTTTGGTGCTCGAAGTTTGATGGTTTCTGTTGATTGTAGGCGGGAATTAGGGTATTGAGTTTCCAGCTCGTAGGGTAGAGGAGGTTATGATAGCGTCTGATGCGCCCTTTTGGTTGGACAGTGGCTAGATTCGACTTCTCTTGGGGGAATCCCGAGTACCACCAGGAGACTTTGGAGAATTTGAAGGCCGCCATCAAGAGTACCAAGAAGCTTTGCGCTGTAAGTTCCTCACGGCGACTCTTGTGTTTCAAAGTTTAAAAAGATAACACCTTAAGGTTGAGGCACTAACAGAATTTTTTTGTTGGGTTGGTTTTGCCAGATTTCATCTCTTTATTTATCAACTAAGTTTTCAATCAATAGGTGAAAAAGATGCCATTTTGATGGTTCATATTCGAAGTAAATTACAGAGGCTGTGCAGGCAGTCTCTTTTTTTCCCCTTTCATGGACAATGTGGATTCAGTGCTCTTTGAGCACCGATGGTGATTCTTCTTGTGTTTGTGCATTCACAGTTTCACTTATGCTATGTATCACAAACCAAGAGGGAAGAAAACAGAAAAAAAAACACCCATAGATTTAAATTTTCACTGCGCTTCCTTCTCATAGAAATTTCAAAATTTTCAAAATTTTCCATTTAAAATTTCATTTTTACCACTCTCCGAAACATAGCCTTACTCTTCTTTTGTGATATCTGTCTTTAATGAGTTTGAGAATAATGGAGGAGTTTTGTTTATCATCAGGTTATGCTGGATACAGTTGGACCTGAGTTGCAGGTGGTTAACAAAAGTGAAAAGGCCATCTCACTGCAGGCTGATGGTGTTGTTGTTTTGACACCTGACCAAGAAAAAGAGGCCTCTTCAGAGCTATTGCCTATTAATTTTGACGGATTGTCAAAGGTAGTAATTTAATTTTGATCCTGTTGTCATATCGCTAGACATTCCAGTTTTGCTTTGTTCGTTGAATGCACTCTTGTGTGATCAGTTTGAACGTGTTGTTGATATTCTACTGTGGATGAAAAGTTTTCAGTTCGTCTTTGGAGTTTGAATTAAAAACGTGCCTTCTTGATAGAATTATTATCAAGTGCAAGGTTGTGTCTTTTCTTTACATGTTGCATGAGCCTTGTATAGTCAGCTTTGAGTTGATCAAGAAATAATTAATAATTTGTCCCTCCCTCTAAATTCAATCATTGTTTTATTTTTACAAACCTTATGTCATTGGCATGTCTTTCACAGATACTTCTTGAACCAATGTTCAGTATCTGGGAAGTATGTGTGTGAACGGATAATTTTTGGCGGTGGGAGGGTGGTTTTCATGGTGATATTTTAAAATGTTCTTATATGTGAGAGGGACTTGAGTATGCCAGGACTTTTCTGGACCTAAGCCCACATCTTCATGGTTATTTTGCTCTATTACATGCCTAAACATATTCATTAGTTTGTCTCTTAAATTTGGATGATACTTTCCCCAGTTTGAAAGATCAATGTTTTGCTTTTCTATTGCAGGCAGTGAAGAAGGGAGACACCATCTTTATTGGTCAGTACTTGTTCACTGGAAGTGAAACAACTTCTGTATGGTTGGAGGTAGGAAAGATCAGTTTTAGCAATCTTATTTGGTGATGTATTTTTACCTCTCTCATGTTTTAACTTGAGTGTCATGACTAATATGTTTGACTATGTGTGGGCAGGTGTCTGAAGTAAAAGGAGATGATGTGGTTTGTGTGATAAAGAACTCCGCTACATTGGCCGGATCACTATTTACCTTGCATGGTTCTCAAATTCGTATAGAGCTGCCTACACTTTCTGATAAGGACAAGGAGGTATGTTGCTTCGGATTCTACACATAATACAGTAATAACAGCAATAAAAACAAAGCAAGTTTTCTTTCACGAAGTGTGTTTGCTATATAAATCTTATCACAATATTGCACTTGGCCCTGTGTTGGACAATTTACTTCCTTTGAGCTGTTCTTTATTGTTTACCCTGGAAATTATTTTTGGTAAATTCAGGTTATAAGCACATGGGGTGTTCAGAATAAAATTGATTTCCTCTCACTGTCGTACACCAGGCATGCTGAAGATGTCCGCCATGTAAGGAAAAAAAGTTATTATCTGCCCGCATTTTTTAACAATGAGTTTTACTTCTTAAATCACAGTGTTTCTAGCAGTTCTGGGAAATATTGGAGTAACAGGATTTTCTTTTTTATGATGCAGGCTCGTGAATTTCTTTCCAAATTGGGTGACCTTAGTCAGACTCAGATTTTTGCAAAGATAGAGAATGTAGAAGTGAGTGCGCTGTAAGAGAAGGGTTATTGTTCGTTGGAAAATTGAGCATATACTTACTTATCTGTTCCTCTTAACTAGGGTTTGAATCATTTTGATGAAATCCTCCAAGAAGCTGATGGTATCATTCTTTCCCGTGGAAATTTGGGTATTGATCTTCCACCTGAGAAGGTAAGACATTGTTGAGATGCTTTATGAGTTTCTGATCCTAATTAAGTGCTATCTTAAGCTGCATACATGTATTAATTGACAGTTTCTCCTCATATTAGCAAGATGATATGCTTAGATAATTCAGTAACCTTCTTAAAGTAGCATACAAATGCTGAATACTTGTCTATGGTAAAAATGATCATATCATGTGATGCATGGATCTTTGGGTGCACAAAAATTAGTAGATCCTAGAAATGACATTTTCTTTTGTTTTTTGTTCTGTCTATGATCAATTTTGACAGTGTTGTGTAATGTGCAATTTATTTACAAAAGCCGCAGAGAGCTGTAAAATTGACTCTTGGATTGTCTCAAATATCTCAAGGTTCCAAATTTAGACTTATAATCAATGGTGAGCTATATACATGATCATATAGGCATTCATGTTTGTCATCTCGCGCTGTTCTGGATGGATGTGTTGCTGGCTAGATTCTGTAAAGCTTGTTTGTGAAGGCACTGGTTCCAAGAAATTCTCTCTTTCCTTCCTACTCAAAGATCTGCCACTTCTCTGTTTACCTTTTTGTTAGGATATTTTTTCCTGGATGGACCTTGGGTGATTCTCATTGCTAATCAGTTCTCTTACTTTTCCAGGTGTTTTTATTTCAAAAGGCTGCTGTCTACAAATGCAACATGGCTGGGAAGCCTGCAGTAGTTACTCGTGTCGTGGACAGTATGACAGATAACCTGAGGCCAACTCGTGCTGAAGCGACTGATGTAGCTAATGCTGTATTGGATGGTGCGTAGATAGTTCATTAACCACAAAGAATTGTAGAAGATTGCGATTTATTCTGTCTCTCCTTAAGGAGGCTATGGTGGAAGTATTCCTGCTCTTTCTTCCTTCTATTATTCTGATACTTGAACTTTTTAATGTGCTTGCAGGGACTGATGCAATTCTTCTTGGTGCTGAAACTTTGCGTGGATTATATCCTATAGAGACTATATCAACTGTCGGTAGAATTTGTTCAGAGGTAGGTCATCTTCTTTTAAGTACATCTTGTTCAGACATCAGTACTATACTAGCATTATACACATACTTGTATTGGTAGTTCATAAATGTGAAGCTACTCATTTTTGAAGTTTATCATTTTCATTATGTACTTCAGCATGTGCCTGGAAAAGTTACTTCCTTGCATGTGCAAACTGAACTTATTTGGAGAGATGGGTTCTTAGAATGACTGGGTTGGATGCCATTTTCTCCGTCTGAGTCTAGCGCGACACTCGAGCAGGATGGGAATTTTTTATAGCTGTTCAACACAGATTTTATTTTTCTTATTTACTTTTTCTTTTTTTTTTTGGGGGGGGGGGAGAGGGAATTGTTAGATGTTTAAGCATGCACGCTTATATTCAAAGTGACTGTTCTCAACAGTGAACTGCAACAGTCCTTCCAGACAATTGCCTTGGTTGTTACAGGTGATTTGTTTTGTCCGTTCAGTCCGAGAGCTGAAAAAGCAAACTAGGTGAACAGTTTGGTTTTTTTGGTTTACTTTCACTAATCAGTAGAATAATGGAATGCAAGTGTAGGTGTCAAGATCATGTTCAACTCTTTTATTAAGGAATGAACCTTTGTGCCTGTTGAAATCGAAACTAAAACAAATCAAATAGTTTGATTGTCACAAGTATGCCTCAGAATAATTCCACCTTTCAATGTAGACCGTCCCACCTCGCAGCTTTCATGCCTAGAATGATTCTGAAATATTGCTCTATTAAGATCCTTTTTCTTGGTTTGTGAGACATTGTCGTATTGAGGTGATTCTCAGTCCTCAGTGAGAGTTTGGAAGTTAAAGTGTTTGTATTTATTACTGATTTCTTCTTTATTTATTCCTCATAATATACAAAGTAACTGGGATTCTGACCTCAAATAAAATAGGCTGAGAAGGTGTTCAATCAAGATCTTTATTTCAAGAAGACTGTCAAGTATGTTGGAGAACCAATGACCCATTTGGAATCTATTGCTTCATCTGCGGTATGCTATCGGTTTCTTCTTTCATCATTTTCTGATACATGCTTGTAGACAATGCTCTTCACTTTCGCATGGAATAATTGTGACTAGATCATCTTGAGTTTTCTCAGGTACGAGCAGCAATTAAGGTGAAGGCATCTGTTATTATATGTTTTACTTCTTCTGGAAGGGCTGCAAGGTATCCTTCTGTTGATCTTCTCATCCCTTCATCTGTAGATTATTTCATTTTTCCTGGTTGTTTTATAATTCTTGTCGTATGAATGGACCTTTAGCCACATTTTCAGAGCCAAATCTTATTCCATGAAATTGCAGGTTGATAGCTAAGTACAGGCCGACGATGCCCGTTTTATCAGTTGTCATACCTCGTCTGAAGACAAACCAACTTAAGTGGAGCTTCAGTGGTGCTTTTGAGGTATGCTCTTGCTCTTCCTTTCTTTATGGTCTTTTTACTGTTGTGGTCGTCTTGTCAGTTAATTTGTATTGACCTAAGTGTTAGACATATAGGAGAAAAATAGAAGGAAGAAATGCAGGTAATAATTTGTTCGGGAAGGGATGCGGGGCATAGCAGCTGTTTCCAGTTTATCCTTTCTACCCCAACTACTTCAGTGACATTCACTAGCTGATATTATTTAACTTTTGAAATAGTTGGTTTTTTTGGTTATGATAATATATTCCCTTCTATATTCACACATCCATTAACTTGCTCACTAAAATCTACATTTTGCATTTTAAGTGTTACTTTTCAAATATCTCACACACAGCATGAGTATGTTAATTAGGGGCTGCATGGTAACACTCTTTTTTTTTGTTTATAAACAGAAATTCTGTTCTTTTGTTCCCGGGAACAAAAAAAGAACAGAAACGCGTTTGGTTGCGTTTCTGTTCTTTTTTTTTTTTTGTTCCCGGAACTCAAAAAGAACAGAAACGAGAAACAAAAAAAAATTGTTTCTCGTTCCAGAAACAATTTTGAAGAAACAATTTTTTGTTTCTTGTTTCTTCTTCTCTCTCCTCTTCTCTTCCTCTTTTCTTCTTCTTTCTCTTTGGCCGGTCGCCGGCCTCGGCCTCGGCCATGGCCGGCCGTCGAGGGCCGGCGACGCCCGGCCCCGGCGACCCGGCCCCCGGCGAGGCCGCGCCTCGCCCGCGCCGGCGACGCCGAGCCTCGCCTTGGCTGGGCGAGCTCGAGCTCGCCCAGATCCGGCGAGGCCGAGCCTCGCCCAACCACGGCGAGGCTCGGCCTCGCCGGGGGCCGGCGAGCCTCGCCGTGGCTGGGCGAGGCTGCCGGCCCCGTCGGCCGGTCGCCGGAGGCCGGCGACCGGCCAAAAGAAGAAAAAATAAAAAAGAAAGGAAAAAATGAAAAATAAAATAAAAATATTAAAAAATTAAAAGAAACAAAAAAAGAACAAAAATTTACCAAACGTGTTTCTATTCATTTTTTATTCCCGGAACAAATTTACCAAACGCATCTTTTTGTTCAAAAATTGTTCCCGGAACAGAAACACTTTTTTTTGTTTCTGTTCCCGGGAACAAAAAAAGAACAGAAACGTTACCAAACAGCCCCTTAGTGTTAAATATTTGTAGCAACAAATGCTAATGTGATTCCTTTATGTTTTATTTTGCACATATGTTCTTAATGCTTTAAGGCACAGGCTGCTTGATACACTTTTCTGCGTCACCATATGGTACTACAGAAAGATGTATCCTATCTCCCCATTTTCTAGCAATAGGAGTTTAACTTGTTTGTTTGATGAGGAGGTACTGCCTGATGGAAGATGTGACACCATATATGAGAAGGAAAATGATTCTGCTTTGCCTCATCTCTCCACCCCTATCTGTCCACTTAGGCACTTTGTTTGGGGAGGTAGGTGAGGAGGAGGTAGTTGCTGGTGGGAGGACAAAAGAATGAGAAATACAACAGGCAAACTAAATATGTGGTTGAAGAAACAAGATGTATAGAACACTTACAGTGGAGTCGTGACCTTCTTAGCAATATAGAAGATTCTAATTACTGTGTTTAAAACATTTGGGGGGGACAGAAAATTGGGCTGTAAAGTTTTGAAAAGTTAAAAACTTCATGAGTAGTGGAAGGATAGAAGATTTAAAAATATTGTAGATTTTGCATTTTCCTCACCCACCTTGCTCCCAAGCATAGCATAAATATCGGTGCTTCATGCAAACATGTTTGGTCGATTGCATGTGTGTTGCCTGCATGCTCTTCTGTTTTGCTCCTGTATAAAAACAAACTTACAGCTAACCTTTCTACTTAAGTAGATAATTGATGTCCTAATGGTTGATCATCTAATGAATCTGCCTCGCTTTGCATAGAATATACATACTTTTTCCTCAGTATTATCTGGATCAAATTACTATTGTAGAGTGATAACAGTAGCAGAAGATGCTCTTTTATGTTTAGCTGCCATTGCTGAAGATTCGGATCTTGTTTGTTTAGCATTAAGCATGAGTAAAAATTAAATATGAATTTATATGTCAACATTTATATGTTATTGTTTTGGTTTGAAAAAAGAGTCGGTACCCGTGCCGCTAGATCAAGTAAAAAGTAAAAGTTAATCCAGAGACACATCAGTAGGCTACCCTTTATATTAAGCATGGTTCAAAATTCTACTTCTATCTTTGGTGAATGAGGGAAATGGGAGGGAGGAAAATTTGGAGAGAAAAAGATGAAAAATATAAAATTGTTTTGAGTAGGGAAATGAGGGAACAAATCATACATGTTGCAGAAGATGCCAAATCAAACGCATCCTTTATTATTGAGTAATGCATCTGATGCATGGAACTACAAGCATCCTTTCTCTCACTTAACCAATACTGATGGGATAAGTTCACGTGAAAAAAGTCTTTTGTATCAATATGTTAATTGACTATGATTGGTCTATGGCCAGATAAAAGAACCTGCAGAATAGCTTGTGAAAACTTATAAGCAGTCTGATAATGGTGGCACTGTACTCTTCGTCCTTCTAGTTTTATTTTTCTCTAACAGTTGAACTTTTTGTTTATATGTTCTCTTTATTTATTTGCTTTATTAATGAACTCTTTAATTCTCAGGCACGGCAATCACTCATAGTAAGAGGTCTCTTCCCCATGCTTGCTGATCCTCGGCACCCTGTGAGTTCTATAATCTCTATCTTTTGGTTCTTTTGTTGCAGTTCAGTGCATGTTTACATTCAGCTGAGTATATGTACTGATTTTAGTGCATCTGCTTACGCTCTGTAATCTATAAATGACGTTTCTTTTTCCTTTTATTTTGAAAAGTCTTAAATTTCATCTATCTGACAATATTAGAAACAAAAGGCGCCAGCCCAGTTTTGACTTAAGCATTGAGGGATATTCACAGTTATATAATCCTGGTATTGATGGAAAACACTGCGACTTTCAGCACATGTATATACAAAAGTGAAGATAAGAACTGAGTGAACCTCCAGATTGTTGATACTAGCGATTACAATTTCCAAGCAAGAAAGTCAGATTTGTTTGTTAAATTATGCCTTCTTTGTTGATTTTCCTAGTAGAGGGATTAATGCCAAGATGGATATATAATGATCTGCATCGCCCTCTAAATCTGGCTAAAAATATACAAAGGATGATACTGCACTGATTGCTATGTCCTTCCATTGGGTGAGGCTAGAATCCTACTCTTTAGGTGATTTGTCCTGAGATTGTGTATACAATTGCACTTGATGATGTAATTTAGATGCTACGCATATTTTCCCGCGAAGCTTGTAAGCAGAAGGAAAGATAATGTTGTATTTTTTGTGTTTCCTCCAACTTCTCAACACTAGCTTGCTTTGTTATTCTCACAATAGGGTTCACTTGATGTGGTAATATTTTTGTCCCGATGCATTGAGGGAGCTTAATGCTTGTGTTCATGGGTAGCTCTAGGAGAAGGTGCAAACGGTGTTACTTTTTGTCTTTTTGTTCATCTTGGTCCTCCTCGCTCCTTGTTTTAGTGACTTAAGAAAGTTCAGTTGACTTGGTCCTCGAGAATTTCTGTGATTGTCTTTTTCTTATGGTTATTGGAATTTTGAAGTTTCATATTTGCTTGTATTTTTCCTGCAGAGAATGTTAATCTTTAGTCTGATTATCTTCGCATTTTCTGTTGCCCCTAATTTGAGCCGTGACCTTCCTTTTGTCATTTATGAATGGCATACTCATTACTCTGTCATAGCCTGATTATTAGGCAATTGATTGGATGGAGAAAGAAAAACAAAGTGGTGCATGTTCTTGTTTCTTGGTTCTTTTCATCATCTTCTCTTATGGAGGAAATGCCTTCGACTGCTTTACAGGCGGAATCCACAAGTGCAACAAATGAATCCGTTCTGAAGGTTGCTCTCGATCATGGAAAGGCATCTGGAATTATAAAGTCCCACGATCGTGTTGTGGTTTGCCAGAAAGTTGGAGATGCTTCTGTGGTTAAGATTATTGAGCTCGAAGATTAATGCATACATACTATCAACCCCTTTACTGAAAGGGGAAAGAAGGGTGGAGAATCTTTGTCCAGAAATTTAGGGAATGTGGATGGTCTTTTGCTCTGTGTTATCTCCGAGATATGATGGACTTGGAAGGGGTTTTGGAGGTAGATTATGATCTAACCTGTGTTGAGGAATACTTGTTTTTTTTTCTTCCATAATGAAGTAAGGTAGGGAGGTGACTGACTCCCCATATGTTCGAAGTGTCAAATGTCATCCTGAGGAATTGAATCTTTGCAGAAACTCTTGTGGAATAAGTTTACTTCGCACGTTTCTGTTGCGATTTCTTGCGTCTGGGAGTTGGTATCCATTTCGTACCAACACTTTGATGCGTTCTAATAATTTGATTCTCACTATTTTCGAGTAAGTTTTTGTTAGCCATGAGATTTCTCTTGAAAAGTTACGTGGAACTAAAAAAATAAATGACCGGAAAAGAGGATGCCTGTGTTTAGATTGAAAAAGAAAAATTCCTCAATTTTTTTTGTTCTTGCTGTTCTCTCGGTTAACAATTGGGGTGGCATTTATCATTATCCATCGTGTAGATCTTAGGTAATTTATTGTTGAATCCAACCTCTAAACCCATGAACTCGTAGGTAAGTCATCTACCGTCCTGGTGCGTTAGGAACTAGTGATGATCCATGCAATGCACGAGTTAATCAACTGATTGCACCGATAACCACAATGTCAGTTGCACAAAACATTTGTTGGGAGTCAATCATATATGGGTTGGATGATATGAGTTGGTCTATGGATATTTTTATAAAATATGCTGAATCGGATTTGAAAAGAGATGGGAAAATTATTCAAAGAGTTAAATTTATTGTATTTTTGCTAGTTCAATTTTAAATATTTCATTTTTACTAGTTAAGTAATTTCAGTTAATTTTGACTAAAATTTGCCAACGTAAATATCGACATCATACATTGACGTGAACATTTTTAAATAATATTTTGAAATTTATATATTTTTTTCTTCTTCTTTTCCTTTTCTTTGTTTTTTCTTTGTGGCTTTGGAGTTAGGGCCAGCGAGTGTCGATTGGCCACTCTCACTGGCCCTAACTCCAAAATCAGAAAAAAAAAAAAAAAAAAAAAAAAAAAAAAAACAAAAAACAAAAAAAACAAACAAAGGAAATAACATAAAAATTTCAAAAAAATATTAAATATTTATTTTTAAAATGTTTATGTGAGCACTTAGCAAAAAGTGCTCACATAAACATGTGAGCACCTAGCTATTTATATCGGTAATTTTCAAGGATAGGCTCAATTAGCAAAAAGTGAAAATGCTTAAGACTTAATTGACAAAATTGAAATGTTTATAATTAAATTGGCAAAAGTGTAATATGATTATGGCTTTTTGGACAATTTTTCCGAAAGTTAAATATGCACGATTTAATTTGAGTAAATATAATTATTGTGATAGATTTTGGGCATTAAACTCTACATATGTGGAATCTAGTCGATCTATAAAGTTAACGTTATAACATAAAATTCATCTATTTTATTTAACAAGTGTTATTGGCCATTTAAATGAGTTCAAAAGATTATCATATATTTGTCATACATTATTAGTCAATCAATTCAAATTTAACAGTAGATTCAATAGATTCTTTTATATATGTTTAAACGTTCCCATAAGTCAAGACGTCTAATTTGATTCATTAAACTTTTGACGGATGTTATGTAGTCTACCATGTTTGAACCGTTGTTTAGTGCATGCAAATCCATGCGATAACTTGCTCGCCTTGCCATGGTGCCTAATTTCTTCAGCCGCCTCCCCAACTACTTGCGCAGGTTTACATATAATGCTGCAGGGAAAATCAAGGTTCTCTTCCCCCTTCTGAAGCTTAAGGACGAAGATGAATACGTGTGGAACGGTGAACGGAATCAGGCTTTCGAAATGCTCAAGCAATGCTTGTCAGAGCCACCTGTTCTAGTGCCACCTTTGGCAAGCCTTTCGAACTTCACGTCTCTGCTTCGATGGACTCAGTGGGTGCTTCGTTGGCTCAAGAGGATGGGGAGAACCGTCTTCTATACTAGTAGATTCTTGAACAAAACAAAATGTTACTTGTTCTCCTAAAAAAAAAACATCAAATGAGTGAGTTAGGTTGAATTTGGATTGAGTAAAAAATGATCCAACAACTCAAATTGATCTATCTAACCCAATTTTATATTATACACATTAATGGCTCACACCCAATTTAATCCAAACTCAAAACATACCCAACTTGACTAATATTACTAAAACACATTCGTATTTAATCCATTTAGAAATCCCCTCATCCCTGCCCATTTAATCCGTTTGAAGCTTTTCATGTAAAAATGTTATTTCGATAAAATTTTATATCAAATAAAAAAAATTTAAAAAAAAGTTATCAAGTACAATTCCAACTTCAGGAGATGATCTTCTTGTCATTGAACTTTTTATTTTGGTCGGACTTCTTATTAGACTTGGCACGTTGAACTTTGTGACCTTATTTACTTTAATGTGTAATGCAACATGTAACATAGTGTTGTTTATAGTTTTTTATTTGTAATCGAGTTAGTGTTGTTTACCTATAAACATCTATCTAAAAAAGGTAAACATAATAAAAGAATTGCTTTTAAGCTTCACGCTTAATTTAACTCATTTGGACTAGGCAAGATTTCTGGATCGTCTTCCTCACATCGCTAGGATCCAAACTCTAGACTTGCTGCTGCCATCGCTCATGTTCTCCCGAAGTGGGGGAAGGAAGGAGAGAGAGAGAGAGAGAGAGAGAGAGAGAGAGTCTAATAGAGAAGTGTAGGAAGGTAATTATCAAGGCTCGAAATGACAAGGAAGAGTTTGGGAAATTTTCTCTTTACATGTATGAACCTGTCTTTTTTGACTCGCTATTTTGAGGAAGCGAGCAAAGGAAAAATTGAATGTCAATTTAAATTAAATAATATTTATTATATTTATTGATATTTGTTAAGTATTTATTGATATTGAAAAATCTGACGGAAGAATTTTAGAGAAACAGGGCCCATTTGTGAAGAGAATGATAAGCTGAAAAATGGGACCTTCTCTGTAAGAATTTGGCATGTAAAAAATGCATAATCAGTCTATATGAGTTCAATTTGGGTTAATTAAAAATCCATCATGACCCATTTTACCAGGCCTTGTTTTTTCATGAACCCATTATGATGATCCACTTTGTTGCTAAATGTGTTACCCATTCTAGTAGGGGCCCATGAAATATTAGTTGCAAAATGGGTTTAAGAGAAACTTTATCTCTTTATTTCTTAGTTAATAAATTGAGGCATTACTTGCTTTTACAATACTGCGTACGGTTGCTCATTCAGATATCATCAAAATTCATCTTTTAAGTCCTTTAATAACCAGTCAAAAAAGATAAATTCTTTATAAGAACTATTTACTAGTACCATATACAGCTTGTGTGTTTCTAACTTCAGTATGCTAAGGGCGTGTTTAGTAACGATTATGTTCTTAGAAACAATTTCTGATTAGAAATAATTTTTTCTTATTTTGTTCTTAGGAACAATTTCTAAGTATTTTAAGCCGTTTGGTAACTGTCCAAAATTTTTAATTCTGGAATAAAATTGTGTTTGGTAGTGTATTCAAAACTTTTACTCCAATTCATTTTCTTTTAATTTTTAAATAATTTTATTAGTATTTTCTTATTTTCTTTATTTTCCTTTCTTTCTCCTATTCTTCTTCTTCAAGTGGCTAGCGACCTCACCGAGCTTCATCGACTCTTGGCGAGGCCGGCCCTCGTCAGCTGAGTCTCGCTGGGGCTTAGGCAAGGCCCGCCTAGCTACCGGTGAGGCTTGGCCTTGCCAAATCACGAGGCTCAACCTCATTGGGGTTGGGTGAGGACCGCCCGGCTACCGGCAGGCTGGGTGAGCCTTGCTTGGCCACCGGCGAGGCCAAGCCTCGCTGCGGTTGGGCAAGGCTCACCTGGCCACCGACGAGGCTCACCGATGGCCAGGTGAGCCTCGCTGGTGGCTAGGCTTGCCTTAAGCAAGCTCATCGAATTGGTTGTTGGCGACCGACGGTGGCGAGCGGCGGACGGTGGACCGTGGCGGATGGCAACCGTGGCGATGGCAATAGATGAAGAAGAAAAAAAGGGAAGAAAAAGAAGATAAAATGGAAGAAGAAGAAGAAAATGGCTTGATTCTTAGATTTGTTCTCGGGAGCAAGAATTTTTTTTTTTATTATGTTCTAAATTTACTTCTAGAAACAAAAAAAAATAGAAATTTGTTCTCGGAAACAAAAATTTTACCAAACACGATTTTGTTTCAAAATTACTCTCGGGAACAAAAAATCAAAATCTGACACTGTTAGGATGGTTACTAAACAGGCCCTAATGAAGTCTTTTCATGAG
Organism: Eucalyptus virginea; assembly: GCA_014182375.1. Classification (NCBI taxonomy): domain Eukaryota; kingdom Viridiplantae; phylum Streptophyta; class Magnoliopsida; order Myrtales; family Myrtaceae; genus Eucalyptus; species Eucalyptus virginea. The sequence goes on along the minus strand of CM024524.1, from coordinate 24,513,791 downwards.
GTAGCATTTTTCTACGGGCTCCGTGTTACTGTAGATATCCTTCGTTTATAGTTTTTAGTTTTTTTAATGAAGTACTGCCGTCAAATTAGACAATAGGCGAACCATTGACCGACTGTTATTTCTAGTGAATAAACTTGCTTCTTGGACTAAATCTGAATGTATGGGGTCCAGCTCATAGCGAGGACAGCCTGACGGGCTTCATCTGCATTTATTTAAGGAAATAGGAGAAGTTGCAGTGCATGCTTGAAAAAATCGATTGTACACCAACCAATTTGCATTACTTATTAGTCAACATCATCATAATCAATTCAAAAGTCAAAACAGAAAACCCAAACCGACTTTCAATCCTCATATACGCACGGGTCTTGCGGATTCATGATCCATGCGCGTGCATCTTTCCTCTTCACGGGCATCATATAAAAGAAATTGGAGGTTTGATTGTAGCTGTTCTCTTTCGAGCATGTTTGCCTTTGACTTTCGGAATCAAATGTGCACGCGAGGAGTCATGAATAGCTGACGGCATGAAATAGAAGACGCACGGAATTATTTAATAGCATAAGAAACTTTCTGGCAAGACGTGACGCAAAATCAAAAGAAGAGCAAAGGAGAAGGACAAGACGGCAGATATGCATGTGAGTCCACGACCTGTAATTTCTAGACTAAAATTACTCCAAAACACTTTATATCCTCTGGAAGAATTTCTGTAATTTGCGTTTCCGAAGTTATTTTTGACGTCATTATAGGAAAAGGGACTTTGTTAGAAGTGTCTCTAGTATACTTGTCTAGCAAATAATTGACAAAACTTCGCATATTTGAAATCCGTAACTTGTTTCCTGCTATTTTATGTATGTTTAAGTAAGTGTTCCAAATTACTCGTTCCATTGAACAGTTAAAAATATATATAAAACTCACCAAATTTAAATTGATGATTTTCAAATTGGTAATTGTACCATTACTTAGTTGTCTGATTGTTGTTTTTTGTGCCATTTGGTTCTCTTATAAATTTTTGTGCAATATAGTCCTTTAATTTTCGGAATTCATACAACCAAGTCATTCCTTTTCGTTGCTAACCACATTAAACCGTTGACATGACAAAATTTGGACGTGTGGTGCCACATCAACAAATAAACAAATAAGAGAGAGAGAGAGAGAGAGAGATGTGTAAGCCGTGTTAGAGAAGTTGCGCATTAAAGAATTGGTTTAATGCAGGGTAAGCTCGTAAGTAGGCTTATAACTCATTGATTTAAATTTTTGAGTGAATGTAAATTTAACTAGATAGTGATAGGCTTGGAGACTTGCTCTTGCCTATCTTTATGGGTAAAAGTATCGAATTTCTATTGCGATATATCAATAGATCCAATCTTGGCATGCTAGACCTTCACAAGATAGAGGGGGTAGGAGGGAGGGGCGCTTAAGAGTGTGTCGCCTCCCCCTTGGGACCTTTGACAAGATTGGCGTATGGTGGTAGGCAAGTGTCACGGGCCGATCGATTGGGATCGTGACCGCGCGGCGACTCGGGCACTTTAGGATCGGAATGGATCGCCAAAGCACCTAAGCCAAGCCTTACTCGGTCGAAACGCTCACTCGCTCGCCTTACCCGGATCGTAGAGAGATAAAGAATCTAGAGAGAAGGGCTTTGGAAAGAAGACTTGCTTTATATTGCGGAAGTAGTGGATGTTTACAAATGAGGGAGGACACCCCTTTTATAGTTGAGGGCCTCGGATTACATCAATTGATCTAGAATTCTATCGGCAGACGAGATCGCACCGCCTCAACTACCGACATAATGTCAACTACCATCTACCGACATAAATGAAAGGAACAGACTTCTGTAATATAGCTCAATGACGGTATCGCCCGCCCTTGCAATCTTCGGGGAGAAGGCTTGGTGGGAATCCGAGCGAGAGCAGGAGGTCCACGGGCGAGTCAGGGTTGACTCTGGGGAACCTCTCGGGTCGTCCATGTTTCGGCCCGTGACATTCTCCCCCACTCAATCGAGCGACGTCCTCATCGCTCTCAACTTGGCGGTTGGCTTTCTTCGCACGAGCACGGGCTTTGGCACGAGCTTTGTTGTTCTTGTTCCGCTTCGCTCGGACGCTCATGAACGAAGGGCCACAACCTTCGATGATGAATTTGGATTTGGCACGCGGCTCGGTCTTCGGCTTGGACGGAACACGCGGTGCGCACTCAACCTCGGGGAAGAGCGCTTGGATGGGCATGGCGTGTGTTGGAGTAGGATCCAACTCGACCTTCGGTTTTACCTCGGACGGCTTGTTGATGCGCATCACAGCCTTCAAGCTCTTGTCAAGGCGTTGGATTGATGCGATGGTCTTGGTGTCGACCACCCCTTTGATCATGGGGATCATCGACGGGCACTTTTGGTCGAGGATCATCATACACTTGGTCCTCATGTCGATCATAGCACCCGCACTATGGAAAAACTGCATCCCAAGTATGAGATCATAGTCGTCAAGAGGGATTACCTCGAACGCCATTCGTCCCTTCCATCCGCCAATCTTGACATCCACGTCTGGTGTTGCTCCTACGCCATGGAAGTCGCCCGAATTGAAGTCCCAAGGCCTTTGCAACCTCGGTCGACATGAACATGTTGGATGCGCCGGTGTCGACCAAAGCGTAAAGCGTTCGGCCGCCCACTTCGACCTCCACGAAGAACATGTCCGTGTTTGGAGTGATTCCTTCTCCTTTGGTCTGCGATCAGGCTTGGACCGAGTTGATCATCCTCACAGCTCCAATCCTGATCTGCCTCTTGTCTTCTTTGGGCACCTCTTTCTCTTCCTCGATGGCAAGGAGGGCGTTGATGCGACCCTTCTTCGGGCACTTTTGGGTCCAGTGCGGACCTTTGCAAATAAAGCAAGTAGAGGGTGGAGGTTGATCAAACTTACTCGCATAGTCCACTTGCGGTCGACCTCTTTGGAATGACGGCTTAGAAGTCCCTTCTCCCCATGCCTTGGCTTGGCCGCCTTGATCATGCGCGCCTCGGGGAGTGCTTCTCGTGTCGTCTTCGGGTCGATCCGACCTCTAGTCTCTTGCTCGGTTGCTTCTCGGCTCAACCTTGGTGAGGTCGATGAGAGACTCGACCATGCTCAGCGCACGCGCCAGACTACTCACATCCCGCCGCTTCAGCTCAAGCTGTGCCCATGGCTTCAGTCCATCCATGAACGCTCCGAAAAGCCTCCTCTTCGCTTAGGTTGCGAATCTGGAGTTTGAGCTCCGTGAACTCCTTCACGTACTCTCGGATCGCGCCTCTTTGCTCGAGGCGATGGAGCATGCTCCAGGCTTCTTGTTGAGCAAACTCGGGGAAGAAATAGTCGCGGAATTCCCTCACGAAGTCGTCCCACGTGTTCACGGGATCAGCGCCGCGTCGAATCTCATCACACCTATTGCGCCACCACAGCATCGTCGTATCAGACAGGAACATGGAAGCGGTTCGTACCTTGGTCGACTTGTCTTGGATGTTGACGGCGCCGAAGTATTGCTCCATGCTCCACACGAAGTTGTCCACCTCTTGGGCGGACCGGTTGCCTTTGAACTCTTTCGGCTTTGGCACCTCGATCTTGGTCACCGTTTGAGCAGGCACCGCACCGTTCGTGATGCTAAGTTTGCATAGGGCGAGCTCGGTCTTGAGCTCTTGGATCTCGGCCTTCATGGCTTCAACCTCGTCCCTACACGGGCTTACCTCTTCGATTATTTGGACTCGCTCGTTCAAACCATCGATCGATGCTTCGAGAACTTCGTCCTTGTCGAACAATGGAGCCATGGCTTGGTTGATGCCGGTCGTAAAGTCTTCGCGGAGCGAGCCCTCAACCTCCATGATCCGGTCTCGCACGTCATCAAGACCTTCCATGAGCTCAAGCATAGCACTCTGGACCTTCCCGATCTTCTCATCGAACGTAGCCGCAGCATCCATCGAGGCATCCCTCTTCTTTGGTCGGCCGCGGTTCTCTTTGACTTGCACGGCCTCTCCAACTATATTCGCTTCTTGGCTTGACATTCTTTCAAACAGTTGGCGCTCTTCAATCTCTTGGAAACGAATCTCTCTTTAGCTCTGATACCATTTGTCACGGGCCGATCGATTGGGATCGTGATCGCGCGGCGACTCGGGCACTTTAGGATCGGAATGGATCGCCAAAGCACCTAAGCCAAGCCTTACTCGGTCGAAACGCTCACTCGCTCGCCTTACCCGGATCGTAGAGAGATAAAGAATCTAGTGAGAAGGGCTCTGGAAAGAAGACTTGCTTTATATTGCGGAAGTAGTGGATGTTTACAAATGAGGGAGGACACCCCTTTTATAGTTGAGGGCCTCGGATTACATTCATTGATCTAGAATTCTATCGGCGAACGAGATCGCACCACCTCAACTACCGACATAATGTCAACTACCATCTACCGACATAAATGAAAGGAACAGACTTCTGTAATATAGCTCAATGACGGTATCGCCCGCCCTTGCAATCTTCGGGGAGAAGGCTTGGTGGGAGTCCGAGCGAGAGCAAGAGGTCCACGGGCGAGTCAGGGTCGACTCTGGAGAACCTCTCGGGTCGTCCATGTTTCGGCCCGTGACACAAGCGTCGTCCCGCACTCGAGGAGTGCCCCTCCCATTTCTAGTGGCAAGGTCCATCCATGACCCTGGTATTGATGGTGCAGACTCCAGAGGGCCTCATAACTCTCCTCGAGGTTACATCCTTTTTGATGTTTCGATCGTGAGTACATGCCATTTTGCTGGTACAGCAACACTGATTTGTTTAGAATAAACAAAGTAACAAAAACGGTTTTGCAAATAAAAATATCATTTTGAAATGCCAATAAAATTTTTTACTAAGTTTTTTTTTTTTTTGGTCATAAAAGATTTAGAAAATAAAAACCAAAGTAACAAAAACGGGGAGGAAAAAGAGTTTTGCAAATAAAAATATCATTTTGAAATGCCAATAAAATTTTTTACTAAGTTGAAAAATGCCAATTGCAGTAATATGAATTTAGTGATAGCATGAAAAAATTACACATTTTTTTTTTCTTTTTGATTTCTTATCATCCAAAGTCTTGCTTCCATGACGTGAAAGGCGAGTGCCTAGTAGGTGTATCTAATAGACTTGGGCTGGATACTTCGAATAATTTTGGGTCTTCTCTCTTTTGAGGTATAGGTTAAAATTAAGGAGTATCATAACAACTCAGGTACTTGAACCGAATCGAAACACATTAAACCATAACAGTTTGGGTAATTGTCCAAATTCAGCAACCGTGAATGCATCTACGTCTACTCGCACCCACTAGGTGCAGCGTGACCGGACCCTTCCCTCATTAAACATGGACAAGAGGCCAAACAAGCCTAGATCTAAGGCTTGCCTTTGGTGGAGACTCGGCCTTAAATTTGGGTTGATCCTATGTCGACAGTTCAGTTCGGCCCCAATCCGAGGTTGAAGGGGGTTAATGGACATTGCTGGTGGCTCATGCGACATCGATGATCACCATCGACTCTAGGTTTGGCAATTGCAGAGGCAAGGGAGGAAGAGGAGAGAGATAGAGGTGTGACTGGCTGGATTTAGGTGGCTCGATTCTTGCCGTCGAGCTAGAAGGTGGGCCGCTGGGTTGCCAATGACATTGGGGGCGAGGGACAATGGCTATGGTGTGACTAGGGCATGGTAGTTGAAATAAGTCTCTCTTTCCACGTATGTTTTATACAATCAATTTTGTAATAGAACTTAATTAAACTCTTAAGTTCGAGCACATTAATTAAATTTTAAATATTTATGAAGTTGAATAAACTTGTCTAAATTTTCATATGAAATACAATTTGAACTCATAATCAAGAAATCACTAGTAAGTCACTCAATTATTCTATATTCACAATTATATCTTGCCAAATTCGATTATACACACTCTTTTTGTTTTCTAGTTCTAGAAATAATCTAACTTGTTTCCTATGTGTACTCAATATTAAAGAAAATTAGGTTAAGTACCACAAAAAGGATGATTTGCAAATCAATTCTAAACTTATTCATTTGTAATAAACTTTACAATTTTGTTAATGCATTCTTAAACTTTCTGTGCAAAATTTGAAATTGTTCTGACTAATTGCTATTCGAAATTGCTAACGTGACGTTGAATCATCACTAATTATCTTATTTCTTATTTGATGGATCACTATATCACATTTTGATGTAAATAATTTTATGACATCCGTGCGTTTATAAGTAGGGAAATAATGTTTCATATGGATCACTATATCACTAATTTATGACAATAATTGATAAAAATAACTATATTGAATGCATCAAAAAGGTTAATGAGGGAATTGACATCCGTGCGTTTATAAGTAGGACTGGATTGGTAATGTATTTTTTCGCCATAAGGGGGAGAGTGAAAATGAAAAAGAAATAATAATAATAATAAAGCCGAAAAGCGCGCGATAGTCTCGAGGCTTTGCTCGCACTTACCTTTCCTACCTCCCTCCTCTCTCTCTCCCTGTCAAAATCATATAAAACCCTAACCCCTTCTCTCGATACATCCATTACACTCTTTGTACGCATACCGTTTCCTCTCTATCTCTCGAAGACTCCTCTCTCTCTCTCTCTCTCCTCCCTCTCTCTCTGCGCGTCGAAAATGTCGTGCTTCAAGGGAAAGTACCACGGTATTGCTCTCTAACCCTACCTCATCCGCAACACCATAGGAACTACTCGTGGAAACTGCTTGTCCTAAATCTCGCTTTGTTCGGTTAGATCTGTGTTTCTGCTTTTCTTTTTCCTCGGTGTCGCGCGTGTCGAAAATCTCTCCGATCGTTTTGGCTTCTATGGCACCAGATGCTGCTGTCAGGCGATCGTCGTCCATTTCGCTATCAGTTAAAAAAATTTGTAATTGAACGGCCGGTGGCTGTTCTTCTGGGAAATTCATCGTTTTCTTAAAAGAATTAGATTTGTTTTGGTTGTGCTATGGCCTGGACTGAAGTGATCTGCTCTGTTTCCTCAGCGCTTATGAACTCAGAGGAAAAAAGGGTGTGTTCATCTTTTGTTGGATCTGTTTGTGTTGGACTTTTTCTAAACGAGTTCCCAGCTGTTTATTTGTTGTTCAAGTTCCGAGATCGACTTGGATTTACCGTTGCCAAATCTTAAAAAGTAGGCGCTAGATTCGTTCTATTCAGTACTTTATTCGAGTGGAGGAATATGCGGCTATTTTATTCTGCTCTGCGAATTTGATATCTAAAACTGACACCATTTCTTGGTTTTTTCTTTTTTTTCCACTCTCTCATCAAACAAATTAGATCATAGTGACAGTGGTTTCGTGGTACTGAAAGCTGTTAATCAGATGTGAGTTGCACATCAATCATGTTTCGGAGATTGACCCTGCATCCTTCTCAGACTAATGACTGATTAGTACTTGAATTAATTGGTTTTGAATGAGAAAATCAAAGGTTTCAAGTGAGATTTTGTTTACTTGGCATCCATCTAGTAGCTTCTAAAGAAAGTTCTTCATGGTGAGGTTTTAGCATATAATCAGTTTTTGTTATTCCATGTAGCTGCTAGAAGCATAGAATTGGACTTATATAATCTACTCTTACCTATTTGCTGAAAAGAAATTGTCAAGTCACAGTTTTCTTTTCTGACCCTTCTAATTTTTAATGATTACACTGATTAGCTCGGGATGATAAGTGAGCTATGTATCGGCATATCCATGCACTTCTCTGCTGCTCTGGTTCTATGTGATGTTGCAGTTGTAATGTTGTGATTAGATACAATTGGTTTATTTGCTTCAGTATAATAAAATTGTTTTGGCCAAAGAATCTGAAAGTGAAGCTCGCAAAATTGCAGATGAGCTCATTGCTAATGCTGCTTACATCGGCACCCCTGGAAAGGGCATTCTTGCTGCTGATGAATCAACTGGGACAATTGGCAAGCGGTTATCCAGCATCAATGTTGAGAATGTTGAAGAAAATAGGCGTGCTCTCCGTGAGCTTCTGTTTACTGCTCCGGGTGTTCTCCAATACCTTAGTGGAGTGATTCTCTTTGAGGAGACCCTTTATCAAAAGACAGCTGCTGGTCAGTGTCAGATAGCTCTATTGTGATGGTTGATGACTATTTTTCTTCACCTGGAGTTAGTTGATATCCTGGGTTTTGTATGTAAAGATAGATAGTAAATTTTGTCGCCTAATGTGATTGCTTTCCACCAGTACTCAGAAATCATTTGCTTTACTGATGACTTACAAGTGCTTTTAATGCTGTTCTGCAGGCAAGCCTTTTGTTGAGGTTCTAAAAGAGGGAGGAGTTCTTCCTGGAATTAAGGTTGACAAGGGCACTGTTGAGCTTGCAGGCACCAACGGTGAGACAACCACCCAAGGCCTTGATGGCCTTGCACAACGTTGCCAAAAGTACTATGAGGCTGGTGCACGGTTTGCTAAGTGGCGTGCTGTCCTCAAGATTGGCCCAACTGAGCCATCACAGCTGGCTATCAATGAAAATGCCAATGGCCTTGCGCGATACGCAATCATCTGCCAGGAGAATGGTTTGGTCCCCATTGTTGAACCTGAAATCCTGGTGGATGGACCTCATGACATTGAGAAGTGTGCTGATGTGACTGAACGTGTCCTTGCCGCATGCTACAAAGCTCTAAATGACCATCATGTCCTTCTTGAGGGTACTCTTTTGAAGCCAAACATGGTAACCCCAGGATCAGAAGCCCCAAAGGTCGCACCTGAGGTGATTGCTGAGTACACTGTTCGTGCCCTTCAACGTACTGTGCCTCCGGCTGTCCCTGCCATTGTGTTTTTGTCTGGTGGGCAGAGTGAGGAGCAGGCAACCCTCAACCTCAATGCCATGAACAAGCTCAAGGGCAAGAAGCCATGGTCTCTTTCCTTCTCCTTTGGACGGGCTCTTCAGCAGAGCACTTTGAAGTCTTGGGCTGGAAAGGAGGAGAACGTGCCCAAGGCACAGGCTGCATTATTCACTAGGTGCAAGGCAAACTCAGAGGCAACTCTTGGTACTTACAAGGGTGACGCAAAGCTTGGCGAGGGAGCTGCTGAAAGTCTCCATGTTAAGGATTACAAGTACTAAGGTGCTTTTGCTGGCGGTATTTTCTGCTTTTCATTTGAGAAAAATAGGTGTCTGGAGATATCCTATTTTTGTACTAGGATAATAAGCATGACTGTACTGGTAATGCATTTTTATTGATGTTGTGATGGTTGAATGTTTGTGATTTCTTTATGAAGTTTTATATTTTTATATGAGGAGGTTGATATCTTTCTGTTTTGATGTTTCTGAAAAAGTTCTTTTTAATTATGTAATGCCTGTGATATACTTTTGCTTCATACTTGGGACTTACTACAGCAATCATTTCTTTGGTGCGCTATTTTGAGTCTTTTGACAAAGAGAACGCTCTGTGCTTCTCTTTCTTCTCTCTACTTCGAACCCCGGATCTAAATTTTAAGAGAGGCCTCTGTAAGAGTAAGCGGGCTTGATGGCTAGAAAAGTTGATAGAATCCCTCTTGTAAGGTGAGACGGAGATGTCGGTGATCTTGCAAAATTGTCTGGATTGTCACCATAGGTTGTCTTATATTGCATTTTGCTGCGTATGACATCTTAATAATACCATCTTTTAAAAGCATATCAAATAGTTAGATGTTACAATAATCTTATGTTTTACATGGTTATTGTCATTAGCTTTTGTTTGTTCTCTACCTCGCCACTTATATGTTTCAGTAGCCCTAATATTGGCTTTTCAAGTTAGCCTTCATTTATGCCATGCAGTTTGTTTACATTGAGATCGACTCCAATTTGTATGATAGGAAGGCCACAGAATGCGCAGAGGTCAGGCTCAAGAGAGAGAGCTTTACCTAACTTTGAGTTTGGTTGTTGCCTTTATGGCTGTCTTTCCAGCGGAGCCCTACTCATTTAGCTGGAAGTAGGAAATCAGTCGGGCAAAGACGAATGAGTCAAGTCTCCTCGCCTTTACTCAGCCACCGACCTGACTCTTAGAAAAGACCGTTATATAGCAGCTACGCATTGGCGCTTTTAAGCCTATGCCGTTGAGAGAAAATGAGTTTCGGTTGTCCAATGATTGAAGAAAGATGGTTAGATGCGAAGAAGCACCGACACTCTCTGGAAGCATTTGTGTTGTGTTCAATACTCCAGTATCAAAAAATTCAACACGTGATAAACTCTTCCCGACACACTCTAACATGCGAGTCCAAAATTCTAACACGCGATTCTAACATGCACGGGGTCAATTTTAAAAATTTTTAATACTTGAGGGTCAAAATATAAATATATGAAAAAAAATAAAAATAACAAAAATAAAGGGAAAAGAAGAAAATTTTCACTCTTAAGCTTCTCTCTTAGAAGTTTTGACCTTTCGGTAGCTGAAGATGGAACGCCCTCTTCTCGCCGGCGTTGCTCCGTTGCCCCCATAGAGTCAAAGTTGTGTTTTTTTTTTTTTTTTACTTCTTTCCACCTCTTGCAGGTGTCGCTTGCGAGTTATCTCTTTTGGTCACATTTTCCATGTCGAATTTAGTTATTTCCTTTTCTTTTGGTTGTACTTTGAGAGTTCTTGTCCTGAATTTTCATTTTTCTTGAACCTTGTTCTACAGAGGAGCTCAAGCCAAAATATATCAAGAACTTTGAACTCGGTCTGGGACTATAAGAAATCTCATTAATTTCCAACAAATGTAAAAAAATAAGACATATTCCTTCAAATTTACTCTTTTGTGTTTGTAATTTTTAATTTCTCATTCAATCTCTGTTAAATTAAAATAATAAATTATATTAACAAATGTTGGATTAATATTTTTAGTATAAATTAATTCTATGTTCTTTTATTATTATTTATATATTTTTGCATATATACATCAAATATATATTTAATATATAACGTGTTGGAATTCTCTATTTTTTGAAAAATAAAGTGCAGCGTGTTGTGTCGTGTCGCGTCGCGTGTCCGTGTCGGTGCTACATAGGTTACATGCAAACGTTTAAAGAAAAGAACGAGATATCAGATTGTTAATCTTACTGCAAAGGAAAATTATGACATCAAACTATAATTACTATAATTACGGGGTCCTTAAATTTACGGATTGTTATTAAATAGGAGAAGAACATTGACAATAATTTCGACTTGTTCCAAGGAAAATTGCTTTAGCTACCCCCAAATTTGTTGTGTTTGGCCGTACTACATTATAATCGATGTCTTGAAATTGTTCATTTGATTAAATGGAAATCATTATTATTGGACGATCATGATACTTTCCAAAAATCAAAATTATTGATCAATAGAGAAATAATATGACCATTTTTGTTCAATAAGATATTAAAGTGGATAATTGACTCAATCCATATTAGAAATAATTGCAGGAAATCTTTTGATAATACGGATTTCTATTTCTCAATAATATCCCACGATTAAGACAATTGGTTGAATTCTATGAAACCATTTCATAGAAGTTCATTGATATTTTTTTATTGGTTAATTTTTAAATGTCAACGTTCTTTTCAATATTGGTCCCTAGAAGCACCTACTTGCCCTTATCGTCTTGTTATGTGTATATGTAAATCCAGCATGGCAGCCATGCGTTGGACTTGTTTGCATTAGTGAGGGTTGTCTTCGGGAGTCAGAAAATACAAGACTCAATGCACATTTTAAACCTAAAAAGTAAATTTCACCCACCAAAAGAATTTTAGGTACTCAAATTTGACAGTCGATTTTTTTCCCCTCGAGATCAGTTGTTCTTTTTTGAAGTGTTGAGGTTTATGATTTCCCGAGTACAATTGCACATCCTGAAACTAAGGATCGCAAGGATTCCAACATAGCAAAAATCAGGTTGAATGTATGTTGGATGAAAAAGTAATTGCCAAATAAATTCCAGTTAAATCTTCCAATACCATAAAGAAAGGTCCCAAAGTTTAAAATTGTACTTAAAGGTCTTGGAATCGAGCAATATGTTCCAAACCCCTAAATTATAGTGGATGATAATTTTCTTAAATGACAAGTTGCTAAAATGACGTCGATTCATACACTCGAGCCTTAGGCCCCAGTATGAGATGAGAGATGTCAGGTTGTGATTTTTGCAATTTTAGTTAGCAATATTGGCTTTTGGAAAGCTCTCAACATGAACAGTCCACGTCATTAAAATCATACAAAATGGACGTTAGATATAGAAGATACGGGCCCGAAAAGAGCAAATCTCACATTGAGGCAGCCCACTTTGCCTTTAAATGGCGTTCAATTTTGCTTATTAAAGAGAGGGGAACAAAGGGAAGTCCTAGTCTGTGATATCTAGATGTTCGCCTATTTGACTAGTGAGCAAAGAAAATGGAATTTACTGATGGTAATTGGGTCGATTGAATTGACACTATTTGGAAATGTACCATTTATGGGATTAAAGGACAATGGTATTTGACCCATAATTTAGCCGAGAAATTTTTGACTTATTGAATGAATTATAGACAAAATTTTCAGTCCATAATATTTGATTTACATGAAAATTGGACACAACTAATGCAATTTCTTCTTCAATGGCCAGCCACCTCTCCTCTTTGCAACTTGTAATTGTGGCCGTGCCACTTGGCACCGCCACCCACTCCACCAATGGCCTTTCATGCAAGAGGCCAAAGTTGGATTAAAAGGGTCTCTCTCTTTCTCATTCTCGGCGACACCCCTCCCCCACTCCTTTTCTCTCTCTCTCTCTCTCTCTCTCTCTCTCTCTCTCTCTCTCTCTCTCTCTCTCTCTCTCTCTCTCTCATTTTCCCTCAATCTCGCTCAAGGAATCGCGGACGCCAAGCTAGGTTGAGCCACGCCGAGAAAGTTGAGGTTCGGTTTTCCGCGAATCGAAGTTTGATTTCCATTGTCAAAGCATTAAGGCAAGTGGGATTCCTTCATTCTACGCTATTCTGATTTGCTTGTTGCTTGGCTCGAAGAATTTTGCCTTTGATGTGTTTGTGGTACTCAATTCCTGTTGTCTTTGGGTCGATTTCAAGATTTGAGTTGCCGCGAGGTGTGCCGTGTGGTGTCACAGGTCATTAGACCTTCAATTAGATTGTTTTAGGCTTGAATTCATTCTTGCATGTCGCAACGAAGGTGTAGTGAGGTTTCGACTGGTGGTGAGTCGGTTGAACCGCAGGGTGGTGTCAATTCTTCAGTGCATGGCTGGCTAAATTCATGTTAATTTAGTCCCTGCATGTGAATTTTGTGATGGAACTAGTCCTTGATAGGTCGAAAGATATGTAGACGTGCATTGAGGAATGGGTCCTTGGTTTGTCGAACTTAGTAGTGAGTTGACTTGAAGTGATGTCAATTGTTCAATCCCGATTTGTTGCAATTGTGTTAGGATTGTCAAGAGTAGGTCGAGTGGATGGTATTATGTGCAAATCATCGTCTAGACTCTAGTTTTGAGAATGGTATTTTGAATTATGTTAAGTCTTGGTAGGCTTGATGTTTGCATGCTGAAAGACAAGATAAATGTGCATGAATTATGTGATTAAGATACCATGATAATGAATACTGTCGGACTGTTGAATAGCGAACTAATGATGCCTTGTGGGAGTCAGGATGCCTAGGGACAACAAACTTTAGATGCCTCGGACGACAAACTGAGATGCCTCGGAGAGAGATGTCATGGATAGTGAACCATGAAGCCCGTGTAGATTGGTTAGAGAATCAATGTAATCCGTGGTGGATTGGACAACGAACTAGTGTAATCCATGAGTCTAGGAATGAAAAAGATTGATTGGAAAAGTGAGAACTAAAATGTGTGAACCGTATGCGCATGTGTGGTTGAGTTGTTTGTCAAGTCTTTGGGTCCTTATGTCATGAGTATAGAATACTCGAGGTAGCCATCTTTTTGTTATAGTCTACCCGATCTTAGTTGATCTCATATAGTACTGTTTATATCATAATTGATAAGTGAGTCGCATGTCTTAAACATATTATTCGTATGTGTGACGAGTGGATCCTATAGTATAGGGTTTTGGATATTTCATCTAATGGGCATTAGCTCACCCTTGTAGATGTTTAAATTGTTCAGATCATTAGATATGGTTGCTTATACCATGACCCCCTTATCCGGAGACAGAGCACCTTTAAATTTCGAGGGACATTTGATGGAGTTTACTGACCTGGTGTTCCCCTCAATGATATTCGTGAGATATACAGCCACGTTATAGGTAGACGTAGGCTTGCCTGCTAATCACATTCCTTACTGTTTCATGGCTATATATGCGAAGGTCGGGGGACACCTCATAGGTCTATTGCTGTATCCACAGGATAGTAGCTATTAGGGGTGTCAATGGTTCGGTTCGGTTTTTTTGAAAAACTGAACCATTAGAAAAATCTTCTGAACCAACCCAAAACCGAACCGAACCGAAATTTCGGTTCGGTTTGGTTTTTCGGTTTTTGGTTTTTTTTTTTTTTCCCTTTTCTGTTAAACTCAAAATAATCTAAATTCAATATGTTACTGCACTTCGAGCTTAGAGGATTTTGCAATTTAGATCATATACTTCATTCCCTTTTTTAAGCATTGGCCAAATAATGATATCCAATTTAAACAATTGCTTAACATAATCTCTCTTGATGGATTCTCTAAGAGACAATTCTATTGTTCAATTGAAAAAAAGAAAGAATTTTTCTGTACTGATAAATTACTAAAAAAGTTTATAAGTGTCAAAACAAACTATTGGCAAAAAGTATTAACTTTATCCCATTCCCGAATAACATATTGGTAAGTGCTAAAACAAATCTTAGAGTTTCCGATTTTTAGTCCATTCTAGACTTGAAAGTTTTGGTTTGGTCTACAAAAGACTTGTTTAAGAAGTCCCAATCAAATCGTGTGCTCACCACTAGTAAAATTGAAGCGTAGAAAATCCGACATTGCTTCCATGTGGAATATTTGGCTACTTGCCACGTGCCTGTTCCAATCGTGTAATTCCATCAAAGATGAGCTTGAGACTTGATTGAGACTTTTTTGAAACCTTAAATTATCATTTGACAAAAATAAAAGCTTAAGCTCCCAATCAACTAATAGCTGAAACGTTCAGTCTTGTTTCTACATTATAAAATTGGGGGAATGCCAATTCCTTTAAAAATAGAACAAGCCCAAGTAACTTTTATCTCCCAATCTCTAGGAGCTCTATCAACAAGATGAAATTGCAAAATAGCCCTCCAAACTTTCAAATTCCTGAGTCGAGTACAACTTTGCATTAAATTCACAATGACTATGAGAATTGAAGTATCAATTGTAATATTGAAAGATATAAATATAAATAATTCTTACATGTCAATCATCAAGAGAAATTGCTATTGAATTCAGATCCATGGTCGTAGATGACAACTCTGCATTAAATTCACAATGAAAATGAGAATTGAAATATCAATTGTAATATTAAAAGATATAAATATTCAATGGTTATTTTTTTTTCACCCGACTCGAAATTTTCAAGTTCTTCTAAGTCCTCCTCGATCGACTATGAAAGTGGTGTGGATCGTAACCAATCTTGAGTACATATAAGAGCCTTTACCATCATTGGGGTCAATGAGTTACAAAATACATCAAGTACTTGACCTCCGGTGTTGAATATAGACTCGATGCTACAGTGGAGATGGGCACGGCCAAAATATCTCGAGCAATGGAAGATAAGATAGGATATCTGGAAGAATTGACTTTCCATCAATTTAATATATCAAAGGTGGAGCTATACCATTCACATTCTTCTTCCAAATATTTATCTAATTTAGATTTTTCTTCCACATATTCTTGTCCGGTTTGGCTAAGATACATTGTAGTCATAATGTTCGCACCAACCACAGGAGACATTGAAACGTTCATTGTCTTTGTCCCCTTTAATCTCATGTTGCTTTGGGGGCATGTACCGGTGCGATATTGCTCAAACAATAATGTCAAAGATTTTGTCACTCCATCTCGCAAAGTTTCTGCCCGGTTGTCTTCATATACTTGATTAATCATCCATTTCACATACTTCATCTTATGTCGAGGGTCAAGTATACATGCAATGAACCATGTGAGATTTATGTTGTTCACATTGCCAAAATACAGTCAACTTGATCTTCAATCTCTTAGCCGTTTCTTGCAAACTCCTATCCTCATCCCCACAATATTTATCAATCATCATATAAATCCCATAGACATCTTTTGTCATATCATTGCAAGTGACATAAGAAGAGCCCAATACTTTTAAAGTCGCATCATAGAACAACTTCAAGAAAGGAAGAAATCGATGGGCATAATACCAATCATTATCAGTAGGCAACCCTCTCACCTTGAAAAGCTCTTCAGTAAATCTTCTATCCTGAATATCAAATGAGATAAAAGCATTTTGAAACTTCAAGGCCACTTTCAACATCAGGTATGTTGAATTCCACCGAGTCTCCACATCCAAACATACAAGATTATTGGAATCAATATTTTCCAACAGAATGCACTCCTTAAACCGTTGCAATCTCGATGGAGAAGATCTCACATAATGTACAGCTAAGCGTATTCTAACAATGTAATTATCTATATCTTTCAAACATTCTCTCACAATCAAACTGAAAATATGAGCACAACATCTCACATGGAGTAACTCACCTGATAATATTAGAGCATTCCAAGAGTTAAGTATTTTTTTCAAGTATTGAACTCCCGAGTCATTAGAGCTAGCATTATCAATGGTGATAGAAAAAATGCCTTTGATCCCCCAACTAGTTAAGCATTTCTCAACTTCTTTCCTTATAATATTAGCCGAATGTCTTAGGATTTGACAAAAATTCAATTTTTTTTTTTTTTTGTAACTTCCAATCAGCATCTACAAAGTGAGTAGTAAGACAAACGTAACTTAGATTTTGACATGAAGTCCACGTATTAGTCGTAAGACACCCTTGGAGAAGTATCGGAAAAATATTTTTTCAATTTGCTTCTTTCCTCCAAGTATAACTTATAACAGTCCTCCCTTAATGTGTTTCTTGAAGGGATGAAAAACTTTGGCTGGATTCTACTCACGAATTTCCGAAATGCCTCAAGTTCCACAAATTTGAAGGGTAGTTCACCAATAATAAACATCGCTGATAGATTTTTTAGACTAGCATCTTGATCAAATTTCCAAGGATTGGCTAAAATAGAATTACTAACCCCAACAGATTCATTCGAGGCACTTTTTTTTTTGCCTTTTCTCCACGTTTGTATATGGATAATTCTTACATCTACCTAAATGATTATGCATTCCACTAGTCCCTTGAGTAGTAGAACAACCAATAATAGCCCCCACAATATAGACATTCGGCTTTATCTTGGCTATTTTATATCCTTTTAAAGCGTTCCCATGCAACAGATCTCAGCCTCCTTCTATTTGTACCGTTATATTCACTTATTAAAGATTCGCTCATTGTATATTTGGCTTTGCAAATGATGTTACTGCAGAGAGATCTACAAATGGCTTATCCTGAGTAGAAAGAAACCCTTTTTAGATTCACAAATTTGAAAAGTTGTCTAAAGTCATCAATAAATTAGATTAAAAAAAGCGATGAGAATAAATATAAGACATTGAGCAACCATGTTAGAGAAGTAACATACCAAAACAAATAAGAACTACAGAAAAAAGGTAGGACAAATAATCTTATATAAGCAGAAGAGATTGAAAAAACTCAAATTTCTCCACTTTTATTTGCATACCACTAAAGCATCATTCTAGGCCCACAACAAGGAGAAAGAATCAAATACAATAAAGAGTAAAGTTGATCTTACTTGCAAGAGTCAATTCATGGACAGCATTGGGTGATTCCTCAAACAGCGGGGGAAGACTTTTGAACTCTGTCAACAAAACCTGTACAGTGAACATTTCTCTTCTTATTGCATACATACAATGATAGATACACGTATAAGAAAGACAGCACAGTTTAAAGTAGGAGCCTTAGTCAATACTCTTCTCTACACATTAAATTTGGCAAGCAAACTCTCCATACGGTAACATTGTACAAAGCGAAATCCACTATGATTAGAAATCACACAAATGAAAACCTCCAAATGAAATCCAATCAAACCTCACCTTAAATGCGCAGAACCTGTGGGCTTCAAGCATTAACAAATGCAACTCATGCCAAGGAAGGGCTTCCTAAACTCAACCAATTCAAAATACACACACTACATACTGTAAAATATGACATGAGTCTTGATGTACATAAGTTAAGAACAAGATCAATCTGAAAAGGCTTGATATTGGTGAAGACTTTTTTTTTGGTTGCAAACAATGTCAAAAAAGCCTTTAACATCATGCACTCCAACTGAAACAAAGGTTCTTACTCTGTTCATGTTGTAGAGAGCCTTTGACATCAGCAAGATGCACTGTAACAATGCCCAATTCATGCAGTCTTAGAGCTTCAGGTGCTCAATCAGGCATCAAAATGAGAAATATTTAATTTAAAAACTGTAACTACGATCAAGGTTCTGCGAAAGATGCTTGGATACGCGACACTCAACAGTAATATGCATCTTTGCTTCTATTCACTGTTGAAAGAAGTACTAATGGAAAACCAGCGATAGAAAGGACAAGATAACATAGAGAGCACAAACAATGCTGTGTCGGCAAAATGCATCATAAAGAAATGAATTACCTCAACAGGCTGAAGGTTTGAGGCACGGCTGAGGAGAACAAAGGTAAATCATGGGCGGATATTTAACATATCCAATGTCTCACTACCCTAAAAGATACCCCAAAATCAATTACCTCGGCCATCGGTCTTAAGCCAAAACCCCAAGCAATTAAACTATGGTTCTCACCTACCTAATGAACAAGCTCACCAAAACAAAATGGCGCAAAAATCGCAAGTGCAGCTCTCTCCATTCTCAGCTCAGAGATCAGAGTAATTCAGACAAACTTTATCAGCATCAGGTTTGCGGGTCGACTCAAGTCAAAGAAACAAAACGTCAGAAGTGACTCAGGATCTAGTAATCGAAACCAGAACCCATGAAGTTGTTCAAGCGCATAAACAGGAAGGATTCCTGCGGAGCACCAGAGGAAAATAAATTCACGCTCAAAATGGATTATAGCCCACAAAAAAAAAAGGAGTTATAATTGTAAGCCTTTTAATCTGAAGTAACAGAAGTTAGAACCAAGTCATTGTTTATGTAGAAGTGATTCCTGGAGCCAATTTTCCAATCCAACCCTAGCTTAAACAAAAGATAAATCAAATCTTGATGAATAAAGTGCATTAGTTTACCACGAACAACCAATGCTAAATAACGAATTATGAAGCAATAGCTTTGTCAAGGGAACAAAACTCATCCCCACCAGCTATAGGCAAACTCATTCATTTGCATCAAGGCAAAAGTTCAACCGCAATAAACCGGGTACTCTTTATTTGTATCTACTATGATAAAAGAAACAACCGACTATTGACACTGATCTCTACTCTTAATGACACCAAAAAAGGGATCAAGAAACGTGG
Source organism: Eucalyptus virginea (assembly GCA_014182375.1). Lineage (NCBI taxonomy): Eukaryota > Viridiplantae > Streptophyta > Magnoliopsida > Myrtales > Myrtaceae > Eucalyptus > Eucalyptus virginea. Next base: position 24,494,360 of record CM024524.1, on the reverse strand, counting down.
GTTTTGCCTTTTCCGACGCCCATAACTCGCAGACAACCAAAAAACAACGAAAAAACAAAAAGGAACGTCGGCAATGAAAGACGAACAATGTCTAAAGACAAACCTGAAAGCGAGCGATGGCATCAGCAGCAATGGTGGTATAGGCGCTGCCCATGTGAGGAGGGGCATTGACGTAGTAGAGCGGCGTCGTGAGGACAAAAGGGTCGGTCTTCGAAGCGCTGTTGCTCGACCCAACACAGCACACAGCTCCACGAGTTGCCGCGGCTGACGAAGAAGGAGAAGAAGAAGAGAAAAGGGTGTGGCGGAATGGGAGGCGGGGCTTCGAAATGGAGGGCTTGGAGGCCACGGTGTGCCAGGGGCTCATGAGCCACGCCCAAGATTAGAGACTTGCCCGCACAAGTGTGCAGGACATGCTCGGGCACGTCCCTCAATCGGTTGCCGTCCTTGTCGCCGTTGCCGTCGTTGTCCCTGTCGTCATTGCAATCACAGTCGCCATCGTCATCGCCATTGCACCTTCAAGACAAGAGGAGACAGGAGAGAATAGAAATAGGGTTGGCCCTTTGCCAGTTTGGTTAATGGTTGTATTTTTCGATTTGTTGGTTCGGTTAACCGATAAAAACCAAACTGAACTGAAAATTTTCGGTTTTTAATGAAAACCGAACTGAAAAAACCAAAATTTTCACTTCGGTTCGGTTCGGTTTTCAGTTCGGTTACTAACACCCCTAGTAGCTATGATGAGGGTGGTAGTGGTGAGGAGCGGTAGAGAAAGTTGGAGATATTGGGATCCATTTTTGGGCACAGTCTTGGCACTTTTTGGGATAGAACCGTGCAGACGGGTAATGTATGATATTTATAGTTGTAGGCGTAGTTATGGTGGTCATGTCGATAGCAAGTGCGAGTAATATATCTTTTTGATCTCCTAAAAGTAGCCTTGGTCATATCACCCATGTATAAAAATAAAATATGAAACGAAAATTATGATGTTTGTTCCACTATTGTGTTCATCCATGTCTATTTGATTTTATACACTTGGCTTCCGCTTGTGCTATAACTGAAAAGATTAGTGACTCACATTAGTATGTGGTGTACTGCACCATTCGGCGGTGGTTGGTGACAAAATTTCAGTTTTTCCCTCATCTGAGGACGGCAAGTCTTATGGTCGTGACCTTTTTATGAAATGAACAATGGAAGCGTGCCAAATAGCAACTCGAAGCTTCGGTCTTAACGAAGAATCGGTAAAGATGCGGTCAGTATGGTTGGCGTCCTAGCAGCCACCCTGTACCACTCAATGGGCTCATCTTAGATAACAATGATTCTGACACCAAGTTAAGATTTGTAAATAAAGAGAAATATAATATCGTATCCATTGACTAATGAATAGTACACAAGCCTATTATAGGCTTTAAATAACGACTGGTTAAAGTAACAAATAAGAATAGATTAAGGAGAAAATATAGAATCATAGAATCAAAAAATATCCTAAATATATCTCTCACACTTATAATAAGTTTGTTTGGGGGGAAATATGCAGATGTTACCCTTGATCCTTCATCAAGTTCAAATTCTAACTCTCTAAAATTTGAGCTTGCTCTTGAGAAGTTTGAATTTGATGAGATCGAAAAATTAAGTGCTGCATTTTCTTTGTTGTTGGGTTCTAAAACTATTCATGGTCGATCTAGAGAAAATTCATGTCGCAAATTCATGTCGTTGTACTTATCCTTGCCCGTTTGGGTTTCTTGGCTCACTTTAGAGAAAATTACAAAAAAAGTCCTAAACCTATTGGAATTATGCCGATTCACTTCTAAACTCTTTTTTGTTTTTTTGGCCAATTGAATTCTAAACCTTTTGTAATGGCGTCAATTCAGTCCATCCGGGCTTAAATACTTATTTGGTTGGCTCTTAGTCAATATGAGATTACTCTTTTTTTTTTTTGGGGGCTAAAAATGGGGGATAAAATTTGAGGTTCCAACTTTTACCAAACTATAAAGCTATTAAAATTAGTTCAACAACTTTTCAAGATTTTATAAGAAAGAACCGTGATGATTAAAGGATAACGAGGCATTCCTTCTAAAAAGTTTGAGTGGTTCATAACTGAAGATAGCTTTCTTTACCATAAGATAGGTCTATTTTTAGGAAGAATAGCATCCAAGACTTTTGGCCCTGAGCTTACTTGTGAAGTATTTTTTTTACCACTCGTGAGTTGGATTTACTGCGATTATGAGACTATTTACCACAAAATCAAGTACAAAGACATTTCACAAAAATGCTGCTCCTCATTCACAATAATGCAGCTCTTCATCTATGTCAAAATCGTGCCTCATAGGATGGCTAGTGCATATGTTAGCAATTTTTGGTTGAAATTGGCTAGAATGAGTACATTGATAAATTGTCAAAAGGTTTAAGATTAAATTAGTTAAATTGAAAAGTTTAGGATTTACTTGGTCACCATATAATAAGCTTAAGACTTTTTTAGACAATTGTCATGTTCGAACACTCTTTGCATATTGACTTGTGCATCCATTAGTAACTTTCGATTATTTTGTTATATTCAAAACAACATTGTGGATTTTCTAACAAAATATATTTACTTAGATATGTGTGTGCATGCGTGCTATATTTATGTCTGTTTGAAATGCGAATCGAAGTATTAATTCTTATGGCAATGGAAATGAAAAATAAGAGATTTTTCTCAAATGCAGAATGATGGAATTTTAATACCTAAAGAAGCATTTCATGAAGCGTCTCAAAATTTAATTAACTAATTTATTCTTTTCTATATGCGAAACGAGAAAAATTGCATTCAAAGAACAAATTAGAAGAAGGCCACATGACATTTTTAAAATTTTTATTGTAGATTGCTAAGCTAAGGAAAATGAAAAAAGAAAAAGTATTGAAACTTATTTTTATTGACCAATTAGAGTTGCCTTCCACGACATATAATTGCCTCCAAAGGTACAGCATACCATTTCACCTTTAAAGAAGAATGAAAATGGAATATTTTCGCATAGAAGATGTAAAACAGATATTGGACAGTCTAGAAATAGAAAAAGCATTTCACAACCCATTTAATTGAATAGATGTATCTAGGACAAATTCACTTTGAAGCAACTATTCTCTATATATATAAGTCAGGATATTTTTATTCACAATTGGTATAGATATATATGTACCTACATTATACACAATAAGCGCTCTACTTTTTTTCCTTATAATAATTTAGGCGGAAGCAATAAAATCTCATGTACTTTCTCAGCTTTCCATTTTGAAGAATAAAAGATTTCCCTCAATTCTAGACCCTAACGGATTTTAAAATAACCCCTGTTTAATAGGCATGACTTTTTTTGGTGGGAATACCGCATGATTTGTCTAACCAAAATTAAAATTATTCTGGAGATAAATTAAGTAAATATGACATAAGAAAAGTGAACAGATTTTACATCAAACGAAGGTTAAAAACCAGAACAAAAAAATTAGTTACATGTACCTTAATGATGATATTGATGTGTTTTTTAGCTTTAATAGATTGATTTTCCTCTAACTTAAACACTTGGTAGAGACGTGTGGGCCATATTGGCATTCGTGGTAGCTTTTCGCTACTGATGTGTTGCAATTAACGTAGACCTTGATTAATTATATTTGTTAAAAAAAAATTCCGTGTCATTTTAGCTTCTCAATATACGCACCACCAAAGATTTATTGAACTAAATAATTTAAACGCACCACATAGATTATTAAAACGAAATATCTTACTTGGAATGAGGCATGTAAGTTTAATTGGATAAACTTTTCTTGAAGAAAATAGAGATAACAAGGAAATGTAAATACAAAATTTCTCGTTTTATTCTTGTATACGCAGAAATTTTCTCTCGGAAGTGAGAAGAAACAAAAAACCAAAAATAAAAAAAGAAAGAAAAACTAGTGGAGGAAAAGAAAATGTGGGGAAATAAAGATATGTGAAGGGCAAAGAAAATAAATTAAGAAAATAGAGGGGTCTATGTGTCAAATGAGGAGGGCCTATGTGTCAACCACGCTATCGAATTGTCGAGATAGAGGATCCAAGGTTGAGGCGTTTTTCTTTTACGGTCAAAGAACCGGCTCTACGGTTCAATGTTTGACCGGTTTTTGATCAATCCGGTTATTTCCCAAAACCGGGATGGGATCATGATCTGGTTCGCGGTTCAACAGGTTGTATGCAATCTTGATATGCTTTGTCCATTTCGTACGTGCAACCATGGATGGTTCGTAAGTTTCTCATGCGCCTCGGAATCTCATCATTGGCCAACCCACAACCTCGTAAACATAATTTGTTACATGCTTACATCAAATCCTTGATTAAAGGAAATGTGAAAATTTACTTCCCTGTAACTGACTCCAACTGCAACACAGTTTTGAAACTGAAGATCCACACGATGCATCTGGTATTGTCTGCTCAGAAAGGCATTCGAAGTGGAGAGTTGGTGTTTGCCATTTATGACCAATAACATTGAGAAGTGGGCGCGAGAGAGAGAGAGAAAGGGAGCCTGTGCAGGTAAAGGGAATGGCATGGCATTGGCAGATACTGCTGGAGATCATCAGTAACAAGTCAAATCAAAAGGAGGTTTTCACACAAAAAGCTGAGATTACTCTATTGTCATGTTCCTATAATTGATGAGCTTGAATCCTGCTAGTGACTGAGAAAGTGTCTTTAGGACATGGGACAGGCAAGTAAGGAAAACCCAAAAACCTGATCACCTCTCTGCAACTTTTTCCTCTGTGAAAATGACCGGACTGTCTCCTTCCCTTTTTGTTCGCTCTTTCATGGTGGGAAGCTTCTTTACTCTTTCCCCTGGTACGGTCAAGTCCCTGAACTAGCAGTACCATGACAAGTTTCTTAATCTCTTGGATCATTTATTGGCCATTATTGTTCCCTCAATTAGTCCACATCTATGTTGATTCAGGCTCTCAGCTTCTCTCTAACCACCCTGAATTTCGTTTCTTTGCGCTTTTTCTAATTTCATTTTGCATTGCAAAGGTGTGATCTTCATGATTAAACAACGGTACAACAGTGTGAAGAGGTTAAATAAACGTAGAATGATAGCACGGTACATGTCAATGGTAAAGAAATGGTGATCTTCTTGTGGTTTCAGTCAATTAGTCTTCAATATGATGATGCCGGATGGGATGATTTTTGGTTATTACTTATGTGGAAAAGCATGGTTACAGAATCCATTTAGATAAAGCTTAAACTCGGGCAATTCAAGAACTGAGAGGCATTAATCCTGGATTTTGTTATCTCCAACCGCTTTTTTAGCAAACATAAACTGTGCTTCATCGTAAATGGAGGAAGAAGCCTTTCTTTCCTGGACAGAAGACGGTGTGATCTTGAATGAATTGCCAGTCTCTTATAATATAATGTGTACGTGTTGGCGCTTGAGTTCTATTTACTATGTAGATGTTGGACCGTATATAAAAGTCCAAAGTTATGTGTCTATACTGAAAATGGCAGACAGTTAACTGAGCTCAAGATCACTTATCTAAATGCACTATCGCCCACCTAGGATTCATATGCAAGAGCGTCTAAATAGGGATGATGTTGATACTTTTGTCCAATGTTTTAGTTTTGTCCTTGAATTTTTAGCTTTTGCAATTACGTCCTCAACTTGTTACCAAATATTCAATCCAGTCCCTCGCTTTTGTTTTGTCTCATTTTGCTTCTGTACTCTTTTAGGCGGTGATTCAATCCTTCGCCAGATTTCTTGACAGCATTTGCTTATATGGAGACATAACACCATTAATTTGTTATTTGTTGACATTGGTGGCTTTTGATTTTTCATCCTTTTTAGCCGATCCTCTACGCGATTCTTCAAAATGGAAAGTTCACTTCGACTGTGTGCCTCTTCTCTCTCTCCTCACGAAGCCCTAAGATACTATAGAGAAATCAAATGTATGAGCAACGCTGTGGTCAAATACAAAGAAGCAAGTTAAGGACATTAAGCCTCCACATCAGCAAATTTCACTGAGAAACTTGACAGAAGAATAGAACGGTGCTCAGTTTGTTAAAAGGACGTAATTATAGTATAAATAAGAGTCAAGGGCAAATTAAACATTGGACAAATCTTAAGGACCAAATTGACCAATTAAAAGTTTAGGGACTAAAAACATTGTAGAAAAGTATAAGGACCATTTCTTTCATTTTTCTTTTCAAACATGATCACTAATTGACACAAGAAAACATATATGAGATGATTATAAGGTAGCTTCTCAACGGTGAATGTACCCAAAAATTGGTGATTTAATGAGTATGAACATATTTTTTGTTGCCTTTACCAAAAAAAAAAAAAAAACATATTTTTTGTTGCCAACCAAGATGAGAACTTATCCCAAATTCTTGGCATATGATCCCCTATAACTTGAGATTGTTCAAAAATCTTACAGCTGAGCTCAGTGGCACCTTGGAAAGCTGCTCAATGATGCACATCAATTGGACTGTACGAAGATGGCAATAACTACTGATTCCAAGAAGTACAAATCGAACGAAAGACAACTTCTTATGAGAACGAAAGGCAGGACTCAACAAGCACATTAATATGCTAGGACATCAGGCAAAGCATGTTGCAAGCCATAAAAGCCTGAACACTAAATATTAGAGATCTTTGGTAGACGAACACTAAACCATTCTAAAACAATGATCCACATTCAGAACCACAACTACCACGGAAAGAGAGCACCATGAATAATACCTACTTTAGAAAAGAGATCTTCTGTTGTCGGTAGTGATAATGATCCTGTTAGCCTTCTATGAGCAACTGCATCTCCCATTTCAAAGATCTTCGTTATCAAACTAAAATCATTAGAGAGAGATATATATACATATAAGTCCATTCTTGTTATAGCCGTCGGGAATGCCCATTTCCCTCGCAATTTCCACCATGCGTCAACAATTAATCCATCATCCGGGTCAGTTTCTTGCTAAAAATTATCCAATCCCATCTCACTATCACTGTCAAATCCATCCTCCTACAACAATCTCTCTCACTCTAATGCCGATAATCGATGATCTACTGATTCTGATCTCCCTTGGTGAGCTTCATACCATAGCTTTCCCACAAATTATCTCCCTCAACCATCATGAAGCGGAAGCAGCTCTCCTGCATTGCATTTCCCGCATTGGAATTAGAAGGTGAGCTCGAACCGTTGTTCATTTGAACTGATCGGGTCATACTCTCCGGTCCTTGCTCTTTAATTATTTCGCAATTTGACCCTCCTTGGTTGTACATGACCTCATCGCTCCCGCTTGGGTAATGACACCACCGCGAGTTGTCCTTGCGTTTCTTGAAATTATCGAAGTCCTTACTCCATTTGGTGAGGCCATCGCTCTGATGGGTTTGGATTTCAGCTGCCGCTAAGAGCTCATTAGGCGAAGGCACAAACTTCAGGTCTCTCCCTGTCAATTTCTGCAACGCATCCATGAAAGTGGCGTCGCGAGCTTCGATCCACGCCTTTTCTTTCTCCCAGAACTTGTGCTCTCTCTCGATCCGGGCCATTTCTTGTTGCTTCCACTCCTCCTCTCTCAGTTCTCTCTCGCGCTCTTTCTCCTCAAGGGCCTTCATCATTTTCTCCAGCCACGCTTCTTGCCTGTCTGCTAGCTTTCTCATCTGCGAGTCGATGAACTCCTTGATCTTTATCTTCCAACCCCTTTTGCCTCTCCTTACCTTCTTTCCCTTCTCCACGGACACATCCTCTTCATTGTCGTCTGACGAAGAGGTGTCAAAGTCAGAGGAATTGGAGAGGCTGAGACTTTCGCACGGTCTCTGCAGTTGATGAGGATGACGATGATGAGACGCATCTTGGTTAATATCATTGATGTTGGGTGGAGGATGAAAGTGGAGTGAGTGTGGAAGAGATGGAGCTTGGAGGATGGAATTCGAATTGGCGTTCTCTCCGTAGAGAGCTTCGAGCTGACGAAAGAACCTGTAGTGCTTACCGTCTTGCCTTCCCGCTTTTCCTTCCTTCGTCTTCTTGTAATACTTGTACAAGTTCTCGAATTTTTCCCTGCATTTCTTGCCGCTCCGTTGATACCCATGTTCTTCCGACATAATCCTGCGAAGAAGTAATTAAGGTCCAGAGAAATCATCAATCAGGAACTTTAACACATGATGATGCAGACGATAAAGACGAAGCTTTTTATTAATATTATTATTTTTTACGGAACTTAAACATGAAAACACGGCCTCGACAGGCGCTTTCCGAAAGACACCAGTGCGAGCACACTTTTGGCATCTTCGGCCCCAGAAGAAAATGAAAGAGGCACGCACAAGCGATGAGTCAATTTCTTGCAGGAAACCGCAGGAATAAAGCGAACAAGAAAAAACTAATGAACTGAACCAGCCAAGTGTGGGCTGTTTTCTGACTCAAGGGCCAAGAAAATGGACGCACACGAAAAAGTTAATTGCACTGAGAAATGTCATTCCTTCTCTCTGAACCAAACACTGAGAGAATCAGAGTCACGGTGAGAGTGACTAAGAGGATTCACTGTTTTTCTCTTTCCTTTTTTCTTCTCGCATAGCCAGTGCGACGCAATACGAGTACTGTGACGGACAACATGTAATGTATGGTATTACCTTGAAACTTCGTCCCAAAGAGGACCCTTTTGGTTGGCCTCCTTAAACCTAGAGTCGAGCCTCGACCTGATCTCGAGGAGCGTGAGAGTCTCCTGCCTAGGCCATCTCCCATTTCCTCCGTTCTCACTCTCTAAACCCCCTGCCGCACCAGCCATGGCGGCCGAAGAGGGAGAAGAATGATCACGGCCAAACTGGTGGTGGTGTTGATGGTTGTGGCTGTGGCCTTGGCGTTGGCTGTTGTGAAGCCCGCCGCCACCCATCATCATCGACTCCAAGTGCTGCGTCGGGTTCCGGTGGCCGCCGCCTCCGCAGAATAGCTCAGGCGGGGAGATCGACTGGATGTGCGGTGGGGGTGGAGGTGGACGGGCGTTGATGAGGTGCCGCAAATCTGCCGCGGTGTACTGGTGGTGATCTTCCATCTCCATTCGCTGAGGGGAAAGAGGGCGAAAAGGAAAGAGAAAAGTGGAGTTCACTCAGCTCAGCTAAGTAGAGGGAAGAAAAAGATGAGAGAGAGAGAGAGAGAGAGAGAGAGGGGGAGGGAGGGAGGAAAGCAGCGGCAGACTCGGATCGTGTCGTCCACGAAAGCGCTGGGAATTTATGCACAGGACGATGGTCCCATGTCCTATAATGGCTTTCTCTCTCTTCCTCCCTCCCTCCTCTCTCCATCTCTCCGTCTTGATATTGCAGAAATCACTATAATTGTCGAATTATTACATTTTGCTTGGAACAAGTTTTCACAGCACGTGTACGAATAACAAAAATTCGCCATGATATTACTGAAAATTGTATATTCATGTAATTTTGGGGGAAATTCTGTATACAGGGATTCCATTATCAACCGTTAGATTAAGAGGGAATAAATTCCAGTCATCCGAATAAATTAATAAAATATAGTAATCTATGTATGCTAAAAGAAATTTGTTATTGATCATGAGACTGTAGATTAAGGTCCTTCCTTAAATCTACGAAAAACCCATGGTCAAAAGGGTCTTGCCGATAAACTATGGGCAAAATTTCAATTTTTCTTCGGGACTTTGCAACCCACCAACTTTTATTTCGGGCACAAATATATCATGAATTTTGCAATGACCTGAAAAATATCGTGAACTTCTATCCACTCTATCGTTAAGTTTCTAGTCCATGGAATCTAATGTGGACATGACATTGGCTCACGGTGTTGACATATTTAAAAGGCACATTCGTTTGAGCTCAGGGATGGTAGACAAGTCAGCAAAAGTCAAATTATTCTGTTTCTCTAAATTGTCATCGTTTAATTTAATTGGGATTAATCTGCTTCATTTACGTTTCAGGACATCATTGCAACTTGTTTCTTTACTAATCGGTCACATCAGCTTGCTTCTTTTCTTACGATATGAACTTGTTTAAGTAAATGTCGTTTTGTAAGACCCTGTATTTGCGGCAAAAGGAATGCACATGTTTATCTCGTAGACACTTAGACTCTCTTGAGTCCGTATACAAAATATCTTCGGCCCCTTTCACAATTACTATTCGATTTTTTGTGAAAACTCTAACGGTTGGTGTTTTTGTCCCACGAGCAAAAAGCTCATGGGAGGTTTTTGTATTATTTGGAAAGTGATGGTACTTTTGTCCCACAACAAAAGTGCAAGTGGTTTTTTTTTTTTTTTTTTTTTTTTTTTTGGGACAGAAAAATTATGCCTTGGCTATTCTATTTTTCCTACTAATATGGATCTCTAAATCATTATCTTTCGCCTCGTCATGTGCCATGTGGACTAGCTTGGACAAAAATTTAACAATAGGGATATTTGTTCCCCAGGTAAATAATTTGGTGGCTTTTTTTTTTTTGTTCTTTAGAAAAGTCTAGGTATTCGTATCCTACAAGCAAAAGTTCAAGTATATTTTTGGGATTTCCCTTGAGAAAAACTGCATGCTGATAGGGGGCTTAAATTTACGAAATATAAAAGGGACGTTACAATAATGGAGATAAGTTAGAGTAATATTAGGAACAAGTTACGGACACTATGATATGCAACCTGACGAGACTTTGAGATAAATTGTTACATGTGAAGGATAGTTAATGACTTGGCATTTATAAGGACTTACAAGAATATTTCAATTATTGAGAACGATTACTACTAAGCATTGGTATAACGGCTTATAACAATTTGAGGTATTTTACTGTACTATTGGTTAATTATTGACCAATAGCATTTTCATGTTACAAACTCTATAATAGGTGCAAATGAGTTAGGCCATTATACGTCAATTATGACTTATATAGTTAAATTGCTACCTATGAATGCGTCTGACGTTACCACTATTTCAGGTAAATTACAACAAATTGAGGAAGAAATTTACTACTAAAATTGTGACCTGTCCCTTTTCTAATGTACTTCTTTTTGTTTAAAATATTGTTTTGAAACCTTAGTCATTATGCCAAATGGCGTGTTTAAAGAGGCAAGGAAGTCATTTTCTGTGGAGTCATTTTTTCACTCAAATAATTAAACTTACTGGAAACCCTATTAAATTGTACGCACCTTAAGGAACTTTGTTATGATGTATTTTATGCATTAGATTGTTGTAAACTGAGTACGTGTATTGTGGGACATATAGCGCAAACTCTCTCATACATATACAGTGTCAATATGGATTGATGAATTTGCAACTTTTGCATCCGACTCTCTATATCTATATACGAAACCCTCAGTGATAGAAAACAAAGATGCTGAGAGGCACCTATTGATCGATTCTTAAATGTACATTCAAATGGATACCACCATCGGCATCTCGGTCTATGGGCAAGGTAGTGAAGGGTCTAGCGATGCCATCGGGAATCAAACCTTGGAGAAAGCAAAATAATAAAGTTCAAATGGGTACCATCTTGTGTGGTTAATCAAAATACTTCTTTTTGAGAATTTGATCCATGTAAAAAGGGCAAATTCATTATGAATAATAAGAAAACATAACTCATCAGTATGTGTGTGGTTCGTCGATGGATTTTAGCCGTGTGCAATTCATACATGTGATTCAACGTATATACATCGTTGGAGTTGGTAAATCTTACGCTGAGTCCACCTAGTCCAAAAGTCCCATGTGAGTGGGGTTAGCATATGGCGGGATCATCAAGGGTTTCCCTTAGAAGGGGACAAATTTTTCACGAGAAAACACATGCATGGGGAGAGAGTGGTCTAATTGGCGAGGGACACGTATAGGTCTGGACACAAAAGGCTGAATGCAGAGCAGGGTGAGTAACCAACAGCTGACGCGTGTACAGTGCCTTGGATTCTTGACCGTATATAAGCCTTCTGGATTTTCTCCATATCGAATATTGACTAACGGAAATGATATAGAATTCCTTCTTTAGACTTGCCACAGATAACCTTCGTAATCTGTGAAAAGAAAAATAACAAAAATGTTATTGGAGAGAAAAACGATGCACGATTAAAGATTTAGTCGATCTTATAAAGAGAAAAGCTTTTCCACGTGGGAATAAGCTGAAGGAAAAGCAGGTATATCCAGCAGAGGGAACAAACAACAGCGAATTAAGATAAACTAGATTTCACTTCTTCTTTATGATTACCACGTGATAATCTTTTGAAAATCCAGTTAAAATTGAAACTTTGAGAATATTACACGGTAAGGCGTATAGCAGAATTTTGCCACTAAACCCCGACTGGATCGATAAGCATTGGCTTACTAATTAGTGTCGAGGAGCTTTGCTCCAATAGTTCCTTAGCCTTACGGCAGGGTAAGCATCACTCAATAGTAATACCGGAAGAGTAATGAAATAGAGAGAACATGAGAGGAGGAGCAAGTGACTGTAGTGGACGCGAATGCTAGGTGACAAGCGAGGAATGTTGTGCTTCTTGGAGTGTTTGAAAGTCGTGAGAAGTACACCATACATTTTCATTGGTTGGATGTTGAAGAACCAAAATCCAAAAATGCTGAAATCGAGGAGCCCAATGATCTAGAAATACTGAAGAATTAACGGCCAAAAGTCAATAAATGAATCAACTAATGACGTATCTATATCGAAAGGGTCAGGTTAATATTCAAGACAATGGCTTGTGGCAATCGACACGTCAAAAAATCGATAGTGGATGGATTTTCGTGTATTTTAGGTACACGAGCTGACAACAATTTGTCATGTGTTTGGAGTACACGCACCAATGATGGGCTGCCTCGTGTCTAGGACATGGGCTGAGGTGAAGTCCAATACAAAATGAGCCCAATCCATCCCTAACGAGTCTCCCTTTGATTCCACAAAGTCAAAACTTTCTAAAATATCCCATATTAGATGGAGATAACCTATGACCTTGTCACCAATCCTGAGTTGAACCTATACAAAGCAATGTTTCATGAATTGAAGCTGCTATAAATCCCTACTATAGGACACTTGTTAGTAAATTCGACAAATTATAACAAGAGATAATTTACTTGTTTCGCATTAAAGTCAAATGACCAAATTATGAATCTATTTTTGTCCCTTACATGAGAATCCTCTTAGGTATACAAAAAGAAGTCATGTGTAAAGGGAATGCAAAGAAAGTTAAGTTTCATAATCAATGGAACAATAAAGAGGTTCCGGTTTAGTTGACACACATATATTCAGCCTTAAAAGTGCTCCTTTAGAATTTTAGAGAATTATGAATTAAATTTTCAATCCTTAATCTACATACATCATAGTTTACATATATGATGTTCTCATATTTTATCCTAATATTGATAAACACTTCAAACACATTTGTCTTTATAAACATAGTTAAGAAAAATGGTTTCGTAGTCTCTCTACCCCAATATCTCTCTTCCAAAGAAAAATAAGATTCCTTGGCCATTAAATTCACCAAGGGATTACCATACTATTATACTTTATTAATACGTTCATGATGAAATGCGATTAAGACGCATCGGTTCGTCTTGATATATTATGCTGGAGAGATACCATTTTGAAAAGGTATGAAGGAAGTCAAATAAATAACTTCTAGAGGTAACCGCTAGGATGGTTGGCAAAAAGAACGTTTAGCAAGAAACTATTATCTCTTCTTCTCCTCTCTCCATCAAAGAAAGAAAGAAATTCCATTACTGTTTTGAGAAGACAATCAGCATTAATGCTGTGAAAATTGAATGTTTTTCTCATGATTGCATTCAAACCATTGTGAAGTCTTATTGTCCGTCATTCGCTCGTGATTCAACATTCGTTCCAGAATAAATTGTTCATTGCGCATCGAAGAGGTTAGTCGTTTCTTTCCCCGACTTTCTTCCTACATTGGTATCGGAGCCTATGTTATGATTTCTCCCTTGTTTTCCCATCGAATTTTCTCGTTTGCTGTTTGATATGGGGATCAAGAGGATGAATTCCATATCGTCTGGATGTTTATTGTTCGGAAATTGCAACATGAATAGTCAAAAATGAACCGAAGCGAAAAACGAGTTTGGAGGTCACGTACACTTGTACGGTTTTGGCAATTTTTCGAAATCTCTTTTGGCCAAAATCAATTTTTGAATATATATGGTGAAAATACTCATTAAGATGAGTTGAACGACGAGTCGAGCGTTGCTAGTTGAGTGTCACCGGAAAATGTTGGACACATCCACATGTGTAGCTAGAAGCCAAGGTGCGCGGGTGCTACGCGCCCAACGCACTGGGAATGCCCAATGCCTAATTGCCAAGTGTATGTTGGTGAACCGACATGTGCTGACATCATCAATGACGTCAACTAACGGTTAGTAATTGCTGGATGACATCACCCAACCGGCCGCAATTGGCCAGCCAGTGACCCGACCCAACCAAAGACTCAAACTGGTTGATTGGTCAACCAGTCCAACCAGTTATCCAGTCCAGTGGTTGGACCAGTCGGACTGGCTAGAAGCCTTGTTGGCTCGCTAGCGTGTGCCCCACAAGTGCCGTGCATTTAGGTGACGAGTGTTAGCGTGTAGTAGGTGGCGTTTGGTTCGTATGGGTGTGCCCTTCATTCTGGTGTAGTGATTTTACATGTTTGAGGCTTTTAAAGGTATAAAAATGTGTACGGAACCTTAAGTACATGTATTTTTGGGGTATAAGTACATTGTTTATTCCTTTTAACCTCCATTTTCTTATGGTTTTGGAAATACAGAAGTTAGCCTACATGAAAATGACCACATATATATTGTGTAGAGCTTGGTTTGATGATAGCATGTATATGATTTTATGTGCTTGCAATTTCTTGATTCCAAGTAAACTCAAACAATGGTTGAAAATCATTAATTTTTTCATTATGTGTTAAATTCTGGTTTCGATTATACTTGCTACATGATTGTTATTTATACGTTGGTTCACATCATGTTATACTTTTTGATATTTAATTAAAAAAATTGTGGAAATTACATGGGGTCATGTAATTATTTTTTTCTAGTGAGAGTTCGTAGGTTGGTAGAATTCGAAGGAGTTCTCACTTAGAATTTAAAACTTGCGCAAATTAAACTAATTAATGATAGTATAACAATCGTACATAGAAGCTGATTGGGAACATAGTGAACTTTCATTTTTGTGTCTTTTGTTGAATTATCATTGATTTAGTTTGTCTTTGTTGCAAATTAAATATGTGTGTTACTTTGAAAATATACTAATTTGATTCTGCATTTATTATGTCAATGTGTTGTAACAATTGATTATGATTTCAGCATCTAAGACCATTATGGTTGACCTTAATAAGGGTGAGAAGCTGAACAATGACAATTATGATATTTAGCACCGAAAGATTTAGTATATTCTTAAGTAGCAAGAGGTTTTGGAAACCCTCAACCACACCATGGATGAGCCTGAGCGTGACACTTTAGCTTAGCACAAGAGAGATCAAGAAGCTTATCAAACTTGGGAAAAGAAAAATAACATTGCTCGCATCACGTTGCTGGGATGTATGTAAGATAATCTCATGTGTGAGTTTGAAAGTTATGATAAAACTCAAACAATGTGGATAGTCTTGAAAGATAAGTTTAGAAATACATCTGCCAATAAATTTAAAAGACTTACTATCAAGTTTGACACATACTGAAAGCACCCAAATGTAATGATAAGTTAGTATCTTCGGGAGATGTCAAACATGATTCGTGAGCTGAAGTTAGCAAGTCACTTTCTTATTGATGAACAATAAGTTTAGGCTGTTATAAGGTATCTTATTGACAATTGGGAGTATATGAAGATCAACATGATGCATAATGAGAATATTGTCACTTTTGACGATATAGCGTGTCATTTGGAATTAGAGGGTAAGCATCTAAAGACGACAAGATCTTCTACCCATGCTTATGTTGCTGAATTGAGTTCGCACAAAACTTCAAGTTTCAAGCGCAAAAGGAATCATAATTTCAACAACAAATGAAAGGAGATTGATTAGGCACATAAGAGGGTTAAGATCTTCCGACACAAGAAGCATGGTGGGAAGAAGGACAATGTCAAGATGAAGTGCTACAATTGTTGCAAGATGGGTCACTTTGCTCGTGAATGCATTAAGTTGAAAAAAGTACTCTATTACTTCATTATTTTAAGTAATGTTTTTGTTTCTAACACTATAATACTTGTTGAATCTTGTCCAATGTGGATTGTAGATTCAGGAGCAACATATCACATAGCTAGAAATCAAGGAGCATTTGTGGTAAATTCGTTGGATACAACCTAAAAGAAGATAGATATATGTTGAGATAACTTAAGAGTTGGAATGAATGGTATCGACACATGTAAATTAATTTTATGTGGTGGTTGAAACCTATTCTTACATAATGTCCTATATACTCTAGATATTCGACGGAACTTGGTCTCTGTAGTTGTTCTTCTTAGTCTAGGTTATGTATTGAATTTTCATAGTGATTGTGTTGACATTTTGTTTGAAATAATTTATCATGGTTCTCTGGTCATGTATTGAATGGTCTTATGGTTGTTTTTCTTTAATTACATATTCGAATAATGTGTGCAATGTTAATGTTGATGGTTGTTTTTCTTTAATTGCATATTCTAATAATGTTAAGATTGATGTAAGTACTTGACATACTAGACTAGGTCACATTGGGTTACAAAAAATGCAAAAGTTAGCTAGAGAAGGCCTTTTAAGGTCACTCGCTAATGTTGATTTATCCATATGTGAATAGTGTCTAGTGGGAAAAGTAACTAGAAAACTATTCAGTAAGGGAATTAGAGTCGAACTTCCATTGCGACTCATACATTCTAACATTTGTGGTCCATTGAACGTGAGGGTAATGCATGAAACCTTATATTTCATCACTGTTATAGATGATTTCACGCGATTCGGTTATGTTTTTCTAATCTCCCATAAGTCAAAAACACTAGACTGCTTTCGATGATATATAGCGTTGGTAGAAAATCAATTGAACAAAACAATAAAGGCATTAAGAACTAATTGCGAACGTGAGTATTTATCTAAGCAATTCAAGACTTTTTATGATAAAAATGGAATTATACGACAATTGACTATTCCTATGTGGCATCCGGAAATTTTGACGACCCTCGAATAAGTAACGGTCCGTCATGAGTCGACGAGAGTATCGACAGACTACGTCATTGACACCATTTACGGACACCGTTATCATTGTTAGACCGATGCGTTACGTTTAGTAATGGTCCAATTGTCGAATGAGTTATAGTCTCGTCAAAAATTTTCCCTACGTACCATCACTAGTGAGACCAAGGTTTATTCCATTTGATGATCAACAAGAGCGAATGTATTGACCCATGCAGCACATGCGCCCGTCGAATGAGGAATCAACCAAGGTAAGGGTTGACCGAGAGGCGCCCATCATCGGCCACGTCCGTGCATGGGGAGGCAAGTGTCGATCCACTCCTCCCCCAGCCGTCGATGCCCCTTGTTGCCACCTCCTTAGTTGACTAGGAAAGCCAACAAATGAAGCCACCATGGACGCGTGGAAGTGATGCAGCCAGCGAAGCCGTGGAGCTCAACCAAGCGGAAGCCACGCCCTCCCCATATGTCTTCTTCTCATACAGCCATCGAAAAACCTGCATGCATTAACTAAGTTAGTCAATTAAGTGAAGAGCAAAATGCTCGTAAACGTGAGCAAGAGAGAGAAAGTCCGAGCGAGAGTGAGAGCGCAGCGAGTGAGAGTGAGAGGGAAGGAAGGAGACCGTCCCTCTGTCCGTGCGCGCACGTTGCCGTCGTTGACGCTGCTCGTATTTGCCGTCGCTGAGCCGCATCTGTGGTCGCAAGCTTCCTGTTTTGCTTGCTGTTGGTGCCGTAAGAACTAAGGCAAGTTGAAGTCTACTAATCTATATAGTGTAGTGCTATTGTTGTATGAGGAATTGCAGTGTTAGATTGGATTGCATGAATTTGGTGTGGAATGGTGGTATATAGAATGACCAAAACTATTTGGGGCTAGATGATCGAGGGAAGCCTTATAGTTTTTGTAAATATATGTGATTTTGGACTTCGACTACAAATCGATTTTAGCGTTCGTAATGCTTTGAAAATTCTGTTTGTAAACTGTTTTGGAAAAACCTCCCGATTTGTATTGAAATTTTTATGTATCGAGGCGCCGCTCACAAATGTTTCTAAAAGAAAAGAAAAATGTTAGGTGCTCTCGAAATCTTGAACTTTTACATGAACCAATTTAAAAACCTTGAAGTCGGGAGTGAGATTTAGATTTGTCAATGTGCCGATTTCAAATTACTTACGGTTTTAAAAAAATCCTTTCAATTCTGGCCGTGAGGTGCAAGTGCGGCTCGAGAATTTACATGTGGATTTCGAAATACATTGAAGAGTTAACCGTGGAAGTGGACTTATGGATTTGATATTGTGCTGCTGAGTTTTGTGAATTGATTTCATTGACTTGAAAATGGCATTTGTTTTAAAATCTGTTGTTGTTGCATTGACGTGACTTTGACAATCTCAATTTACATTACTTGATATTATACAAGGGAGATTTTCAAGAACCCAAAAGGATTTCAAATGTTGTTGTTGTTTTGAAAATGATTTAGCATTGAAATGATTTGATTGATATACCAAGGCTGAGATGTGATTAATGTTGTCGGACCCTCGGGTCGAGGATGTCTCGGGAGTCAGGATGCCCAAAGGATCGCAAGGGTCGATGCCCTTTGGATGCCTGGGGGGTCCGCAGTGCCCTAGAGGTACTCCGGGAGTGTCGGGATGCCCTGTTGTATTATGAATACATGCCCGGAGGGTAGGGGTAACCATTTTCATGACAAGCCCCGGAGATTCCTTGTGATGCTAGGTGAGGTATGAGATGCCTAAGAGGTGTGACGTAACACACTCTAGATGCTCAGTGATTGAAAACTGGAGGCTTTCGTGATGCTAGGTTAGATGCGAATGCCCAGAGGGACGCAAACACTGGTCCTCTAGGATAGACGTAGGAAAATTAAAAAATAAACCGAATTCTAAAACTGATGATTCTACTGAGTTGCGCCTGATTATGGGACAAAATTGTGTGACACAGAATGAGACGTGTCATAATAGTTTGGCCCTATAATTGGGACCTGTGTGACTGAAATGATGCATTTTGGTTTTAAAACTGCACTTGTTATTACTCTGAAAAGTTCCATTGATCTGATGCATACTCATTTCTTGATTACATGCTTTGTCTATCTTGCAGGAAATTAGATAGTGATCGCTCTGCGTGATATAGCTTAGTAGATCTTTAGCTGCTGGGTGGTTGTACTCACCCTTTTTAGGGACTAACATTTTAGACTAGAAAAGATGCCTATGCTATCTGCATCTCCCGATACATTCTATGGAGTCTCGATTGACTTATAGTGGGAGCGATCAAAGTATCAAGACCCTAAGGTGCGAGGAATGACGTTTGTACGGGTGAAAGTCATTGTGATGTTCGATATCGGTCTTCCCACTGGCCCTGTACTCCAGGAGTATATCGCCATATTTGGTCGTTGGTATGGACGAACACTAGGGCCACTGCCACCGCCACCAGCAAACGAACCGAGTGGCTGGGTATGATCGTGAGATGGGGT
Source organism: Eucalyptus virginea (assembly GCA_014182375.1). NCBI lineage: Eukaryota > Viridiplantae > Streptophyta > Magnoliopsida > Myrtales > Myrtaceae > Eucalyptus > Eucalyptus virginea. The sequence goes on along the minus strand of CM024524.1, from coordinate 24,474,797 downwards.
CAGCAGAGGAAGAAATTTTTGGATGCCAACATTGATCGATGGACTTTATGTATACGATTGTTAGAAATGTTGAGTATCTTTTGATGTATGGCCGAGTATGGAAAACTACGGCATTTTGATATACCGACTAACGATTGTCCATCTAACCTTATGTAAATAAAAGTGTTTGGCTTTTACCTATAAAAGTGTTTAGTTGGTGTGCATCATTCATAAAATACAGGAAAGGGAGATGTTGGATACGCTTCCACTATATATTTGCGCAGGGACCAATGGAAAGGATATAGACCCTCAGAACTCCTTTGGTATCAGAGTATTAAACTTTCAGGTTAAGAGAAAGGTAGTGATGTGTGGTGACCCTAATGGATTGGGGGCCGTTGGGGGGTGCCACATCCTAGTACTCCGCAACAAAATGAGGTTATTGAGAGAAGGAATAGAACCCTATTGGAAATGATTAAGTCTTTGATGGTGTAAGCAAATATATCTATCTCGTATTGAAGAGATGCGTTATTGACTGTTGCCTATATACTTAATCGTGTGCTCTCAAAGTTAGTCATTTCCACCCTTTATAAATTATAAACTGGTAGAAAACTAGACTTAAGTAATCTATGTCCTTGGGGATGTGCAGCTTATGTTCATGATTCTTTTCATAATTATGGCGAATTAGGCCATAGAAGGAAGAAATGTATATTTATAAAATATTCTGAACACTCCAAAGGATATGTGTTTATAGGAGAACAAGTTGATGGAAGTTTGACTGAAATAAAGTTCTGAGATGTCACCTTTTTTTAGAACAATTTTTTTAATAGATGTGAGATTAATAAGAATTTCCAATTATATGAGATGGAAGACCCCGATAGCACACCCACCAATGTCGTCGAAGGAAATAAAGATTTATCTCAACTACAAGACCTAGTAAGAGTGTTGCATCGCTTAGCGAATTGAATTCAAGAGAAGTTTAGTTACATAAAAGTAATTGTAAAAGTATTCCCGTCGTCGTTTTAAGATTGGATGGGAAGCATTTATGATTACTCCACAAAACGATGTCGAGCCTAAGACTGTTCAAGAGGCTCTCTCATCATCTGATAATGACGAATGGAGAAAAGCTTTGAAAAATGAGATTGAGTCAATGAAGGCAAACCACGTCTTGGACTTGGTTGATCTACCATCCAATCACAAGGCTATTGGAAACAAATGAGTTTTCAAAATTAAGTGAAAGGTAGATGGATCCAATGAAAAGTATAAGGCTTATCTTGTGGCAAAATGTTATACTTAACAAGAGGGTATAGACTATGAAAAAACATTTTCACCGGTCATAAGGTTTATCCTAATCATTGTTGCATATTTGGACCTAGAATTACATCAAATGGATATTAAGACGGCATTTCTTAATGGAAAACTAGATGATGGAATCTATATGAAGCAGCCAATAGGTTTCATAGCTGAAGGTCAGGAGCGAAAAATTTGCAAGCTTCATCACTCAATACATGGTCTTAAGCAATCATCTAGACAGTGATAATGTCTTTCAGATTCAAGATGATCAAAGAAGATCATTGTGTATATGTCAAATAGTTTGAAGATAAATTTGTGATTTTATCACTTTATGTGTACGATATTTTGTTGGTTGGAAATGATAAGAGTTTGGTTATCACCATAAAAGAATGGTTGTCCTCCAATTTTGAAATGAAGGACATGGAAGAAGTTGCTTATATATTAGGAGTTAAAATCGAAAGAAATCGATCGAGGAAATTCCTTGCTCTATCTTAAGAGTCTTATAATGAAGATTCTTGAGTATTTCAATATGCAGCACTATAATTCCATTGATACCCTTGTCATGCAACATGAAGGCCTGATTATTAAGATATGTCCTAAGACTCCATAAAAAAATAAAGAAATGAAAACTATTTCTTATGCTAGTGCGGTTGGAAGTTTGATGTATGTTATGATGTGTACTTAACTTGACATATGTTATACCATGGGATTGGTGAGTTGATATCAATCAAATCCTGATCAAACACATTGAAAAGCGGTGAATAGGATCCCAAGATACTTAAAAAGTATCATGCACTATCGACTTTGTTATCAATGGAATGATTTATGCTTACTAAGCTATTCAGATGCTAATTGGGGAGGAGATATAAATGAGCGTAAATTGGCTTTTGGATATGTGTTCTTGCTCAATGAATGTGCAATTTCTTAGAATAGTAAGAAACAGACATGCACGGCTTTGTCTATGATGGAGACATAATTTATTGCATGCTCTGGCGTAGTGTAAGAAGTAATATGGCCAAAACGCTTCTTGGAAAATTTAGCCATTGTTACTAAGATTCCAAGACTAGTGATAATTTATTGCAATAGCTTATTGTGATAGTCAAGCCGCCATTGCCTATGTGAAAAATCGCAAGTATCATAGAAGCACAAAATACATTGACATAAAGAACAACTTCATTAGAGATATAATAGCACAGAAAGAAATGATCCTTCAATACATTTCAATTAATAGAATGGTTGCTGATTCATTTACGAAGGCTATTCCTAGAGACATGTTCTTGACCCACGGGATATCTCTAGGGTTATGTAGAATGTAATATGTAATATTGTAGAGGATCATTGGTTTATGTATATGTGAACATACGTATTGTACTTGTTTGTCTTTAATGACTTAATGTTTTATCAATAAGTAGAAATCCATTATGAGACTATCGTAAACATACATATATTATTGAAATGTATGTCAACAAGTAATGATTGACTTACTCACATGAGCAATCACCTAAAATATTATAGTTAGCATGTTGAGATGAGACTCTATGTACCTATAAATGTTGAACGAGCAAGTTTAGTACATAAAATAATACATCGCCTTGATTAGAGTCAAGATGAGGTTTGTGATTTGTATGTGATAAAACTAAACATAATAATCTCACAATCATGTATGCCTGTAGGATGCCTAATGCGAGTACTTAATTGGGCACTGTAGAAACAAGCTAATATAGCTCTCGAGCTAAACATGAGTACGTGAGAAGTATGTGACTATGTTTAACCTAAGATCCATATAGTTGATGTGTTTAATAAATGACATATGCTTTTATAGAAAGAGAAATCCACTATAGCATGTAATTCATACTACATGTGCATTGTATAACCGACAAGGGAAGGTGAATGAAATTATCTCTATTTACTCATCGTGTAAGCCCTTGAGGTAATTTATAGTTTACCTATTTTGCGCCCTATGTTACTTCTGACTATGTTCTCAAAGTAAAAAATCAATGTTGTTATTTTAACATGTTATCGGTGGTCATGATTAGATATGACTTTATGAGACGTGTCTAAGAAAGTTGTTTTGAAATGGAGAGAGACATGAGTTTAAAGAAGATTATTGTTGTTTTATATCTATCACATGTATTTACCGATCGACCAATTATATGTCCTTTTTGTGGTTTAGGGTTGTAACTATTATGTCATCCCTAACAGGTGCATAATTTAAGCTCCTAAGTGCATGTGTACTTGCTGGTCGCACGGCTTTCTTGCTAGTATGAATTGTTTCTAAAGTAGATGAATGTTGAACACCTTATATTCTTGATAGAGAGTACTATTAAGCCTATAATGTCCGAGTGAGAGATGTACTACTTTATTAGTATGTCCATGAGAGAGTACGCCTTATATTCTTGATAGAGAGTACTATTAAACCCATAATGTCCGAGAGAGAGTACTTTATTAGTACGTCCATGATGGGGTACAACTAAGATGTACTGGTTTGTCTTGATTTGTTATGATGGAGAAAGAACCTTTTGAAAGGGTATGAAGAAAGTCATATAAATAACTTCTGGAGATAACCGTTGAGGTAGTTAGCAGAAAGAACATTTAGAAAGAAACTGTTCTCTCTTCTTCTCCTCGCTCCATCAAAGAAAAATAGGCATTTTGGTTACTACTTTAAGAAGACAATTAGCACTAATGCTGTGAAAATTGAATGTTTTTCTCATGATTCAGACCATCGTGAAGTCCTATCGTTCGTAGTTCGCTCATGATTCAACATTCATTCTAGGATAGATTGTTCATTGCGCATCAAAGAGGTTAGTCATTTCTTCCGTCGACTTTCTTCCTACACATACCAATCGCAAGATCAACCTCATTTGTAGAAAAGTTTCCAATGAAATCAAGAAGAGGAAGCAACTATAAAGATACTATTGAAATCTTTAATTAAATTCTATATAAATAGTAAGACAAACAGATTTTTAGGATGTCTTAATAGGAAGTCTTAATATACACGTGAGCACTCACACACACACACACACATAAGTGAGACAAAAAGAAACGAATAAATTTTATTATGATACATAATAAAAAAAAAAAATCATACTATAAGAATAGGACAATGAAAAGTTCATGAATGTAAATGCTAGGCTAGAGTGACTAATGAGCAATTTAGGTAAACATTGGTTGATTGGACACAGAAAGGGACCATATAGTGATGAGAAAATCAACTAGATGTACGTGTGAAGAAACTAGTCAAATGAAAACTTGAGATCTTAGGTCTAGGTTTTGGTTACGCGTGAGACAAATTAGCGCTCCACGACGCCTTTTTAGTACCTCAACCAGATTTTGGTCAAGTTCTAAAGTATTCATAAATTAACTTCTGAAACATGAATGATGTTTTTGTTTTAGAATCTTGAAATGTGGCCAAAAAGCTTCTTTGAGGCGTAGTTATTGATTTAAGACCTTTTTCTAGTGTGTAGTGGCATGGTTCGTTTGTGTGGGAAAGTGTGTGTAGATGTCAATCAGAAATGCAAACTCAATCATGAAGTGAGAGAATGGTGTGACACAACAATAATCCCATATAGCAAAATGTGACAAATTGGATGAAAAACACGACACTAAGATGACGTGATATAACAATAATCACATGTAATATGACATGACATATTATACCAGATATGACGTCAAGATGGCATGACATGGCAATAAAGACAAACAAGTACAATACGTGGGACAATTGATGCCTAAAATTAGATGTAAGACATCACAATGAGATGACATGCGTAGAAATAATCATATGCACTATATCATGACAAATTATATGTAGGACTATTGATGCCTAAAATCTTGACTAATCACTAAGGAATTTATTGCATTGAAAATTAGAGATTGACGCAGGTCCTACACAAAAATACTAGTTAAAACTGCATATAGATGTTATGAGCATTTTGCATTAGTAGTTAATTAAGCACATACAAGCAACTAAAGATTGAAATTGTGTATTTGCTCATATCATTCAATTTGTAATTATAGCCCTATTTATAATACAAGAATTCTAAATGAATAAGGAAAGAAAATATACACAAAGATTCCATGATACACGATATTTTAATCTTCCAACAATATACTGGTCAAGATCGATTAGGATCAATTGGTATCGACAACTATATCTTCAACACCCTCCCTCAAGCTTGGTGGTCTATACACATCAAGGACGCCGAGCTTGCTCAATACAAATGTTGCCTTTGACATAAAGTCTTGGTAAAGATGTCCGCGTTGTTCTGTTGTCCTTATTCCTCTTGTCTTGATTACCCCATTCTGAATGTTGTCTCACACCACCAACGCACCTCGAACGAAAAGGAGCTCATAGGTAATCACCACTATAATTGTGCTAACAATCTTATGGAGACAATCCTTTGCACGTGGTTAGCAACCGTTTGCTAACCATATAGTTCTCTCTCTCTTTCTCTCTTTTTCTTAACATAACCCACTCATCCTCTCTCTGCTCTATTTACAATGTTCTAGTGAAGTCAACATTTAACTTCCTCTAGAAGCTAGTCTTTTAACCTCTTAAAGAAGTTATTGACCACCTTTTCCATAAGCTAGTCTATAACTTTTCAGATAAGTTATTGACTACTTCCTCTAGAAGTTGGATGGGCAAGAAAACAGCTCTCATGAGTGGGCTGTGTCCGATCGAGTGACTTAATTATGGTGTGTGACATCCCTAGGTTCATCACTGAGCTGGTAGTAAGATTTACACTAATATAATACTCCCAAGAGAACTGATTGTCTTGATCAATCTCTAGATCTTACAAGTTATGATTGACATCTAGCAATATGTCATGGCTATCAAGACAATGTGAATGCTTTAAGAACATAATGAACGTGTCAGCTCTGGCTACAGTGTAATTCAATCCCTTTGTCTTACAATGTCCCAATCAAATAAAGACCATGGAATATTTGTCAAATGACCAATTCGATCATATGCACAAACCTAATTGAGCTGCATTTTATACAAGACATAAACAATTTATTCTCGATTACAACCCTAGCCCAAGATTTGAATGTAATGTCACAATTAGATCGCATAGGACATCAATATTGTACCTTGCATGTAACGAGGAGATAGATTCCATGCTGCGCACATGTGTAACTTCGTATGTGAAAGAGTTATGACTATCAAGTATAGAGACAGATCAATGAGCCACCAATATGCGTACCTGTGAACTATAGCCATCTAACACACAAGTTAATACTGGGCCTCAGGTCTAAGGATTATTTACACAAGACCAAAGTAAGAACGATTAGTCATTGACCCCGCTAAAAGCTTCCATATTGCCAATCATTCTATGTGTGTCACGTTCAGTGAACTTGTCTACTACAAGCACCTATGTTCTAACTCGGGTATCATAATACCCAATGACTCGTGACTCGTCATTACCTTAAGCATCCAATACTTAATGGTGAAGTTAAAAACACACCGGTCTCAACAGGATCATTAATATTCACTCAAAGATCCATTGACCGAGAACGGTTTAAAAATTCAATCTAACTGTGAACCCATCATGCATATTCTTAACGTCTCTAGAATAAGTTCAGTCACAACTGATCTTATAGAATCATTCATATAGATAATTGGACAAATGAATGAATATGTCTTTGCCATTAATTTGACAACACAACTGAAATCCCTAACATGTAACTATTACATGGTTGCTTTAGGGCATATAACTAACAAATAGTAACCTACCTTCCACCATAATAAGAAATAGTTGACTATTCCTCTTGTCCTAATGCCACCTAAAAAAGGTAGGCCACTAAGATGGGAAAAAAATACTAGAAATATTATAACTTTTGTATAGCGTTCACTTTAGTATCATAGTTTTTCGAGCAATCACTTAAGTGCCATTTTTAGGAGAAAACAAATGATCACTTGAGGTGCCATTTTTACGAGAAAACAAATGATCACTTGAGTGTAATTGCCAATTTAATTATCTGGAAAATCTAATGCAGCATTGTTTTACTATTTGACATGACTTACCGAAAAGAGTCCCGTCGAAGTCAATATTAGTGTCCACGTTGGACATCAATTCTTTTTCTTTTTCTTTTTTATTTTTAATTTGCATATGATGCTGATGAAGATGAGGAAGGTAATGAACCTCCAATATTTTAATCTGCAAGACGGAAGAGGATTTGTCCCTGTGATTCGAGTAGTCACGGATTTGACGGTTGACTTCGACGAGGTGCTCTCCGCTCAGGGTTTCTTTGAGGGCCAAGTTAAAGTTCAGAGGTGGTTTTGTAGATTCGAGTCCATTGAAGTGGAGGAAGTGCGTAGATTGGGGGTTTTGAAGTTTGTGAGTGATTGATTCGAATTGGAGGAGGATGTGGGTGTCACTTAAGAGAAAAACCCATAAACAAAATCATTGTGAAAGTGATTAACAACAATCCATTACGACGAGACAGGCTAACGAGTTTCATTTATATTTTTGAGAAAAGGGGGGTGAACCCTAAGGCAGATGATGCGAAGTGTAGAGGGAGATAGAGAGTGAAAACTGAGTAGTGGTGGAATTAAATTAGTTGATTTCGGTGAGCTTGTAGCCAATGGAGAGGGTGCCCTCGCCAAATCTTCAAATTCCAGAAAGTAATCCACGGTCTTTTGATCTAAATGCATGTTCAAAGTAGAGAGAGAGAGTTTAAAATATTATTAAAAATGCCATCTTCAATGTTGGCCTTCTTTTTTTCTTTTCTTTTTTATGCAAGAAAAGTCGAATACATATTAAATATTATATAAAATGCCACATAGGATAATTCATCGGAAATTTTTTGTTGAGGGCACTTAAGTAATCATTTTCCCACCAATGTAGCACTCAAGTAATCACTTAAAAAATTTTGGCATTTAAATGAGTACTATACCAAAATTATGACACTAGTGTCCTCCCTCATTGAGACTATGCTTGTCCGTGAACAATGTAACTATTGAAGGCATGCTAACATAGGAAAATGAAGAAGGCAATGAGCAAGCAGTGTATTGCCTTAATAGAATGCTTAATGATGCAAAATGGAGATAAGACGCAATCTAGAAATCATGTTTGTCATTGTATTTTTCTTGTATTAAAGCTATATTTGTTTCAAGGAAAATTTGACATTTTTGAAAAATGTTTTCCAAGAATTCATTTTCCAAACAATGACAATATTTTCCTATGTTTGTTGAAAATCACATTATGGTTGTCATTGTATTTTTCTTCCGTCTTATTTTCCTAAATTGAAATGCATTGTTCAAGTACTAGTGTTAGGCACGGGCAATCGGGAAACTGAGTAAAGGCACCGAGGTCTCAAGCATGACTTTTGTGGACCAGAAACCAATGCATGAGCGTGGGCCCAAGTCCACAAAGGCCGGGCTTGAGTCCAATAAAGTCAAGCTCAAGTTATAAAGGCCAAGCTTGATAACCTCGTGCCCTTGCCTGGGATATCCAGTGCCTTGGTCTTGTTCATTGAGGCTTGGCTGGAGACCTTTGTGCTCGAGCTTGGGTCCATCAAGGTTGAGCTTGAGTCTAGAGAGGCTTGGCCTTAGCACATCCAAACCCGAGTGCCAAGGATGTGGGCATGAGCACTGGGTTGTTGAGCATGACTTTTGTGAACTAGGGCCCAAGCACCAAGGCTTGGGCACAAGCATCAGATCTCAAGCCCAGCCTCCAAAGAACCTATGCCCTATCTTAATAAACCCAAGACTAGGCAATAGATTCCTAACCTTGGCCCTTATGGACTCAAAGCCTGGCCTCAATAGACCCAGACTCAGGTACTAAAGACTTGGGAACAGGCATTAAGGGTTTGAGCCCATCCTCCATAAACTCAAGCCCATGCATCAAAGACCCAAGCACACTACTATGGTCCAAGCCCAGCCTCAATGAATTTGAACATCATCATTACGGTCTCGACCTCGACCTCGATGGACCCAGGCCTTGGTACTAAAGACTAGGGCATGGTCCTCCAAGTCTCGGCCTCGGCCTTAATGGATTCAAGCCTTGACACCAAGTCCCAAGCCTTGCCTCTATGGACTTGGGCATGAGTGTTGAAGATCTAGGTAAGGGCATTAAGATCCTTGACCTAGCTATTGTCAACCCACGTGAGCATGCAATGTCCATAGTTAGACCTCTATGGACCCAAGCCCAAAGGCCATGTTCTAGGGCCCGGCTTCTTTAGACCCAAGCCTAGCCTTAGTGGACCCAACCCTGGCCTCAATACACAAGCCTACTGCTAAGGACCCAAGAATGGGCATTAGGGAGAATGGGCATTGGGGCTCCTATGTCTCAACATAAATTGTTTAAGTGCCAATGTCTATTCATATATTGAAAATATATATATTTTTTGAAAGAGGAAATCATTTGACTAAATATAAGTATAGGTTTTCGATTGACTAATTTTCTAAGGTGATTCAAACACTGAATCTCCAAAAGCAGAGGCTTTGACCATCCATAGAGAGGGATTTTTGGGCAACAAAAAACATTTCATTTCCACCCAAACCGAGGAAATAGACCACGTTGTGGTCTATGTGTTTACCAACTAAAGGGCAAAAGGGGGACTATTGTGCCTTACAAACTCTATTAAAGTTGGAATTATAAGCACATAGCGAAAGAATGAATCCATACATAGGAAAGGGCTAGGGCTACTAATCTGATAGATAGATGAATAAATGAATTGAACTGCTAAAAATGATTCCTATTCTTGTGAGCCAGTTATTTTCTCAAAAAAAAAAAAAATTCTTAGCGAAATATACCGAGTCTAAGTTATAGCATTATTTATTTGCCAACTACAATTTTTTGTATTATGTAAAAAAAGATGTAATAAAGCACATAATTTCAAGGCCAATTAATAAAGTTAGTTGGTTCCACTGAACGAAATAAAAGGACAAACACTTTCTGATTTCTTGACTAAATAAATTCATGCGTATACTTAAAAGAGGATGTAAATGAAAATTATATGGAGGCGGTGCCATGGACTTTATATGTCATGGATCATTTACAAGTAATTCATCTAGTGTGGGGGTAATGATAACTTGTTCAAATTGTTGGGAAAAATTCTCTATAGAATTTTGTTGATACCAAAACTATCTTAAGTAGTAATAGTTATTATGACAAATGCAAATGGTCATTAAAGGACTATCAATGATTCCTTATATCGGCAAGGACGAGAAACTTAGCTTTGACATTTAGGAGAACAAATACTAGTGTGAGTGGTATCTTAGGTAGCTTAGAATAACTAGTCATGCTGGTGTTCTTGGAAGTCTTTGGGTTCTGATAAAGATGAGAAGATCATTAATCCTATTGTCATGTGTCCTTTAGTCGGTATTGTCATTGAAGATCATTAATCAGATCACTCGCAATTTGCACCGGTGATAGTGCTCATGGGGTCGTGATGGCGATGCATTGGCTCTAATGATTGTAACATCTTGATTTTTAGGTTTTATTTTCGATTGGATAAGTTGGACCTTTCATCGACGTGCCTATAGTGCTATTCTCTAATATGGCCACTCACGAGATAACTAGTCTATCAAGTGAAGTCGTTAAGAGATTTTAACACAATAAATTTGAGAATTCGATCAGAAATCAATTGCTTGACCGTGCTAATCTGCAAGGGTCATTACGACACAATTAAAAATCGATCAAAGACCGGAGATAGGTCGATTTGACAGAGGTGTGTGATTAAATGTGGGTGATTCCACTTGATCGCAAAATTCTCGTCGATCGGCACTAGATCAATTTTTCAAACATTTTGGGTACCCTGTGCCCGTATTTGAAATCTTGAGATTTTCACAACAACCGAGAGTCGCCAATGTGTCAAAGATGTACATTGTGGTTCGAAAATAATCGACCACGGGTCAATTGTGCTAAAAATTCCTAAAAGCTACCCAATAGGTTAGGCCATGCTAAAATCGCGTCAAATTGAAATTAACCGCGAATTTGAACTCGATTATCATGATTTATTTAAGGAATGTCTACTCATTTTTCGAGAAATTTTCGGCGAGTTTGGGATTTTTACGGAAAATCAATTCAGATGATTTGGAAAAGAACGGAAATTCGGATGGGCCAAATTGAAGGGATTTTTGGCCTCTAAAGTGAGCTAATTGGTGAGAGGAAATTGTAGAAATTGTGTGAGCATCTTTCTTAGCAAAATTAGACGTCAAATTGGAGAACTGATATAGGAATTGAAGCTTTATTGGTAAAATTCGAAGGCTGGTATGAAGGATGTGACTTGTGGACATCAACTTAGTTATTTGTGGGATTATTGATCAAGAAGGTATTAGGGGACAAAAGGAATTTGTGTGAGAGTTTGTGGGACCAAGATTTGTGAGTATAGAATATTTTATTAAACTTATTTTTTTCCTTCCTTCGGTCCCTCTCCCCCACACGTTTCTCTCCAACTTGCACATGTCTCTCCCTCTCTCTCCGTTCGAAGCTCGCGTGTGAAAGAGGCCCCCACCTCTACCGACAGCTCTCTCTCTCTCTCTCTCTCTCTCTCTCTCTCTCTCTCGCACGTTTCTTCCCTTCTCAATCGACAAACCCTGCTATCTCATCCTTTTTTTCCTTCTTCGGCTTCTCTTTAGCCCCGCCAGCTTCATCGACCCCCCTTGGCTGCTTCTACTTTGTCTTTATTTTTCATTTTCCCCCGCACATTTCTGCCCCCATCGAACCCCACTGATTTCCCTTGCAGTTGCCACTGCTCCATCTTCCTTTGTTTGTTTCTTCTTCTGGTCAAGGGAGGAGCACGGATTTTGGAAGGATGAAAGTTTAAGAATGCAAGTTCCCGTGCTAATAAATGCATTTCCTAAGTTCGTAGGTATCTTTATTGTTATGTAGTTGTCAAGAGTCGAAGGCCTAAGTTCCTAGGTCATTAAAGTTTTTTTTTTTTTTTTTCCTAAGTCTAAAATCTTCCTATAAACATAGGAAACCTTTCCAATGTAAGGATATATGAATTTGATAAATGAAAATGGTGAGATTTCCCCTGTTTGAGTGAACTCCTTCGGAGAGTGGGTAACTCATTTCGGTTTCTTTATCCTTGGAGCGTAGATCAATCCTTGGTGGTGAGCCAAGAAGCCCTTTATCTTTGGCTGGTGGAATCTTTAGGCCTTGGTGGTGAGCCAAGAAGCCCTTTATCTTTGGCTGGTGGAATCTTTAGGCCTTGGTGGTGAGCTTCTCCTATCCCAAAGTCCTTTATCCTTGGCTGGTGGAAGCTTTAGGCCTTGGTGGTGAACTTCGTAGATCTCAATCCTCATCCTCGGTTGGTGGCGTGGCCTTTATACCTTGGAAGGAGATCATTCTATCTTTTCTTATTCCTTTTCGTCTCTTCCTCGTATACACTACTCCATACACTTAACCACAAAAATTCCCTCAAAAAAATTTCCATTCTAGAATCACTCACCCCATCACGCATCACTACGTCAGCCCATCTTCGCAACCCAACAGCAACGGTCGCACATCCATCTCCACCAAAGCAGCAAGTCCAGCAGCTCAGCCCATCCAACGTCCACGAGCTCAACAGCCCGCGTCTCTCCGAGTTTCAGCTGCCAGCTTCGCATCTCGGCCCAATCGCAGTCCCGTGTCCAGCCATCAACCCTTGAACTAGCAACGGGTAGAACCGAACAACCCATTTAGCTCAATCATGAGCTTTACGGGGCCAATTTTGTGGGGCCAATTTCGGCCTCGGTTTGGCCTCCTTTGGTGTCGTCGCTTCGGAGTTTGTCGCCCGTCTTCGCGTCGCCGTCGTCATGGACTCACCGGATCGTTAAACCTATGAGTTTACTCACTAATCCATGCTTAGAGAGTTAATTATGCTTAAGGGTTTATTAGTTTAGGTTAAGCTTGGATTAGGTGGTTAGTTAGAACGGATTAGCGGTTTAATAGTTCGATATTGCATGTTAGGTAGTTAGAGTGGTGCAATTAGCAAATAGATAAGTTGAAGTATTTATTTAAACATGTTTGGAATTTTTTCGAGCCCGTTTTGGTATTTAATTAGGCTTTTCTGGCCTAAGTGTGCATTTTTTATATTTATTGGTATTAATTAATTAATTTTCGTAATTATTTAATTAATTATTATTTTTCGAAAATTAGACTGGGATAGCCGGTGACCGAAATTTTATGTTGATCGTAATGGTATGATTGATTTATTTAGTTGAGTGTTGGATTGTGCAAATTGAGTGTGATTTGTAATTTTGTGAATTTAACCCAAAATTGAGTATTTTCGGTAATTAATTAGAAAATATCGGGTGTCGGTTTACAATACCAAAAATGTGTTAATGGACCATTGAAATTAGTGGGATTTTCAAAAGGGGAAACATTGTATTTTGGCTAAGGCTGACCGTGTACCCACACACGATTATTTTTATCGGGAATGATAAAAATGGTAGCATTCTCAAATGATGAGAACAATATACTATATCAGCTTATAGGCTTTGATATGTCAGCTTAGAGTAAGCAGTATACTTTATCAACTTAGAGTGAGCATCATAGGTATACTATATCAACCTGAGGGCTTTGATATGTCAGCTTAGCGCAAACAGTATATGGGTATACTATATCAGCCTGAGGGCTTTGATATGTCAGCTTAGAGTGAGTAGTATACTTTAGCAGCTTTTGGTGAGCATTATCAATATACTATATCAGCTTACGGGCTTTGATATGTCAGCTTAGCAAGAGCAGTATACTTTATCAGCTTAGAGCGAGCTATACTATCTATTTTCAGCTTAAGGTGAGCAGTCATTAATATGAATCAGACTTTATAGATAGTATTGAATGGATTGATTGAGTGATGGTCTTGATGACATGTAATCGACTAGATTGATTGATTGATGGCTCAATCTGATTTGATGTGATTTGAATTGAAATGATTTGTTGAGTAGTTGAATTGTACTGACTTGCAGGAAGGAACTGAGGCAAAGGTAAATCCTCTAACTTATGCTTGTGCTTAGGCAACCCTTGAAGTGTATTTTCTTTCAAGTCGGGACTTAGGGGGTGAACTTGCTGAGACGGCGTCTCACCCCGTTGTGAGATAACATTTCTTAGATGGCGAATCCACCCCGAGCGTCATGGTCACCCTATGAGGGTCACAGAGCGAATTTCTAGTTACCCTGATCCTGGAAGTTTTTGGGTCTATGAACTCGTTGTAACTACTCTCTTGGGTCGAAGAGGTACCACATCATGAGATACCTAATCGACTTAGAGCGTGGTTCCGCTATGCTCCCAATGGTGTCATACTAGGTCCCCTTAGGACTTTTGACATCCCCACTGTGGTAATTGATGTTGCTTTGGACGATGACCCAGCTAACCCTCTTGATGGCGTAATGGAGAACCCACCGTCTCGTTCGGCTCCTGTGGACACTAAAGAATTGGCGAACGAGTTGGACTAGTTGGGCATAGGACAGCTTGTTTTTAGAATCAACCTTTTTATAGACCTTGTAAATATCGGCTAGTAGTGTATAGGACTTAGTTTGATATGTATAAAGGTGTGATTTGGTTTTCAAAAATTGTGGCCCTACTTTTCTATTCCATCTCTGTGTTGTTTGGGGATTTATTTATTCGTTTCCGCATGTGCATTAAAATGATGGGTCAGCGACGCATCCTAGGATGTCGCAAATTTTATCGACCACGAGGGATAGGCACGCCCTCGAGGCTCGGGGCATGACAATGATAGTGTGAAATGCGCTGAAAAAGTGATCATTTACAGTATAAAAAATAGCCATTACAAAAATGGACTCTGTAGTTGGAAAATCGAGATAAAAACCACAAAAATAGTTGACAATTTACTACTTAAGGATAGTACGGTAGACTTCATTTTAGGAAACTTGCGATAGTCAAATGAAGGGACTGCAAGAGCATTCTTGAAGGTTTCCAACAACTTTCAAATAGCTAGCTGGGCGTCCTTAAAGGTATCCAACAAATAAATTAAAGACTTCAATATAAAAGGAGTAGCAAAGCTCAGAAGGGGGTTAGACACATCAAATACTACTTGTACAATGTAAGTTAGAAATTATCTTTAATCTCATTTTGCATTTACTCTGTATTGGTTTAGCACTATAATAGCTTATAGTCAAGTGTAAAAGAGTAAGTACAGTGAGTGTCTCCTGATAGTGTGATGTATCTTATGAAAAGAACATCACTAGCCAATTGTAACTTGCACCGCTAATTACTGGTGTATCCAATTGTTGTTAAGGATGTAAGTTGAAAAGTAGATGTAAGATTGGTATAAAACTGAACCACTATATATCGTTGTGTGATCTACTTACTTCACTCTACTTGCATTCTAGTATCACACATGTTGTCCTACATCTAACAATATTTGGAGTGGTGCTTGTTTAATATTCCATGAAAGTTTTATTGTCTCATCACTTAACCTAGTCAAACCCCCCCCCCCCACTCTTTTAGGATGTATTGTTAGCCCCAACACAACACAAATTACTAGGCAGATTATGAAGCGTTGATTGTCAGTTTGCAAATTTTAGCCGATTCAGATGCTCATTTTGTTAAGATTAAGAGAGATTTTCAAATTTTTACGGTTAAAAGGGGAATGTCACTTCCTTAACTAGAATACTGTGAGACATTAAGCTTATAGCAAAATAATTGCTAGAGAAATTCCCCTATTATGAGTTAATTCATATCGGAAGATATGAAAAGTCAAAGCTAGTGAATTAGTTCAAATGGAATTTGAATATAAAATATCAAAAGAGTTGGTGAAAAGAATAATAATAGAAATCAAATTGTTGTCGTTGTTTGAGAATTGACTCATGATGGTCGACACTGATAAATTTTTGGATAAAAATCAAGGAGACTAGAGACAATCAAGAAACATGGTTTTATCTTGATTTGAATTAATTACTTTACCAAATGGGTTAAAGCAGTTTCTTATACAAACATTATACATGAAAATAGTGCGACAATTCATAGAAGAAAAGATAATTCGTTGGCTTGGCATACCTAAGACAATTACTGCCTATTAGGGAGTTGTTTTCACATGGAAAGAGTGATGAATTTGGTAAATGGTCGCAACTTGGGAGGGGTTCATATGAGGTGCATGATGTGTTAAGCGTTAGGGACTGATGGAGTAGGATGGGAAGATCTTGTCACGATCAATCAATGAAAAAGGATTTGAAAACTTTTCATCCAATGATTTTGAAAAACAAAACAAAATAGGGAACCTCTCTCCCTCCCTCCCTCCCTCCCTCCTCTCTCTCTCTCTCTCTCTCTCTCTCTCTGCGTAGAAAGACAGCGTTCCGTCTTTCGATGGGCGAGGGTGACACCTAATCATTCAGGCATCATGATGTGGGTTAGGCCGGCAAAGTAGGGCGTAGGGGCCTGCACCACCTGATCAGCGTTGGATCGATTTGAATGGGCTCGGTCGTGCATATTTTGGTTTTATAGTGTGCACGGATGGAACGTTCTCTCCCTTCTGAAGCAAGCCATCAGAACTCTCTGTTCTGACTCTTCTCAGACACTCTGAGCCGTGGTTCACCTTGAGTCCCTAGCTAGCAATTGCTTGTCTTGCAGCACGTAGTTTCAGAAAAATAAATTTTATATATATTCCGCGATACTAATACTTTACCCATGGCCAACAACTGATTTTTCTTTGGAATGAACAAGTCCATATCATAAACGAGTTAACTCGTCATAACATAATTAAAATTATGACGTACATAGTTTAACCTGGTATGCTTAATATATTTAGACACGAATCGACATGCTTAAGTTAACTTCTTAACAAGTCATTTGTTTTATACACATTTTAGCATGTTTAATACTCACTTTGAAAGAATCTTTTATTATTAAAAATTATAATAAGAACAATTGTGTCAAAAAGAATAAATGATAAATTGTAATAAAAGGTTATGCTAACTCAATAGTTCACTTTAGATTAATGTGAAGCAAAATTATTCGTATTGTTTGGAAACGTGTTAAAGTGCTAATACAAGTTATCTTGTTTTACGTGCTTATCATGTACACAAGTTAATGCATATTTGTAAACTAGTTAAAGTGTTTTGTCAGGTTGACACGACAATATGAAACGTTTAAAAATTTTGTTAATTATATCATGTCATGTGATTATTCTTATTAGATGTGACCCAAAACAGTATAAATTGCTAACCCTAATTTTGTGCATATAGGATGGGGAAAGTAGGGGAGAGAGTATTATAAAATTTTAAATTTATCTCTTTCCTATTCTTATAAATATTTTCAAATTTTTGGCAACTTCTCAACCAAATTGTCATTCCCTCTTTTGCAATCGTGGTAAAGAAAAAATTCCTAGTGTGGCAAGACAACTACAAAGCTGACACGGGATTTTTTTTTTTTTTTTTTTAACTACACACTGATATTTTAGTGAAATTTTTCTCATGGGTTGTAAGTTAATCATATAGATGCCGGTTCTACCTTAAGTCCTGGTTTTAGAATCATGAACAACATGTGCGTTTCATTTATTTGAAGATATAATTTGGGCGGAAATCCCTCTAGTTGCTCGTTCACTTGAGATGCGAGATTAAATTCTTCCATTTTCTTCGATTGTTCCACTGATTTGGAAAGAAAGTATGTAAATTTCTATTTAAATGTACCTCTTTGGTTGACTTCTTCTATGTCTTTCGCGGTCCTTCAAGCACCTCTTCAAAAATCAAGCACAAATACCACTTGTTTCCTTTTCAGTTATAAACTAAAACCTTTTAGTGGTGTCATTTATACAAAAACAATTTTCACATGACGGTTTTCTAATGAATTTTCAATCAACAAATATCTTTTCCACATTAAGATAATCGAAGTGGTTATGAAATTTTCGAACGTGGGAGGCGGTTAGAACGAGTTGACTAGTGGTTTAAGCTATCTTATATTAAAGTAATGAACCTTACGAAAGTTTGTGTAATGATTCTCTATATAAATTAGTAGATGAAATAATATATACATAGACAATATTCCCTGGAGTATATCAATTTTTAAATAGTTAAATTTGGCATATCTTCAAACTAGGGAAAATAATCCAATTAGTCTTAAGTTTATTGTAGGAATGTCAATTTAGTCATAAATTTTTAAATTTTAATGTAGTTATTCCGATCATTTTTTATTAGAAATCGTTGATGTAATGGTTTAGTAATTGTCGGCAGTTTTATATGGCACGTAACAATTCAGTCATTATCAACAGTCCTATATGACACACCTCCACATGAGCGATTTCTAATGAAAATAACTATACTGAAATTTAACACAAATGTTAAATTGGAAAATTTGGAATGGTATAATAATTTTAGGACTAATTGAATAATTTTCCTTTGCAAACTATGTATATATATTTGAAGTACACTGCACCATAAATAGCCAATGCAAAGAAAGAGGACGAGAATTGAGGAGAAACGGATGGCAGGCTCATTAATGAGAAGTCTCTCAGTGGTACGAGTTTTTATCTTCTTCTCCACCAATCGATTGCAAACGTACGGGCTTCTTACTCTTTCTTGTAAGATCAGCTACAAGACGAGTACATCAATGGCTCCACTTGCAAGAAGTGTTGAGACATCGTTTCAATTATTGATCCATCATGTCATTCGCATTTATGTCATCCATTGTGTTCGTATATTGGTACATGTCATGCATCACCTTCCCCCACCCATCTACACCTGCCCATATGACGTGAATATTTGTGTCGTTCCTCGTCGGTATTATAAAGCAGTTTAGTTTGTTAAATATGAGGATAATCTCGCTATTATAAGCGAAACAAACCAAATTAATTTTTGCTGGTTGTGAGCTAATCTTATATATATTGTGGTGTCTTACATTTCTTCTAGTACAATTTTTCTTTTCTTGTCTTGTGGCTCCTTAGTAATGCCCTTGTGTCTTGTCGGAAATTTCCCCATAAGCTACATATAGTTGCCACCACTTGATCACCCAATGCCTTATTCTCTAGTTTTTTTAGAGAACGTTTCACAATCATTCTATGCTTGGAACAATTTCTACTAAAAACTAATTCTTTTTTATGCTGTTCCCCATATGAGATTTGAGCATTTGAAAGCATTTAATAATTGCCCAAAATTTTTATTATTGGAATAAAAATGCGTTTCATATGACTTTAAATTGTTTTTGTGACTTAGAATTTCTTTTAATTTTTTAATACTTTTATTATGTTTTCTCTTTTAATTTTTAATAAATTTATTATATAAGTTTATTTTATTATTTTATTATATATTTTAATTATTTTAATTATTTAATTTATTATATGTTAATGTAATTTTATGTTACACTTTTATTAAATTTTTGTGACCAACTAGAGGAAGAAGAAGAAAAAAGAGAGAAACAAAAAAAAGAATATGACTTGGCTTGATTTTGAAGTTATTTCCGAGAATAAAGAATCAACTTTTTTCTATTTCTTGATTCCATTTCAAATTTATTCCCAAGAATAATTTTTTTTTTCGGAAACAAAAAAAGTTATCAAATTGATTTTTGTTTTGTTTTTATTCCAATGAAGAAAAGAATAAAATTAGACACTGTTTAGTATGTTATCAAACAAGCCCTCAGTTTCCCTAATTAAAGAAATT
Source organism: Eucalyptus virginea (assembly GCA_014182375.1). NCBI lineage: Eukaryota > Viridiplantae > Streptophyta > Magnoliopsida > Myrtales > Myrtaceae > Eucalyptus > Eucalyptus virginea. The sequence continues at coordinate 24,454,990 of CM024524.1, read as the reverse complement.
GGACCTTGTTGGATTTAAGTGGATAAAAAATCATTGGGATTCCCTATAGTAGTGTACTTTGTTTTGGGAAAGTGTCGAATGAGAACAAACATAGATATAGAAATAAACTATCATGTGGAGGGTTTTAGAAATTTAAGATTGAACGGGTTGAAACATTCAAAAATCAAACAAATAATTTAAAAAGCCATTTGTTTGTCAATCGGATAAACAAGTGCTAATGGAAGTACGGGCCATTATGCGACCTTGCTAAAGCTAGAGGGATGACGAGATCGATGAGATTATGCTTCCTGTTGAATGAAGTTGAAGAAAGAAGGCAAGCCGCCCTCAAACAAACACTTGGAGGACAATTAAGGTCCTGCTTATTTTGTGGAAAATGTGGCAATTTTGGAAAATGAATTTGAAGAAGCTATTTTCCATTAAAATAAAAATATTTTAAAGATGTTCAGCTAAAATTCACTCCTTTTTATAATTTTCTTTTTATTTTTTAAAAATTGAATTTTTAATCTTTTAATCTTTTTTTTTTTTTATTCTTATTCTTGTTCTTTTTTTTTCTTTTTTTTCCCTCCTCCTTCTTCTTCGATTAGTGACTAGCAGCAACGGACCATAAGTGAGCTCGAGGCTCACTAATCTGGCCTCATTGCCCTTTGGGAAGCTTGAGCTCACCTAAGGCCGGTGAGTGCAAGCCTCGCCATAGGCTCAAAGCTCGCTAGAGGTCAGTTAGGCTCAAGCCTTGTCGAGCCTTGCCCATCCTCAAGCAAGCCTCAAGCTTGCTTGTGGCACGTTGTTGGCCAGGGCCATGGCCGTGGTCGGCAATCGGCCAAAGAAGAAGAAAACCAAAGTAAAAATAAAAATATTTTAAAAATCAATCTTTTAAAAATGAAATATATATATATAGAGAGAGAGAGAGAGAAAGGAAAAGAAAAATAAAAATAAAAGGAAAATGTGTTTGGCGAAAGAATTAGACTCTTCTTTTCAAATTATTCTTAACCTCATAAGAGATGCTGCGAGAGGTAGAGAAGAAATTAGAACCCAAGACATGTACTGTAGAACTAACAGTTTTGATGAATATTAAAGATAGAAGATTGATGCCAACTTAAACCTAGTGCTAGCAGAAACCAAACTCCAGGAGGTAGACTGGGTAGGACAAAGGCTCAATCAGTTGAAGTTAACTATTGAAAAGAGGTTGGCGGCCTTGTGCCATGCGCACTGTTACTAGAAAAGAATGACTAGAGGATTTAACAAGGGGGTTAGGATTGCACATTCTAGCTAGGAGACCTAATGCTAAAGAATGTCCTTCCCATGTTGTGCTAGTCTGATGTAAAAATAGCTAATGATTGCTTATGTGGAGACCTTTGAACGTCATAAGAGCGAGCAGTCCACTCACGTCATATATAACTACTCAACTTCAATTGGTCATAACTTCTAATAAGGAAGAGTTATGATGCATATCAAATCGAAGAGAACTGGGAAATCTTCGAAGTTGGAAACAGGTTACGTTGATTTGGGCAATGTTTGATCTCCAAATTCATGCATTTTCCTTAAATTCTGAGCCATCAAAGATTTCAGGCATGATTTGCTGATTTTTAGGACACATTTTGAAGACTTTCTCCTTCAATATTTTTTCCTTAATTCTATTAGTTGATTTTAATTATTTGATTGTTTCCTAAGGGGCAATTTCCCTATAAACATTATCCTTTGAAATTCTTTTCCAAGTATATCTTCCTTTACATCATTTGGTATTAGAGTAGATCTCTCTTGTGACAATGATTAATAACATCAATGACAATCTCCCCAAAGCTGAGGGCCGTGAAAATGAGCATATCACATAAGCTGAGTTCAATCAATTTACAAAGCAAATTGAACGGAGGTTTCAAGACTTATGTGTCGCCATCTAGCATTTGTCCACCAACTTCATACCTACTAACCTTCCCATCAAATGTGCTCAGGTTGCTTGAGTCTTGGAAGTAAGCTATGGAACCCATGGCAAATCCCCGACAGAGGTGAGAAGCCTATGTTGAGGACTCCTAAGATCAAGAAGAAGAAAAGTTCTTGGATAGGTCTATTTGTAGAGGCCACAGAAATGGGGTCCCAACCTTCAATGGCAACTTGAATATCATAGATTTTCTAGATTGGCTTTAGAAGTTGAGAAATTCTTCGACGCCATGGAAATCAAGGACAATCGTCAATTAAAATTGGTGGCATACAAGATGAAGGGTGTCACCTCAGCTTAGTGGAGCAGACACAATTGACACAACATTAACAAGGAAAAGCTCTTATCCAAACATGGAATCAAATGAAGCAAATGTTGAAGGTCGAGTTCCTCCCAACCAATTATGAACAATTATTGTTTCAACAATTGCAAAAGTGTAAGTAATTGAACTGATTAGTCCAAGCCTCTGTGGAGGAATTTCTCCAACTTTCCGCCTACAACTACTTGGCTGAGTCGAAGGCACAATAGACCACTAGATACATCAATGGCTTGCAACTCAACATTCAAGACCATGTTACACTACACATTTGTTCTTTGTTGAGGATGCCCAAGAAATGGCCCAAAAGGTCAAGATGCAGTTGGAGAGAACTAGCCTCACTAATCAAGCTAATAGTTATTCCGCTTGAGGATCATTTGGAAGGGAGATACAACTAGATATTCCAAAATCCTCTAACTAGAAAACCAGTAGTATGAACTGAATTTCTGAGAATGCTATGGGGGGCCTAAGGAACCAATCGCTATAAATAAACGTAACACCAATCATAGTACCAAAACCTATACAACAAGCCATAACCAGTCAACTGCTACAAGTGTAACAAATTGGCCATCATTCAAGTAATTGCCCATGGTGGAAGATGGCGAATGTTTTTGAGCACGATTGGCACCATTAACAAAGATAACCAAGTGGATAAAGAAGAAGTGGAGGATAAAGAGGGCGAGCATGTCGGCGGCATCATTAGATGATTGTTGCTTGCCTCATGAAAAGAGGGCACCCAATAGAGTAGTATTTTCCGTACTTGTTGTACTACCAATGACAGTCTGCGGTGTCATCATTAAGAGTGGTAGTTGTGAGAACATAATATCTGAGGTGTGGTGGACCATTTACAGTTAAAGACCGAGTCACATCTCTCCCCTTATACAATTGGGTGGTTTCATAAAAAGGCCGAACTCAAGATAATGCAATTATGTTGTTTACCTATTTCAATTGGAAAGTCCTATAAGGACACCATTACTTGTGATGTGATGAAGATGGATGCATGCCATGTCCTGTTGTGAGGACCATGGTAGTATGATGTTGATTACCCACTGGGCTTGAGAGAACTCCTACTCCTTCGTGTGAGAAAAGAAAGACTACTTCGAAGCTGAAGAGTAACAATCCTTAGGCCCTAAAAAAGTAGAGTGCTGGCATTATTTTAAACATTTGTAAATGTGAAGGGATGCACACGATTGTGGAGAAAGGTAATAGGCTCTTTGGCCCTTGTTGAAATCATTTAGCGACGTCATTCCGGACGATCTACCTGTCGAATTACCTCTCTTAAAGATATCCAACATGAGATTGACTTTCTTCAAGGAGCGAGCCTCCTTAATTTGCCGCACTATTGGATGAACCGAAAGGAGAACCAAAGTTAACAATACCCGGTGGAAGAACTCCTTTGAAAATACTTCTTGCGTGAGAGCATGAACCCTTGTGTAATTCCTGCACTCCTCACATCGAAGAAAGTTGGGAGCAAACGTATGTCCGTTGATAGTTGGGCAACTAATTGCATTATTATCAAGTACCGATTCACAATCTCTTGCTTGGATGACATGCTCAAATAGCTTGTTGGATTAAATATCTTTATAAAGGTTGATCTACGTAGTGGATACCACCAAGTCCACATCTGCCTTGCGACAAATGAAGATAGCCTTTGAAACAAGTGAAGGGTTGTAAAAATTGATTGTCATGCCGTTTGACCTCACCAATGCATCAAGCACCTTCATGCATTTGATGACTCAAGTCCATGAACCTTTCATTAGCAAGTTAGATGACATCCTCACATACAATCTCAATGATTGGCAATATATGGAGCATCTAAGGGATGTCTTGTCGACCCTACAGACTAACCAATTGTACATTAATTTGAAAAATGTAGCTTTGTGACAGATCGACTCCTCTTGGGGTATATTGCTAGCCAACTCCCTAAAGTGTTAGGTAGGCATGCAGCTTCCATAGGTTCACGACATTCTACCAACGCTTTATCTGAAATTTTAGTACCATTATGGTCCCCATCACTAAGTGCTTGAAGAAAGGAAAATTTCATTAGAGTGACGATGAAGAAGGTAGCTTTGCTCTTATCAAAGAAAAACTTTCCATGGCACTAGCATCGATGCTCCTAGATTTTGAAAAGTTATTCAAACTAGAGTGTGATGCCTCTGACATAAGCATTGGCACTGTTCTTTCACAGGAATGTTTGTTAATTTTAGTGAGAAACTTTGTTGTAGTATGAACCATCAAGCATTGGTGGCCTTATCTTTATCAACATAAAATTGTCCTTGACACTAACCATCAGGCACTCAATTATATCAAGAGTCAAAAGCATTTGGATCGCAACATGGACGTCGAGCGTCCTTTTTAGAGTAATTCAACTTTGTGCTTCGACATAATGCGGGCCATTTGAACGAAGTCGCTAATGCACTTAGTCGTCATGCTGCAACACTGGTCACCATGCGCACTGATGTTGTGGGCTTTAACCACCTCAGTGCCCTTTATGCTAAGGATGATGATTCCAAGACATTTGGAAGAAGTGTTCTGAAGTAGGCTCTTATGGTGATATGATCAGTGAAGGCATGTTGTGCTTTGGCAATAGCTTGTGCGTCCCTAGCATCTCCATGGTGGCACCTCTGGAGGAAATTTTTGGTGTAATAAAACTGCTCCCTTCATCGAAAAGTGGTACTATTGGCCTTAATTAGAGCGAGATGTTGGGTGATCTATGAAAAAATACTATATCTCTTAGACTATCAAAGGCCACTCTCCGAACATTGGTCTTTACACCCTTTACCTTTATATTTCGGACCTTGAAGAGACATTTCAATGGATTTCTTGTGGGGCCTTGCCTAAACCCAACTGATGCGTGATGGGGTGAGTGATTCAAGAACGGAGATTTTTCAGAAGGGGATTTTTATGGTTAAGTGTATGGAGTAGTGTATACGGTGAGGAAACAAAAAGGAATAAAAAAAGATAGAGCGATCTCCTTCCAAGGTATAAAGGCCACGTCACCAACCGAGGATGAGGATCGAGATCTACGAAGCTCACCACCAAGGCCTAAAGCTTCCACCAGCCAAGGCTAAAGGACTTCGGGATAGGAGAAGCTCACCACCAAGGCCTAAAGCTTCCACCAGCCAAAGATAAAGGACTTCGGGATAGGAGAAGCTCACCACCAAGGCCTAAAGATTTCACCAGCCAAGGATAAAGGGGTTTTTGGCTCACCACCAAGGAGTGATCTACGCTCCAAGGATAAAGAAACCGAAAGGAGTTATCCACTCTCCAAAGGAATTCACTCAAGCAGAGGAAATCTCACAATTTTCATTCATAAAATTCGTATCTCCCCTACATTGGATAGTTTCCCCTATTTATAGGAGGATTTTAGCCTTAGGAAATATTAAAAACAAACTTTAATGACCTAGGAACATAAACGTTCGACTCTTGAGCTACATAAAAATAAAAACAGCTACGAACTTAATAAAAAGCCTTTATTAACACGGGAACTAAATGCCTTTAATCTTCGGCCTTCCGCATTCTCGAACCGTTAGCTTTCCGTGTTCTTGAACCTTTGGCCTTCCATATTCTTAAACCGCTTTCGTGAACCTCTAGCCTTCCCAAAATTCGAGCTCCTCCCTTGACCAGAAAATAATCCTCCTGAAACTTCATCAATTGGTCATATAGGACATCTAAATTGGCCTCCCATTGATAGTTATCGATACACCACAAAGTATCAATAAGTAATTAACATTATTCACTCAAAATGATCCATCGAAGCACATAATGCCCAATTTCTTTATTGGCTTGGATAAGCATCGATGGTTCTGAGTTGGTCGATGGAGCTATGTTGGATGCTCTCGCATCATCCTCCCAGGGTTGTTTGAGATTTGTCCTCAAATCTAGAAGGTTTTCATCCACCAAGTAAGGAGAAAGGTCTCCCACGTTGAATGTTGCTGAAACTCCAAACTCTCCTGGAAGGTCAATCTTGTAAGCATTGTCACCAATTCGCTGAATAACTTTAAAGGGACCGTCAGCTCTAGGCATGAGCTTGTTCTTTCGACGAAATGGAAATCTCTCCTTCCTCAAGTGAAGCCATACAAGATCGCCCGGTTGAAATTGAGTCTTCTTGCGATGTTGATTAGCTTTCTTCTCGTAAGATTCGTTAGCCTTTTCAATGTTGGATTGAATCTGCTCATGGAGCTTCTTCATTGATTTAGCTCTTTTCTTGCCATCAAAGCTCACTTGAGAGTTAGATGGAATTGGAATCAAATCAATGGGTGTGAGAGGATTAATTCCATACACAACTTCAAATGGCAATCGACCAGTAGTATAACTTGGTGATCGATTGTAAGCAAATTCAGCATGTGCAAGCTTTAAATCCCAATCTTTCAAAGATTTACTCACCATACCACGAAGAAGAGTGGTTAGAGTATGATTTGTTACCTCCGTTTGGCCATCCGTTTGGGGATGACAAGCTATGCTGAATAAGAGCCGTGTACCAAGCATTCGCCATAGAGTCCTCCAGAAGTGGCTTAAGAACTTGGAATCACGGTCCGACACAATGGTCTTTGGTACTCCATGAATGCGGATAATCTCTTTGAAATATAATTCAGCAATATGAGATGCATCATTGGTCTTGTGACATGGCACGAAATGAGCCATTTTAGAGAATCGATCGACGACCACCATGATAGCATCTTTTCCTCTTTGAGTTCTTGGTAGAGCCACAATGAAATCCATGCTAACATCTTCCCAGGGCTGCAATGGTACCGGAAGTGGAGTATACAAACCTTGATGGAAATGGCTTTTTGATCTTTGACAAGTTGCACACCTTGAGATGATAGCATGCACATCTCCACTCATCTTTGGTCAATAGAAATGCTCTTGAAGAACCTCAAGAGTTTTGTTAATACCAAAATGACCAGCCAATCCTCCACCATGCGCTTCTCGAATTAGCAATTCGCGAAAAGAACTCTTCGGTACACATAATTGATTTCCTTTAAAAAGAAACCCATCTTGCAAAGAATATATACCTTGAACTCCCCTCTTGAAATTGTTGGATGAGAACTCCGCATCTTCAGAATAAAATTCTTTCATTGATTGAAATCCGAGAATCCTAGAGTCCAGAACCGCAAGCATAGAATATCTTCTCGATAAAGCATCTGCTACAACATTAGTGTGCCCGGTTTATATTTTGAGACGAAAGGAAAGGATTGAAGAAATTCTACCCATTTTGCATGTCTCGAATTAAGCTTGCGTTGGCCGCTAATAAACTTAAGCGCCTCATGATCAGAATGAATGAAAAACCTCTTGCTCTTCAATTGTTTTTCGACTTTTATGGCTAACTTGCATACGTCTTCAAAGGACCAATACGGTTGAAGTTCAACCATATCAGCAATTTCTCGATTCATGACGCCAAGGAAACGAGCGATGGTTTGCTCGGGAACTTCTGGAACTTCACTCCTCATTTTGAGTTGTTCAAACTCACGAATGTATTCTTCAATGCTCATCCCATGTTGTCTTAGGGAGTTCAGTTTGAGGAAGAGATCTTGCTTATAGTTGTCGGGTAAGAACCTTTTCTTCATCAACTTCTTAAGTTTTTCCCAAGACTTAATTCAGCCTTTTCCTTCCCTTGCTCGTTGATGCTTTAGATTCTCCCACCATAGAGAAGCATATTTGGTCAGCTTTAGGACTGCAACCGTACATTTCTTCTCATCCGAATAGGATTTGAAGTCAAAAATTCGTTCGGTTTTGTGTAGCCAATCCACAAAGTCGTCGGGATTGAGATTACCTTCAAACTCAGGGACCTTCACTTTAATGTCTCTTTCATCCTCCTTATGCCTCCCTCTTCGTCTTCGTCTTCGAATTGGAGATTCAGAATCACTATAGTGCAGAATCGTTCGGTTGTCTCCAGTGGACTCGGAATCGCCATCAGAATTTTCACGAGATTCAGAATCGTCACGCCGATGCCGTTCATTGGGATGCCTTGCTGGTTGTCCTTGTCTCGCCGGATTCTCTAGAAGATTGAGAACTCGCTCCATTTGTTGTTGAAGATTTTGGATTGCACGATCTCGCCTTTCGTTGTGCGCTTGCTCCAGAGTCAAGCCTCTAGGAACTTGTTCATCCATAAGGAATTTGTAACAAAGAAAGAAAGGAATCACTCAAATGAGTTGAACCTTGAGCTCTGATACCAATATTTTGATGCGTGATGGGGTGAGTGATTCTAGAATGGATTTTTCACAGGGGAATTTTTGTGGTTAGGTGTATGGAGTAGTGTATATGGTAAAGAAACAAAAAGGAATAAGAAAAGATAGAGCAATCTTCTTCCAAGGTATATAAAGGCCACGCCACCAACCGAGGATGAGGATCGAGATCTACGAAGCTCACCACCAAGGCCTAAAGCTTCCACCAGCCAAGGATAAAGGACTTCGGGATAGGAGAAGCTCACCACCAAGGCCTAAAGATTCCACCAGCCAAGGATAAAGGACTTCGGGATAGGAGAAGCTCACCACCAAGGCCTAAAGATTCCACCAGCCAAGGATAAAGGGCTTCTTGGCTCACCACCACGGAGTGATCTACGCTCCAAGGATAAAGAAACCAATAGGAGTTATCCACTCTCCAAAGGAGTTCACTCAAGCAGAGGAAATCTCACCATTTTCATTCATGAAATTCGTATCTCCCCTACATTGGATAGTTTCCCCTATTTATAGGAGGATTTTAGCCTTAGGAAATATTAAAAATAAACTTTAATGACCTAGGAACATAAACGTTTGACTCTTGAGCTACATAAAAATAAAAACAGCTACGAACTTAATAAAAAGCCTTTATTAACACGGGAACTAAATGCCTTTAATCTTCGGCCTTCCGCATTCTCGAACCGTTAGCTTTCCGTGTTCTTGAACCTTTGGCTTTCCATATTCTTGAACCGCTTTCGTGAACCTCTAGCCTTCCCAAAATTCGAGCTCCTCCCTTGACCAGAAAATAATCCTCCTGAAACTTCATCAATTGGTCATATAGGACATCTAAATTGGCCTCCCATTGATAGTTATCGATATACCACAAAGTATCGATAAGTAATTAACATTATTCACTCAAAATGATCCATCGAAACACATAATGCCCAATTTCTTTATTGGCTTGGATAAGCATCGATGGTTTGAGTTGGTCGATGGAGCTATGTTGGATGCTCCCGCATCAGAAAGGGGGATGACTCATGGCCTAAGAGAATGATGGCAAGTGATCTCGCAAACCAAATAAGGCGCCCCCTCTCCTCCATAGACTTCACACCTTGAGTTTCATAGGTTTTAGCTTCCTAGTTTTTCGAAACTGTTAGACCATTCCTGCTTTCCAATTTTATAGAGCTCTTTATGCTTCGAATTTGGAGAAACTCCCTTCATGAAGGTTGTTCAAAACATCTTATTATATAACATACTTAAATTTCATATTTTTCTAAGGTGAAGTAATTGAGACGACGGTCCAATCAATTACCATATGGAATTTGCTCAGTGTAGTTAAAAACAACGACCAAGTTGCTTTTCTGAATTTTTATAAAGTCTTCCCTATCGAATTTGGACATGCTTCCTTCACAAAAGTTTTAAATGACATCCATATCTACAACATATTAAAATTTGAACGGACTAATTTGGGGTCGTGTTCAGTGAATATCCGTGCTTTCCACAGCATGAATTTGGCTAACTTTCCTTCATGAAAAATGTTCCTTACGATATTCTCGACAACATATTAACATTTTATAATTTTTGAAAGTTGCTCAAAATTGTTCTTCAACCTAGAATGGGAGGTTACACACCAAACTTGGAGAGGAGGGCACTGTACGCCCAACTTGAGGAGCAGGCCATTTGGAGTTTTTGTGGATTGGGATAAAGATGTATTAAATGCTCTTGGACCATAGTGCATTAATACTAAGTTGAGTCATAAGGTTTAGGTGTACCCTAATTAATATAGTCATCATTACAGAGATGACTCCACCCCCCAAATGGCCCAATAAGAAAAGGAACAAGTGTGGCCCTAGGGATTAGGCTAGCCACTTCTTCCTCGTTATCCTTGCCACCTTACCAACCTAGGCTTGCCAGCCAAAGAAATCCTATTGGTCCATTTAAAAGGGTAATGATGAGAGATTTACCTATGAATAGAAGCATTCCCCCCAATATCTCACAATCCACCCATCTCTTCTACCTCACTTGCTCTCTCTCTCTCTCTTTGTCGCTCTCTCTTGCCTTGTCATCGTTGCCCTCTCTCCCTCTCTCGGCCTTGGTCGTCTATTGCCTCATCAGATGGCCCTCTATTGGTAAAACTACCTATAGTTCATCAAGATTCATCGAAGGTAAGTAGAATCTCTAACTCTTGGTTAGGGCGATAGCCTATGTTGTTGACTTTAGTATTGCGGTCACCCGTGTAAGCTACATGTATGTTGTCATGTTACTTTGTATGGTTTGCTCATGTTTGCATGATTGAATGAGTTAACACTATCAGGCTTGACATGCATTGGCTAAGATGAAAGATGAAGAACCTGCTTGTGTGATGCACTTATATGATACACCTAAAGAGGAAAAAGCGCTCACTGCCACATAGTGTTGGCAGTGATGCCTCGTTCATTGAACAGGATGCCCTAGTTGAGCCAGAATGCCTAGGTTTGAGCCCGAATGTCTCGGGTAAGCTAGCCTCGAGATATCCTGGTTGAGGCAGGGTGCTTGGGTTAAGCTCGGATGCCTTGGTGAGCTAGCGCTAGGATGCCTCAGATGAGCCCATATGCCCTAGTTGAGCTAGAATGCCTAACTTGAAGCTAGATGCCTCGGTTGAGTAGGCAGGGCCCAGTTGAGCCACGACGACGGTAAACGAATTTGCATGAGTGCTTGTATATGCATAAAAATGATATGTTAATTTGTTCATTGATAGGTCGATAGTAAGCATGCATTGTAGTGGAGGATACCAATGAGTTTACTATTGACCAGCCATCGACATTGCATTGCGAGAGTTGTATCTACTAGATTTTGATGACGAGATGTCTGCCTATTAGAGAATTAGGGGTTTTACTTACTGAGTGCATGACTCACCCCGTTCTTTTTCAAATTGTAAGTATGGAGGGTTGTAGTCTCAATAGAGGAGCCAAGATTTACCCCCTGCCTTTTTCAGCAGAGCATGTAATAGTTTTAAATATAACAGCCCATGACAAAAAGGGCTTGTAAATATAACTAATATAATTGTATATTTTTAAATGGTTGTTTTCCTGGCGGCTTGTTGTTGTCTGGGTGTTATATGTACGCTTTCGTATGTGCTGAATGAAAAGATAAAAAGAAATGGGACGGTGACAAGCTTGGGACGTTACGAAAATAACTCTTGCTGCTCGAGCCCTAAAGATGGAGTCGGGGTCGTGATACATTGGAGTTAGTTGCTATTCAAGAACATAGGAGCACTCTATTATACATCTGATGGTGCGGGGTTTAGGCCGAGTGATTTCCAATAATCGTTAGGTGATAAGTCATTTGTGTCCTAGATACTTGCAGGAGATGATGGGGTAAAAGTCAACTATGGTCATAAGGCCAATAGCTGTTAGGTGAGGCTTTCATGATCTAGAGGCCGAGGTGTGATTGGGACTCGCATGTGATGCGTTGGATATGTAATTCACTCACTAAGTTCAGAGAAGACCAATAACTGTGAAGTAAGGTGGACTATGAATTGGTGGAACTATAATCCCCACTAGTGATCATTTCCTGAGGAAGATTACCGTTTCACATCCTAAGGAATGTGGGATCCAAAAAGAATAGTGGGATATAATATTTCATTCAAGGGCCACTATGAAAAATTTGTTGAAAGTCAATGGCAAACAATTACTTTTCTGCACAGATTTTTGATACTCTAGAAATGGTTACAACAAACCCACTTGCTTCAATTCTTGACAAGAATTGTCTAACGAGACCCTATAACAATTGGGTGAGGAATTTGAGAATTGTTCTCAATTCTGAGAAGATTCGGTATGTGCTAACACTTTCCGGGTGATACTGATGAGAAGTGCGAAACTTAGGAGAAGTGGTGTGAAGATCACCTAAAAGTTAGGTCATACATGCTGAGTTGCACGGCATGTTGGTGGTTTATGAGAAGGAAATGGCTGTAGCAAAGGCTTCCTCTTCAAAGAGTAAGACTACTTTGAAGAAAAGGAAATGGAAGAAGTCCATAAAACTTGCTACACGTCCAAAGCCCGCAATTGAAAAAGGGAACTATCACTATTGTGGCTTGAAGGGACATTGGAAGGAACTGCAAGAAGTACCTTGCGAGCTTGGAGGTCAAGCTGAAGAACCGACCTTATGAAGCAACTCTCGCTCCATTTGCAAATGACCTTATGAAGCAGCTCTCGCTCCATTCTGCCTCGAAGATATACAAATATGTGAAGTTGAAGTAGAATCCTTTGAGATATCGCATAGTAGGAAACCAAGTTTGAATCATATTAAGATTTGGGGTTGTCCTGTTTATGTCAAAAAGATAAAGACGGACAAATTGGAGGCAAGATCTAAACGTGGTTGCTTCATTGGGTATCTGATAAAGTTTAGACGCAAACCTCAGATTTTGTACGAGAATGTCTTGTCCTCCTATTCGTTGTAGACACTTGATTGAATGTACTAATCCCTTATTCATTGTGACGGAAAGTGATCTATCAAATGATCCGAACACCTATGAGGAAGCAATATATGACATTGATTTTGATAAATGGTTGGAGGCCATGGAATCCAAAATGAATTCTATGTATTCCAACGACGTCTGGACTCATGTTGACCTGCCGGATGGTACCATACAAATTGGTTGTAAATAGGTCTTCAAGAGAAAGATAAACGCTGATGGTCAAGTTGGCACAAATAAGGCACGGTTGGTGGTGAAACGATTTCGTCAAATAGAAGGGATTGATTATGACGAGACTTTCTCACCCGTAGCCATGCTGAAATCTATTTGGATTATGTTTGACTATCGCTGCACACTTGGACTATGAGATATTTCAAATGGATGTCAAGATGGCTTTCCTAAGTGGATTCCTTGAAGAAGACATCTTCATGGAACCACACCACTAAGTGTGCAAGCTCAAGAGAGCCATATATGGACTCAAACAAGCCTCAAGAAGTTGTAACATCCATTTTGATGAGGTGATCAAATCGTTTTGTTTCACCAAAAACCTAGATGACCCTTGTGTATACAAAAAGGTCAGTGGGAGCACAATCGTGTTTCTTATTTTTTATGTGGATGACATACTATTAATCAGAAATGATATGCCTATGATATCATTGATCAAGATATTCTTGTCTAAAAAAATCTCCATAAAAGATTTAGGAGAGGCAACCTGTATTCTAGGTATCGGTATCTATAGAGATAGATCTAGACGAATGATTGGCCTCTCACAACCTACAAACATAGACAAAGTGTTGACACATTTCTACATGCAATATTCCAAAAGATGATAGCCTTTAAGGCATAGAATCTGTCTTTCCAAGGATATGTGTCCAAATAATCCTGAGGAAAGAGAATGGATGGCAAAAGTGCCTTATGCATCTGCTATTGGAAGCATAATGTATGCTATTAGGTATTGTACATAGCATAGCATACATTATGCTTCCAATAGCAGATGCAGTACAATACCTAATATTGCACATGCCATATGCATCACTAGCAAATATCAACCTAATCCAGGTGATGAACACCGAATTGCAGTCAAGACTATCCTCAAATACTTGAGAAGGACTAAGGATATGTTTTTGGTATATGGAGAATGATACTTTAAAGTTGAAGTATATACATATTCTGATTTTCAATTAGATCCTAATGACTATAAAGTCAACGTCTGGGTTTGTCTTTATGTTCAATGGTGGTACAGTTAGTTGGAAAGGTTCCGAACAGAGCAAAATTGCCGATTCCACCACTTAAGTAGCTTGGATGAAAAAAGCTCTCCGTTCCTGGTTCTCCTGTAGCTGGATCCTCCGGAACCACAAGAATCCTTAATTAGAATGGCATTCCAACTCAGCACCCTTCGCGATTTTGAGAAGAGGTTCTTTTTGGAGAGCACAGTACGATGAAAGTTGTAAGTTGTGTTCGGGGGGGAGCTATTTTCTATCGTTGGCCTCTATGGTAGAATCAGCCGGGAGGTTGAAGAAGCTATGGTTTACCCTATGGCGGATGTTAGCGGTTCGGGTCCATAAGCAGTGACAATTGCCCTATGAAGACTCGCTTCTGCTACGGCTCTGGTCGGTTCCCTTAACCAAGCCTCGCCTATGAGTCGCCGGCTCATTCTTCAACAGGCATGCAGTCAAAGTCCTAGTATTCTCCGCCCACTACTTGGGAGCTTACGGTTTCATATTTTATTTCACTCCCCGATATGGGTTCTTTTCACCATTCCCTCGTGGGACCACTTCACTTGGGTCACCCAGGAATATTTTGCCTTGCAAGGTGGTTCTTGCAGATTCACATGGGATTCCATGTGCCCCATGCTACTCGGATCACAGCATAAACTATTGATGGTTTCAGCTATTGGACTCTCACCATCTAGGGTGCAGCATTCCATTGCTTCACCTAGCAGCACGACTCTTGTATTGCTCTCCCATAACCCCGTTTTCACGGTTTAAGCTGCTCCCATTTCGCTTGCCACTAGTACGGGAATCGGTTTTGTTGGAGTGAAGTCGTAATAAGGTAGCCGTACTAGAAGGTGTGGCTGGATCATCTCCTTTTTAGGGAGAGCTAATGCTTATTGGGTATGTTGGTTTGACAATGCTTTACACCCAAAAAGACACGAGCTACATTTGAGTTCAACTTGGAGATGGAAGTCCTCTTTCGTTTCCGGATGCTAAAGTAAGACCTAGCTCATGAGCTTATTATCCTAGGTTGGAACAAGTTGATAGGATCCCCTTTTGACGTCCGTATGCCCCTCTTGCGTGGCAACATGGGGGCGAAAAAGGGAAAGAGGAGGATGGGGTTTCTCTTGCTTTTAACATAACGGGCCCTGACAGGAGGCCTGCACGACGGCCTATTAGCACAGTGCTAGAGCATGCCCCTGATAATTGTGTTGTGCCTGGGCTGTGAGGGCTCTCGGCCACATGGATAGTTCAATGTGCTCATCAGCGCCTAACCCTGAGATGTGGATCATCCAAGGCACTAGCATGGCGTGCTTCTCCTGTTTGAACCGAGTTTGAAATGAAACCTCTCCTCAGGAGGATAGATGGAGTGATTCATGTGAGATCCGGGGAAATGCGTTGAGGCGCAGCAGTTGACTGGACATCTAGGGGTAAAGCACTATTTCGGTGTGGGCCGCACGAGCGGTACCAAATCGAGGCAAACTCTGAATACTAGATATGACCTCCAAATAATAGGGGTCAAGGTTGGCTAGTGAGACGATGGGGGATAAGCTTCATCGTCGAGAGGGAAACAGCCCGGATCACCAGCTAAGTTCCCTAAATGACCGCTCAATGATAAAGGAGGTAGGAGTGCAAAGACAGCCAAGAGGTTTGCCTAGAAGTAGCCACCCTTGAAAGAGTGCGTAATAGTTCACTGATCGAGCGCTCTTGCGTCGAAGATGAACGGGGCTAAGCAATTTGCCGAAGCTAGGGGATGTAAAAATACATCGGTAGGGGAGCGTTCCGCCTTAGAGGGAAGCAACCACGAGACCAGGGGTGAACAAGAAATTTTATATGTGCAATGCAAACGACCAAACAAGGCATCTAGAGCATTCGGAAGAAGAACACCAATCAGTCATGAATGGCCCTGGGGTCCGCCTTTTAATTGTACATGGCACAGCCAACCTAAAATGCCTACCCATTTCATTTTAATGTGACTTGTAGCTATTTGCCATCTTTTGCATTTTCGCATGGTAGCTAACGCTTCAAGTCCTAAAAGTGAGTTCTAAGTGTCATTTCAAAGTAACCCCATGTGAATATCCATCGGACCAAAATCATACATCTAAAAATCACATGCAAAGTGCATAAGAAAGCATAAATGCAGGCCATTTGACCTTATTTCTCAATCAATCAACCAATTGAGTAAGCCAATAATGGATCACTTATTCAGCCCTCATGTGTTGAACACAAACACATGCATTTCATCGCAAGAAAGACAATTGATATTGTCACACCGCGACCCTCGAGCATGCGGCATGCCTCTTTCAATAAGGCCATTTGATTGCAATGTCCTAAGAGGCGTCATCGACTCATTCATTTTATCGTTTGATTATACGCAAGTGGAAGTAGATTTAATACCACCAAATCATTAAATCAAGGATAGCATAAAACACACATATAGATAGCATCACACCTTCATACAATACATAACCATCACCCACTACACGCCACTTCCTTTACATTGTAAAAGTGCGGCCTAACACACATCCAAAAGGGGTTTTGGGAGGGTGACCTTAAAAAGTGATGCACCCCACAACCTCTTAAAACTTTACAACCAAATACACCTCGGAACTTCGGTCCATAGGAACCCCGTATCGAACATGGCAAAATGGCGTAGATACGCTTAGGGCTTGAAAATATGTAAACAACAACAGTGAGATAAATCTCAATAAGTAAATTCCCTAATCCTTGTGTAGGGAGGTAATTCGCCTCGGAATCACCCTAAATATGCAATTCGGCCACTCAACACACAACACCCTACCATGTGTCCATTTGGCATAATTAAACACCACGTGAGTACATCTTTCCATTAAACATTAGATGATCACAATTCATCTGAATCATTAATACGATAATCAACTCACATGCATGTCCCATGCGACTTGTATACATATCTATGTCATACATGTACAAGCAACCCATCACTCATAATATGCATTCAGCATTTGCGCACTTTGCACACTACCATCCTATCCTCGAGACCATGATTCCATATTATTACGGCCACTCTTGGCAACGGCCAACCCAAAGGTTGGTGGTCTTTCGACATAATTAGGCACAACGACATCCCATGTAAACGCATCAAAACGGCAATCTATTAAAGAGCTTCATTTCGAAATTCATGCATAACTTATCACATCTAACGGCAGCCTATCATGACAACCTATCGCATCCAACTATCACTTATCACAAGACCTTATTACTTTTCGTTATCACTTATCATGATACCCTATTATATTACTTATTGCCTTAATCAACTTGTCATTTAAGCCAACCATAAATTGTCCTTAATCTTATCAAAAGCTATTCCTAAGTACAATTACAACTCTAATCAAAGGTTAGGAAGTTACTCCTTTTTGAAACTAGGTGGCGAGGCTCACAAGTGATGGTGGTTGATGGTGAAGCTCGGCAAGGCTTGGCGGTGGCTAGTCGGTGCTTGGCAGTCCATGGCAAAGCCAAAACAACCCAGGGATGGTGGTGATGGACATCAGTGATGAGCTAAACGGCTAGGGGAGGATGAGGCTTTAGCCAACAAAGGGAAAGGCGAGAAAGTGAGGAAAATTCGTCCAAAGGGGGGTGAGAGAGAAATGAAAGAGATGAGAGGGAGGGGAGCCAAATGAGCTAGGGGGGGGGAGAGAGGTAAGTTCATTTCCAAGCCATTGAATGGCCAAGATAAGTCCTTGCTCTCCAAGAAAAGAATGGATGCCAAGATTGCATCTTACAAGACTTCTTCTCCTTGTCCCATTTAATGCACCCCTCATGCCTAAGCTAGAAATAGGGTAAATAGGGTTGGAATAATGTCATCTTCTCTCTCTTCCACTCTTTTGAACACCCTTCATCTTTTTTTATGCACACTTTTTTGTTTTATTAGGCTTAGGCTTCTAGAAAGGGTAAAATGGTAATTGCACCAAGCCTTTTTACTATTCATGCGCTTGGGGTCATTGATGAGAAGTCTTGCAAAAACCAAAATGGGTTTGGATGGCCCATGGACCCTATTGGGCTGCCCATGCTTGGGCATGAGGCTTATTTAGCCCATCCTTGGGCTTAGGCCCATGTGAGTCCTTGTCCACCGGCGATTCCTACTTTTCCATTTTTCTATGATTTGTCGATGGAAAATCAACTTTTCACCCCAAAGTGGCCTTCTTAGTATATCTGTGGTCTATCGATCCCTCTTATAATCCCGTTCCAATGATTGGCCATTATTGAAATCACATTTAGTCATTAAGGTGAGCTTCGGCGCATCAAGGGCACAACTGATCAAGTATAACAAATGTCCTACACATGAATCAAGAGTTCAATAAGATCATATGAAATTATAGCTTGAAAAATGCCAAAAGAATTTTACTATGGGCATCACACGGGCTATCAAAAACTTGCAATGATTTTGAAACTATGTTGGAAAATCAGAATAGCAAAACATTTACATATTTTGAATGTATGGTAAAAATACAAACCACGTATTTACTTTGCCAAAATTTTCAACAACAAAGTAAAATATCTCACGATCAAAAGAATATGTCAATCAAAAATGAAATAGGGCAGCAACAAAGTGCAAGCTCTATACCCAATGTACCAAGCCAAATGACATGTGAAAATTCTCAAAATTTGATATGTGATAGATTTAAATGTTATGCATAAACTTCATTAAAGACTCTACATCAAAATCAATCCACAGAAAGTCACCCAAAATTATCAAACAAATTAAATCGTAGAAGCACGGCAGCACTTCAATTCAAACTAATTGTTACATTAGACTCAGTTTAGCAAAAATAGTAAACATGACGAGTTACTGAGGCATGCTATATGTCCTTTACATATATCTAGAATGCATCAAAAGTAGTTGAGCATGTTAACGATTATGATCAAAGAGATAAGAGGTCTAATCTCCAATAATCACATTAGGAATGTTCTGAATAAATCATGCTTTATCTTCTTTAAATAACATGAGAAAAACACACAATTTTTAACACTATTAGGTCTAGATATAAGGTTTGAGTTTGATGCGGGAGCATCCAACATAGCGCCATCAACCAACTCAAAACCATCGATGCTTATCCAAGCAAATAAAGAAGTTGGGCATTATGTGGTTCGATGGATCATTTTGAATGAATAATGATAATTACATATCGATACTTTGTGGTATATCGATAACTATCAATGGGAGGCCATTTTAGATGTTTTATATGACCAATTGATGAAGTTTCAGGAGGATTATTTTCTGGTCAAGGGAGGAGCTCGAATTTTGGGAAGGCTAAAGGTTCACGAATGCGATTCAAGAATATGGAAAGCCAAAGGTTCAAGAACACGGAAAGCTAACGGTTCGAGAATGCGGAAGGCCGAAGATTAAAGGCATTTAGTTCCCGTGTTAATAAAGGTTTTTTATTAAGTTCCTAGCTGTTTTTATTTTTATGTAGCTCAAGAGTCAAACGTTTAATTCCTAGGTCATTTAAGTTTGTTTTTAATATTTCCTAAGGCTAAAATCCTCCTATAAATAGGGGAAACTATCCAATGTAGGGGAGATATGAATTTCATGAATGAAAATGGTGAGATTTCCTCTGCTTGAGTGAACTCCTTTGGAGAGTGGATAACTCCTTTCGGTTTCTTTATCCTTGGAGCGTAGATCACTGCTTGGTGGTGAGCCAAGAACCCCTTTATCCTTGGCTGGTGGAATCTTTAGGCCTTGGTGGTGAGCTTCTCCTATCCCGAAGTCCTTTATCCTTGGCTGGTGGAAGCTTTAGGCCTTGGTGGCGAGGCCTTTATACCTTGGGAGGAGATCGTTTTATCTTTTCTTATTCATTTTCGTTTCTTCCTCGTATACACTACTCCATACACTTAACCACAAAAATCCCCTCTGAAAAATTTCAGTGAGAAGTTATCTAATTCCAAGAGGAATTATTTGAAGAGGAATTATTCGACTTGTGACAAAGAGTTCTATGCCAAAAAAAAAAATTATTTCAGTCACCCCATCACGCAAAAACCATTGGCATATCGAATGGTTCTGAGTTGGTTGACGAAGCTACGTTGGATGCTCCCGCATCACAACGTTGATTGAATGTGTATGATAGGTGGGAGGTGGTGACACACAACGATGAATCCTAAAAGACCACTCTTTCATCTAAGGATGCCTAACCGCCGCCCCGAGAATTCGGGGGGGGGGCGGGACACTGCAAGTTGGGACATAATTAGGATAGCGATCAGGCTCAAGAAAACAATGGCTAAGACACCAAAACATAATGGTGTTGTTAAGAGGATGAATCGAACAATATGTGAGACAATAAGGGGTATGTTCACTCATGCGAAGGTGTTAAACCTTTTTTGGAGGGACGTAATTAGGATAGCGATTTATAAATCCGTCATCATCGATTCTTCTCAATGGTAAGACTCCACGAAGATTATAAATCCTAGAGTCACTAGAGAGTGCTCAGTTGTAGGGCATTTGTGCAAATATTGGGAGATGGAAATGTCATGGAATGCATGTGCTCGGGATATGCTCATAATAATTTAGGATATAGATTGTAGTATCTTAAAAGCAAAAAGGTGTTTTGAAACTGAAATGTTGTGTTCTTTAAGGGTCAAACTATCAAAGACCTCAAGAAGTACAAAGACTCTTGAAGTGTGAATTATTCAATATCAAATTGAATGGTTAAAATTGCTCATAAATATGCCTAAGTTTTCTTTGTGGAAAGCTTAGGCATATTTATAGGAGGGTTTTAGCCTTAGGAAATATTAAAATTAGACTTTAAAAGACCTAGGAACTTAAACCTTCGACTCTTGAGCTACATAAAAATAAAGACACCTAGTAACTTACAAGGGAACCAAATGCCTTTAATCGATTACAAGAGGAATTATTCAACTTATGACAAAGAATTCTATGCCACTATCCGACGTCTTGATCATTGGAGTCATAATTCGAGGCCAAAGCAATTTGTCGTTCATTCTGATCATGAGGTGCTCAAGTTTATTAGCAGCCAAAGCAAGCTTAATTTGAGACAAGCAAAATGGGTAGAATTTCTTCAATCCTTTTCTTTTGTCTCAAAATATAAACTTGGGCACACTAATGTTATAGTAGATGCTTTATCGAAAAGATATTCTATGCTTGCTGTTCTGGACTCTATGATTCTTGGATTTCAATCAATGAAAGATGGGTTTCTTTTTGCAAATTGCTTATTCAAGAGGCGCATGGTGGGGTATTGGCTGGTCATTTTGACATTAACAAACTCTTGAGATTTGTCAAGAGCATTTCTATTGGCCAAAGATGATTGGAGATGTGCATGCTATCATCTCAAGGTGTGCAACTTGTCAAAGATCAAAAAGCCATTTCCATCAAGGTTTGCATACTCCACTTCCAGTACCGTTACAGCCCTTGGAAGATGTTAGCATGGATTTCATTGTGGCTCTACCAAGATCTCAATGAGGAAAAGATGCTATCATGGTGGTCTTGAATTGGTTCTCTAAAACAGCTCATTTCGTGCCAGGTCACAAGACTAATGATGCATATGATATTGCTGAGTTATATTTCAAAGATATTATTCGCATTCATGGAGTACCAAAGACTCTTCATGGTATGGTGAGTAAATCTTTGAAAGATTGGGATTTGAAGCTTGCGCATGCTGAATTTGCTTGCAATCGATCACTAAGTTATACTACTAGTTGATCACAATTTGAAGTTGTGCATGGAATTAATCCTCTCACATCCATTGATTTGATTCCAATTTCTATCTAACTCTCAAGTAAGCTTTGATGGCAAAAAAGAGCTAAATAAATCAATGAAGAAGCTCCATGAGCAAGATCGAAAAGGCCAATGAATCTTACGAGAAGAAAGCTAATCAGCATCGCAAGAAGACTCAATTTCAACCATATGATCTGGTATGGCTTCACTTGAGGAAGGAGAGATTTCCATCTCAATGAAAGAACAAGCTCATGCCTAGAGCTGATGGTCCCTTTAAAGTTAATGAGCGAATTGGTGACAATGCTTACAAGATTGACCTTCCTATAGAATTTGGAGCCGTGTTAGCGGAGTTGATGACCTACTCCCCCTCGTGGGATTGACAGGTTTAACATTGTATTAACCTTTAAGGGTCCTCCACCAATATTGTGCACTTCAAACGATCCCACCAATTCTCAAGCTGTGGTTATGTCATATTGATTATCTTGATTAGATCATCGAGGAAAACCAAATTGACCATGTCAAGGCCGCGATTCGAGCCACTACTAGAATTTGTTACTCCTGTTCCTTGCATTGGTCGCTGTGGGATGAAGCTGACTTGGAGGGACAGATGAGGACTCATCACGCTGCCTTCGATTACCATCAAGTAGAACCTTACCTTGAGGTTCAATTGCCCGATATTCTTGAGCCTCAAGGCTTTCAGCAAGTTCATATTGAGAATCATTTTCGTACAATCCTACCTAGTCTTTAAGCTTCCATCTTATATTCTTTTCTTGCAAAAGGATTTCCTTCATGTTTCCCTCATTTCTATCAAGATTTTCCTGAATTCATTTTCATATTACATGTAAAATCGAACCGCTTTCCAAGTTGCAAGATTGCAAGGTTCTATTTTCCTTGTAATTGTTCGGTGTAATCAATAGAATTCATGAACATTTTCATGTAATTTTAAAAAAAGGGGCATTCGAATTAAATATTTGTCGTCATCCATTTTTCAAATGTATTATTTCTTTTGAAGAAATTTTGACGAGAGGGACAACCAAATGGCGTAGATGATTGCACTGTTAGCCGATGATCTCTCCAACAAAGTCAAAAGCTGAACTCTTGTAGCTCTTGCTGCTCCTACCATGAATCCTCCTACATGCCCTCTGATATGCCGATAGCTTAACCCGTGGGGAAAGAGCCTGCTGAAGAGGTTCCTACTACTACCCTAATGGTTATTGATATTGAGGTTCTGTCTAAGGAGACCCCAACTCAGTACTTTGATGAAGAGAGTTACAAGATGCCTCGTGAAGATTGAGGAGCGCCTATGCATACTGTAAGGCTATCAACAGCAGGGGTTCGATAAGCTGTCGCACTTCACTAAGGTTACGGTTCCTAAATTCTACAAGAAATCCGAGTTTACAAGGAGGTATGATGGCAAGAGGTGCCTTAAGACATACTTAAAGTACTATCTTGGCAAGATGGCCTGTTACTCAAACAATCCTTCACTCCTGGGATGAGAAGGAGACCTTACTTTCAATTTGACGAAAGATAAAGAGATTCACTCCGATAACGAAGATGAGGATGAAAACAAAACTTCTCGCTAGGATTGTGAGTTCGTAAGGAGGGCCCGTGAGAGAGGTGAAGTAGTAGACACCCTAGGACAGTTGAGTGGGAGGTATGACTTTATGGTCAAGTATACTCCTCCTCCAAGTTATTTAAAAAACCCCAAAAAACATCGTCCTTAGTGGATGGGGAGATTAATTTAGGGAGGACTCCGTGGCTATGATTGAGGCTGTTGTCATTAATCTAAATTTAGAGATGAATTTAGGGATGACTAGGGTATCATCAAAGTCGTCTCATCAGGTGCAGGTTTTAGACTTGTCGTCATTAAATTGCCACTACAAGTTGGTGAATGCCCCAATACCAAGGTGTCTCCTACTTATGACACCAATGCAGTCCCTTGAAACTATAATATAAATGAAATTGACACTGTCACCCGATTAGGTCGAATCTACCCATCACATGAAGGCGTGGAAAAGAAGGCCATAACTGATGAGGAAGCTGAACAACTCCTTCAAAACAAGTGAGGAAAAAGTGATAGATTAATTGCACAAGATTTCCATTCAGATTTCCTTATTGCAGCTTTTCAAGACCTCTGAAAAGCATAGAAATGCCCCCGTCAAAATCTTGAATAAAGTCCATGTGCCCTAGACCATTAGAGAGGTATAGTTAGAGGAGTTCATAGGTGCCATACTTCTTAGAGATTAGATAACCTTCTCTAAGAAATACATCTCTTTTGAAGGCCAAGCATACAAATAGACTAAGGCGTTATATGTGTCTTCTCAATATTTTGGAACCAGGATTTCAAGGGTACTAGATGATAATCGTTCTGCATTGAACATTGGGGATAGGAATGGAAAATGTCCACCCTCCAAGAATTCACGTCCGAGCCTTCAATAGGATGAGAAAGGAATCGATGGGGGAAATCGACCTGCTGCCAACAATCAGCCCTTTTACCATTACAAAAAAATTCTAAGTGCTAAGACAATTTTTAGGGAACGGCACCTCACTTGGTCATGGCGGGGAAGAAGTGTCTTGGGATGATATTTGTCTCCCTAAGGAGGACGGTGGTTTAGGTATTCGTAAGCTAAAAGATTGCAATACAGCCTCCTTGCTTAAATATATTTCGTTTCTCTTCATCGATAAAGAATCTCTACGGTGTTGTTGGGTTCATTCGTATTTCTTAAAGAAGGACAATTTTTAGAATTCTTCCCACCCACCGTGTGTTTGTGGGCGTGGAAAAAAATACTGCAGATTCAAAGATTTTCAGATCGTCTTTCTTTTAGCAGATCGGTCATGGTTACTCAGTTTCTCTATGGCACGTCCATTGGCTAACTTGTGGCCCATTACATTTGTTTGTACCACCGAATGTTATGGAGAGTTTCGACCTTCCAAGCTATGCAGTGGTGGCCAATCTCTTCTCCTCCTCGCAACGTGGGGCATCCCTATTCCCGATCATTCCATGACCCATGACCGCTTCACTTGGCGCAATGACCCTTCAGGTTCGTTTTCTGTTGCTTCCGCCTGGAATACTATCAGGACTAAAAAGGAATGTGTGCCTTGGGCCTCTTTTATTTTGGATAATGCTATTGCACCTAGGTTTCAATTTAATATGTGTCTGATCACTAAAAATCGGTTGCTAACTCGAACTTACTCCTTTCTCATGGATGAATCGAGTTTACAGTGTGCTCGTTATGCAGTTCCATTCCTGATTCCGTTGACCACTTGTTGATCCCAGCCATGAGAAATCACTTGATCAAGGTTGTGAAGGACAGGGCTTTTACGTTTAAAAATGCTCCGCCTACTCCAAGAAACAAAAGATTCCATAAAAGCTGGGGCTTCGATCCCTCCATGTTTGACTCAGCTACATGTTCTAACACCCTCTCCATTCTTCACCTTTTTTGATTGAGGGTCGGTGATCTGGTTTGTGGGTTGTTTAGCTTGTTCTTATTTGCCTTTGTATCTTTTGATTTGGTTCCCTCTCACTTTCCTTGTTTTCCTGTAGCTAGAGTGTGAGTTTTGACTTCGAATTCTTGTATATTTGTCCAAAGCTTAATATATTCTTACCCTTTACCCAAAAAAAAAAAAAAAAAAATCCGAGTGTTAGATATCCCAAGCAACTCTGAACTTCTAATCGGATGGCCTTGGATCCACGCTATGGGGATTATTCCTTCCGGTCTTCATCAAATGATGAAACTTCCCATCAATGGAAAGATCATGACTATCCGATGCAAAAGAGATGTGGAGACTTTCCACAATACCCAAATACTTTTCATTGAGCCTAAGGTCATGGGAAAGTTAAGCTACCACTCGTCTGAGTTGGTATTTGTCACTCATGTGCATGTTGGATCAATCATCAGAAAGCCTCAGTTCTCAAAGGCATAATAAATGTCAAGAAAAGAACTGCTCAAGAATGGTTTTGCTATGGGAAAAGGCTTGGGTAAGCTTGCCCAAGGCATGCTGAATTCCATTAAAGTGGTCAAAATGAACAAGTGCAGCGGCTTAGGTGATTAGGGCGACCGTAAAGGTCAATCATAAAGGCCCAAAAATTAAAAGTACGAGCTACCAACGCCTCCTACCTCCACCATCAAAGGATTTCTTTCCTGGCCCACCAAAGTTCTTGTAAGAAGAGGCTTAGTTGGCACCGTTAGTGAAGGTGAATAACCTGACGAGCCCATTGTGTCAGAGATGTTTTTAGTTCTTGCATTTCATTTTAGTTGTATTCCATTCATTTCTTCCTTATGAGGGAATTCCATTTATTTCATTTGCTCACATCCTAGGAGTTGCCTCGTCAAGTTGCGACTGGCTACAATGAGGGGTCACATTTGCCGAAATTCTTTCATTCCTGGTGAGTCATTGGGTTCTGTTTTATTTCTCTAAGTCGTTCGCTACTATGAGTTGCTGCTTCTTTTGAAGGATATCCCCCACTTTCTCATTCTTTCCTCAGCAATAGAACCCTGAAAGCGCAGAAGCAGCGATGAGCTTCCACCTATTCCTGAGGCATTCATATCTTTGAACATGAAGAGGTAAAAAGAAGATGTTTTACCTCTTTGTTCCAGTTCATCCTACAAACCATGAAGATGAGAACAGAAGTTTGCATTACCATACCCATCAGCATTCCACACCAGATCCCCTACCCCGTATGTTAGGTCACGCAAAAATCGCGTCCGATTGAAATTAACCACGAAATTAAACTTGGTTTTGGGAATCAAAAGTTCTAGCGTGTCACGATTTATTTTTTAGGACATCGTCCCTCCTTTTGAAGAATTTTCTGTGAGCCCATAATTTTGGCGGAAAATCAAAATTGGCCAATAAATTTCAAGGAAATTCAAAATGGATGGGCACTTTCGTGTGGATTTTTGGCCTTCAAAATGGATGAGTTGGTGAAGTAAATTATGGAAATTCGTATGGGCATCCTCCTCAGCAAATTTGACCATCAAATTGGACTTATTTGTGAAGATATTGAAGAGTGATGGATGCAAATTCGTAGCGTTGTGGGGCTGCTGCAATTTGCCCTTCATTTTGGCTTGCTTGAGAAGTTTTGGGAGGGAAAAGTGGCTGTTGGCTATGGCTGAAGACTTTGGCGCTGCACTTGAGTGGCTGGATATTTGTTGTGGCCCCCCATTGGCTTGTTTCCAGACTTCCAAGGCCCTTGGTTCCCCCTCTCTCCCTTTATTCTTCCCCTTGGCAAAACACTCCCTAGCAGAACCACCTTTAGCTTCTTCTTCTTCCTCTCTTCCCCTTCCTCCAGGTTGAAATTGCAAGTGCCTAGAACAAACCAGGTGGTTGGAATTTGCTGAACTTTCAAGTTGAGAAATCTAACAAAACATTCACTAATCCCCCTTTCCCCGAACTAACTCTGGGGTTTACCAAAAAATCCCAAATTGCATTATAAAGAAATCCAAGATGCTAACCTGAGATAAGCAAAAAGATGAAATCACAAGATGAAGAATAGCAACGTGGCAATGCCTGTGAGAGGTAGAGGCGACGGCTCAATGCTTGCGAGAGACAAAGGCGAGGTTGGAGGCGACTGTGGCGATGGGTGGGGCTGAGGCGTGGGGGGCTATGGCGAGTCGGCACAAACTCTATGGACGTGTTAGGTTTTGCAAACTAGATCTACGATGATGCTTTAAGGCCTAGGCCTCCACACGATCTATAGTTTCAAAATGTGTTGTGGAAGAAGGATGTCCAAAGACATAAGGGCTAGTTCCCCAATAAATCTTTTGAAAACTCTAACTCGGAAATAAGTTTTTCATGACATTTGCACGCATTGCATTCATTTAGATTTATATTTATATTTATATACTAATAATTTTTTTTTTATTGCATCTCAGGCATGACATTTCACATCATGGTAGTCATTTGCATGGCTTGGATTCGCATTCAAGAAACTTTGGCAAACCCGATTATTCTAGGTCAGAGAATAAGGATCATCCTCGAACTATCGAAAGGGAATGGTTCAAACATAAAGAGTTCAAACCTTCTACTACCTAGCAAGCAATCACCATAAACTTAGAAGATTTAGATAACCCCAAAGAAACCAAGATTGGGGTAGGTCTCCCTCATGTGGATGCCGATATATTAATTGGACTTTTAAAAGAATACCAAGACGTTTTTACTTGGTCATATGCTGACATGTTGGGTTTAGATCCCGAGATAATGGAACATGCGTTACAACCTGATCCTAATATTCCGCCCAAGAAGTAAAAGCTCAGAAGGACGAAACCTAAGTTATGAAAAAAGATTGAAGAAGAAGTAATGAGGCCCGTAAATAATGTTGGTTTCCTCGAAATAACTCATTATGCTGATTGGATTGCTAATATAATCCCTGTTATGAAGAAGGATGGAAAGGTCTAAGTCTGCGATGATTGCCATGAATTGAATAAGGTAAGCCCTAAAGATGATTTTCTGACGCGGGAGCATCAAACGTAGCTCCGTCAACCAACTCAGAACCATCGATGCTTATCCAAGCAAATAAAGAAGTTGGGCATTATGTGCTTCGATGGATCATTTTGAATGAATAATGTTAATTACTTATCGATACTTTGTGGTATATCGATAACTATCAATGGGAGGCCATTTTAGATGTCTTGTATGACCAATTGATGAAGTTTCAAGAGGATTATTTTCTGGTCAAGGCTAAAAGTTCACGAATGCAGTTCAAGAATATGGAAAGCCAAAGGTTCAAGAACACGGAAAGCTAACGGTTCGAGAATGCAGAAGGCCGAAGATTAAAAGCATTTAGTTCCCGTGTTAATAAAGGCTTTTTATTAAGTTCCTAGCTGTTTTTATTTTTATGTAGCTCAAGAGTCGAACATTTAATTCCTAGGTCATTATAGTTTGTTTTTAATATTTCCTAAGGCTAAAATCCTCCTATAAATAGGGGAAACAATGCAATGTAGGGATATACGAATTTGATGAATGAAAATGGTGCGATTTCCTCTGCTTGAGTGAACTCCTTTGGAGAGTGGATAACTCCTTTTGGTTTCTTTATCCTTGGAGAGTAGATCACTCCTTGGTGGTGAGTCAAGAAGCCCTTTATCCTTGGCTGGTGGAATCTTTAGGCCTTGGTGGTGAGCTTCTCCTATCCCGAAGTCCTTTATCCTTGGCTGGTGGAAGCTTTAGGCCTTGGTGGTGAACTTCGTAGATCTCGATCCTCATCCTCAGTTGGTGGCGTGGCCTTTATACCTTGGAAGGAAATCGTTCTATTTTTTTTTTTTTTATTCCTTTGTTTCTTCACCGTATACACTACTCCATACACTTAACCACAAAAATCCCCTCTAAAAATTTCCATTCTTGAATCACTCACCCCATCACGCATCAAAATATTGGTATCGAGCTCAAGGTTCAACTCATTTGAGTGATTCCTTTCTTTCTTTTGTTAAAAATTCCTTATGGATGAACAAGTTCCTAGAGGCTTGACTCTGGAGCAAGCGCACAACGAAAGGCGAGATCATGCAATCCAAAATCTTCAACAACAAATGGAGCGAGTCCTCAATCGTCTAGAGCATCCGGCGAGACAAGGACAACCAGCAAGGCGTCCCAATGAATGGCATCGGCGTGACGATTATGAATCTCGTGAAAATTCTGATGGCGATTCCAAGTCCACTGGAGACAACCGAACGATTCTGCACTCTAGTGATTCTGAATCTCCAATTAGAAGACGAAGACGAAGAGGGAGGCATAAGGAGGATGAAAGAGACATTAAAGTGGGGGTCCCTGAGTTTGACAGTAATCTTAATCCCGATGACTTTGTGGATTGGCTACACAAAACCGAACGAATTTTTGACTTCAAATCCTATTTGGATGAGAAGAAATGTAAGGTTGCTGTCCTAAAGCTGACCAAATATGCTTCTCTATGGTGGGAGAATCTAAAGCATCAACGAGCAAGGGAAGGAAAAGACCGAATTAAGTCTTGGGAAAAACTCAAGAAGTTGATGAAGAAGAGGTTTTTGCCCGACAACTATAAGCAAGATCTCTTCCTCAAATTGAACTCCCTAAGACAACATGAGGAGTGAAGTTCCAGAAGTTCCCGAGCAAACCATCGCTCGTTTCCTTGGCGGCATGAATCGAGAAATTGCTGATATGGTTGAACTTCAACCGTATTGGTCCTTTGAAGACGTATGCAAGTTAGCCATAAAAGTCGAAAAACAATTGAAGAGCAAGAGGTTTTTCTCCAAAACCTCAACAAAGGCAACATCCTATTTTAAGGGTGCTTCCTCAAGTAAGGGCGAGAGTACGTTGACAAAAGACAAAGGCAAGGGAAAGAATGCAGAGCCTTCCAAAGAAGTCCAAAAGAAGTTTGAAGGTGATGCAAGGAAATGCTTTAAGTGCCATGGTTTTGGGCATTTATAAGCAAACTGTCCAAATCGGAGAGTTATGACTCTTCAAGAAATTGAGGAGATCAATTCGGCACTTCAAGAGGCTGACAATGAAGACCAAAATATTTCCGAATCTGACCGGGAAGAAGAAGTTGTGGAGAAAGCCGATGATGGTGAGCTGTTGATCATCCGAAGAGCATTGCATGTTGAAGTTTCTCCTTATAAAGAGCAAAGGGAGAATATATTTCACACGCGTTGCACTATTAACGGAAAGGTGTGTTCGGTGATCATCGATGGTGGGAGCTGCACCAATGTTGCTTCGACAACTCTTGTCGACAAGCTAAAGCTTCCAACAACGAAACATCCTCAACCATACAAGCTCCAATGGCTCAATCAAGGGAATGAACTCAAGGTAACCAAACGCGTTCTTATATCATTTTCGATTGGGAATAACTATCGAGATGAGGTTGTATGTGATGTGATTCCTATGGAGGCATGCCACTTGTTATTGGGTAGACCGTGGCAATCTGATATAAATGCTATGCATGATGGTCGGAAAAACACATACTCTTTTCATAAGGAACAAAAATGCATTACGCTTTTACCATTGAGTCCTTATTCAATACATAATAATCAACCTGGGGAGGGAAACACTTGTAAGGAAAATATGTTCTTGAGTGAGACACGGGTTGAGAGAGCCATTAGCAAACAAAAGAATGTATTTGTTTTGCTTGTGGTCGAGAAAAAGAGTGAGATAGAGCGACCCATACATCCAAAAATGCATTGCTTGTTGAAAGAATTTGCAGATGTGTTTCCGGAGGAATTGCCACTTGGATTACCTCCCATAAGAGGTATTGAGCATCAAATTGATTTGATCCCTGGTGCTCCGCTACCAAACAAGCCAGCTTATCGATGCAATCCGGAGGATACAAAGGAGTTGCAAAGACAAGTCGATGAACTTATCCTCAAAGGATACGTTCGAGAAAGCATGAGTCCTTGTTCTGTTCCGGCTCTACTTGTGCCTAAGAAGGATGGTACATATCGCAAGTGTGTTGATAGTCAGGCCATCAACAACATCACCATTAAGTATAGGTACCCTATACGTAGACTCGATGATATGCTTGACGAATTATATGGTTCTTCTGTGTTTTCAAAGATAGATTTGCAGAGTGGTTATCATCAAATCAAAATGAGAAGGTGAAGCTTCCAACAACGAAACATCCTCAACCATACAAGCTCCAATGGCTCAATCAAGGGAATGAACTCAAGGTAACCAAACGCGTTCTTATATCATTTTTGATTGGGAAGAACTATCGAGATGAGGTTGTATGTGATGTGATTCCTATAGAGGCATGCCACTTGTTATGGGGTAGACCATGGCAATTTGATATAAATGCTATGCATGATGGTCGGAAAAACACATACTCTTTTTGTTGACTCACAAAGTTAGCGGCCAGAGGGAACGAAGCAAGCAGAAGACCTTACTCTGTCTCGCTTTCTTTTTCATGTCTCTCGACGTCCATCTCTCTCTCTCTTTTCTCTCTCTCTCTCTCTCTCTCTCTCTCTCTCTCTCTCTCTCGGTGTCTACATTTCCCCTTGTTCCAGCGGCGCTGGCAACAGAGAAACCAAGAAAGCTTCACCCTTTCGCCCGTGTTTTGGCTGCCAACCATCGACGCGGTGCGCCAGCTCCATCGCTGCCAGCCTCGCTCTTTGCATGCCGCTCACAACCGATGATCGCTGCATCGCTGGTCTCCTCAACTATGCTCGAAGCCACAACTCGCGGTTCGCTTGCCGTTGACGTACCAAATCAAAGGCAACTTGATATCTACTAACCTATACAACGTGAAGTTTGTCGCTGCTTGGTGAAATGCATCATGTTGGAATTCGATAAACTAGCATTTGATCTGTGATATTTGTGTGAATTGATGAATACGGGTGTCGTCGAACGTGCACATACCTTGGATAGCGAGACTTTGTGCTTTCTATGACTAAACTCGGGTTGGGGGAAACGTGCGTGTATCGACGTGGGTGTTTCACAAGTTTTAAGATTTATTTTATATAAACGGCTTCAAAACTTTTCGAGTTATATCTTGAGATTATTGATCCGTGGACTTACTGGCTTTGATATCTACCAAGAATGTTTGAAACTTTATATACGAGTTTTTCAGGTTGAAAATTCAAGTCCATGCATGTGGATTTCAAAAATATGTGGGACTGAATCGTGAAAATGGATTCTTATGGATTCAGTATTAAGCTCTTGATTTTATAAATTGATTTCATCGATGTGAGCTTGGCATATTTTTAAAGAGTTGTTTACACTATAGTTTATATTATGATTCAAGATGTTGGAAGTAACTTATTCTCGTGCATGAATTGCATGAAAGAATTTTGGTATGAAATCGTTTGATTAAACTACTACACCACGGTTGAAACATTATTGATACTGTCGGACCCCTGGGATGACGATGCCTTAGGTGTCAGGTTGCCTAGAGGATCGTGATGGCGATCCCTCTGGATGCCTATGGGACATCATTGACATGGTGAGCCCCGGAGGTTCCCTGGAAGGAGGGATGCCCGGGAGTGTGACGTAACCTATACCGGATGCCTATGGGACATCATTGACATGGTGAGCCCTGGAGATTCCTTGTGATGCCAGGTCAGGTGCGGGATGCCTAGAGGTGTGACGAAACATGCTTCGGATGTCTGGTGACTGAAATATGGAACCAAAGGCCTTCGTGATGCCAGGTGGGGTGCGATATGCTTGGAGAAATGCAAACTCTGGTTCTCCGGAAGATGGTGGTAGTGAGTCATGATAAACTAAGTTTTAAACATCTAAATGTTTCATTGTACTGTGCTGTTTGAGATTCTTTTGAACTTATGCACACTCATTGCTTTGGCTGTGTGCTCTATTTTTGATTGCATGGAAGCAGATGATGATAGTTTTACGTAATATAGTTTAGTAGAAATTTAATTGCTGAGTAGGCATACTCACCCCTTGTGGGACTAACATATTACGGAGTGATAAAAATGCCACTACTGCCTGCTTCTTCCAGTACCTTCTATGGCATTCCCATCGATCTGTGATGGGAACTATCGGAACATCCTAACCCTGATCTACTAGGACTCGTTTTCATCTGGGTACGGGAGATACTAACGGGTGACACCAGCCTCCCCTCGGGTCCCGTGTATAAGGAGTTTGTGGTCCTGTATGTTCGTAGGGATGGAAGCACCTTGGGGCCGCTGCCACCGCCACCAGAGGACAATGATGGAGGCTCGAGTGGGTTAGAGTAGCGGAGGACGAGAAGACAGCACTGAATTTTTGGGACGCCGGCACTTGAAGATAGACAGCGTTGTAAATGGCTAACGTAAAAGTTAGTCAATTTTTGGATATAGCCAATATAGAAAACTTTGGCTTTTGATGTACCGACGAACGACATCTATCAAATATATGTAAATAAAAAGTGCCTAGTTGTTATCTATGTGTATATCTAGTGTGCATCATTTCAAAGTTTAGGAAAGGGGTTGATGGATCCGCTTCCGCAATGATATAGCGCTGGGACCATTGAAAAATGTGATAGACCCCCAAACTCTCAAATTTAGTAGAAATCCAAGGGTATCAGAATATAGGACATCCAGGATAAGGAAAGAAGTGTGGGTACCCTAACGAATTGGCGTCCGTCGGGGGTGTCACGCAAGTGGGGGTTATTAACCGTTAAATCCAATTATTTGACCCTTAGTTCGATAAGGAGGTGCTTGGGGCTAATTGAATTGCATCGGTGGATTCAAATTCTCAAGACGGATTGCTTGACTATTTGCTGTCAATTAGTCAAGTTGTTGATTGGGTGTTTTGATTGAGTGCACGATATAAATGTTGGATGATTTGGGCGTTCGAAGCCAATGAGAATAGCGACAGTCGTGAACTTCCAGATGACCGAAGGCCAAGAGTGGTGAACCATGGTGGTCCAAGGCCATACTTAGTTCAGCTTGGTTTGGGCTAATTATGATTAGGCTAGTCTAGCTATTGGACTTAGGTTTTTATAAGCTACTCAATAAAACCAAGTTAGTCTACCATCATTATGTATTTAGATTTGAGCTCACCATTGCTAGGGATTCAAGCATTTGAGGGATCATGTCTTCAGGCTTATAACAAGGCTATGTATATCCGTTGCCCGACTTGTATCACATTATTGCCTTCTGTACTGTTACCTAGCTACTTTCAATTGGGTGTTTATTTATCACACCGTCTTTCAATAAATTGGATACTACTCACTTTCCTAGAGTAGGGTAAGTCTAGCTTAGAATCACAACAAAATCACCAAAACATTTACATGATCACTTAGATAATCAACTAACTAGTTAGGTACCAAAAAGACACTAATAGAAATATTAGTGTAATCAAGTTTTTGTGTGTAGAATCTCTAACTACGTAGGAATCGAAACGACATTCTCGTGTCTTGATTGGTTTCTAGCCAAATCCCAGTAGACTAGTAGTGACTCGTAGAAATACATATGTTGTTAATGA
This sequence comes from Eucalyptus virginea, assembly GCA_014182375.1. NCBI lineage: Eukaryota > Viridiplantae > Streptophyta > Magnoliopsida > Myrtales > Myrtaceae > Eucalyptus > Eucalyptus virginea. The sequence goes on along the minus strand of CM024524.1, from coordinate 24,420,329 downwards.
ATCAAGGACAAAGTTTAACATCATGCGATATATGGTCTTCGGAGAGGACACACTCATAATTGATGGACTATCTATGTAGTTACCGTTTGATGGATCATTTGAGACCGTTACTTGCATGTACCATCTGGGACTGTCTTTCAAGTAATACCGCCAAACCTATTCCCCAAGAGCAACCCCTCAGAATGGTAGGTCACCACATGTCCTATCCTTATTTTCCCTTTGGCTTTGTAATAGCCACTTGCATCGATGTCCTGTGGATGTTGTTGACATAAATTCTTCTTAGATTGTTTTCTTTTGAATTTGGCCGACACAATACCAACCACATACGGGGAATGGTTCGACATCGGCTTTCAATTTGCCTTTCCCTTTATCATCGGCAAATTACATCTTTCCTTGTTAAATCGTCTCCTCGATTGTCAACAAACAATATCAACCATGTCATGATTCCATGAATGGCGCTATTTATAGTATATTTTGTTTGCTAAATCTTTATCACTTGTAGTAATTTGGCCTTCAGTGAACTTTATCAGACCATTATCGTTCAAAAGCAAATCTATCACTTAATTCAATTTATTGACATCGAATTAGTAAAGTTGAGTATCTCTAGCCCCCACCGTTGTTTCTTTTACTCTTGCAAGCGTTTAAGCTGGACAAATATAAGGATTACTAAGCACTAATTTTGGGGGAAAATACACTATTAGTGCTGTAAATTTTTTATGACGCTCACTTTAAAATCAAAATATTTTTTTCTTTATAACTTTATTACAACCAGTGGCATATATGGCAGAGTCTTGTATTCCCTTTTTATTGAATTTTTAAGTTCGAAGTAACTCGTTAAAAGAAACTTGAATTCTAACGTTGACAAAGGATAAGACGACCATGCACTTTTGACTAAATCAACTTCTTTTGAGGAAACATTGAGAGTCGACCAAAGCAAGGGACGAATCGATTGGCTCCGCCACCCCAAGCCACAACAACAATAGCTCACCCGCTTCGTCGCTGCTCCCCCGTTCTTGCAAGATCGGGACCGTGCCACTAGTTGCAGCACTGAACATCAAGCTTTACCCTCTCTCCTTGTGTATCGCTCATTAGATTAGGGGTCGAGATGTCGGATCTGATGTCACCGAGCCCAAATCTAACCATGGGCAACCTTATCTTTGGTGAGCGACAGGGCAAAAATCGTAGGTTGGTCGATGGTAGAAGCTTGGGGCGACGAAATAAGGATGGAAGTTAACGATGGTGGCAGCTCTAGGTGGCCTGGGATAGAGGACGGCAGTGATGGAAGATGGAGGGGAGAGAGAGAATGAGGGATTAGAGTTTGAAGAATAAAGCAAAGTTATGCCCAATTTGTTAATTTAGGGTAACAAATGTGATACAATATCGTTTACCTCTTATTATGCTAACTTCACTTCCTCAGTGACTCATGTCAGACCTTTAATTCATTATAATTCAATGTCAATTTTCCGACAACTTTTAATTGTTGATGACACTACAGCGGTTGATTTTTTGACCAAATTGGTAGTCAAATAATAAAAAGAAATAGTTTTGGGGACTGAAATAATGTCATACAAAAGTTTTGATACTTGCAATATCCTTTTCCCACAGCATTTTTACCACGACTACTTCTATGTTTTCATCTTGATCAGATTCACTTTTCTGTTTCATAGTTTTCAGTTAAAGCCACATTTTATTTTAAAATTTTCAGTGGCTTCTTATCTCTTTCTATATGCAATTGCTTGTACTTAGACACTCTCATTGCCAATTGAAATAAATAGAATCTTGACCTTCAAATTTTTTCTTAGATAAAATTTTGTGAATTCCTTTTTAGTGAATGAAGTGAGGCGTCTATTTCTAACCTTCTTAAATCTAGTAATAGATTAATATATTGACTCACTATTGTAATAGAGTTCAGCTAAGTTAACGACTGGTACTTCATGTATTGTTTTTTAGAATTGAGAATAAAATTATCTTTCCATCTGCCTAGTTACGCAATGAATTAAATGACAAATTAGTAACCGGGTGAAAGCAATTTTTGATAAGGATAGAGGGAAGAACCTAAGTGTTAGAGCTCATTTTTCCCGCTTCCCTGTATTGCACTATAAATTACCCAATATGTTCAATAATTTGATTGTTCATCTTCATGAGTAAAAAAGGTAAAATCATGGATCTAGAGCCTCTAGAAAAAGGTTGATTATCAACCCCTTCAAGACAAGGTATCCTATACACAGATTTATGATACCTCTATCCACACCTAAGAGTTGTCGGACTGCTTTATCATATTGAGTCATTTGTGGATTCAGTTTGCCATCTTGCCACCTAGGTTAATGTTGCTCTCATTGGATTATTTATATTGATGCTAATCAGCAAATTAGGCCTATCGGAATATTTGCATTAGGTGGTGCCAATGCAACCCTTGGTCCTATATTTTCCGCATTGGCACTTGACCAATATGTCAACTAGCTTGGTTTTTCAGATTTTGATTCCTTGTTCGGTTATTTCAACCAACATTGTTTTGAAGCTTGATTACATAATTCATGCCTTTGCATATTCCTTATATGAAGTTGACTAGCCTAACCGATATTATTGACATATTATTGACATTATTAAACAAAGGAGATGGGTTAAGAACGTACCCAGGTACCACTGAATTTGCTTATAGGGGTTGACTAAATGATCTTGATCACAACGAGGCATTTGCAATGTTGATTAGCATCGATTTGATCACATTTAACATATTATTCACCACATAAATAGTCATATTATTTTTCTATTTCTTGAACAACCTCCCATGGCGGACATCATGTAGGGATTTGGTCCAACTTCCTTAACTATTCTTTGGTAAGATGCCCGGGAAGTTGAAGATTACTTCCACCATTCTTCCTATAGTCGAAGGCCAAGAATTGCTGGGGCTAGTAACACATCCTAGAGAACTGTTAAATAGGTTGAATGAGAAACTACAAAGCACTTTTGTGGAATGTAATAAGCTAAACTTCACCAACAACAAAAATAATTTAACTTAATCAGGAGTGATGCTGATAAACAAATAATGAAATTAGGAGCGCCAATAATAAAGATATAGAAGATAGCACTTGAGATTTGTAGTGGTTCGATTTTATTTGCAAGTTTATGTCCACTCTTAAGACTAATAACGGCAACTAAGCATTTATTAGTGATCAACATTGCAAGTTACAACTAGCAAATGTTGTTCCTTTCACACGATAGATCACATTATTAGGATACAACTACCACTCTTACACTTATACACTTGATTCTATTATGGTTACAACTCAGTAGCACCTCAAAGAGACATTACCGTCACAACTTCTAACAAAGTAAAGAAGAACATTCAAAGCTATAGACTTGGTTTGTTTGTTTCCAACTCAACCTTTCCACTTCTCTTGAATTAGGCATACATAACCATCCAATCTTTAGATGACTGTCTATGACTTATCTCCATGAATTAGCTTGTCGTTCTATTGTTGCTACTGGCAAAAGGACGCTCTTTCAATTTCTAGTGTTAGAACGGCTACTATTGTGGCAGTTTTTCCAAACCAATTAGATTGCTCCTATCAATGTCTGTCTTCTATCAAAATTGCCATAATTGCCTTTATTCATCTCCAAAGCCATTGTAACAGGTAGTTTTATCTTGATAAATGTTCTAATCAGATGAGCAGATGACTAGCACCTTCCAGGATTTGACATCAACACAATTCGAAGGTGTTGATTATCATTAGTCTATTGATACTATCCACTAACAAACTCGTGTGGAATGACTTCCAATCAATCTTCCAATGATCCTCTTGGCTTTTTTAGCATACAAAATCTTCCAAGGACATCAAAATCCCCATTGATTCCTCATCTTCACTACTTGATTGAATTAGCTTCCAAAGATTTTCAAGGACATCAACATCATCGTTGATTCCTCGTCTTTACTAAACTCACTAGATCATCCTCATTCTTCTCGACTTGGTCTCCTTTCAGCTTGTAGACATCTCAATGCCCAATAACTTGTTCACCTAGGATACTAGCAGTGATCCTTCCATATCGGTAGAGTGTTCCCAATTGTGACAAAGCACTCAACACATCAAGATCACACCTGATACTATTTACGACACCATATGCGGTGTGGCTTTTGTGTATAACACCTAGTATTAACTCAACCAGTATATGCATTAGTAGCTTTTGATTATCTTTGTTATCTTTGAAACAACATAGGGGATTTTCCCAATAAGAGTGAATGGCACCATCATTACAAGTTTGATATAGCATTGTTGTTGTCAGCAGCATTACCAGTCCCTTGTTGGTTCCTAGTTCTCATCATTGCAATCTCTTCAAATTTAACAAAGAGTCTCATCAGACGTGCTAAAAAGATGTTTCGACAAAAAGTAAAATACCTCATAATTGAGAATCAATCTAATCAATAGAGGTTTGATGGGTCCTTTGCTGACTTTTAGATAGGAAAGTAAATGATAAGGAATTTAGATATATGAATACTAGGAAAATCGCCAGTAATGTAAATGATATAGAGATCATAAATGTTCTAAAAATTAAGATGAAGAACAATATGCTTTCTTTTAGTAATTGGTCGAACTTTTACAATGAGCACAAATGTGGATTTATATAGCCCACTATCTATAATTACTTACAAACAATTATTGAGGAGTTGCACATATTGTACATGACTCCTGTTATCTAGCGACACTTATTTCCAAAATGTTATAAATCCTGAAATTACCAAGCCCACTAACGAAACATTTTGCGTCAACTACATTTGTACTCTAGTCAATCATGTTGGCATTCTTCACTCGTCGATTATTCTGCTCCAACCAACTATAGAGCTCTTGTCGACCAAATCTACTCACCGACTCCAACTCAACACTTTTTTTTTTTTTTTTTGGGGGGTTAAAAACATGTCACTTGACATATGTTTAATATGATATGCCTTTGCTAAGACGAGATTTTTCTTTTAGCTAGTAAAATAGGATTTTATTTTTGTCCATCAAAGAGGAGAAATAGTTAATGATTTGTTTGTAACTAATTGATGAGAAAGTAATTATCTATTTTTGGGTGAGGAGAGGGGATTGGGTTGGGGAGATTTTGAAAAAAGAAAGCCGAGGAGTAGAAAGTAGCCCTCTCTTTTAGTACTTGGATGGATTCTATCGATTGGGTCCTCAGTTATGGTCTATTTTGCTCATGTTGATTGATCATTAAAAGTAAAATATATTTAGAAATGCCATCATCGTCTGTAATGTTAGCATTAATTGGACCATGAGTGATGATGTGAGATAGAAACTTAAATGACAAGCACGTTAGGAGAGGATGCCACTACCTAGCCTCTCGCGATAGTCACCTCACCTTCTCTTATCTCAGACATTGGCCTGGAGAATCTTCTAAAGCTCTATCACGGTAGCCACGCTCATCTTGCGTGAACGCATGAAGAGAGAAAGAAAGGGACGAGGGCACAATTTCTGACTACAATGTCCAGATGTCGACGTCGGTTGCATCTCTCGCAAAGCATGATGGAAGGTCGCAACCCTCACCATCTCACATGCGAGGGTTGTGATCCTCTTGCAAAAGTTGAGAAGGTCTGCGTCGCCCTCATACCCTCACCCGGCAGAGTGTTGGGGGTGGCGATTCTCATCTCTCTTTCTCTCTCCCTTGATGATGCAAGATACCATGATTCTTGATTGAGCGTGACATGGGCCTGAGGCCCTTCACCTGACCTTGGGTGGTGCTTAGTGAAGACGGGCACAGGGCGAGCCGAAACCTTGCCCCGTGGGGCACTGCCTCAGACCAAGACTGCCCCGTAAAAGGGGCATTTGGCAGGTTACACAGCAGGTTAAAAGGCGCAGAGAGGCAAATATTAGCCTTCCCACGAATTCACTTGGAACGTATGGCTTTTAGAAATACATTTTGTTGTGTATGTATTTTGGATTAGAATAAAAAAATAAAAATAAAAATAACCTTTAAGAACAACTTTTTCTCCTTACATGAATTGCGCTTAATTGGAGATGCAAGCTTGAACGTGCTTTAGGTAAGTATTGAGGGTCAATTGTTTGTATATATTCTATTTTCACATTGTCCCACATTGAGTTTTGTGGTCCTGAGCAGGACTTTAAAAGGCTCAAGGGAGGAACAGGCGGGAGAACCGCCTTGGGGTGGGAGACCCCATTCTAGCTCCCATAAAGGCACGGGTTAGGGCTGGGGTTAGGAATCTAACCCCAATGTTGGACCGGCCGGCCACCCGTCCTTTTGGACGAGCACCACATTGAGTTTTGTGATGGTTGGAGCTTACCTGGCTCAATCAAATTGATCTTTGAGTTCATTTTTCTAGGGGGTAAAAATGTAACTTTCATTAATTAGATGAAGTATAAAAAGCTCGGAGGTATACTCCAGTATAAAAATGGAAATAAGAAGCTTCTAGATAGTAGCTAATACGAAATTTATCTGGTAAGGTCTACAATTTTACGTATCTTAGCCAATATAATGTGAATATCGATTTATTTGTTTTGAAAATGTTGATTGTTCTCTATCCAAATGTAATATATAGGCTCTGGCTTCATTTTTTTTTTTTTTAACCCACTCATGAGACCATTCATGAATCATTACGATTATTGTTGTTAAACAACGTAAAAAAAATATTTCTCATATAATGTAATGCATTGTACTGCAAAGTAAAAATCGCTCCGGCCTTTGTGGGGCACAAGGCAAGTTTTCATAGCGGGAACGGTGGACGGAGGGGACAGGGACAGGGACATGATTCCTGTTCCCGCCCCCTTACCATCCTAGTGCTAGGCCGCCCCCATAATATTTCTTACTCTTGCTCCCTCTCTCTTCAAGGGATTTTAGTAAATATTTTTTGTTAACATTCCATTGAGTGAATGTCATGGTTGGCATTTCTATTTCTATTTTAACTTCAAGGACCTACAACATTAATGAAAAAAATTCACAATTTAAGAAAATCGAAAAGGTTTTTTTTTTTTTTTTCTAATTGAAAATGTTTAAGAGTAGCATCAGGTATACAATAAAAGTTCAAGTACCATAAATGACTTTTGTCTTTGTATTGGAACAAATAAAGAGAAAGTGGAGAGAAAATTGAAACTGCAATAAAAATTGACAATGCTATTGGTGCAATGATAAAATTTTCACAATGGTGGTTCGAAAAGAAATTTGATTTATTTCTTTTATCAACTTTCTTATGACTTCTACGTGTACTTTAATCTTCTTTCAAAATATTAAATTTCGAATCAATTCGAAACCTTGCCTTTTCTTGTAGCCTTTTTATGCATGTTTGTAAAGCCCAAAGTTATTTCGTATTTCTAATTATGACTTTTCCTCCAATATTTGACAATGGGAAAATTTTAATCTCGAAAGTTTATGAGTAATTTGCAATTCCATATGTCAATATCTCTATATCAATAGAAGTTTTAAGTGTCTCCTATTGAAAATAGTCAAAACATATCGATCACCAAATATATGAAAAAATATTAAATAAAATATAAACTCCAAATTCATAGGCTTCCATTTCCTTTCCCTTCCCTCTTTCGACCAAAAAGCAAAGACTCCCGTGCGCTAATGGCGCCCAGCGAGACAGATTCAAATTTGTCAAAGGCCGGACTTGATTGCGTGCAAGAAAACATCAGCTACAGAGCTTCTTCACCAACTGAGACAAGATCCTTTTAGGGATAAACAAAAGGAACTTTATCGAGATATGGGGGTGAGTTGTCACCCGATAAAAAGCTTAATCATGAAACATGAGAAAGCTCGAGGGATTTGATTTTGGTTAAAAGGAGTATCTCTTTTGTGGGGGAAAAGCATCTTTATTCTAATAACATATTATTTCAAGTACACGCACGGGCATAAGTGACTTTCTAGCATGGTGAGTTTATGTCTGGACGCATGGACAATGACCTTATTGCGAAACTACTGGTGATGTCTTCTCCAATGTGATTTCTTAGTGCATGGTGTCATGAACTCTTTGATTTATATGAACGACAAGATGATGAACCAAGTGACAGTTATGGTAATACGGAGCATCCAAATTTCCAAATCGACTAATCCTATTGAAACCTGCATATTCATCCCTCGAAGTAGATCGTGTCAAGTTTGAACTACCAAGGTACTAGACCTTGCACTACGAAACTCGAAATGAGAGACAACTGTTGGATGCAAAACGTGCAATCTCAAGATCTTCATAACCAAAACAAGAGTAGAAAGATTAATGAACTTGTTTTGGAATTCATTGTTCTTGATGCGGAAGCAAAGAAGCGATGATCCACGCACAAGTCATTTTCCTCTATTGCCCTCTGTACTGACTCAATGAGACGGTCCCCTCACCCTTTAGCGCTAGATTAATGCTCCTTTTGTGAGGATACTTGTGAGAATTAAGGTTAGATGAGAGACTTGAGCAATATTTATAGAGTTTTCAACCAAGTCCTCTCATTATGGGCCAAGCTCAACTTGACTCACACGAACCAGCCTCATATTAGACTAATTAAAAAACATTTTATCTCACCTCAGACCAATCCCGTAAAACGATAAATTACGATATCAATTAATGTAGTACATATTATGAAAACTCTTACAACAACATGATTAGAGAAAGTGACTTGTTTGATTCATAGATTGAAACAATGGAATAAAATAGTAGCAATCGCAATAAAGACTAAGAAATTGGATGTGAATATTCAAATTATTATGTTTGGTAACTCTTGTAATAAAATGTAAGGATTGTAATTTACCTTTAGTGTAAGCAAAATAAAGATCGTCGTAATATGTACCTAACGTATCAAGTTTTCTCGATCTGCTTTAAAGTTACCATTTAGATTCGTTCATTCCCTTTCACCTCTTTTCATCCTCATGTCCTCCTATGTTAGTGAAAACCAATTAAAGTAACATTTTTCATTCTGATTTTTTATCCTCGTTACTCTTCATTCCAAGTGACCAAACGTTAATTAGAAAGGAAGGAGGATTTTGCTACTTCTTGACCTTATGGAATTGGTTTCCGGTGTATCAGACACTCCTTAATTCACAACTCTCGCCTTCCAGTGACTGGGCGTTGCTCATGCCGCCTCGCATCCAAGCCTAATTATAAACGGGCCAAGCAGATCTCGTCCTCCCCCTTTAAAGCCCAATAACCACTTTGCGGGCACTAGCATGTAACTTGCTAAACACATCCATGGCTGTCGTCTTGATACTAGTCGGTAAAATATCAAGCGCAAGACTCATATTACCGAATACTATGCTGTTAGTGCTATTGTGTGATGTATGATGTATTTGTGAGTGGCAAAACAATCCTAAGCGCCAAAGAAAGGAGCACGAAAAAAGAAGGATAAAGTTGGACATTATTACCATATTACTAAATTTGGAAGCCTTTAATTTTACGGGTACTTTGATTGAATCCATTAACATCCTATTTAACAATGCTTCCAAATTTTACTATTTTCTGCTTTCATTTTTTCGCATGTCTATAGTTAAAGAGTTTAGAGGGCTTAATTATACCTTGGATATTTTGCAATCTTTTCATGATGGAGGACAATTTAGTGATTAGTATTACTTTTTTTTTTTCATACCATCCTAGTGTAGTGTGAGGTTCAAAATATAATCCAATTATCCTTTACAATAAAAAATGAGTTTTTGCAATTAATATAAGTAGAAGTTTCTTCTTTTTTTAAGGACAAATTAAGAAGATAAGATCTATAAAAGGAAGACAAATTAGCCTGTTATTAATATGTAGTAGATACATGTGATAATTTATTGAAGATGGAAACTTAGAGGAGATTGTATAGATAAGGACTATAAAAGGAAGGTTGGAGAACATATCATTAACCTATCCCGAGCAACGTGTTTTATGAGGAATTAATTAAGCAATTATATGGTAGCAAGGTATTTAATTAAACTAGACTTGATCATGAGCGGCCAGCTAAGAATCGACCCAAGCCGCAAGCGCTTGAAAGAACTTTTTGGTGAGCCTGGACAAGGGCTTACAGCTATAAAGATCAGCTCAGCCCCATTATCCCGACCCAAGCTCGCCTAGTGCACATAATTCCTCTATATTTTCCTTGACGGGCTAGCCGAGATGATTTTCTTGGTCTGATCAGAGGGCCCAACTCGGCTTGGCTGATCTGCCTATAAATTACTTTTGGTGTTAATGAACATCAAACTTGGAAGGCCAGCTAACCTCGATCATTGTATTCTGAACAACGCATGTGTTGATTTCGTGGCTCAATTTCTTGTCGGATTGAAGATTACATCAGAGCTCTTATTGTGTTTGGACAAGTTGAAGCATTGGAACATGGGACGAAGGGCTTGCGACAAAGGTTTGGGCGCTTAGCCAATTGACCACTTATTGTGATCTTCTCAAGGTGAGCCACAAATGGTTACTCATGAAAAAAAAAATAGTGTTGTTACGTATTGCGAACCCTCTTAGACACATACCAATCGCACCTTTGAATTTGAATTAACCATTTTTAAAAAAGCAATTCAATTTATTTAGAAGCCATCACTAATTAATTATGGATCGATTAGACATTCAAGTAAAATGTGAGACTACTTTTACTTGTGCAAACAAAAGATTCATAATTTGATTATGGTAGATTGATGTGGGAGCATCCAACGTAGCTCCATCGACCAACTCAGAACCATCGATGCTTATCCAAGCCAATAAAGAAATTGGGCATTATGTGCTTCGATGGATCATTTTGAATGAATAATGTTAATTACTTATCGGTACTTTGTGGTATATCAATAACTATCAATGGGAGGCCATTTTAGATGTCTTGTATGACTAATTGATGAGTTTCAGGAGGATTATTTTCTGGTCAAGGGAGGAGTACAAATTTCGGGAAGGCTAAAGGTTCATGAATGCGGAAAGCTGAAAATTAAAGGCATTTAGTTCCCATCTTAATAAAGGCTTTTCTTAAGTTACTAGGTGTCTTTACTTTTATGTAGCTCAAGAGTCGAAAGGTCCGTGTTAATAAAGGCTTTTCTTAAGTTACTAGGTGTCTTTATTTTTATGTAGCTCAAGAGTCGAAGGTTTAAGTTTTTAGGTCTTTAAAGTCTGTTTTTAATATTTCCTAAGGCTAAAATCCTTCTATAAATAAAGGAAAACTATCCAATGTATGGGAGATACGAATATTTTATGAATGAAAATGATGAGATTTCCTCTACTTGAGTGAACTCCTTTGGAGAGTGGATAACTCCTTTCAGTTTCTTTATCCTTGGAGCGTAGATCATTCCTTGGTGGTGAGCCAAGAAGCCCTTATCCTCGGTTGGTGGAATCTTTAGGCCTTGGTGGTGAGCTTCTCCTATCCCGAAGCCCTTTATCCTCGGCCGGTGGAAGCTTTAGGCCTTGGTAGTGAGCTTCATAGATCTCGATCCTCATCCTTGGTTGGTGGCGCGGCCTCTATACCTTGGAAGGAGATCGCTCTATTTTTTTCTTATTCCTTTTTGTTTCTTCACCGTATACACTACTCTATACACTTAACCACAAAAATCCCCTCTAAAAAAATCTCCGTGCCTGAATCACTCACCCCATCACGCATCATAGATTAATCTAACAATATTCAATACTTTTTTCTCTTAATAATTTCAATTTTAATCCTAAACAAACCAACATAAAAGGGGTGATTACGCGGGTGCTCTAGCAAGAATGTAACATCCAATAATTAAATAAATAAATAAATTCTTAAAATGCAAAGTACCTAGATGTGCTAAGCAAGCAATGCAAAGCTTCACTATATGATGCAAACAAGCAATTATATGATGCATGATGATAGATGAATTATGATTATGATGCAAAATTAAGTAGTATGTAATCTAAACTAATTTTTTTTTGGCGTTTTTGCATTAACTTAGCAAACGTGCAAATTCATCACTAGAATTCTAGATGGACTAAACCATGAGCATGCATACATTAAATTACCGAATGACATGCATAAATCAAATTAGTACATGACATGTGTAAACAATATTAAACTATATTCAATGTATCTAAACATGAATTGTTGCGACCTAACCTCAGGTGCATCACTTAGAGTTTGACTAATGGATTACTAATGCCTTATTTAATAACCATCCAAATAGGGCCAAACTCTGATTTTTTGTTTCCGGGATCAGTTTGGGAACAGAATTGTGTTTGGTAAAATTTTTGTTCCTGAGAACAGATTGGGAGTAGAATCAAGAATTAAAAAAACAATGCAATTCTTGTTCTAGAATCAGAAAACAAAAAAATCAAAACCAACGATTTTCTTCTCTTTTCTTCTTCTTCAATTGCATGGTTGCTATTCGCCACTGTCCGCCACCGTACGTTGCCGTCACTGCCGATCACCGCCGTCCGCCACTGCCGTCACCGCAGGTCGCCGTCATCCGCCACTGCTGTCACCGTAGGTCACCGCCGTCCGCCACCGCTGGTTGCCGGTCACCGCGACCAATCCAGCGAGCTTGCTAGCGGCTTGCCACGCCAGGGCGAGGTCCGGCGAGCTCGTCGGAGGCAAGCCCAGCCACTGGCAAGGCTTGGCCTCACCAAATCTGGTGAGGTCGAGCCTCACGACGCCCAGCCCATTGGTGGCCAGGCGGGCCTCACCCAACCTCGGCAACGCTCGCCTAGCCCTGCCAGTGGCTAGGTAGGCCCAGCCTTGGTAGGGCTGGGCAAGCCTCGCCCAACTACCGGTGAGGCTCAGTTGATGAGGGTCGGCAACGCTCCGGTGAGGTCGCCGGCCCTCATCTGGCCGGCCGCCGGTGACCGGCCTGAAGAAGAAGAAGAAGAATAGGAGAAAAAGGAAAAAAAGAAAAGAAAGAAGAGGAAAAAAGGAAACAAAGAAAAGGAAAAAAAAAAAAAGAAAAAAAGAAAAAAAAAAAAAAATATTTAGAAATTAAAAGAAATTAATTTGGAACAAAATCAATGAGCATGGTATCAAATGCAATTTTATTCCAAAATCAGAAATTTTAGACAGTTACCAAATAGCTTAAAATGTTTATAATCTATTCTTGGGAACAGAGTAAAAAAAAATTATTTCTGATTAGAATCTACTTCCGGGAACAGAATTGTTACCAAACGTGCCCTAAGTCTAAAGTTAGCTCGGGCTCTTCCAATCACCTACCAATTTGCAACTTAAGTTTAAGTTTTTAGCATGCAAATGAATTTTATCTAGGAGTCGCCACTAATCAATTTATAGTAGGTCGATTAGACACTTAAGTAAAATAACGGGAAATTTTTTTTACTCTTATGAACCAAAGAATTTGGATACGGAGACTTTATTACACTAGATTTCTCTAATGCTCTTTCGATACCGCTCTTTTTACGAAAAAATATTTGCTAAGCAGCTTGAATTCATTTTATTACTCCCTAACATGTGAGGTGACCATGTGGGTGCGTAATCCACCAATTTAACACCAAATAGAATAATGAATAAATTACAAAACTTATCTCGTAGTAATGAAAGCATCTGCAATATTAGCTCAGAATTTACATCAACAGATATGATTTCTAAGTAACACGCAGTCACTCAATTTTTTTTAGGATTTTCTCTTATTTAATGAAACCTAATTTACGTGCAATGCAATGCAATGATGTACAAAAATATGTTTATGTAAACTATTTCATGCGACCTAACATGTAAACTATTCGTCACGCGACATCTATTAAGTGACCTCATCTAATGGCGGGAAAAGATTTATGCAACTATCCTAATATGTCACACATTTAAATGATCACAATTATGCAATGACTAGATGACGTGCAAGGAATGACCTAAATCTAGGTGACACATGCATAATTTTTTTTTTTATGGTTTCTTTTTCTTTTTTATAAAATAAGAAATTAAAATTGCCTAATAATTGAATGTTAATTTAAACTAATGCAAATAAAATCCAACATCCTAAATTAATGTTTTTGGTATTTTTTTTCGAAAATTCGAAATAATAAATTTCTTAATCTAAACATGCAAACTATCCTAAGACAGACAGTATTCTAACATGAATATATATTATTTTTTGGGTTTTCTTTTACGGAAGCAAAATCAATTCAAGCAAAGGCATAAAAAGATAAACAACACGGTGGAAAATTAGGCAAGATATGATCGATATCCATCTGATAAATTGATGAAACGTATCTCACGGATGAGATCGAATTAGTCAATTTTTAACAAAATCACGAATCATATCTCAGGTGTGAGATCAAATTGGCGATTTTTCCATGCGATTGTGAGTCATATTTCGGGCATAAAATCAAACTGTTAATCTTATGTACGCTATGAAATTAGGGAATAGTCCCTAAGTTAAAAGGCTTTTGAGAAACTTTAGATAAGATATATCATTCAAAGATTTAAATTTGATCATAATATCAACAAATTAAATAAGGAAATAACCAAATTAAATACGCATAATATATTTACCTATTTCGTGGATATTGTTCTCGAATTTGGACTCGTTGAATGGTGCACCACAATGGCTTATAGTGACGCTCAACAATGGCTCGTGGCGTTTAACTAGGATCGATGTGGTCGACTCACGATTCATGATCAATTCAAGAAGAGTGTAGCTTGGTGGTGGCAGTGGTTGCAAGCCAATGGAACTACAAAACAAAAACTTTGTGGGGGATCACTCGGTTCAAGGACGAGCTCGATTGGAACTTAGGCTTGGCGTTAATGTTGATTGGGTGGCTTGTGTTGAGATAGGAGGTCGTCGAGGTGGTATGGCAGGACAGCAGCTTGATCGTTGTCGTGGACAATAATAGGGATGTTGTCACAACCCCAACTCTATCTCAAAGGTCACAAGCGACAATGGTTATTTTTACGACGTCCCAAGCTCGTCATCGTCCCGATTCCCTTTTATCTTGTTATCATGCACATGTGGAAACGTCAATAAATAACTCCTTAGACAAATAATAGCTAGAAGACTGGGACATACATCACATAGAACACACTGATTTATATTATAACTACTTTTACAAGCCCTTTTTTTTTTTTTTATGGGCCCTCTCTTCTTCTAGCATCACACTATAGGTTTTCCACACATGCCAAGGGAATTTCTGTCACGCCCTAAACCTCGAGCGCGTGCTCATCCTTTTTTGGTCGATAATATTTTGCAACTTCCCAGGACGAGTCGCCCAACCCTTTTAATTTTATTGCACATGCGGAAGCGGAAATAAATCCCCTGATAGTAATCATCTCGGGATAGAAAAGTAGGACAACAATTTCACAAACCAACATGCATTTATATTAACATAGAGTCATATACAAGGTCTATGACCAAAAGACTACACATACTAGCTTTAAAAAAGAAATGGTCCTAATTGACCTACACTTCAGATCACTTCCTCTCAGCTCCAAGTCCTCCACTCGACAACCTTGAAATTTTTAACCCACGACCGGGTGAAATATAAATCTCAGCGAGTTCACGCTCTAAACCCCGATTATGAGGGAAATACGCCAAGGGGCCACAATCACGAATTTAGCATAAAGGACTTATCTCACCTCAGTTCCACCTTGCGGGTTAGCACAATTTATACACCTTATGCATAAAATTGATGCACACAACAATTGAAACGCATTACTCGACTCAATAAATCACAGGGGTCCAGATTATAGCGCCAGATCGTTATGACATGTCCCACACCATATCACCCAATTTTATCCCATAATCCGGCAGATCTATTCCACTCAACATGTGTTCCAATCGATAATTTCTCCACTCTAGGCTACGGCCTCAAAGACGACTTTCCTGAAGGAGTATAGGTCTAGTCTCTACTACGACCCAAATCCCAATAAATGGGTATCCCATAAAGGGTAATGTCCATTTGACATTATTTGGGGACATGTTCTCTTAACCAACACACGACCAATCAATCTTGGCTCAGGATACTATGCATTGCAGTCAAATGTCTCAATATTAAAATAGTGATCCTAGCATATTTTCTTCGTATTAAAAACACTCGATGAAAATAGCCATGTGTAGGTACACGATCAGATTGGACCTGAAAATTTATAACCTTCTTTTTCAAATCTCATCAGTTTACATAGTATATAAAACCATTTTCAGTGTTTAAAACCCGACATCCGAGATTTTTTGGATAAATGTCAAAATTCACAAATTTTGGAATAATTGACCCTATTTCTAATCAGCACTCAAATTTTACAATTTAATACTCGATTGGAGAAATTAACCACACCATTGCAATCAGCACGAAATTCCGAACACCGGCTATCTTGGCCTAATTTCTGAAAAATATTTAATAATTAAATAATTACTGAAATTATTTAAATAAATACAATAAATACTAAAAATGCTAACTTAGGCTAAATACTTCTAATCTAACCACCTATTGAGCTAGATAAATTATTCTAAATATTCTAGCTATATAACAACATACTAACCTAATTAACTATAATTTCTAATCACCTAATTAAATAATCTAACTAAGCTAATTTAACTAACTAAACTAATAATTAAACTAATTACACTTAAATAAATCTAAACACCCCTTAAACGTCATTAGCCTACTAAGAAGAGTTGAATGCATAAATTCATCGGTTTATCGCGGAAACCGGTTCACCGTGACGACGGCACGATGGCGGCCGAAATCAGAATTTTCGGCAGCATCGGCAGACACTCGGATCGGGCCCAAAGGCCTTGCCAGCCCACAACAAAATGCAGGGCTCGATACTAGGCTTGAGTTGCAAAGTGGGCTGCTGGGCTCACTCGGGCTAAGATGGGCTTGCTGCAACAGGGCTTGTCTTCGGATGGGCTTCAAAGGCTGAAGAGAAGATGGGTTGTGGGCTAAACTGTTGAAAATTTCGGGGGTTTCAAATGGGTTAACTTCAATTCTGGTTTGTAGGGGAGTTGGGCTGTTGATGCTGGCTGAACTGGCGTGGCTTGGAATTGCTGGATGAAGGGCCACTGAATTGATTCCATGGGCTATTGGCCTCGGTGAACTTGGTTGACGCGGCAAGGGGCGAAGCCACTCGAAGACGGGTGAGGCTGCAGCGAACTGGTGAAGAAACGTGGCAAAGAAGCAGGCTGGTGGCTTTGGTTGATTCTGGGGAGAAGTTGACAAGTGGGATGATGATGCGGGAGTATCCACCGTAGCTCGATCGACCAACTCAGAACCATCGATGTTTATCCAAGCCAATAAAGAAATTGAGCATTATGTGCTTCAATGGATCATTTTGAATGAATATTATTAATTACTTATCGGTACTTTGTGATATATTGATAACTATCAATGGGAGGCTATTTTAGATGTCTTGTATGACCAATTGATGAAGTTTCAAGAGGATTATTTTTTGGTCAAGGGAGGAGTACGAATTTCGGGAAGCCCAAAGGTTCAAGAATGCGGTTCAAGAATATGGAAAGCCAAAGGTTCAAGAATACGATTCAAGAATACGGCGGAAAGCGGAAGATTAAAGGCATTTAGTTCCCGTGTTAATAAAGGTTTTTCTTAAGTTACTAAGGTGTCTTTATTTTTATGTAGCTCAAGAGTCAAAGGTTTAAGTTCCTAGGTCTTTAAAGTCTGTTTTTAACATTTCCTCTGCTTAAGTGAATTCCTTCGAAGAGTGGATAACTCCTTTCGGTTTCTTTATCCTTGGAGCGTAGATCACTCCTTGGTGGTGAGCCAAGAAGCCCTTTATCCTTGGCTGGTGGAATCTTTAGGCCTTGGTGGTGAGCTTCTCCTATCCCAAAGTCCTTTGTCCTTGGCTGGTGGAAGCTTTAGGCTGTTATACCTGAGGAGGAGATTGTTCTATCTTTTCTTATTCCATTTCATTTCTTCCTCGTATAAAGTCTCCATACATTTAACCACAATAATCCCCTCTGAAAAATTTCCGTTCTAGAATCACTCACCCCATCACGCATCAAAATATTGGTATCGGAGCTCAAGGTTCAACTCATTTAAGTGATTCCTTTCTTTCTTTTGTTACAAATTTCTTATGGATGATCAAGTTCCAAGAGGCTTGACTTTGTAGCAAGCGCACAACGAAAGGCGAAATCGTGCAATCCAAAATCTTCAACAACAAATGGAGCGAGTCCTCAATCTTCTAGAGAATTCGGCGAGACAAGGACAACCAACAAGGCGTTCCAATGAACGGCATCGGCGTGATGATTTTGAATCTCATCAAAATTCTGATGGCGATTTCGAGTCCACTGGAGACAACCGAACGATTCTGCACTCTAGTGATTCTGAATCTCCAATTCGAAGATGAAGATGAAGAGGGAGGCATAAGGAGGATGAGAGAGACATTAAAGTGGAGGTCCCTGAGTTTGACGGTAATCTCAATCCCGACGACTTTGTGGATTGGCTACACACAACCAAACAAATTTTTGACTTCAAGTCCTATTCAGATGAGAAGAAATGTAAGGTTGCTATCCTAAAACTAGGGGTGTCAATGGTTCGGTTCGGTTTGGTTTTTTTAAAAAACCGAACCGAACCGAACCGTTAAAAAAACTTCCGAATAAGACCCGAACCTAATACGAACCAAACCGAAATTTCGGTTCGGTTCGGTTCGGTTTTTAGATTTTGGGTTTTGGTTTTTTTGGGGTCGAACTTATCAGAATTGAAGACGGTGAGCCCTTCCTCCAGCTTCGCGCCGTTCTCCTTCACCGGCGTTCCCTGCGATCGTGCCGCCTTCGCCGTGGCCATCCTCGATGGAATCGCAGCGCGAGCGTTGGGCTCCCGTTGATTGATGTCTGGTTCCTCTCTTTCGTTTCACTTCTTTGGGCTAACCAGTCTCAAGAAACTTCACAGCAAGCACGCACAGACATGTCACATCTTCCACATTCAATTCCATTGCCCCCAAAAACCTCCCCTGCCTCAAATCGAATGGTCCGAATTCTGATCAACTGAAGTAACAACAACAACAGGGGTCCATGACTCGAAGATCAAGAACCCAGGCAGGTCTAAAGCAAAGTAATGATTTGAGCAGCAGGTGGCGAGAGAGAGAGAGAGAGAGAGTTGGTGGGGGAAGAAGAGAGAGGGTCGAAGAAGGAAGCCTGCCTCTTCGAGCAGTGAAAGCTAAGAATCGGAGCTGGCCTGAAGCCTCGCGGGAGAGAGAGAGCCAGAGGAGACGGGATTTGCGAGAGAATTTTAATTTTATCGGTTTGTAGTTCGGTTCGGTTCGGTTAACCGATAAAAACCGAACTAATAAAAAAATGTCGGTTTTTAATGAGAACCGAACCGAAAACCGAACCAACCGAAAAAACCGAATTTTTCGGTTCGGTTCGGTTCGGTTCCTGACACCCCTACCTAAAACTGACCAAATATGTTTCTCTATGGTGGGAGAATCTAAAGCATCAAAAAGCAAGGGACGGAAAAGGCTGAATCAAGTCTTGGGAAAAACTTAAGAAGTTGATGAAGAAGCGGTTCTTGCCCGACAACTATAAGAAAGATCTCTTCCTCAAACTGAATTCCCTAAGACAACAAGGGATGAGTGCTTTTGGCCTTGGTGGTGAGCTTCGTAGATCTCGATCCTCTTCTTCGGTTGGTGGCGTGGCCTTTATACCTTGGGAGGAGATCGTTCTATCTTTTTCTTATATCATTTTATCTTTTCTTATTCCTTTTCGTTTCTTCCTCATATACACTACTCCATACACTTAACCACAAAAATCCCCTCTCAAAAATTTCCGTTCTAGAATCACTCACTCCATCACGCATCAGATGTCTCGAAGAAGCTGAGCACAGAGATGGAAGTGGGATGCGTGAGCAAAACCGGCAATTGCAGTCTTCGTTGGGGGAAGTTGATCGAGCAAGGTGGAGGTTCGGACGTGTGGCAGCTACAGCTGAGGGAATCAGTGATTGTTTTTGCAAGGGAAAGAGGAGTTGCTTCGGTGGTTTTGACCTTGGTGGAGAGGTTGGTGTGAGCGTTGTGAGGCAGTGACCGATTGGAGGAGACACGAGCTGGCGTGGCTGTAGGTGTGAGAGAAATGAACGTAGAGAGAGAAATTTGAGGGGATGAAGCTGTGGGAAAAAGAAATGAAAACGGGGGTAGCTGGATGAGTCTGACGCTAAGAAAAAGAGAGGGGCAGCGATCAAGCAGGGGAAGCTGAAAGAGAGAGAGGCAAAAAGTCCAACATTTAGCTAAATCCATAAATGCTTGGTCCCCCCTTAGTCTTCATATATATCCAAATGTCCCCCCCCCCCATATTACTTTCTTGAGACCAATTTCCCATAAACAATTTTTGGTGCCAAAATTTGCTGTCCAAGCTTAAATCCGAATTTCACACTTTGGCACTCATCTTTGGCTTCAATTTCATCCTCAATTTCTCCAATTCGAAGTCCAATTCGTTGAAAAAAGTCAGCAAAATTACTATAAGTTCCCAACAACACATAACCTGGCTTGGAACTCCAAATTTTCTTCAAATAAGCCCATTCGAATTTTTGTTTGTTTTCCAAAATGTCTGAATTGATTTTTCCGTAAAAATCTCGGAATCTCTGAAAATTCTTGGGAGGATGAGTCAACATTCCTAAAATAGTATGTGACACGACAGAACTTTCAATTTCTGAAATCGGGTTCCAATTCGCGATTAATTTCAATCCAACACAATTTAGCGTGACTTAGTCTATTGGGTAGCTTTTAGGAATTTTTGATGCAATTGACGCATGATCGATTTATCTCGAGTCACAATGTACATCTTCGACTTATTGGCGATTCTCGGTTGTCATGAAAATCTCGAGGTTTCAAATACGGACACCGGGTACAGAAATGACAGAAAAATCGGTATATGCCGTTCGACGAGAATTTTGCAATTAGGTGGAATCACCCCCGCACTAATCACATATCTCCATTGAATCGACCTATCTCCGGTCTCTGAGCTATTTTTTACGGTGCCGTAATGACCCTTGCAGACCAACATGGTTAAGCAGTCGATTTCTGATCGAATTCTCAAGTCCATTGCATTTAGATTTCTTAATTGCTTCCCCAGAAAGACCAGTTATCTCATGAGTGATCAACTCAAAGAATAGCACATTGGCGCGTTGATGAAATGCCCGATTTATTTAATCGAAAATGAAATCTGAAAATTCAGATTATCATAGTTTCTATCTCCTCTAGCATGACTGCAGCTCCCAACACTAACTTGAGACTTCCATGCCTAAAAGACTGAATGACAAGGGAGTGAGTTTTGGGGAAACTCAATAAGTAAAATTTCTAATTCTCTACTAGGAAAAGCATTTCATTGTCAAAATCTAGTAAGTATAACACTCGCAAACAGAGTCGATAATAGATCAATAGCAAACTTGTTGATACCCTTAACTACATGCAATGTCCATCAAAACCTGCTTTAATGCACACTTACCTTTGGTTTATCAATAAATATATCAACATATCATGCTTATGCATAATCGGCACTTATGCAAATTCATTTAGCATCATCCTAGCTCGACCAGGCCCTCTCGGCTTGACCGAGGCTTCCAGCTTCTTGTTGGGCTTCCTAGCTCGACTAGAGCATCTCGACTTGACTGAGGCTTCTTCGGGCTAGCTTCTCGAGACTTCTAGGTTCAAAATTCAAGCATCCTAGCTTAACTAGGGCATCCGGGCTTAACCGAGACCTCCCGTTCAATGAACGAGGCATCGCAACCAATGTTGTGTGGCAACGGGCACTTTTACACGCATAAATTCATCATACAAAGCAGTTCTTATATTTTCTCTTAGTCAACACATGCATGGCCTGAAGGCGTGCTCATTCCTTCGTGTGTGTGTTATGAATTCTTATACTTCACTAATACATATGTCGGGAACAATCTTTGATCTATAACTTGAATCAATCACTTAGCGCCGATCCCCGCATTGGATAGGGCTTAGAAGGGCACACCTCAATGTCGATCCAAGGTTAGGTACACCTTGCTTTAGTGACGATCCCAAGTTTGACAAACCTTGGCTCCTACCCAATATGAGTACACATGTATCATGAATGACCCTTGATTTGCGGTTTGATTCAACGCCAAGCACAAAGTCCATGTGTCCATTTGGATTATGGAAATCGACATGCCTTGGTGCCTAACTAAGACCTCGTTAATTTAGGTGAAACCCTGTACCGATCAAGGCATAAAATCGACACACCTCAATGTCGATTTAAGACCTTGCAGCCTCAGGCGATTCCCGCACCAAGCGAGACTTGGATTCGCATCCTATTTATGCCAAAACCAACGCTTCATGGCTAGGGCGACTTGTCTT
Organism: Eucalyptus virginea; assembly: GCA_014182375.1. NCBI lineage: Eukaryota > Viridiplantae > Streptophyta > Magnoliopsida > Myrtales > Myrtaceae > Eucalyptus > Eucalyptus virginea. The sequence goes on along the minus strand of CM024524.1, from coordinate 24,398,166 downwards.
GCAATGAACCTCAGCCTCATTCCGAGTGTGAATAACTCAAGCACACATTCAAGCACAAACATGAGCAGAACCATACAAAAGATCCACCATCCTACCCATAGCTTGACGGGTGAGCACCTAACTAGACTCGAAAATGGAGATTACCGCCCTAGAGGAGACTTAAGGATCTTACTTATCTTAGCAATTTGGTCCTCGAAGAGAAATCTTACCTAATTTGAGGAGAAACAGTTAATTAAACCATTTAATTGAGTTTTCTTAAAATATTGATTTTTGAGCCGAAACTTTGAAGTTTTTGAAATTTGAGTTTGCTAAAGTGAAATTAAAGCGCCTTGACATATTTTTGGACAAAATGTTAACTTTTAACTCGTAGTTGACTTGTGGTCAAAGGGTTGACAAAAAAGTCAATCCAAATGTCAACCATCTAACTTTTTAGGTTTTCCTTGGAAATGTATATAAATCAAATAAAAGTGACATTGTGGCATCCTAGAATTCAACACACTCCTAACTCTCTTGCATGAGGCATTTCTTTGCAGGTGATTTCCGCTCAACTCTTGCTGCAATGGCGAGCTCTTCTCTTCCAAATGGGTAGTCCCTCTCATCTCCACGGTAAGAACTGTCTCCCTCTGTGTTACACCCAATCCTCCCCCTCATGAGATGCGGAATGGTGCTCACGGAAGAAGATCCAATCTCAAAAGCCCGCTCCCTATCTTCAACGCCAAACCCTACTTCTTTCCCCAAACCTAACATCCATCACACCATTCAGTAGGCTATGACCACCGATTCCCCTTAATCCGATCTCACCCTACGAAACCCATTCTCCATCACCGACTGAACATCCACCCACATTAACCCTAAAAACCATCTCATCCTCAAATCGCCCCCTCAACCCATTGATGCCTCTTCCCATTACGAGCTCCCTTCAATCGACTCCCGGTGTAAAGAAATGGAAGGCCAACTAGCGGAAGAACGGTGTCTGGCTGCCCTATGCAAAAGCTTAGGTGAGTTATGGTCTGAAGACGATGTTGTAGATATAAAGAGTGCTATCTCAGAAGAAAAATTGAATGAATGCCGGAGAACTGTTTTTGGAAAACTATACTCTTGACCAAATGTGAACTTCCCAGCCTTTGTAAGCACTATGACACGGGTGTGGAAAGTTGATAACGCTACATGCACTCAGCTCGGACCAGGGTATTTTGCATTTACTTTCCAATCGGAAGAGGAAAAACAGAGGGTGTTGAGCATTGGACCATGGTGTTTCTCTAGTAATTTATTAGTACTACAAGAATGTGATCCTAATACCCCTGAAATTTGCTATGAGTTTACCCACTGTGCATTTTGGGTTCATCTACATGGTCTACGGTTCGAGAGAGTCACTTATGAAGTCATTTGGAACATAGCCTCTAAATTGGGGGAAGTCATGGAGGTGAAACAGGAAGCTAGAGGCAATAGTCATTACAAAATTGGAAAAGCAAAGGTGATGTTGAATCTGGAAAATCCGTTAAAGACGGGAGTCCTTGTGAATCTAGAAAAGAAAAAGCTATGGGTCAAGTTTAAATATGAGAGACTTCCTCACTATTGCTACTCATGTGGCAAAATAGGGCATTACGCTACTGCATGCATAGATATTCCTTGAAGAAACATAATGTGTACCAGAAACCCCCATGCACTCTACATCTGACAACCAGCAGTAGGGTCAGTATTTAAACATTACAGGGGGACCAAACAATGCTGAACAGATGACTCAAAAGGATAACAATCCATCCACACAGTCATTAGAACTACAAATTATGGGAAATAAAAGCCCCCAAAAGAGAGGGAGTTGCTGCATTGATGACGAATCTATGATGGTCTTTTTACAAAGAACAACAAAAGGAAGCAGAAATCCAAATGTTGGAGGCTGAAACAGGGGAGGAAGGGTTAATCAGGCGAAAATCCAAAGGCACTAAGCACAACTCAGCAAAGAGAGGAAAGCGTTTATGCCCTTATGGCGCACAATGTTCGAAAGCACCGGAGATAAATAGCACTCAGCTGATAGAGACACCGATTGAGGTGGCAGAGAAGTCCTAGCCCTAATAAGCCACTGAAAGAGCCATGAAACTATTGACTTGGAATTGTCAGGGGTTGGGCACACCCCTGACAATTTAGGCGTTACGAGTCTTAGTGACTCAAGAAAGGCCCAGCATTTTATTTTTAATGGAGACTAAAAATCGGGAGCAAAAAGTTACTCAGCTAAGGAGGAGGCTCAAATTTCAGAATTGTTATGTAGTAAACCTAGAAGGAATTGCCGGGGGGGGTTGGCTGTCTTTTGGGATGAACAGGTAGAGATATCAATCAACTCATTCTCAAAGAATTATATAAGTGTCCTATGTCAAGTCAAGGAAAACAGAAAGCAAATGCACATCACCTTCATCCACGCCCCTAACATATTTCGAGAAAGAGTTCAACTATGGGAGGAAATTTTCAAAATCAGCATAAGTTACCACTTACCATGGCTTTGTGTGGGGGACTTCAATGAGGTATTGCACCACTGGGAGAAAGTAGGCAGCAAACGAGTGGAAAACTACCGACTCACAGCCTTCTAGGACTTTCTTGGCAAGTGCTCACTAATGGATCTGGAATCCAAAGGCTGCGCCTTCACTTGGACCAACAACCGATCGGGAGATCAATTCGTCAAAGAGAGACTTGACAGGGGTCTTTGCAATTTAGATTGGAGAATTTCTTATCCTAATGCAGAAAGTATCGCCCTACCAGCTATAGGGTCTGATCACAGCCCCATTATTATATCCCTACACACATGGCAAAATAAGAAAAGGAAGACCTTCCAATATGAAGCTTTATGGGCAGAAGATGAGGAAAGTAGGCTGAAGGAGAATCCCAAGGGCTGAATCTAGCTCAAAAGCTGCAGATGGTGGCTAAACAATTGACACAGTGGAGCAGACACGTATTTCATAATCCTAAACAGAAAATTGATGAGTTGAAAAATGTATTAAGAAGGCTGTCCAATGGAAAAGGTGTACATAACGAAGCTGAGACAGCAAAGGGGATCAATCAGGAAATAGAAAAGCTTTGGCGGCAAGAGGAGATGTTTTGGGGGATACGATCACGAATCAATTGGTTAAAGTGGGGTGACAGAAACACAAAGTTTTTCCATGCAACAACTATTCAAAGAAGAAACAGAAACAGGATCACCTTACTCAAAAATGCAAATGATGAATGGGTGCAAGGTGACCAACACTTGAAGGAGATAATAGAAACTTTCTTCAAAAGCTTGTATTTGTCTGTGGGGGCGCTAAACTTCCAACCTGTCATCTAGCAAATTCCAACCTTAATAGATGAAAGAATGAACCAAAGTTTGGTAAAATCCGTCACAATAGAGGAGGTCACAGAGGCAATGCAGCAATTAGGAGCTAACAAGGCTCCAGGACCGGATGGCCTAAATGGGCTATTTTACAAAAAGCATTGGCCAGATCTCAGGCAGGGGATTTTCAGCGAAGTAAAGCAATTATTTGAAACAAGACAGCTAAATCTAGTCGTAAATAGAACCCAAATCACCCTTATTCCCAAAGTCCAAAACCTCGAAAAGCTCGAGCAATTCCGTCCCATTAGCCTATGCAATTTCATATACAAAATCATTTCCAAAGTTATGACCAATCGATTAAAACCATTATTACCAGACCTCATAGCCGAAGAACAAAGTGCCTTTGTGGGGGAAAGACAAATTCAAGACAATATTTTGATTGTTCAGGAGGTGCTACATAAGCTGAGAACACGGGAGAGGAAGAGCAAGTTCCAAGCTATCCTTAAACTTGATATGCAAAAAGCATATGACAAAATCGAATGGGACTTCTTACAAGCTTGCTTGAGGAAGATGGGATTCAGTAAACAATGGGTCACATGGGTGATGTAGTGTGTGTCTACGGTCTCTTTCAGCATAAACTTCAATGGCGAATCCCTATCTTATTTCAAGCCAACCAGAGGACTACGCCAAGGTGACCCAATCTCCCCATATCTATTCATCCTAGTGGCCAATGTACTATCCTCCCTCATGAAACAAGCAACAATAGATGGTACTCTACGTGGAATCAAGCTAAACAGATGCTGTCCTAGCCTGCCCCACCTGTTATTTGCGGATGATTCAATATTTTTTCTCCATGGCACGGTTGTGGAATGTCAGAATTTGGCAGCTATACTTCACCAATACTGTTTTGCCTCAGGACAGGCCATTAATCTCAACAAATTAGGTATCTATTTCAATAAAAATTGCCCTATGGATCTGAGAAGAAATATGGCTGAGATGTTAAGAGTACAGGAAATAGAGAAAACGGGGAAGTATCTTGAAATTCCATCGGATTGGGGAGGATCGAAAAAAGAACTGTTTGCATGGATTATTGCAAGAGTCAACATGAAGTTAGAGAGCTGGAAGGATAATTTGCTGTCAAAATCAGGGAAAGAAGTTTTGATTAAATCAGTAGTGCAGGCCATCCCACAATATGCTATGTCCATTTTCAAACTCCCTGTGTCAATTTGTAAAACCATTGAGAAGAAAATCGCCAACTTTTTTGGTGGAGGAATGGGCACAAAGCTGCTGGAATTCATTGGAAGAAATGGGAGAACTTAAAACTCAAAAAAGGGGAAGGCGGGCTCGGCTTTAAAGATCTCTTAGCCTTCAATAAGGCGATGTTAGGTAAGCAAGCTTGGCGAATTTCTCAGCAGCCATCTTCACTTCTAAGCCAACTAATGAAGGGTCTTTACTACCCGCAAGGTGACTTTTGGAAAGCTGGAAAAGGTAGTAGACCGTCTTGGGGATGGCAAAGCATAGTTTTGGGGAGAGACTCGATCACTCCGCAAGTGATGTGCGCTGTTGGCAATGGACAGTCTATTTTAACAAAGAAGATAAATGGCTAAGAAGTGAACCACATAAAGTGGAGGCATTAATTGAACAACGAGATGGGAAATGGAAAGAAAGTCTGTTACGGACAATGTTTGATGAGCAAAGAGTCAAGGAAATACTGGAAACTCCCATTGGATTACCTTCTACAGCAGATAAGCAGGTTTGGCTGGGTAACAAATCAGGGGACTATTCGGTGAAAAGTGGATATATCCACATCAGAAATCAAACAGCCAACACCCTCCACACAACAGCATCCTCCTCTCATCAAACAAAGCCAGACCTCTGGAAATTTATTTGGCAATCGAATACTCTTCCTCGAGTTAAACAGTTTCTATGGAATGCTTGCCAGAATGCACTTCCTACAGTGAAAAACCTACATGGGAGGAGAATTGTACCTGATCCTATATGCCCAATCTGTAAGAAAGAAGCTGAGACCACTGAACATGCGCTCCTGTTATGTCCTTGGACTATCCAGTTATGGCGAGCCAGTCCCCTGCAAGTAAGGATATCCAGGATTGGATTAACACGACTCGATGAATGGCTACGCTCCCAAAAAGAAGACCCCAACAGAGATCGAGATATTAACTTAATTGCCATGGCTATGTGGTGCATTTGGAAAGATCGAAATAGGTTTGTTTTTTAGCACCATCCCCTCTCTCCGCAGCAAACCCTATCCAAAGCAATCGCACTACATGAGAGCTACACGAGTTGTAATAGTAACCGAGCAGTAGTAAAAGCCAAAACGTCTCAAAAGCCGAGATGGAAACCGCCACCACTAAATACTCTGAGCATAAATATAGACGCCTCATATGTGGGGGAGGGAATTGAACTACTAGACCCGGAGAGAAACCAAACGGCAGCAAACAGAGAGGAGCGAGATATGGCTAGAAACAGCGGTGCGCTCAACTCATATGTTGTTGGGGAAGCGAGCACCCAAATGGATGAGAACCGAGGGGAGTGAGACATAGCTGACAATAGGGGTGTTCTTGACTCCTATGTTGTTGGTGCTCCAGAACCGGAGGAAGACAGAGTAGAGCACCAGAATTGCCAAATGATATCTCTTGAGGAAGGCGGGGCAGGATCTTTGAACGATGCCTCGGAGTGCGCAGCAGAGTTGGAAGAAACATAAGAGGAGAGTCAAAATCCCTTATCCCACGTTCTCGAGGTTACATCTGCACGGGCCAGAAACGCAACCACAGCCCTCTTGGTCGGGACAGCAGGAAACTTACCAAATCTGGAGGAACATGGGGACACGGCGACCAGATTGAACCAAGCAAATCCAGAATTGGAAGAAGAAACAAAGGAGGGTCAAAACCGCGCAACCCATGCTCCTGAGGCCGAAGATGAAGGGATGCCAAATCGGAACGAAAGCAGAGTCCCTTCATCGAGATCATCGAAAACTCACCAAATCTAGAGGAAGAAGAAGCCACGACGCCAAGTTCGAACTCAACAGCACCAGATCTCGAACGAAACAAAGGAGAAACCGAGCACCGGAGCGCCATTGCCTGCATTTATCGAGATCATCGCGGTTGCCTGGTGGACGGATTTGTGAAGACGATCACAGCTGCCTCAGCTGAACAAGCAGAAGCAGTAGCACTGCTGGAAACCCTAGACTTCCTCTCAAACTGCCCTAACAAAGACAAAGCCTTTGAAGTACACTCTGACTCACTAACGCTCGTGCAAGCAGTTGAAGAGGAGACAACACTACCTCTCAAACTGGGAAGTGGCAGGGCTGGTGGACCGGATCCGAGAGAAAAGGAAAAAACTTTCGGGCCTGACTTTGACCCATTGCAGTAGAGATGCCAATAGGCTTGCTGACTGGCTTGCAAGGGCCCAAAGACAGCATTACCTACCTCCAAACTGGGTGAGCTACCCCCAATCGGTTTACTCGATTTACTTAGCGCTGATGCTATTAATGTAATTACTCCGAACTTATCCAAGTAAATGAAGAGAAGAAGCACTTTCGATCAAAAAAAAAAAAAAAGACATCCTAGAATTCCTTGCCAATCTTTAGAGGTGCTCTAATTCATGTCTTGCATTAAAAATTTTGCCAAGCTTTTGGTGAATAATTATTTAATAGGAAAAAATTCTATTTTTGGCCATGTGGGATTATGGATTGGAATTTATTAAGATAGGTCACAAAGTTTTGTGAATTATAAATTCCAATTAGGTGTTCATATAATTAAGGATTAGGTGAATTAATAGGATGAGAATGGGCTGGACAATTGAAAGCCCAAATTAGCCCATTGCCTCACCCCATCTTCGACTGGCCCCAAAGCCCAAGGAAAGGAAGAGCTGCCATCGGCCCATGGCTGGCCCAAGCCCAGCCGAAAGATGGAGGCCCATCTTGCATGAAGAAGGCCATTTGTCCCTCCTAGCTGCCAAGTGTTCCCCACGCACATCCAATGATTGCTCATCATTGAGGGGAAGAAAAATTAAGGGAAATGATGGCCGGCTTAAGCAAGAAAGAGAGGGAGAGAGAGGGGTTCGTTTGAAGAGAGAGAGAGAGAGAGAAATCGAGAGAGAAAGGGAGAGTGAGCGTGTGGAAGAAGAAGGAAGCCGATCGTCCGTTGTCCGTCGCCACCGTGTCCAGTCGCCGTGTGTTTGCTGTTTGCTCGGTTTAGAGGCAAGTTGAGATCCTTAATTTGCTCTTGCATGTTGTGCCTAGTATGTGTGCTTGAATGGTGATAGATTTTTGGATGTTTAGGGTGTTAAAAGTTGAAGTTTTAAGAGGGATGGTTGAGACTAGTAAACTGTTCTTGAGAAAACAGTTTGACCTTGGATGTTCTATTGGCTTGCATGTGTTGTTTGAGTTGGATTTTGGCCACGACTTCTAAATGAAAGTTGTTAAGGACTTCTTGAAATATAACATACTCAAATTTGGGACAAAACAAACAAGTATAAGTAGATGAAATCTTTATTTTTCGGAGAGACTGAATCTGGAGATTTCGGTAACTACCTTTGATGAATGCATGGACTGTAAGGCTATTTTTTTTGTTGAAATTTCACTTCGATTTCGTAACGAAAGATGTAAAGGACATCCTGAGGTTTAACATATCAAAACTTTAGACAAAACTAACAAGAATAGATAGGTGAAATCGTGGTTTTTTCGGAAGTAGCTAGATTTGGAAACTTTGGTATTGAAACAGAAGCTTTAACCGTCTATATTAAATCACCTAGAACGAATTTGACTTTGATTGCTTCATGAAAAACCTACCTTAGGATCTTGACTACAACATGGCCTTCTTCATAAATTTTGAAGGCCATTTGGGTATTTAATCAAAAATGCTTTTAAAACCATGTAACTTGGTATATTCGGATTCGATCAGTTTCAATGCATGGGTCATATCATTTTGTATGAAGTTCTTTCGGCAAAGTTTTCTTCATGAAGTATCTGTCTTTATGTCTTCCCTGCAACATATTCAAATTTCATATGCCTATTTAACTGAAAATGTTTTGAAAACTGTGCAAGTTAAGTGGTTATGATAATGGTGCCGTGATGTTCAGTCTATACCGCTTGATATGACGGTCTTTTGGTGTAGTGTCCTTCATGAAATATCTGCCTTTATGTCTTGACTATCACATGTTCGAATTTCATAATTTTTAAAGGTCATTTGGGTATTTAATGGAAATATTTTATAAAACTGTGCAAGCTGGATTGTGCGAATTTTAAAGGCTGTAATTTATGACCATTCTGTTTTGCATGAGCCCCATGAATTATATTGATTGAGGTGATTGAATCTTGCTGAGCATGTGATGATATTTGGCATTGCATATAGAATCAAATCTTGAATTTGACTTTGTTGCCATTACATCATATGCCATGTTGATTGTGAGACATAAATTGGTGAATATGAATTATAATGAATGAGGAGACTGTTGGAGGTGAGCCGATAATGCCCTGGAAGTGTCAGGATGCCTGGATGTCCTCGAAAGTTTCAAGATGCCCGGAATGGTTGGGTGCCGGAAGCCTCGGAGGTTTGTGCTCGGGGAATGCCTCGTGATGCCCGGAATGTGGGGGTGCCGGATGCTCGGTGGTGTGTGTCGGAGGTTTCTCACGATGCCAGATTGGGGTGTGAGTGATAGAATGTGGAATGCAATTACTGATCCCGGGAAAAGAAAAATGCGGTGATCAAATTGAAAGATAAAAAGTGGAAAAATTGAATCATGCATGGTATAGTGACATGTATGCATGGCTATATGATATGATGGGTATGAGTGCATGGTTGTATGCGCACCTATGGTATGATGGCATATGTATGAATGCTTGGTGATGAGTGCATGAGGATGTATGCACATATGGTGTGATGACATATGCATGGCTGCAAGGTAAGTTTTGTTTGAATGCATGAAAGATATGTACTCTGCTATGATGTTATTGTATTGTGTGATGCAATGAGTAGTTAATGGATCTTTTACCTGCTGAGTGGCTGTACTCACCCCTTCGGAGAGCAACATTTCAGATTAGGAAGATGCCGCTCTCTCCAGTCACGCGGGGTACCTTTTACGGCCTCCCATCTGACGTGGAGGTAGAGTGTTCGGAGATTGATTGCGTTACCATCCTTGGTCTGATGTTTGTGCGAGTTCACGTGCTGGTCATGTACAATGTGGGCCTGGCCGGGGGTCTAGTCATCCAGGAGTTTTTGTCGGTCCATGTCTGCCGAGATGGAGTGATTCAGGGGATGTTGCTGCCGCCACCGCCCGATGCGCCAGGATGGGTGTGATGGCCACGTGAGGAGTAGAGAGCTGACATTTCTTTTTTAGAGTAGCCGATACTTATAGATGGAGGATGACACGTGATCGATATAGGGGTTGAGATATCTTTTGGATTGTTGCCAAGTGTAGTTAAAAGTCTTGGCTTTTCTTTTTGGTTGTACCAACCCGAGAAATCCATCATGAAAATATATAAATAAAAGGCCTAATCTTGGTTTTATATTTTCAACGAGTCGACTAAAAACTAGGTGTCAGTAGAAGTATTATTCATGAATAAAAGTAAAAGGCCTTTAAGCTATTTTTGGATTAAATCCAAGCCGCTTTAGGACATATACATCATGCATCTCATACATGCATAGTATATTTGCATGTTTGTTCATCTTGGAAGTACCAAATGATCCCAAAAGATGACGTCAAGAAGAGAAACCTCCAAAGTTCGATTACCTTCCCTAGAACTTAGGAAAGGTTTGGTCAATTCTTCATGTTGTAATTCCCCGGAGAGTGGAGGAAAAACTCAAAAAGCAATGTAAAAAATACAAAATGGTAATGCTTAAGATGACGAACGGCAATCCTATCTTAGGGCATAGGATTCATTCACGGTGAATACATAGATTGAAATAATAAGGCCATTTCTTTCTCAATTCCAAACACTAATAATATCCCTTGCAAGCCACTTTGAGCTAAATAGAGAATATTTTAAATAACTCTATCAAGAACGATTCCCACATTAGGGTGAACTAAAGAGTTTTGGTTGAATTCTATGGACCAAAAGATTAAGAAATTTTTTTATCATATTTACTTGCATCAATCTTATTGTGATAGTTCTAGGTGAATTCTTATGGAAGCTCAAAGTATCTCAAAGTGACGAAGAGTATTCAGTGATGTGTGATGGGGTGAGTGATTCCAGAACGGAAAATTTTTTCTTTTAGGATTTTTCAAGTTAAGTGTATGGGGTAGTGTATACGGGAAAGAAATGAAGGGAAATAAGAAAGATAGAATGATCTCCTTCCAAGGTATAAATGCCACGCCACTAATCGAGGATGAGGATCGAGATCTACGAAGTTCACCACCAAGGATAAAGGACTTCGGGATAGGAGAAGCTCACCACCATTCCCTAAAGATTTCACCAGCCAAGGATAAAGGGCTTCTTGGCTCACCACCAAGGAGTGATCTACGCTCCAGGGATAAAGAGACCGAATGGAGTTATCCACTCTCCGAAGGAGTTCACTCAAGCAGATGAAATTCATAAAATCTCACCATTTTCATACATTGAATAGTTTTCCCCCGTTTATAGGAGGATTTTAGACATAGAAAATATAAAAAAACAGACTTTAATGACTTAGATACTTAAGAAATGTATTTATTAATACAGGAACTTGCATTCTTGATCCTTTGGCATTCCGCATTCTTGAACCTTTAGCCTCCCGTATTCTTGAACCGCATTCTTGCACCTTTGGCCTTCCAAAATTTGTGCTCCTCCCTTGACCAAAGAATAATCCTCTTGAAACTTCATCAATTGGTCATGCAAGATGTCTAAAATGGCCTCCCATTTATAGTGATATACCATAAAATACCAATAAGTAATTAACATTGTTCATTCAAAATGATCCATCGAAGCACATAATGCCTAATTTCTTTCTTGGCTTGGATAAGTATCAATGGTTCTGAGTTGGTCAATGGAGCTACGTTGGATGCTCCCGCATGATCCTCCCCGGGTTGTTCGAGATTTGTCCTCACATCTAGAAAGTTTTCATCCTCAAAGTAAGGAGAAAGGTCTCCCACGTTGAATGTTGCCGAAACTCCAAATTCTCCAAGAAGGTCAATCTTGTAAGAATTGTCACCAATTCTAGCCATGAGCTTGTTCTTTCGTTGAAATGGAAATCTCTCCTTCCATATTGAGTCTTGTTGCGATGTTGATGAGCTTTCTTCTTGTAAGATTCCTTGGCTTTTTAAATCTTGGATCGAATCTACTCATGGAGCTTCTTCATTGATTCAGCTCTCTTCTTGGCATCAAAGCTTACTTGAGAGTTAGATGGAATTGGAATCAAATCAATGGGTGTGATAGGATTAATTCCATACACAGCTTCAAATGGCAATCAACTAGTAGTATAACTTGGTGATCGATTGTAAGCAAATTCAGCATGCACAAGCTTTAAATCTCAATCTTTTAAAGATTTACTCACCATACCACGAATAAGAGTCTTGTACCAAGCATTCTCCATAGTGCCTTCCAAAAGTAGCTTAAGAACTTGGAATCACGATCTAACACAATGGTCTTTGGTACTCCATCAATGCGAATAATCTCTTTGAAATATAATTCAGCAATATGAGTTGCATGATTGGTGTAGGGACATGGCACGAAATGAGCCATTTTAGAGAACCGATCAACAAGCATCATGATAGCATTTTTTCCTCTTTGAGTTCTTGGTAGAGCGACAATGAAATCCATGCTAACATCTTCCCAGGGCTGCAATGGTACAGGAAGTGGAGTATACAAATCTTGATGGAAATGGCTTTTTGATCTTTGACAAGTTGCACACCTTGAGATGATAGCATGCACATCTCCACTCATCTTTGGCCAATAGAAATGCTCTTGAAGAACCTCAAGAGTTTTGTTCATACCAAAATGACCAGCCAACCCCCTACCATGTGCCTCTCGAATCAATAATTCACGAAAAGAACTCTTCGGCACACATAATTGATTTCCTTTAAAAAGAAACCCATCTTGCAAAGAATATGTACCTTGAACTCCCCCACTTGCAATTGTTGATGATGGATGAGAACTCCACAACTTCAGAATAAAGTTCTTTCATTGATTGAAATCCAAGAATCCTAGAGTCTAGAATAGCAAGTATAGAATATCTTCTTGATAAAGCATCTGCTACAACATTAGTGTGCCCGGGTTTATATTTTGAGATAAAAGAAAATGATTGAAGAAATTCTACCCATTTTGCATGTCTAGAATTAAGCTTGCGTTGTCTACTTAAGCGCCTCATGATCTGAATGACGGACAAATTGAATGGCATAACCAACCACTCTCGACCCTGAATTGGGAATTCTAGTTGACCCACAAAATGAATCTTATGGCAACTCCCGACTTATCTCTAGGTTGTCTTAAGCAACTCATAGATAATAAATGAATCTGTCAAGAGGGGTATGGGTTTTGATGAGACTCACCACGGTTTAACATATCCAATGTGGAAATCTCTTAAAAGATTAAATGATGCCATATTTAGGAATGAGAGTACTATTGGGAGGACTACTATGGTAAGAATAACCTTAAATTTGATATTCGCATCCAATTTCCTGTTCAAGGTGTATTGTTCATGTCATGCCCTGACCCTCTACAAGCGCACGGCACTCTTGAAGTCACTTAGGTCATTTGATTGTGACATCCTATGACCCGTCATTGACCCATTCATCTTATCGATTATATACAAAAGAAGAAGCATAAACATATCACCCTATCAATAAATAACAATAGTTTAAAACACACTGATATATATACCATGTCAAAATATGAAGGGAAAGATAAATCGAGAAGAAGAAGTATAGGAATTTTTGTGTATTTCTCTCTGACTTTCATTCAATGTACAGAGTTATATTATATTACAGAGTATGTGTAGAAGAAAAGGAAATGATACAATGTATAGATTAGATATGATTTTAATTGATTCAATAAAATCCCTATGATTTGATCTAATCAAATCTTTCCAAACTTCTGCGTATCTTCCAACACTCCCCCTCAAGCTGGTGGCTTGTAGATGTCCAAGACGCCTAACTTACTCAAGAGATACGCATGCTGTCTTTGGCACAGAGGTTTGGTGAAGACATCCACCGGTTATTCTTGTGTTCCAATCCCTTGTGTCTCGACTATCCCTTCCTAGAATTTCTCGCGGGTGAAATGACAGTCTACTTTTATGTGTTTCGTTCTCTCATGCACGATAGGGTTGGATGCAAGTTTGAGGGCCGCATGATTGTCGCAGAATAATCTGGTTGGTCCCTTGACCTGCACTCCAAGATCCTGAAGTAACCCTCTCAACCACATTATTTCACATGTGGTTTTAGCCATGGCTCGATATTTTGCCTCTACTGAAGATAACGAGATAGTTGGCTGTTTCTTCGTTCTGCTCATAGGATAGGTTGCATAGTCTGCGTCATAGTATGCAGTCATCTTCATGTCACACTTCCTAGAGAGGAGAATCCCAAGATCAGGACATTTCTTTAAGTACTTCACAACCTTCAACGTGGCATTCATGTGAGATTGTTTTGGCTTATGCATGAATTGACTAAGTGTCTGCACAGCATAACTTATGTCCAGTCTGGTCATAGTTAAATATATGAGCTTCGCGACAAGCTTTTGATAGCCCAAAGGATCCTTGAGTATAGGATCTGCCTCCTGAGATAGTTCAACATCATAATTAGAGGTTGTTAGTTTGACATTTTGCTCAACAGCTGGCTTACATCCAGATAATCATGCTTATGAAATGATCTCTAATGCAAATTTGCTCTAGCTGAGAGAGATTCCTTGGTTAGATCAAGCAATTTCAATCCCAAGGAAATACTTTGGTGATCCTAGATCTTTAATATGGAAAGTAGAATGCAGGTATCCCTTAAGGCCTTTGATGGCTATTTCATCATTCCCCATAATGAGTATGTCATCTACATATATCATCAAGTAGATAGATGACGTACCTTGAGTCCATGTGAAAACAGCATAATCAAATATGTATTGAGTCTGTACAAAGATTTACGGAGACGAAATACTTTATTCTTCCCCTGTCTCCTCATCTAAATCTCCATGGAGGAAGGCCTTATGAACATCCATCTGATGTAACAACCAGTCTCGAGAGGCTACTACGGAGAGAAAAGAACGAACTGTGACATCCTCGGCCATGAGGGAAAAAGTTTTGTGATAGTCGAAACCCTCTTTCTGTGTGAAGCCTTCAGCCACTAGTCGCGCTTTGTATCGTTCAATTGACCCATCTGCTTGATATTTGATCTTGTATACCCATTTACATGCAATTGCTTTACGATGTGGAGGTAAGGGAACAAGATCCCATGTGTGATTATCCATGAGAGGCTTCAATTCTGCCTCCATTGCTGTTTGCCATTATGGATTAGTACTTGCCTCATGGAAGTTGGATGGTTCTTGTTCTTCAGAAAGACGAGCAACGCAACATCAATGCGTCGGGGACAAACGATCGAAGGAAACATCATATGAGATTGGAAAAGGAATACCTGGTCAATTCCTGATGCGTGATGGGGTGAGTGATTCAAGAACGGAAATTTTTTTGAGGGGATTTTTGTGGTTAAGTGTATGGAGTAGTCTATACGGTGAAGAAACAAAAAGGAATAAGAAAAAATATAACGATTTCCTTCCAAGGTATAAAGGCCACGCCACCAACCGAAGAAGAGGATCGAGATCTACGAAGCTCACCACCAAGGCCTAAAGCTTCCACCAGCCAATGATAAAGGACTTCGGGATAGGAGAAGCTCACCACTAAGGCTTAAAGATTCCACCAGCCAAGGATAAAGGGCTTCTTGGCTCACCACCGAGGAGTGATCTACGCTCCAAGGATAAAGAAACCGAAAGGAGTTATCCACTCTCCAAAGGAGTTCACTCAAGTTGAGAAAATCTCACCATTCTCATTCATGAAATTCGTATCCCCCTACATTGGATAGTTTCCCCTATTTATAAGAGGAGTTTTAGCCTTAGGAAATATTAAAAACAAACTTTAATGACCTAGGACCTGAAACGTTCGACTCTTGAGCTATAAAATAAAAACAAAAACAGCTAGGAACTTAATAAAGAGCCTTTATCACGGGAACTAAATGCCCTTTAATCTTCGGCCTTCCACATTCTTGAACCGCTTTCGTGAACCTCTAGCCTTCCCAAAATTCGAGCTCCTCCCTTGACCAGAAAATAATCCTTCTGAAACTTCATCAATTGGTCATACAAGACATCTAAAATGGCCTCCCATTGATACCTATCGATATACCACAAAGTACCGATAAGTAATTAACATTATTCATTCAAAATGATCCATCGAAGCACATAATGCCCAACTTCTTTATTAGCTTGGATAAGCATCGATGGTTCCGAGTTGGTCCATGGAGCTACGTTGGATGCTCTCGATCAATTCCTAACTCCACATATGTAGTCTTTTGTCCAGATAGGTGGTCGCGTAGCGCGACCAGAATATCTAGGTCGATCATCTATATATATATTGGAAAATGTGATAAATGGTCCCCGAACTTTTATTTGATGTTCAATTTCGTCCCTAGACTTTTGATTTGCTCAATTTAGTCCTTGAACTATCAACATGTGTTCGATCTAGTCCTTCTGTTTGTTCAAACTGTTAAGTGATGATGTGGAGCGTTAATTGATAACAAGGAGCTGAGTTGGATTGTTAAAATTATAAGTCAATATATACTTTAAAGTCTTTCGATTACCTTTTCTTTAGTCCTTCTACATTGGGTGATAGTAACATCTAAGCTGATTTGCTCTTGCACAATTCTCTTGAACTCCTGCAATTTCATTGATGGAGCTGTACTCCACAAACTTAGATAATGCTTCGCCATGTATGTAGATGTGAACCTCCTCACTTGGAAAGACTAGGAGCGCGTGTGTTGATCCTTGAAAGTTTTCACTAGAAACAAGCCAGTCTTGTTATCTCTAGCCGCATAAATTAAGCCTTACATTTTGCCCTTACTCGTACCTTGTAATTCTTGATAAAATCAATATTAACTCTTCTGGTTGATGCATATTTATTGATAGTTTCCTTAAAATGCTTAGGGCCATCAAACACCATATTCAGTGCAAAGTGAGGTATTTCTGTGGTTTCATCATATTGCACGTGTGTGCTTTTCCTTCTAGCAGCCTCTTCTAGCTCTAGTTCTTCCTCATCACTTGTGACAAAGCTCCAATTAGAGTCACTTGAGTCAAAGAATTCAGTCTCAAGCTCAACGTTATCTTCACAGTGGAAGCATATGACTAAGACAACACTGCGGGCAAAAGGAACTTCTCTTGTGCGACGAGATAGAGTTGCTGTTCAACACAAGCTGAACCCTAAACCTGTATCTCCTCCTCCTCCTCCTCCTCCTCCTTCGTGTCTTGAGCTTCTTCTTCTTGTCTCGATACGGGATTTGGGACCAACTACAAAGGAAAAAACCAATCACAAAAGCAGAGAGAGAAGTGCTTCTGTGTTTCTTTTTTTTTTTTTTTTTGGATGGTGATTTATCTTGTTTTAATGGTAATTCCCATGTGGATTTTCCACTTGTCATTTCTAGTTTACACTTAAGAGACTAAAAGCAGCGTAAGCTAATTCCGTTAGCTTTAACTAATGAAAGGACGAAATTGGTCAATTTACAAATAATTTAGGTACTAGATCGGACATTTGTTGATAGTTCGGGGACTAAATTAAGCAAATCGAAAGTTTATGGACGATATTAAACATTAAATGAAAGTTTATGGACTATTTGTGATATATATATATATATATATATGCACACCTACTACAACATCACAATATAAAACAGGCCATGCAAGATAACATCCGCATCAACTACTTCGCCACATCAGGAAGCCCAAAAGTGCGGCCACAACATTGTCCAAAAAGGGGTCGCAAAGTAAACCTAGCATGGCTTGTCACGCCCTAATTTGCTTCACTCGTGCGACAACCCTCGCTATCGTCATTCATTTCCTGATGGTCATTCGATTGTGATGTCTTAGGAGCCGTCGTCGACCTAATCTCATTATCAATAAAATAAGCAAGCGAAAGTCTAACAAATCACCCAACCAACAAATAGGGATTGATCAAACCACGCTTAGATATACACATATGCATAAGAAGGCCATCATCCTAAGAAGGCCATCCTGCGTTGCAAGCGACATTCACATAATTTAAACAAATAAATTAAACCGAATTTCCTCGCCACATCCGATTAGCCTAAAAGCACGGCCACAAACTTCATAAAAATGGATTTGAGGTAAACCTAGCACCTCTACTCCTACGAGGGTGGTTCCAAAAAGAGTTACTAATCCCACTACCACCTAACTAGCTAGGGGTTCCATAATCCAAGGCTGCGGCTCAACGGTCACTTCGGGGTCCGTGGCTCTCATTCTTTACCCAAAAGTACCAAGCCACGAAATGATGAGCCATTCCCAACCCAGATAGTTGTGACATAGCATGTGTAACGTGTGTTGTTTTGCCATATCGGATAATTCATCACCTCCTTGCTATGCTTTACGGGGAGTCCGAGTCCGAATCAGATCCAGCAGAAAGGCTTAGCTATTCTTGAAACATGTAAACATTCAACAAACAATAGTGAATGAAATTCAATGAGTGAATTTCTTAGACCTGGAAAAGATGCGCCACTCACCTCGAGAATGGTCTAAACAAGCAAGTTATCTATTGATGGTAGATCAATCGCAAAGCAACTCGTGCTATGCCTTGTCTATATACAGGAATGAACATTTCACCTTCTCAAGCCATCATAATATAAGCACATAAACAATTCCTTTAATACTTTCCATACTCATGGGTAGCACACAAGAATGAGCAACAAAGTATATTTATACACTCATGTGATGCAATAATCCAGACCTAATTGCATATCCATCTTATGCACTTTCCACACATAATTGCAAAGCCAACCTAAAGGTCGGCAATCATTCAACATGATTGGATATCGTCTCACCCTATCAAGGGAGGCAACGTCTTGCGTAAATGGCATGACAAATGGCATTCCTGTAAGGAGTTTTGTTTCAACATCTATGCGCAAATGGCATTCTGTTGACTTCAGGGCATCCAAACTTAATCAAGTATAGTCCCATGTAAAATGCATGACAGCGGATTCACTACCCTGCATCAAAGGATGGCTAATGGATGGCTAAGATGAGTCCTTGCCTCCTAAGTCAAGGATGGATGGCCAAGATGGTTTAATTAGGCTAGAAGGGCAAAATGGTAATTTCACAAGGTTAGAGAAAGACTTAAAACAGCTTAGAGTAGGCAGAAAGACTACGCAGATAGGCGTAGAAGGCCTTTAGAATTTAGTGTAGGAGATCATGTATTCCTTAAGGTATCTCCAATGAAAGGGATATCTCAATTTGGGATGAAGGGTAAGTTAAGCCCTAGATTTGTCGGACCTTTTGAGATACTCGAAAGGATAGGGGATGTAGCTTATCGTTTAGCGCTACCTCCTAAGTTGGGAAATTTGCATGATGTGTTTCATGTATCGATGTTGAGGAAGTACCAGCCAGATCCTGGTCACATACTCGATCATGAAGCCATCAAAGTAGATGAGAAAGTGAGGTACATTGAAGAGCCTGTGCAGATATTGGATCGAAAGGAACAAATTCTTAGGACTAAGAAGATTCCTCTAGTTAAGGCATTATGATGCAGCCCACATTGAAGACCGGCTCTCTCGACCAAGAAGATCGGCCCGCATTAAAGCTCGACGAAACCGAGAAGCCATAACGACATCTTGAGTCCATCCCGGAAGCTTGAAAGACACCTTGGAAGCTCGCGCGACGCTTTTACTAGTTTATAGTTTCCATGCCCTTTACTATATCTCCTATTTTCAATGCTCCGTTTTTATTTCTCCTAGTTTTCAACGCTTTGTCTTTATTTCTCCTAGTTTCAACGTTCTGTTTTTATTTCTTTGATGATATAAGCCAATCCCTTGTAGAAGACAGACAACTTTTGATGAATGAAAACTTTGCTTGAAGCAAGTATCATGAACCTTGTAGAGTTCATACCTTGAAAACCTATAAGAGTTTTCACTCCGTCCTTGAAGAGTCGGAGCTTTCGAAATCTGCATCCTTGAAGAGTTGCAGTCATTGATCTAGAAGAATCGGTGTCCCTTTCAACTTCCTTGGAGGCCTAGAAGAGCAACCAACGAAGTTCCTATCTTTTCCTGTTCTGTTCGTTACTTCCAACCCAATTTCGACTACCCTACAGTGCTTATTTCAGAAAACCCAAAACAGAGAAATTGTAGATCCAGAAGTCTTTGTTCATTTGGCTTTGCAATCAGGTCAATCCGATCTGTATCGACAAAGATACGACTGTTCTCCTGAGCTTGCGCAGTGCTGAAATTTCTATTCGTCCCGTTTCTTGTGCGTGAGTCACTCTCCCGATCCTATTGATTGAGAAAGCCTACCCTAGGCTTGCATCACATTATGGCGACATCATGGTATGGAGGAAGCCACATGGGAAAGTGAGGATCAGATGAAGGAAAAGTACCCTTACTTGTTTCAAGAAGGCACGAGTGGTGTCTAATTTCGAGGACGAAATTCTCTAAGGAGGGGAGAATTGTGGCATCCCAAAATTCAAGACAAGCTCTAAGGCGTATTAAAGCTCGTAATTAGGTAATGAAATTACCTATTGTTTATGCTTTAGCCGTTAGTTTTCTTTTAAGGTTATGTGTTATGTGTTTTTGTTTATGAGATTTCAAATTAGATAGATTAATGAGAATAATCTATGCTTGGCTATGCATCTCATAAAATTAAACTCCCATAAATAAAATGTTACAAGATTTTTGGCCATGTGGAATTTAGTAAATAAATTCCTAAAGGAAGAATAAGAAAAGGGGAAAATCTGATTTTAATTTAGGTTTGGGCCTTAGGCCCAAAGGGAGGAATTTAGTGGGCCGAATGGCCAGCCCAATTAGGCCCGCGGAAGGGGGCTGTCGCCGGCCCAAAGGAGGCCCAAGAAGAGGAGGCCCAAGCCCAAAGCCCAATTGCATGTGTTAGGACAAGTGGCAAGAAGGTCTTCATGCATTGGTCCATTGGAGAGGCAACCTAATCATTGCTAATGATGAGGTTTATGGGGGAATAAAAGGGAAGAGGAGAGAGAGAGAGCTGGCCGATTATTTGGCCAAGTGAGAGAGAGGGAGAGAGAAACCGTGCGAGAGACAGGGAGAGTGAGGCCGAGAGAGGAGAAGCCGAGGGGGAGGAGTCGCTGCACGCCGCCGCTCGTCCGCCGTGTGCAGCCCGTTCGCCGCCGTGTGCCGTCGTCCGTTCGGTCTAGAGGCAAGTTGGGAATCCACTTCCTACTCTTGCACCAATGTTTTGTATGTATGGTCGGAATCTAGGATTATTTGGAGGCATGGGAGTGAAGCTATGTGTTTTGTTCTTGGGTGCATGCTGTTTTCGTATAAAACCGTCCGAGTCAGAACTTTTCGAGAGCCTGCATGCATGTTTTGAGTTCGATTCTGACTTTGATTTCTTCATCAAAGTTGTAGCTAACATCTTAAACTACAACATACTAAAATTTGGTACAAAATGATGGAGATTTGGGGGGTCAAACTCTCATCCTACGGAGACATCAAATCTGGAACGATTTCACTGACCTTTCGGTGGATTTGTGGTTGCATGTTGATTTTTACTAAGAATCTCTTTTCGACTTCTTCATGAAACTTGTAGAGAACATCTTGAAGTTTAACATACTCAAATTTGAAGTAAAATGAACAAGTATAGCTCAGTGAATCAACTTGCTCTTGAAAACCGTAGATCTGGAGATGCGGTGCAGGATACCCGAGACTTCATGGAACCGTATGATGACTATACTCTGGAAGTCTGACTAAGATCTCTTAATGAAAGTTGTAGGGGACCCTTTTAAGTAAAACATATCCAAATTTAAGAGGAAACGAAGAAGAATAAGTGGCTGAAAACTCAGTATTTCGGAGAAACATACACTGGACGTTTCGGTGTTAGATCCAGAAGCTTCGTGTGACTATAGAAGATAATATAAAACGAATTTGGCTTGGAAGTCTTCATGAAAAATCTGATTTATTGTCTTGGCTATAACCTGGTAAAATTTCATAATTTTCGGAGGTTGTATGGATATTTTAATCAAATTATTTCGGAAACTGTGCATTCTGTTTCTATCCGAATTTGCATGCTGTTTTGTGTAAATTGTACCTTCTTGTGTGGAACTCTATTGGACATGTGCTTTTCATGAAATTGCTATCTTATTGTCTTACCTATCACATGTCTTAATTTCATGATTTTTGAGAAGCATATGGATATTTAATTTAAATATTTCCCGAAAGTGGTATTTGCTGGAATTTTGTATGGATTGGATGATGATGTCTTGATGCATGCATGACAAGGAATTGAGATGCATGTATGAATTGAATGCTGCATATGATCTTGTTGGTCATTATATTGTGTGCCATGCTGAGTTGAGACCTAAATTGGTGACCATGGATAATGATGAATGAGGAAACCGTTTGTGGCGGATGATAATGCCCTGGGAGTATCAGGATGCCTGGAATGGGGGGTGCCGGATGCCCGGGATGTATAGAGATACATAGCCGGATGGCCCTGGGAGTATCAGGATGCCCGGAATGGTTGGGTGCCGGAAGCCTCGGAGGTCTTTGCCCGAGGGGATGCCTCGTGATGCCGGTTGGGATGCGAGATGCCCGGAGAGTGGGGTTGCCGGATGCCCGGTGGCCTTGAATGGCTGAATGCCGGAGGGTTTATCTCGCGATGCCAGATTGGGGTGCGAGTGTAAAGTATGGGATGAAATTGATGATCCCGAGCAAAAGTGATGTGGTGATCGAATTGAAAGTTAAGAGTGAAAATTGAATCATGCATATATGATATATGATATGATGTGATGATGATCACCTATGGCATGATGATATATGATATGATGTGATGATGATCACCTATGGCGTGATGATATATGATATGATGTGATGATGATCACCTATGACATGATGGTATATGATATGATGTGATGATGATCACCTATGGCATGATGATATGTGATATATGATATGATGGTGACCTATGATGTGATGATACATGTACATGACATGATGATGATGTCATGATGATGTGTATGATATGAT
The DNA here is from genome assembly GCA_014182375.1 of Eucalyptus virginea. Taxonomy (NCBI): domain Eukaryota; kingdom Viridiplantae; phylum Streptophyta; class Magnoliopsida; order Myrtales; family Myrtaceae; genus Eucalyptus; species Eucalyptus virginea. The sequence goes on along the minus strand of CM024524.1, from coordinate 24,375,698 downwards.
GATGTCATGATGACGATGATGTGTGTACGACATGATGATGATGATGTTACATGTATATGATATGATGATGATAATCTATGACATGATGGCATGTATGTGTTATGATTGTGATGGAGATGCATGATAGTATATGCATGGCTTCAAGGTAAGTGATGCCTGGAATGCATGTATGACATGTATTATGCTATGACTGTATTGTATGATGCTTTGAGTGGTTATTGGATTCTTTTACCTACTGAGTGGCTGTACTCACCCCTTTTGGGGACCAACATTTCAGATTAGTAGAATGCCGCTCCCTGCTGTCACGAGGGGCGTGTTTTATGGCCTGCCCTCCGATGTGGAAGTTGAGTGCGAAGAGTTTCACTGTCCTTCCGTTCCCGGACTGACGTATATTAGAGTGCGCTGCTTGGTTATGTACGATGTAGGCCTGGCTGGGGGCCTTGTTGTCCAAGAGTTCATATCCGTCCACGTTCACCGAGACGGGGTGACGCGTGGGATGTTACCGCCGCCACCGCCTGATGCACCGGGATGGGTGTGAGGGCCGTACGTGACGAGTAGGAGTTGGGAACTTTTTGGGGATGTTTAGCCGACACTAGTGGTGATGGGGGATCTTTCATGATTATCATAGTGGGTCGAGTGTTTTTGAGGCTATGGCCGAGTGTGGCTATAAGCCCTAGTATCACTTTTTGATGTATCGACCCAAGAAAGCCCATCTTGAAAATATGTAAATAAAGTGTCATGGCTTTGTCTTTATTATGATGATTAGTGGTGTGCAATCGTATCATGGTTAATGGAGGGGGGAGATGGAGATGTTATATTTTGCTTCCGCTATGTGAGTCGCGCTGGGACCGTTTTAAAAAAAAAAATGTCTATGATTTACGACGCTTCTTCTACGAGATGAGATAAGGTGAATGTTTGGTGCCTGTGGTGACCTGCGAGGGTTCGAGGTGCCACATGCTTGGGGTCCGTAGTGCCTCAGAGGTTTACCCCGAGAGTGTCAAGATGCCCAGTTGTATTTTGAATACATGCTCGAAGGGTAGGGGTAACCATTTTCGTGGCGCGCCCCGGAGATTCCTCGTGATTGGAGGTGGGATGCGAGATGCCTGGAGGTGTAACGCAACATGCTCTAGATGCCCGGTTGTATTATGAATACATGCCTGAAGGCTTTCCCGACGCTAGGTTGGGTGCGAAATCCCAGAAGGACGCAAACATTGGTCCTATAGATGATGAAACCTTTTGAATGTTAAAATTGATGGTTCTACTAAGTGTGCGTGTGGTCTGGTTATGGGACTAAATTGTACGCCATGGAATGGGACGTGTCATAACAATTTGGCCCTATGATGCATGATGGGGTGAGTGATTCTAGAATGGAAATTTTTCAAAGGGGATTTTTGTGGTTAAGTGTATGGAGTAGTGTATACGAGGAAGAAACGAAAAGGAATAAGAAAAGATAGAATGATCTCCTCCCAAGGTATAAAGGCCATGCCACCAACCGAAGAAGAGGATCGAGATCTACGAAGTTCACCACTAAGGCCTAAAGCTTGCACCAACCAAGGATAAAGGACTTCGGGATAGGAGAAGCTCACCACCAAGGCCTAAAAATTCCACCAGCCAAGGATAAAGGGCTTCTTGGCTCATCACCAAGGAGTGATATGCGCTCCAAGGATAAAGAAATCGAAAGGAGTTATCCACTCTCCGAAGGAGTTCACTCAAGCAGAGAAGCATATTTGGTCAACTTTAGGACAACAATCTTACATTTCTTCTCATCCGAATAGGACTTGAAGTCAAAAATTCGTTTGGTTGTGTGTAGCCAATCCACAAAGTCGTCGGGATTGAGATTACCGTCAAACTTAGGGACCTCCACTTTAATGTCTCTTTCATCCTCCTTATGCCTCCCTCTTTGTCTTCATCTTCGAATTGGAGATTCAAAATCACTAGTGTAGAATCGTTTGGTTGTCTCCAGTGGACTCGGAATCACCATCAGAATTTTGACGAGATTCAGAATTGTCACACCGATGCCATTCATTGGGACTCCTTGCTGGTTGTCCTTGTCTCACCGAATTCTCTAGAAGATTGAGGACTCGCTCCATTTGTTGTTGAAGATTTTGGATTGCATGATCTCGCCTTTCGTTGTGCACTTGCTCCTAAGCCAAGCCTCTTAGAACTTGATCATCCATAAGGAATTTGTAACAAAAGACATAAAGGAATCACTCAAATGAGTTGAACCTTGAGCTCTGATACCAATATTTTGATGCGTGATGGGGTAAGTGAAATCTCATCATTTGCATTCATAAAATTCGTATCTCCCATACATTGGATAGTTTTCCCTTATTTATAGGACGATTTTAGCCTTAGGAAATATTAAAAATAGACTTTAAAAACCTAGGAACTTAAACCTTCGACTCTTCTGCTACATAAAAATAAAGACACCTAGTAACTTAATAAAAGCCTTTATTAACACGGACCTTTTGACTCTTGAGCTACATAAAAGTAAAGACACCTAGTAACTTAAGAAATGCCATTATTAACACGGGAACTAAATGCCTTTAACCTTTAGTCTTGAACGTTTGGCTTTCCATATTCTTGAACCGCATTCATGAACCTTTAGCCTTCCCGAGTTTCATACTCCTCCCTTGACCAGAAAATAATCCTCCTAAAACTTCATCAATTGGTCATACAAGACATCTAAAATGGCCTCCCAGTGATAGTTATCGATATACCACAAAGTACCGATAAGTAATTAATATTATTCATTCAAAATGATCCATCGAAGCACATAATGCCTAATTTCTTTATTGGCTTGGATAAGCATCGATGGTTCTAAGTTGGTCGATGGAGGTAAGTTGGATGCTCCCGCATCAATAACCATGTCCATCATCTCTGTTAAATTTTCTTCGTGAAATTTCACCAACGAGACCAATATTTACTCCCTTTAGTTCGTCGCCAAGCCGAGTCCCATGTAAACTTTTCATCAATCCCACGCAAGTCACTCTCATTCCCATGCATACGTACACTTGAAGCGGGGGAGAGCCGAGAATTCCACTGCCCCACGTCAACCGTTCCATCCTCGGCAGTCAACAAAAGGGAAATGTTGACCTCCGAAATTTGCAGCCATGTCAAACCGCTCGTTCCTCATGCAAACGAAGACTTTGACCACAAAATCTTCAGCCACGTTCTCTTCTTTGATGGCTAGCAAATGGTGGACTTTGGACCATGCGGCGGCCACGTCCATGCATGAAGAACCAGGTGTCATGAACAAAGGATTCTCATGCCAAGGAGACACGTTTCCCCCCACGTGCCTTCCGTTTCAGCTGCCACAGAATTTTGATTTGTTGACTAACATAGTCAACCGGTGAGCAAGCAAATGGGAGAATCGTTTCTTCTTCTCCCTCAGCGCAATTCCCTTGGTTCAGCAACATTTCCAGCAAACTTCTGCCCCAAAAACCTGCGCCGTCTCGTCCGTGCCTCGCTGCCAGCCGCCGGCCACCCGCACCACCACCCCTAACTGCCGCTCAACACCGTTCCACTCGTGTCACCTTGTGGCTCGCACCCCCAGTTTACACCACCGCGTATTCAAGGCAAGTAGACATTGACTAATCTATACGATGTGAATTCCGTCGTTGCTTGGTGAGATGCGTTCAGTAGGAACTCTACAAACTAATATTATTTCTGTGATACTCGCGTTAATTGGTGAGTTCGGACGTCGTTTGGGCTGACCACGAGCTTTGGGGATGACATACGTGTTTTTTTTTTTCTATGGTCATATTTGATTGTGAATCCATGTGTATAGTGACTTTGACGTTCCAGAGTTTTCCTTGGGCTTCATATTCAAACTGTTTTAAACTATACATAAATTCTGAATTTTCAGGACTTGATATGGTTATTGGAATACATGCTTGCGAATTTCAAAGGTATTTCAGGTAGCACAATACAAATTTCGGGAGTGGAACCGTGAATTTGATTTTGATCGATTCAGTGTTTAAGATCTCAATTTTATGAAATGTTTTCGCTGACGTGGGCTTGGCGTATCTTAAAGATTTTGTTGCACCTTGGTTTATACTATAATTTGGGATTTCGGAATCGAATTATTTTCCGTGCATGAACGGTGTGAAAGACATTTTGGCATTAAACTGTTGGATTGCTACACCACGGTACTTAAGTGATGAATGCCGTTGGTCCACATTGACAATGATGCCCCAGGCGTTAGAATGCCCGAAGGGATGTGATATTGTGCCCTTCGGATGCCTGGGAAATGTGATAAAGGCTCGGAGGTCCTCTCGATGCCAAGTGGGATGCGAGATGCCTGGAGGGGCGTAACGTGACGCTCTCCAGATGCCCAGGGACTGAAATAAGAACCCGGAGGTCCTCGTGACACTAGGTAGGGTGCGAGATGCCTAGAGGATGGTATATACGGTTCTCTCCAGAAGATGGTAGTAGTTGAATCTAGATGAATTAAATTCCAAATTTCTATTTGCTTTATGATATGCCATTTTTATGAGATTCTTTTAGAATTGATGCAAGTTTAATTATTTCAGTTTGTGTATTTCGTTTATGGATTGCGTTGAATCGGGTGGCGATAGGTTCGCGTAGTATAGTTTAGTACTCTTATTTGTTGAGTGGTTGTACTCACTCCTTGTGGGACTATTACATTTCAGACGCGTAGTCATGCCGCTCCAACCCACGTCTTCCACCATGTTCTATGGCATCCCCATTGACCTCATGTGGGATCAAGTGGAGCACATGGACCCCGACTTCCTAGACATCACGTTCATTCAGATTACGGTGATCCTAACAGTCGACGTCGGACTCCCAACGGGCCTCGTGCTGATGGGGTTCATTGTACTGTATGCCTGGGTCAATGGGTGTACTGTGGGGCCGCTTCCATTCCCGGATGACGACGATGGTTCTAGTGGGGTTGAGTAGGCGAAGGACTCGGGGAAGGAAGGTTGCATTTTTGGACGAGACTAGGATGTGATATGAAGATGACCGTGTGAATAGATTGCAGGATGGTCGGGACAATTTTTGGGATAGCCAGAAAAAGGAACTTTTTGGCCTTAATGTACCGACCTAGGTCGTTTAAAACAAAAGTAAATAAAAGTGCCTAGTTTTATATTTTCGTGTGCATCAATTTAGGTTATATTGGAGCTGTTGATACATGCTTCTGCAGCGAAATAATAGCAAAAGCAAAGGAACGCCATGGAGACCCTAATGGGTCGAGGGTTGTCACAATTTATGGCTTCTTTTGTAGTTTTTTGCTTTTGCAATGTGGTACCATGTCTTTTTTGCTAGCCCTAGATAAATCATAACTAATGCCTTCCAATCCAGATTTTTTCATCTTGATTTTGCTGTTGGATCCACTTCTGTGATTTCGAGTTTCTAACCCTTGAGTAGTGCATAAAGATCCTTATGATAAAGATAGTTCTCGATTAGCCAAGCCAGGTTCTAATACTAATTGCTAGGAATTACATATCAATTCCAGAAAAATAACACAACTCTTTATGAAGAACAAATGGGTTATATCATTTCACGGTGGACCAGCGAATTCTTGGGCCGAGTTGTCATTGTAAACCTTTCTAGGAGGCATTCCATCCACAAATGCAAATCCCCCTCCGCCCCCCCCCCAATTGTTAACTTCCTTAGAAATGATACAAAGAAAATTTATTTGTTGACAAGAGAAAAATTACCCTATGATGAATTGTATGATCCAAGTGCACACGTCACCAGGCATAACATAATAGTGAAAGAACATAATCGGAAGGACACACTAAAAAATTTGTTATCAAGTTCAACAAAAACTAGACTACATCTCCACATAGAGGTGCTCTATGAAAACCACTAGACCTTAAAGAAAGTAGGAGTACAATGATATTATTCTATCAAGATTAGGGTACAAAGAAATTGAAAACTCTCACAAGAAAAACTCACTTTTTCTTATCTCTCTATTTTCTTTTTCAGCACCTTGATAGCTATCGTCTTGCTATAACTAATATAAAGCGTAGCTTTTAACCTAAAAGCAAAATTAATGAAAAAGAAAAAAAAATCCTTAAAAATATTTGGCTTCACCCGCCAATATATCGGGGAACGATAGTGAAATGTCCCGGGGGGAATTCTGCAGAGATGGGCTACATTCAGGAAGTTAAGATTTCTGCAGCATAGATGAGAAGTCACTAACGCAAGCTTACGGTGTATGCTAATATAATTCTGCTTCGGTGGCCCCGTTTTGCCGGTCCATTTCCCTACTCATCTTAGCTATTATCTTATGTTAACAAGAGTTTACTACTTTATACTGTTTAAAATCTAACACCCTTTTTAATATTTCTTATAGTGAACGTGTCACTCTTATAAAGAGACGATTCGTCCAAGTCGACCACCACAAGCTGTAATCGGTGGAAATCAATGCAAAATGTTTCGCAAAGGGTTTCGACAGTCTGTTAGTTAGAAAATGTAAGCTTTATAATGGTTGAAATAGATCCAAACTAAACATTGGTCCTTAATTTTTGCCATAGGTCGCACGATGAGAAAATCTGGAGGGGAAAGAGTTTCAAATGAAATAAAGTGGGTGGCACGAGGAGCTAATAATACCGTCAAACAATCCACAGGATATTGTGCAAATGGTTTCAGGTTTCATATGGTAGACCGCAGATTGGAAAAAGAACTAAAAAATAATGCGGTTGTCGTGATTTAATTGGGAGATATTTCTTACTACGGAATTTCGACAGAAATAATTGAGTCAGATTACTTTGGTCATTTGAAATTTGTCTTCTTAAATTTGATTGGGCGGATATTCGCCAAGGTACAGGCAATCAGTTGCGTGATGAACCTTACGTATTAGCATCTCAAGCGCAACGAGTTTTTTTTATGGGAATCCACCTTGGAGGATTCTTGTGAAAACAAACCCTAGGGACTTCTATATGATGGGTGAGGAATGGTCTTGCAAATGATGCAGTGGTGGAATCTTTTGAAGTGCTCATAACAGGTTCGAATTTTCGCATTCATATATATATATATATATATGCATGCAATTTTTTTTTTTTGTTAATTATTTAACTTAAAACATCATGAGTTTTGATACTAAGGTCAATTCGTCATGGAAGCTGGAGGCATTAAGACAACACCATCCACCTCTCATCCTTCATGATCAGTCATGAGAACGGAATAATTTAATCAATAAAGGTAGTTTCTAAATGCGCTTTTAGCGGCAATCGATGGAACGGTCGATCATTTTGTCTGCCCTACTTACAACTAAACAGAATTAAAACATTTTTTTTAAAGAAGGGTCGATCTCAGTCCGACAGTCCACAGCAAGGAGTTCTATTGTTTATTGCCCCAATGCAGATTTCTTTTATTTCTTTCACTTGAATAATTGTTCGAATTGAGAATGGTGCTTGCGATGGCGTTTAGTTATTACTAATCAACGTCTTCTCGTTGGTCAAGCCCGTGATGATAACCAGGTCCATGCACTGCGCGTAGACATGCTGGCCATTGGCCAGAGAATAATCTCACTTGTGTGTAGGTACGCGATGGTGACATTTATATCAGGAGAGGTAAATTTCTGGTTATTTTCAAGCTGATGCGTGATGGGGTGAGTGATTCAAGAACGGAGATTTTTCAGAAGGGGATTTTTGTGGTTAAGTGTATGTAGTGTTACGGTGAGGAAACAAAAAGGATAAAGGCCACGCCACCAACCGAGGATGAGGATCGAGATCTACGAAGCTCACCACCAAGGCCTAAAGCTTCCACCAGCCAAGGATAAAGGACTTCGGGATAGGAGAAGCTCACCACCAAGGCCTAAAGATTCCACCAGCCAAGGATAAAGGGCTTCTTGGCTCACCACCAAGGAGTGATCTACGCTCCAAGGATAAAGAAACCGAAATGAGTTATCCACTCTCCAAAGGAATTCACTCAAACAGAGGAAATCTCACCATTTTCATTCATAAAATTCGCATCTCCCCTACATTGGATAGTTTCCCCTATTTATAGGAGGATTTTAGCCTTAGGAAATATTAAAAACAAACTTTAATGACCTAGGAACATAAACGTTCGACTCTTGAGCTACATAAAAATAAAAACAGCTACGAACTTAATAAAAAGCCTTTATTAACACGGGAACTAAATGCCTTTAATCTTCGGCCTTCCGCATTCTCGAACCGTTAGCTTTCCGTGTTCTTGAACCTTTGGCTTTCCATATTCTTGAACCGCTTTCGTACCTTCCCAAAATTCGAGCTCCTCCCTTGACCAGAAAATAATCCTCCTGAAACTTCATCAATTGGTCATATAGGACATCTAAATTGGCCTCCCATTGATAGTTATCCATATACCACAAAGTATCGATAAGTAATTAACATTATTCACTCAAAATGATCCATCGAAGCACATAATGCCCAATTTCTTTATTGGCTTGGATAAGCATCGATGGTTCTGAGTTGGTCGATGGAGCTATGTGGGATGCTCCCGCATCACAAGCCCCATGTCTCCTCGTGCCAATGAAGCAAGGTCAGGATACCCCGTCCAATAAGAGCATCGCCAGAAAATTTTATGGTCAACTCATTTCTTTGTTCATATGTGGATAGTACCAGTTGTATGAACTAGGGTCCTTTCGTTTCGCGGATAATGTGCCATTTTCAAAAAATATTTTCCCATGAGTTATTTTCTGGTGTTCGGCTAAAACCTGAAAATGTTTTGGAAAATATTTTCCAGTGGTCGGTAAGGAAAATATTTTCTAAGACTTCACCACTTAGGTATTTATCACTTACCGGCCTATAAATCCATCAAATATGAACTTGCCTTTAAATCCAAACAAACTTGCTTTATATCTTTGTTCCCTCATTATTATCAAACACTTATCTACTCTAAAAAAATATTTGTATGGATTTTAAAAAGAAGCAAAGGAGAAAAGAAGCAAAGCATGTACAACCCTAATGAGTACGTCTTTTTTGTTCCAATAAACAAAAGAAAAAAGAAGCAAAGCATGTAAAGACCTTTGCTTGAGTAATATACAACTGCACGATAGAGTAAATAATGAAAAGGATAAGCAAGAGTGCAGAGCGCAGAGCGTGAGCTTGAGATCAATGAGCTTGAGGTTCGCCTGGCAACGGCTGACGACTAGCTAAGAAAAAAGAAGATGGAAAACAAAGAAAAGAAAATGAAAATTAAAAATAATTCGAATAAAAAAAGAAAAGAAGAAGAAGAAGAAAGGGGAGAAATAAGTGAGAGTTTGTAGAGGTGTGAGATAAGAGAGATCAAAAGAGAAAAATGTTTTCCACTTTTGAAATTATATTATAAAATAGAATTCAATTAGAATATATAAATAAAAATAAGACAAATTAAAATAACTAAATTGTTATCATATGTTATTTTGAATTATTTATATTAGAATTCAAATATTATTTATATTGAAATATAAATTCTTACTTTATTAATTTAAGAAGTTTGTTATTCGAAAAAAAAAAAAACTTTCCTATTATGCATGTATATTCACCTTTGTCCTACCTCCTCATGAGATAATTTTATTTGGCCTATATCTCCTTTATATCTGACTTTATCCTATCTTGAGTAGGCACTAAACACAGGATAGGATAATTTTTATCCTATCTTGAATTTTATCCTAACTGTCAAGTGCGGCCTAAGTTTAAATATGACTTGATTTGGAAATAGCGAACATAGGAAAGAAAAGGTAAAACCTAGAGATAATTACATAAATAGTTCATGAACTTTGACTCAATATATAATGTTATATGAACTTTGTTTAATGTGTTTCTTAGACCTTTGATCTGAACTTTTAATTTGTTCAATATGGTTCTCGGACTTTTGATACATGTTCATTGCAGTCCCTAAATTATATAGAAATGTTCAATGTTGTCTTTCCATTCATTCAAGTTCAGGTAAAAACATTGAAAATTTTCATATATTTTGAAGACTAAAAGTTTGGGGACAATATTACACGTGGGGCTAAAATTCAAGAACCACATTAGACAAATTAAAATTTAAAAATTACATTGCACATTGAGCCAAGTTCAAGGACAATTTGTATCATTTTCCCTAAAATCCATCCTCAAGCATAGCCATATCCTAATACAGTCCAAACCCAAAAAACCCAAAGTTGAAATCATCCCGCTCAACTGTTGAATCTAACCCCGGATCCGAAATCCAAACTACAGGGCCGACTGTCCCACTTATTAATGGCACAGGGATATAAATAATCGAAGCAAATCGAGGTTCTCAAGATTCGAGAAAGAATTTTTGCCCGGATATTTTATCGATAACTCTTGCAAATGCTCAAATGGAGTTTTACCAAAAGTCAGTATGATTATCGAATATTAAACATGTTTAATAGTTTCAGAGTCCGAATGGAGGCACAACGATGGTATCACGCACGGAAGAGGAAAAACTAGCAGAGCGAAAAGAGATAAAAAAAAAAAAAAAAAAAAAAATAAGAATGTGCACTTTACTCGCAAATTTAAATTTACCAATCTGATTTGGTTCAATTTAGTTTGTTTTATTGTGAGATCAGGGTCATTGCTCAACAAAATCGTGAGCCTCGAGTACCTAGCAGTCGTGACCGTGCCATCAAGCTCGTCATCGGATCACGCCATCCGCACCACCATCACTGTGTCATGCCACCTTGCCACCTAGCCTCCTCGCTGCGACACCTCACTGCCACCTCATCACCCTTCGCCACACCACCTCAATATCGCCACCACCTAGCGTCACCAATGCACGACACATATTCTCCAGCTGGCGTAAACTTCTGCTGCCGAGTCAACACCGCGACCGCAAGGAGGGAGGCACAACCAGAATTATAAAAGGAAAACGGCAGCCGCTTCTTCTCTTCATATCTCCGTTCTGCTCATTTTCCCTTCGTGTGACACCGTCCTCTCTCTCTATTTCACGACAGAAACATCGTAGCCTCGACGATAGCCTCGCCAACGAACGCACCTCAGCCATTCAAGTCCTTGCGCCACCCTCGTCATCCCGTGTCATCGCCTCAACTCGTCTTGGGCCGTCAGAGAACTGGCGCAAACTGAGGACTTTCTGACCCCGTCAAACTGCAACGACACACGTAGGACTTGAGGCAAGTAGATTGTTTTCCGTCCTATGCTATGTAGGTTGGTTGTTGCTCAGTGAGGTCGATTTCTTCCGATTTTCCCTGTCTTTGTTGATTTTCTATATGTTATTGTTAATCGGCAATTTCGGAAGACATACATAGCTAGCATTGTTGAGTTCGTGGTTTGTTGGATTCTCGAATGTGTTGTTGAGGTACTAGTTGTTGAAATTTATGCGTGTTTGAGGTTGAGTGATGCAAAAAGTGGACAAAATCCGGGAACATTGCCGCTTGTAGGTTCAGGTCATGGTAGATTTACGATTTTGTAAATTTTATACCGATTTATGTAATGCGAATCTCTTGACGCTTTCTCATGAAAGTCGCACCTTATACCTTGTTCTATAACATATTTTAATTCCACATTTTTCGGACTTCATATGCTAAATTATGTTTGAAAAACATACGGATTCTTAAATCAATTTTTCAAAACTGGTAGTGACCTTTTCATGGTTGTGATTGACTGAATTCTCGACAAGGAATTTGGATAAATTTTCCTCATGAAAGTTGTACGTTACACCCTAAACTATAACATATAATTTTCTACGATTTTTAGAACTCAATAAACCTGTGAAACACCCATTTTCGTGTCTGTTCTAGTTCTGAAATCTGCACTCTGTTTTTGGCTTGATTTCTCGAATTGCTGCTGAACTGGGTTTTGAGGTCTTCATGAGAAATGTTCCTTTGGTATCTTCCACATCATGTTAAAGTTTCATAATTTTTTTCCATTGCCCTTACGGGACAATTTTGGGATTTTAGATAAATTTTCTTTTTGTAACTTGTCTTTTTAGACTAGTATTGCCGATTAACTATTTTATACCATTTCTATGATTTATAAGTGGATGAAGGTTGGTTGTTTCCAAAATTGAGTTGTTTCCTATGCATTAGCGAAGTGATTGTCATTTTTAAATTGAATTATTGAATTGTCGCATTATGGTATGAGTGTAGTGAATGCCATTGGGCCCCACAACAATGATGTCTTGGGTTGTAGTAGGGATGCCTAGAGAAGTAACTGAGTTCCTCCAGATGCTTGGGGGTAACAGGGGTCCCTAGATGTCCTCACGATGACGAAATGAGTGCAAGATATCTAGAGGGGTAACTAGGTTCTTTTGGATGCCTAGGGGGTGTAACACCTCCCTCAAATGTTCTCGTGATGCCGTGTTGGTGCAAGATGCCTGAGGGGATAACCGGGTTTTCTTGGAAGATTATGCTAGCTGAGTTTTTAAAGCAAATATGATTATTGATGTTTTCACATTCTATTTGAGTTATTGATTTACTAATTTTAGTGAAATTGCTTTTCTGACCAGCCTGCTATTTCGATTTTGAAAAAAGTTATCAGGCTAATTGATTTTAAAACAATTTCACATGTTTGATATTTGGAGTGTCCTCGCATGTGTAGTGATAGATTTATATACTATAGACTAGTAGATATTCTGTTTGTTGAGGTTAGACTCACTAGTTGTTAACTATTCCCTTTCAAATTAGTAAACATGTCGATCCTACCTGCTTCCCCCTCGACTAGTTATGGTGTCCCTGTTGACTTCTCATGGCACATGACCGAGTTTGTGAATCCCAATTTTTTTTATGTTACCTTTGTTAAGTGTATATCAATTCTAACCATAGACATAGGATCCCCAAAGGGTCCAGTGCTCTTGGGTTTCATAACAATATAAGCTCGCATTGGAGGGTGACCGGTGGGCCTCCCTCTTTCAGGAGATGATAGTGCTGATGACGGCAACAGTGGGGTAAAGTAAGGCAAGGCTCAGAAGGTAATGAAGTGGCATTTTGGGAAAACTAGGCCATGATTTTGGATGTACTGTGGACTAGGTGATGGTGTACATACGTGTGGAACTAGGTCAAGATGGCGCAGCTGTTGGGGTTTTTGGTGGGTCTGTAGTAGTAGTACCTTTTACAGTTTCCCCTAGTGTACCTTGACTTAACTCACCTAAGTATATAAAAAAAAAAAGTGAAATTGCTTAGTTTATATTTCCACATGTGTTTCTTGAATTATACTTATCTTGGATTGTTCTTTGGTCGCACACGCTTCTGCATGTATAAAAAGTGAAAGAATATATTGATTGTGTTAACCATAACATGTTGGGGGCGTCACATTTATGACGAAATTTCATAGAAGACTCAACAAAATGATAATGGCTATCAATTTGTTGATGTATCCATTCATTTTGCGATCTCAAGATGATTTCACATTAAGAATGCAAATTGCTTTCTAATTAGGTATCTAAAGTAATGACCAGAGTTGGACCACTTATTTATCACAATTGAGGAAATTACTCGATCAATTTTAAACGTACTGTATAAATGCCAATTTAGTCTTAAATCTTTGTACAAAATTCCAATATAGTCATTCTACTCAATTTTCGCCAAAAATCATTGATGTGGTGTTTTACCACTTAGGATAATTGGCAATGATTGCACCATAATGTCAACAATTTCCAATAAACATTGACTAGAAAAACTACATCCGAATCTCGTGCAAAGATTTATGATTAAATTAGAAAATCAAAAAAAAAAAATTGGACTTATTGACATTTGTACGATAAATTTAAGATTGAATTGATGTCTATACAATATGTTTATGACTAATAGGATAATTTTCCCGATCAAAAGAGGCAAATTTCAACCTAAGATTAATTTGATGGTGCAATGAAATGGAATTTTTTAGAATATTTATCCCTCGTATCATTTATGTTAGAAAAAAAAAACACTCATTTCATAACGGTCATTGCATTATAATGTGAAATAAAGTCAATTAATTGAAGCAATGTCCAAAAAATGCAAGGATATTTTAGTTTATGTTATGATTGACAACTAAAACATAGTACCAAATAGAGGGAAGATGTAAAACCCGATTTCATATGCTCCTTAGGGGTGAGCAAGACGAATCGACTGAACTGGAATTGCCTTAACTGGACTAAACTAGCCGGTTTAGTTTAGTTCCCAAGGGCGCCGGTCTAGTTCCATGTTCCTAAAAGTGGAACTAATGAACTGTTGGGTTCCCAATTCTAAGGGGGGAACCAAACGAATTCGAACTGCTTGAATACATTATTTGTATTTATTTATTTATTTATTAAATATAAACCTAATAATCTAAAATCTTCCATGCACGCCTCCTCTCGCTCTCCTCTTTTAGTCTTTCCGATTTCACCCACAATGTTCACGCCTCCTCTTTCGCTGAACTCACATTTGGGCACATTTGACCAAATTATGGATTCAATTAGAGTAAGTTTATTAATTAGAATGTAGTTTACATGCAAGTGATTCAGGCAAGATACACATTTATGAGGGAAATCTATTTGGACAACATGAGATTTTATTTTTATAACATTTCAAAGTGTTCACAATGAGATGAGAAACTGGTAGTTATGTTTTGGATAGGTCTGTTTACTTTAGGATTGAAATTTCATTGCAAATTGAAGTATATGAAATCAGTGATTCCACTAGACTGCCCAGGAACTAAACTGGACCCAACTTTGGTCGCCAAGTCTAGAAATTGAGAACCAATCCGTCTGGTCCGGTTCTCGGTTCATGAGTGGGAACAGACCAGATTGAGAACCAATTACCCCTATTGCTACCTATCTCTTGCCTGAATAAAAGATGTTAACCCTAATTCGATATACTCCTCGAGAGCTTGCCTAAACCAATTCCTTTTTTTGAAGTTAGGGTCGAACTTCGTATCAATCGTACATCTCTCTATCTTGTTTGTATATTTTTGACTTTATAAATATCATGAAAAATATCAATGCTATATCTTTTTTGAGTTAAAAATTAAACCATATTTTATTGATTCAAAACGGGGCAACGTAATTATCGTTTGTAATATCTATAGTTATTATGTTTTGCTGAATTTTTTACTTTCTCTTTGTTTCATTGAAAAAAGAATTCCACATTTATTATTCCATAGATTTTATAACGAGTTATTGGAATAATAACTTTTAATTGAATGTGTGATCCTAAATAATTTGAATGACAAACTTTTGTTTATGGTGCATTTGTTTCACAAAAAATAAATCAATTATAAAACTTTTTCCAAAAAATATTGCTTAAATCACTTATAACAATGAATGAATGATTTATTTTATTGTCCATGAAAATCTTTAGACATTAATTGGTGATGATAATTGTGACATCCCGATTTTCCAATTCTATTTTCAATAAATTGAGACGGGCATTTCGTTGGCACGCATATAGTTCTTTTCCTTGAGTCGGCCACTCATGTGAAAACTAGTCTATCAGGTGAAGCCGTTAGGAAATTCTAATGCATCAAACTCGAGAATTTGACCAGGAAGTGATCTTTCGACCGAGCTAATCTGCAAGGGTCATTACGGCACAATTAAAAATCGATTAAAGATTGGAGATAGGTCGACTCGACAGAGGCATGTGATCAAGTGTGGGTGATTCCACCAGATCGCACAATTCTTGTCGATCGGCACTAGACCGACTTTTCTGTCGATTGGGTACCTTGTGTCCGTATTTGAAACCTTGAGATTACCTCGACAACCGAAATTCGCCAATGTTTCAAAGATGTACATTGTGGCTTAAGATGATCAACCACAAGTCAAATGCATGAAAATTTCTAAAGGTTACCCGGTAGGTTGGGCCGCGCTAGTATCGTGCCAATGTGAAATTAACCGTGGAATTGAGATCGAATTCAGAAATTAGAAGTCTGGGTGTGTCACAAATCATTTCAGGATCATTGACTCATATTCAGAAGATTTTTCATATAATCAGAATTTTTCAGCGATTAAATCGAGAAATGGCTAATTTGACTCGAGAAATTAGTGGGCCCACCTTTGATCGCGCTTTTGGAACTTAAGTTGGTTCTATGGAAAAGTGAAGATGTGAATTAAAGTGTGGTGACATTGAATTTATTTTATGGACTTCAATTTGATTCAATTGGAAGAGAATTGATGAGAATTGAAGAAATTGGATGTACAAGAATTGGACCCCGGCGGAAAATGGAATTGAACCCGTTGGAATAAGGTTGTGGGAGTTTTGAGTGAGTGGAGTATGACATCATCCATGAGGTCATGGTGGGCCATTTTTGTGGGATTAAAGAAAAAGGAAAAGAAAAGGGAATGGTCCCATCTCTCTCTCTCTCATTCTTCTCTCTTCTTCCTCTCCCTTTCTCGTTGGTTTCCCCCTCCATCTCTGCTGTGCGAAGACCAGAAAATGGAGGAAGGAACCGAGCAGCCATGGCCGTTGCCGCACGTCGCCGGAGCCGTCGCCGGCCGCTCGCAGGCCCGTCGCCGAAGCTCGCCGTTGCCGTCGTCGTCCGTGCGAAGCCCGCGCGCCCGCACGCCGCTTTGCCTTGCTCGCCCGACCTCGAGCTCCATCCCCTCTGTTCAGCCGCCGTCGCCGTCGCTAGGGTCGCCGGGAGTCCCGCCGGAGCCGCCGCCTCGCCCGCCAAGCTGCAGCCGCTGCTTCTCCACCGTTCCCCGTGCTCGAACCGCCACCGAACAGCCTCCGTCCAGCCGCAACCAGCAGCTGCAAAAAATGGGTTTCTCAGACCCTTCTTGGCCCGTTTCGGCCGTCTTCCCGAGCCCGAATGCTCGGCCCGCCTTGAGGAAAGTCGATCCTCGTGTTGTCCTCATCGTTTTGGTTCGCTCGGCTCGTTAATCCGGTGAGTTTAGCTCACTAAATGTCGATTAGACGGTTAATGATGCCCTAAGTGTGCTTAGTCTAAGTTAAGTAAGTTTAGGTGGTTAAATTAGTTTATTTAATTGAGGATTAGATTATGATGTTTAATTAAGTTAAAGTGTGTTTAGTTTAAAGTTAAGTATGTTTATTTTAATATAAAGCCTTGATGTGACATAATAGGGTTTTATTTTTGAATTATTTAATGATTTCGAATTCTGGAATTTATAATATTATATTATATTCCGAAATTATTAAAATATTATTATTTATTTTAAAAAACGGAAATTTTTTTTTACCCTAGGTTCTTTCGTAATTTCGTGCCGATCGTTCTTTGTGTAGTTAGATTTTGAAATTGATGATTGGATATTATAAATTGAGTCGATAGTGAAAAATATGGATATTATTATTTAATTATTTTCAGAATAAATTTAATTATTTATTAAATTTCCGAAAATTTTGTCGGACCCTAAACTCTTAGAATTTCGTGCCAATCATTTCTTTGTGTATTTAGAATTTGAATTTGATGATTGATAGTGGCAAATAGAGTGTGATTGTGATAAATAGAGATTCTTTTTATAAAGTCTCAAGTATCGAAATTTATGGGAGATTGGCCGTGATTAACCACCTATTAGAGGTCATGCCCAGTGGGGCCGTGAATTGCCACCTGATAAAGGTCGCACCCAGTGGGGCCGTGAATTGCCACCTGATAAAGGTCGCGCCCAGTGGGGCCGTGAGTTGCCACCTGATAAAGGTCGCGCCTAGTGGGGCCGTGAATTACCACCTACTAAAGGTCGTGCCTATCGGGCCGGGATCTACCACCTTTTAAAGGTTGTGCCGAGTGGGGCCGTGATGCCACTAATTCTAATTTTGCCGAGTGGGGCTGTAATTGCCACTGGTTGTCAAACCTTCCTATAGGGTCGTGATTGAGAGTAATGATTGATTTGCTAGAATGATATGTAATCGGCCGAGTCGATTGATCGCTGAGACAATCCAAGTGGTTGAATTGTTCTGATGATGTGATTGTGCTGCAGTTGTTTGGTTATTATAATTGCATGTGGTTGAATTATATAAACTGTGCTAACTTGCAGATGAAGACTAATGCGAGGTAAGTCTTTGTGTGATGTGGTTAAGCCACCCGGGGCGTATTTTCTTTCTAATAGGGATTTAGGGGGTTGAACTTGCTGAGACATTGTCTCATCCCGGTTTGGGGATTACAATTTCAGGTCCCTGGTGGATGGAGCGGCTAGATAGCTTTGGTTGACCTTGAGGAGTTGCAGAGGTGAAGTCATGAGAATTGGAGAATGTGTCCGACTTATAGATCTTAGGACAATTCCTTTTTAAGAGCCGGTCTTTTGTAGACTGTTGGCCGTAGACCTCTGTTTGTAATTCTGTTGAATTATGAAAGTGTTATGTTGTGATTTTGTTTCCTGCTTTTCTATCCCGTATTTTATTGTTAGGGGTTTTATAATATGCTTCCGTATGTGCATTAAAGATTTGATTGGGTCGGCGACTTAACCTGGGAACGTCACATTTGAATGACCATGGTGGGATGTTGGCGCGCTCGAGGTTCGGGGCGTGACAATAATGAAAATATTTTTTATTTACTAATTATTTCAAAAGATATAAACAATCATTTTTACAAAAATATTTTTTAAATTAATTATTCACTTTCCGTAAAACAAAAAGTACCTCAATTTTAGCAATTTAATTTTTAGCTTTATTTTTCTATTTGAGGCCCAAATTCTAAGTATACAATATATATATATATATCTTTGTGGATGCACTTATGACATCTTTACCCTCATGAATTTCACTTTTTGTATCTTTATTGTTAAGTAGTATATTGTTAGATTGTTGAATTGAAAAATTAAGAATAGTTTTGACACGTGCTCAGTTCATATGAGCCTACTCAAGTTCAATCATTATATTATAATGAACTGATGTAGAACCCAATCTATTGAATGACTCAAATGGAGTGAGTTTACACAATGTGGATGTATCCAAAACTTGCTCATAGTTTTAAAACATCCGATACAAGTCATATTGTCTCCACTTATAGCGATAGCTAATATCCCTGAATTGAAGGACAGGAATTTAAAATTATATTTTATGGACAACGTGCGTAAAATTTTATACAACCCAGCGCGCATTACAATTAATTTCAATAGTTGGTTAATTTCCAAACTATGACTCCTCATATCGATGATGATAATCCGTGTGGATTGTGTAACTGCGGGCCGCATGAAAAATGCTGAGACGTCCCCGAGACTACTTTGCCGTACATCACTCACAGGGGAGTGAGAGATAATCAGACCCGAAATGACTCGGTTGTCATAACCAAATCCTTGAGAAGGGATGTTTAGTGATCCACTATGCCCAAAAATCACTGTGCTTGACGTCAATGTAGTCCGCGCAGTCTTTTTAGCTGCGAGAAACCACAATCCAACCCACACGTCCAACACGGAGCTGGCTTACAACGCAACCCCTCCACACATCGCAGTTCATCTCCAACTGGTCTGCACTTCCAACTCCGAAACCCCTCTCACTGAACCCATAATTTTGCCCTAACAATTTATCCACCATAAAATGGCTTCTCCAACCATCAACGATCTCAACCTTCTTTGTCTCCTGGGTCCAACATCTTCATCTTGTCTCTTCAATGCATACCGCGAACCCCTCAAAAGATGCCACTCCTAGTAGTGAAGGTAGCCGGGGCAGCAGCGCGGGGACTCAGTCTCCTGCTGCGTCTGGACGCCACCCTGTTTACCGCGGGGTGCGACGCCGGAGCAATGGGAAGTGGGTGTCGGAGATCCGCGAGCCCAGGAAGCCAACCAGGATATGGCTTGGGACGTTCCCGACCCCAGAGATGGCTGCGATCGCGTACGACGTCGCTGCATTGACCCTCAAGGGCCCTGAAGCTGAGCTGAACTTCCCCGCCTCTGTGGCTTCTTTGCCGACTCCTGCCTCCTCTTCGCCGCGCGACATCCAGGCAGCGGCAGCTAGTGCTGCTGCGGCTGCTGGCGCTGCTCGGGATGCTTTGCGTCCAACTAGTTTAGTGCAGGGAGAGGGACAAGGACAAGCGAGTAGCGAAAGGAGGTTAGAAGGGATTGCAAGTGGCAACGTGAATGAGTTCGTGGATGAGGAAATGATATTTAACATGCCCAATGTTCTGGCGAACATGGCCGAAGGAATGCTTCTTAGCCCTCCTCGTTTGGAGGTCGATTCGACTCCAGGCCCTGAAAATACAGAAGATCAGGATCTCTGGAAGTTCTCTTAAATCTGTTTACATAAATAACGTAATTGATTATGAACCATTGTGCTATTAAAGAGAAATATGGCTTGTTGTGGTGGTGATTTTATTATAGGACGGCAAATAGAGCAGTAGGTCGTCGTGCAGGTTTTTGTATCCTGGTAGAAAAAAGATCTCTTAATTCTTTTCAAGAGCTATGTCGCTTGTGATAGTATTCGATGTTTTGATGTCAGTCTGGTTTGTGTTTCATTTCTGCCACCGCTCCTATATGTAAGAAGGTAAGTTTAATTTGTTTTATCATGACCTCCAGGTTTTGGCAAATGGCAAGTTCTTATGTTTGAGCCATGGATCTGTCTTGGTCGTTACAAGCCAAGATTCCTAATTTCTGGGGGAGTATCTTTTGAATTAGCGGATCTAATTAAACAACTAATCCTAATGTCTGTGTTAAACTTAGTTTTGTGTTTGAATTTAAGTAGATCGTACCTTGTTGGCTTATTTTCCACGCGTCAATGTCACGCGTAGACAGCGGAGGATGAGGAGAGAGGTGCTTGTATGCAAATCTTGATACTTCCCATTTCCTAATGTCTGGTTCGGCTTCATACCATAGCGATGGGCTTTTCACTGTGCCGTGTTAAATTGCGTGATGTGTCGTGCATACCCTTCATGGATGGAACAACAAAATATAATCTCAATCGATGGTTGTATGAAAATAAAAGAACCTGCTTCACTATTGAATGAAAACGTTGTATCGTTAATCATTCAATCAATCATAATAGTTTCACTTGTCACTGCACCGCAGAACAAACCTAGAATCATAGGGTATGTGTACACCAGGGGCACTATGATACGGCAAAATTGTCAGGAGAAATGGAACAGTTAACAAATATACATTTTCAATCGAACAACTTCGATGATTGTTAATCAATTGCTTTGGACCTGTTCCATCGGATGGCGGACAAAACTCCCGACAAATTTACTATGCATAATCACAAGACAGGGTAGACAAATCCAAATTGATAACTTCGAAATATTGAACTTCGATGCTCCTTCCGAAGGGCTGGAAGTTAGAAAAAGTAGGCGGGCAAGAATAACCCCTCGGAATCATTACTAGCTTGATTTAAGGCCATTAAGCCCTCTTTAGTCAAAATACAGAAGTTATGGTGAGTCATATCACTAAGGGAAATGGGGGACCACCTTACCCTTGGTTAACATGTCATTCTCACTGAGTTGCAATGTGGTCATGTGGATACTTACTGTTCCATTGGCAGCGGAAGAAAGAATAATTGTTTGATGAGTCTGTTCACGTATTAACTTATACTTGGACCTTCATATTTGTTAAGATCGAACCAACTTATGAGACTAATAATTCATTACGATCACTGGTTTCTGCTAGAAGTTTTACCTACGAATAGTCGCTACATACAAGGCCTTAATCAAGTGAAGCCACAACACTTGTGATCGTGCAAAAACCTCGAGCAACGAAAGTTTAGGTAATTAAAGGGATAGTTGAACCTATGATTTTGAGACGTCAATTCTTATGGTTTTCAGTCATGTTGAGTACCTACAAGATGATTGTAGGATAACCTGGTAGAAAGCTATTGAAATGGGGTCCTGATTTCTTACAGGATGCGAGTTGGGAGTTCATGGTATACCAACTTCGATTGGCATATTGGTATGTTACTGAAGCCCAAAGTGATCACCATTGACCTCTTTCAATCGGGCACGACTGGAGTTTATGCCTTACAGGGAAGTAGCGGATTGAAGTAGAAGAGCTCAAGCGAGTTTCCAATCGCAACTGATTGAGCTTTCGCCTGAGAAAGCGGGCACTCCGCCAGAATTTGCTAGGAGTTGAACCATGCCTCTGGACGTCCGACACAACAGTATTGAACCTCCGGAAGACATCTAGATGTTCAGTTTTTTCTAGCAAGTTTGCACAAAATGATGTGACTGGGGCATCTTTGTCGAAGCTTAATGGTATATGATATCATTTTGTCGAATTTCAGAGACTCATGATCCATACTGTTCGACTGTGCATGTTTCGCAACGGAAAAGAAATACTATTGTAACCGAAAAGATGGAAGTTACAAAATTCTGCCGCTTGATTCTCTAAATCACCATCAGCCTATAGAGGCTACTGACACATCCCTTTCATTGCCACAGACATTTCTTCGGCCTTCGGAGGCTTCATAGTTGCAGTGCTGACGAAAAACGAAGCTGATCCAAGACTCACGTATGCCGAGAAAACTTAGTATAGACTCGTTCCACGTGTATATACTACTGACAGAATCAATTGTAGAGAAATTGTATTGAAACTTGTATTTTTTGTTAATGGGACTTGGAGTTCGTCGCATTGATTTTTGTAATCTGGTTGGTTTAGTGTAAGACAATGAACCTATGTAATACATTTTTTCCCTCGATAATGTATTTTCGTAGAAGAATACCACATGAGCACAGGAGAACTTCTTGCGGCTGTCGGGTGCAACCATGAATGGGCAGAGTCAACAAAAGTCATAATTGCGTTATTAAGGGTAATTTAAAGTGCCTTAAAGACATTATTATCACTTAATTGACTTTCTAGTGCTTAATTTTGCTTTTACTGTACTCACCCTGATATGAGGTTATGATATGACTCCTTATCTCTTATTAGTGCCTAAGTGCCTTGTATGCCCGTTAGGCATTACGAGAGAGAGAGAGAGAGAGAGAGAGAGAGAGAGGGAGGGAGGGAGGGAGGGAGGGAGGGTGATCCAGCCATAACACAGACTGTCCAACTAGCCCAATAGCAAATCCATTGTTCTTAATTCAATTTTCCGCCTTAGTTGCCACTATGCGGAGAGAAATCATGGTTGTGCTGGTCAGTGACGGAGCTAGGACATGACAATGATAGTGAAATTCTTTCAATGCATTTCCCAATTCCGAGTTCAAAAACTTTTGTAATTCAGCCTCTACGTTTGAAATTGATACCAATCTCTGAATTTCTCATGTTAGGAATCTTTTAGTTGTACACTTTATGGGCATGATTGTAATTATATGAATCCAACCCTACCATATATATGTTTAGTGATAAGTAATGAAAAAGATTGGTCATCACTCTATCTCATTTTCACGTAGTCACACGGCGTAAGATTAGATTACTCATCGCTTATTAGCTTGATTCTTCGTTTAGTACTACATTCTCTTAGATAATCAAGCCCTTCTCTTTTTCCTGTCCATTTTTCTTATGTCTCCCTATTGTGGCTACCTCTTAGTCCTCTCTATTGCTATTAATTCCTTCACTATGTTAAGAAAATCTGATGTTTTAAAAATGCAAAATAATCAAAAGCTATTATTGTGCGCATTGAATTGTGTAGAACAGTTTGTAGACGCACAAGCTAATATATAAGTGAAGTTAGGAGCAGGACGTTTGAAGGCATGGTAGTGCTTTCCTTCCCCAAAACTAGAACAAGCTATATCGGACGAGAATGTGCCTTAAGGCTAGAAGGATCTTTCTAAAAGGTGAACAAGCTACGAACTCGTTGAAGTTTGGATGAACCGGTTGGAAGGTGAACAACTTTGAAGAATACAAGGAGATCAATATACTTGAAAATTGACTAGTCTATAGAAGGTGAACAAGCCATTCAGCAACAAGCGTTGAAAAGACTAAAGGACCTTTAGATAAAGCAGGTCCAACTGGAGACAGTGGAGAAGGTCGTCATGCGTGGCTCTACATTCCTATCTAATAGCGTTTGCCATTTTTACGAAGGTAGATCATAGAGTCAGACAGATTGTAGAGGAAGGCTATATTTTTGGAAATCCTCGGCTTGTCTTTAGATGGTTCTCTAACTTTCCAAAATACAAGTCCGATGCCCAGAGAAGTTAGATCAACGGTTCCTTTGACTATGACATGGCTTCCAATGAACACTTTGAAGATTGGACTATTTCAACCAATAAAGGTGGCTATGAGGATTGATGGATATTCATAACTCTCATTCTCACTTTGTCGTACAAATTTTCGTTTTCACTTGTGCAAAACTATTTGTTGAGGGCTAGATTCTAGTAATCTAGGAAGCGAAGGAATCATAGCGTTGGAAGGAGTGCTTGTGTTTGTTGACGCCTGATTTTTAGTCAACATATCATTAAAAGGTAAAAAATCAAGATTAGGGTTTCCGATTGTGACGGAACCCATTTCTCGATCCAAAAATGTTGTTTCTCATTTTTTTTTTTGTCATTTTTAAGTAATTTCTCATTCATTTTCAAGAAAAACTCAAAAAGTCAAACGATTGGTTTTTGGATTGATTTTTTGATCAACCCTTTAACCAAGAGTGCAACCCTAGGTCAAATTTTGGTTTTTTTACCCAAAAAGATGTCATTTAACTTTAATTTCACTTTTGTCAAATCAATTTTTCGAAAATTCAAAGATTAGACATAAAATCAACCTTTTAGGAAATGTTAATTAAATGATTGATTTTTGGCCAAACATTCGACCAAAAAAATAAAAAATAATAAATAATGCACAAATACATTCCTTTTAATGTCAATTTGACTTTTTTTCTCAAAAATTTCAAAAAATTTGATCGAGAATCTTGATTTCCAAATTTTTCAGTTTTAGATTCTAAATTGACCAAAAATAAAATTATTTTTATTTTGGTCATAATTAGGTATAATTCCTTCTTCGACATTTGGTTTAGGAACTATTTTAAATCCGCCCGTGCATTCAATTTCGTGAATTATTGAATCAAAATACAAATTGCCATTTTGAGCCTTAATTAGGGAACCGAAACTCGATCCTTCATGAATTGTAAACGAATAGTCGTTCTTCATTCATTTTTTTTTAAATAAATTCAAATCAGAAATCTATATTAAGAAATTCACATAAGAACTTATCAATTTGAAGAATTTTATCCTTCAAAGCATAAGAAAGTCAAGCAATTAAGATTCAATTGACAAAATTCGAATTGACCCATTCATAATTATGATTTAATTTCATAAATCTAGATCTAATTTTGATATCGGGCCTAGATCCATTTTTGACATAAGTTCGAGCACTTTAATTCATGGTCAATTTGAATGTGGTAAGTGATCTTACGCATGTATAGTTCATTAGATAGGATAATTATAACATTAATTAAATTCAATTTTAGTTAATTTGCAATTTTGCCCGTTGAATTTCAAATTAGATCATTTTAGCCCTCTAAGCTCAATTCAAAACACCCATGGTTTTAACTCATTGTCTTTTACGGTAATCATTCAATTAGGTCAATAAAATATCCCTAGATCACGTTCATAAGATTTGATTAGCTTAATTGAATCTTAATTGGCCAATTTCTTCTTAAAAATGATAAATTTCCTTTTCAATTTGGTCATTTAAGGACCAAATCGCATAAATTTTGGACCCACAGGGGTTCCAAGTAGGCAAAATAGCTAGAACCAGACCAAACCGATCAAGAACCGGTAAAAAATAGATCAAACTGGAGCAAACCTGTCTAATTGGTCGCTAGTGGGGATGGTCGGTTCAGCCCCTTTTCGGCTAGTTCCTGACCTCCGGTGACCGGTTCTGGGATCATCCTAACGTCAATTTCACTCCTGCACCTTCAATTTCTCAAAATTTTACAGATTGATCCTTGAATTTCATCAAATTGCAATTTAACCCCTAATTGGATATTTTGATGCAATTCTTGATTTTGGCTTAGGTTTTCGCAAATCAAACCCATTGGATTGATTACCCAACATCTTGAGATCATAATCCAACCTTCGAAATCCAATTTTAATTGTTGGATCAAAATTTGAACTATTGGATTGAACCAACAGACGGAATTGGATGTTTTAGGGATGGTATATAAACCCATTTTCTATCCATTTTTGGAGGGCTCATTTGCACGAAATTACAAAAAAAAATCTTCAACAAACTCTCTCTCCAACTCTCTCTCTCTCTCCCACCAATTCTCTCTACTTCCTCCATCTAACGCACGTTTTCTGATTGCTGGCGTATGCCCCTACACCGGCGACCTTGCCATCACCAACCAGCTCTTCGATCTTCCTCACGATCTCTGGTAGCTCATCCAAGCTTTTGGAAGCCTTAGTGACAGTTTGATCTCTCAGATCAACCCGATCAATTGACCAAGCTCAATCATCGGTAAAAGAGCCGGTGATCTTGTTCGCGGTTTTGTTCGTGATCCAAGCTAGTGATTTGATGGGTCCAAAGTTGATCTTTGCAATTTAAATTTGGTTTGTTGAGGTTTGATCGAAGTTACGGCGAAAGTTCCAATTGATTGCAGTCAAAATCGCCAAAGATACATCAAAAGGCAACATACTCGATTTGGAACCTCGTGAAGCAAGACTAGATTAACTGGTTAGGGCTAGGGTTCAATTTTAAGTTGATATGCTATGTATAGATGTTAGATTGATAGATTTGAATGTTGATTCACTGTGATTGAGTATTCTTGATCGATCATGAATGATTGACATGATATGGCCTAAAACCTGCATTTTCGTATCCTTGGACTGACCTATTATTTTGGCCAAAATGAGGTCTGAAATGACCTTATTTTAGTTCGAGTCCTTCTAGGCTTTGATAATATAGTTGCAAGCTTCAAATAGATAGCTCGTACACCCAATTGAGTGATGTTTGGCCCCCAAAAAACACCTTTAAAGGTGAGCGATTATGCAGTAGTTTAGATTAGTTTTCGGTTCTATGCTAATTCCAAAATATGATTTTTTTTAATTTTTTTTTGCAGCTTTCTTTGTTGATTTTTTTAGGAACTTTCCTTAAAAAAAAGTTGTTTGTTGTTGTGCGGTATATGTTATAAATTTTTTTCGGAATATTTGGGCTTGATTAGCTAGATCAAAACCACTCAAATTTAAGCCTAGGTCAATCCGCTCTATGTTGATTTCTGATTTTATTTATTTATTTATTTTTGTACTGATCTTTGTGTTGATTTTTGGAAAAACTTTACTCATGAAAGTTGCTTGTAATTGTGTGGAGAATGTCATGTCATTTTTTCGGAATTTTTGAAGGTGCTTAACTAGGTCAAAATCACCCAGATCTAAGCTTAGGACGATCTGTCCTACATTGATCCAAATTCCACTTTGGTAAAATTGAGTCAATAAATGAGTTTGTTTGATCTCAAATCCTTCATGGAGAATGAAATGCATGTTGTATGTGTTCAATTGATACATGATTTGCAAAATTTTGATAGTCTAGTGTATGAATTGCATGAGTTAATGTGAAAATGTGCTGCAGTAACATATTACTCTTTAAGGATTCTTCACTAATATTTAACGATCCCTCCAATCCTCAAGCTGGTGTTATATCATTCTGATTATCGCAAGAAAGCCTTAGTGGATAACCAAATTGACCACGTCAAGGCCCTAATTGTAGAAATCATAGCAGTACGACACTATTACACTCCACAATGTGTTGCCAGAGTCGACAAGACTGAGTTGGAAGGTGAGATGAAGACCTACCACGTTTCTATTAACTGCATTCATTGTGAAGTGGAGCCAGAGCATAAAGTGGCCCCACTTGAAATTCCCAAGCCTCATGGTCACCAACAAGCATATATGGTTCAACTCATTAGGGAAAGGGACAATACCTTAGCTGAAGTGGAACGCTTGGCTCATGATAACAAGCGTCTCCACATGAACCCTTCTAGTTCTTCTAGCTCATGAGTTCCTAGAGACTTTGTATAGGATCCATGTAATACATTCTTGTTTCATGTAATCAGATTTTCCTTGTAATTTCCAATTTCAATTTCATTTCCGTGTACTTGTTCAATCCCATTTCCCATGTATTTGCTCCTGAATCAATGTAGCGAAGTTTTCTTGCCTTATAATGGTTCAACGAAATTTCATTTAACTTTCAATTTAATTTTAGAAAAGGGGCATTTTGATTAAATGTTCGTTGTTGCCCTCTCAATTGTATAATTTCTTTTGAAGAAATTTTGGAAAGAGTTTATATGATATTGGGGTCATATAAATTTCCTTCCCATTATTTGATTTGAAGAAAATATAAAATTGAAAGGTTTATATATTCTTGCCAAATTGCTGATCAATACTGATTCGTCTCCTTCTTTCTTTTCAAGATGATTAAAAAATGGTTGAAAGGCGTTCTTGCATAAGGACTCATTCTCAAGCAGGAATGGAGAATGAAGATACACATGTTCGATTGATGAATGTCAAAAATCAACTTGCTCGAATCACTATTATGCTGGCAAAATTATCCAAGCAAATGAAAACTTACTGTCCTACTAGTTGCGAATGCTGTTCCATTGTCATCTACCTCATTTGAGTCATCAATGAATGACTATGCTGAAACTGGAGTAATTAGAGAAACTTTATTGGGCACGCTTGCGATGGTCAACCTTGTGCATGTTCCAAAAGACGAGGTTGTCCATACTAAAGAAAAGGGAAGCGCTTTGGCTAAGTTTGAAAAACACCTCCTTTTTATTCAAACTTATGAAATGCAAGGATGGACAACCTATCTCCATATCGCAAGGTCGAGATTCCTAAAATGGTTAAAAGACCTAGATTCACCAAGAGGTATGATGGTACTAGATACCCTAGAGCTCACCTCAAATATTCTCTTAGGAAGATGACTCATTATTCGGATAATGTCTCACTCTTGATTCAGATCTTCCAAGATAGCTTAATTGGTTATGCCTTACTGTGGTTCATCATATTGGACATGAACAAAATTCAAGAATGGGAAGATCTTGTGGATGCATTCATACAACAATACCGATCCAATTTGGAGGTAACCCTCACGAAGGACGAACATCATGTATTGAGAAAATGAGAAATGAAACTTTCATAGCACTTTCCCAAAGATGGAGGATAATGGCATCTCAAGTAAAGCCCTCGTTGGATGAAGAGGAAATGGTGATGCTTTTCCTGAAAACATTATCGCGGGAATATTTTGATAGGCTTTTTGCATCGAACTATCAAACATTTTCACATATGATGGAAGTCAGTGAGAGAGTTGAATGGATAATACGAGATAGAGGAGTACCTAAAAATAGTTCTAGAAGACTTCTTGCGATATTCTAAAATTTCAGTCTTTGAATTCAGTTTAAGCTAGTGCTTGTCAACGGAAGAAGAATTGAGATAGGTGGATTTTCGATGGGCTTTGCGTGTGGGCTAGCCATGTGAAGGCCTAGAGGGCCTAATTTTGGGCTGAGCATGGACTAGAGAGAGGACGGTGGATCGTGAAGGCTCGGTTGAGGTGGAAAAATGCCGAGATTTTGGTCAATGTACGTCTTGCGCGAATTCGAATTATTTTGGATGCTCAATGGTAATTCCTTGTGGTTTAATTGGTGATGTTGTGGTGTATAAACTTAATGGTGGATATAAGATCCTTGGACATTAGAAATTGTGACTTGAAGATGTGTGCAATTCCACTAAATTTTTCGTTATGTTATTAGTGGAGGATTTTGGAATAAAGTTGCTTGATTGGTGCCTAGTATTTGAGGTGGTCAAATTCTTTGGGCTAGGAGAAGGATTAGTTTTCTTTGTTTTGTTTAGATTAAGTTTTGTTTAGGGCATGTAAGCCAAGGAGAAAAGGACAAAGTCTAGGGACATCTTGCAATAGGTTTTGGTTTCCCATGCAAGTTTCGGTTCTCCCCCTTCCCACCAGCCGAAACTTTAGCCCTCAAATCTCATGATGGCCCTAAAATTCCCCTAGCCAATCTCTTCATTCACATGGCTACAGCCACGGAAAAATCCCCAAGGAAAGCCATCATTTTCCCCTCAACTTCTTCCTTTATTTCCCCTTCTCTTTTGTTATTCTTCCTTCTTGCCCTCACTCACCCGACGCCTCTCTCATTTTCTTCTTGTTTCCTTGCTGTTCTTTGAACGACCAGCAACTAGAGGAGTAGCCTGCCTTCAAGAGAGCTCGAGAAAGCAGTTTTTAAGTCCTAAACTAGGTATTGAAGTTCAACATCCTCTCGATGTTTGAGCGTGGATTAGCTTGATCTAGTGGATTTTTTATTATAATGTTGGTGTTTGTTTCTATAAACAAGTAGACGTGCATGAGTAAATTAAGATCAAAAGTCTGATCGCAGTAGACGTAAAAACACTTATACACGTGTTTCCAAAGCATTTTTATGCATTTGAACAAAAACGCTTAAAAAGAGCTAAAATGGGCTAATTATATTAACCTTGTACCATGCTTTAAATTTGGTTAAGAAGTTTCTTCGGATTCTGAGTACGAACGTCTAATGTCGTCACAACAGTAGTTTTGACATTCTTTAAATGCAGAACGTCCGATCTCTTTACAAGCTCTAATGTTCTTCAGATCCAGCCCTACAAGTGTCGGGCCTCTAGTTTAGACACACCATCAATTCTCACGATAAACAAAAGAGAAAAATTGAGATATCTCACAACTACAATTGTGCGAGCAATTGCTCTCGTGTATGAATAATTTTGTTGATTAGTATCAGCACTCTAAATTATCGATTGCCAATTGTCAATCATCAATTATTTGGTGATATGCTCTCTATATTACCTTTTGTAGCCAATGTAGATCACATTTAAATTGGCACATTGACTCTAAATCGTTTTAGAATTCATTCAGATGTAAGTTCTTATACAATTACAGACACTAATTTGGGCATTAACTCTGTAACTGTTACAGGGCAATATTCCAAATATTTATTTCTTACCGTTACAAATATTTAATTCGACTGTTACTTCCAAACTTATTTCAGAGCATTAATTGGTTATTTAAATTTGAAATCGTTTCAGATTATTAAACTATTCATTTATTCTTAAATCAATTTTAGATCATTAATGTAACTGTAAGTTCTAAAATCATTTCAGAATTTAATGTGACTATTAAATCCGAAACCATTTTAGATCTTTAATTTAGCCATTACGTTCAAAACTATTTTAGATCATTAATTTGGCTATTGATGCGGGAGCATCCAACGTAGCTCCATCAACCAACTCAGAACCATCGATGCCTATCCAAGCAAATAAAGAAGTTGGGCATTATGTGCTTCGATGGATCATTTTGAATGAATAATGTTAATTACTTATCGATACTTTGTGGTATATTGATAACTATCAATGGGAGGCCATTTTAGATGTTTTGTATGACCAATTGATGAAGTTTCAGAAGGATTATTTTCTGGTCAAGGGAGGAGCTTGAATTTTGAGAAGGCTAAAAGTTCACGAATGCAGTTCAAGAATATGGAAAGCTAAAGGTTCAAGAACACGGAAAGCTAACGGTTCGAGAATGCGGAAGGCCGAAGATTAAAGGCATTTAGTTCCCGTGTTAATAAAGGCTTTTTATTAAGTTTCTAGGTGTTTTTATTTTTATGTAGCTCAAGAGTCGACCGTTTAAGTTCCTAGTGTTGGAGAAATCTACATGAAGTGTTTTGAAGCTGACAAAACGTTTCCATCAGTCTAATCTGAAGATTTGCAGACTCTACTATTTAAAGTCTGAAGACCTCCGGATTGCCAGACTCAAGAAGCAAAGTCTATTCTCATTGACAGTTTCTAATCCGTTGAAGAAAGGCTATCCAGAACTAGATGTTTCATTAAGGATTTAGCCTTATCGACTGGAGAAGATCTCTTGGCTGGATATGACATAATGGAATCCTTTATTCGAATCAAGATTGATTAAGGATCCGATGATTGGCAAAGTATACTTGGAAGGTTCTACTTATGGAAACCAAGATCCTGCTCGGATTGATGGGCTATCGACATGTTCCTTTAATAGCTCGAATGATCTTCCTAATTGATTCCGTCCAACGGGTAGATTGGAGGAATTCCTTTGGTAAGTGCCAACGGGTATGATGGCATAAAAGGAGTATAAAATGAAGACGTTCCAGTTGTTCGAGAGAGGTGCACGATAGACGAATTTCAAAGTCTGAAGCTCCTTGTTCTTAGTTAATTCATTCACTGAGCGAAATCTTGTACACAAAAGAGAGTTCATATTTTGAGATACCTTGAGGAAGTGTGGTAAAGTATCTACACTGTGGAATCAAGGGAAAGCATTGCTGTAACATCTCTTTTGTTCATAGTGAAATCCAGCCAGTGGGCTGTCAGTGCAGAAGAGTGGACATAGGCTTTGAATAAGCCGAACCACTATAAACCTTGTGTTTAATTTTCTCTTCCCTACTCTCCGCTTTATTTTGATCTTAATTCATTTTGTTAGCTAAAGGAGATCTTCCTTTCTATTGTCTGCCTAGTTTGCTTTCGTATCTCGAAAAATTGTTTTTACACCTATTCACCCCCCTCTAGGTGCTTATACTAGTTATATCACCTAGGTCATTAAAGTTCGTTTTTAATATTTCCTAAGGCCAAAATCCTCCTATAAATAGGGGAAACTATCCAATGTAGGGGAGATACGAATTTCATGAATGAGAATGGTGAGATTTCCTCAACTTGAGTGAACTCCTTTGGAGAGTGGATAACTCCTTTCAGTTTCTTTATCCTTGGAGCGTAGATCACTCCTTGGTGGTGAGCCAAGAAGCCCTTGGTGGTGAGCTTCTCCTATCCTTGGCTGGTGGAATCTTTAGGCCTTGGTGGTGAGCTTCTCCTATCCCGAAGTCCTTTATCCTTGGCTGGTGGAAGTTTTAGGCCTTGGTGGTGAGCTTTGTAGATCTCGATCCTCTTCTTCGGTTGGTGGCACGGCCTTTATACCTTGGGAGGAGATCGTTTTATCTTTTCTTATTCCTTTTCGTTTCTTCACCGTATACACTACTCCATACACTTAACCACAAAAATCCCCTCTCAAAAATCCGTTATAGAATCACTCACCCCATCACGCATCAAAATATTGGTATCAGAGCTCAAGGGTCAACTCATTTGAGTGATTCCTTTCTTTCTTTTGTTACAAATTCCTCATGGATGAACAAGTTCCTAGAGGCTTGACTCTAGAGCAAGCGCACAACGAAAGGCGAGATCGTGCAATCCAAAATCTTCAACAACAAATGGAGCGGGTCCTCAATCTTCTAGAGAATCCGGCGAGACAAGGACAACCAGCAAGGCGTCCCAATGAACAGCATCGGCGTGACGATTCTGAATCTCGTCAAAATTCTGATGGCGATTCTGAGTCCACTGGAGACAACCGAACGATTCTCCACTCTAGTGATTTTGAATCTCCAATTCGAAGACAAAGACGGAGAGGGAGGCGTAAGGAGGATGAGAAAAAAATTAAAGTGGAGGTCCCTAAGTTTGACGGTAATCTCAATCCTGACGACTTTGTGGATTGGCTACACAAAACCGAACGAATTTTTGACTTTAAATCCTATTTGGTGATGAATGGAAGACGGCTTTTAAGACCAAGGGAGGCCTTTATGAGTGGTTGGTTATGCCATTCGGATTATCTAATGCTCCGAGTACCTTCATGAGACTTATGAATGATGTTCTCCATTCCTTTATTGGTCGATTTGTCGTTGTTTATTTCGACGATATTCTTGTTTATAGCAGGAATGAGGAGGAGCATATCTCTCATTTAAAACAGGTCTTCAATGTCTTGAGAGATCAAAACCTGTATGCTAAAAAGAAATGTGAGTTCTTCTCTCCAAGCATTGTCTTTCTTGGTTATGTGGTTTCCAAAGATGGAATCTCTGTTGATCAAACCAAGGTGGAAGCTATGAAGACTTGGCCAGTTCCGAAGTCCATTTCCGATTTAAGAAGTTTTCATGGACTTGTTTCTTTCTATCGACGTTTTGTCAAAAACTTTAGTACCATCATGGCTCCTATAACTGAATGCATGAAGAATGATGCTTTTGAATGGACAAAGACTGCTCAAAATGCCTTTGAGGTAATCAAGCAGAAACTTTGTGAGTCCCCTATTCTTGCACTTCCTGATTTTGATAAAGTATTTGAAGTTGAGTGTGATACAAGCGGAGTTGGTATTGGTACTGTTCTGGTGCAAGCACAAAAACCATTGGCATATTTCAGTGAGAAGTTATCTGATTCCAAGAGGAATTATTCAACTTATGACAAAGAGTTCTATGCCATTGTCTGAGCTCTTGATCATTGGAGTCATTATTTGAGGCCAAAGCAATTTGTCCTTCATTCTGATCATGAGGCGCTTAAGTTTATTAATGGCCAACGCAAGCTTAATTCGAGACATGCAAAATGGGTAGAATTTCTTCAATCCTTTTCTTTCGTCTCAAAATATAAACCGGGGCACACTAATTTTGTGGTAGATGCTTTAT
The DNA here is from genome assembly GCA_014182375.1 of Eucalyptus virginea. Lineage (NCBI taxonomy): Eukaryota > Viridiplantae > Streptophyta > Magnoliopsida > Myrtales > Myrtaceae > Eucalyptus > Eucalyptus virginea. The sequence continues at coordinate 24,341,545 of CM024524.1, read as the reverse complement.
CGAGATATTCTATGCTTGCGGTTTTGGACTCTAGGATTCTCGGATTTCAATTAATGAAAGAACTTTATTCTGAAGATGCGGAGTTCTCATCTATCATCAACAATTGCAAGTAGGGAGTTCAAGGTATATATTCTTTGCAAGATGGGTTTCTTTTTAAAGGAAATCAATTATGTGTGCCGAAGAGTTCTTTTCGCGAATTGCTGATTCGAGAAGCGCATGGTGGAGGATTGGCTGGTCATTTTGGTATTAATAAAACTCTTGAGGTTCTTCAAGAGCATTTCTATTGGCCAAAGATGAGTGGAGATGTGCATGCTATCATCTCAAGGCGTGCAACTTGTCAAAGATCAAAAAGCCATTTCCATCAAGGTTTGTATACTCCACTTTTGGTACCATTGCAGCCTTGGGAGGATGTTAGCATGGATTTCATTGTGACTCTACCAAGAACTCAAAGAGGAAAAGATGCTATCATGGTGGTTGTCGATCGGTTCTCTAAAATGGCTCATTTCGTGCCATGTCACCAGACTAGTGATGCATCCCATATTGCCGAATTATATTTCAAAGAGATTATTCGCATTCATGGAGTACCAGATCGTGATTCCAAGTTTTTAAGCCACTTCTAGAAGACTCTCTGGAGAATGCTTGGTACAAGACTCTTATTCAGCACAGCTTGTCATCCACAAACCGATGGCCAAACAGAGGTGACAAATCGTACTCTAACTACTCTTCTTCGTGGTATGGTGAGTAAATCTTTTGAAAGATTGGGATTTAAAGCTTGTGCATGCTGAATTTGCTTACAATCGATCCCCAAGTTATACTATTGGTCGATTGCCATTTGAAGTTGTGTATGGAATTAATCCTCTCACACCCATTGATTTGATTCCAATTCCGTCTAACTCTCAAGTGAGTTTTGATGGCAAGAAAAGAGCTGAATCAATGAAGAAGCTCCATGAGCAGATTCAATCCAACATTGAAAAGGCCAACGAATCTTACAAAAAGAGAGCTAATTAACACCGCAAGAAGACTCAATTTCAAACGCGCGATCTTGTATGGCTTCACTTGGGGAAGGAGAGATTTCCATTTCGTCGAAAGAACAAGCTCATGCCTAGAGCTGATGGCCCCTTTAAAGTTATTGAGCGAATTGGTGACAATGCTTACAAGATTGACCTTCCGGGAGAGTTTGGAGTTTCGGCAACATTCAACGTGGGAGACCTTTCTCCTTACTTGGAGGATGAAAACGTTCTAGATTTGAGGACAAATCTCAAAGAACCCGGGGAGGATGATGCGGGGGCATCCAACGTAGCTCCATCAGCCAACTCAGAACCATCGATGCTTATCCAAGGAAATAAAGAAGTTGGGCATTATGTGCTTCGATGGATCTTTTTGAATGAATAATGTTAATTACACATCGATACTTTGTGGTATATCGATAACTATTAATGGGAGGCCATTTTAGATGTTTTATATGACCAATTGATGAAGTTTCAGGAGGATTATTTTCTGGTCAAGGGAGGAGCTCGAATTTTGGGAAGGCTAAAAGTTCACGAATGCGATTCAAGAATATGGAAAGCCAAAGGTTCAAGAACACGAAAAGCTAATAGTTCGAGTATGCGGAAGGCCGAAGATTAAAGGCATTTAGTTCCCGTGTTAATAAAGGCTTTTTATTAAGTTCCTAGGTGTTTTTATTTTTATATAGCTCAAGAGTCGATCGTTTAAGTTCCTAGGTCATTAAAATTCGTTTTTAATATTTCCTAAGGCTAAAATCCTCCTATAAATAGGGGAAAACTATCCAATGTAAGTCAGATACGAATTTGATGAATGAGAATGGTGAGATTTCCTAAACTTAAGTGAACTCCTTTGGAGAGTGGATAACTTCTGTTGGTTTCTTTATCCTTGGAGCATAGATCACTCCTTGGTGGTGAGCCAAGAAGCCCTTTATTCCTGGCTGGTGGAATCTTTAGGCCTTGGTGGTGAGCTTCTCCTATCCCGAAGTCCTTTATCCTTGGCTGGTGGAAGCTTTAGGCCTTGGTGGTGAGCTTCGTAGATCTCGATCCTCATCCTCGGTTGGTGGCGCGGCCTTTATACCTTGGGAGGAGATCATTTTATCTTTTCTTATTCTTTTTCATTTCTTCACCGTATACACTACTCCATACACTTAACCACAAAAATCCCCTCTCAAAAATCCGTTCTAGAATAACTCACCCCATCACGCATCAGCTATTGATTCTAAACTCACTTCAGATCATTAATGCAGCTATTAATTCTTAACTCATTTGAGATTATTAATTTGGTCACTGTATTTGAGCACGCTTCAGATCTTAGTTTTGATCGTAGAGTCTGAAACTCGCTTTAGACTTTGTAAACTTTGAAGCCCCTTCATTTGAACTTTTATTTCTTACCCAACCCAATTTGATTAGCTCAATTGCAAACACATTTGCAATATTCTCTCTCCCGTTCAAATATCATACTAATTGGTTATGGTGTATGACATCCTTAGGTTCATCACTGAGCGGTAGCAAGACTTGTGCTAACACATTAGCACAACTAAGAGAACTAATTGTCCAGATCGATCTCCTGTTCCTACAAACCATGACGACATCTTGCAATATATCATGACTACCTAGACATTGTGAAATCTTTTCAGAACATAATGAACCCATTAGCTTTTGCGACCATGGAATTCGATCCTTCTGTCTCACCATGTCCTGATCGAACAAAGGCCATGGAATTATTGGTCAAACCACCAATTTGATCATTTCCTTAAATCTAATTGACATGTATTCTTCGAGATATGAACCATTCATTCTCGATTATAACCTCGACCGAGAATTTCAATATAATGCCATGATTAGATCGCATAGGACATCAATCTTGTATATTTATATATCACAAGAAGATGGTTTGACGAAACATCAATATGCGCCCTTGTGAACCACAGCCAGCCAACATACAAGTCAGCATTGTGCCTCAGGTCTAAGGATCTTACACCAAACTAAAACATGAACGATTAGACATTCACCCTACTAAAAGCTTCCATGTCACCAATCGTTCTATGTAAGTCACGTTCAGTGAACTTGTCCAAGACATGCACCTGTGTTCTAACTCGGGTTTCACAATACTCAATGACCTGTGACTCATCATCCCCTCAACTATCCAATACTTAATGGTGAAGCTTTAGAATACCTAATGACTTGTCTCAACAGGATCATCAATATCCTCTCAATGATTCATTGACCGAGAACTGTTTAAAGATTCAACATAACTATAAATCTATCACATATATTCTTAACACCTTAAGAATAGGTTCAATCGTAGCTAATCTTATGGACTTCATTCATATAAATTGGACAATGAATGAAAAAAATCTTATTTGCCATTAAATTTTCCCTAACATGTAACTATTACATGGTTACTTTGGGGCATACGGCTAACATATAGAAGCTAGTCATTTGGATGACTTTAGCTTCCATGTATGCTTTGATGTGTGGGAAGTCTTGCATGTAAGTTTCTCAAAGGTTTTTGGTTGCTAAGCTTGCATGAGATGTGTTCATAGGAGCTGAGGTTGGATGCTTTTCAAGATTTGTTTTGCTGGACCCCCAATGTTTGTTGTTTTCATGGGTTGGAATGTGCAACAAATTTGAAACTGCTTACTTCTTGAAAAATGTTCTAAACATATTCATTTATGATATATATTTTACTAAAGATTTTATGGATTTAAAAGAATAAGTTTTTAACTTTGTTGGATGTAAGTCAGAATCTCATTTTGTTCTAGAATTCATGACCTTTTGGTGTTCAAAGAATTTTTATCAACTTTTGAGGTTTGATTTTCAGAAGGGTTTCTTCACAAAAGTTGTTCAGTACATCTTGAAATTTAACATAGTCAAATTTTAGAGCAAATAACTGATTTTTGGATTTCAAACCAAGCTTATTTTGAAAGCGTGATTTTTGGACATGGGTACAGTTTTGGTGACTATTGAGCAATTTACTGTTCTTATTCTACAAAGAAATGGGTTAAAGTTTCTAGATGAAAAATTTTCATTTAAGTGTTCTTTACAACATATCTAAGTTTGAGAAATTTCAAAACTTCGTTGTGTTTTGTTTCTAGATTTAAGCTTAGAGCCACGCGTGTGGACTCAGTTTCTACAAATCATGGCTAGTTGTGGTCTTGTGAATGTTCTTGATGCCCTACTTGCTAGAAAATGCATATTTTGTGATTTTGATGATTTTGGCATGCTGAAAACTTGTGCTTGATGGCTGTGCATGAGTGGTGCTCATCATGTGTGAGAAATGAAGTGGAATAGGCTTGAAGGAAGTGTGAACGGCAATTTTGTTTAGTGTATACTATTGTATTGAAATCTTGGTAGATTGATCATGTTGTGTGGTAATACATGTGTATGCTGGTTGTGTTAAAAGTGCGCTCTAATGGAAGATCATGATGTGGTGAAATGTGTGAATGAATCAAATTAAAATATAGTCTGTCAGCCAGCGTCTCGATGATACTCCCGAGGAGTGGGGATGCCCCAAGCTGTGTGGTTTGGGATGCCTTGGACACTGAGATACCTCAAAGGGAGATGCTTAGGGCTAATGTCCCCTAGAAGTCTAACCAGTGACTCGAACAGGTCCGGCCAGCGTCCCGGGTCCAATCTGTTTCAAGGGTGGATAGAAATATTCACACATTGAAATTAATTAAGAAGGTGTGTGAGTACGTATGAGATGCATGAATGGACTTCGTATGCGTGTTGCGATAGAGTCTTCATGCATTTTACTCACTGTAGCTTGTTTAGTTCGCATGATATCATTGGTATCATATGCTACCCTACTTGACGCAGTCTCTACTTAAGATGATTCACTACGCTTGTGCTATGTTCACTAATGAGTGGAGCTAGGATGCCATGCTTTATTCTTTACTAGGCATTGTTACTCACCCCTTATTTTTCCTCTCAAATCGTTAGCTATAGATGTGACACCCTTGGCCACTTATGGCATACCTGTGCCGGTAGAAGGCATGTATAGACACTTTGAGGATTGAGATTCTGGCCCTATTTTGACTCATTATATTTGTGCTATCTAGCTAGACACCCTAATCATTTTCCTATGCGATTTGTGTCCATGTATCCCAACGTGAATGGGAGGTTGTTTGGGCCCATCCTTGGTGATGTTCTGGGCATGGAGTGGGAGGCGCGCGTGGTATATGGAGGGATGTAGTGGATGAGGGAAACTACTGGGTAGAAGAGTTGGACAATGTTTTGGTCTCTCACAAGTAATTTGTTTGAGTCATCTTGATGAGTATTTGTCATGTTGTCAAGATGTTGTTTTCCTCTTTTAATTCCTGCTTATGATGAATGAAATGGAAGGATGTTACTATGAAATTTGTTCTTAAGTGAAATCTCTTTTATATGAAAAGTGTATTCTCTTTTGCTTGCGTAATAGAAATTAAAGATTATAATTGAGGGTCTAGAGTGACAGCCCAAGACGCCATACTTCCAATGAAGAAGCATAAAGAACCTACTATTGAAACATCGTTTATTCAAAATCCTCCCATTTCGAAATCACATTTGGCTTCCTCAGAATAGCCAATTGTACCGTTTGAAGGATAATTTCGAGATTATCACTGAAACGAAAGAATTTCGGCAAAGCAGTTCTCTCAATTACTGAAATTGCTATCCGAATTATTGCTTATGTTTTGGAAGAGAGATTGGTGGTTGGGGAAGTTCCGAGAAAAAAACCCCCGAAGTTTACTGGATTCGATATGTCCAAAGCATGTGCATATCACCTGGGAGAAGCCTACCATCCTAGAGTTATGAATGTGATTATAATTGACGTTACTAAACTAATTGGAAGCACGCCTATTTCTTGTTTGGTGTAGAAAATTGCTTCCTTAGTTTCCCATTCCATTAATTGTCCGCCCCAAGGGATCTTGAACCACTGATTCAATAAAGCAAACGCACATTTTATTAAGGACATGTTGATGCGGGAGCATCCAACGTAGCTCCATCGACCAACTCAAAACCATCGATGCTTATCCAACCCAATAAAGAAATTGGGCATTATGTGCCTCGATGGATCATTTTGAATGAATAATGTTAATTACTTATCGGTACTTTGTGGTATATCGATAACTATCAATGGGAGGCCATTTTAAATGTCTTGTATGACCAATTGAAGAAGTTTCAAGAGGATTATTTTCTGGTCAAGTGAGCTTTGATGGCAAGAAAAGAGCTGAATCAATGAAGAAGCTCCATGAGCAAATTCGATCCAACATTGAAAAAGCCAATGAATCTTACAAGAAGAAAGCTAATCAACATCGTAAGAAGACTCAATTTCAACCGGGTGATCTTGTATGGCTTCACTTGAGAAAGGAGAGATTTCCATTTCGTCGAAAGAACAAGCTGATGCCTAGAGCTGATGGTCCCTTTAAAATTATTGAGCGAATTGGTGACAATGCTTACAAGATTGACCTTCCGGGAGAGTTTGCAGTTTCGGCAACATTCAACGTGGGAGACCTTTCTCCTTACTTGGAGGATGAAAACCTTCTAGATTTGAGGACAAATCTCAAACAACCCGAGGAGGATGATGCAAGAGCATCCAACATTCCTCCATCGACCAACTCAGAACCATCGATGATTATCCAATCCAACAAAGAAATTGGGAATTATGTGCTTCGATGGATCATTTTGAATGAATAATGTTAATTACTTATCGGTATTTTGTGGTATATCGATAACTATCAATGGGAGGCCATTTTACATGTCTTGTATAACCAATTGAAGAAGTTTCAAGAGGATTATTTTTTGGTCAAGGGAGGAGTACGAATTTCTGAAAGGCTAAAGGTTCATGCGGTTCAAGAATAGGGAAAGCCAAAGGTTCACTAAATATGGAAAGCTAAAGGTTCAAGAATGCAGAAAGCTGAAGATTAAAGGCATTTAGTTCCCGTGTTAATAAAGGCCTTTCTTAAGTTACTAGGTGTCTTTACTTTTATGTAGCTCAAGAGTCGAAAGGTCCGTGTTAATAAAGGCTTTTCTTAAGTTACTAGGTGTCTTTACTTTTATGTAGCTCAAGAGTTGAAGGTTTAAGTTCCTAGGTGTTTAAAGTCCATTTTTAATATTTTCTAAGGCTAAAATCCTCCTATAAATAGGGGAAAACTATCCAATGTATGGGATATACGAATTTTATGAATGCAAATGGTGAGAATTCCTTTGCTTGAGTGAACTCCTTCGGATTGTGGATAACTCCTTTCGGTTTCTTTATCCTTGGAGCATACATCACTCCTTGGTGGTGAGCCAAGAAGCCCTTTATCCTTGGCTGGTGGAATCTTTAGGCCTTGGTAGTGAGCTTCTCCTATCCCGAAGTCCTTTATCCTTTATGGGAGCTTTAGGCCTTGGTGGGAGCTTTATCCTTGGCTAGTGGGAGCTTTAGGCCTTGGTGGTGAGCTTCGTAGATCTCGATCCTCTTCTTCAGTTGATGGCGTGGCCCTTATACCTTGGCAGGAGATTGTTCTATCTTTTCTTATTCCTTTTCATTTCTTCTTCGTACAAACTACTCCATACACTTAACCACAAAAATACCCTCTGAAAAATTTCCATTCTAGAATCACTCACCCATCACACATCACATGTGAAAGCACTCAAAACTAGTCCTATGATGGTGCTTTGAGGCCTAGATTGCCACACAAATCTTAATTTTCCAAACAGATTTTTGGAATGATGGTGCATTCGTTGTTTTTTATGGAAAAAAGAAAAAGAAAAAGAAAAGAAACATCTCTTTGAATGCTATTTTCAAAAAATGATTAATAGAAAAATCGTCCTCATAACACTTTGCATAGCCACGATAATCATATGCATGGTTTGGATTTGCCCCTTGGGAATTCAAGTGGACCCAATTATTCTAAGTTTGAAGATAAAGACAATTCAAAAGTTATTGAAAAGGAATGGATCCATCATGAGGAATTTTAAACCGCCCACTACTGAGCAGACCGTTACTATGAATTTGGGTAATTCTAGGTACCCAAAAGAAACACAAGTTAGACACACCCTCCAGGAGCCAAAATAGAAAGAATAGTTGAACTTTTAAATGAATATCAAGATGTTAGGCTAATATGCCAAGCTTATATACTAATATTGTGGAGCATTCACTGCCTCTAAATGTAAACATCCCACCTAAGAAGTAGGTACTTAGGAGGACAAGACCAGAATTATCCAAGAAAGTTAAAGAAGAAGTCATGAGATTCTTGAAGGTGGACTTTATTAGAGTTGATTGGACTACAAACATTGCCCTGAGCTAGCCTTACAATTTGAATGTGTTTCATAACCCATATATTCCTTAATCCAAAATATTTTTAAAAAATTTCTTAAATCTTGATTTGACATTGTGAAAGTCACGGTTTAAATTGTATTCAAAACGCCTACGACGCTTGTGAGTGCATTTATGTGAGCCCTAGCCTAGCCTTAGCAATTGAATACATTTCATAGCCAAGACATCACTTTGTCTCAAAACTTTTTATGGATGATTTCGAAAGATATCTTTGAAACATCACATGCACCTCCATTTATACAATCATGTCATTAATTTAGAGGTGCTTATGTTTGCGATTGAAGCATGTTTTTAGTCAAAAGTGATCTGTCAACGACTCACTCATTTGTTTGATTAGTTGAGAAATAAGGTCAAAAAGACCTCTATGCATGTTTAATTCCTTCAATGCATGTTACTTTTTAGATATATGATAAGGTCGATGCATGATATCAAGGGAAAACCTTGGGATAATATAAATCGCTTAGTTTGAAGACTTATAAGTATTATTGGCCATGCAAGAACACAATAATGGCTGTAAGTCATAAAATGAATTAGGTAGGTGTCTTAGAGGGACTTGCGCATGAACTACAAAGGCTGACCCTGAGGCCCAAATCTTCTTTTTGAATTGTATTTCTTTTGATAGATTGACCTTAGCATAATATCGTTGTTCTTTTTTATTGTTTTGACATGTATGTTTGTTGTTTTCTATTGTATGTAATAAGTTATAGTTCTTAACCTATACCTAGATTAGGACCCTAAAGATGAAGAGAATATGAAGACAGTGGAGGTCGATGTCATTCTGATCATTGTTATGTATTATCCATTCCCCAACATATATCTCGGGTTCGTTTTGTTGTATAAATCCCAACAAGTTGCGAGTTATCTTTTCTTCTTATCCTTTTCATTTGTGTTTTCCTTTAATATTTTTTCTAAGATTGCATAGCAGAATTATCGTTTTCCTTGTTTGTTTGCTTACTGTTTCACAATTTCAATTTAATTGGATACTTTCTTTTCGTTTTCTTTAAAAATAGAATAGCATAAAAACGATCAACCATGCATGATAGCTTAGTTTAGTACTAATGATACTGAAAATGTAAAATGAAATGCATGGACACTTTAAGTAAACACAACATATTGTTTAAGTACCGAAAGAACATTAATAGAAATATTGGCGTAACTCAAGTTCCCGGACCTAGATATCTAATTGCGTAGGAATTGAGGGAATACTTCCGACCCCCAAAAAAATGAGACTAGTGGTGACTCCGTCTTATTTTTAGGATGTCTAAATAATTATATCGTATCAATGAACCCATCACATAGGGTACAAGTCTTGATAAAACTCACCATGTTTTAGCACACCCGCATGTTGAAAACTCCTAATGGATGAATTGACACCATCCTTAGGGAAGAGACTACTAAAGTGAAGGCTATCATAGTAAAAGTACCCTTAAATCCGATATTCACACATGACCTCCTCTCTCAAGGTGTGTCGCCTGTGTGGGTACGGGTTGTGACACTCTGCTATTGATTATGCGGTCGGGTTCGGATTATTCTTCCTTATGGGTGATGAGGTGATGACAAGTTTGGGAGAACTCGCAACTTTGTATAGGGAACTCAAAAGAGGTTCGTTCGGGGAATGAGGTGATGACATCCCCATGGTTGAGAACCATGGCAGAACTCTCATGGTCATGTACTCCTAAATCCTACTCTCCCCCATTTCCTCTCCTTACGAGACGCATCAAGCAGAGAGATCGAGTCACAACAGGTTTGGTGACTCCACTTTGGAATGAGCCCAGAATCTCAAGTGTGCATCGACTAATGCAACTTGAACAAAGCAAGCCCTAAAGAGGACTTCCTGTTACCTCGTATTGATGTCTTAGTTGATTATGCGGTGGGGTTCGGATTATTCTTCCTTATGGGTGGATTTTCTATTAACAACCAAATTCAAATCAAGGAAGAAGACAAAAGTAAAAACCTTATTTATCATCCCGTGGGGAACTTTCTACTGCAATGTGATGCCCTTGGACCTAAAGAATGCCAGGGCAACCTATCAAAGAACAATGGTAACCTTGTCCCATGAGATGATGCACAAGAAAATCGAAGTACATGTTGATGACATGATTACTAAATCAAGACAAGGTGAAATCTATGTTGAAGTCTTGAGGAAATTGTCTAATCAACTTAAAAAGTTCAAGCTGAGGCTTAACCTTGCAAAGTACATATTTAGGGCAAAGTCTCAAAAGCTATTGGGGTTCATGAGTAGTAACTGAGGCATTGAAATTGACTCCTCAACTGTGAAGGTAATTTCTGATTGAAAATCTCCTTTGACTATCAAAGAGGTGTAGGTGAGATTCATTTCCTAGTGATCTAGGACTACCAAACTATTCTTCGGACTTTTGAAGAGAAATGCCAAAGTCGAATGGGATCAATGTCAAGTTTATAGGGACAAAATCAACGGTCCTCCTAATGAATTACATCAAATGTCCAAGACATGTCATTTCTCAATGTGGGGCATCGACATCATCAAATTGATTAAACTCAAGGCATCAAATGCACACCGCTTTATTCTAGTGGCCATTGAAGATTTGAATAGTTAGATGTGACTGATGAGAAGAGACTAAAAGCCTCATGTCAAGAACAGAGCTACCAAAAACGAGTGGCTAAGTCATTTAATTGCAAGGATTGACTAAGATATTTCAAGGTTGAAGATCTTGGACTCTGAAAAGGTTTACCAATTATTCCTAATCCCTTTGGAAAGTTCACTAAACTACAAAGGAATGTATGTATGTTGTCAAGAGTGTGCTGCCTGGCGGAGTGCTAATTTTTATAGAAATGGATGGCTGTGAGTTTCCAAATCTGTAAATGCGAATGTTGTCAAGAAATTCTTTCCATAAATGGAGTGAAGGGCTTTTGAGCCACTCCTTAGATTATATCCAAACCAGTTTAGATAATTTGCATCAAGCATATCATGCATACATCGCATATTTGTACATGTGTTTTCGCTTTGCGGGTATTAAAGAGTTTCTAAAGAAGCAAGTCATCACTCTTCAAATGAACGACTCTCTAGGGAATGGGTATAAGAATAAATAACCCTTATTAGTGCCTATAGGCTCCTTAAAAGGAATTTTTCCAAAAAAAAAAAAAAAAAAAACTGAAAGCTTTTCAAAGCCAAAAATCATCGTTTGAAAACTCCTCACGCGGATAAAAAAAATTCATGTTTTCAAAACTTCGGATGACATTCTCCATACTTTGGTTTATTCCTTTTATATCAAAATTCCCCACATGGTTTGATCAAATAATTTTTAAAAACCAAAAGAGTATTAAACGTGCCAAATAGAAGCACTTAAGATGACGAAAGGCAAGCTTTGCCCAAACATATCCCCTACACGACACTTTGAGAGTCAAGAGAAAAGAACCATGTCTTAGGATATAGGGTTCATTCGCATTGAATATATGGATTAAAATGATAAAGGCATTTCTTTCTCAATCCTAAACACTAATAATATCCATTGCATGCCACTTTGAGCCAAATATTGAGCATTCTCAAAATAAACCTGTCAAAAACAACCCCAACACTAGGGCAAAATAAGAGGTTTTGGTTGAAATATAAGGAGCAAAAGATTAAGAAATATTTAGTTACTTTCACATGCATTAATCTCTTGGTGATATTTCTAGATGAATTCTTATGGGAGCTTGAAGGATCCCGAAGTGACGAAGAGCATTCAATTCACTACCCTAAACACAATTACCTTTTGCTAAGCGAATTTGAGCCCTATGCAATTCTTTTGTAACCCCAAATGATGATTATCTCCCCACACTGGGACAAGGCATGTGATTTACCAATAAAATTGAGAATGTTGATCATGTTTGTAAATACCACTCAAGTCTTAGTACTCAAAGGAGAATGAAAACTATGGGACATGTAAAGTAGTGCGCCTGATAAAAGTAAGGCCAATTCCCATGAAAAAGACAAAGAAAAGCAAAATCAATGATCGCAAAAACATCCATTCATAAAAAAAATGCTTTGCAAAGCATGTATTACATCTAATATCGTTAGAAAAGAGAGTAAAGCTCTTATGTTTCAAATAAAATAGTCAAAAGGACTCTTGATATAAGTTAAATTTCAAGAGTCAGATTTCCGAAAAGTTGTGTGATGGTAATGATGCCAAAATAATCATTCACTTTTAAATCCCTTAATATCTGAAAAAATTTCCAACTTTTCAAAGCCTCATCCGAACCAGCGTTACAACCCTTATCCAAAGTTTCTTCTGATTGGAATGGTTCGAGTTGAAGTTGAATTTCACATAGGAGCTACCGCTAGAAGAGGTGGAACCAATCCAATCTTATCTTATTTTTGGGGTTCTTGGCTTGTAAACTAGACGAAGATATTACTGAAGATTCTTTTCTTGGTCTCAAAGTGACCAAACCTTTGTGTAAGCCAATGATCAAACCTACATTATGGTCTCTTCTAAAGATGTTTTTGATCGATCGAAGTGTAATCATTGTGAATGTTTCCGAAGGCCAATGACATAAGTAACGTGAGATATTCCAAATGGATAAAGCAAGATTCCCACATCAATGGATGGGACAAAAAATCCTTTAGAGAGCCATTGAAAGAAGACCATTTTGATTAGGATACTTCAACTTGGCATGTTTAATAAACTCTTCGAAGTTTTAGCGAAATCATTTTATCAAAACTTCTTTGCTAAGGAATTTCACGATTCATGACGTTTGTGAAAAATGCTTGAATGACATTCAAAGTCTTTGTGTCATGGATTAACCAAGGTTCCATTTGATTTGCAATCTTGGAATATTTTTCCAAAAAATTAACTTTCACTAGTGGAGCAATTTATCTACATTCCGTTTGATTTGCTCATACACACTCAGATTTCTTTTCAAAACCTATCCCCATGTTGATTCTTTCAAAGATAAAACAATTTATGCCTAGTACGCCAAGGGCTTCCGATGGAAGCCCCTTTCATCCATTCCGTTGATTAGTTTTATGCAATCTCGTAATTCTTTCAAAACCCATTTCATTAACTCACCATACGTAGTCATGGAATTCTTTCAACTTCCTTTCTGTTAATTTACCATACGTAACCACAAAATTCTTTCAAAACCTATTCCGTTGACTCGCCATATGGAGTCACGGAATTTTGTCATATTCCTTTATGTCGGTTCTCCATAATTCACGAAATTCTTCCAAAATCCATTCCGTTGACTGAATGTACGTAGTCACGGAATTCTTTTAAATTAGTTCCGCATATGTAACCGTGGAATTCTTTCAAAACCCATTCCACTAACTCGCTATACGTAGTATTAGAGTGTCACCGGCTGCGAGGAACTGCGTCGTGTAGCTTTAGAACATGGTCATTCCAAATGTGGTATCTTAAAGCAAATCACAAGTTTGTAGCATCGGAGCTTCACTCGTAGCATCGAAGTTTCACCCTCCACAAGGTATCACGAGTTATGGCTTTTGGAAATGATAAGTTTGAATAGCTGTCTTTCACCTTCCAAGAGGTTACAACCTTCAATTTTTCAATTCGGTAATTTATGGTATATCGATAACTATCAATCATAGGCCATTTTAGACGTCTTGCATGACCAATTGACGAAGTTTTAGGAGGATTTTTTTCAGGTTAAGTGTATGGAGTAGTGTATAAGGGGAAGAAATGAAGGTGATGCGTGATGGGGTGAGTGATTCAGGAATGGAAATTTTTTGAGGGGATTTTTGTGGTTAAGTGTATGGAGTAGTGTATACGGTGAAGAAACAAAAAGGAATAAGAAAAAAAAAATAGAACGATTTCCTTCCAAGGTATAAAGGCCACGCCACCAACTGAGGATGAGGATTGAGATCTACGAAGCTCACCACCAAGGCCTAAAGCTTCCACCAGCCAAGGATAAAGGACTTCGGGATAGGAGAAGCTCACCACCAAGGCCTAAAGATTTCAGCAGCCAAGGATAAAGGGCTTCTTGGCTCACCACCAAGGAGTGATCTACGCTCCAAGGATAAAGAAACCGAAAGGAGTTATCCACTCTCCAAAGGAGTTCACTCAAGTTGAGGAAATCTCACCATTCTCATTCATGAAATTCGTATCCCCCTACATTGGATAGTTTCCCCTATTTATAAGAGGATTTTTAGCCTTAGGAAATATTAAAACAATCTTTAATGACCTAGGAACTGAAACGTTCCTGAGCTATAAAATAAAAATAAAAACAGCTAGGAACTTAATAAAGACCCTTTATCACGAGAACTAAATGCCCTGAACTGAAACGTTTGACTCTTGAGCTATAAAATAAAAACAGCTAGGAACTTAATAAAGAGCCTTTATCATGGGAACTAAATGCCCTTTAATCTTCGGCCTTCCACATTCTTGAACCGCTTTCGTGAACCTCTAGCCTTCCCAAAATTCGAGCTCCTCCCTTGACCAGAAAATAATCCTTCTGAAACTTCATCAATTGGTCATACAAGACATCTAAAATGGCCTCCCATTGATACCTATCGATATACCACAAAGTACCGATAAGTAATTAACATTATTCATTCAAAATGATCCATCGAAGCACATAATGCGCAACTTCTTTATTGGCTTGGATAAGCATCGATGGTTTTGAGTTGGTCCATGGAGCTACGTTGGATGCTCCCGCATCATCCTCCGCGGGTTGTTTGAGATTTGTCCTCAAATCTAAAAGGTTTTCATCCTCCAAGTAAGGAGAAAGGTCTCCCACGTTGAATGTTGCCGAAACTGCAAAGTCTCCCGGAAGGTCAATCTTGTAAGCATTGTCACCAATTCGCTCAATAACTTTAAAGGGACCATCAGCTCTAGGCATGAGCTTGTTCTTTCGTCGAAATGGAAATCTCTCCTTCCTCAAGTGAAGCCACACAAGATCGCCCGGTTGAAATTGAGTCTTCTTGCGATGTTGATTAGCTTTCTTCGTGTAAGATCCATTGGCCTTTTCAATCTTGGATCGAATTTGCTTGTGGAGCTTCTTGATTGATTCAGCTCTTTTCTTGCCATCAAAGCTCACTTGAGAGTTAGACGGAATTGGAATCAAATCAATGGGTGTGAGAGGATTAATTCCATACACAACTTCAAATGGCGATCAACTAGTAGTATAACTTGGTGATCGATTGTAAGCAAATTCAGCATGCGCAAGCTTTAAGTCCCAATCTTTCAACGATTTACTCACCATACCACGAAGAAGAGTGGTTAGAGTACGATTTGTTACCTCCGTTTGGCCATCCGTTTGGGGATGACAAGCTGTGCTGAATAAGAGCCTTGTACCAAGCATTCTCCATAGAGTCCTCCAGAAGTGGCTTAAGAACTTGGAATCACGATCCGACACAATGGTCTTTGGTACTCCATGAATGCGGATAATCTCTTTGAAATATAATTCAGCAATATGAGATGCATCATTGGTCTTGTGACATGGCACGAAATGAGCCATTTTAGAGAACCGATCGACGACCACCATGATAGCATCTTTTCCTCTTTGAGTTCTTGGTAGAGCCACAATGAAATCCATGCTAACATCCTCCCGGGGCTGCAATGGTACCGGAAGTGGAGTATACAAACCTTGATGGAAATGGCTTTTTGATCTTTGACAAGTTGCACACCTTGAGATGATAGCATGCACATCTCCACTCATCTTTGGCCAATAGAAATGCTCTTGAACAACCTCAAGAGTTTTGTTAATACCAAAATGACCAGCCAATCCTCCACCACGCACTTCTCGAATCAGCAATTCGCAAAAAGAACTCTTCGGCACACATAATTGATTTCCTTTAAAAAGAAACCCATCTTGCAAAGAATATATACCTTGAACTCCCTGCTTGCAATTGTTGATGATAGAGGAGAATTCCGCATCTTCAGAATAAAGTTCTTTCATTGATTGAAATCCGAGAATCCTAGAGTCCAGAACATCAAGCATAGAATATCTTCTCGATAAAGCATCTGCTACAACATTAGTGTGCCCCGGTTTATATTTTGAGACGAAAGAAAAGGATTGATGAAATTCTACCCATTTTGCATGTCTCGAATTAAGCTTGCGTTGGCCACTAATAAACTTAAGTGCCTCATGATCAGAATGAAGGACAAATTGCTTTGGCCTCAAATAATGACTCCAATGATCAAGAGCTCGGACAATGGCATAGAACTCTTTGTCATAAGTTGAATAATTCCTCTTGGAATCAGATAACTTCTCGCTGAAATATGCCAATGGTTTTTGTGCTTGTACCAGAACAGCACCAATACCAACTCCGCTTGCATCACACTCAACTTCAAATACTTTATCAAAATCAGGAAGTGCAAGAATAGGGGACTCACAAAGTTTCTGCTTGATTATGTCAAAGGCGTTTTGAGCAGCCTTTGTCCATTCAAAAGCACAATTCTTCATGCATTCAGTTATAGGAGCCATGATGGTACTAAAGTTTTTGACAAAACGTCGATAGAAAGAAACAAGTCCATGAAAACTTCTTACATCAGAAATGGACTTCGGAACTGGCCAAGTCTTCATAGCTTCCACCTTGGTTTGATCAACAGAGATTCCCTCTTTGGAAACCACATAACCAAGAAACACAATGCTTGGAGAGAAGAACTCACATTTCTCCATTTTAGCATATAGTTTTCGTTCTCTCAAGACATTAAAGACCTGTTTTAAATGAGAGATATGCTCCTCCTCGTTCATGCTATAAACAAGAATATCGTCGAAATAAACAACGACAAATCGACCAATAAAAGAACAAAGAACCTCATTGATAAGTCTCATGAAGGTACTCGGAGCATTAGATAATCCGAATGTTATAACCAACCACTCATAAAGGCCTCCCTTGGTCTTGAAAGCCGTCTTCCATTCATCTCCTTCTCGCATTCTGATTTGATGATAACCACTCCGCAAATCTATCTTTGAAAACACAGAAGAACCACATAATTCGTCAAGCATATCATCAAGTCTAGGTATAGGGTACCTATACTTAATGGTTATGTTGTTGATGGCCCGACTATCTACACATATTCGATATGTACCATCCTTCTTAGGCACAAGTAGAGCCGGAACAGAGCAGGGACTCATGTTTTCTCGAACATATCCTTTGAGGATAAGTTCATCGACTTGTCTTTGCAAGTCCTTTGTATCCTCCGGATTACATCGATAAGCTGGCTTGTTTGGTAGCGGAGCACCGAGGATCAAATCAATTTGATGCTCAATACCTCTTATGAGAGGTAATCCAAGTGGCAAATCCTCCGGAAACACATCTGCAAATTCTTTCAACAAGCAATGCATTTTTGGATGTATAAGTCGCTCTATCTCACTCTTTTTCTCGACCACAAGCAAAGCAAATACATTCTTTTGTTTGCTAATGGCTCTCTCAACCCGTGTCTCACTCAAGAATAGATTTTCCTTACAAGTGTTTCCCTCCCCAGGTTGATTATTATGTATCGAATAAGGACTCAATGGTAAAAGAGTAATGCATTTTTGTTCCTTCTGAAAAGAGTATGTGTTTTTCCGACCATCATGCGTAGCATTTATATCAAATTGCCACGGTCTACCCAATAACAAGTGGCATGCTTCCATAGGAATCACATCACATACAACCTCTTCTCGATAGTTCTTCACAATCGAAAATGATATAAGAACGCGTTTGGTTACCTTGAGTTCATTCCCGTGATTGAGCCATTGGAGCTTGTATGGTTGAGGATGTTTCGTTGTTGGAACCTTCAACTTGTCAACAAGAGTTGTTGAAGCAACATTGGTGCAGCTCCCACCATCGATGATCACCGAACACACCTTTTCGTTAATAGTGCAACGCGTGTGAAATATATTCTCCTTTGCTGCTTATTAGAAGAAACTTCAACATGCAATGCTCTTCGGATGATCAACAGCTCACCATCATCGGCTTTTTCCACAACTTCTTCCCGATCATATTCGGAAATATTTTGGTCTTCATTGTCAGCCTCTTGAAGTGCCGAATTGATCTCCTCAATTTCTTGAAGAGTCATAACTCTCCGATTGGACAATTTGCTTGTAAATGCCCAAAACCATGGCACTTAAAGCATTTCCTTGCATCACCTTCAAACTTCTTTTGGACTTCTTTGGAAGGCTCTGCATTCTTTCCCTTACCTCTGTCTTTTGTCGACGTACTCTCGCCCTTGCTTGAGGAAGCACCCTTAAAATAGGATGTCGCCTTTGTTGAGGTTCTAGAGGAAAACCTCTTGCTCTTCAATTGTTTTTCGACTTTTATGGCTAACTTGCATACGTCTTGAAAGGACCAATACGGTCGAAGTTCAACCATATCTGCAATTTCTCGATTCATGCCGCCAAGGAAACGAGCGGTGGTTTGGTCGGGAACTTCTGGAACTTCACTCCTCATTTTGAGTTGTTCAAACTCACGAATGTATTCTTCAACGCTCATCCCATGTTGTCTTAGGGAGTTCAGTTTGAGGAAGAGATCTTGCTTATAGTTGTCGGGCAAGAACCTCTTCTTCATCAACTTCTTGAGTTTTTCCCAAGACTTGATTTGGCTTTTTCCTTCCCTTGCTCGTTGATGCTTCAGATTCTCCCACCATAGAGAAGCATATTTGGTCAACTTTAGGATAGCAACCTTACATTTCTTCTCATCCAAATAGGATTTGAAGTCAAAAATTCGTTCGGTTTTGTATAGCCAATCTACAAAGTCGTCGGGATTGAGATTACCGTCAAACTTAGGGACCTCCACTTTAATGTCTCTTTCATCCTCCTTATGCCTCCCTCTCCGTCTTCGTCTTCGAATTGGAGATTCAGAATCACTAGAGTGCAGAATCGTTTGGTTGTCTCCAGTGGACTCGGAATCGCCATCAGAATTTTGACGAGATTCAGAATCGTCACGCCGATGCTGTTCATTGGGACGCCTTGCTGGTTGTCCTTGTCTCGCCGGATTCTCTAGAAGATTGAGGACTCGCTCCATTTGTTGTTGAAGATTTTGGATTGCATGATCTCGCCTTTCGTTGTGCGCTTGCTCCAGAGTCAAGCCTCTAGGAACTTCTTCATCCATGAGGAATTTGTAACAATGAAAGAAAGGAATCACTCAAATGAGTTGAACCTTCAGCTCTGATACCAATATTTTGATGCGTGAAGGGGTGAGTGATTCTAGAACGGATTTTTCAAAGGGAATTTTTGTGGTTAGGTGTATGGAGTAGTGTATATGGTAAAGAAACAAAAAGGAATAAGAAAAGATAGAGTGATCTTCTTCCAAGGTATAAAGGCCACGCCACCAAGCAAGGATGAGGATCGAGATCTACGAAGCTTCCACTAGCCAAGGATAAAGGACTTCGGGATAGGAGAAGCTCACCACCAAGGCTTTAAGATTCCACCAGCCAAGGATAAAGGGCTTCTTGGCTCACCACCAAGCAGTGATCTACACTCCAAGGATAAAGAAACTGAAAGGAGTTATCCACTCTACGAAGGAGTTCACTCAAGCAGAGGAAATCTCACCATTTTCATTCATGAAATTCGTATGTCCCCTACATTGGTTAGTTTCCCCTATTTATAGGAGGATTTTAGCCTTATGAAATATTAAAAACAAACTTTAATGACCTAGGAATTAAACGTTCGACTCTTGAGCTACATAAAAATAAAAACAGCTAGGAACTTAATAAAAAGCCTTTATTAACACGGGATCTAAATGCCTTTAATCTTCAGCGTTCCGCATTCTCAAATCGTTAGCTTTCCGTGTTCTTGAACCTTTGGCTTTCCATATTCTTGAACCGCATTGGTGAACTTTTAGCCTTCCCAAAATTCGAGCTCCTCCCTTGACCAGAAAATAATCCTCCTGAAACTTCATCAATTGGTCATATAAAACATCTAAAATGGCCTCCCATCGATAGTTATCGATATGTAATTAACATTATTCATTCAAAATGATCCATCGAAGAACATAATGCCCAACTTCTTTATTTGCTTGGATAAGCATCGATGGTTCTGAGTTGTTTGATGGCGCTACGTTGGATGCTCCCGCATCAGATATTGAGACGTATCGTTTTCGTTGAGCCAAAGTTGGTACTAAATTAGTATATTGTACGAGTTATCCAAGCCATGAACCTCCATTCGAGCTCGAGATGTGCAACAACTTAGAATCGGTAACGCATTCCATGCACTTATGCATGGCACGCCTTTAGTCCTTGGGCCAAAAGTAAAGATAAGAACGGCTTGTGATGCTTGGATTTCAACGAAGATGCGCGATGGATTTCGGTTATGCCGTTGACCGATGAATTCGCTGAAGATGCCCAATGGATTTCAGATACCCGTGGACTTCGGATACCTAGTGGATTTCGGAAGGATTGATGAATTTCGGATGCCCGGTAGATTCCGGAAGGATTGATGGATTTCGATCATTAAACAAATGAATCTCATAAGCATGAGTTCCTCATGTGTGTAATGGATTCTTAGTATATGCTTGCATTTAATTATTTGAGGATCTCATGTTTTTGCTAATGGCATGATTTTCATCTTGCTATTAATCTGCCATCGACAATTGCATGAGATAAGTTATTTGCTTGTGGAAAGGCAAGACATTATCCTGCTTGGATTTTGGCAGACTCTGTGTTTTTCTTCCAAACTTGCAAGATGTGTAGAACTTGGCCCTTATAAATGGGCTGGTATAATAACAAGTAGCTGCCATGTATTTATGATATATGGTTGTATGTGTGTTTACCTACCAACTTGTTACTATTGTCATGTCGTGATCGGGTAGTGATTGCATTCACAAGAAAAGAAAATTGCGTCGGTGACACACTTGGGATGTCGTTAAAAATCTTAACCCTCACCAATCGTGACCTTGGAGATGGAGTTGGGGTCATTACAACAGTTGTTCCTTAGCTATTTTGGCCTTGGTATGGGTTGTCAATGCATCGACCAGCCACCACCAAGCCTCACTGTGCGTCGTGCTGCCACCCACAACCTTGCCATAATTTGGTTGGAACGTGGCCAACTGCCACCAAGCATCACAGCAGCTGTCCAGCACTTGTTGCACCTTTATGATCACTTGCCAAGCTTGGAATCAACAGTGAGTGGCTTTGTAGAATTGCTTTTTTGGAATTAGTTTAGGGTTAGATTAAGGATTAGATGATGTTTTGTTGATGTGCTGAGTGGGTTTTGTATGAGAGGTTATCATAGGGTTTTGATAGGTTATCTTAATAGCTTATCATGTTCTAGCGGATAGCTTATCTTTTTTTTGGTGATAGCCTATCATGTGTTAGCCGATAGCTTATCAAGTTTTCACCGACAGATTATCGTACTTTATCGATAAGTAGTTATGCGATAAGCTAGTATAATGCAATATGTGAATTTTAATATGTGATATCGATTATAAATGAGTTATTGGATAGTTTATGATGACGCGATAAGTGAATTCAATGATTTATGCATAAGTGCAATGATGTGATATAATATGAGGCACGCGTATGACATGATTGCATATGGCTACGGTTGTTGCATATCGTATGGGCATCACATTGGCTAAACCGAAGGATATGCAAATGAATTGTGTAATGATGGTATGCCTGTGTGATCAACCAAAGTCCCTAATGTGTTTGCATGGGATAGCGAACCCATGCTAATGTAGTTACGTAGGACAATGCCTAATTGAGTGCAAATGCACACAAATGAACGAGATGTTGTTCGTGAAAGGATTTCAAAATGAAACTCCTTATAGGAGTAAAATGTTGATGTGTTCATGTGGGATGATGCCGTGCTCGATGGCGTGAGATGATTCTCGGATATGCCAAATGATTGCAAAACTTCGGGTTGGGAGCCCTGAGTGGACGTAATAATCTGGTCATAATTGGAAGGAAAGTGCATAAGATTCGTATGTGATCATTGCGCCTGATTAATCGTAAATGCATTGTGCATAAGAGTTATTGGAATTCTTATCTTGCACGTGACAAGGCATGGTAAGAATTCCTGCACGGTTTTATTTGATAGCTTGGGTTGGTTGTTTGGGGTTGAAAGCCAAGAAAATGATGTTTGAATACATCTGGATTATTAAAAGACATTTGTACAAGAGTCACTGCGTGTTCTTATTTCCGCCACATAAGTATGTGATTTGTTGTGAGAATTGCCTATGTGTTTATGTTATGATGGTTTGAGAATGTGAGTTAACCATTCTCGTTTATAGTTAAGACAAAGTAGCCGTTCTAAGGTAAATAACCTCCCGCGAGATCTAGCAATTGTTTTGCAACCTAAGGATATCTCAACCATTATGCTAAGTTCCTTTTTAGGCGCCTATGAATGAGGACACTGAGGTGACTTCCTATCTAGTTGAGAGTAAAGACACTAGATACGAGAAGCAAGCAACCACCATTTATATGGATGATGGGATGCTTAACCTAGTGCCCCATAGATTTGAAGCCTAGTCCCTCTCCAATGTTTAGATGGATCAGCAGGTGGGGGATCTGAAGGCGTTGCTTGGGACCCCGTGGTTGTGGACTCAGATTTGGAGTTGGACCCTTTGCCCGAGCCTTGTTATCATAAATCATATTGCAGACATGGACTGGACAGGTAGGAGATATCACCCATTTGAATTCCCCCACGCAGTAATAGAGATGCTAGGTTAACCCCAAACCCTGTTGGACATTTGTATGGCTAAGCCTTTGGATTGTGTATCAAGTGACGTATAGTGGAGGATATATAAGTGTGGAGGGAAGTATGTTGTTATAAATGTATATAACCTAGTGCCCCATAGATTTGAAGCGTGGTCCCTCTCCAATGTTTAGATGGATCAGCAGGCGGGGCATCTGAAGGCGTTGTTTGGGACCCCATGGTTGTGGACTCAGATTTGGAGTCGGACCCTTTGCCCGAGCCTTGTTATCATAAATCATATTGCAGACATGGACTGGACGAGTAGGAGATATCACCCATTTGAATTCCCCCACGCAGTAATAGAGATGCTAGGTTAACCCCAAACCCTATTGGACATTTGTATGGCTAAGCCTTTGGATTGTGTGTCAAGTGACCGATATATTAGTGTGGAGGGAAGTATGTTGTTATAAATGTATATAACCTAGTGCCCCATAGATTTGAAGCCTGGTCCCTCTCCAATGTTTTGATGGATCATCAGGCGGGGGATCTGAAGGCATTGTTTGGGACCCCATGGTTGTGGACTCAAATTTGGAGTCGGACCCTTTGCCTGAGCCTTGTTATCATAAATCATATTGCAGACATGGACTGGACGGGTAGGAGATATCACCCATTTGAATTCCCCCACGCAGTAATAGAGATGCTAGGTTAACCCCAAGCCCTGTTGGACATTTTTATGGCTAAGCCTTTGGATTGTGTATCAAGTGACGTATAGTGGAGGATATATAAGTGTGGAGGGAAGTATGTTGTTATAAATGTATATAACTGTTGTATATATAAGTTTGAATGGTTGGGCAATTGGTTTATGCTTCCACTTGACCTAAGCAAATGACGAGTGCAGATTGTCACGCATCCGGAGTGGGTTAGGGCATGACATCCCGTATTCGTTCGTATAAGAGAATGGTCATTACCTGGAGTAATAAAGCGTGTTGAGACCTTGGGATAGTTTGATAGAAACGTTTACGATATACATGTGATTGCTAATTATTTTACTACCTTTTGATTCTAAGTTCCTAACTTTATTTGTTGGGATTGTGAAATTAGCTTTCTTTAAAGCTTTAAAAGGAGTTAAGCTCGGATTCAACGATGAATAGAAGAAAGGCAGTGCCAAGGAAGGTTGATGCCCAAGCAAGGGCACAGGAGGATCCCAGAAATTGATGGGATTTTGCAAGCCTAAGAAGCCATTGGAAATCTGATGGGATAGTAACCTTAGTATCAAGCTGAGGTAGCTGCCTTTTGAGTTAAGGAGTTATGCTTTTATCTGTAGTAGAGCAATCTGTTCAAAATATTTTACAACAGTCCCTAGTATCTTCGCCCCTATGAATGATAAGGTGGTATCTATTATTGGCTTTCAAGGATGTGGAATAATTATTAATGGGCAAAAGGAGTTGATAAATGCAGCTATTTTGGCTATCCGTGATTTTGACATCATAATTGGAATGGATTGGCTCGTTGAGCAGCAAGCCATGGGTGATTGCTCATTTAGTTCAATCTGATTAGCAGTTCTAGTTATAAGTTTACAGGGAACAAGGATGGGCCGTCCACACCCTTAATTTTCTCATTTGAGGTAGAACGATTGTTCGAGGATGGTTGCTAGGGCCATATGGTAACGGTTGAGGATATGATGTGGAAGAGACAAAATTAGAGGATATCACTGTAGTGCGAGAATTTGTGGACGTCTTTCCAAAGGAATTGCCGAGATTGCCTTGGGAAAGGAAGATACAATTCATTATTGAGTTGGCCCCAAGGCCATTGCAATAATGCATCGACTACAGCCAAATCAATCAAGTGACGATAAAAAAATAAGTATTCCTTGCGAGGGATCGATGACTTGTTTGATCAACATCAAGGAGCATCAATACTCTTCAAAATACACCTGAGGACAAGTTATCATCAACTAATGATCCAATATCCCAAAGATTGCATTTCGCACGCATTTGGGTTAACTAATACCCCGGCTACTTTTATGGACTTAGTCATACATGGATCAGTTCATCATAATCTTTATTGATGATATTTTAGTGTACGCAAAGAATCCGAAGAAGCAAGAACAACACTTGAAGATGGAGCTCTATGAGAACTTGCACTTTACGCCAAGTTTAGTAAGCCCGAGTTCTAGCTTAATCAACTAGCATTTCTATGTCATGTGACAATAGGCAAAGAAATTTTAATGGATCCAACAAAGATAGAAATGATCATGGATTAGCAAAGACTTACAACAACGACTGAAGTAAAGTTCAAGTGGATGGATAGGTGTGAGTAAAGTTTTTAAGAACATGTGATGTGACATCTACAATGCAATCGCGATTTTAAAAAAGGAATTACATCAGAAACCAATCTTTGAATGAGATTACAATAAGGATTGGTAGACCCCAATAATGTTGAAAATGACACCTTCAGAAGAAAACTCCATTTTGGGACACAAAATTTTGGAAAATGGGAAATGAGACATTGGCGAGGGCCCATCATGGATGGCCCTATGTGCATGAACAGTACCCAATCTTGGTGTTATGACCAAATTACCCTCTCATTCAATTAAGGAGAAAAGGGCAAGATGGGAAAGGACCTTGGAAGGGGCACCCATGTGCTGAAGATGAGGGAGGTGATGTCATCCCTAAGCCTAGTCTAAGCCTACCTATCCTATCTTCTAGCTTAGTGTCAAATCTAGCAAAGGACCAAGATGGGAAAGGAGCTTGGAAGTGGTTCATTAAATGGCATTTATGAAATCTAGCACAGAATGGAACCACACGCATGAATAGTGTCAAATCATCACACAATGACTTAATTGCCCTCTCTTACCAATGGGGTAAAGTTGGAAAGGAGCATGGAGAGTGGTGGCCAAAAACTTGGAGGAGAAGCCAACCTAGGCTAGCCTAAGCTTAGTAATTCATGGGTTCATATTTTGGCATTAATGGCTTGGATTTTGCCTTTTCAAGTGTTAGTCCTTTTCCCCAATGTCATGGGTTCATGACATTGGGGAAGTACAAGTATTAATTGGCCAAAATTCCTCACATTCTCCCAATCCTCTTAAACCTTCGAATCTTGAGCTACATAAAAATAAAGACACCTAAGAAAAGCTTTTATTAACATGGACCTTTCGACTCTTGAGCTACATAAAATTAAAGACACCTAGTAACTTAAGAAAAGCATTTATTAACACGGGAACTAAATGCCTTTAATCTTCAGCTTTCCGCATTCTTGAACCTTTAGCTTTCCGTATTCTTGAACCATATTCTTGAACCTTTGGCTTTCCATATTCTTGAACCGCATTCGTGAACCTTTAGCCTTCCTGAAATTCGTACTCCTCCCTTGACCAGAAAATAATCCTCCTGAAACTTCATCAATTGGTCATAAATGACATCTAAAATGGCCTCACATTGATAGTTATCGATATACCACAAAGTACCAATAAGCAATTAACATTATTCATTCAAAATGATCCATCGAAGCACATAATGCCCAATTTCTTTATTGGCTTGGATAAGCATAAATGGTTTTGAGTTGGTCGATGGAGCTAGGTTGGATGCTCTCACATCACTTGTGGCATCCCAAAATTTCATGGTAATTTCTAGAGGCATTACAACCTATGGAAAAGTGAATGGTTGTGTCATTGAAGTATGTTGTGGCCACTAGACCAAAGAATTGTAAGGCCGAACACTTTAATGGAAAGATATCTTATGTTCTTTGGTTATCAAAGTTGGTGCTATAGGATAATTTGATAATGAGAATTTTGTTCTTGGCCATGTACCTCATGGATTTGATTTTTATGGATTAATTTTGCAAGTTTTATGGCCAAGTGAATAAGTGTAATTAGGTAATTATATGATGGGTAATTAGGTGATGATTAAAAGGGAAAAAATTAGAGAAGAGTGGGTTGAATTTTAGGCCCAAGACTAGCCCCACCATTCGGCCCTTTTGGCCTAGCTCGCGAAGCCCAAAGGAAAGGAGCTGCCGTTGACCAAGCGGAGGAGGCCTGGCCCATCTTCTAGCCCATCATGTGCATGGGAAAAATGCCAAGTGTCTTTCCCCTAGGGCCAAGTGGCATTAGCCATGCAAACCAAATGATTGCAAATGATGAAGGGGAAAGAAAGAGAGGGAGAGTGAGCGGTTGAGAGAGAGAGTGACCGTCCGAGAGAGGGAGAGCAAGCGAGCGAGAGAAGAAGGGGAAGAGGCTGGTCATTCGCTGCTGTTTGTCGCCGCCGTCGAGCCGTCAAGTCCCGCCTTGCCTCGCCATCTTTGCTTGCTGTGTTGTGCTCAGATTAAAGGCAAGTAGAGTCCGTTAATCTACCTTTGCTTGCTGTGTTCGTGTGTGATGAATTAGTGAATTTCGGATGTGGATGAAGTGTGAAATTTCGAAGCTATAAGTGTTGTGTTCTAACCCAGTGTTCTGTTTCTAGAAAAACAGTCCAACCTTTGTTGATTTATTGAGTTGCATACGATGTTTTAGTGGGAATTTGGCTTTGACTTCTTGATGAAAGTTCTAAAGGACTTCTTGGAGAGTAACATATTAAAATTTCAGAAGAAACGAACAAGTATAGACCGATGAAACTATTTTTCTTTGAAGAAGTTAGATTTGGAAATCATAATGTTGACCTAGTGCGATTCTGTGAATTTTATAAAATTCTCTGGTTGAAATTTGATCTTGTGTTCTGAATGAAAGTTGAAGATGACATGGTCAGATCTGGGAATTGTTGCCGAGGGTTAGAGACGGCTACGGTGATTATAGTTTTTAATCTATCACAAATCTGATTTTCGAGTTCTGCATGAAATATTTACTTCCAGACCTTGTCTATAACATATAAAAATTTCAGAATTTTTGGAGCTGATTTAGGATTTTTACCGAATTTGTGAATGAAACTGTGTATGGCAATATTCCGAAATTATAAGGACTGTGATGCGTGGACTGTACTAATTTGTATGATGTTCTTTTGATATGGTGTTCTTCACGAAATATTTCCCTCTAGATCTTGTATATAACATGTTGAATTTTCGGAATTTATTAAGGCTGTTTACTAATTTTTCAAGAATTATGACCAAAGGAGTGCAATCTGTTTTTATTCGGAAATTTGCTGCATTTTCAAAAAGAAATGAAATTGCTCCATGTGATATAATGTCTTGAGTGGTTGATTATGCTGCAAATGTGGTGACATATGACATGTTATATGACATCAAAAGCTGGTTGAGACCTTTGATATTGTTGCATCAAATGCCATGTTGAAATAGAGATATATGTGTGAATGTAAATTATGATAATGATGATATCGTCGAAAGTGTGAGCCGACGATGCCCCAGGAGTGTTGGGATGCCCGGAGCGTGTGTGCCAGAGTCCTTGGGAGTTTCAAGATGCCCGAAGTGTGTGTGCCGGAAGCCCTAGAGGTGTGTGCCGGGGGGATACCTCGTGATGCTTGTTGGGGTATGAGATGCCCGGAGTGTGTGTGCCGGATGCCCGAAGGTGTGTGTCAGAGGCTCCTCGCGATGCCAGGTTGGATGTTCGCGATAAATTGTGGGATGAAAACATTGGTCCCTAGGAAGAAAAATGCTGTTATCTAATTGAAAGATAAACATCAAGAATTGAATCATGCGCATGGATGTGTGCATATGGCATGGGATGAACCTCATGGAAATGCAAGCATGGAGTGCATGGTGGTATATGCACGTTGCATGGTGATATATGCTTGGCTGTTTGATGATACATGTATAAGTGGATGGTGGTATATGCACGTTGCATGGTGATATATGCATGGCTGCTTGATGATATAAGTACAAGTGCATG
This sequence comes from Eucalyptus virginea, assembly GCA_014182375.1. Classification (NCBI taxonomy): domain Eukaryota; kingdom Viridiplantae; phylum Streptophyta; class Magnoliopsida; order Myrtales; family Myrtaceae; genus Eucalyptus; species Eucalyptus virginea. The sequence continues at coordinate 24,312,876 of CM024524.1, read as the reverse complement.
GTGATATATGCATGGCTGTAAGATGAGGTATGCTTGAATGCATGAATGATATGTGTTTTATTCATGATACCTTAATTGTTTTGTTTGACACATTGTGTAGTTTGGTGGATCTTTACTGCTGAGTGGTTGTAATCACCCCTTTGGGGATTAACATTTCAGATTAGAAAGATGCCTTTGCTACCAATCACGCGCAGTACTTATTATGGATTGCCATCGAATGTCAAGGTGGAGTGCACAGAGCATTCCTGTGTTAGTGTATTGTCCGAGTCCGTGTCTAAGTGATGTATAATGTGGGTCTTGCTGATGGCCCGGTTATCCAGGAGCTTTTGTCTATTCATGTCCAACGTGGTGGAGTGATGCTAGGGATGCTGCCGCCGCCGTCGCCCGATGCACCGAGTTGGGTGTGATGGCGTGTATGACTGGTGGGAGCCGATACTTTTTTGTTAGCCGGCACTAGATGATGGATGGGTGTATATGTCAAACGTAGGGTCATGTTCTTTTGAGTTAGCCGAGCATAGTTAAAAGATTTGGCCTTTTTGCTGTACCAACCCAAGACATCCATCGTGAAAATGTAAATAAAAGTGACTCGGCTTTATCGTTTTATATATGGTGAACAGTTGGTGTGCAATTGCATTATTGTTATTGGAGTAAGGGATGGTGAGACTTGTTTATGCTTCCGTTGATGAGCTACACTAGGACCGATAAAAAAATATATATATATGTAGACCCCCAGGTTTTATGGACATAAGTGATAAATACCTGTGGTGACTTCAACGGATCCTGGAGGGGGTAACGAGGGGGTGCCACATCACTAGCCCTCACTGCTACCTTCCCCTTCTCTTTCTTTTATCGCTCAACTAGGACCACTCTAGAGCCCGGAGGTTGTCCTACATACCTCCTTCGTGATGCCACCACAGCCTCTCACTGTGGCTAAGAGGCATCACTAGCAACCACCGCCGTTTGTCCAGCCTTGCCACCCCTTCACCGTTGCAAACAAAGCTTGGATGTGGAAGTGAGCAGCTCTCTAGCCTTAGTTTGGGTTGTTTTAACACTTTGGACTAGGTTAAGGTTAAATGATGCTTTGCTGATGTGACATTCAGGTTTAAGTGATACGTTATCATAGAGTTACAATAGGTTATTGTATTTTCAATATAGGTTATCGTGATAACTTATCGTATTTTCCCAATTGGTTACCATGATAGGATATCATGATTAGAATAGGTTATCAGTATAGGTTATCAATGTGATAGTTTATGGTAATAACTTGTACTTGTATGTAAGGACTTAACTTTTTTTAATGAGTGCACTATATGCAATTGGTTCTAATAGTTGGATGCATTGTTGGAAGTTAATATTAGTTCAAGTGCTTGCTTATGCGACACTTAGAAGGATTACAACCAATTGTTATACGTGGAAGGTTATGTGAAATATGATATGAGAATGCAAGCATGATATGGTTCCATGTGACATGTTATTTTATATTGTATGAGCATTACACACTCCTACATCGGTTAATGAGGAAGAAAGAAAATGGGCTTGAGCCGTGGTATGATCAATCACCTAAATACCCTAGTGTGTATGGTTATGCGGGACGATGTCTAATTAAGTTCAAATACCATAGCGTCAATAGGATGCCGTTCGCAGATGGATTCAGAATCAAGCTCGTCAACTGGAATGCCAACCTAAGGCATACGCATACGCAAGATGATGTCGTGCCCAAAGAGGTAGGACAATTCCTAGTTAAGGTAAAGCTTGACTTTGGTATTGATTTTACATCGATAAATAACTTGCACACTTAGGCCGATTCCGAGGTCACTGACTTCTCCACACGATGAGTTTTTTTGTCATTGTAGTGTATCGAAATTTTTTCAGGGCCTAAGAATGACCAAGTCCTATCGGCATGTAAGGTTTGGGGACCGATTTGAGCAAAGTTAAGAGGTTATAGATATTCGGTTGAGGGGACCACTGTCCGTTATGAACAATGTATGACCATGTTCTAGGTCGCCGATGGGCTCCAAAATGAAGTACTGAATTTGACTAGGCTGTTGTCCAGCCCCACACAGCAACTCCCTCTCCCTTATTTCTTCATCGGTTTGGTTCCCTACAAAGTCCAGAGGCTACCGCCACCGATCAGTCGCCGTCGCTACCGCTGTCTAGCCTCTGTCTAGCTTCCCTCATGACCAACAATTGTCCAGCCTTGCCACACTTCCCCCGATACTTTATAAAGCTTGAATTGTGTGTGTGTGTGGCTATCTAGCTCTTAATTAGGGACGATGACTTATTCAATTCAAATGCCCCCAAGTCAACTAAATGCGGTTCGCGGATGGATTTCAGAACGAAACTCCCGACAGGAATGCCGTCTCAATGCGTTTTTGTGGGATGATGCCATACTTGATGGAGCAAACCGATGCCCAGTTACATTGCATTATTGCAAACCTTCGGGTTGGCCTTTGGTGCTCAATGGCCATAATAATCTGAACATATTTGTGTGGAAAGTGCATGAGATTTGTATGTGATCATGTCCAAATTATTGCATGGCAAAGGTGCATGATTTAACTATATTGCGCATTCGTTTGATTGGCTTAGGAGTAGGGAAAGTGTTTTTGCCATCAATATATCAATGTCCTTGATGATTCTTTTACGCGGAATAAGGAGTGACTTTGGAACCACGATCTCTTGAAACAAGAGAATTAGTAATAACTCTATTTAACAATCTGTAAAGAGGAGTGAGTTCATAACCTTTCGCTTCGTTATTTGAATAGCCTTTCATAATAATCAAAATCAACTTAATGGGTACATAAGGGAATTAGTCAGCTCAGTGTTTTCAGTGAAGAAATCGGGGGTTTGTATTGAAAAGAGATTTTAGGAAAGCAATAAAGTCGGTGGTTTAATAGCATGTGAGCAAGCAAGTTAAGTAAATTCGCTTTCATGTGGATAGATGTAGTAAAGTGAGAGGAGCTTCGTTATGTTTTTGCCATCAAAAGATACCTGCATGTTCTGGACGTTTCTGAGGTGGGCCACTTTCCTACAATAGGTCTAGGAAGTTCACTCATTGATTTTATCTCACTGTTATTTGTTGATTGTTTACAAGCCCTAAGAATGGCTAAGCCTTTCTACTCGATCTAGTTGAAACTCCCTTTAGAACAGAGCCAAGAGGTGACCGAGTATCTGATAGGGGAGACCGATGCATATTACATAGGTAATGGGTTTACAAGGGACCACCTAATGTAGTGGCGCATTGTTTCATGTCAGGTTACTTTTGGGTAGGAAATTAGAGTTGCGATCTGATGCGGGAGCATCCAACATAGCTCCATCAACCTACTCAGAATCATCGATGCTTATTCAAGCCAATAAAGAAATTGGGCATTATGTCATTTTGAATGAATAATGTTAATTACTTATCGGTACTTTGTGGAATATTCATAACTATCAATGAGAGGCCATTTTAGATGTCTTGTATGACCAATTAATGAAGTTTCAGGAGGATTATTTTCTGGTCAAGGGAGGAGCACGAATTTTGGGAAGGCTAAAAGGTTATTTTCTGGTCAAGGGAGGCTGAAGATTAAAGGCATTTACGTGTTAATAAAGGCTTTTATTAAGTTCCTAGGTGTTTTTATTTTTTTGGGAAGGTTTAAGCTAGGTGATTAAAAGGTTCATTCCTAAGGCTAAAATCCTCCTATAAATAGGGGAAAACTATCCAATGTATGAGATACAAATTTTTTGAATGAAAACGGTGAGATTTCCTCTGCTTGAGTGAATAGTGGAACTCCTTTCGGTTTCTTTATCCCAGAACTCCTTGGTGTTCAATGGAAGCCTTGGTGGTGAGCGGAAGGCTGAAGATTAATCCTTGGTTGGTGGCGGCATTTAGCTTATTCCCGTGTTAACCACAAATATAAAAAGGAATCACTCACCCCATCACACATTTTATTAAGTTCAACTCATTTGAGTGATTTCTTTCTTCTATTTTATTTTTATGTAGCTCAACAGTCTGATGGGTTTCCACTAGAGACAATCGAACGATTCTGCACTCTAGTGATTCTGAATCTAAAATTCGAAGACGAAGACGAAGAGGGAGGCATAAGGAGGATGAAAGAGACATTAAAGTGGAGGTCCCTAAGTTTGACGGTAATCTCAATCCCGATGAATTTATGGATTGGCTACACACAATTGAACGATTTTTAATCTTTTGATGTGTGATGGAGTGAGTGATTCCAGAACGGAAATTTTTCAGAGGGGATATTTGTGGTTAAGTGTATGGAGTAGTGTTTACGAGGAAGAAACAAAAGGGAATAAGAAAAGATAGAACGATCTCCTTCCATGGTATAAAGGCCACGCCACCAACCGAGGATGAGGATCAAGATCTACGAAGTTCACCACCAAGGCCTAAAGCTTCCACCAGCCAAGGATAAAGGAAACCCACGATAACCTATCGCTTAAATCTGCTAAACCATCCGATTGTCTCTCGCAACGTGCGGTGAAGATAGAATTTTTTCAATGGTTGCCGGTCCCTCATTGAGTGATGAGTTATTGTGCATACGAACTTGGCCAACCTGTCGCAAGTACTCACAGTATAATAAGCTATCGGAAACCCACGATAACCTATCGCTTAAATCTGCTTATCACATAATCAAAATATCATTTAACCTTAATCTAATACTAATCTTATTCCTATGTTTAATCACAACCCTAAACAAGGGCTAGCTATTCACTCCTTATTCTAAGCACAATAAGCGATAGCGAAGGAGCATATAGGGTTGAACTGCGGTAGCAATGGCTGGTCATGCCTCAAGCAGCTCATGGTGGGGCTTGTGGTGGGGTCACAGCTAAGGAATGGTCGATGGCAAGGCCAGATGGCATTCCTTGGGCTTGCGGCGGTCCAAGCCGAGAGCAAAGGAGGGACAAAGGGATGGCGGTGAAGGTTAGATCGTCTTCACTTCACCTCCAAGGTTTGGCACGGCAACGAGCATAGTAGTGCGGAAATGGTGGCCTTGACCTTGGGTGATGGAGTGAGATCTAAGGAGAGGGAATGAGAGCATAGTGAGAAAAGAGATAGAAGGAGAGGGGGGCATGAGGTTCAAGCGACAAGGAGGAAAAGAAGAGAGGAAAGAGGAGATGTCGCCATTAACAAAAATTAATACCCTTGATATGCACATCATCCATGTAGGGATAGGCTAGGTCTAGGTGACCTCATCGCCTCCCTCTTCATCCCTGTGGCCACCCCCTCCCTAGTCAAGCATAAGGGTGCAATTAATGTAGGACCTTTCTAGAGGCCATCCATGGGCATAGGGCCCATTGGGTCCTCATTCGTGGTTGGTTTCCACATTTCCAAATTTTTTGTGTTTTGCCTCAAAGTGGCCTTCTCAACATTTTCGTGATCTACCGATCCTCATTGTAATCCCACTTCAAGTATTGGCCATAGTTTGAATCCCTTTCCAAAATTGAGGTCAACTCGAGGATGTTGCAACTCTTCCTCCTGAAAGAAATTTCGTCCTCAAAATTTGTAGGATTAATCATTCCTTCAAATAAATGAGAATATCGACGTATCATTATGTCCTCAGTTCCCAAGTTACTCTCCGAGCGCTATGATGTTACTAGACAACTCTGACTAAGTGAATGACTTTATTGCGCAATACTCGTTCCTTTCTATCCACGACTTGCACTGGTTGCTCAATATATGTCACCCCGCCGTCCACCTTGATCACCTCATAACTAAGCATGTGCATTGGGTCTAGTTCATATTTTCTCAGCCTGGATATGTGAAACACATTATAAACATAAGTAAGATTCGATGACAACACTAATCAGTTTGCCAAAATCCCTATTTGTTCTAGAATTTCGAAGGGTCCAACTAACTTATGGCTTAGCTTCCCCTTTCTCTCCAAAATGGGACGTTATTCGCATTGGCGAGACCTAGAGGAACACGTGGTTACCCATCTGAAACTCCAAAGGACTTCATCATATGTCCATGTGACATCCTCAATTTGACCCTAATTTTCATAAAGAGATTACTTCAGCAATCAATCTTCGGATGGGAAGTTCCTAGGTGATGTAGTATCCCAGCTAGTGTTCCTTGGCCTTGCACGAGGCAATTCATAAAAACCGCAGATTCTATACAAGTCATCCCCTACCCAAAAGTATTGGGGTGAAAAGTGGGGGGCACTAAGTTTTTGATCCCCTAGATTGTGGTCACATAGCACTCAGAACGTGCATTGGTCCCCTCAATGAGGACCCCAAACTTGACGTGACGGTAGGGCTCAAACACTCTTAGGGCTTGAAAACATTTCAACCAACAACAATGAGATAAAACTCAACAAATAGGCTCCTTAATCCTCGCGTAGGAAAGTCATTTATCTCGAAACCGGCCTAAACATGCAAGTTATCTATCAATAGCACATCAATAGCAAAGCTCTTACTTTGTCTTAACTAATAACATGAATGGATGTCTTACTTCCTTAGGGCCATCATAATATAAGCATATAGGTAGATTTTATAACAAATCACCTACTTATGAGGCAGAAAAATACGTGTAATATCTCGTAATTATGCACCAATGCTAGGCAATAATTCAAATATAATTATATATCATTCTCATGCATGTTTCATGCATAAATGTCCAGATTATTAAGACCGCTCAAGACCACGACCCACCTAAAGGTTGGCGATCTTTTTGCATTACCAAGCATGACCCACCCCATTAGCCACGGCATTAACTCACATATGCATACATCTCGAGATGGCATTCTCACCTTCTTTCTCTCCTTAAGCTAGCCGAACAACCTTTCCTCATTGCCGCTTCAAATTTTTGGAGCCAAAGAGGAGGTCGTCCGGCACCCACTGCAGCCTCTCTCTCTCTCTCTCTCTCTCTCTCTCCGACCACCTTGCTGTTGCCATGCCTCCTCCGAAATGCCACCACCACCCTCACTGTGGGCTATTGAAGCGTGACCAACAGCAACAATCATCCATCCAACCTTGCCACTCCTTCCCTGTTGTTTCTTGAGCTCAGATTTGGGTGTGAGTGGGTTTCAAATGCTTGTTTAGGGTTGTGGTTACACTAAGGACTTAGAATAGGACTAGATTAGGGTTAACCAATGTTTTCGTGGTGCGATAAGTAGGTTTAAACGATAGGTTATCATAAGATTTTGATTGGTTATAGTAGGTTTCAAATAAGTTACTGTGATAGGTTATTTAAATATCCGATAGGTTATTGTGAAAGGTTATCTAAATTTCTGATGGGCTATCGTGATTGGCTATTTTAAAGTGGAATAGGTTATCACGATAAGTTATTATACAACAAGATAAGCTATAGTGATATGTTACTATAATGCTCGATAAGCGGTCAATACATATTGTGTTAGTATGTGATGTGCTATAGCAGTATGCTATGTAATGTGTGATATGTTAATATATAATATGTTACAGTAGCACATTATGTCAATATGCAATATCTTATTTCGTTATAGTAGGTGTCCTCTATGCTATGAGTTCTAATAGTTGGATGCATTGTTGGTTGTTAGATATAATTATAAGGCAGTCTTGTGTGATACTTAGACCGGAAAATGATAAATGTTTATGGCGGTCAAAGATTGTAGCCAAGTGTTATGCATGCAAAGTTATGTGAAAAGATAACACGTTGGAATGTTTAAGTGACATATTAGAGTGATATGACGTCAGATGCAAGGATAACATGGTTGTTTTGACATACATTGTTGCATATTGTATGAACATTACATAGTACCCATCCGTGGACAGTTGCGTTGTTGAGTCTTTCTTTCATTGCCAAGGTCAAGGGTTCGAAACTCACAATTGCTAGTGATTTAAGTAGAGAGCCCTAGCGGTGGGATGTTGTGCTAGTCTCCCTTGAGATATAGGGGTCTGGCCCTTCGGTGCCATCTGGGCACAGGGGCTCGTAGTGGAGTCCTTGGTTACAAAAAAAAAAAAAAATGGGCTTTTATGAACATTACATAGTCTTGCATTGATTGATACGAAAGATAAGAAATGGGCTTGACTGATAGTATGCTTGTATAATCACCTAAATACCCAAATGTGTATGATTGTGAGGCGATAGAGCTGTCGTAATGCGTATGATTATGTAGGACAATGCTTGATTAAATTCGAATGCTCCCATGTAAACAGGATGTTGTTCGCTAATGGATTTGGGAACGAAGGTTCTTCATTGGAATGCCATCCTAAGGCGCATGCATAAGCGAGACGATGCCTACCAACCTTCGGGTTGGTCATGGCCTTGAGTGGTCATAATAATCCAAACATATATGTGTGAAATACACATGAGGATGATATGTGATTATGTTCAAATTATTGCATGGCATTGATGCATAACTATAAAATATTACACGTTTTGATTTCTAATTTATGAGTACGTCATTTGTTAGAAGAATTGCTTATGTGCTTGTATTGATGCTTTTGAGGAAATGAAAAAACTATTTATGTTAATAGTTAAGGCAAAGCAATGGCTTTGCTATTGATCTGTCATAGATTTGTCATTGATTTTTAACTTGCACGTTTAGGCCAATTCAGAGGTCAATTACCTCCCTGCATGAGGATTGGAAAGCTTACTCTTTGAGTTTCATCTCATTATTGTTTGTTTAAATGTTTACAAGCCCAAAGAATGTCTGAGCCTCATCACCTCATCAAGTTCGGGCTCTTCATTAAGCAAAGCCATGAAGTTACTGAGTATCCGATTAAGGGGACCAATGCACATTATGAGCACTACATTACTACTATTTGGGTAGACAAGGGACTTCCAAACTCGGTGGCTCATTGCTTCTCAACTTGGTTTTTTTTTTTTGAGGTTGGGGATGATCTTTATTGCCCCATTCGTAGTTTTGATGGACCTCTGGGTGCAAGACCCAGAAATACGAGCTAACAACATGGATTTGGATGTGCCCAATGAGGCTGTGTCCGATCCTTGACCCTAACATGATCATCGAACTAGAGCCTTGTTCTTGGAGCCCATCAGGAGCTAGGCTTACCTCGAGACCCTTTTGGAGATGGTTGTAGGTGTGCTTTTGGATTATGCATGAAGTGGCGTAGCGAGTGATGCCTAAACTTATGTGTTTTGAGCTTCTATGTAAATGGCTCGTACAGTGTGTTGGCCATATGGATGCGTATGTATATATGTGTGTGTGCTTAAAACTATTGCTAGTTGTTGGTTAGGCAATACGTTTATCGATGACACGAATGGGTCGGTGATGCCTCTTGGTACATCGAAATCGAATGACCAAAGTGACTTGAGGGATGCCTTGCGCCTCGGAGAGGGTTGACACGTGAAACTTGTGGTTGCCCCCTTTATGGCCATTTCCAACTTCGCCCAATTGTGTTTAGCTCGAAGAGAGGGCACAAGGGTCGTTGCAATAAGATTTGGCACTATTCATGCACATGGGTGCGGTAAATGGTAGATTTTGCAAGAGCTAAAGTAGCCTTGGCCGCCCCTCTCTTGGGCGTGAGGCCCCTAGGTGATCCTTCATGGGCGTGGGCCCATTGGGGCCACTCGTGAGCTTGGGCTGACGTGGATCTTCATCCACAGCACATTTCCACTTTCCAAACTTTCGCAATCCATCTATGAAAATTGAGTACTCGCCCCAAAATGGTTTTTTGGCATTTTCGTGGTCTGTTGATTCTCATTGCTTTCTCGCTTCGAAGACTTGCTGCCTTTATAATCCTGTGTTGTAAATTTGGGATTGGATCAAGGGTGTCACATGGACCCAAGCCCACAAGTGGGTCCAATGTCAAACGGCCCAAACCCATGAGAGACTCAAATGGCAATGGGCCCTCCAAAATCTAGCATTTAATGCACTCATGCTTGCAAAGTGCCAAATTTACATGCAAAAACCCAATTACCCTTTCTTTAAGCTAGGGACAAAAGGGCAAGTTAATTTCCCATGCGTGCATATCCAAGCCACTAATGGCTTTCGGATTTTGCTCCTTCATGTGTCAATCCATTGCATGGTTGAGAGGATTTCATGGGATTGGAAAGTACAAGCTTTAATTGGTAAGATTTCTCTCTGTCTCTCTCTTCCCCTTCCTCCCCTGGGATTCACTGCACTTTCTCTGTGACATCCTCGATCCGACCCCAATTTTCAAAAGGGAATTATATTGATAGCCAATCTTCAGAGGAGGTTACAATGGGGATTAGTAGACCACAAAAACGTCAAAAATGCCACTTTGGGATAAAAACTCAATTTTTCATTAACGTGATGTAAAAATTCAAAGAAGTGAAACAGGCCACGAACGAAGACCAAATGAGCTGAAGCCCACAAGGGATGGCTGAAATGGGCCCAAACCCATGAAGGACAACCCAAATTGGGTGCAAACCAATGAAGGGCAAACCCAAATGGGCCCAAACCCATGTTGGGTGGCCCAATGGCCTCACGCCTAGGGAAGGTCAGCCCAAAGGAGCCTATAGGCCACCCAAGCCGTTTTTTGTCATTTCAAATCCCTCATTAAATGATCCATGTGCATGAATAGTGTGTGAACTGTACCCAAACCTAGTGACATTACCATCTTGCCCTTCTAACCTAATAAAACAAAAGCCTCTTGCATGAAGAAAGTGTGGGGCGTTCAAAGGGCTAGAGGAGAGAGAAAGTGACATCATCCTAGCCTAGTCTACCCTATTTCTAGCTCAAGCATGATGGTGGCAATAACTGGGACTTGGGGAAGAAGTAAAGCAAGAAGAAATCTAGGCCATCCATCCTTGTCTTGGGTAGCGAGGACTTATCTTACCCATCCATTGGCCTAGACTTGAGCTCTCCTCTCCCCCTCTCTTTCTCCCAACTTATTCAGCCCCTTCTCTCTCTCTCTCTCTCTCTTCCCCTTGAATGAATTTCCCTCATCCTTTGCCATTTTCCCTTATTGGTTGAACCCTCATCTACCCCATCCCTCTCCTCACGAACCTATGTCTCTCCTTTCCTCCTTATTGGAGCCGCCATAAACCTTCGGAAGCCATATGCCCCTTTGCCGTCGCCATTCGCCATCCTTGTAGCCATTTAGCTCATTACCAACATCAATCACTACCGTCCCTTGGCTATTTTGGCCTTACCATGGGCTGTTGACATGTGATCAGCCACTGCCAATGCTTGTCCTACCCCAACTGCCTCTCCACTATCACTTACTGAACTTGAAATTGAGAGTGAGTGGCTTTCTAGCCCTTAAATAGGATTGTTATTGCAGTTAGAAGCTAGTTTAGGGCTAAAATAAGGTTAAATGGCATTTTGAGTTAAATGGCATTTTGACAATGTAGTAAGTGGGTTTTATGTGATAAGTTATCATAGGATTCCGATATGTTGTCGCTATAACTTATCAAGATTGGTTGATAGGTTATCATGTATTCTTAATAGGTTATCAAGATTCATCGATAGGTTATCAAGATAGGTTATCGAACTTTGCCATTAAGTTATCATTATGTGATAAGTAGTTATGCGATAAGTTATTAGGATATGATAAGTTGTTATGATAGCCTAAAATGAAATGATGAATTATTACATGATGATTTGTGATGTGTGATTTATTACGGGGATACGTGATGTGTTTTATTAATGGGAAACAAATTATTGGATAGGTTTTGATGGCATGTGATAGGTTATTCTAGTAACTTATGTTCAGTTGCAACAACTTATCTTATTTTGATGAGTGACCTATATGTCATAAGCTTGTAAATGGTTTGGTGCATTCGTATGAGACACGAGTATGACATGACGGCTTATAGCAAAGGTTGTTGCAGAATGCATGAGCACCACACATTGATTAGTGAGAAAGATATGAAATGAGTTATGAGATGGTATGCTCGTGTGATCGCCTAAAGGCTTTAATGCATTTTACGTGGGATAGTGAACCTATCCTGATGCGTTTTGTGCGAGACGATACTCGATTTAGTCCGGATGCCCCCAAGTCAATAGAGTGCCATTCACATATGGATTTCGGAACGAAACTCCTTACAAGAATGCCGTCCAATGCATTTTACACAGGACATCGCCTTGCTCGATGAGGCAAGACGATGCCTAATTATGCCAAATGACCGTCAACATTTCGTTTGATCGTGGTGTTGTGCAATCGTAATAATCTAAACATATATGTATGAAAAGTGCATGAGATGAATATGGAATTATGTTTGGATTATTGCATGCCATTAGTATGACTATACTATGCTGCACGTTCTTGTATTTGACTCAAGGTATGGAAAGTGTCGTAAGAATTGTCTATGTGCTTATGGTTATGATGGCTTGAGAAAGTGAGGTGTCCGTTCCTGTATATAGATAAGGCATAGCATGAGTTGCTTTGTAAATGATCTGCTATCGATAGATAACTTGCATGTTTAGGCCGTTCTCAAGGTGAATGACTCCCCTATGCAAGTTATAGAAAGTTTACTCATTGAGTTTATCTTGATATTATTTGTTGAATGTTTATCGGCCCTAAGAATGTCTGAGCCTTTCCGCCATCCAATTCGAACTCCCTGTAGAGCATAGCCAAGAGGTGATCGATTATCCAAAAGGGAAGACTGATGCACGTTACACGCTGTCACAACTATCTAGGTTGACGAGGGACTCCCTAATCTAGTGGCTCATCATTCCGTGGCTTGGTACTTTAGGGTAGAGGATGAGAACCACAGACCCATTCATGGTTTCAATGGTCCACCGGTGCCAAAGGATCAGGGAGAGGTGTCATCTAGGATGCCATGGAAGTGAACGTTCCCGATGGGAGGCGTCCGACCTTGAACTTGATCTCAAACCAAGTTATCACTTCAATAAAGTCAGAAGATTACACTCGTAGAGATCCAGCGAAGGCATTCCCAAGGAAGAAACATGGGCTAATACTCACTCCAACCTGAGGACCCAGAGCAAGACCAATAAGATAGTATCCCCCTCCCTAGAAGCAAGAGAGACTGCACTGAGAAAGCTTTTTACACTTACACAGAAGCAAAAACGTAAAATAGCTAGTGATGAAGTTATTGGGAAGTGTTATTGTACAGAGAACAGATCAAACGAAAATCAAGAATACAGAAACTGCTGCAAATGAGCAATCTTGTTGACCCACCTATAAGCAGCAAATGTCTACATGTGGACAGTGGACTGCAAATGCATGATCACAATCAGCATCAGTTCCCTCATCGGAATTCTCCCAGCAGCAGGAGAAATCCTCATGTGTATATGAAACCGCTAAAGAGCCAAAAATCTTAAATCCAAAAGGCCAAATATTTGGTCTTCTACTAAATCTTTACAAGCAAATTGATGTAACAGAACGAGAAGGACAATGCTAGGCAGAAAATGCAAATAAGAAAGCAAAGAACAATTAGTGAATATGATTGTATCTTCATCGCACCGTTTGAAGCAAAAGCACTCGGTGATATTGAAGTCAAGAGCATACACAAGCCACAGAAGAATACGACCAAGGACTCAGCTATGCCCCCATACTGATAATCCTGCAACAAATATCAAAACTGACTGTTGGTTAAAAATTACTGACATGGTAAAACAAATGCAAAACGTCCAAGGTATAGGAGGGAGAAAGAAAAAAATTTGGAAAAAGTGCCTCCACAATAGATTCAAATTACAAAAATAGGCAACATTTTCGAGAGGAATGAACAAAATTACGGTCAAGATTTACCATAAAGGTCACAACTCCATAACTCAAATAGGGAAAGATCTAAAACTTATGTTCTACAGCAAAAGCATCCTCACTTGTCAACATATACAAGAAAAAGAGTTGGAAAATTTGAAAAGTACCAGATTCTATATAACTTCTAACAATATGAAGGGTCTCCAAGTTGTTCAATTCAATACAGTCTACAAAATATCTCTAGTCGGACTGCAAAAAAACTGAGAGACTTGAATAATTAAAAATGAGAGAGAGAGATAGAGATCAAATCTGAGTAGATGAAATGATGTTTGAAATATCAAATAATATGAGAAAAATTCCAGAAAAATACTATCCACTTTTTTAATAATCTACAATTATTAAAGTTGATAAAATGAGACCTATGACAATGACAGCCAGTCTCACATCATGAAACTCAAAAGTCAGACGCAGCATCATTATTGAGTTGGGCAAATGATCAGTAGCAAACTTTGGACCCATGGTAGTAATATGCCTGAGCATGTCCAAAGAATCCAAACACAACTAATGTAGGTGAAATCTAATTACTGCCCAATCACGCCTATTAACCACAAACAATTTCGCCTTGAACGAGGACGGCAAAACTCTTTAAAAGAGAAGCTAGTTGAAGTAACTATTAGAGCCTCTTCGCAAATTTCCCCTGTTATTAATGCATGATAAATCCATCCGCAAGAGCACATTGACAAAGGCACTGAGCACACATTGGTTGAAACAAACAAAATTCACGGAAATCCAAATTGAAAGTCACAAAAGAATTACCAAGAAAAACGGATATAATTAATAATTCCAAGAATATTCTGCACGCACAGGACAAATACACCCATCATTGTACACAGTTTGAGTTCTGAAGTCTGCATGATAAATGCACAGAAAAAGAAAAAGAGAAGGCATCAGAATCAGCAAAGTAGTTCTGCAATTAAGGTCAAATAACAAAAGTGAGTTTTAATCCAAATCAGATATAAGAAATGAGCAGTTACTATTAAGAATAGATAGAGTCAATTCCATAAAAAAGCACGAACTTTAAGTGTTGTCCCAAATCTGGCCGAACTTTATTTTGTCTAAAAAAAGAAGCACAAACTTTAGGTGTTGTCCCAAATCTGGCCAGAACTTTATTTTGTCTAAAAAAAAAGCACGAACTTTAGGTGTTGTCCTAAATTTGGTTCGAACTTTATTTGAGACAAAATAAAGTAAATCTATTACAAATTGGTTTCACATCTCTATTTAATTATAAGATGTACACGCTTTTAATATCTCTCTTTAAGGCAATGTAATCTTCTGCTTCCAACCCAGCTTTTGACATTGCAAATAGCTTGCCAATTGTTAATTGATTTAATAGCCTAGCTATGTGCCTCGTCCCCTAGAACTGAAGCTGCTGAATTATTTTCCCACGAGAATCATTTGTAAAGTTCACCTCATAGGAGGATAGACTTAAATTTAACACTTCCTCCAAGCTGTTTTGCTAACGTGGAAATGCCACATCATGACTATGGAATGAAGGTTAACGGAGGGCTAGATTTGGGACACAAGTGAAAGTTTGTGCTTTTTTTAGATAATAAAATTCGGGCCAGATTTTGGACAACACCTAAAGTTCATGCTTTTTTTCATAGACAAAATAAAGCTCGGGCCATATTTAGAATAATACCTAAAGTTCATGATTTTTTTATGAAATTGGCCAAGAATAAATACCAGTACTTAATCCACCATGATAATTCACTTGAATTATCTATGACAAATTCTAGACATAAAGGCTAGCATTGAACTTGGAAAAAGGCCGTTCACATTACGCAATACACGATCAATGAATTCCAAAACATATTTTACGTGTTGTATAATCTGTATCCATAAAGGAAAGAGAAAAGAAATATACTCCAAACATTTAAACACAAACAAGTTCAACTAGTGGAAAAGTACAATGCATCATGCTTCATTACAATTGACCATGTGCTAAATTTAAAATTCGAAAGTACAATCATGTTAGTTGCTTGAAATCTACTTAATATTTGATTCTCGATTCCTACGTCACAAGGACCACAGGTTTGTGTAATGGAACGATGTAACTGAGAGTATTGACCTTTTCGTGACCAAGAGTGATGGAAAACTCTTAACCATCTCTAGAACTAGTAGGTGCTGGAATTCCCTCCCCTGTCACACTGATGTCGCAAATCAAATTTAAAAACCATCTACAGATCAATATGACTCAATATTATAAAGGATTCAGCTTGATTAACTTAGAAACAAAAGAATGAACAAAAGTAGTAAACTAATTGGAACTGCCCTAATTGCAAACTTTCTACCAAAGAGGCTGGACTAAGACGACAGCATTAGAAAATAAAAGACCCGGTGTTGCATCTACTGTTATGACCCCAACTCCATCTCCAGAGTCTCAAACAGCAAGGGTTATTTTCGGGACATCTCAGGCACATGCCGTCCCGTTTCTTTTTATCTTTTCATTAAGCACATGTGGAAGCGTACATATAACACATAGACAACAAGAAGCAGCCATGAAACCAATCATTTGCATGCAAACAATTATATTAGTTATATTTACAAGTCATTCTATCACAAGCCATTATAATTACAACCACACATTTTATGCTCAAAAAGGTCGGGATAAACCTTAGCTCCTCTAGCGAGATATAATTCATCCATGCTTACAATTCTGAAAAAACAACCGGATGAATCATGGACTCAGTAAGTGATGCGGGAGCATCCAACGTAACTCCATGGATCAACTCAGAACCATCGATGCTTATCCAAGCCAATAAACAAATTGGGCATCATGTGTTTCAATGGATTATTTTGGATGAATGATGTTAATTACTTATCAGTATTTTGTGATATATCGATAACTATCAATGAGAGGTCATTTTAGATGTCTTGTATGATCAATTGATGAAGTTTCAAGAGGATTATTTTCTGGTCAAGGGAGGAATACGAATTTCGGGAAGGCTAAAGGTTCACGAATGCGGTTCAAGAATATGGAAAGCCAAAGGTTCAAGAATACGGTTCAAGAATATGGAAAGCTAAAGGTTCAAGAATGCGAAAAGCTGAAGATTAAAGGCATTTAGTTCCCGTGTTAATAAAGGCTTTTCTTAAGTTACTAGGTGTCTTTACTTTTATGTAGCTCAATGGTCGAAAAATCCGTGTTAATAAAGGCTTTTCTTAAGTTACTAGGTGTCTTTATTTTTATGTAACTCAAGAGTCGAAGGTTTAAGTTTTTTTTTTTTGGTAAAGGTAAGAATAAGAGTCGAAGGTTTAAGTTCCTAGGTCTTTAAAGTCTATTTTTAATATTTCCTAAGGCTAAAATCCTCCTATAAATAAGGGAAAACTATCTAATGTATGGGACATACGAATTTTATGAATGCAAATGGTGAGATTTTCTCTGCTTGAGTGAACTCCTTCGGAAAATGGATAACTCCTTTCGGTTTCTTTATCCTTGGAGCGTAGATCACTCCTTGGTGGTGAGCCAAGAAGCCCTTTATCCTTGGTAGTGAGCTTCTCCTATTCTGAAGTCCTTTATCCTTAGCAGGTGGAAGCTTTAGGCCTTGGTGGTGAGCTTCGTAGATCTCGATCCTCTTCTTCGGTTGGTGGTGTGGCCTTTATACCTTGAAAGGAGATCGCTCTATCTTTTTTTTATTCCTTTTTGTTTATTCACCGTATACACTACTCCATACACTTAACCACAAAAATCCCCTCAAAAAAATCTTCGTTCTTGAATCACTCACCCCATCACGCATTAGTAAGTAAAACCCTTATTTCTCTACTAGGATGACATCTCATTATCAAAATCCAGCAAGTACCACACTCATAATACAATGTCAATAACAGATCAATAACAAACTTATTACTATCCTCGATTACATGCAAATATTCGTCACAACATGCTTCAATGCATGCTTACCTTTGGCTTATCAACAAAATATTGACCTATTATATTTATGCATAATCAGCACTCATGCAAATTCATTTATTGTTGTCTTAGCTCAACTAGGCTCTCCCGACTCGACCTGGGCTTCTAGCTTCTTGTTGGGCTTTCTTACTCAATTAGGGCATCTTGGCTCAACCAAGGTATCTTGACGCTAACTCATCAAGGCATCCGGGTTTAACCCAAGCATCTTGGCTCAACCGGGGCATCCTAGAGCTAGCTCACCATTGGCATCTAGCCTCAAACCCAAGCATCCTAGCTCAACCAAGGAATCTCGTTCAATGAACAAGGCATTGCTGCCAACGCTATGTGGTGACGGATGTTTTTTCCTCTTTTAAGTGCATCATAAAGGTACATTACACAAGCCAGTTCTTACTTCTCTTCTTAGTCCATTCATACATGGCCCGAAGGCATGCTCATTTCAAGTGAGTGTGCCATGACTCTTACCATCATACTATATGATATGCTAGGCACGACTCTTGATTTGTGGCATAAGCTGCACACCTAGGCCGATGTCTGTACCAAGCAAGACTTGGAATCAACACGCTTCAATACCGATCTAAGGCTTTGCGGCTTAGGCCATCATGACTTGACGTCAATTCTAAGTCAAGCAAACCTCAATCTTGACTCGGATGTGAACACATTCAAGCATACAAACATGACAAACCATATAAAAGAACATTACAAAATACACAGTTTACATGAGCGAGCACACCACTAAATTCGATGACGTAGGCTATCGCCTAGTCAAAAGTTAAGAGAATATATTTACATTCGATAAATCTTGATAAACTATATGTGATTTTACCAAGAGAGGGTCGTATTGTGAGGAGGTGGGGGAGCAAGGCCATGAGAGGGAGAGGGGGCGACGGTGAGAGGGCGTGAGAGAAAAAATGAGAGCAAATGAGGGAGAAGAGGTGGGGTCGTGTGTGGTGTCAAATTGAGAAGGGAGAAATGTCTCTATTTATAAGCAAACCTCTCATCATTACCCTTCCAAATTGACCAATAGGATTTCTTTGGGTGATAAGCCTAGATTGATAAGGTGGTAAGGCTAAAAAGATGAGTGGCAAATCTAGTTCCTAGAGGAGTACACTTGGTCCTCTTATTGAGCCATTTGGGGTTGAGTCATCTTTGTAATGATGAATAGTAATAATGACTATTAATTATGAGACACCTAACCCTTACGACTCAACTTAGCATATTAATGCACTAAGGTCCAAAAGCATTTAATGCATTCTTATCTTCAAGCCAAGAAATATTTACATTGGCTTACTCCCCAAGTTGGGCATGTAGCCCCCTTTCCTTCCAAGTTGGCCGTGTGACCCTTTTATCTTGAGGTGAGAAACAGTTTCAAGTAATTCGCACCGTTACCTTATCAAATGGGCCCAAAAAATTATAAAATTTAAATATGTTGTAGAGATCTTAAACAACATTTTTAATGAAGGAAGCCTAGCTAAATTCATTTTGTGGAAATAGCAGCAAATTACTAAACACAACCTAAAAATTCGTCTGTCGAGCAAGTTAATGGTCAGAGATAAAGATCTATTTTGAAATCCAAACTTTCATAAAACTCTTTAAAATTTTTATATGTTTTGGATATAAATGCCCTTTAAAAATTTTGTGAATGAAGTATGTCCAAATTTGAAAGGAAAAATTTTATAAAAAATCAAGAAGACAATGAGGTCACCATTTTTATTGTATGGACAGTGTTAACATGGTTAGTAATTAGACTTTTGTACCAACCATTTTGCTTTAGAAAAATATGAAATTAAAATGTTATAGACCAAAATTTTTTGAACTTTCATGAAGAAAGTTCATCCAAATTCGAACCACAAAGATCTCTATAAAATTGGAAAGCAGGAAAGGTCCAATGGTTTCGAAAAACTGGAAAGTCAAAATTTATGAAACTCAAAGTGGCAGGTCTATGGAAGAGAAGTGGCGCCCTACTAGGCTTGCAAGATCACTTGCCACCATTCTTTTAGGCCATGAGTCACCCCATTTTATTAATTACTTGAAACACATAAGCATCCATACTCATTACTCTCATTCAATGAATTTGACTATTGTTCTTCAAGAAGATTGCTTATCTAGCTTAGCCTTCTAGTTATGACCAAAAGAAGAGTCGAAATCGAGGTTGTTACAACTCCTCTCCCCCAAAAAAATTTCGTCCACGAAATTTTAAATATGTACTTAGTCATCCAAAAAGATGCAGGTATTGGCGCTTCATAACTTCTTCACTTTCCCAAGTTACCTCTTCCAACTTTATTGTGCAAGACCCGCTCTTCCTGATCCATGATCCACATCAGCTCCTCAACATACGACACTTGCTCGTTTACTTCAATCTCTTCAAAGTTTAGCACATGTGCCGGATCGGGCTCATATCATCGATATATGGAACACATCATGTATATGAGCAAATATAGACGATACAGTCAGCCGATACAAAAGACTAAATTCACCCTTCTTTAGAATAAATATGGTGCAGGAGTGAAACTCAGATAACAAGAACATGAGAAACTGTGCCCAGCATTGAACCCCAAATTCGCAAATGAAGATTCTAACAAACAAAGACCACAAAGACCAAGCAGTCTCCAATTCCTACTGGATCATCTACTTTTATCTAGCTACAATGGCTCACACAACCAAAAATACTCAGGAAGCCATCGTTCCAACTATTTTCACCACTCAGCCAAAAGGAATCCGATCCCAGTCACACGACCCCCCGACAGCCGAACCAGAACCCTACGGTTTTGCGAGGACGCGGACCATGCCCAATCACGGCGGTCAAAAAGCACTCGATCACCCCACGGCCATGCCAAACCCTAACATCAGCAACCAGAAAACCAGCACGACGACAAGAAATAGAAAACCACCAACATACATGAACGCAGAAACACACCAACGCCCCCTCACGGGAGCACGTTCGATTCACCGCACAAGCCTTCCCGGAGAAGGAGGAAGGGAAGAATCATCGAGGAAAAGCTTGGAATCGGACGAGGAACGAGCCGTAATCGGAGCTCACCGGGAGGATTTAAGCGAATCCGCGATGGGGAAGAGAGCCAGAACAGAGAACCTGAGAGGCACGTCGCGATGGGGAAGAGAAGAGGAAGATCCGTGATGCATGGACGACATCTCGAGTGCCGCCCCTTCGTGAGCCACCACGGGCGGTGGCTCGACTGGGGGAACTCGTCCTCGACGCTGCTCTGGACGTCGCCATTATCCATCTCGCCCGGATCAAAACCACGTCGGATCTCGAGAACTCCCCTCCCGGAGCTTTGATTCCAAGGGACGAAGATCCGAAATCGGGTGCGGCGGAGATCATCTAATCGAATCGACGCCAGGGGAGGAGGATTCACGAGAGAGCGCACCCGCGCAACGTGAAACCGATGGAAATGACGAGCAAGGGAGACACCAGCGCAGGATGATATGACCCTTGGAAGCCCTGAACCTCGTCCTTTGAAACGTTTGTAGTCCTAAAACCCAATATATATCTATGTGTAAAATCGGACCTAAGCAAAGTCCTTAAAAGCTTCATCCTGAAATTGGGTCTTCCGGGATGTAAAACAATGGAATAAAGACCCCCACGGGGCTCTTCGGCCCGGGGTCTGCCCGGGCGTGGTATAGGGAAATGACAGGGTACATTAAAATAGTTAGTAGCATCATAAAATGGAAACGTTATTATAATTTTCTTAAATTATCTTCCCATTGTTGATCTCTAGGACAATTATCTGAGTTTTTACTCATCCATATAGAATCGTCTACATTTATTTTGCTTGTATTGTACATTAAAATTCAATAGAAGTTTATCTTGATTTTAATAATTAAGAGGAAAATATTTAAGAAATTCACATGGTTATTGATTGTATGTTACATCTACTCAAAAGTAATAAGTAGTGAAATTACCTCGAAGAATGAAAATGTAATTACATCTATAATTTCACATAAAATTGACTTTGTTTTGCATAATGTGTGATGGGGTGAATTAACTAGAAAAATCTATTCATTTGACTTGACTTTTTGCAATATATTACACCGAAAAAGTACAGTTACTTTTTTCACATCCAATACAACACGCATAATGATATTATATTAGAGTTAATGTCACTTAAAATTTAATAATTACTCAAAACAATCATTAAACGATCAAGTCAAATTAAAATAATGTCATTTATTTTATTACCAAATATACTTTTTTCAATATTCGTTTTGTTGAATAGGGGCAAAAAAAAAAGAAAAAGAAAAAGAGAAATAAGGATAGTGAGAGGAAAGCGCCATGAGGCGAAAAAGCAAACGTTATATAAAAGCAAAGACAATTATAGAAAAGAGAGAAGAGCCATTGTATAAAAAGGCAAATATCACGTAAAGCCTTATCATGGCCGACTAAAAGTGTATGCTGAACAAAATCCACTCACGCAATGAAAATTGGACACGTGAAAATTGGACACTTCACATCATTGTCATGCTATTCCGATATCTATTGTCTTGTCATGTTGCATGCGATTTTCATATTATTCTATCATCATATTTGCCGCATCTCATCTTTTGTAATTATGCTCATATTATTTTGTCATTAAATTTCTCATGTCCGCGATTGATATCGTATATATCTTTATCTAACTCATCATCTCACATTGCATGTGATTGGTATAATGTTATCTCATCTTGTAATTTACCAAGTTATATTGCAATAATTGTTGTCATATTTTATTTAGTTATTTGATTGCCTTGTCATATTGCATCAGATTCTTGTTATCCTACTTCATCATCTGATTTGCCATGTCACATTACTTTTGTTTATTTTCATGTTTTCGTATCCATCATGTCCCGTTTCTTGTGATCACTATTACGGCGTTTTGCCGTATGTTTGCCATGTCATGCCGATTTCTCATCATATTTGAATTTTGAATTGACCATGTGTAGCCTTGTCATATCTTTTTGTCATTACGTTTTAATTTCAAATTTATCATGTTGTATTTTCATTATGTTTGAATTTTGAATTTGTCGTATCATAGTTATGTGATGTCATTTTCTCATTACACGTAAATTTCAAAATTCCACATTATACTATTTTCTCATTACCTTTAAACCTCACATTTGTCGGCTCATTGTCATGTCATTTTATTATGTACGAATTTTGCATTTGTCATGTCTTGTAACAACCCCAAGTCCATTTCCAAGATCTCGAGTGGTAAGGGTCATTTTCGTGACGCTCCAAACTTGTCGTTGATTCTTTTTATTTTGTTAATAAACACCTGCAAAAACGTGAGCAAACAACTCCCTAAAAAAATAACAGTTGAAAGACTAGGACATACATAACACATAACACTCTACTTTACATTACAACCATCACACCCCCGTTCCATCCTTGGTACGAGAGTATGACCAGGCGGGTTAGCATCGTACTGATGCACCTATCAGATAGGACAAGACAGATGTGGCTGAGATGAGGTCGAACATCCTGAAAATCTTTTATCTTTAGTTAAGCACATACGGAAGCGATCATAAACAATCCCCGTACCAACAAACATGGAAGCGAGGCAAGACATATGCAAGCTAAGCAAATAAAAGCAACATATTCATATACATATTCACATATCAAAAGTTGTTTTGATTACATGCCCATCCTAGTCTTGGGCTACTTATTTCTGTTTCCATATATAGTCAATCAAAAGGCTAGGATAGCCTAACTCCTCTACCAAGCTGCTCCCAAAAGCGGCCCCCATGCTAGGTTCATTCTACTATGTTCGTCACGATAGTAATCATATCAATAGGGAGGTCAGGATGGACGGACAGCGAGATTGGTTCACTCATCACACACTTGAAATTGTGAGAACAACAATAATGAGTTGATGACTCAGTAAGTAGAAATCCCTAATTTTCCTATAAGAGGATATCTTGCCATCAATCGTTGGATACGAGATCACCACCCACTTGTCGATGGCAAATCAATAGCAAGGTTCGTGCTCTGCCTTGCTTATGCATATGAAAGGCTCTCAACAGTTTATGTGCTTTCAATAATCAAATACAATGAGATAGTGCATATGAACAAGATTTCCAAAGATCCGTGGCTTATGATCATTTTGGTCACAAAAAGTGATGCGTATATCTCATGAAACTCGTTCAAGGACGTGCGGACCCCTCAAGTGTCATAACTTTGGCCAAATGGATACTTAAGTGCCATAACTTACGAAAGGTACACTTAAGTGCCAAAATCGGAGTAAAAGGGATCACTTGAGTGCCAATCCGACCAAAATCCGGCCAAAATGCCGACGTGGCATTTTTCCAGCGAAGCACACCCAAAACGACGCCATTTTGCACGCTGACGTGGCGAAATAATGCAAAAACGGCGTTGTTTTAGCCTCGATGTGGTAAAAAATAAATAATTAAATTAAATTTAGCTAAAATATTAAAAAATAATAATTTTAAAATTAAATTTAGTTAAAATATTAAAAAAATTAAAAAAACTCAAAAAACTTTAAATTTTAAAAAATTATTAAAAAAAGGGAACGGGGGAGGCGGTTGAGGGATCAACCCTCGGTCGCCGCCGTCGCCGCCCCGCCGCCGCCGTTAAAATGACTAGAATTCTGACAACAGTTAAAGTATTGTCCACATGTTGAATTTCAGTGCTGCAGTTTTTTGTGGTGTTGAATGAAGTTCTATTTTGCGTAATGCATCAAATTATGATTTTGTAATGCCAGATAATCAAGGGATTGACTATAATATGCCAGACTAGAAGAAAATGGACATTCTTCTCTATTTTAAAGAACTTTGATATCCAGTTTTCTGAGTTTTCCAATCTTGCAGTAGTTGCCTGTAGCTTTTGTTATATTCAAAACCAAATGGGGTGCTGCCCTTGCACATGTCAAAATATATGGCAAGAACGCTCTTCTCCACGTCCCTTCTGTATCATTCCACCACAGAACACAAACGTGCAAAGTAAATAAGCTCTGATATCAATCGAGCATCTGTAGTGTTACATTATTCTCTTCTCTCTACATTACTCCACTCTAATCTTTTGCTAAGGCCTTATAATCTATTGGCCGTTCCCTAAAGAAATACATAGCGGAATGCATTTGGCTTCTTTTGTTCTTTTTTTATACTAATGTGTGGTCACGCTCTTGTCTTGTCATTGTCATTGTAGTAGCAGAGTTCTGCGGAAATGTCGAGATGTGTAGGCTGACTAAGCAGGTTGTTTTTTCTAACCCTTACAAAGTATCCCAATACAACCGTTGGACTTCCCCTTATCTGGATGCTGATGTTGAGGCTATAAGGGAGGATAATGATTTAAAGCTTGCAATAGCTAAGTTGAAATCCATGTAATGTTATTGTCCAAGAAGCTACTGTATCCTTCTTCAAAAAAGTTAAGTGAGTGAAACATCATCTGTTTGCTGATGATTTTGTGGGATATGCATTTCAGGTTCTGTGAAAAAGCGCAAGCACTGGTACATGGAGATCTCCATACTGGTTCGGTCATGGTTACCCAAGATTCGACCCAAGTAATAGATCCAGAATTCAAATTTTATGGGCCAATGGGGTTTGATGTTGGAGCCTTCCTAGGAAATTTGTTTTTGTCATTCTTCTCTCAGGATGGGCATGCAAATCAAGGGAACGACATAAAAGTATGCTATACATAACTGCCTGTCTCTATGCTTATGTCTCATAGCTCTTCTAGTCCTTGACCTTGCAAAGTTCTGTAAATTGGTTTCTCTTCTTACTCCTAATGACTACTATTGCTTATCATGTCTTGAACCTTAATATCTGTTGCTCATGCAGCTAAATTCAACTCGAGATTTGCAGACAAAAGAAAAATTCATACTCTCATGTGATAATTACTTGTAGTTTATTGTTCTTTTATGCCCCACCCCCAGGATAAACAAAACAAAAAGTTGGCGCTGCTATTTCAGTAATTGCAGAGATGAATACACAATTGTAATTGGTAGATATTGAGACAATGATGAAAGAGATCATATTATGCACTCCCCCATTAGTCCTTTCATCTCTTTCATGCTTGTAGACTACTATAAAAAGAAAAGAAAGGATAATAGAAACTATTTTTACCATCGATGATATGTTAATGAATTGTTCCATAAATGCGCATATTATACTGTGGCATCCTAAAATTTCATAACGATCTCTAAATGCACTACAACCCATGAATAGGTAATGGAAGCGCCATCGGACTATATTATAGTCATTAGACCAATGGATTACAATTAAACAAGGCCGAGCATTGAATGGACTATTGCTTTGTTGGAAATGTATCATATGCTCTTGAGAGGCCGAGATTGTACTATAAGATGGGTTGATAAGAAATTTTTGGCCGTGTACTCTATGAACCGAACTATCCTTGTGTATTGTTGTAATATTTATGGCCGTGCAAATCTTGGTGATTATGTAATTATAAGTGGAGATTAAAGTGAGATATTAGGAGTAGATGTGGGCTGATTTCTTAAGGCCCAAAAACCGCCCAAACCGGCCCACGTTTCCTCTTGGATCGGTCGACCAAGGCCCAGCCGAATGAGGCCCTATCAATTGCATGGAATCGACAAGTGGCAAGGGGACTCCATGAGGTGTCACCACCCCCTTGCTTCATTGGAGATCCTCCATGCAAAACCTCATGATTACTAGCTAATCATGAGAGTAAAAGAAAAAGAGGAGGGGGCGGAGTGAACAAGGGAGTGATCGAGAAAAAGAGAGAGTAATCGAGAGAAAAGGGAGAGAGTGAGACCGAGAGAGTTCGAGCGGGCGAGCAAGTGAGAGAGGAGGGGAAGAAGGAGACCAGCCCCGCCCTGCGTGCGCCTACTGCTGCCATCGACGCCACCTAGCTTCGCCGTCGATCAAGCCGCGCCTGAAGTCCTCAAATCGCTGTTTGCTTGCTGTGGTTGCGTTGGACTTAAGGCAAGTGAAGTCCATTGATCTACACGATACTTGCTGTGGTTGTGTGTGAAGTGTAATAGATTTTGAATGTGCTGGATGTTGGAATTTTGAAAAGTATAGGAGCAGTTCCTTAGGACTAGTAAACTGTTTCATGGAAAAACAGCTTGACCTTTGGCGACTCCGTGAATTTTATGTAATTATCTAGCCGAAATTTGACTTTGTGTCCTTGATGAAAGTTGTAGATGACATCTTAAGGAATAACATACTGAAATTTGGGAAGAAACGGACAAGTATTGGTCGGTAAAACGATTTTTCTTTGAAAGTGTTAGATCTGGAAACTGTTACCGAGCGTTAGGGAGAGTTATAGTGATTATAGCTCTCGATCTATCATGAATCTGACTTCGAGTTCTTCATGAAAATTTTACCTTTAGGTTTTTTCTATAACATATCAAAATATCAGAATTTTCTGAGTTCATTTAGGGGTTATACCGAATTTGTTATTAAAACTGTGCAATAGTGATGTTTGAAGTTTTATGGCTGTGATGCATGGACCATTGCGATTTATATGAAATTTTCTTGACTTGGTGTTCTTCATAAAACCTTTTTCTCTAGATCTCGTTTATAACATGTAAAATTATTAGAATTTATTAAGATCATTTACTAATTTTTCCAGAATTTCAATTAGAGGAGTGCATTCTGTTTTATCCGAAAACTGTTTCATTTCAAGACCAATTGAATTGCTCTATGAGATGTGATGTCTTGGGTTGTTAATCATACAGTGTATGCGGTGACATTTAGCATATCATATGACATCAAAAATGAAATAGATGAGGATTTGTAAACTCATTGAAACTTATGATTGTATTGCATCAAAATGTTATTTTCAAAGTGAGACATATATGTATATATTGTGATGTTGATGATACTGTCGGACCCTTGAGTCAACGATGCCTCGGGAGTGTCGGGATGCCCGGAGGTGTGTGCCGGAGGTCTCATGATGCCAGGTTGGGTACGAGAGCTAGGAGGGATGCAAAGATTGGTCCATGGGAAAAATGAGATCCTTTTGAATATCAAAATGGGAAATGAATCATGCACATGTGTGTGCATATGGCATGGTGCATGAATTGTCTATGAATTTGAGTTGGTACTATTTGGCATTGAAAATGTGGTCATTAAGGCATTGAATGGATCTCATGGAGATATATGCATGATTGCATGGATGATATGTGCATTTCACATGAAATTTTGGTTGTCTTGCTTGTTGCATTGTGTAGTTTGATAAATCTTTTACTGCTGAGTGGTTGTACTCACCCCTTTTGGGGACTAACATTTTAGACGAGGAGATATGTCTCTGTCGCCAGTCACCCCCGGTACTTTCTATGGCATACCGACCGACGTTGAGGTTGAGTGTACGGAGCATCATCACCTCTAGATACGGGGGTTAGTTTTTGTTCGTGTGCGGGTTCTGGTTTTGTATGACGTTGGATCACTCGCCGGCCCTATCATTCAGGAGTTCTTGTCCGTGCATGTCCGCCGCGACGGGGTTATGCTGGGGATGCTGCCGTCGCCGTCAGCTGACAGACCAGGTTGGGTGTGACTAAGCGCGATGGAGGGAGGATGAACTTCTTTTTGGACCGCCGACACTGAATGATGGACCGATGTACATGACTGCTATGGAGTCAGGAACTTTTGGTTATAGCCGAGCTTAGTAAAGCCTTGGCCTTTTGATGTACCGACTCATGATGTCCATCAAGTTATGTAAATAAAAGTGTTTGGCTCTAACTCTTATAAAATGTGTAGTTGGTGTTCATTGCATTATCCTGTTGAGCATGGGGTAGGGAGATTTTGATTATGCTTCCGCTATATGAACTGCGCTGGAACCGATTTAAATGATACAAACACCCAGGATTTATGGACCCACTATAATTCAATGGTATCAGAGTGACATGTTATTAGGACAAGTGAAAAGTAAGCGAATTGTGGTGACCCTAACAGATCGGGGGCCGTTTCGGGGGTGCCACATATACAGGGATACAATGAATGGATTTTGCAAACCACTGAAGAGACGTGGAATCTATTCCAACAGAAGTTTGTAAGCCTTCGGAGTGAAACACAAGAATGGGTATGGTGACTGGTGAGGCATATCTACCAGCAATCTATAAAAATGATGTGCTGCTCGAGCTGGTCCAGAGGAAATTCTTGAAGGATTTATTCCATGATCCTCTTGGATTTAGGGCTGCCAAAATGATAAGGTGCGACTGGATGAAGTGGCAATTCTTTCTCCTTCTTGTGTAGATTATGAACTTGCTAGATATCTAGTAACTTTTGGGACTAATGTCACTTTTGGAGCATACGGTTGTCTACGTACTCATTGTTTGCCTTCATGTATCTTTGGTTTTGATTTTAGGAGAATTGTTGGGGTCGCACATGTGGAGGATCTTGAGTCCATAACCGATGCTAGTAAGTGTGCAGACTGCGAGCGTCGAGCTCTCAATTTTGCTTGGATGCTTATAAAGGAAAGGCGGAAATTCGAAGAAATCAGTGAAGTAGTCTCATTAGTTTGGAAATCGAACTAAGCCTTGGGCATTATGTATTGAGGTTTCTTGGGGGTCCCCCCTCCTTCACTGTTGTGTCCTTATGCATTTCAAAGCTACGGAGGCTCTGTATTTCCAATATAGCGTCCCATGCATTGCATGTTCAAATGATTAGCAGCTCTATGCTGCCTTTGATGGTTAGTTCCGCTAATGAGTCCTTACTCCGATGAATATATTTGAACTTTGTCTATGTCAAATCAATGGATGATGACTAAGCTGAGGCCTTTCTCGACTTTGCTTGATGTAGAGCTACTCATGGAACTACCATATGCGAATGGCGATTCTTTTTTTAAATTTTTCACTACTTGTGTATGTGCTAGTTGCAGCATTGTTACTGCCATTTCTCATTTGCTACTTTTGCTTGGGTAGAATAAGAATCAATCGGTAGAGCTTTTGCTTGCTTTTTACTTATGACTAGATATGAGATTAGAGTTGGAACCATCAATTGTTTGAAAAGAGCTTTCCAAATCTGAAAAAAAAAAAAAAAAAAAAAAAAAAAAAAAAAAAAAAGCCTTGTTGAAACCTGGAACCGACCTTGGAACTTGTGACAGGGTAGGTTCCGGCTTCTTGGTTCTAACGGGTAGGTTCCATGTTCCAAAAAATGAGGAACTTGTACTCGAGGGTAGGTTTAAGGTTCTAGACGGAACCGAACCGGAACTGGGAACTGCTCATCCCTACTTGCCATTTCGTTGGAAAACTCTACTAATTTAATGCATGTTTATTACTACTATTATGCGTACCGATTTGGATTACATGGAATTGGGTAGCGATAGGCTCCATAATATAGTTTATTCGAATTTTGATTGCTAAGTAGTCATACTCACCCTTCGTGAGATAATACATATTACAGAATGATAGAGTCGCCATCGCCAAAGGATAATGACGGAGGCTCAAGCAGAATGGAGTGATGAAGGATGCGAGGTTAGCAGCGAAATGACTTGTGAATAGCTGATGGAAAATGTCGTTCTAGTTTTTGATATAGCAAAGTATAGGAAAATTTGGCTTTTGTTGTACCGACAAAAGACGTCATCAAGTTTGTGTTAATAAAAAAAGTGCCTGGTTATTATCTATGTGTATCTAGTGTGCATCATTTCAGTGTTTAGGAAGGGAAGTTGTTGGAGCTGCTTCCGTCATGTAAATTGTGCAGGGGACCAATGAGAAATGTGATAGACCCCCAGACTCGCGGATTCGCCAGAATCCAAGGGTATCATAAGAAAGGACATCCGGGACAAGGAAGCAATGTGGCGACCCTAACAGATCGGGGGCCGTTGGGGGGTGTCATAGTCATCCACTTTCATTAATTATTTGGGATATATAAGCCTCCACAATAATTATCCTCATTTAATGCATTTGACTATTGTTCTTCAAGAAGATTGGTATATCTAGCTTAGCTTCCTAGTTGGGACCAAAATAAGGGTCGAAATCAAGGATGTTACAACAACAGTACAATTAGGTCACATTTGGCAACATGCCAAATAGTGTTTGATTATGTTCTTTTGTCCCTACGAGTAGATTTAGAATGGAAATATGTTTGGTAAATTTTTTGTTCTCAAGGAAAGATATAGGGTATAATCAAGAAGTAAAAAACAGTTGATTCTTTGTTTGCAAGAACAATTCCAGAATCAAGCCAATCGAAATTTTTTCTTTTCTCTTCTTTCCTCTTTTTTTTTTCTTCCTCTTCACTTCTTCCACCGTTGTTGCCATTGGCCACCACTACCATCATCATCTACTGTCGCTAGTCATTGGCGATCGGTTAGGCAAGCTCTGGCGAGCTCGCTAGAGGCTCGCTCGGCTAGAACAAGGTCCGACGAGCTCGTTGTAGGCTCGCCTAGCCACCGGTGAGCCTTGCTTGTCTAGGGGAGACTCGCTTAGCCACCGTCGAGCCTTGCTTGGCTGAGCGAGGCTCGGTCGAGCTTGCCCAATCACCGATGGGGCTTGACCTTGCTGGGCCACCACGAGGTCGGCCTCACTAGATCTAGATGAGGTCGTCGCCCCTCGTCTGGTCGGTTGCCGGTCATCCCAAGGCCGTGACCGGCGAGGAAGAAGATATAAAAAAAAAAAAAATTAGAAGAAAATTTTTTAGATTAGAAATTTTGAGAGTGGTGCTAAACGCAATTCTATTCTAGGAATAAAAATTTTAGACAGTTACCAAACGTCTTCAAATGCTTAGAAAGTATTCTTGAGAATAGAATAACAAAATCATTTCTAATTAAAAATTGTTCCAGAAACAAAATGGTTACCAAGGGCGCCCTTATAGGCCTTTTTTTCTATGGGCCATCTTGCCCTTTTACATCACACTACAAGTTTTCACATAGGCCGAGGGAGTTTCTATCTCCTCTAGCGTGACTACAACTTTTAAATTTGATGTGAGACTTCCCCATGCCTATAAGATTAAAAGATGAGGGAGTGAGTTTTGGAAACTCAGTAAGTAAAATTCCTAGTTCTCTACTATGAAATCATCTTATTATCAAAGCCTAACAAGTACAACACTTGCAAATAATGTCGATGACATATCAATAGCAAATTACTTGCCATTCCTTGACTAAATACATGATGTCAATGTAAATTACCTTCGACTTAATAATGATCACATTAATATATCATGCTTATGCATAACTGATACTCATGCAAATTCATTAATTGTCATCCTAGGCTCGACCAAGCCCTCTCGACTCAACTAGGACTTCCAGCTTCTTGCTACACTTCCTAACTCGACCAAGGCATCTCGGCTCAGCTAAGATTTCTTGCGGCTAGATTCCCAAGGCTTCCGAGGTCAAGACTCATGCATTTTAACTCAACCAAGACATCCCATTCAATGAATGACACATTGCCGCCAACATTATGTGACCACGGGTACTTTATCCTCTTTAAGTGCACATACAGGCCGATCTTATCTTTTCTTCTTAGCCAACTCATACAAGGCCCGAAGGTGTGCTCATTCACATGTGTGTGTCAAGAATCCTAGTATTGCACTATACAACATGTTAGGAACGATTCTTCATCCGTGACTTGAATCAAATACTAAGTGCCAATCCCCGCATTAGATAAGGCTTGGAAATAGCATGTCTTAATGCCGATATAAGACCTTGAGGCTTGGGTACACCTTGCTTTTTTGAAGATTCTAAGCTTAATGGACCTTGGCTTCAACCTAGTGTGAACATACTTCATGCCATGAATAACCCTTGGTTCGTGGCTTGATTAGAACGCCAAGCGCAAATTCTCTGCACCAATTGAAACATAGAATCAGCATGCTTTAATGTCTTACCAAGATCTTATGAGCTTGGGTGATCCTCATACTGATCAAGACTTAGAACCGGCACGCCTTAATGCCGATCAAAGATCTTATAGCCTTAGGAAATCCTTACACCGAATGAGACTTGGAACTGGTATGCTTCAATGTCGATCCAAAGCATTGTAGCCTTGGAAGACCTTGCCTTGCGTTGAACTCAACTTGAGCGAACTTCGGCCTCATTCTAAGCGTGAACAACTCAAGCACACATTCAAATACAAAAATAAGCAAACCATACTGAGGATCTTACAACTTTGGAGGTTTGTTTGTCTTCTTTTTATTGGCCCACGTAAGCACTTGGCCCATTCTTGGAGAACAACCACCTTAATTTAGCAGCTTTTTAAAGAAGGATAAGGTAGCATTTATGCCATAGGATAACAATAATTGCTTATGGTGTCTAATTGTTATTGGAACATTTGTTGAGAATCCTTTACTTAATCCTCCAGGTGAATCTTTGGCAATTATTAGTAAATCTAGAAAGATCCACATAATGTGATGAGTCATCCTCCTTAATGACAAACGGTATTCTAGAAGGTTCTCTTTTGTCCATTTCTAAGGAATATGGCAACCATGGGAAATATACCATTAGAAATACAATCAAAACCGGGTAGGTGCTTTTTGTGTACATCCTCTAACGACCATTCTGATACACCCAAGGTTTGTGGCAAAGCCACCCTTGGCATGGTTGTTGTAGGCAAATGTTACCTACTTAGCTAGGTTGGTGGCCTAGGGCATGTGTGATATCTTAAATCCAACTTTGATTTCTAAACGGAATTACATAGGCGGCCAATCTTCAGATGGGATTTCAATGAGAATCTTTGGACCACGAAATTATAGAGAAGGCCATTTTGGGGTAAAAACTCGAATTCTCATGGATGGGACGCGGAAATTCGAAAAGTTGGAAGCAGGCCACAAACGAGGACTCAGATGGGCCCAAGCCCATGTTGGATGGCCCGATGGACCCAAGCCTATGAAGGGCGGCCCAATAGGGCCCATGCCCACATTGGGCAGTCCAAGGGCCACACATTTAAAGGAGATGGGCGGCCCATGGGGACCATGGGCTTTTCAAGCCCATTAAGTCCATCATTACAAGATCTTAGTATTAATTACTCCCAAGTACATGAATAGTGCACAATTTTGGGGAAATGATCAAATTGCTCTCTCACACAACTAAAGACAAAGGAGCAAGAATGGAATTTGGCTAAGGAAGGGGAGCCCCACATGCATGAAGGGGCCAACAAAGGGGATGCTTGAAGACAACCTAGCCTAACCTAAGCTACCTTACCCCAAACCTATTCAATCAAGTGCAAACATTCTCCATTGATGGCTTAGATTTTTCTTCGTCAAGAAACTTTCCTTTGATTGATTGGGAGGGATTTAAAAGGTTTGGGATGCGATGGACATTAAGGGCCTGTTTGTTAATGTTCTTTATTTTTGTTTATGAACAAAATTTCTATTTTTTTGTTCCAGGGAACAAAAAAAGAACAGAAACGCGTTTGTTTGCGTTTTTGTTCCAAATCTATTTTTTTCTTCCTAGGAACACATTCGAAACAGAAACAAGAAACAAGAAAAACGTGTTTCTTGTTTTGAACAATTTTTAAGAACAAAATTTCTCTCTCCTCTCTTTTTCTTCTCTTTTTTTTTTCTTCTTTTCTTTGTCTTTTTCTTTGGCCGGTCGTCGGCCTAGCCATGGCGCGGCCCGGCCGTCAAGGGCCGGCGACCTCGTTGGAGCGTCGCCGGCCCCCGGCGAGGCCGAGCGTCACCGGCCCCTGGCGAGGCTTAGCCTCGCCTAGCCACTAGCAAGGCTCGCCGGCCTGGCGGTGGCCCAATGAGGCCAAGCCTTGCCAGTGGCTAGGCGAGCTCGGGCTCGCCGGATCTGGGGGAGCCCGAGCTGGCCTAGCCAAGGCGAGGCTGAGCCAACAAAAAAATAACACAAATTTACCAAATGTGTTTCTGTTCATTTTTTATTTCCGGAACAAGTTTACCAAACGCGTTTTTTTATTCAAAAATTGTTCCTCGGGACAGAAACACTATTTTCTAATTCTGTTCCCTAGAACAATTTTTAAACAGAAATGTTACCAAACACGCCCTAATTGGCTAGATTTCCTCATCCCCTCTCTCCCCCTAAAACCCATGGCCACCATCCCCTCTCTTTTTCTTCTCTCATTTGTTCACTTTGGCTCTCACTCTCATCTTTCTCTCTTTCTCTACTTATCATGGCTGAACCACCCCTTTTCCATTTGCATCTCATTTGCAAGTCATTCTCTTTACTTTCCTCTCATTTTCTTCATTGATCATCATTCGCCACCTCTATTGCCTTTGAACCGCCATTATGCATCACCGTTTCCATAGCTGTATTGGACTTTTGGAGGCAATGAGGCTGTTGTCTAGCCCTTGCTGAAGCTTTGCCTCTCTCCTTTTTCTCACGATTTGGTCCCCCACGGAGCTAAAGGCTCTCCATTGCCTAGCCAACTGCTGAGCCACCATTGCAACACCACCTGGATGCCTCCAAAAACCTCACCATGGACTTTTCGGTGCTGATCCAGCCATCTCAACCGTTGTTCAGCTTTGCCACTCCTCCCTCGACGCTTGTTAAAGCTTGGATTTGGGTGTGAATGGCTTTTTAGCCCTTGATTAGGGTTGTCGTTGCACTTGAGAATTAGTTTAAGGCTAGATTAACGTTAATTAATGCTTGGATGATGTGATAAGTGGGTTTTATGCGATAAGTTATCATAGGGCACTGATAGGTTATTGTGTCTTACCAATAGGTTATTGTGATAGATTATCAAGCTTTACCAATACGTTATCATGTTTTGGTTGATAGGTTATAGCGATAGGTAATCACGAGAAGTCCTTCCAATTTTCTATAAGTTATCAATATGTGATAGGTTGTTAAGATATGATAAGAGTAGTGTGATATGTTGATATGATGTACTATCATAGAATGATAGATTATTATGTGATGATATGTGATATGTGATATGATGTTGTGATAGGGTATGTTATTAAAATAAGTTATTGAATGGATATAGTAATGATTTAGACTGTTATACATTGACATGTTTTAAAGAAGTGTTCCATGTGCCTTAAAGTTTGGTATTGATGCACTGACAAGAAAAGATATGAGATGCAAGCATGAAATAGTTGTATGTGACACATGTGATTGCATATGTTATGAGCATTACACACTCCTGTATCGGTTAATGAGAAAAGATACGAAAAGAGTTGTGTGATGGTATACCCATGTGATCACCTAAAGACCTTAATGCGTTGTACGCTGAGTAGTGAATCCATTCTAATGCGTTTAACACATAACGTTGCCCAATATAGTTTGAATGCCCCCAAGTCAACGGGATACTATTTGCGGATGGATTTTGGAATAAAGCTCCTTATAGGAATGCCATCTTGATGCGTTCACGTGGGACAATGCCATGCTCGATTGGGCAAGACGATGCTCAGTTACGCCGAATGACCGCCAACCTTCGAGTTGGCTGTGGCCCTAAGTAGTCATAATAATTTGGTCTATATGTGTGGAAATTGCATGAGATGAATATGCAATCATGTCTGAATTATTACATAGCATGCGTGCATGATTATATTATGCTGCACGTCCTTGTGTTTGACTCATGAGCATGGAAAGTGTTATAATAATTAATTGTGTGCTTTGTTATGGTGGCTTAAGAAGGTAAGATGATCATTCTTGTCTATAGTTAAGGCAAAGTAGGGGTAGCTTTGCTATTGATCTGCCATTGATAGATTAACTTGCATGTTTAGGGTGTTTTCGAGGTGAATAGTTTTCTATGCGAGGTCTAGAGAGTTCATTCATTGAGTTTATCTTATCGTTGTTCATTAAATGTTTATAGGCCCTAAGAATGACTTAGCCTTTCCGCTAGATTCGATTTGGACTCTCCGTAGAGCAAAGCTAGGAGGTGATCGATTATCCTATGAGAGATTGATGCACATTACACACGCTATGTCACGACCATTTGAATTGATGAGGCACTCAATCTAGTGGCTCATTGTTTTGTGATTTGGTACTTTTGGATAGGGGATGAGAGTCACGGACCTATTCGTGGTTTCGATGGTCCACTGGGTGCTAGAGGATCAGAGGGAGGTATCAACTGGGATGCCATGGATGTGGATGTTTTCAATTGGGAGGCGTCCGATTTTGAGCTCGACACCAATATGATTGTCAAGCCCGAGCCCTAGATTATAGAGCCCCTAGTGAGTTAGGAGATAATGGGGTTAATACAAATTTTTGGAGCTGCTCTCGTAGTATTAGAGGCACTAGGCTTACCCCGAGCCCCTTTTCGGAGTAGGTTGTGGTAGTGCTTTTAGGCTGATTGAATGTGGCGAAGCTAGTTGTGCTTAAACTTATTTGTTAATTTAGGTGTATATGGGTTGTATAATATAATGATCAGTAGGTGCATATATGTATATTTATGAGTGCAGTTTGAACTGTCCCTATTTATTGGTTGGCTGATTTATTTATGTTTCCGCTTGCGCATTATTAAAAGTTAAGATGAATGGGTAGATGACGCCTCCTAAGACGTCGCAATCGAATGACCCAAGAGAAAGTGATGGTGAGGGCTATTGTACGTCCAGAGCGGGCCGAGGCATGATAGCATGGGCTCAATGACTAGCCCTTGGACCAACTCTGGTTAAGTAGACCGGCTCCTCTAGCCAGGCTCGGTCAAGGCCGAAACTTGATTGTCATGTGGTCATTCGAGATCAATTAATCCGTAACTAAGACATAGTCGTACTGGGTTGACTCATGGTCGTCCATGATTAGTACAGTTCCGAGCAGAATCACCTAAATTGGAACACGACCGTTGTCACGCCCCGATCCTCGGGCACGCACACATCCTTCTACTTTGTCGATTTTATAATGCGATATCCCAGGACTAAGTATCGCCGACCCTTTTGTTTTATTAAGCACATGCGGAAGCAGTTATAAATCCCGAGACAATAAAACAATGGGATAAAAAAGTAAGGCCATATTTTTCATATTGAAATCCACAACCAAACCTTTATACATGGCATAACTCAAAGTCTATTCAGAAGACTATTCATAACATTCTAGTCTCATACTATTCACATTTAGACAGGATTCACAAAAGATGATGGGATCTCAGTCCTCATCCGGGTCGTACTCGGTTCATCGTCGGGGTTCTCCTCCAGGTGCTCCTCTTCGGTTTCTTTCTCCTCAGGCTTCTCATCATGGTCCTGAAATGTTGTCCCACAACCGGGATGAAACTACGTCTCAGCAAGTTCTATCCCACTAAGACTCGATTAGGAAACCAATACGCTAACTGGGCTGCCTATACACGCACGGGTCAGAGGACTTACCTTGGCCTCAGATTCCACCTGCATATTAGTACAGTTCAATAGGCACCTAAGCAATCACAGATCGATATCTCGATCAATCGACCTAGTCGATTACATGTCAATCGGACCATTCAAGGTCACTACTACTCAATCAGTCAATTCACGACAACGGATCAAATCATTGATCAATCGACCTAGTCGATTATATGTCAGTCGGACCATTTCCAGGTCAAATCACTTCTCAATATAAAACCTCCCATTTGCATTCTCAGTCACAGAGCTACAGTAATGCTTTCGGGCATCGATTCGCCAAGGTGACGTACAATGAACACTTTACTATGCTTTCGCGGGTCTTTTTCGCCAAGGTGATATATTCATCACAGAGCCAACATAAACAATGGACAGCACTCGTGCGTTCTTTAAGGCGCCGTTTTCACCAGTGATATCCTCAATCACCGAACCACGTATGTCCATGATAATGCATGTAGTAGACAGTACTCGTGCGTTCTTTAAAGCATCATTTTCACCAGTGATTTCCTTATCACCGAACCACGTATGTCTATACTAATGCAGGTAATAGACAGCACTCGTGCGTTCTTTAAGGCGCCGTTTTCACCAGTGATTTCCTTATCACCGAACCACGTATGTCTATACCTCGTACCTGATCGGTCTTAGCCAAGAGTATTCTTAGTTCAATCTCCCGATTCCTTCCGATTTACAACTTATCAAAGCATTATAAATGCTAAATAACCATACTCGACTATCTATCGATCAATCATTCAATTACACACAATTTCAATCAATTTAGGAATAATTCTTCAAATTGCACAATTAATTCAATTCAGCACAACGTAGAGCTCAAATAAATAAACGAATTGCACCACGACAATCAACACGAAATTTCGGTCGTCGACTATCTCAGCCTAATTTCCAAAAAATAAATAATTAAATAATTAATTTCGAAAATTAATAAATAAATACTAAAAATCCAATTTAGGCCCGTAATGCCTAGCCCGATAAGGGTCGGGAAAAATCCCGAGATGCATTCAATAAATAATAGTATGTCTCTACTTGCTAATGACTAAGTCTAACCACCTAACATGCATCATTAAGTCACTAATTTAATTGATCTAAACTAATCTAACCACCTAATTGCACTTAATTAAATCTAATCAACCCTTAAGCATCATTAGTCTACTAAGCAAGGATTAGTGAGATTACTCACTTGATTAAAAGCGGGGACCAGGACACCGTGACGGCGACGCGACGGCGGCCGAAATCGGGCTTTCGACGACACCGGCAGGCTTGGACCGGGCCTTAAATTTGGCCCAACAAATCTCAGCTCAACTAAGATTTGTTCTTGCACTGGACTGGGCTCGCTCTTGGGCTTGGGCTTGGCTGCGATTGGGCCTGATCTAGGCTTCAAGATGGGCTAGCTTTGCGGGCTTCAAAACCAGGCTGAACTCTTGGGCTGAAATAAAACTAAACTGGGCCTATCTTTGCTGGGCCCAAAAGAAATTCACTGAGCTTGGAGACTGCTGGACTTACGTTGGGCCATTGATGCGGCTGATCGAGGCCTATAATTGCTGGGCTTCGAAGACTAAATTCCTATGGGCTCAAAATGCGAACTGCAAGGGAAATGGACGCAGGCTTCTTCGGTCCTCGTGGCAGCTCGACGGATGATGCTTCGTTTGCTTGATTCGGTTGACTCGGTGAATTCCACACGGTTGGATGAAGGCCGCGAGCTGGGTAGACCGAAGCTGAGAAAGACTCATGGATGCTTAGACAGCAGAGCTGGCGTGCGGTCAACGACGAAGGAGTTCGCTGGTGTCAAGCTGCGGGCTCTGCTGCTGCTTCGGTTGACTGCTTGGACGCGTGGGCGTGGGCTTCAAGCGGTCAACCAAGAGCATCAATTGAAGCTGTTGTTGACCGAACCAGGCGTACACACTGCCAAGTGGCAGCAAGCTCGGCAGAAGATGGAGCTGGTGTCGTTGCTTGCGGAGAAGACCGTTCGGTGGATGGGCAGGCGTTCGATTCTCTCTTCAGTCCACCGATCGCACAAAAAGAAGACACGATGCAGCTGAAGCTCCTTCACGTGAGTAGTTGGCGAGCTGGTGGTCAACAAAAAGGGGAGGAACCCCGTTGCTGTTGACCGAAGGTCCGCAAGGCATGGACAAGTGGCGCTGCAGCTTCGGTTGCTGGATCTTGCTTCTGCTGGTCTCTCGGTCCTCAAGCGGCGGTAATTCTCGGCAAAATGGAGGTTGTCGCACGAAGAAATGAGAAGGGAGAGAGAGGCTATCCGGTTGAGGGGGTGTGAGGGAAAGGAAATAGAGATAAGTGAGAGTTAAGGGCTCCACTTGGCTTGATATTTTGCAAAATATCTTCCAAAAGCCATTCTTAGCCATGCATTAATACTTGGCCTTCAATAGGCCATCCAAATGTCCTATATAACCTAAAGTGGCCCAATTTTCTTAAAAAAGGGGGTTACGAAATTGAGAGAGAGATGGCCTCAATTGGTTCTAAATCCCTCTTGATTTCATCTCAATCGATTCTCACAAATTCAATTGATCATTCACTGATCGTCTCTGCATTTTTCCTCACTCAAGAATCCACCAATAAATCAATTTAAAGTCCAAATTAATGCTGCCCTCCTTTAAATCCGAATTTTATAATTTTTTTCAGGACATCTATTTCTTCGATAATTTCCCAAATTCGACGTCCAATTTGATGTAGAAAAAGTCTGCATAATTTCTATAGGTCCCCTTCGCCTTATAGCTCAGATTGAAAGCCGAAAATCTCTTCAATTCGGCCTATCTAAATTTCTGTTAATTTCCGCAACGTCCGAATCGATTTTTCGTACAAATCCCGGAATCTCCGAAAAATCTTCTGAGACTGAATCAACGTTCCTAAAATAGCTCGTGACACCACAGAACTTTCGATTTCTGAAATCGGGTTTGAATTCACCGTTAATTTCCATTCGACGCGTTTTTAGCGTGACCTAGATTACCGGGTAGTTTTCAGAACTTTTTAGTGCAAATGACCCGTGGTCGATTTTCTTTGAGCCACAATGAACCCACTCGACATATTGGCAACTCTCGATTGTCGTAGAAATCTCGAGAATTCAAATACGGACACAGGGTACCAAAACGATAGAGAATTCAGTCTAGTGTCGGCAGACGAGAATTTTCCAATTTAGTGGTGTCACCCACGATTAGCCACACATCTCTATCGAACCGACCTATATCTCGATCTCTAATCAATTTACGTACGTGCCGTAATGATCTCAAAGAGATGAACACGGTTGCTGCGTAGCCGATTCTGGTCGAATTCTCAAGTCTATTTGCCTTAAAATTCTTAATAGTTTCCTGGAGATAGTCTAGTTATCTCTAGAATGATCAGTTCTGAGAACAGCCCTATAGACGCGTTAATGAAATGCCCAATTTATTCAATAGAAAACAAGACTGAAAATCTGGGATGTCACAATCGTTTGGGATTAATCCATGATCATCTATCGATTCGCGGTGGAACATGATTATTCTTCCATCAACCCTTGTGGTCGGGCAGTCATCTATTGAACGAACGACTCGGGTCCACCTGCGTGGTCATTAGATTGATTCAAGGCCAATTTCTTGATCAATCCACAACTGATCCTTACCACTGACACACGAGACTCATATCCATATCTCATAGGTCGAAAATCACGGATGTCACATATCATAGCCATAACGTGTCATTTTCTTATTATGTTAGAATATCAAATTTGTCATATTGTTGCCATATCATGTCTCTTTTTTCATTTGTTTCTGAATTCTAAAATAATCATGTCATATCATATCATTTTCTCATTATATTTGTATTTTAAATTTGTTGTCTTATTGTCGTATCAAATCATTTTCTCAAAATATTGAATTTAGTATCATAGTTAAAACGGAGTGATGCACTACACACGAATAGGTGTTTTAGTGGCATTTAAAATTGTAGAACTGCAAGATTGATTAATGTATAATTTAGGACATAACTAAAGATGGGGTTGAGCCGAAAAGGTGTCATGGGGTGCTAAAATGTTCTACGCGTAACTGAACACCTGTTGTACCTACGTTCTCGATTTTTGTTTGATCAGTTTCTTCGCGCATGCACCAAAGTAGTTAAATTCCTCATCACTGTCTAGGCTTTTGGGTGTCAACCAATCTAGGTTTACCTAAATTGATTGGTGGCAAGTCTGATATGGTTGGTTATATAAGTCCTATTCAGCACGGAAACGACTTGAATGTAGGATTTGGGAAGATCCTACGGACCAAGGTGCTATTACATGGTGGCCTCTTCTTAGCAAAATTGGAGGGCTAGAATGAGTTCTAAGTAATGCAAAAACATTTTTAAATATTGATAATAATGAGCGTCATTTTAAGGATAAAGTATAATACAATCTCAACGTATCATTTAGCTTTTAGATTAATTTAGCCTTTTGCCTTGGTTAGGTTAATATATTATAACCTCAGATTTGATGATGTTTAGACTAAGTCCCATTTTTTTTTATGTATGAGGGTTGCTACCTTCCTGCCTAATACCTTTGGGCGGCAAATGAAATTTCGTTTCTCTCTCCAAGCTAGAAAGTCCTTTGCGAAGGATGACTATCTCAAAATTAGAAATCAGAAAGAAAAAAAAAATGCTAGAAATCAGCTCTAAATCAC
The DNA here is from genome assembly GCA_014182375.1 of Eucalyptus virginea. Lineage (NCBI taxonomy): Eukaryota > Viridiplantae > Streptophyta > Magnoliopsida > Myrtales > Myrtaceae > Eucalyptus > Eucalyptus virginea. Next base: position 24,270,549 of record CM024524.1, on the reverse strand, counting down.
AATTTATTTCATTTCCTAGCAATCCCTATACGTATTCATTTGTCTATGGCATATGTCGCAACATATGCCCGGCCTATAGCCTCGAAGAGTGGTTAATAGCCTAGATAAATGGTCGAGTTGATTAAAAGCCAACGCCAATATGTGGCTGAAATACGTGCGACGAAAAACTTGAAAGGTTCTCAGAAGCTCTCAAAGGACAACGTCAACACCGTTCCAGCCAATTATACAATCCCTTGGAGCTGTCCTGGGGACGATCCGACCCGTTAATTATCTGATTACTTTGTATTTGGGGTCGTAACTTCCGATCTGACTTGCTTATATATCCAAAACCAATCTTTTGGCTCATGCAATTGACTATAGAGGATGAGCGTAGCATAAAAATATTAAACATATGCTTTTATTTTTACTATTATTTTATTTTACCCTATGATGATGTCGATTAAAAACTTACTGAGACTGATAATGTTCGTCAAAGACAAAAGCCAAGAGAAAGCCATGCCAAATAATCTCTTTCCGCTCTAATTGGATTCCGTTTTGTCTGGATTAGTGGTCGGATGTTATTCGGACTAGCTTTGTACACCAGTCCACCTTTTGGGGCAATCTCAAGAGTGTACTCCTCTACATCGACCTGGTGCTGAAGTACTCCTCCCTCGAAAGAATAACCTTTCTAGGCTGTCAAATTAAGCGAAGTTTGATAAAATTCATCCCTCATTTTCTTCTCTAGTTCATTTTAAAAAAAAAACAAAAAAAACCAAGAAGAAAGAAAACAAGCGCACTAGCACAACACCATCAAGTAGACACGAACTTTGGAAACTTTGGAAAGAGAAGAAAATAACTTACCAGACAGCAAATAAGGCCTTCTTAACTTTTGGCAAAAGTGGAAATAACAATGATGATTTGGGTTTGTTATTCGATGATAGAGACCTATCTCTAAACACTCGGTTTTCTTAAACAAATCCTAATCAATTGGGCAACAGATGATAGATGACACCACTAACCAGTAATCAAGGGAACCGACGCAACAGGATTCTAGCTCTAGCAGACTTCAACATGCCATTGCTTGTTCTTCTTCAGCTGCGACAGCTTCTCTTCCCAGCTGTCGCCTCTCTCCTCTGCTATTCTCTTCAGGGAGTCCTGGATACCCGGCATAATTCCCTTCAGCCCATGGAAGTAGATGTGAGCCCCTCCATCCAGGAGCTTGAAGATCTTGTCGTTGTACACCTTGATCTTGCCTTGGACACACATCTTGGCCCTTTCTTGTTCTTCTCCTGCCTCCTGAGGGCTGTGTCATACTGAAAGTTGTCCGGATAATCTCGGAGGTACTTGGAGAACTCGTCATCATAGAGCAGACTATCTGAGTTAGCCACACCAAGGAAGAGCCAGGCAAGACCCCAAAACTTGTATGTGGGGACAGATTCCATGAACATGCGCTTGGAACGGGGCGATGCCAATACCGGTCGCAATCATTATGTGAGTGGCGTTCGGGTCGTCTTTAGGAAAAAAGCATGATCTTCCCAAAAGGACCTGCAAAAGATGAAATTGTCAAAGTCAAGCTCTCTTTCAGTATCAGACATCCATGATGGTTGAGCTCCTGCTAGGTCTAGCAGTATAAACAAGATATATGGAAAATCGACTACCAAAAGAATCCAAGGAAATTAACTTAACAAAAATGCAAGGTAGGTATAATACGGACCACAAAGAAATTTTGTTTGTGCTATCTTTGTCAATAAAATTGGGCAAACAAAGAGCATTGTCTTAATTTAAGTAAGATACAATAATCATGTCTTATGCAATTTAATCATGACATTGTATTGAAATTGTTAGTCGAGGTTGTAACTGAAAATGAATAGTTTATGTCTCGTAGAAATACATGTCAATTAGGTTTGTGCATATGATCTAATTGGTGGCTTGACAAACAATTCCATGGCATTTATTCAATCATGACATAGTAAGAATGATTGAATTACATGATAGCGAAAACTTACAGGTTCAACCATGACATATTACCATATGTCGCTTATAGTTTGTAGGACTTAAAGATTGACTCGGACAATTAGTTCTCTTGGGTATAATAATGTGATAGTACAAATCCTACTGCTGGTTTAGTGATGAGCCTAGAAATGTCATAGACTATAACCAATTCATAATGACATTCAAACTGGAGTGATAATGTTGCAAATGCGTTTGCAATTGCAGTAGTCAAATTGAGTCAGACTAAAGATTAATGTTCTAAAACGAGAATCAATGGTTAAATTAATGATCTAAAACAAGTTCAGAATTAATAGCTAGGTTTAATGAAACAATTTTAGAATTAGTGAACAGATTAATATTCTAAAATGGGTTCAAAATCAATAGTTAGATTATTGATCTAAAACGGGCTAAGAATCGATAGCCAGATTAATGATTTGTAATTATTATAGAATCAACAATCAATTAACTCATCTGGGAGGGGGGAGTTTGAATCCTATCACTATCGTTAGGGATTCTTAAGTGTGGCGCCCTAGTGGTGAGTCCTGGGCTAACACCGCCTCTAGTTTACCTCGCTGGTTGCCGGCTGTACGAGGTTTCCAGGGTCATCAAAAAAAAAATCAAATTAATGATCTAATGGTTGAATCAATGCTTTGTAACAATTAGAGAATTAAAGCACAAAATACTATTTTGTAACGATTACATAATTAATGCTCAAAATACTACACTATAATGGTTATAGAGTTAATATATGAATTAATGATATGAAATGGTTTTAGAATCAATGTCTAAATTCAAACTCTAAAATAGGTTCAAACTTAATGATTGAATGAATGCTCCAAAATTGTTTAAGAGTTAATAGCCGAATTGATTCAAATAAAGTGTATTTGAGACTAATAATGTGAGAGGATTGAAATCAATTAGATTAGTCACACACAAGAACTATTGCTAGCACAATTGAAGTGGTGAACTCTCTCGAATTTCTCTCTACCATTCAATGCTTGATGGGTGGCATGTCTAGACTAGAGGTTCGACATTTGTGGTGCTGGAATCGAAGAACATCATAAGTAGATTACTAAAGACATGCTATGAAAAGATCAAACGTTTGTGGTATGGAACTGAAGAACATCAAAACCGAATTTGCTTTTATGTATGGTGCAAGGGTAATGCGATTAGCCCTCCTTTTCATTTTTATGTGCTTCTTATTAAAATGCACGAACAAGAGATACGTGCATGGTTTTTGCTTTTGCTGTAAATTTATTTTGTTTAAATTTTACCTATGCATCTTTTGTAAAAAAAAAAAAAAAAAAAAAAAAGCCCAACAATCACTACCTTGGTGACGCTCCAAGGATATACAGCATGGTCACTCATGAGTCCCAGATCGACCAAAAGCAACGGAGACACATTACGTGTGGTTAAATTGGAGACGATGAGACACATCATATGTGATAGAGATCACAAGGACTTAACTTGGGAACTGCAGTAAAATTTCGTATCGAAAGCAAGGCGCACCTGCAATTCCACCTTATATATATATGATATATTGCGCCTATGTGAAAGTCATCGCCCTTATATCCGAGTTATATGTTTAAAAGCTCACAACCGTAGAAACTATAAAACCAGCAATCAGCAGGGCATGAGGCGAGAAAAGATTTGAACCTGACGTTTTGCTTATTGATGTGTGACGTAGTCATTGAGAACTAATCTTACATTCCCATTCCAAGCCTTAATTCCACAGTTGATCGTTTCTTGGCTATATGACTAGCTTTTTCAACTATCTATCCGCATATATGACAATAATTAGCTGATCGTGGAACAGTTTGGATAATCTGCTTCTGCGTGAAGACCCGAGTCTTTAAATGAAAATGCTTAAATTTATCTAACACGTGATCAAGAATTTGGTCATCCATGAAGGGCGCTCGTGCTCGGGAAGCAAGTGTTTTACAAACATTAGAACTCAAGATGGTTCTTTGTATGATTGTTTGATTGGTGTTACTATTAATATGGTTGGCATAACCAATCACAACGTTAAGAGATGGGGTCCATCTATTGTATGTGGAACATACTATTGACCATACATAACCTGCAAAATATGATTGGCTTGGTCTAGTAAGATGAAAGTAGTATGATATGGTCCCCAACAATACATAGTCGGAATGGAAAACCAGTGTGAGTAGCTAAAGGTCTACAAGTAGTGACTCATGACCAGCGGTAATTTGAACCTCCAAAGGAATAAATATATCCAAATTCGGTATGTTCATGAATAAAAGCTGTTGTAGATGGAGGCCGCGTGGTCAATGGCTAACTGGAACTTTGATTAGTCCACAAATGGCCACTTTGCGTTGCTCGCTATTAGAGGTGGCAAAATGGGTCTTAGACCCATATATGATCCATTTAAATCATAAATGGGTCATATATGGATCACTTATTTTTTGAAGGAACTAATTAAATGGGTTTAACATTTAAAGACTTAAGATATGTATGTATTAAGTGGGTCTTAAATGGGTTAGATTTAGAACCCATTTTCAACCCAAACCACACAATCTCTCTCTTCCCTCTTTAACTTTACAATTTTTTTTTTTTTATAAAAATCGAAATTATAATTATTTTTTATTTTTTTTCTTTCCTTTTTTTTTTCTTTCTTCTTCCTTCTTCCGGTGGCTGGCACGGCGATGGCCGGTGACCGGCCAGGCGAGCCTCGAGCTCGTCGGATCTGGCGAGTCGCTATATAAACATCGCCTTGTGTGTCCATAAGTTCTTAGTTCAATTTCAAATTCCTCACCGGGAATTCAACTCTTGTTGAATTCGCCCATCAAGCCAACCCGGGAACACAGAAACGAGTTTCCTAGGGCATGTGAATCTTGATCATGCGTGCATGAAAACGACGGATTTCTAAACTATTATCAACCCTTGAGCCCTTTCTACTCTCATTACAGTGAAAATCCGGCCTCGACCATGCCGTGTCAGGACCACGGTAACTCGTGGCGAGTGCCATCATATTTTTTCCTCGCAGAATGGCCACTCTCGTAATTAGCATGGTCATCTGCAAGACATTTCCTCGATGATACCAATGGCCTTACATGGAAGAGATCACAAAGTGGTTGATTAGTCGTTGACCAGTGTGGCATCCCAAAATTCAAGTCATCCTCTAGAGAAATTAAAGCCTATAATTAGGTAATGAAATTACCTATGGTCTATGTGTTAGCCATTAGTTTCTTAAGGCTAGGTGTTATTGTGCTTGTGTTTATGAATTTTGAATTTAGGACTATAGGATAAATTAATAATCTATGCTTGGCCATATGATTTATAAATTAAATTTCAATGAGCAAAAATGTCCCAAGACTTGGCCAAGATGAAAATTGAAATTTAAAAATATTTATAAAAGAAATTCAAAAAAAAAAAAAGGGAAAAAGGGTTAATTTTTGGAATGGGCCTTAAGACCCATTTGGCCTAAGTTTAGTGGGCCGAATGGCGGGCCCAAATGGAAGCCCACAAGAGGGAATTCGACCAGCCCAAGAGGAGTGGCCGGATGGCCCAACTCCAAAGCCCAAATCAAATTCAAAAACCCATGAAGACAAGTGGCAAGACAAGTCCCCATGCATTGGTTAATTTGAAAGGCTTGTAATCATTACAAATGATGGGATTAGGGGGATATAAAAGGGATGAAGAGAGAGAAGTGGCCGGTTCTTTTGCTCATTTGGCCGAGAGAGGGTGAGAGAGAGAGAGAGTTCGAGAGAAAGGGAGAGACCGAGAGGGAGAGGAGGCGGAGCCGAGGGAGGAACCGCCGTTCGTCCGCCGTCCGTTCGCCGTGTCCGTCCGCCGTACGCCGTCGTTTGTTCGTCCTAGAGGCAAGTGGGAGTCCTCTAGCTTCTCTTGCATGCTTGTATGATGTTTGCATGTCGAATTTTTGGATGTTAGATGAGAAAAACCGAAGCATGGATGAGTCGTGTGTGAAGAGTGTGACTGTTCTTGCTCGGACCGTGTGAGTTAGAAACTTGTTTGAGCTTGCATGTGTGTTTGAAGTCCTATTTTGGCTTCGATTTCTTCACGAGAGTTGTAGCTAACATCTTTAACTACAACATACTAAAATTTCGTGGAAAATGATGGAGATTTGAAGGGTTAAAGTCTCATCTTACGGAGACCTCAGATCTGGAAAGTTTTTGCTGATGTCTTGCTGGATTCGTGGTTGCATGTTGGTTTGTGATGAAAATATCTCTTCGATTTCTTCATGAAAGTTGTAGATAACATCTTAAACTACAACATACTCAAATTTGAAGCGAAATGAACAAGTATAGCTTAGTAAATCGGCTAGATCTTGAAGACGATGATTCTGGTGATGTGTTCCGAGACACCCGAGACTTCATGGACTTAAATGGTGACCATAATCTGGTTATTTGACCTAGATCTCTTCATGAAACTTGTAAAGAACACCTTGATACATAACATATCCAAATTTCAGAGGAAACGAAAGAGAATAGATGGGTGAAATCTTAATATTTCGGAGATGTGTATTCTGGACGATGCGGTAAGGGTTCCAGAAGCTTCGTGAGGTTGAATAAAATAATCTATAAGGAATCTGACTTGGAGTTTTTCATGAAAATGGCACGAAAATGTCTTGGCTATCACTCTGCAAAATTTCGTAATTTTTGGAGGCCGTATGAGTATTTTAGTCGAATTTATCTGGAAACTGTGCATTCTGGTCATTATCCGAATATCATGTGCTATTTTGTGGAAATTGTGAAAATTGTGTGAAATTCAATTTGGCCATGAATTTTGTATGAAATTGTCATCCTATTGGTTTTTTTATGATTTTTTGAATATTATGATTTTGGGAAAATCATAGATATTGAATTTAATATTTATTTATGAAAATAAATAAATATAATTAAATAAAAATAATAATAAAATAAAAAGGGATTACTTTATTGGCCATAAATTCCATTGAATTTATTTATAGATGATTATGCATTGTTACATGTATAATAAGACATTGGTGTATGCATGATCATGAATTGTGATGCATGTGTGAATCATATGCCATGTAATAATGAGATCAAAAGGATGATGAATGTGGATGATGGGAAATGAGGAAATGGTTGTGGTGGAGGATGATGGCCGGAATGTATAGAGATACATTGCCGGAATTCCCTGGGAGTTTCAGGATGCCCGGTGGTATACGGTACGTAATTCCAGGGGAGGCCTGGTGGTATGTCGGTACATAATTCCGAAAGCCCTGTCGGAGGTCTTTGCCCGAAGGAAATGCCTCGTGATGCCAGGATTTGGGTGCGAGATGCCTGGCTAGAAGGGTAAAGGCCGGATGTCCGGTTGTATCTTGGATACATGCCCGGAGGTTCCTCGTGATGCTAGTTGGGATGCGAGATGCCGGAATGTGGGGGCGGATGCCCGGTTGTATCTTGGATACATGCCGGAGGTTTTTCTCACATGGGATGCGAGTGTAAAATATGAGATGAAATTGATGAATCGAGGAAGGGTGATGTGGTGATCAAATTTAAAGATAAAGATGAAAATTAACTCATGGCATGATATGCATGATGATATGCATGATGATGGTGATGATATGTGATATGATATGATGATCACCCATGGCATGATATGCATGATGATATGCATGATGATGATGATGATACGTGATGTGATATAATGATCACCCATGGTATGATATGCATGATGATATGCATGATGATGATGATGATATGTGATGTGATATGATGATCACCCATGGTATGATATGCATGATGATATGCATGATGATGGTGATGATATGTGATGTGATATGATGATCACCATGGTATGATATGCATGAGGATATGCATGATGATGATGATGATATGTGATGTGATATGATGATCACCCATGGTATGATATGCATGATGATGATGATAATATGTGATGTGATGATGTCATGATAAGGATGACATGTATGATATAATGATGCCATGATGATGATTATGATGATATGATATGCATGATGATAAGGCATGATGATGCATGATAGTATTGCGCATGGCTGCAAGGTAAGTTACGCCTGCAATGCATGTATGATTTGTATGATGCATTGAGTTGTTATTGGATTCCTTTCCGCTGAGTGGTTGTCTTCACCCCTCTTGGGACCAACATTTCAGATTAGTAGATGGATTGAGCGGTTGGATATGACCGCGAGGAGAAGGATAGCAAAGGAGGGAACTTTTGGATGCCGACATTGATCGATGGACTTTAAGTGTATGACTATTGGAAGAGACGTCTGTCATCTTTTGAAGTATAGCCTAGTATAGAAAACTATGGCATTTTGATGTACCGATGAATGATGTCCATCTGCTCTATGTAAATAAACGTGTTCGGTTTTAACTTATATAAAACGTTTAGTAGGTGTGCATCGATTTCTGAATGTAGGGAAGGGAATTGTTGGATATGCTTCCGTTATGTAAATTGCGCAAGGGACCGTTAATAAAAGATGTAAACCCCCATGGTTGTATGGACCCGCTGTAACTAAAAATGGTATCAGAGTGACATATTATTTGGGAAAGAAAAAGGAAAAGCGAGATGTGGTGACCCTAGCGGATCGGGGGCCGTCGAGGGGTGTCACAACCAGCGTCTCCCAGATGTCCCCAATCCAAGAGGCCGGTTGAATTTAGGAAGAAGAATGGATGGTCCAACCACCATGCATAGAAGGCGTTTGAACGTTAGCTCTGCAACCACTTCTCGTGGCATTGAAGGGGTCCAGCAAAGTTAGGGCAAAGGCTTGTGCGTTTCAAAGTTCGAGCAGTAGATAGCAGCTTTCAATGGGATTAAAGTAACCGATAAATATAACCTACTCTTTTATAGGCTAGAGAGAGGACCTATTAAACCCTAATTAACAGCATGTCAACTAGGTCATTCCCATTACGGGTTTTAATTAAATACTATTGCCTACACTGCTCAACTAGACTACCCGTTATCAATAAATGCCAATACCCAATTCAATAAAATCAGTGTAGGGTTCAACAAATATTAGAATATCCATTAATCCGATTATTTAAAATAAAAAATTAATTAATTAATGTAAGCTCATATTATAGAAAATTTTCAACATCCTGTTCAAAAAACAAAGCTGTGCAATTCAATCAAAACTCTGGCCCAAGCTCCATCACTTAGGGGGCAGGAAATAACCGTAGACGGTAAAGAAGGTCTGCGCCACCGTCAGCAGCAACAGGACGAACGCGGCGAGGGCCGAGATGAACGACCATGGCGTGTCGAAGTAGGTGTACTTGAAGCTCGCCCAGTGCACGTGCCAGCTGTTGCTGTAGTATTCGTGCACGCTGTTGAAGACCCCGGACAGGTAGCACCGGTCGATGTCGAAGGCCACGTCCTTGCCGAGGTTGTTGATGAACCGTGCGACCTCGCCATCGGTCCCGAAGCAGTTCTCCATGATGTTGTGGTCGCAGAGGTACTCGACGTCCCTGTACGTGTTGACGAGGCAGTCGAGGAGGGTGGCGTAGGTGGTGATGTGCTTGGACGAGCTGTGGTGGCACTGCTCGTAAGCCACACAGTTGAGCAGGAACGAGCTCATGAAGTCGTCGATCGTGATTGTCGGCATCTCTAGCACCCCGCCCCTGAACCTCACCACCAGGAAGCTCTCGCCCTCCTCCCCGATACGCCGCAGCTTGACCCCAGCACGGCGGAGCTTTGACACGCAGTGGATCACATGGGTGGGGACGCTCGTCTGCCTCCGCGGCTCCTCCAGCTCATGCCGGTCTCCTGGGATGAAGCTTGACCGGACCAGGTCCAGCAGGTGTGTCCCCTTAAGATCTTTGCACGCGGCAATCACCTTGTCGGGCCTCTGCATGATGTTATTGAAGAACTCGAGCGCGAGCTCGGCCAGCGACCTTTTCGATTCCTCAGCGGACACCATCGACATCTCGAACAATCGCTCAAGCACGAAATAGGGGATCTGGTTCTCGAGCCTGAGGAAGTCCCGATATAAGAAGGGCAGAATCCAGGCCATCGTGAAGAGCGGATCGTCCCGCTCGTGTGGGACAAGCCGGCTGAACTTGCGGAACAGCTCAATCATGAAGAATGCGTCGACCACCATCATCTCGATGAAATCGTCGTCGTCCAGGGGTATGGCCTCGGAGTAGCACTCGCGGGAGCTCCCGACCAGGGGCTCCACGGCCCGCATGTAGTCCTCGAGACCGAGGCCCATGGGGCGGGTGCGCTCCAGCACCGTCCCGAGGTACCGCCACTTGTGCTCCTCGATCATCCGGAGGTGCGGCTCGCCACGGTGGTACGGACCGATCGAGACGATGTGGGGCTCGTACGCCCGGTCGTTGAAATCGGCCAGGCTCTGCGGGACCCGGAAGATGCAGCAACTGGGCTTCCCGGCGGCTCTACTCAACAGCTTCGGGGGTTCGGAGATTCGCCGGTGGATGGATTCCAGTCGGTCCTTGTTGGCCTCCCGGACCTTGATTGTGTGCTCATTCTGTTGAGCTTCGACGGAATCGCTAACCATTAGAGACACAGACAGAAACTAAACCACCGTCGACGACGGCGATGACTCTGTCGGATAGACTCTGGAATTATAACTCGAGGGAAGATGAGAAGTGTTGAGATGGATCGTCGGGGAAGGAAGATGAGCTGGAATGGAAAAATCAATGGTCAACATCGTCATCACACAGATCTCATCTCTAGAATTTTTCTAAATATTATTTCTTTTTAAAAAAAAAAAATTCTAGACGATGATGGCAGGAATAAGCTTTGATAGACAGCTGTTGCTCGTCATATGTCCAGGGGGCTTGATCTCGGACCGTCCATCCGACAACAAGAGAAAACATGTAACGAGTTGCTCGCACGCCACTGCAAAAGCAACATGACGTGTTGAATAATCAAAAGAAATCGCAAAACTCAAAATAGCCACCATGTTGGACTGACTAGATAATTGAAATAGATCAATAAATAATTGAATCAGGAAAGAAAGGGGAGGCGGCAAGGAGAAAGGCGGGGGGAAGCGTTGGCTGTTGACTAGCTGGTGTTGTCAGCTGGAAATCTGGTGAAAACTCTTGGTTTGTCTTCTTTCAAAAGTGACCAATTTAGGCACGAAGGTCTAAATTATGAGTGAGACTAGGTGAAACATCTTGTTGACAAGTTGCAACTATGCCAAACACTTACACTATCACAAACAGGGTAATTTTCTGAACTTTTCTTCATTGTTTAGCATTGTAAATGAATTTTTTTTTCCTTAATTTATTCTTTGTAATTTTTTGTTTTTGCTTAATATGATCCTTCCATTAAGTAGACTAAAAGAAAATTGCTAATGTGAGAGCTAGATCGATCAAACAGGTGAGTCAAATTTAGTCAAGTCAAAAACGGTTCGACCCAAATTTCATTTAATTTATTTTGATCAATTTTCCACGCAAGAACAAATGCAATGACCCATACCTAATCCAATTCATACTCAACCCAATTCATATTGTTAAATATTTTCACATTTAACTTAATTTAGGAAATTCATATCCGAACTGAGGTAAGAGCGTAAAGTAAGTAAACATGAAGAGAGTCATAGAGATAGGTTGTAAGTAAGTTATAAACTCATTTAACACATATTTCGACCAAAATTAAATATACATATGGTTTTTGGCTTTATCATTATAAATCTATTTATGACCCATTTATTGAATATAATAATCCATATAAAATTCAACCTATTAAAAATGGGTTAAGAAATATAATTATGATCCATTTTGACAGGTTTAGTGATAACTAACATTGTTATCTAGCCATATAATACATTGATGTGAACGATGTCACACAATCCTCTCTTTGCTTCTCTCAATTTGCATTTAAAAAAAAAAAAAAATCCTCCTTCAACTACCATTCCTGCCTATTCAATCCACTAACCATTGCCCTTCTCTTCTTTCTGTCACTCTTTTTTTTTTCTACCTTCATTGTAGGTCTCGTTGGTGACCAAGTCACAGGCCCTTAGATTAATAAGTCAAAGTGTATTTGATAACCATATTAATTAAAAGCTGAAAATCAAAATTTTCAGCCTTTTTGATAACTTCTAATTATACACAACTTAATTGGTTATTCTAATAGAGAAATCAAATGCACTAAATAAAGGCAAGCTTACTAAATTGATTAAGTCATAAACTATTCGATTGAAAGTAAAATCTTACTGACAGTAGTTGTTAGAGCCTTCCAATAATCTTTTCTATATTGAAGAGAAACTATTAAGATTTTCATCTATTATCAAGCAACTTAAACACTTTAATATATGATACTTTGATTCCTAAAATTTTAGTATTTATTTTCCAAAATTTGTCAAACAAGCCCTTGGTCTACCCCGGCAATGCGCGGAGTACAAACTAGTTCTTTCCATCATAGGGCACGAAGCAAGGGAGCAAATGAAAATGGACTCACTATGGGGGAGAAAATCCCGGATGGGCTCGATCCACTGCTCAAGGTTTGATCTCAATCTCATGGGTTTGTAAAGGCTTTGAAGGTGCTCTACACTCCACACATGGGCTAATTCAGTCCAGGCTCTGAACTCTAGTGTTTTATAACCGTCGACCAGTTGAGAAAGTGAGTGAGACCCCTTAACATTAAATACATCTTAACGACCCCATTGAGGCCTTAGAGTTGATTTGTTTAAGTAAAATAATTTTCATGAATTAATTTTTCAACTTACACTAGTTTGTTTTGCTAAAAATAATTAGTTAGCTGAAACCAATTATGATTAAAAAAAAGATTATTACCTTGGAAAACCCCAAAGTGGTATATCTGTGACAAATTTACCCTAAATTAATTTTTTGATCACCAAAAACCTCAAATGGCTACATCTTTGACAAATTTACTCCAAACCGGTACACTTGTGACAAATTTACCTTTTATTAGTTTCATTAAATTTTACTCTCAAATTACTAAATTGCATGATATGTGATAGTGGATTAATGTACTAGTTTGAGGTTTTATTATATGTTTATCACAGTTGTATTATTTTTGTGGTTTTTTGTATTATTAATTTAATTTAACATATGATACTAGTTTGGAGTAAATTTGTTACAAGTTTATTAATTTAGGATTTTTTGTGGTTACTTGAGGTAAATTTGTCACAAGTATATCGGTTTGGGGATTTTCGGGGTATTAATCCTATAAAAATATATATGCATGCTTAAAAGTTAGGGAAATGAATTCCCTAATCTAAAACGAGGAAAACATTTTAACAAAAATGATTTTCCGGAAAACAATTTCCTTTTATCATGAACATTTTTCCCAAAAGAAACATGTCCATAGATCGGTCTGCAATCCACATCCGTCAAAAAAGGTCCAGTTTATCCAAATGACTTTAAATTATTTGAAAAATCACACACCCACCAAGTACAATCCTAACCCCCAATTTCTTTCTTATCTCCCACTCAGCCACCTCCACCGCTCTCCACCACCATCGCAGTTGCTCGTTGTCGTCCCAGTAGCAATCACTTGTGGCAGCTCTAGGCGCGAGGGCGAGGGCTTGCGGTGGGGATGGAAGACAGCCACTTGATCGCAGCGTGCTTGGACCTTCAGCCATGGTGGTTTGCTTGAAGGGGGGTTGAAGGAAGAAAAACTTGGACACGTCAGCTATTAAATATTCATTGTGTCCGTTTGTCAGTCCAGGTTGAAGGAAGAAAAAACTTGGACACGTCAGCTATTAAATATTCATTGTGTCCGTTTGTCAGTCACTTGAAATGGGTAAGCTTAATATCTACATTTACCCTTCTAAAATGAGCTATGATTAAGTCTTTCATTTTGTCTGTACATCAACATAGGCATAATAAACTATAAGATTAGTTTCAGGGTTGGTTGATTCTTACTTGAAATCTGAAACCTAATTAGGATTAGTTCCTAAGTTATGGTACCCAGAAGAAGAACCAATCCTATTCACCTTGAAATCAAACATAAACAAATTGATCGGTTTTGGGCAGATTTTAAGTCAACTTGAAAACCATCCAGGTGCCTTTTTTTTTTTTTTTTTGGTTTCTCTAAACTTCAGATAATTTTCATCTCTCTTATGCCTTGCTACCTATCACGTTGAGATATTCAAGGGCTAGGAGAACATCTGCTACATAAAACCGGCAGATTAGAGGTTAAAAAATGACCAGACAAGCAGCAGAATAGCAATTATGCCGATTACACCTAATATTTATTATGTAATTTGCACTGAATATTGAACCATCAGGTTTTAGGACTCTGGCCACTTAAAATATGACATTCCAAGCAGCTGATGCAGAAGATTTGAAATCTCGGGAAGAGGTTTTAGTTTCATCTAATCATCATTACGTGGTTGAACAACAGATAAACCGTTATATTTTAGGACAGTGGGCACTTGAAGCTACTGCTCACTTTCGAACAGAATAAATAGCTATAAAAGTGCAAACAAAAGTAGTTGAAGCAGCAACCTATGAATCGACATTTGCACAATGTACTGTCTACACTTCTCTTAGGTTTATTGCCAATTTCATCGATTCGGTCCCATCCAATAAAAGGAATTGAGAACCGCTCAAAACCATTTGATTCAGTCCGTTCTTTGATTGAACCGGGATCAATGTGCACTTCTATAATAAAATACCTTGTCCCAAAAGAGAAAAACCTACTTAATTAATCAGGCCTGCAGTTTAGGTAGATGGGTTTCTCGGTGATAAACTTTCCTTCTCGAGCCATGTTCGTCCCATCAGTCAGGGTCTTGATTTATATCATAATTTTTGGGTATTTTATCTTAAGGCTATCTCCGAGAAGACAAACTTGTTTTCTTTTGTGAAGATCGATGTGCATGGGACGAGACAACCACCTTGCCTACACGTAACATTGTCAGCCGAACGAACACATATTAAAGCGGAGGCCAGTGCTGGTAGCCGAAAAACGAAGGCTAGAGCCCCATATCATTGGGTTGACTAGGTCCACGGGACTATTTTGGAATATATGGGGTAATGCTGTCCACTTCTTTACTTATTTCCCAAGAAAATTATTATAAAAATCCTAAATTTATTGCACTGATATTTATCCAATCTTAAACATTTCGATTATACAAATTAAATTCTAAGAATGTGTTTGGTAGATCGGATAAAACTCCGAATACTATATATTTGGATTAGAGTGATACAAGATTCAGATATGATCGAATATACCTGAATACAGTTCGAATAAAAAATTCTCATCTACGGGATGAGACAAACCCGGATAGGATATGTGAATTTGGAAAGCTGATTAAAAAAAAATCACTCCTCCTTTCCCCATTTTGCTCCATCTCTCTTCCTCTCTTTGCTCGATGCCACCATCATCAAACTCCAACAGCCACTACTCCTCCCATCAACGCGACCAACTTCCCGCCTTCAGTCACTAGAAAAAACCTATGTTGCTCAATTCCAACCTGGTGGGAAAATTCGCAATCCCAATTAGAGCTTAGTTCCTCCTCTGTGGAGAAGATGATTCAACCAAGGCGGTAGCCATGGCGACAAAGCTCCTCATCTGCATCACTCGGAGCAAGTTGGACTGGAGGTGCTACTTGCTTGAGAAATAGATCTGCGCGCCATCTCGATGGACCCCATAACACCTTGAGGACACTCTCTTTTCTACTCCCTCCATTGTCAAATGCTGCAATCAAGAATTGGCTTGATTTTTAATTGGTTCTTTTGGATATGATGAGAGAGGAAGACACTGAAGGTGAACAACATGTGTAGGAGAGGGAAGAGGGAGAGATCGTGTTTGATTGAAGAAGATGAGGATGGATTCACCTAGACGGAGAACTCAAACTTGGGGGCACGGTGAAGTCCGAGGAAGTGATGCGGGAGCATCCAAAGTAGCTCTATCGACCAACTCAAAACCATCGATGCTTATCCAAGCCAATAAAGAAATTAGGCATCATGTGCTTCAATGGATCATTTTGAATGAATAATGTCAATCACTTATCGATACTTTGTGGTATGTCGATAACTATCGATGAGATGCCATTTTAGACATCTTGCATGACCAATTAATGAAGTTTCAGGAGGATTATTTTCTGGTCAAGGGAGAAGCACGAATTTTGGAAGGTTGAAGGTTCAAGAATGCAAGTTCCTATGCTAGTAAATGCATTTCCTAAGTTCCTAGGTGTCTTTATTGTTATGTAGTTTTCAAGAGTCAAAGGTCTAAGTTCCTAGGTTATTAAAGTCTGTTTTTTATATTTCCTAAGTCTAATATCCTCTTATAAACAGGGGAAAATTATCCAATGAAAGGACATACGAATTTGATGAATGAAAATTGTGAGAATTCCTTTCTTGAGTGAACTTCTTCGGAGAGTGGATAACTCATTTCGGTCTCTTTATCCTTGGAGGTAGATCACTCCTTGGTGGTGAGCCAAGAAGCCCTTTATCCTTGGCTGGTGGAATCTTTAGGCCTTGGTGGTGAGCTTCTCTTATCCCGAAGTCCTTTATCCTTGGTTGATGGAAGCTTTAGGCCTTGGTGGTGAACTTCGTAGATCTCGATCCTCTTCTTCGGTTGGTGGCTTGGCCTTTATACCTTGGAAGGAGATCGTTCTATCTTTTCTTATTCCCCTTCATTTCTTCACCGTATACACTACTCCATACACTTAACCAAAAAAATCCCAAAAGAAAAAAAAAATTCGTTCTGGAATCAATCGCCCCATCACGCATCAAAAGATTGGTATCAGAGGTCAAGGTTCAACTCATTTGAGTGATTCCTTTCTTTCTTCTATTACAAATTCCTTATGGCTGATCAAGTTCCAAAAGGCTTGACTATGGAGCAAGCGCACAATGAAAGGTGAGATCGTGCAATCCAAAATCTTCAGCACCAAATGGAGCGAGTCCTCAATCTTCTAGAGAATTTGGCGAGACATGGAAAACCAGCAAGGCGTCCCAATGAACGGCATCAGCGTGACGATTCTAAATCTCGTCAAAGTTCTAATGGCGATTCCGATTCCACTGGAGACAACTCTAGTGATTCTGAATATCAAATTCGAAGATGAAGAGGGAGGCATAAGGAGGATGGAAGAGACATTAAAGTGGAGGTCCTTGAGTTTGACGAAAATCTCAATCTTGACAACTTTGTGGATTGGCTACACACAACCGAATGAATTGTAAGGTTGCTGTCCTAAAGCTGACAAAATATGCTTCTATATGATGGGAGAATCTAAAGCATCAACAAGCAAGAGAAGGAAAAGGTCAAATCAAGTCTTGGGAAAAACTCAAGAAGTTGATGAAGAATAAGTTCTTGCTCGACACCTATAAGTAAGATCTATTCCTCAAACTGAATTCCCTAAGACAACAAGGGATGAGCGTTGAAGGATACATTTGTGAGTTTGAACAACTCAAAATGAGGTGTGAAGTTCTCGAAGTTCTTGAGCAAACTATCTCTCGTTTCCCTAGCGGCATGAATTGAGAAATTGCTGATATGGTTGAACTTCAACCTTATTGGTCCTTTGAAGACGTATGCAAGTTAGCCATAAAAGTCGAAAAACAATTGAAGAGCAAGAGGGTTTCCTCTAGAACCTCAACCAAGGCGACATCCTATTTTAAGGGTGCTTCCTTAAGCAAGGGTGAGAGTACGTCGACAAAAGACAAAGGCAAGGGAAAAATTACAGAGCCTTCTAAAGAAGTCCAAAAGAAGTTTGAAGGCAATGCAAGGAAATGCTTTAAGTGACATGGTTTTGGGCATTTTCAAGCAAATTGTCCAAATCGGAGAGTTATGACTCTTCAAGAAATTGAGGAGATCAATTCGGCGCTTCAAGAGATTGAGGGCAATCAAGACCAAAATGTTTCTAAACTGAAGAGGAAGAAGAAATTGTGGAGAAAGCCGATGATGACGAGATGTTGATCATCCAAAGAGCATTGCATGTTGAAGTTTCTCCTGATAATGAGCAAAGGGAGACTATTTTTCACACCTGTTGCACTATTAACAGAAAGGTATGTTTGGTGATCATCGATGGTGGGAGCTGCACCAATGTTGCTTCAACGACTCTTGTCAACAAACTAAAGCTTCCAACAACGAAACATCCTCAACCATACAAGCTCTAATGGCTCAATCAAGGGAATGATCTCAAGGTAACAAAACGAATTCTTATATCATTTTCGACTGGGAAGAACTATTGAGATCAAGTTGTATGTGATGTGATTCCTATGGATGCATGCCACTTGTTATTGGGTAGACCGTGGCAATTTGACACAAATGCTATGCATGATGGTCGGAAAAACACATTCTCTTTTCATAAGGAACAAAAATGCATAACTCTTTTACCCTTGAATCCTTCTTCTGATACATAATAATCAACTTGGGGAGGGAAACACTTGTAAGGAAAATCTGTTCTTGAGTGAGACACGGGTTGAAAGAGCCATTAGCAAATAAAAGAATGTATTTACTTTGCTTGTGGTCGAGAAAAAGAGTGAGATAGTAGAGCGACCCATACATCCAAAAATGCATTGCTTGTTGAAAGAATTTGCAGATGTGTTCCTAGAGGATTTGCCACCTGGAGTACCTCCCATAAGAGGTATTGAGCATCAAATTGATTTGATCCCTGGTACTCCACTACCGAACAAGCTAGCTTATCGATGCAATCCAAAGGAAACAAAGGAGTTGCAAAGACAAGTCGATGAACTTATTGACAAATGATACGTTCGAGAAAGCATGAGTCCATGTTCTATTTCAACTCTACTTGTACCTAAGAAGGATGGTACATACCGAATGTGTGTTGATAGTTAGGCCATCAACAACAACACCATTAAGTATAGGTACCCTATACCTAGACTTGACGATACGCTTGATGATGAATTATATGGTTCTTCTGTGTTTTCAAAGATAGATTTGCGGAGTGGTTATCATCATATCAGAATGCGAGAAGGCGATGAATGGAAGACGGCTTTCAAGACCAAGGGAGGCCTTTATGAGTGGTTGGTTATGCCATTCGGATTATCTAATGCTTCAAGTACCTTCATGAGACTTATGAAGGAGGCTCTTTGTTGCTTTATTGGTTGATTTGTCGTTGTTTATTTCAACGATATTCTTGTTTATAGCAAGAACGAGAAGGAGCATATCTCTCATTTAAAATGGGTCTTTAATGTCTTGAGAGAACAAAAACTATATGCTAAAATGGAGAAATGTGAGTTCTTCTCTCCAAGTGTTGTGTTTCTTGGTTATGTGGTTTCCAAAGATGGAATCTCTGTTGATCAAGACAAGGTGGAAGCTATGAAGACTTGGCCGGTTCCGAAGTCCATTTCTGACGTAAGAAGTTCTCATGGACTTGTTTCTTTCTATCGACGTTTTGTGAAAAACTTTAGTACTGTCATGGCTCCTATAACTGAATGCATGAAGAAGGGTGCTTTTGAATGGACAAAGGCTGCTCAAAACACCTTTGAGGTAATCAAGCAGAAACTTTGTGAGTCCCCTATTCTTGCACTTCCTGATTTTGATGAAGTATTTGAAGTTGAGTGTGATGCAAGCGGAGTTGGTATTGGTGATGTTCTTGTCCAAGCACAAAAACAATTGGCATATTTCAGCGAGAAGTTAACTAATTCCAAGAGGAATTATTCAACTTATGACAAAGAGTTCTATGTCATTGTCCGAGCTCTAGATCATTGGAGTCATTATTTGAGGCCAAAGCAATTTGTCCTTCATTCTGATCATGAGGTGCTTAAGTTTATTAGCGGCCAACGCAAGCTTAATTCGAGACATGCAAAATAGGTAGAATTTCTTCAATCATTTTCTTTTGTCTCAAAATATAAACTTGAGCACACTAATGTTTTAGTAGATGCTTTATCGAGAAGATATTCTATGCTTGATGTTCTGGACTCTAGGATTCTTGGATTTTAATCAATGAAAGAACTTTATTCTGAAGATGTGGAGTTCTCATCCATAATTAACAATTGCAAGCGGGGAGTTCAAGGTACATATTCTTTGCAAGATGGGTTTCTTTTTAAAGGAAATCGATTATGTGTGTCGAAGAGTTCTTTTCGAGAATTGCTGATTCGAGAGGCACATGATCGATGATTGGCTGGTCATTTTGGTATTGACAAAACTCTTGAAGTTCTTCAAGAGCATTTCTATTGGCCAAAGATGAGTGGAGATGTGCATGCTATCATCTCAAAGTGTGCAACTTGTCAAAGATCAAAAAGTCATTTCCATCAAGGTTTGTATATTCCACTTCCAGAACCATTGTAGCCCTGGGAAGATGTTAGCATGGATTTCATTGTGGCTCTACCAAGAACTCAAAGAGGAAAAGATGCTATCATGGTGGTCGTCAATTGGTTCTCTAAAATGGCTCATTCCGTGCCATGTCACAAGACCAGTGATGCATCTCATATTGCTGAATTATATTTCAAAGAGATTATTCACATTCATAGAGTACCAAAGAACATTGTGTCGGATCGTGATTCCAAGTTCTTAAACTACTTTTGGAAGACACTATGGAGAATGCTTGGTACAAGACTCTTATTCATCACAGCTTGTCATCCCCAAACCGATGACCAACGGAGGTAACAAATCGTACTCTAACCACTCTTCTTCGTGGTATGGTAAGTAAATCTTTGAAAGATTGGGATTTGAAGCTTGCGCATGCTGAATTTGCTTACAATCGATCACCAAGTTATACTATTGGTTGATCATCATTTGAAGTTGTGTATGGAATTAATCCTCTCACACCCATTAATTTGATTCCAATTCCATCTAACTCTCACTAAGCTTTGATGGCAAAAAAAAGAGTTGAATCAATGAAGAAGCTCCACGAGCATATTCGATCCAAGATCGAAAAGGCCAACGAATCTTACAAGAAGAAAGCTAATCAACATTGCAAGAAGACTCAATTTCAACCAAGTGATCTTGTATGGCTTCACTTGAGGAATGAGAGATTTCCATCTCGACAAAAGAACAAGCTCATGCCTAGAGCTGATGGTCCCTTTAAAGTTATTGAGTGAATGCTTACAAGATTGACCTTCCTAGAGAATTTGGAGTTTCAGCAACATTCAACGTGAGAGACCTTTCTCCTTACTTGGAGGATGAAAACTTTCTAGATTTAAGGACAAATCTCAAACAACCCGGGGAGGATGATGCGGGAGCATCCAACATAGCTCCATCGACCAACTCAGAACCATCGATGCTTATCCAAGCCAAGAAAGAAATTGGGCATCATGTGCTTTGATGGATCATTTTGAATGAATAATGTCAATTACTTATCGATACTTTGTGGTATGTCGATGGGAGGCCATTTTAGACGTCTTGCATAACCAATTGATGAAGTTTCAAGAGGATTATTTTCTGGTCAAGGGAGAAGCACGAATTTTGGAAGGCTGAAGGTTCAAGAATGTGAGTTCCTGTGCTAATAAATGCATTTCCTAAGTTCCTAGGTGTCTTTATTGCTATGTAGTTTTCAAGAGTCAAATGTCTAAGTTCCTAGGTTATTAAAGTCTATTTTTTATATTTCTAATTCTAAAATCCTCTTCTAAACAGGGGAAAATTATCCAATGAAAGGACATACGAATTTGATGAATGAAAATAGTGAGAATTCCTTGCTTGAGTGAACTTCTTCGGAGAATGGATAACTCCTTTTGGTCTCTTTATCCATGGAGCGTAGATCACTCCTTGGTGGTGAGTCAAGAAGCCCTTTATCCTTAGCTAGTGGAATCTTTAGGCCTTAGTGGTGAGCTTCTCCTATCCCAAAGTCTTTTATCCTTAGCTAGTGGAAGCTTTAGGCCTTGGTGGTGAACTTCATAGATCTCGATCCTCTTCTTCGATTGGTAGCGTGGCCTTTATACCTTGGAAGGAGATCGTTCTATCTTTTCTTATTCCCATTCGTTTCTTCACCATATACACTACTCCATACACTTAACCAGAAAAACCCTAAAATAAAAAAATTTCCATTCTAGAATCACTCGCCCCATCACGCATCAGGAAGAGTGGGAAGAATCTGTCGGCATCTTGAAACAACTTCCATGGTTTATTTGTAATTTTAACATTGCAAATGAAATTTTCGTTTGGATAAATATTTATTTGAACTTTTGCTCAATTCATACACCAACAAACGTTGAATGGAATAATTAAACTCTTATGCCATCTGGCTTATCCTATCTAGCAAAAATATATGAACAATCAAATCTAGTTTAAATTTTTCGATGACTTGCCAATATAAATCATTCAACTAATTATTGCAAGAAATTATTGACATAAACATTGACCATTTTATTTGATATTATCGACATTGATAACAACAAATTTTACAAAATTTTAATATTTTTCTAAATTTCTTTTTCTTTTCTTTCTTTGTTTTCTCCACAGCTCTAAGCCAGTATCATCGGCCAAAGACAAAATCATTAGGCCCTTTCCCAGATCTTGGTCTAGGTGAGGGCATCATAACCACAAGTGAGGGCCTTTGCACCCTCACCAAGATCAAGCGAGGTCGTCGAGCCCTCACCTAGATCCAAGTGAGGGTTGCGATGCCCTCAGTAATCACAAACTAGGGGCTTGTGGCCCTTGCCCATGACCGATGAGGGTGAAGGCCCTCATCCGAACCTCGCTTGGCCAGCAACCTCACCGGCCCACGGTTGGGGAAAAAAAGAAAGTAAAGAAAAGAAAAAGAAAAAAAAAGTAACACAAAATTTAGAAAAAAATTAAAAAAAAATTAAAAAAAAAAATTATTAACTTAGCATCGGCCATGCCGCATACGATGGTAGGAATACATGTCAACGATTTCTGGCCGAATGGACTATATTGGTACAATTAAAAGATTAAAAGCTGAATTAATATGGATGCGATAGGTTTGAAACTTTTTTTTTTTTGCACTTTTCCCCTTGTTTCTTAGGTCTATGAGTTAACCTTATTGAATCTGAGTTGGCTAGTCTCGTTAATTCTCTCTTTCTCAGCGTAGAACGAAACATTACTGGGATATGTATTTAGTATAGAGTTAGTATCCCTCCAAAACATCCACGGAGTACATGTATTATTTAAACCTAACATTTCTCCTATTGTATTTACCTTTTCCCTATTTCTCATTTTTCGGGTCAAGTAGCAAGTCTTTCCCTATCTTGTCCTTTTCTTTTTCTTCTGTTTCTCTATTTTTTAAGCTTTTTAGTTTCGTATGAAGTTCCTCCACTCCAGAAGGTGTCTTTAACATATTTCATTTGATAATTTTATCAATCATAAATTTGACAACTAGTCTCATTTAAATGGATTAAGAATTGATATGATTCAGTCAACGAGCTTTAAAATACCCTTGTTTGTTTTCTTTTCACCTAGCTTTAACGTTAGTTCATAGCTCAAAGTTTCGTCCTGCAAAACCCCCAATTGGAGAAAAATTCGTCTAACCAGTGGTTGTAAGACATTTACACTTAGTTAAGATTATAGGTGAGTAAAGTCCACATCCCACCAAGCAAACACATGACTGGATAAGTTTCTTCTAACTCAAATTAGGAATGGAAGAAAACATAAACCTTATTAAGCGATCTTTCCATGTGAAACTATTATGACAAAGCAAAAAGTTCTTCTGGGTCAATTCTTTGCTTAATCATATCTAAGTAAGAAGGCAATTTTTCCTTTGATCCTGATAGAAGAAATCTTTCACAGCAATCAAAATCTTGTTATCTCTCTCTCTCTCTCTCTCTCTCTCTCTCTCTACTTTAGAGTACACAAGCCTTAGAAGAGCAAGCGCTGTTTTGCCATGAATCATGGCCCATGATGTCTAAACCCCTACAGCAGTAACGTCTGAGCCGTCACCGTAACCACAACGTATCGCTGCCATGCTACCCAAAAAACACACTCTCTCTCTCTCTCTCTCTCTCTCTCTCTCTCTCATGGGGGTTGCGACCTCGAGGGACCTTATTAAAACCTCAAGCAATCTCCAATCTAAGTTCATTCGTGGTCACCCATGCGACACACATCCACGCATAGAGAGACGACCTTGGAGGTGGGTTGACTCAATTGAGACGAAGAGTTGCTGTAACGGTGAGGCAACACGGTGCAGAGGTTGGGAGAGAGAGAAAGATGAAGAGATGGTGTCGGTTGATAGATGTGGGGCTTAGAGTAGCATTAAAATTCTTGCTTTTATGTATGTTTTCTGGTGCTAAATTTACATGTCATCTGGAATTATGCAGTTGCCTAATACCTAGTTGCGACCTCGAGGGACCTTATTAAAACCTCAAGCAATCTCCAATCTAAGTTCATTCGTGGTCACCCATGCGACACACATCCACGCATAGAGAGACGACCTTGGAGGTGGGTTGACTCAATTGAGACGAAGAGTTGCTGTAACGGTGAGGCAACACGGTGCAGAGGTTGGGAGAGAGAGAAAGATGAAGAGATGGTGTCGGTTGATAGATGTGGGGCTTAGAGTAGCATTAAAATTCTTGCTTTTATGTATGTTTTCTGGTGCTAAATTTACATGTCATCTGGAATTATGCAGTTGCCTAATACCTAGTTGCGACCTCGAGGGACCTTATTAAAACCTCAAGCAATCTCCAATCTAAGTTCATTCGTGGTCACCCATGCGACACACATCCACGCATAGAGAGACGACCTTGGAGGTGGGTTGACTCAATTGAGACGAAGAGTTGCTGTAACGGTGAGGCAACACGGTGCAGAGGTTGGGAGAGAGAGAAAGATGAAGAGATGGTGTCGGTTGATAGATGTGGGGCTTAGAGTAGCATTAAAATTCTTGCTTTTATGTATGTTTTCTGGTGCTAAATTTACATGTCATCTGGAATTATGCAGTTGCCTAATACCTAATCGGAGGAATTTTCTCCAACCTGACGGGTTATGGACATTATACACGCACAAACTTAATTAAATACGAAAGTCGACCCACAATCAAAAAGGCTGTTGGAGAAGTGTATCCTCTAACCAAGGACGTAGGAAAGTATGACAAAATTTAAAATTTGAGAGAAGAGATGATAAGAGAAAACACAACCCCTAACGAAAACATCACTCCCGGCAGCCCTTTGGAAGCCATAGAAAGAAAAGTCAACTTTAGAATCACTAATCGGATCTTAAAAATGGATTCTATGGATGTATATACACAGGATCACTCACTCCCAAAGAGTGAGGTCGACGACGTCCACGTCATCCCAATCGAAGCCACTCACCGTCGCAGGTGGAGTGAGCATCAACCCTTCCGCCATGCTGTCTAACAATCCAGGCATGTTGAACAACTCTTCCTCATCCACAAACGACGCCGTCCTCAAGACCAACCCATTACTCTCTCCGACATTCTTCTCCTCCGATCCCAACCTCGCCACAGACGAAGAAGAAGAAGGCGATGACGACGGTGATGATGTAAAAGAAGAGCCTGCTCCTTCGTCATGCGCATTCAGCTCGGGGAAGTTCAGCGAGGCGGACTCCCCTCTCAGGGCCATGGCCGCCACATCATAAGCCCTGGCTGCCATCTCGGGACTGGTGAAGGTACCAATCCAGAGGCGGGTCCTGGCGCTGTTGGGCTGCCGGATCTCACATACCCACTTGCCGTTCCTCTGCCTCACTCCCTTGTACACCGGGTGGCG
Organism: Eucalyptus virginea; assembly: GCA_014182375.1. Lineage (NCBI taxonomy): Eukaryota > Viridiplantae > Streptophyta > Magnoliopsida > Myrtales > Myrtaceae > Eucalyptus > Eucalyptus virginea. The sequence continues at coordinate 24,245,086 of CM024524.1, read as the reverse complement.
CGTCTCGTGGAACTTCTTGCGACCGGCCTTCCGCTTCTGCAGTGGGGGCGGCTGCTGCTGCTGCGACGAATGCATCTTGCTTTGGCGATGGGCACCTGAAGCCGAAGCTGAAGATGAAGCAGCCATGAATGCACGGTTTAGTGTCTTGACGGAAGGCGTCCATGGCGAGAGTGGAGAGTGCATTATAATGGAGTAAGAAAAATGGCACGAGGGGATTTTGCAAAGGCGAGGGTGTAACAAAACGTGGTTGAATGGAAAGAATTGGTTGAATATTCCCCACGTGGAAGATACCACTTCGAGAAATACACGTGGAGAAATGCCCTTTGCTTTTCGCTGATTTATAAAATTCGGACGGGTGCACCACGCTGATTCCGACTTTGGTCGACGCTTTTCGCTTGGCCGAGGTTTTCTTCATTTTAAATTTCGGGTGACGTGCCCAACGCCAGTCCACTCAGATTATTCGTTGCATCTTGAGAGTTTTGCAGGCTGGGAAAAAAAAAAATTGTGGAAAAGGGGAACGTGGTATTATTCCTCTCTTTTCAAATTGGAAGATGTATATTTTAGACCCCGCCCCCCCCCCCCTTTCTCCTTTAAATCTAGAGCATTCCAGTCTAATAAGAATTTGCATCTTGGGTTGGGGATTGAATATAGAGAATTCCTCAAGATGCAGCCGGCACAATCTACAGAGAAACAACAAAAGGAAACTTTCCTTTTGGTTCGCCCAATTGCCTGATCTGGAGTTACATGTCTTCATTATAATAGTAAGAGCGGGGGATCCTTGCTTTTGGTCTAGAGAGAGAACAACACTCGTAGATATAGATTTGTAGGTCGGAACAGAGAGCACCCGTGAGCTAGGCCTTATGTTGTTGATGCGTGCACGCACAAGAATCAGCCGCACGTTTGAGCAATTACGTGATCGTAGACTAAGAAGTACGGATACTGTTTGAGAGTTTTCACGTCTTATTAAACATGCTGACACGTGTTTGATATTTTTCGACATTCCCCGACACTCAGTTAATACGTGTCGAAAAATTCAATACCTAGTCAACTCTTTAGGAATTTCAGCATGCGAATTTGGAATTTCGACACGCATGAAGTCAATTTTAAAATTTTTCAATAAATGAATGGTCAAAACATAAATATGTAAGGAAATAAGTAAATGATCAAAATAATAAAATGGGAAAGAAGAAAAGTCTATTCTTATTTTCTTTTCTAACTCTCACTTTTCATGATACACAATTTGCCCCCCAATTTTTTTTTTTTGACATGCTCTGATACGCGAGTCTAAAATGTGGATTCTTTCTTTTTCCCTCCAAGTTTTATGGATTGGAATGGAATTGAATTTGTCAAATTGAAATAATAAATAGTATTAACAAATGATGGATTAGTGTTTTTAATGTAAATTTATTCTAAGCTCTTTTTTATTATTTATTTATTTGTGAATTTGAATCATATTAATTTGACTAAAATATATATAAAATGATCTTATATATATATATTTAATATACAACGTATTCCAACGTGTTTAAAATTCTCTATTTTTTTAGAAACGACGTGTCATGTTGTGTCGTGTCACATATTAATATCGATGCTACTTAGATGGTAAACCCCTCTAGGCTTGGTTGTATTCTAGATTTAGAAAATACTCGAATATGTGGACGATTGTTGTTATATCTCCCTATTGAGTAATATTATGCTCGGACCAAATCAAATGAATTTATAATGTTCCTTTTTCATTGTTCTTTATTGTTCCTTATTGTTCCTTGTTTATTTCTCTAGTAACTTCGCATTGATTTGATTACAAGATGCAATTAACTTCTGCATTATATTGCAACACCTCTAGCACAGATTATTTGTTGAGGCCGGCAGAATCCTTCGGGCCATTGATGACCTCCGAATCCAGGTCATCCATGGCCACCCGTGATTTCAATCGAGATCCATCTTTGCCATGCATGGCTCGCGACCTCCAGTCGAGGTCATGGGCTGCGGTGAAGACATCACCTTAGGTTGTCCATGGTGGTTTGCGACTTTGGTCTGAGGTTTAGAGGATCTGAACTGTCATCCAAATTGTTATTTAAATAAAAGGAGTAGTGGCACTGAGAGGAAATATAATCTCTTGAGCGATGTGCCATTGAACACCCGAAATTCCTTTTTGTTTGATTAAGTATCGTAACATCCAAAGCTAGCAAATTGTGGTCCTGCCGTTGATTGAATCACCGTAGCACACATTATTTGACGGCCCGAAATGCCAGTTCAGAATAAATTGCATAAAAAATAACATGGATGTCACATCATTTCTTTTAATAAACTCAATTAGGACAACATCATCATCATCATCCATCGTCATCATCCTTCTGAGCTGCTAATCTACTCGTCGCAATTACAGCCAAATCGTTGCGACTTGTGGTCATCAGCATCACCATCAATGTCACACAAGCTTGAGTTTATTATTAATATCATGGAAGCAAAGGATGAGTCTCGAACTGCTTAATACGCCACGAATGAAAATAAAAAATAAAAAAATCCGGACGATGCTCCCCCAAGGAATTCAAATCAATTTGAAGGTCGCAACCTCTGTTTGACGCCATGACATCTTGGCTCTAGAGGTGGATGTTGTAATTTTGGTAGGTTAATGGATCAACGAAAAGAAGCAGAACAAGATACCATGTTTCCGTTCATGTATCTCATTAATTTGTGTATGTATCTCTTGAATTTGTGTATCTACTTAATTCATGGTTCATGCATCTCCTAGATTCTTATATCCATTTAATTTATAATCTATTAGATTTTTTTTTTTTTTTTTGGTAAGGTATATCTCTTAGATTTTTGTTTCTATTTAATTCATAGTTCATGTACCGCTTTTGTACATCTCTACATGAATTCTAAAACTCTATAAATAGATTTGAAATTTTTGTTCCAAGAAGAAGCAAAAACGCCTATATCTTCTGTTTTCTACTTTCCTTCACTGTGTTGATTTCAAGAAGTGTTTAACAAAGTATATTTCGTATAGTACTAATACAAATGGGTATGAAATGTTGTATCTTGGGAAGCATGATTCGTAGAGCTACTTAAAATTGTTGACGGAAACTATTCGTAAAGCTAGTTTGAACTGTTGACAAAACTAATCATCTTAAGGAGATTCAGTTAGCCATACTTCACCTCCAATTATTTTTTCTTTTGTTATCACTTTCTTGAATTTCTTTTTAGACTACAACAAAGAGTAATACTTATTCTTCATCCAATACGTTCATCTTCTTCTTTCTTGACTATATTTTCCAACAATAGCAACCTCACATCACTATAGATCAAGTTGGGAAAAGTGTCAAAAAAAGTCTTAAACCTTTTATCTTTGTGCCGATTTAGTACTAAACATTTTTACGTTGTGCCAATTCAGTCATTTCCGACCAATTTTGGCCGGATTTTGCTGACTGGATGCCGGCCGGCTGACGTGGCCTAATCAACGCTGACATGGAAAACTTTTAATAATATTTTAATTTTTTAATTTTTTAATTTTTTTAATTTTTATTTTTTTCTTCTCCTATTCTTCCTCCAGCCAATCACTAGACCTCGGGGACTGGCCAAAGGCGATGGCTGGCAAGGTCGAGGTTGACCTTGCCGGCCACCTTGCTAGTGGCCCCGAGGGCGGGCCTCGCGCGGGGCGGCAAAGCTCGCCCTCGCCAAATCCGACAAGGGCGAGCCTTGCCCATGGCCGACGAGGCTTGACTTCGCCAGATCCAGCAAGGATGAGCCTCGCCCACCCGGCACGAGGTTGCCTTTGAGGCCTGAGCGGCGAGGCTCGCCCCCGCCGGATCTGGTGAGGCTCGACCCTCGCCCATGGCCGGCGAGGGCGAGCCTCACTAGCTCGATGCAAGTAGGCCAGCTTGATTCAATCAGCTCTCGAAGTCGATTCCCAATGGAGCCGACAACTCTAACCCTAGCCGGATCCACCGATGCCAAGTTGGAGTCAGTGCTCCCTGAGGATCTCCGACACCTAATGGCTCTACCCCTAGAGAGCACTAGTTCCTTCATGGCGCTCCTCGAGCTCGCCTCAACCTGAGCCATCGAGCTCATCCACTCACCTCGGCGGCAGCAGGGGCAGCTTCACTTTCACCGCGGGTTCCAACCTCGCCGCGAGGTACCCCACCTTCTTCAAAGAGAAGAAAGACTCCCTGGAGACGAGCTCGCAGAAGGTGAAGAGCAAGTCGTTGACGGAGTCTAACTCGAACCCCAACTTGTCGCCAAATCCGGCAAGGGCGGCCTCACGCCAGGTGGGCGAGGCTCACCTTCGCTGAATCTGGCGAGGTCAAGCCTCGCTGGCCATGGGTGAGGCTCGACCCTTGCCAGATTCGATGAGGGCGAGCCTCGCCGCCTTGCGTGAGGCCGCCCTCGCGGCCACTGGCGAGGTGGCTAGCAAGTTCGAGGTCAACCTCGCCGGGCGTCGCCTTGGCCGGTCGCCAAGGTCCGGCGACCTGGCTGGAGGAAGAAGAGGAGAAAAATAAAGAAAAAAAGTAAAAGTAAAAGTAAAAAAATAATATAAAAATCACAAAATAAAAAATATTAAAATATTATTAAAAGCTGTCCATGTCAGCGTTGATCAGGTCATGTCAGTCGGCCGACATCCAGTCAGCAAAATCTGGCCAAAATTAGCCGGAAAGGACTGAATTGGCACAATGTAAAAAAGTTTAAGACTAAATCGGCATCAAATATGATTAAATGGCATAAAAACAAAAGGTTTTGGACTTTTTTGGCATTTTTCCCGATCGAGTTCGATAGATATCCTCATCAAGTTCTTGCTAGTGGTGATGGTGGCGGACAGAAGTGAGAGAGAGAGAGAGCAAATTAAAACCGGGAAACCAAATTTGGGCCGAGAGAGAGAGAGAGAAGCAAATGAAAACCGGGAAACCAAATTTGGGCCACCCAAAGTCTCCTCCCCCTATTCACGGGTCGTAAATTTATCCTTTATATCTAGAGTTTCCAATCTTCAATCATTATCATTTCTTTTTTGACTAACCTCGTTTTTCTTTCAAACGATACGATTAAAGATGAGATGGGACTCAATTTCCGCTTACCAAAAAAGAAAAGAAAAAAAAAACGAAGAAAGATACTTTCCATTTATCTGGCGAGATTTTGACGTACTTAACTATATGTGCATGTATCACACTTAAGCTGTCCCCATTTGTCTTCCCTTTGGCATCATTAAACATAAGACCAAGAATTGCTTGTCACTAAGAGATTAGAGATGAAAGACCTTATCTCATGAGATTGTGACAATACCCGTGCATGTATCACGAACCAAATGGTTGCATGATTGATGGAGTGTGAGTGTGAATTAGGCGTGTCGCATGTATTCAATTCTCACATGCACAGAAAGCTATATTTGGGTTATATTTGGATTTACGTTTACAAAAGTTATGAGATTAGAGGGAGATATCTCATAAATCTAAGGTCAATCTATTATGATTTATTGCGTGTCATCATTAGGCTAGGCAATTCGTGTCGTCTTACGTTATTCTTATCGTATCCACATAGGGTTATATTATGAATGCAGCTAACTTGAGCAAGACGCTTTTAATAAATGTGTTGAATTATCTTACTACAAACCTAACACGTCGAATAAAGCGAGTTACACGAGACAACGCAATTAAGATCACTATCAGATATGTCAAATGTTGACACAACACAATACATTAATCTATATGCAATTTCACAAATATAGGTTAACTTGTGCACGAGATAAATATGTTCATGCATAATAATTTGTGTTAATACATTTAAAACATTTCTAAAAAAAATATATAGAGATAATTTCACTTCATGTTACATCTAAGTGTACTATTAAGTGAAATTTTGTTTTTCATGTTTGATGATTTTTGTATTCCTATTATCATTTATTCTTCTTGACACATGTGTCATTTATATTGACAATTAAGACTAAAAAAAGTCTTAAAATATGAGTATTAAGAGTGTTAAGACGCGCTTAATCAAGTCAAACATGATAACCCGTTGACTTAAATGTATTGATTTGTGTTGCTGTGTCATAAATAGATTAAATGATAGAATTCGTTTATGCCTAACCCAAACTTGTCAAATTGCAGGTACTGAAACCACAGGGGGTTCGCCTCAGTAGCCACCCTTCCAACTTGGAAGGGAGAGGTAAGGGGTTCAAATCTCCATATTCTCAGGGAGGATTGGGGTGGGGACGATTTCATTTCAAAAGTGGGTTTCGATTCTCACGCCCTGCAAGGAGGCAGGGCAAAAGTTTGAAAGTGAGTGTTAGAGTAGATTTAGCGTAGGACCGACTAAAAAAAAATTGCAGATATTGAAAAAAAAAAATGAGGAAGTCAATACGTGGCGCTTGGCAAATAAAAATTGAACTTGAGCAGAGAGACTTTGCCAGGGAGGAGTGCGACTATTGCGGCGGTCCACGTTCCTAAATTGTTATCGGACACGATTATTTCGAAGTCGGTGTTCGAGTTTTGACAATAATTTTTCGCTTTTTTTTTTTTGGACAAGGGAAGTTAGATAGCGGAAAAGCAAATTCCCGACTTCATGTTTTTGTCCTTTTGTCCCTTCAAAGATTCCCGCTGCAGTGCGACGTGTCATCGAGCTAATCACTCCCCTACCTACTTCTCATTCCAATCGTGGGAAACCAGTTGCGCGGACATCCAACTTTCGGAAAAAAAAAAAATAGTCTTTGTCTCTAAAAATTTATAATAAATTCATCGAAATTTTTCATGTCATGATTTAATCGTGAGATTTTTATTTCACAGCATGAATCCCAATTCAGTTGAAGTTTGGCAGCTCCTCATCCACGATCGTACGTGCTTGAGATAGAACATATTTAGAGTGCTTTTCGTATATAATATACTCCTAATTTTATTTTCTCATGCATATGTCATATGTAATAATTCATCTAATTAATCGACATAAAAATAATTTTTCACTTCATTTTTTTTGTGACTTATCCCAATTTGAATTTCAATCTTTGAGGTATATGAAGCCTTTCAAAATGTGCAAAATTAATATAGAAAAATCATACATATATATATTTTCTAAAAATTGGACATATAATAAAATTATGAGTTTTGGCTGAAACAATATATAATTTTTTTAAAACAAATAAGCTCTTAGTATTGAACGGCCGATACTAAAAATATACAACGATGTTTAATTTTTATAGTTTAAAATGTATAATGATATTTTTGTTTTCACAAGCAACAAAATTACAAAAAAAGTATTTGGTAGTTGTTGATTACCACATCATCAGCTGATGCGATAAGCATTTTTAACTCATATCCACTTATAAATTGATATGTGTGCATTAATGTCAAGTCTATTAAAAATTGCCTTACCATTGGAGTCACCTGGCCCGACCTCCGTGTCTCCCTTAGTCGGTGCCATCAGCATAGTTGCCAGCATTGTGTCCAAGCCAACCATTGCCAAGCATCCAAGCCAAGCCACCGCCTTCGTCCTCTCTATCGCCGCTCGGGGCCATGGACAAGCCGCTATTGCCAACTCCATTTTGGAAGTTTGCAAGCTAGATTCGGAGACACAACTTCGGATTTGGACCGATAGGTCGATAGTTGAAGGCAAACCAAACCTGCCTTATATTTCTTTGCTTTTGCCTTTTAAGCTTGCTGAAGGCCATGGATGAGCTGCCATCACCAGATCTATGGATGAACGGCGCTGCCAGCCAATGTGGAGCTCGTTGCCAACGCTGTGTCCAGGCTGACCACAGGCCGTGTCCATGCTGAGCCACCCCTAGTAAGCTCTTGGCTTCATCTAAAACACTAATAATTTTATCACATCAGCAGATGGCATGATATTGTGGTCACGTGTTAATTTGAGAGTGGATACACGAAACATAATATCTGCCAGATCACCTACTGATATGGCGCTAAGTAACCACCGACTATATTTCGAAGTATATTTTTAATAAGCCACCGGACACGTTGAATTGGACAAGATTTCAGCCGATTCATGACGTCGACTCTAGCAAACTTCTGTCGTTTTCACACTGTAAATTGCTTTCAAGGAGTCGTTATTGGTGAAGGTGTAACATCTCTTTGTTCCCCCCACCCACAAAAATAAAGGTGCCCCCACCCACAAAAATAGCCAAAAGAAAACGACAATAAAGAGTCTTTATTGAAAGCTACCGTAGCTGGTGAAAAATATCAAGTGTTCAAAGTGCAATAGCCAGGATCACTTTGAAAAAGAGTGTCCTATGGTTTAGTAAGAAAACTTGGACTAATACAATTTATCTCACTAACAACAATGGACCCAAGAAAATATGGGTACAAAAGCTTGAGATTCTCATTTGATTGCGAGTCTCCATCAAGAGAAAGGTAAAGTGGTATCGGATAGCGGATGTTCAAGACATATGACGGGAGACTCAAATTGCTTTACAAAAGCTTGTTCAAGTAAATGGTGGAAAAGTATCTTTGGGATGCTTGACAAAGGAAGAATTGTGGGATGCTTGAAAATTGGAAATCTCACAATAAGTAATGTTTCCTTAGTAAAAGGACTCAATTACAATCTTCTCGGCATCAGCCACATCTTGGCTTTAAGATCTTCTTTCAAGAATGAAACAAGTGAGTCTTTCATGGGTCGAAGGCATGGAAATATCTATCTTTGGATGGTTAGGATGAATGCAATGCTTAATTTCAATCCAAGACGAAGCAAGCTTGTGGCACGAAAGCTTGGTCACATCAACATGAAACAATTGGCCAAAATCTCATCAAAGCGGCTTGTTATTAGTTTGCAATTTATCATACCAAAAGTCTGATCTATGCACTCCATGTATATTGGGAAACGGGTAAGAAATTCATTTAAGCCAATAAATCATGTCTCTACTAATCATTTTACTTGTTCTTGCATATGGATCTCTTCGGACCAACGAGGAACCAGAGCATTGGAGGTAAGAAATATTGCCTAGTAATCGTGGATGATTACTCGATTTTTGGTATATTTTCTTGCAAGTAAGTGCAACGAAACCTTCTCGTATTTTGAAAAATTTGCTAGAAAAGTTCAAAATGAAAAATGATGTGTTATTTCAAGTATAAGAACAGACCATGGAGGTGAATTTGAAAATCAAGATTTTACAAAATTTTGTGATGAATCGGCTTTAAGCATGTGTTCTCCTCTCCATACACTCCTCAGCAAAATGGAGTTGTGGAAAGAAAGAATAGATCTCTTCAAGAAATAGCTAGAACTCTTTTAATTGAAAGTAAAATTTCTTCACGATTTTGGTGAACATTTCAACGGCGTGCTATATTATCAATAGAGTCTTTTAAGACCTATTCTAGAAAACCCTTATGAGTTATTCAAAGGTAAAGCCTATTGTTTCGTACTTTCATGTAAAGTTGCAAATGCTTTATATTGAAAAATGCAAAGATCGAGTTGGTAAATTTGAAGAAAGATCGGATGAAGGCATCTTCCTTGGATATTCTACAACAAGCAAAGCCTACGAGTCTATAACAAGAAGAGTCAATCGGTGGAGGAATCAATGAATGTCAAATTTCAAGACTCGGTGCAAAATGAATCCGGTCCAGACTCAACATGAAGAGTGCGAATGCCTTCGAGACTCTCCAAAGGTTTCAACTCAAGAAGCATCTCGGACTCACGGAAGTCCAGCATCAAATTGTTCGTGAAGATTCAAGTAAAGAAAGAGATCATCAACCGAGACAAATCAACCGATGGCTGGAAGCATAAGTCCGGTCATCCCAAAGATCTCATTATCGGCGAAATTAATGAAGAATTCGCACCGAGATCCAAAAGGCGCGAAGAGTCTAGTCTTTGTGGCTCTCATCTACGAAATTGAACCAAAAAGCATAGAAGAAGCTTTACGATGAAAGCTGGATTGAAGCTATGCAAGAAGAGCGAGCATTAATGATGTCAGGAATTGACATCAAACCAAAAGGTAAAGCTGTTGTGGAGCTAAATGGGTGTTAAGGAACAAGATGAATGAGAAAGGAAAAGTAAAAAACAAAGCAAGTTTTTAGATTCAGAATTGTTGCTTGCTTTTTTGGTTATAAAAATTTGTTATTCCAAAAGTCAAAAGTGCCTTCCTAAATGGATTTATCCATGAGGAAGATGGAACAACCACCGGGGTTTGAAGACCCAAAGCCGAGACTCAGTCTTCTACGGTTTAAAGCAAGCACCTATCAAAAAGAAAACAAAAAAGAAAAAAAGCTTTTTACTTGTTCAAATATTATGGATGATATCATTTTTGGATCCTCTAATGAAAGTAAATGCAAGAAATTCTCTAAGTCTATGCGGGATGAGTTTGAAATGAGTATGATGGGAGAATTAACCTTCTTTCTTGGACTTCAAGTAAAGCAATTGAAGGAAGGAACATTCATTCATCAAGAAAAATATGCTATTGATCTTGTCAAAAAGTTTGGACTGGAAAAGTGCAAAAAGACCGACATTCCGATGTCAAGTTCTTTAAAGATAGACAAAGATGAAGAAGGGAAGAAAGTTGATCAAAGCTATACGGGAGTATCATCGGTTCACTTCTTTATCTTCACGCCTCTAGACTGACATTTTGTTGAGTGTTTGCATCGTGTGCAAGGTTTCAATCGAGACCCTAGAGAATCACATCTCGTCTTTGCGAAACGTATTATTAAATACGTTGCTTCATCATCAAGCATCGGTCTTTGGTATCCTAAGAAGGGAGACTTCAATCTTCTTGGATATTCGAGACGCGAATCTAGGCTGTTTGCGAGTTGATAGAAAGAGTACCTCGGGAACTTGCCAATTGCTTGGGAACAGGGACGGTGTCTTGGTTTTCAAGGAAACAAAATCTTCGTGGCTCTCTCTACAACAAGCGAGTATGTAGCTCTTGGAAGCTGTTGTTCGCAAATTCTATGGATAAAACAACAACTACAAGACTTTGGAATTGAAGACTCATGCACGGAGATTAGATGTGACAACACCGGCGCTATCAATCTTACAAAAAATCCAATTCTTCACTCAAGGGCAAAGCATATAGAGATTCGACATCACTTTATTAGAGATCATGTTCAAAATGGAGAAATCTCAATTCAATTTGTTGATTCAAAAAGCCAACTAGCGGATATATTTACAAAGCCTTTGGAGAAGAATCAATTCGATACTATCCGTTCCGAGACTCAACATTTTGAAGCTTGAAGAAGTTAAAGTCTAGAGACTCTCGGACCCTGAGACTCGGACATTCATGGCTATAGGCGTAAGTTGTTTTTGTATTCAATCTCGAAAAGGTACGATCATTCGTTCGGTTATAAATAATTTATATTATCTTTAATTTCCGTGAAAATCGGAAACTTGCCTTTTCAAAAAGATAATTTCTATTTAAATTGGCAGTTATCGTTTTTAAAAAGAGACGATTTATTCACTTTCCTTTATATTTATTTTTTTTTTTTAAAAACTGAGTTATATATAGTCGGTTGTCTTCTTGCTTAAACTACAAAACCCTAAAAAGGCATTCTCCTCCCAATCTGTCTCGACTTCGTGTTCATCCTCGAGAAAGTTGTCATCTTTTCTTGGGAAAGCGAGCAAAAGCATCTTTCATCGACAAGAAACGATGTCTTCTTCAAGAAAGTCGTCAAGAATCGCGAGTAGGGGACCACCGAAAATGAAGGAGGGTCCTACCCACTTCGATCTCACCGAGGAGGAAGAGTTACCGAGGCAGCCGACGAGCCCATTCGCTCTCAACCACGTCACTCTCCACCATCTACCCCACGGGGTGTGAGTCATCAACCGGAGGAAGAAATAATCGAGGAAGCGAGATCCGTAAGAACGCAAAAACCCTCTTTTATTTACAAGCTCTATCGTGCTTTGAAAAGCACCGGTACACCCTCGAACTATGTAGATGATTTCCTTAAAGACAAAGGGTATGGAAATGAGTATATCTTTTGAAACGGATGGAGGATTTGGGAATTGCTCCCAAAGGAAAGGCTGAGCAAGCACTTGCGAACATTCCAAGTGACCCTCGTGTAAGTGGATTAAATCCGATTGACGGGAATGACGATGACAAAATGTTTAGTGAATTCCAACCCGGGATGGGTGTTGCTGCGAAGGTGAAGGGAAAAAAGAACGGAGTTGTTTAAATCAAAGGAACGAGGAGGATATGTTCTTCAAATTGTTGAAACGTGGGGTGATAAACCCCGGGAGCGTCGATTTTGATTTCTGGATGCTATCAATGTGAACTTAAGGGAGAAGTTCAACCTTGCTTCAACTAGAGCAATTTTGCTCGACACCACGAACGGTTATGCACAATTGATGCATATTTCTATTCGAATCTTAGCTTTTAGATGCGAATAGAATATCCTTGATGTTCGAGACCAAGATTATGTGGTGGATGTGGACATGTTGGCGAGACATAATTGGAGTTGAACGAGGACGATATCAACCGGTCAAAGTTTCTATTACTCGTACCACACTTTGGAACTTGTCGAGAGACGGGGAATACGAGAAAAGCGAATTACCTACTCAAGAATGCATGCCATCAACATCTTCTTGCACAAAATCGTGATCAATTGTCTCGGCCAAAATCAACATCCAAGACGGACGTGTCTAATTGCGAGGTGAAATTGATGTACACAATCAATTCGGGAAAGAAGTTCTCTCTTCCTCACACCATTCTCTTTCACATGTACGGAGCGATGGTGAAGGACGGAGGTCGGTGCCTTATGCAGGTCTTGTGACCAAGATCTTGGAGACACTTGAACATTGAACCTCCCGAGACTCTTTGTGTTCGACCATGCGACAAAATGGTGGTGGGTTTGAAAATGCTGACAAAAATGCGTCTGAAAGAGCTTGATAAGGCAATGGAGAAGTTCAAAGTGAAAACTCCAGTATCTTTTGCATCAAAAAGGAAAGGGAAGGAGCCCATGGGTGCTCCATCCAAAAAGAAAAGAACTCTTATCTTAGAGGATGAAGATGAAGAGGATGAACTCACTATCTCTGCCTTGGCATTAAAAAGGGTCAGTCATTCTGTATCCGAATCCACAGAGCAACAGAGGAAAGGAAAAGAAGCAGAGGGAGAAGAACAGAGAGAAGTAGAGGAAAAAGAGAAGGAAGTTGAAGTAGAAGAAGAAGCAGACAAAGAAAAGTCGTAGATGTTTGGAAAGGAAGGCAATCAAGACTCGCGAGCATGACCATCACTCTTCCCTAGATGAGGCCTTAGAAACGGGGGAGATGGCGAGAAAGGAAGGACTACACCTGTCCACGGTGAAGGTATGAGTCGATCGCAAGCAAATCCGAGGAAGATATTCAGGCTTCTCAAATGCACGAGGAAGGACATGACACCTCAACGCCAAATGCGCACGAAGATCCATCGTGCCTTTGCACCATCCGATAGAGCAAATGCCGGCACGCGGAACCGAGACAATACAGCAGATTTTCGTCGCATCCTTGATCTTCTTCTAGAAATGCAGGGTCAAATATACGCTTTGGAATGTGAACTTCAAGTCTGAAGAATCTTTGGACAAGCATCTTCTGTTGCCCTGTCGAATCAAATGCAAGATCTCTCTCTTCAAATTCAAGCAAATGCCAAAGGAGAAGAGGTGACACATCTACGGGAAGACTTGAAAAGGCTGGAAGGCACCGTACAGTCGATGGGAGATTTCCAGCTCGTGTGCGTTCCCAAGCGGACTTGACTCTTTCTCACCTTTTTAATGATGACAAAAAGGGGAAAATTGCCAGCTTTGAATTGAACTAAACTCAACTTTGACTTTATTTGTGTTTTAACTTTAGTTTGTGTTTTGAGTATGACTTGAGTGTGGTGAACTTGATGAAATTGACTGACTTGGGTGTGGATTGGATTTTGGTTTGCATTTACAATCAAGTGTTATTTTATGGCTTTACTCATGAAAGACTAACCTATCTTTCTGTGGATGCAGAGTTTAGTTGAATGTTTAATCTTCATGAGATATCCATATTGCTTGAGTAATGTTTTGCAGGTCAAAGTTATTCAAATCTACGGGAAAGTTTTGTCACCATCAAAAAGGGGGAGATTGTTGGAGAAATCTTTCTAAAAGTGTTTTGAAGTCGACAAAACGTTTCCATCGATCTAAGCCTGGAAGGCTGTGCGGACCCTTGTACCGTGAGTCCGAAAACTTTCAGATCAGACTCGGCTCTCAAGACTCAAGACTCAAGACTCAAGACTATTCTCATTGTGGAGTCTCTAATCCGCGAAGGCGATCCGAACTAAAGTGTTTGGTTGAGGATTTGGTCTTATCGTTGGAGAAGATCACTTGGTTGGATTTGATATAACGGATTATTTATTCGAATTCAAGATCGTTTGAAGATCCGATGATTGACGAAATATTATTGGAAGGTTCTATTCTTGGAAACCAAGATCCACGATTGTATGGGCGAACAGGATTGATGGGCTATCGACATGTTCCTTTAATAGCTCGAATAATCTTCTTGATTGATTCTCGTCAACGGGTTGATTGGAAGAATTCCTTTGGTAAGTGCCAACGGGCATAATGGCATAAAGGAGTATAAAAGGAAGATGTTCCAAGCTGTTCTAGTGTGTGCTCGATAGAAAAATTCCAGTCGAAGCTTCTTGATTGTTAGTCAATTCATATTGATTAAACTGTATACACAAAGAGAGTCTATACTTAGTGATACCTTGAGAAAGTGTGGTAGATCTTCTACACCAGAAATCAAGGAAGATCAGTCTTTGTAACATCTTTTTGTTCATAGTGGAATCCGGCCGGTGGGGCATCGGTGCGAAAGAGTGGACGTAGGCTTGAAACAAGCCGAACCACTATAAACCTTGCGTTCAATTTTCTCTTCCCTACTCTCAGTCTTATCTTTATCATTGCGTGCTTATTAACAAAGATAAATTGTCTCATTTCTATTGATTGTCCGGTATCGTGCGATTATCAAGAGAAATTATTCTTTATACCTATTCACCCCCCTCTAGGTACTTGTACTAGCCATATCAGACTCTAGCAAACTTCTGTCGTTTTCACACTGTAAATTGCTTTCAAGGAGTCGTTATTGGTGAAGGTGCCCCCCCCCCACAAAAATAAAGAAAACAACAATAAAGAGTCTTTATTGAAAGCTACCGTAGCTGGTGAAAAATAAATAAAAACTAAAATGATAATTAAATGAAATCGCCTCGTGTATATATATAGACACTAACAAAAGACACAGCTAATAGATTAAACTATTAAAGTCCCCTTTCACGCGAAAAATAGAGAAAACATGTGCAGATGCGAGAAAAGAATACCTCCACCCATAAAGTAATGTGAATTGGGTCCTGAGTAGGACCTTAAAAGGCTCCCCCAAGACCATGCGGGGTAAACCACTAGTTATGGAGTTTTATCCTAGGGATCTCCTAAAAATCCCAAGGAACAAGGCGGGCCGCCGCCAATGAAGGGACCTTCCCTGGGGTAGGGAAAGGTCAGCCGAGGTGGGACTCGTCCCAAGTTGGGTTTTGGTCCCGAGCAGGACCTTAAAAGGCTCCCCTAAGACTATGCGGGGTAAACCACTGGTTATGGAGTTTTATCCTAGGGATCTCCTAAAAATCCCAAGGAACAAGGCGGGCCGCCGCCAATGAAGGGACCTTCCCTGGGGTAGGGAAGGTCAGCTGAGGCGGAAGTCCCCTTTCACGCGAAAAATAGAGAAAACATGCGCAGATGCGAGAAAAGAATACCTCCACCCATAAAGTAATGTGAATTGGACGTACCATGTTGAAACTTCATCAACATTCGAAACTAAGTATTTATAGTATTAAGGAAAAATAACAATGTACTTTACATCTTCACATTATTGACATTGATTAAGTAATCTCATATATAAGTATGTACAAACTTGACTCCTCCTCGTTAATGAGACCTATTAGTTATTTAATTTTCTTTTTAAAAGTTTCTTATAAAGCAAAACAAGAAAAGTCAGTAAAGCAAAAAATATCTGGTCCAACTTAATTGATGGACAAGCCCATTAAATTTAGAAAATCAAAAGTGATTCCAAAAGATGAGCTCGGGAGAAAATTCAAATGTCAAGGCTATTTATTCAATTAAAACTCCCAAACTCCGTCTCAGAATATTACAAGCCTAACGCAATTTCAAAATGAACTTCTTGAGGTTATAGTAAATTAAACCCTCTAACTACCTAATTTAATAATTCAACATGTATGTACATATACGTTAATATATACGTACCCACTTATATAGTAACTTAATTTAATTTAATATTTGACACCTCATATATTTGCATAGCCCATACCCAAAATAAATAAAGGATGGATTGTATTTATGATATGGTAGATATTGTTTGTAAGGCTCATTTCACAAGAAGGAAACAACTATATATTATTAAGGCTCCATTTTTTATTTTTTTTGATGTTGGAGGAACCGCACTAGCTGACAGCATTGCGTAAATCCCCAGGTGACACGTAAGTAGGAGGACCCACCACCCCTGGCGTCACACTTAAGACACCTAGCGCCTCCCCTGGGTTTTGAACTCCTCACCTTTGCTTAAGGTTCACCGTAGTTCTTATCCAGTGGAGCCACCGCGGCCGGTGGCATTAAGGCTCCATTTGTATTATGAAAAATGAATAATTTGAAAAATATTTTTCTAAAAATGATCTCTTATATCATTTACAAAAATAAATAGATAGAAATATTTCTATCGCTCACAAAAATAATAGCGTCTATTTTCGTCAATTATGAAAATACTTATTATTGAGTAGTTATTTCAAGTGGTACAACAATCATTTTTATAAATAATATTTTCAGAATCATTTATTGGAAAACAAATGAAACCTAAGCCTTATCGGGAAAACCAAAATGCTTTGCTTCCTTTTATAAACTAATAAAACGGAGAGGGAATTGATAAGACATCATTTTCGTTCCCAAAATAGTAATATTATTTGGTTTTTTTTTTTTTTTTTTTTTTAGTGTTTGTGATGTCCTTCCACATAAACATGTGCGATTGGATCGGTTCGATTTGGAAACTAGACCAAATCACCTAAAATCGATTAGGTTTCAAGTTCCCGGAAACTGGTCTAGTTCTTGATTCCAAGTAAAGAACCATCTAGGAACTAGACCAATCAAACCGAATTTGAAACTGTTTTCATAAAGCCTAAAGACCCTAATTTTTCTCTTTATATCTTTTTTTCTCTATCTCTTTCTTTTTTCTCAAACTTCACTCGGACACTTCACGACTCTCTCATGTGCGCACATGCAACTCACCCTCCTCCTTGCTCGCCTGCCTTCATTCATATTTTACGGGAAAATTGTCCAAAAAGTCATAAACCTATTATACTTTTACCAATTCATTCCTAAACTTTTCAATTTTATTAATTGAGTCCTAAAGATTTTTGTTTTTTGCCAATTGAGTCCATTCGATCAATTTTGACTGGCATTCGCTGACATGAGCATCAATGGTTATATGAGGCACTGTTGGTATTGACGTGGACAAAATTTATTATTTATTATTTTTGATTTTTTTTTAAATTTCTCACCCCCCCAGTTTTAAGCGCCTTTCTTCATTGCTCCATGCATTTTTATTTGAGTACATAATTACAAGTTTTCAGTTTACACTCTTATCTATCTATTTTGATATTAAGTATCAAAATAGTTTCCGCTTTAAAATTTTCAAATTTCAATATTCATCTTCCTTCATTTTCTCTTTCTTCGAGTCACGGGTAAATATAAAAATAGAGGTCGCAAATTAGGTTCTTGATCCATAATTTAACTCATATTTGATTGACCGAGAGTTGGAACAGGCTTATCACATTAGAGCATCTAAAAAGTGGGATTCATTGGATCTATGATAGATCCACATTAAACCCACTAGTAGTGCTGCCGCTATTTCCTTTCTTGTTATTATATATTTCAAGTCAATGCCAAAATGAGAAAGACTAATTAAAGTCTTGTCATTGTTTTCGTGTTAGTATTTTTGTAAACTGCACCATTTTATTATCAGCCAAATTCTCAATCGTGATTCAGCAGCGCGCGCACGAAAAAAAAAAAAAAAGAGTTTTCAATATGTATATTGTTGGAGAAAACTCCTAAACTATTTTGAAGTTGATAAAACATTTCCAGAAAGTGTAGTCCAAAGACATCCAAACTTTAGTGTCAAAGTCTGAAAATTGCTAGACTTTTGATTCAAAGTCTGCCCGCACTAACAGTTTCCAGATTGAAGAATGAAGACTTATCCAGATGCGAGATTATCTTTATTTTTTCAAGGATTCGATTTGTATGGCTTACAGATGACCTTATGGCTGGATATAACACCTATATGATTGACTATCTTTATTGGAGATAATTCCGATAATTAAATCTTTTGGAAGGCAAGCAAACTCGGAAGGTTCTACTTATGGAAACCAAGATCCTGATTGTATGGGCGAACAAGATTGACAGGCTTTCATCAGAAATCTTTAAACGACTTGAGATCTCCTTGATTGATTTTGTCTAATGGGTAGTTTGGAAGAATTCATTTGGAAAGTGCCAACGGTCGTGAATGTATGAAGGAGTATTTAAGGCAGACTCTCTAGTTGTTCGATATAGTGCATGAAAGAAAAATTTCAAAGTCTGAAACTTCCTAAGTTCCTTGCTATTTTATTCACTGAGCTCAAATTGTATACAAAAGAGAAAAACTCATAGTGAGACTTTGTGAGAGATCAGTAGAGACTTTTCACTGTGAAGTTGAGATTGCAAGATTGTAAAATCTCTTTCGATTCTTAGTGGAATCCAGCCAGTAGGCTATCGGCTTGGGAGAGTGGACGTAAACTTGATCTAAGCTGAACCACTATAAACTTTGTGTTCTTATTCTCTTTCCTCAACTTCTTTATTTGATTCGTAGCTCTAATTAACTGTTTAAGCATATAACTCCTTTATTTTGTTTGAAGCTTTATTTAATTGCTAAAGTTTGAACTGATCAGTGTTTTTCTAAAGGCAATTATTTCTATTGACTTTGCGAAAAATTGTCTTCACACATATTCCCTCTAAGTGTTAATACTAGCCCTTTCAATTGGTATCAGAGCTTGTGTGCTCATTTTATTGGAGTATTTTTACTTCTGAGCTAAATATCTATGGCTAGTATTTTGGCTCCAGGTTTAGTTGAAGGCTAAAGCAACACCAGACCTCATTACTTTGATGGGAAGGAATACAATGTGTGGAAGAACAAGATAAATGCGTTCTTAGGATCGAAAGATTCCCTAGAATGGGATGTGGTAGAAAAAGGAATCAATCACAAAGCTACATCAATCTCAGAAAGGGGAAAAGAAGTTGTAGATACTAGCGAAATGACACAAGAAGAATTAACCAAGAGATAAGCTCTTGATGCTAAAGCTATTTACTATTTATATTGTGCATTATCTCCTACTGAATATAACTGAATTTCTTCCTATGAAACAGCTAAAGAAATTTGGGACAGACTTCACGTCACCTATGAAGGAACTGATCGAGTAAAGGAAACGAAAATCAATATTCTACTCGGATAGTATAAAGCCTTCAAGATGAAGGCCGAAGAATCCATCATTGATATGTTTAGTCGTTTCACTAAAATTGTGAATGGATAATCATATTAAGGACAACCAATCTCAGGACCAATGAAGGTCAATAAACTGCTGCGTGGACTCTCCAAAGACCAGAATCACGTGAAGACATCGATTAGAGAAACCCAGAGAATCATGCCTTTTTCAGTAGACGAACTTGTTGGCACACTGCAATTATATGAAGTGGAGCAAATCAATGAGGAAGAAGATCCCAAAGGTAAGAAGTCAATTGCTTTAAGATCTAATGATGATTCTGATGATACAGATTTAGAAGATAAAATGGACGATGAGGAGCTAGCACTTATGATTAAGAGGTTTAAAAAGTTGAATAAGACGGGAAGAAGATTCAGCTGGAAGAAGCAGAGCACTCAAAGATACCAGAACAAATCAATTGAGGACAATGAAACCAACAAAGATGTGATATGCTTTGAATGCAAGAAAAAAGGGACACATTAAACCCAATTGTCCTCTGTTGAAGAAAAAGAAAGGAAGAACAGAGAAATACAAAAAGGCTCTGAAAGCATAAACATGGAGTGATATCGAATGTGAGAAAAGTGATGAAGAATATGCCAACATATGTTTGATGGCCAATTTAGAATCAGACTCAGACTTTGAAATAGATTATGATTCAGACTTAGACAAAGAAGTTGAGGTTAGCAATTTAAAAAATTACTGTTAAAATCTCAAAGTATATAGATGAATTCTATTTCAGCCTCAAAACCTCTCTTAAAAAGATTTCCGAACTAAAGAATGAGAATTCTAAACTAAGGCAACAGGAAACTTCTTGAAAAGAAAAGTTTGAAAATCTGGATAAAAGTTTTGTTTATTTGAAAGAAAATTCAATTCTCTTTCGAAGGAAAATGCATTTTGAAAGATGATATTTCAAAAATTACAACAAGATTTTTAGAAAGATCCGAGAATTTGGAGAAAATTCTTTATGTACAAAGACCTTATTTTAACAAATCTGGTTTGGGAATGACTTGAAACTATTCATTTAATTGATTTTCCCAAAGTTAAAGAAATAATTAAACAAAGACCTACAAAGGAATTTTATAAAAATTATTTTCAATTTTTTTTTTTTTTTGTAAAATCTGTTGTCCGAATTGCTCTCAAACGTTCAAAGTGTAACAGCTTAGAACATTTTGAGAAAAAATGTCCTAAGATTTGGAGACTTATTAAAAGGGATTGGGCAAAAACTATTTTTAATACTAACTCTTCTGGACCCAATAAAATATGAGTACCAAAAAAAACTTGAATTCTTCGTTTGATTACAGGTTACTATCAAAAAGAAGATCAAATGGTATTTGGATAGTGGTTGTTCGAGACACATGACTGGAGATTCAAGTTGCTTTATAAAGCTTGTTCAAATAAATGGTGGAAAAGTCTCATTGGTGGAAATAGTAAAAGAAGAATTATTGGATATGGAACCATGAAGATTGGAAGCCTAACTATCAACAATGTCTCTTTAGTGGAAGGACTAAATTATAATCTACTCAACATAAGTCAACTTTGCAATACTATATTCAAATTAATTTTCAAGAAGGCATCTGTTCGGGAACAAGTAGAGATTTTTCTCAATCTTTCATTGGGCGAAGACATCGGAACATTTACCTTCTGGATATAAAACTAGAAAGTTCTCAGTGTCTTATATGCATTTAAAATGAAGCAAATCTTTGGCATTGAAAGCTTGGTTATGTTAACATGAAGCAAATTGTCAAAATTTCATCCAAGAAGCTTGTTTGAGGACTCCCCAACTTGGCTTATCAAAAGTCTGAATTATGCACTCCTTGTGTTTTGGGAAAACAGGTTAGAAGTTCCTTTAAACCTGTAGATTAAGTTTCTACTAATTGAGCTTTGCAGCTTCTGCATATGGACCTCTTTGGACCAACCAAAACTCAAAGCATTGGTGGAAAGAGATACTGCCTAGTAATCGTGGATGATTACTCTCGATTTAATTGGGTTTACTTTCTAGCAAATAAGTCTGAAGCCTTCTCTCACTTCTCAAAGTTCGCCATGAAGATTCAAAATAAAAAAGGATTTAAGCATACGTACAGACCATGGAGGTAAATTTAAAAATCAAGATTTTACGAAGTTCTATGATAAATTTGGTTTCTAGCATGTTTTCTCTTCTTCATACATTCTAGAATAAAATGGGATTGTGGAAATAAAGAACAAATCCTTAAAGGAGATGGCCAGAACCCTATTAATTGAAAGTAAAATTTCCTTTCGATTTTAGGCTGAAGCAATTTCTACAGCTTGCTGCATCATTAACAGAGTGTTCTTGAGGCCTATTCTAGAGAAAACTCATAATGAAGTGTTTAAAGGGAAGAAACCAAATGATTCTTACTTTCATGTGTTTGGCTATAAGTGTTATGTTTCGAAAAATGCAAATGATCAAACTGGGAAGTTTGAAGAAAGATCAGATGAATGAGTTTTTCTTGGCTACTCAACCTCAAGCAAAGCATACAGAGTATTCAACAAGAAGTCTCAATCTGTGGAAGAATCTATAAATGTCAAATTTCAATATTATATGCAGAATCAACTGGATTAGACTTAACTTGAAGAATCTGAACCTACTCCAAACTTTATAAAGTCTACTTCCCCTGAAGTGGTTCAGACTTTTAAAGAACAGCAACAAGTAGAAGTAGAAGAATCAACTGAAGTAGAGGATCAGCAGACTCTCAGACCAACCAGCAATTGGAAGCATAAGTCAAGTCATCCCAAGGAACTCATCATTGGTAACATTGATGAAGGAATTTGCAATAGATCCAAAAGACGAGAAGAGTCTAGTATCTTAGCACTTGTTTTTAAGATAGAACCCAAAAGTATAGAAGAAGCCTTGTATGATGAAAGCTGGATCGAAACTATGCAAGAAGAGCTCAGACAGTTCAGCATCAATGATGTTTGGGAGCTAATTTCTAAACCTAAAGGTAAGTATATTATTGGAACTAAATGGGTTTTCAGGAACAAGGTGGACGAGAAAGATAAAGTGGTCAAGAACAAAGCAAGACTTGTGGCCAAAGGATACACACAATAAGAAGGGATAAACTATGATGAGACATATGCACCAGTGGCGAGGTTAGAAGCAATTAGATTATTACTTGCTTTTGCTTGCTATAAAAATTTCAAGTTATTCCAAATAGATGTAAAAAGTGCATTTCTAAATGGTTTCGTTCAAGAAGAAGTCTATGTGGAACAACCATCTGGATTTGAAGATTCAAGAAAGCCAGACTCAGTCTATAAACTGAAAAAAGGCTTTGTATGGACTGAAGCAAGCACCTCGAGTTTGGTATGAAATGTTAAGTAAAATCCTAACCCAAATTGGTTTTGCTAAAGAAAAGGTAGATATTACATTGTTTATAAAAAGAGAGGGTAATGATTTTATACTAGTTCAAATTTATATTGATGATATTATTTTTAGATCTCCTAATGAGAATCTATGCAAGAAATTCTCTAGATGTATGCAGGAGGAATTCGAGATGAATATGATGGGTGAATTAACCTTTTTTCAAGGATTACAAGTTAAACAATCAAAGGAATGTATCTTTATTCATCAAGGAAAGTATCAAAAGATCTTATTAAGAAATTTGGATTAGAGAATTGCAGAAAGACAAAGACACCAATGTCAAGTTCTTCGAAGTTGGACAAATATGGAGGAAAGAATGTTTGACCATAAACTTTACATGAGCATTATTGGTTCGTTTATTTATCTTACTGCATCTAGACCTTTGTTTAATGTTTGCATCTGTGCTAGATTACAATCAGATCCCAAAGAATCTCACTTAAGTGCTGCAAAACGTATCATCAAATATGTTGTAACTACTCCAAAGCTAGGTCTGTGGTATCCTAAAGAATGAGACTTTACTCTCTTTGGATATTCAAACGCAGATTTAGCAGGTTGTAAAATTGATAGAAATAGTACTTCTGGTACGTGTCAACTGTTAGGCAACAAGCTAGTGTCTTGGTTCTCAAGGAAGCAGAGTACAGCAGACGCTGAGTATGTGGCTCTTGATAACTGTTGTTCTCAAATTTTGTGGATAAGGCAACAGCTAAGAGTCTTTGGAATTGAAGAATTATGCACTGAAATCAAATTCGACAACACCAATGCCATCAATCTCACAAAGAATCCACTTTTTCATGCAAGGGCAAAGCATATAGAGATTCGACACAATTTCACAAGAGATCATGTTTAGAGTGGAGAAGTTATGATTCAGTTTATTGACTCAAAGAATCAGCTAGCAGACATATTTACAAAGCCACTAGAGAAAAGTCTATTTGAGTCTATTCACACCAGACTGAATATTACATCTTCTACGATTAAAGTCTGAAGTTGGTCAGACTCAGAATATCCAGAAATTACATCTGTAAGTTAATATCTTCTATTTGTAGGATATTTTAGTATAAAATTTCGAACGGGTATGATTGATTTTCGAATCATCACTTGCTTATTTTTAGAAATTATTTTTTTTTCTAATTTTTGAATTTTTGGCACTTTTTATTTTCGAAAAAGGCAGTTTATTTTTTCCTTTACGACTGTTTGTATACCCTGTTTCACTTGCTTTATATACAGTCGAAGTCCTTCTTCTTCATTTACATTTTCAAAACCCTAGAATACAGATTTCCTACTCTCTACCTTTTCTCTCAAGTTTACTCTACAAAGTTTTCACATTTTTCAACCAAACGAGTTCAAAAAATCCTCCTCGACTGCAAAGATGTCTTTCTAGAGGAAATCGTCTCGGATAGCTAACAGGGGACCACAACACATGCCAGAGGGTCCTACTCACTTTGACTTAACCGAGAAAGGAGATTCTCCACAACAGCAGCAACAACAACATTCTTGACAGCGTCATTCTCCACAATGTACCACTCAAAATCTTCCGTGTCAACAAGAGAAATAAGAGATCGTGGAAGACATCGAACCTGTAAGAACGTTTAAACCCCAGTTTCTCTTTAAACTGTACAATTAGTTGAAACAGGGTGGTACTACGATGACATTTATTGATGAGTTTCTACAAGAAAGAGGTTATAAGAATGAAACTTTGTTTCTACGGCAAATGGAAAGGTTAGGCATAGCACCTGAAGGAACGGCAGACGGGACTTTTGCCAACTTTCCAAGTGATCCACGGTTTAGTTTTTTTAATTAGCCTGAGGTGAAGGATGATGATGAGAAAACGTACGTGAATTTTTAGCCTAGGATGGGTGTGGCTGCTGATGTGTGTGGTGGGGAATGAATTTGTTTCGTTCTAAAGACCACAAAAAGACTGATTCGAATTTGCTGAAAAGAGGGGTCATGAACCCTCGAGCTGTGAATTTTGATTTCCTGAATTTCTTGAAGGTGAACCTGAGGGAGAAGTTCGCTCTTCTTCAACTTGAAAGATTCTGTTCTGAGACTTTTGTTGCTTACCCTGAATTAACTGCTTACTTCTATTCGAATCTGTCTTTTCTAGATGCAAATAGATTTCATTTTATAGTAAGGGAAAAAGATTTTGTGGTGGATGTGGACACATTGGCAGATGTCATTGGTGTGGAAAGAGGGAGTTTCCAACCAATAAACGTGTATGTTGGTCATGCAACAATGTCTCTTGTATGGGACAAACTTGCTGAGGGAGAAATCACATATTCCAGAATGTCTGCCTCAAACATTTTGTTGCACAAAGTTGTAATCAACTGCATCCGACCCAAGTCAACCTTAAAGACAGATGTATTTCATTCTGAGGCAAAGTTGATGTTTGCCATCAACAACGGGATGAAGTTCTCGCTGCCACACACTATCCTGATGCACATGTACAGGACTGTTGTAAAGAACATGGGACAACTTCCTTACTCTGCGCTGGTTACCAAATTGTTTCGACTCTTTCACATTCAATTTCCAGCATCTCTTTGTGTCATAAGGTTTGAAAATGGTTTCGAAGATGAGATTGAAGGAACTGAATAAAGCATTAGAGCGCTTGAAGGAGAGGTCCCCAACCAAAAAAAAAAAAAAAAAAAAAAAACAAGATTCTACCGCAAAGAAAAGAAAAGGCAAGGAGCAAATGAGTGCACCTATCAAAAAGAGAAGAACCCTTATTCTGCAAGACGAAGAAGATGAGGATGATCTCACACTCTTCGCATTTACCTTGAGAAATCTACAGAGCTTTGTTAGTTTTGAGCAGCCGTAGAACATAGAGGAAAAAGGACGAGAAGAGACAAATCAAGGAAGTGAAGGAAGAAGAGCAAAGGAAAGAAAAAGAAAGAAGAGATGAAATAGAAGAAGAAAGAAGAGAAGCAAAAGAGGAAGAAGGTCAAGATAACTCTTTTGAGCCAACATTTGCAGTATCCTTGTCAAATGATTCTGAGAAGACTCGGAGTGGAACTGTAGGAAATGCAAGAGGAAAAGCACATCACTCGGGAGTTGAGAAAGAACAAGAAGATCTTTCTTCTCCACATGTAACCACAAAGACAGGGGGAGCTGCTGAAAACATAGGTACATCTTCTTTACCTGTTTTTACCAATGATGATGTGAGCAGATCTCTAGCCAATCTAGAGGATGTTTATGCCTCCTATTTTCCTAAAGCTGATATTGTGGCATCTTCTCCAAGTCTGGATGTTCAAGCTGAAGTTCCCTCATCCATTAACACTCCTCAAACTAAACATGCTGAAGCTAGTACACAAATAGAAAATTCTGCAAACTTTAAAAGACCGCTAGAGCTCCTTGTGGAGATAAAGGCTCAATAATATGGCATGGAGTGTGAAATTCAGAACCTTCAATCTGCATTGAAAGCTACCTCAGTCTCTCTTCATGATCAGGTACAAGACCTTAAGCTTCAAATTCAAAAGACAGTTCAAGAAACTGACAAATCTAAAGATGTTAAAGAGGTGCAAGAATCCTTGCGAAAGCTGGAAGAAATAGTTCAGTCGATGGGAGATTTCCAGTTTGTTCGCATCCCCAAACAGCCTTGATTTCTTCAAACTCTTTTTATTCTTCTCCACTTTTTGATGTTAACAAAAATGGGGAGAATGTGTGCAAATTTATCTCTTTTGATGATGTTTGCTATCTTTTTGGTTTGAACTTTTGACTGTTGAACCTTGTTAGATTTGTTGGACTTTTTGATGTTTGTAGTAGCTTACTTTGGTAATACTGATTGTGGTTGGATAGTTAATTGACTTATCTTTTTAGGATTAACATGTTTCTGTGGTTGCAGAATTGATGTTATCCAAGTCATAATCAACTCAATTTTATAAGATATTATGTATTGCTTAAGAGTTGTTTTGCATGTTAAATGTTTTCAAATCTGTAAGAAAGTTTTGTCACCATAAAAAATAGGGAGATTGTTGAAGAAAACTCCTTTACTGTTTTAAAGTTGACAAAACATTTTTAGAAAGTCTAGTCTAAAGACATTCAAACTCTAGCGTCAAAGTCTGAAGACTGCTAGACTTTAGATTCAAAGTCTACCCACACTGATAATTTCCAGACTGAAGAATGAAGATTTATCCATATGTGAGATTATCTTTATTTCTTCAAGGATTCGATTCAAATGGTTTATGGATGACCTTATGGCTAGATAT
Organism: Eucalyptus virginea; assembly: GCA_014182375.1. NCBI lineage: Eukaryota > Viridiplantae > Streptophyta > Magnoliopsida > Myrtales > Myrtaceae > Eucalyptus > Eucalyptus virginea. The sequence goes on along the minus strand of CM024524.1, from coordinate 24,218,040 downwards.
AACACCTATATGATTGACTATCCTTATCGGAAACAATTCCGATAATCAAATCTTTTGGAAGGCAAGCAAAACTTGGAAGGTTTTACTTATGGAAACCAAGATCCTGATTATATGGGCGAACATGATTGACGGGCTTTCATCACAAATCTTTAAACAATTTGAGATCTCCTTGATCGATTCTGTCCAATAGGTAGATTGGAAGAATTCATTTGGAAAGTGCCAATGGTCGTGAAGGCATGGAATAATATTTAAGGCGAACTCTTTAGTTGTTCGATATAGTGCATGAAAGAAAATTTTCAAAGTCTGAAGCTTCCTAGTTCCTTGCTATTTCATTCACTGAGTTCAAATTGTATACAAAAGAGAGAAACTCATTGTGAGACTTTGTGAAAGATCAATAAAGACTCTTCACTGTGAAGTCGATATCGTAAGATTGTAAAATCTCTTTTGATTCTTAGTGGAATCTAACTAGTAGGCTGTCAACTCAAGAAAATGGACATAGGCTTGATCTAAGCTGAACCACTATAAACCTTATGTTCTTATTCTCTTTCTTCAACTCCTTTATTTGATTTGTAGCTCTAATTAACTATTTAAGCATAAACTCATTTATTTTGTTTGAAACTTTATTTAATCGCTAAAGTCTAAATTCATCAATGTTTTTCTAAAGGCAATTATTTCTATTGACTTTGCAAAAAATTGTCTTCATACCTATTTACCCCTCTAAGTGTTCATACTAGTCCTTTCATATATAATATTCTAAAGACTTAGGTTTTGATTCGCAAGCTCTCACACTTTTTGAGTTGTAAAAGATATTATGTTGCATAATATGATCATTCACAAGCAAGCAACATTGGTTTAAATATTAAAAGTCAATTTGACTTTAACATTTTATACATATGATTTATATTTATAGCTAATGCTTAAATTTGTTAAGTCATGCAATAAAGTTTAGCTCTATTTGTTTCACAAAAAAAAAAAAAAACATGATTTGGAATTTTTTTTTCTAAAACTGATCATTTGTATTGCCTACAAAAATAAATAAGTGAAAAATATTTTCATTGTCTACAAAAATATATAAATATAGATTGTTGTTACTGTTGAAAATATTTTTCATTGAAAATACTTGTAGGCAATTCTTCCACTCTCCAACTCATAACTTCGATCACATTTCGCTTGGCCAGCTCCAAAATGTACACCTCTCTCACATGCTTAGGTACACATTCGTGTTCCCCTTCTTCATGGAATTGGCACAGATCAAATAAAACCCTTGGCCAACCACAGCCTTACTGGCCTTTGAGGGCAAACCGGGAATGCAATGGCAAATCGAGCCACATAGAAGCAACATTTGCTTCAGTTGGGCCAGCAACACGTCACAACTGAAATCTAGTACTTGACGCCATTTTGCGACACCGGCCATCATTGCCAGATTCTCCGACCCGCCCTGGTCTCGCTCCCTTGTGGTCGACGATGGCCTGCCCAGTAAATATATCTCAAGCAGTGAGCCTTTGGAGGAAAAGTAAAAAAAATCTTTTCGGAAGTCAAGACAGAGAGTCCGCAGTGATATTTCACCAATATTCCTTCTCTGGTTGTGTGAGCAGAGCAGTTAACATTAAGATCCTGTAAGAAATCTGGGAGTTGGTAGAAGTATTGCGGCCTTAAGCTCTCTTTCCTTTCAGCTTGTCGTTGATTCATTGTGAACGCTCCTCATTGTTGATCTGGGTTTGCGAGGAGTTTGACCAGCTGTCAGACTCGGCCCATCGCGTTTAGGCCCAGTCAGTTTTTGACTCGTTTCTCAATGATGTTTGGGCATGTACTTAGAGAAATAGAAAATGGTAGGGCAAACACCAGCTGAGTACTCTCCACTCTTTTTTTTTTGGGCCTTTTTCTGCCTCTCCTCTCTCCTAAATCACGTTTTTCCCGTTCTTCCATTTTCCTGATTTAAGCACCGGAGGATTCTCCTCAAATAAAATCCAGGAGGACTTCTTTCGCTTGGGTGTGCGGATCGTGTGCATAGTTCTCCTCAAATAAATTCTCTCTACATACCAATATTCCATGTCAAAAGAGCTAACCAAGTTACTAAAGAAACCAAAATCTTATGCCTCACAAGCGTGTGTGGACACGGCATGTTAGCACCGGGTCAAGAGGAAGTTGTTAGAGATATTTAAATATCCTCTAATAGAAGTAATTTCATGCGAGTCTTCCTTATGCTATGAACAACCTGCCTCTGAGTGAATTAGGAACTTAAACTTGACTTAAAACACCAAATGATAGTATACCTCCTGACCCAAAAGCAAATACAAAGAAGAGTAATTTTTAAGAATGTTCATCATTATAATGCCCAAATGTTATATATATTCAAGCACATTTAGCTCCAAATGTATATTTGTCTATTGTATATTTGTGCAATCAACAAGCTAAGAGATCAACTCGAGCTAAAAGAGACATAATTTAGTCAAGTAGAGCAAATCAACTCTACTCAGCTCGATTGGGTTTGAAAATTCAACGATTAACGCTCAACTCAATCGAGTGTATTATAACCTCATGTTCGCTTCAACTCACTTCTTGTTTATCGACCCCCAAAAAAAAAAAAAAAAAAACAACTCGCTTTTTGTTTCAGTCTTTATATTCGGTTGGCTATTCGACAAAAAAAGAAAAAAGAAGTTGTGGTTGGCTATGAGCTCGAAGTCAATCTTGAGTTTTGAAGCAGGGACATAAAATTAAAAATATGGTAAAGTACACATGCTCCTAGGGGTGAGCGGTTCCAGGTTCCGGTTCGATTCCGTCTGGAACCTGGAACCTACCCTCGGGTACAGGTTCCTCATTTTTTGAAACCTGGAACCTACCCGTCAGAACCAAGAACCTAGAACCTACCCTGTTACAGGTTCCAGGGTCGGTTCCAGGTTCCAACAAGTTTTTTTTTTTTTTTTTTCATTTTCAGATTTGAAAAGCTCTTTTCAAACAATTAACAGTTAGGCTCAAACAATTGACAATTAGGCTCACGGGATTAGAACAGTGCAACAACATGCATCATCAAGCAGTGTTCGAAAACTCTAGGTTGATACCCACAAGGTTATGAATTAATTGAAGCTTCATTCATGAAGCAAAGCACATAAAACAGGGAATAACATGCACAAAATCTTGGCATATTTGTACATGAATATCTCCATATCATAACCAGAACTTTAGATCGATGCATAAAATCACAAAAACATCAGTTCAAGCACCAGTCCAAGGAGGAGGTTGTCCAGATGTCATTGATAAACCTTGAACAGATGGATCAACCCAGGATGCAGCAGAGTTTCCTACCTGAGAAGCATTTTTAGTGGATATGTCAATACCGCTCAATAACTCTCCACTTCAGTTCATTGAATCAAAGCATGTAAATTCATGAAAACCTTTGCACGTTGTGAAGAGAACTATACCTTTCATTTCTCCTTTTGGATTCACAATGACCCCGAGATTATCTCGCAAATGTAATTACTTACGAGTCGAAAAACAAAATATACCGCCAAAGACACAAGAAATCTATAAATATGGTACACCTACGATGCAACATAACAAATGCATCTAATGTGCAATCACTTAATAGAGTGGTCCAGAAAACGAAAATAAAAACAAGTGAAAAGATGTCGTCGGTAGAGTTTGTCGAGCCCAACTATGTGCACCAAAATCTAAAGAGGTAAGAGCCAAATTAAGGATTAAATACTACACAACCACAATTGTCTCGTTTGTTTTTTGTCCGGCCAAAAGATGGCTCATTGAAGTCAGAAATTAGGACTCATATACGACCGGGCACTCTACCGAAGCGGTGCTCGTCTAGGGTTTCGAAGAAGCAAAAGAGAGGCTCAAAATCGTCGAAGACTAGACTATCGAAACAAGACGAGCTGAAATTACCGGGTGAGGTCGGCGAGCGAGCTCGCAAGGACCCCGAGTCATGTTGTTCACGACGTCGAGGATCCAAAACCCGAAGACGAAGGCACCCACCGCCCACGGCTTGGTGGCGCCTCCACGTCCCCGAGCAACCACCCGATGTCGGCGGAGTGGCCGATGATCAGCACGGCGAAGGTGATCGACAGGGCCCCGGCGACGATGAACGGCCGCCGCCGACCGAAGCGGCTGGTGCAGCGGTCGCTCATGTGGCCCACCCACGGCCAAGGGGGGGAGAGCTCGGTTCTAGCGGAGGCGGTGGCGGTTCGGAGCAACGACGGTCCGAATGGCCAAGCGAGCGGCGGCAAGAGGTGGTGACGGTGGCTTGGGGATGGCGGCGGTGGCTCACGGCAACAAGGGGCGGCGCGGACGGCGCGACAGCTCGTCGAGCTCAACGGCGAGACGACTCGTCGGACGAGCGGTGGGTAGTGGTGGTTCGATGGCCAAGAGGTGGTGGTGAGTAGGGCGTGGGGCGGCGATGTGGTGGTGGGTGAAGCAAAGAGCGGAAGAGGAAGGGAAGAAGAAGAAGAAGAAGAAGAAGAAGAAGAAGAAGAGAAGAGGAGGGGTTTCGGCCGGGCCGAGAGAGGGGGAAAGAGAAGAGAAAGAGAAAGAGAGAAGAAAAGAAAAAAGTTGGGGGCAGGAAGTGACGTGAGGAGGAAAAAGCGGAGAAAAGAGAGAGAGAAAGAAAAAGAAAGGGGAAAGGGGAAGAATCGCGGAAGGGGGGAAATCACGCGAGGGGGGAAGTAACGTAGGGTTTTTTTTTTTAAAAAACTTTGACCGGTTCTGTTCGGTTCGGTTCGGTTCTCATGGGAACCGGAACCGAAAAAAAGGGAACCGAGTAAAAGGGAACCAGAACCGGAACCGGTCTCTTTAGAACCGGGAACCGAACCGGACCCTCCGGTTCGATTCTCCGGTTCTCGGTTCTACCCGGGAACCGTGCTCACCCCTACATGCTCCTCATATATCTATAAATTAAAAATTCAACTACTTGATTAACTATAAGTATATTAAGGATTGAGTAAATTATGATTAGCTTGACTCATGAACCTCTCTAACCACCATGGAAAATTGCCGATGACACCATGTCGGCATTGATGTTAATCTTGATAACAACAACGGTGACTAAACAATCAAGTGTTATAACTCGATGAACTCGCCATATTGATCTTATCATGGCACAATGTCCTAGCACACGTTAAGTGGGGGAAACTTACCTAGAATGTCCAAAATCTATTTCAATTGTGACAATTCAATCTTAAACCTTTTAATTTGGTATATTTAGTCATAAACATTTTAATAATTTGTCAAATTAGTCTTAAATCTTCAATTGTGCTAATTTAGTTCTAAATACTTTAACGATTTACTAATTTAGTTCTAAAGCTATTAACGATTCTCTCATTTAGTTCTAGTCAGCAACGGTTTGTCCTATGTGGTATAACCAACGCCGATGTGGATAATTTGTATAATTTTAATTATTTTTTCTCTTTTTCTTCTTTTTCCTTTCTTTTGTTTTATTCTTTCTTTCTTTTCTTTTTTTCTTTTTTCCAAAACCCTAATCTAGCAAGGGCGCTGGCCAACCTTTGCCAGCCTAGAGCTGAAAAAAAAAAAAAGAGAAGAAAAATTCAGAAAAATAAAAAAATTTAATAAATTATTTATATCGTACCGACCGTACCACTTAGAATGAGTAGCACTAACTAGACTACCATGTCATTAATTTCCAACAAGAATTGGGTGGAAGAATTAAATTGGCTAATTGTCAAAAGTATAAGACTAAATTGATAAATTGTCGAAAGATATAATACTAAATTGATAAACCATCAAAAAGCTTAGGATTAAATTTGCATAATTGAAATGATTAGGACTAAATTGGCCAAATTAAAATGTTTAAAACTAAATTGGCATAAGTGCAATAGATTTATGATGTTTTATAATTTCTCCGTTATGAGTACTAGACCTACTCAAATTGACGAGCTAGGTCAATAGTTGGTCCTAACTTTGCAACCCAAATCAGCCCACCAGACTTTTATGTTGAGCCAAGTTTGATTCATGTTGGACTAATCAGACATATCTATGTAAGGCCCTCCTCCAAGCGTACATAGTCCCTTGATCTTCAAGGCATGCGGGCTACAAAGCTCATGATCAAATCTCTTGAACATTCGATATCCTTTCTTGAACATTCGATATCTCAAATCTACCTTGCTCCCTATTCTTTAATTTCACATGCCGTTTTCAGTCCCCTTTGTACATGCACTAGATGTTAATGTATTCCTCCTCGCTTGTTTTTGAGGTTTCAATAAGCCATGTAATATCCTCTCATCTATCGATTTAAGTTTTTATTTGTTGTAACATCCTTTCATCTTCTAATAATGAACATGAGTACATGAAGTCCTTTCCCATGCTGAGATTTTACTGTCAAACTTGCATTTCTTTGAGATTTTACTGTCAAACTTGCATTTCTTAGTGCATAGATTGATAGGCCTCAATGATTCTAGCGAAAGGATTGATGTCCAAGTAACTTACAATACAAGGAGCTATCTAGATTGGACCCATTACGACCGCGAAAGATGCACCAAAAGAGTAAGTTCAAAGATGTTGTATACAGATAGAAACTATTGGATAGGACCATGTGACCAATAAAAAGATGATAAAGCCATTGGAACTTTAGCTCAACCGTAAAGAAAACCCTCAGAGAAAGAACAAGAGCGACAATAATGTAGAGTTAGATTGGTGGTTCGGTCAAGGCCAACCGTCATTAGCTTGCAAACAGAAAATCAGGTGATTCTATGGTCCTTAGGAAAAATCGTGCATTTATACTGTGGAACGGCTAAGATTTGTTTCATTTTAATTCAATGCTAAAAGATTATATAGGCACGGTACCTCCGGGGGACCATAGACTCACTCATGAAAATGGCAATGTCTCTGTCATCTAAATCACAATTCTTCATAAAGATATCATAAGAAAGGGACGGGTTGCTAACAATTTTATTTGTTATCTGTTTGGATTGATTTTTACTTTTGATTTATTTCGATCTAAATTTTGAAATGTATGCACAATTTGACTTTATTTAAATCCAAAGCACCTAAAGCTTTCATAAACTACATATATAATATGCCGATTTGCATCTTTTTTCATAACTTCTTCAAATTTGGATAAAATATTTTTATTTCGGTGGAAAAGCCAAAGGAACATTCCTTTACTCAAATTTAGTCTTAGAAAACATGTAAGATGTTTCTGAAGAGCAAAAAAAAAAAAAAAGCAGAAAAACATGTGGCGAATCTCAACAAATTAAGCAGATGCCGAGTATGCATCAATGACGCATCACCAAACCAAAGCAAAAGTCTTCAACTTGTGCCTTGCGTGAGCAGGTCTTGGATTATGTTCTGAATGCACTCTTTTTTCTTTTAGATCAATATCTCTTTTGCCCTATCATGGACAGGGAAGGGATACTGCCCTTGATATCCAAATGGTGCTCGCCTAGTGCCTACAAAGCGTAAAGTGAATTAAGGAAAAAAGGTCATTAAAACCCTAACTCCAAGTAATTTGAGAAGTGAGAGGGCTTACTTTCTCAAATCAATACATTACTTTATTTGGGATGCCCCGCATTTCTCTCTTATAAAAATTCTAGAGATACTAAAATCGATTTGCGGATGTGACACCTCGAATGATGCAATAAGTTATTATTGAGTGTCAAATTTAAATTTTGAAAATGGAGCATTTGTTTAAATGCCTATAGACAATCCATCACAAGATCGTGGATCAGTGTTAGTATAACTTGCTTGATTCTTTCATTTGCTTCGTGGCAAGACTCTGTGAAGGTAAAGCTTGCGATGAGGATCTCGCTAAATATCGCTTAAGACAAATTTTCAAGTGATGAAAATAGCACAAGCAAAACAGTTGAATCTGATCAATCCTGGGAAACTAAAGACATGCTCGGTTTGATAAATCTTTGCATCCTGAAGCAAAACATTCAGCAAAAACAGAAACTGCTGGAGACTAGGAATTAGTTCAAAACTGAATTGGAGAAGTTGATCAGGATCAGGATATGGTACATGTGATATCTCTTCTAAGTTACATAGCTCTTCTCCTACTGTGAAAATGCTGCAATTACATATGATCCTTCATTCACCGGCCATTGAATTCATTAGATCCAGAACCTAGACTGCTCCAAAGTGTGGAACTGAAGTAACAAAATGAAAGTGCTACAGTTTATCCTAGCTGCTATATTGCCGATATGCAAGCATAAATCATTCTAATTCTGTTGGGACTAAGTGCACTGTGCTGTAGGTACGATATTTCGAAGTTCAGAGAAGTGGGTGTCAAGAAAAATAGATGTTTTAGGCATAAAATACTGGCTTCGTCAAGCTAGCTCCTGCAACAGTTCCTCCACCAATAAGCTGAAAATTGCAAGTTCAATCTCTACCACCATCTCTCCTACGGCTTCCTGATTCATCTTCCATGCATCGAGTTCCATCCTGAAATCATTTTCTACCATCATATCTATTGTGCTAGAGTCTACCTCCTTCCACGATTCCATCCTCATACACAGCCTCTTCACTAACGTTTCCTTTTCATCGAATTTACTCTCTTTTCCCTCTTCCTCGGCAACAAGATCAGCGACCAATTTTGCCAAGCTACTAGGCACCTTTCTCATATCGGTGAAGCATAGTTCGATGACTTCTCTAATGAACCCATCAGATCTGATCAATGTTGTGTCGAATGAACCTGCTTGATCGGTTGCACTAACATCTGTCTCCACGTCATCGTCATCATCATCTTCTTCAGCTTCCAGTTCTAGCATTCTTTTCTCCAGCTCAATTGGATCAAGCTCCGCCAGTTTCTCAAATCGCTGAAGCTTGTACAGCAGTTGTTGCTTTGTTCCTAAATTTACATAACGCAAAAGGAAATGAGAATCCACCTCACATTTTTTTCCAACAGGTTCCAGCAAGTACATATTCTAAGACAGTCATGCAAAACGCACACTAATTAAATGGACATAAAGCCATGAGAATCACCAAGACCCAGCATAGCAACCTTTATTCGAGAATTTAACAGAAAATACACACATACATAGCATCTAATCGAACCATTTAAGAACAAAATGGGCTTTTCTCCTGAATTGCATCTTATATATATACGTCAGGGCAGTAAGTTCCCGTGAAAATTATCAAGGAATACGTATGGATTAAGTACAGCTTTTAAATGCTTTGACAATGCGACGTGCTCATCTGCTTGATGAGCTTGTCATCATGGGTTCCACCAAGTAAAAGCATTCACTGAGTCATATCAATTGAACTGTCAACACCAAGCTGGGAAAAGAATTGCAAGAATTAATTGGCCTTGGCTGTTGGCTTCCCAAAAAACTGAGGACTGGCATTACAAAGACCGAACTTGCTAAGACAGAACATGGGGACTAGCGTGTAGTTATGACCTAAACGGACATGTCGGTTTCTGAAATTGATGTTTATGCTCAAAAACCAGGACAGAGAAGAAAGACTTCAACCGCCAAGTCCCACCAGAGCAGCATTAGCATCTCCCTATGGAACCCACACAGATCTCATGGTTTACGATCACACAACCATGATTGGGCCATCATATTGCGACGGGCAGTGAGACATCATCAAGCACACCAATTCGTAGCATTCAGTTATAATGCCTGATAAGGACCACTCAACCAACACAACAACAAAACAAGTCTTTCGGGAATTCAGTACACGCATACGTGTGGACAGGATTGCCATCAAACACTTACTCTGCACGATGGCATAGCTGCACTCGTAGTCAAAATCACCCTCGTCCTCGGGGTTGTGCCTTTCATTGTCGTCGTCATCATTGAACGGGGGGTCTAGCACGGACAACGGACTGCACTGTTCCTTCTCTTCCTCCTCTTTGGCTCTGGATCTCTTCGGCCCCTCTGCTTCGCAATCCACCTTGTCCTGCTATTCACACAGGATTAAACAGTCACATTCGTTCCTAAAGGAAGTAAGAGCAAGTACTACAATGAACTGAATCTCGAGGCATGTTCAGCAATTCTTTTCTATCATCAGTTCAACTAACATAACATTTCATGGGTCCAATTCAGCTAGAAGGTCATGTATTTCCCAAATTAATTACACGTAGGATGGAGATACAAACAAACGGCTTTAAATGGCAATTTCGCGTTTTTATTCCTTCTTAAATAAAATATGAATTTTTTCTCGACTGATCCAGGCACGAGACAAGGACAAAACTTGTCCTGTTCCGGGAAATAATTTTCTCGGGAAACAGTCTTTGAGAAACGGGGATTTGGATGGCAGAGACACCATCGAAAAAGTACATCTCCGTTGCACAATGCACGTTCGGTAATAAGTGTTCGTCCCAGACGAGAAACGACAACTGTATCCCTGAAGCTATCGACGTTTCGCAAGGCACATATGCGGTGAAATACCGAAATGTAGGGGGTATCAAGGTATATGCCGACACGGGTGGTCGACATTCCGGCCACTACTGCAGCTCGAAACCGACCCACCGACAAATTAGATGAATTCCCATGCACGAACGACCACTAAGATTATTGCAGCTGAGTCACGAGTCGTGCGCGACTCGGCCTCTCAGTCGACGACTAAAGGCGAGCCCGTGTGGTGACTCGTTTCCAGTGCAATGGACCACATTTAGATGCACTGCCAGTAACAGACTGTACCTTATCAGCAACATAGACAAAACGAAAGGGAAGAGACAGACCTCATGTTCGCGGCGCGTCGGCGACGGAGCCGGAGAAGCGAACTCCGGTGTACGGTCGCCGGAGGACGAGCACCTCCGCAAGGACGGCCGCGAAGGGCTCTCGCCGAAGCTGGCAGCGTGCTCGGCATCATTAGCTCCGTCTTCACAAGAGTGGCTGCTGCTGCTTGAGCTAGCCTCCAAATCCGACGACTTATCTTCGACGCTCTCTGACGACGCCGTACGGCATTGCCCCGAGATGCACGTCACACGCTCCCTCGAATCCCACGAACCATGTCTTGTTTCATTTGTTCCGTTCGTCGCTCCGATCTCTCGCTTCCGACCGGACCGGTTACGCCTGGTCAGCCTCCTCAGGATGGAGCCCAAGATGCCGGAGCTCGCGTGGTTCTGTTTCCGGGTCTTCGACTTCGGGAATGAAGAGCCCTTGTGCTGTATTCTGAGAGCCGCCTCGAGAAGCAGAGCGGCTGTTCTGGCCGGGATGCGGAGGAGAATGGGGTTGTAGGATTTGGCCGAAGGAGAAGGAGACGGGAAGTCAAAGAGAGGGGACTTTCTGTGGTCCGGCGAGGCTTGGTGGGAGAAGAAACAGACGCTCTTGCAGACACTCGACGACGATTTCGGGGCATGATGCGAGATGGGTTTTGGCTTCTTGAGCTGTAGTTGGAGCGAGGGGGAGGTTCTTGGTGGGCGTTTGAGCTGGGAACGTCGGTCTTCGATGTAGCTCTTGAGAAGGAATGGTTCTTGATCTTCTTTCAGCAGCTCCCGCAACTGTGCCATGGCCGACGGTTGTGCTCGCTATCGTCGAAGATGATATCAGTTTCTAAGCGGAAGAAGCAATGGCCAGAGAGGCAGTGCCATGAAAGAGTTGAAAGGTTTCAACTTTCAGGTTTGAGAGAGAGAGAGAGAGAGAGAGAGAGAGAGAGAGAGAGAGAGAGGTGGGGAGAAATGAGGAGACTGCCCGATTCAAATCTGGAGGTCAGAGAATCGAGGCAATGCAGAAACAAAACACACCATAACAAAATAAAAAAAATAATAATAACAGGCAATACTAGCTGCGAGTAGATGCATAAACGTGTTCTTGTGCTTTTGCTTGCTTCCAGTGGAGTGGATGGGCGAGACACATTTTGGTTTTTGGACCCAAAAAAGAACAGATGATTATGTGAAAACAAAAACAAAACAAAAAAATAATGGAGGATCTGGTCGTGTATGTGCTTCTCAAAATCTTGTCCGCTACCACTAGAGTGTTCTTACAGAAAACAAGTAAAAAACAAGGGAAAAAATTGCCCACTAGGCAGACAAGAATAATCTAACATCAGAATACTAAAATATGGCACTATGGCGGTATCTGATAGCATCCTAAGAACAGTGACTCTTTTCTTAATTTTGACGCCATGAGAATTCCCTAAAGAGCTCATCTCTCTCTCTCTCTCTCTCTCTCTCTCTCTCTCCTGGTTCTGAGATGAAGTGAAGGGTTTGATGAAACAGTTGTACAGCTGCAAAGACAGCAGATAAAGGAGGGGCAGAGGCTCACAGGATTCGCGAGAAGTGCGCTGTGCGGGGATCGATTGAAGTGGGGGTTGCTTATATTTTCGAGATTTTCAATTTTCATGAGAACGACTTGGGCTGAGTGCTCAAAGTTGACCACCCGTCAACGATCCAATTGGATCGCTCATTGCGGCTCTTCTTCCAAATGAACCATATTTCCCTCCGGACAAAACATTGTTCCGATAGGTTAGGTGACATTAATTCAAACAGATCTGTCGACGACATGTAGAATTGTCTATACTTCTGCTTCCTCATATCTGAAATTTGAGTACATTTTTGGAACTCCCATTTCCACCTGTTCCTTATACTTGTAAGTTTAATTTTCACCATCCTTTCCTCCCATTGTTTAAATGCACCATCTGACGGCTGTTTTTAGCTGCCGTCGCCAACCAAGCTATCTTTAAGGGCCCCAAGTCGATGGCCAAGGTTATGGTGAGTCGGGTTGCATTTGGATTGGGTTATAAATTGTCCGACCCAAATAGACCTATTTAACTTGTTTACGATCCTTTTATTATAATGCAAACTTAGTAATTCATACCCGATTCAACTTATATTCCTAAAAAACTTTCATATTTAATCCAATCTAGTAAAAATCATACTCAAATTGGTATGAGAGTGTGGAATGAGTGAGCACAAGATGGAATGAGGATGAGAAAGAATATTAAGAGGGAGTCATAAATGTGAATTGAGTATATATAAGTTATAAAACAATTTATTAAATATAAGTAATTCACATAACAACTTAGTTAATAATATATGACTTAAAAAATAGATTTATACTCATTTTGACAAATCTAGTCAAGACACTGCCATGCCCATCAAAGACTTAACGCGACCTACTTTTTTGGAGATTTTTATGCAGCTCTGGAGGAGGTACGGACACCTAGAGTGCCAAAACTTGGCACGGAGAGACAGTTAAGTACCAAAAGTTTGGAAAGTGACACTTAAGTGCCAAAATCGGAGCAAAATGAATCACTTCAGTGCCAATCTGGCCAAAATGTTGACGTGGCGATTTTCCGGCGAGATAAGTGCAAAACGACGTCGTTTGGCACGCTAATATGGCTAGAAAATGCAAAAACGATGTCATTTTGTCTTTGACGTGATAAAAACTTAATATACGAATTAATTAAATTTAATTTAAAACTAAATTTATTTAAAAATTAAAATACAAATATTAAAAGGGGGGGAGAGGGAGACGGCTTAGGGCCGAGCCCTCGCCGCCGCCACCAGGAAGGGGCGGCAAAGGAGGGGGAGAGGGTCGGCTAGGGTTGTCGGCCCTTGCCGCCTCCCCCGTCGTCACCGGGAAGGGGCGGTGACGAAGGGGGAGGGTCGGTCGGGGTTGCGGGCCCCGGGCGATCGGGCGGTGAGGGCCCGCGAGCCCTCACCCGGATCTAAGGCGAGGGTCGCGGCCCTCGCCAAGATGCAGCAAGAGCTTGCGGGCCCTCGCCGCCTTGCCGCCGCCCGGGAAGGGGTGGCGACGAGGGGAGGGTCGGCCGAGGTCATGGCCCCCGAGTGACTGGCGGCGAGGGCCACAACCCTCACCCCAAATTTGGTCGACTAGGCTCACAGGCCCTCGCCGTCAGTCGACTGGCAACCTCAGCCGATGCTCCCTCCACTGTCGCCGGCCCTTCTTGGCGACGACGGGGAGGGCTTAGCCCTCGTCGCTTCCTCCTCCCCCACCTTTTTTAAAATAAATTAAAATAATAATTATTATTAATTTTTATATTAACATTCGAATCCACTCAAAAACGACGTCATTTTTGCTTCTTTTTTTTTTGTTAAGTTAGCATTTCGACAAGCCATGTAGATGAAAAAAATAATAAAAAAATATCGTGTAAGATTTCTAGTTGGGTTTGCCAAAGATGGCACTTAAGTATCATTTTTCTAACTTTTGGCACTCAAGTGTCCCTTTGTGCCCCTTTGTGCCAAGTTTTGACACTCAAGTTATACTTTGTCCGACTCTAGAGCTTGTTATTCGGGACCAGTTTAATCTATGATTTTATTTTGCATAAATTAATTAATGATTGAGTTGGAAGGAAGTGCTTCTGACCTTGGGTAAAAATATGGTGCATTCAAAACTTCATGGTTGGGTCTTAGTTATTTTGTCTCCAAATTCCGATTTGATCTTAGCCTAGATCATTTCGTTTAATCAGGTAAGATTAGTTGAGAGCTTTCCAACAAAACTCAAATTGCCCCAATCTAACGTGCAGATCATGAGATATCGTGTCTTGTGTCTTGGAGTGACCAATCGCAATGACATCGTTGAAGATTGTGATTCTTTTGAGTCAAAGTCATTTTTATAAAATTCAATCACGAGCTTTCAAATGCATGAAGAATCATGTCAATCGGGTTTAAAACAAAGGAGATTTCGCAAGTCAAAAAATTGAGTAAATATTTTCATAAGAAAAACCACAAAAAGTCATATTAGGAATAAGACGAATAAAAGACAAGAAAAGCGGATTGTATTAAGACAAACTTCAGCGCTCGACCATATCTTCGAGAGAGAATTCTAGTAAAATATTCGTTACTATGTTTGAATAGTTATTTATATTTTAATATGTCATCACTTTGCGAAATTTAAAAAAAAAAAAAAGAATTTATGATTAAATTAGTCGTTATTCGACTTAGTGGACATAATATTATGAATTGTTATTCTATATTAATACAAATTAACAATAACGAATTGAGTCCAAGGTCGAATTGACAGGAAAGACACCAAAAAGAAAAAAAAAAATTAAACCTATTACATTCATATCAATTCAATCATAAACCTTTCAATTAGACAAATTTAGTTTTAAACATTTTCAGCCAATTTAAGCTGAAAATTGCTAACGTACACTCTAGGAATCTTATCTAGTATGATTGGCTTTGACATGATTTTTTTTTTTTTTTTTTTTTAAAAAAATTAAATAATTTTTCATTTTTTCATATTTTTTGTTCCATGGCTTGTGTCGAACATGGCTGGTGAGACTAACCCTTACCCTCGCTCGGGCAAGGCCAGCCCTCGTGGCTAACACAAGTCATGGAAGAGAAATAAAAAAAAAAATAATAAATAAAGTTCAAAAATTATTTTTGAAAATGTCCACATCAGCAGTAACCATGCCATGCTTAACAATTTCTGATTTAAATTGGTCGGATGAACTTAATTGTTACTAATATGAAAATGTTATGACTAAATTAATCTAATTAAAAAGTTTATGACTGATCTTGAATTAATGTAATAGGTTTTAGACTTTTTATTTCTCCCAAATTGACTTACGTCTGATGAATTACCCGTGTACAACAGATGCATGGCATTGATGAATTTTCGTATTTGGAGAACTATTTCCGTCAAATGTATGTTGATTTCGATTTCGATATCACAGAGATAGTCAACGGGGAAATGGTCTACTTTGTTAAGCGTCAACCCACCTGATTAAATCCAAAGATCAACTGACTCCGCCCAAATCTGTATTTTCTACAGATTTGCCGCATCATCATCATGTCGTATGTTGGCCATGTCTATGTTCTCACTTGTGTTTCATATGTTTTGCCATCTGATCGTCATGACATCTGCATGTTCTTACCATATCATCTCATAACATTTACATGCTTTTGCCATGACATCTTCAGGTCAAATGTTTCGCCATGTCATCCTTAGGACACATGTATTGTATGATTTTCTTTTTCCATATCATCATCATAATAATTGTGTGCTTTTGCCACACCATCATCACGTTGCGTGTTTTGCCACGTCATTGTTACAACACATGTTTCATATGTTTTGCTATCATCATTTTCATTCACTTGTTTTTGCCACGTCATTATCATGCATCCGCATGCTTTTGCCACATCATCATCATGTCGTGTGTTTTGCTAAGTTGTCATTATGACACATGTTTTGTATGATCTTTGCTATGTTATCGGCACGGCATCGAATTGCTTTTGCCATGTCAATGTCATGTCGTGTATTTTGCTATATCAACATTAATATAAATCATAGTTACCACTAAGACATTTGTTTCGTATGTTTTTATCCATTACCATAATGTCATGTGTTCTTAATATCACTATGACACATGTACCACATGGTTATGCCATGTGATCGTCATGGCATCAGCATGATTTTGTCCTTACAACCCCATACCTTGTTGAGGTATAAGATATAATCAATAGGATTGTGGTACCAAAAGGGCACTATCGGAGTGCTAATCCTTCCTCACCCGTCATCCAGCCCTCGGGACCTTAAACTCTATTTTAGGCAATAAATGTCACACCCCAATTAACAAAAACAAGGGCATGACACGGCCGTCCTTTCACCAAAGGACGCAGCATTAACATAACCAAAAATTCAGCCTGATATTAATATATCTATAAATCCACATATTTATATTACAAAAAAGGCATTGGGTTACAATATTAAAATTTTCTATAAACAACCAAACTAATATATATACCTCCACAAAAAACTAACTCACAAACTTATTAACTATATATAATTTATACCAAAAAGTCCCCACCACAAAAAGTCCTCCATAATAAAGGACGCTCACGTCTACTTGCGACTCCCCGAAGAACCTGAAAAATAAATAGATGAGAGGAGTGAGCTACCACGGCTCAGTAAGTAACACATTTTTTCTAAGTGGATCAAGAAATCATTATCCATATTGAAAACACAACCATAACATTTTAACATAATATATTCATAAAACAACTATCAAAACACCAAGGGTCTAATCCATTGGTAAATCTCATCAAAGCATGTGTCAATGGTCTATTCCATTGATTAATCTCATCAAATCATACGTCGATGGTCCATTCCATTGACCAAATTCATATCACCTATCGATGGTTCACTACATTAACCAATTCATACTTAAATGTCTAGCCACGGTCATGTATAACATCCATGACAAGATGACCAAGATTCCCCCCTAGCAAGATCTCCACTTATTATTAATTGGTGGCCTAGCTCACAAGGATATTTTAGATTAGTATGCATATACATCCCTCAAGGTTCACAGAGACATTGAGTATTAACCATCAATCACAATATCCAGTATTCTAACATCATAATGAAAGTCATATCACAACTCGAGCATTTGATATATAAATATCAAAGCGTTCTTCAAGAACCACAAATGTTTCAAGATTCTTGTATAAAAAGTTTCACAAACCATTTTCAGACAACCATTCAAACCAAATTCAAAAATATAAATCATTCTTTCAAACAACAAAATGGTAATAATAGCTCGATCCTGTTTTATATAACAAAAGATGCTATTTATCAATTCATAGCATATATAATCCACAATGTTTTTCAAAACATGGGTTTAAAATACAAAGAAGAAACAATGTCACTCACCTAGGAAAAGACAAAAATCAATTATGGTGATAACTTGAGTCAACTTACTCGAATTCCTAACAAATAACCGAAAAACAATATTAAAAGACAAAGTAAAATGATATTCCAATGAATGACTCGACTATATTAGATTTATTTGTTGATAAAACAACACCTACACGACATGAAAAGCCCGCCTCTAGCAGCAACCTATTGTTGTCCACTAGGCGCAGCTCGCGCGCTAAATTTTGTCGCGCCATAACTTCCTCCACAAAATTATGTTTCAAGCCATCTTATAGTCTCTAGAAAGCCCTCTTGATGTACTACAACAACCCCAACTCAGCCGCCCCCAAAACATCTCCAAAAAAGGCTAAAAATTAGGCCCAAAGTTACTGTTCGCAACACTCGAAATGCTAAAGTTTCAAAACAGTCGAAACTATCATTTCTACATAAATACATAGCTCAATGACTCAAAAATCGGATTTCACTACACAAATATCTAAGAAATCCAAATTTCAAGCCCTAATTGCAACGATTCCTTCGAGTAGACGATTCAAGACTTCGATCACTTACCGGCATTGCTAAAAAAAAGTTGAGTCAACTTGATGAGGTGTCCGGATCGCAGGTGTGGCAAAATTTTTGCCTTTTTGCCTTTCTATTCTTTTTCTCTTCTCTCTTGTTCCTTTCTTTTCCTTGTTTCATTTTGCTCATGCCCTCCCTCTCTCTTCTCTTAAAGGGCTGAAGGTTCTACTATTCTCCTCCTGCCTATTTTGTTGACTTTTCAAACCTTTTCCTCTTCTTTTTTTTTAAAGCCCATATTTTACATTCTCCTCTCCTTAAAAAATTTCGTCATCGAAATTTGCAGGCACCTCAATCATGAAACAAGTGAGGGTATGTGTGCCTTGCCTCCTCAAGTTCTCAAGTGGCCTCCCTCTCCATGTGGTTTTGCCACTAGATCTTCTCATAAGGGATAGTGTGTCGCCGCAACACTTGATCTTCTCATCAACAATACAAATGGGCTACTTTTCGTACATTAATTTTTCTCTCAACTTCAATGGTGTAAAATCCAGTACGTGATCAAGATTTAGCACATATTTCCGTAATAAGGACACATGGAACACATTATGCACTCCAGATAATTCTGACGGTAAAGCAAGTTTATAAGCAACTTATTAAGAATGGTCCCACGTACCTTGGACTTAATTTACCACGTGTGCCTAATCTCATGATGCCTTTCATAGGAGAAACCTTCAAGAATACATGGTCTCCTACATTAAATTCTACCTAGTGCCTTTTGAGGTCCACATAGCTTTTCTGACAACCTTGTGCCATTTTCAAATTCTCTTGAATAAGCCTAACTTTCTCTTATGATTATTGTATGTATTCAAGGCTAGCTAATCTTTTCTCACTAGCATCATCCCAATAGACAGGAGTTCTACATTGTGTACAAAGCTTCGAAAGGAGCCATCTTAATGTTGAAATAATGGCTGTTATTATAAGAAAACTCTGCCAAGTATAAATGTTCATCCTGCGTACTACCAAAGTCAATAACGCTAGATTGTAGCATATCCTCAAACATATGAATGGTTCTCTTTGGTTGACCATCCGTTTGTGGGTGAAAAGTCATACTAAAGTTGAGTTGAGTACCTAACACCCCTATAAACTCTTCCAAAAGTTAGACACAAACCTAGGATCTATATCGGAAACAATGCTTATTAGAACCCCATGAAGTCTTACTATCTCATTAACGTATTGCTTCACCATGTCTTCAAGTGAAAGGCCGAATCGATAAGACAAAAAGTGTGCAGATTTAGTCAATTGATCGACAATCACCCATATGGCATTCTTACCACCAAGCGATCTCGGTAAACCAACAATAAAATCTATGCTTATATGCTCTCACTTCCATTTAGGTACTTCAAGTGGGTGTAACTGGCCACTTGGTTTCTGATGCTCAATTTTTACTTGCTAGCAAATCAACCATTGGTTGACAAACTTCGCAATATCTTTCTTCATATTGTGATCCACCAAAAGTTTCCTCTCAAATCCCTGTACATTTTCGTGCTTCCCAGATGAATCGAGAATTTAGTGCTATGAGCTTCCTGTAATAACTCATTTTTCAATTTTGAATCATCCGGAACATTTAACCGACCATGAAACCTCAATGATCCATCCACGTGAATGCTAAAGTCATCTTATTGTCCAACTTCTACACCTTCTCTGATCTTCTCCAATTGAAGATCTTCACTTTCTTTAGCCTTGATTCTGTCAATCAATGTTGGTTGTACTCGAAGATTAGCTAATTGAGCTAATGGACCAAAACCTCTAGGTCCAGCTTTCTCATATCCTCAAGAATAGGCTTTTGAGAAGTGAGTAATATTGCTATATTTCTAGAGGATTTACGACTCAAGGCATCGACTACTACATTAGCTTTACCTAGATGGTAATTGATAGATAAGTCATAATCCTTGAGAATTCTAGCCATCTTCTTTGCCTCATTTTCAGTTTTTTTTTTTTTTTTTTTTTTTTAGTAAAAATATAGTTTAGACTCTTGTGATAAGTAAAAACTTCACATTTTTCACTATACAAGTAATGCTGCCATATTTTTAAGGCAAACACAACTACCGCCAACTCCAAATCATGAGGAGGATAGTTTTTCTCGTGACCCTTCAACTATCTAGAGGCATAAGCCACAACTTTACCATCCTGCATGAGAACACAACATAAATCTTCCTTAGATGCATCACAATAAATTGTAAAGCCACAAATTCCTAAAGGCAAGGTTAATATAGAAGCTAACAGTAACCGCATCTTCAACTCTTGAAAACCACGCCCACATTGATCTAACCACACAAATTTAACTCCCTTATGAATTAAGCGAGTAAGTGGACTAGCAATTTAAAAAAACTTTTCTCCAAATTGCTTGTAATAGCCTGCTAACCCAAAAAAAAAAAAAAAAAAAAAAAAAAAAACTTCTTACCTTCGTGACATTAGTGGGGCAATTTCATTGAACAATTGCCTCCACTTTCTTTGGGTCAACTAATTTGAGATTACATGGCCCAAGAATTCTATATGATCAAGCCAAAAGTCACACTTGCTAAATTTAGCATACAACTTCTTTTCACGCAAAGTAAAACAACCCTCAAGTGCTACTCGTGTTCTTCCAAACTCCTCGAATACACCAAAATATCATTGATGAATATCACAATAAATATGTCAAGAAATTGCCTGAATACCCTATTCATCAAATCCATGAAAATCACAAGTACATTTGTTAACTCAAAAGGCATGACAAGGAATTCACAATGCCCATACCTTATTCTAAAAGCAATCTTTGGCACATCATCAGCTTTTATCTTTAATTGATGATACTTAGAATGATGGTCGATTTTAGAAAATACTTGTGCCCCTTGAAGTTGATCAACTAAATCATCAATCCAGGGCAAATGATATTTATTTTATATCGTCACTTTATTAAGTTTTCAGTAATCTATGCAAAAACGCATATTACCATCCTTATTTTTCACAAATAAAACCAAAGCTCCCCAAGGCGATACACTAGGCCCGATGAACCCTTATCCAAAAGCTCTTGTAATTGTGTTATCAATTCATTCGATTCAGAAGGTGTCATACGGTATGGTGTCTTAGAAATAGGTGTCGTACGAGGCATTAAATCAATATAGAACTCAATCTCTCTATCATGAGGCAAACTAGGTAAATCTTTAAGAAATACATTAGGGAATTCTCTAACAACATGAACATTTTCTAGCTTCACCAGCTCTTTATTTGTGTCTTTTATATAAGCTAGATAACCACAACAATCCTTCTTCAAAAGCTTCCTTGCTTGCATAGCTGAAATCAACCTTGGAAAAAGTGCATTTAAAACTTCCCTAAAAAGAGAATTTGAGTTGATTTGGAGGTCAAAAAATATTTTTTTTTAATAACAATCAACAGTAGCATAATATTTTGATAACCAATCCATCCCTGAAATAACATCAAAATATTGTATATTTAACTCCACCAAATCCACAAGCAATGGTACATCATCAATCTGCAGCAAACAATTCTTGAAAACACGGTTAGCAATCAAGAAATCACAAGTAGGAGTATCAATACGTAATTCATATTTTAGAAGTTCAGGTAGTATATCAAGTTTCTTTGCAAAGTTAGTGGAAGTAAAGGAAAGTGTGACACTAGAATAATAATGCATAAGCATGTTGCGAAGCAATATAAATATTACCTGCGAGAACTGTATTAGAAGTCGCCGCATCCTCTTTTGTCATTGCAAAAACTTTTCCAGTCATCATTTGCCTTCATTGGTCTTCTTGTGGTCTATCAACTAGAAGGTAGTGTTCCTCTTAGAATAGGTATAGGCTATATGTCCAGGTTGCCCACATATAAAATATACTCTACTATCTCCAAGGGCATTCTTCTGTGGAGGACAATCACACGCCATGTGTCCCATTTTTTCACAAATGAAACATGTTTATCTCTTGCAGTAACAAGGACTGCCATGATGCCTTCCATAGGTAGTACAAGGGCCTTGATTATTTTGAATTATGGACCTTCCTAGCTGGTTAAAAGCTTTCCTCTTTCCACTACCACTGGTATCACTATCCTAATAGTTAGTGGATTTCAACTTCTTATGTTGAGGTACACTTTGTACATCTCGCTCCAAAATCTTTTGTTCCACTTTGAGGACTCGTTCCAGCATGTCTTTATAAGTTATCAATGCTAAAGGTGTGAGTGCAGAACTAATTTCATATGGAAGCCAAATTTGAAAATGATTAGCCTTATCTTGCTCATTAGACACAAATTATTCAGCAAATCTACTCAACTGATTAAAGCGAATTGCATACTCCAAACTCGTGGAGTTGCCTTGAGATATGTGTATAAATTCACTCTTTACTTTTGTCTAAAATGACAATGGGAAGAATTGAGCATTGAAAGCCTGCTTAAAGTCCTCCCAAGCTATCGTACCATCTCTATCTCTAAGAGCTAGCCTCATTCCTTCCCACCAATGCTTTGCTTTGCCCTCTAAATATCGAGAGGCAAAAGTAACCTTCTTGTCCTTCGGAATACCTTCAGCTTTGAAGATCCCCTCGATCTTTCTAGTCCATTGCTCAGCTGCAAGAGGAATAGCTTTCCCATCATAAGTGGGTGGTTTTGCCTTTCTAAATTGGGCAAAGGTGTATGGGCCAGTTGCTCCATCTCCACTTAATTATTTTGCCCGACAATTTCAATGGATCATCGCTTGCTTAAAGTCAGTCGGAGGAAACGACTATTGGTTATCTTCCCTGGCTTCAAGTGAGTCAAGACTCCTATCCTATTGATCCTCCTGTCTTCTCCTTAAAGACGCACCTCGAGAAACTTGAGGCATGTCTCTAGCATCAGAGGCAACAACTTGCTTGCCTTTACTATTTCTATGAAGCAAGCCAAGTGTCTCCAAGTCGTGCATGATCACCTAAATCCAAGAATGGAGCTACAACTTAGTATCTAAAAAGCTAACACGTTAAAAATCTGTCACACAATCTCACAACTTCCCATATCTACCCAAATAAATAAGAACTTAAGCTCTCACTCTCCAAGTCGTGCATGATTACTTGAATCCAAGAATGGAGCTACAACTTAGTATCTAAAAAGCTAACACATTAAAAATTTGTCACACAATCTCACAACTTCCCATATCTACCCAAATAAATAAGAACTTAAGCTCTCATACCACAAATGTCATACCCCAATTCACAAGAACAAGGGCATAACCAAAAATTCAGCCTAATATCAATATATATACATCCACACACACACACACATATATGACAATAAAAGGTATTTGGTTACAATAACAAAGTTTTCTATAAACAACCAAACTATACACTTCCACTAAAAACTAACTCACAAACTTATCAACTATACATAATTCATACCAAAAAGTCCCCACCACGAAAAGCCCTCCTCGATAACAGACACTTATGTCTACTTGCGACTTACCGAATAACCTGAAAAACAAGTAGATGAGAGGAGTGAGCTACCGCGGCTTGGTGAATAACACATTTTTTCTAAGCGGATCGAAAAATCCCTATGCACATTTAAAACACAACCATAACTTGCTTTAACATAATATATTCATAAAACAACTACCAAAACACCAATGGTCTAATCCATTGGTAAATCTCATAAAAGCATGTGTCAATGGTCTATTCCATTGATTAATCTCATCAAATCATATGTCGATTGTCCATTCCATCAACCAAACTCAAATCACTTGTCAATGGTCCACTCTATTAACCAACTCATGCTCAAATGTCTAGCCATGGTCACACGTAATGCCTGTGACAAGCGACCAATATTCCCCCTTGACAAGGTCTCCACTTATTATTAACTAGTGGCTCGACCTACAATGATATCTTAAACTAGTATGCACATACCCACACACCCCTTAGGGTTCATAGAGAAATTGAGTATCAACCATCAATCACAATATCCAATAATCCAACATCAGAATGGAAGTCATATCACAACTCAAGCATTGGATATATAAATATCAAAGCGTTCTTCAAGAACCACAAACATTTTAAGATTCTTTCATAAAGAGTTTCACAAACCATTTTCAGACAACCATTCAAACCGAATTCAAAAATATAACTCCCTCTTTCAAATAACAAAATGGCAGTAATAACTCGATCTTGTTTTATGCGACAAAAGATGTTATTTATCATTTAATAGCATATATAATCCACAATATTTTTAAAATATGAGTTTAAAATATAAAGAAGAAATAATGTCACTCATCTAGGAAAAGCCAAAAATCAATTATGATGGTAACTCGAGTCAACGCACTCAAATTCCTAACAAATAAAAAAAAATATTAAAAGACTAAGTAAAACAATATTCTAATGAATGACTAGGCTATACTAGACTTATTTGTCGATAAAACAATACCTACATGCCACGAAAGGCCCCCATCTAGCAGTAACCTATTGTTGTCCGCTAGGCGAGGCATGTATGTTAAACTTCATCGCAATATAACTTCCTCCACAAAATTCCGTTTCAAGCCATCTTATAATCCTTAGAAAGCCCTCTTGATGTATTACAACAACCCCAACTCAGATGCCCCAAAACATCTCAAAAAATGGCTAAAAATTAGGCACAAACTTATTGTTCGCTACAGTTCCAGAACATGCCCCTAACTTGAAAATTCTGTTTTGGACAAACCGTAAGCTCAAATCATTATCCGTAAAATGTTAAAGCTTCACAACACCCTAAATTATCATTTCTATGAAAATACATAGCTCATACACTCAAAAATTGGATTTCACTGCACAAATATCCAAGAAATTCGAATTTCGAGCCCTAATTGCAACGATTCCTTTAAATAGACGATTAATGGCTTCAATCACTTACCGGCATTGCAAAACAAAGTTGAGTCGCCTTGATTAGGTTTCCGAATTGCAAGCGTGGCAAAAAAATGTTCCTTTTTCCCTTTCTCTTCTTTCTCTCTTCTCTCCTATTCCTTTCTTTTCCCTGTTTCGTTTCTACTTGTGCTCTCCCTCTCTCTTCTCTTAAAGGGCTGAAGGTTCTACTATTCTCCTCCTGCCTCTTTTGTTGACTTTTCAAACCTTTTCCTCTTTTTTTTTCTTTTTTTTTTGGGTAAAGCTCATATTTTATAGTAAAACACCAGTTAAGCTTAGGTGGTAAACTTCTCATATTGCTTAGATATTAAGTGTAGGATTTATCCAAACAGATTAGTGACAACTCCAAATGTTATTAGAGAATGATTAGATGATCCACGTAGAACACAATCATACAATTTAAGAAAATCCATAATATCAAATAAATTATCTTGATTGACCTATCTAGTTTCATTTGTTAACTATGGTACATGTCTCCTAAGAGTTTTAGCACTTCAAGCCAAAGGCCCCTAGGTCTGCAAACCACACCGGGAAGAGGGAAGTCCACAATGAGATGTTTGGCAAATTGCATATAGCTATTGTGAAATTGGCAAACTGGGCGTCACCATTTACTATCGTCTTAGTTCCTAGGTCCTAACCAAATCTTAGGTTCAACTTATCTATGATATTAAATATAATCGAAAAACTTAAACCGGACTAAAGTGTCCATCGATCCATTTTGAAAATCCTAGATTGATTGGATACTAGCGTTGGGAAAGTCACTCTACCTAAGTACATGTGTCAAGAAATAGGTATATAAAACATAACGATTGTCGGTTTGGGGGTTCAATTACACATGGAATGGAGCATGCCAAGATGCTCATTCAATACCTTAACCCTCTTTTTATTAAGTTCTAAATCATTCGTTAGATAATCTCCAAAGTATGCATTTTTTTTTTGTTTTTTTAGAATTAAAAGATGTCACCTCAACGCTTATATTATGAAGTTACAAGTTTGACGACACCGTCTTCTAGTGTTGAGGCATCTCCATTAATGTATGAGTGATAGTGAAACATAATATAAATTCAAATAACATTTGAAGGATGCGTCATGACGAGTCAACTCGAGCTACATGTGAAAACACAAATAGAACGTAGCATGAGAAATGACATGATGTGCAATTCAAATACAAGGTGACATGGCGAAATCAAAATTAAATTGTGACATGGAGAATAACATCATATTTAATTCAAATGCAACATGTCATAATAGAAACATGACATGGAAAATGACATGCCATGCAATTCTGATCCAATATGGCATGGCAAAATCAAAATTAAATTGGACACAAAAAATAACATCACATGCAACTCGGATGCAATATGACATGGCAAAATCGTACATAGAAGATGATGTATCATGACAATTCTAATGTAACATGATTTGCCAAATTTGGAAGTGAAATGTGATATGGAAGATGACACAAGATGAGAATTCAAATGGAAACATAATGTGGCAAAATGGGAATTGTAATGTAGCATGGAAAGTGACATGACATGCCTTCTATATGAAATATGACATTACAAACTTGTAATTGAAATGTGACATAGAAATGAAATAGCCTGGCAATTTATAAGCAAACATGGAAAAATAATAGTTGAAACATGACATGGCATAGCAATACGAAACATGGCAATACCAATGCAAAATGACATGACAAACTTAGACATATAACGAGGCATATAAAATGACATGGCTTGGCAATTTAGAATACAAATAGGACCTGGCAACATTGAAATTAGAACAGACGAGACATGAATAACATGAGGTATGCAAAATTTAACTATGTGCGGAGACAATATTCATTGTTGTCGCCTCAAATTTTGATTCCCTAAAGTCTAAGTCAAGATCAAATTTTAATTCCTTCAAATTTCAGGTTAACTACCAATCAAAATTAAAGTAGTCCTTTCACCAAAAAAAAAAAAAAAAAAAAAAAAAAATTAAACTAGTCAATCGGAACTGCAAGCCCCTAACTATAATTTATAAACAGTAATTGATGCTTAGAATGCACAATTTCTACGGTAAAAGGTGTGCTCTTGTGCCTGAGAGGAACAACCATTAACCTAAAAGGAAGCACCCTTTAACTTTTGGGAGGAATCATATTTTACCTTGAAGAGAAAGCACTTTGCACCCTAAAAGGAAGTGCCCCTAACCCTGACAAAAGTGATACATCATTGCACTTCCACTTTAACACATATCGTCATAATAGCTGCTTGTATTCTTGTAACATTCTCTTAAAATCTAAAAATGTATGTCGCTCCATCCTCGAAGGGGCAGAGTGCTTGTCCCTATCTTAGGCCTTCCGCCCTA
Organism: Eucalyptus virginea; assembly: GCA_014182375.1. Lineage (NCBI taxonomy): Eukaryota > Viridiplantae > Streptophyta > Magnoliopsida > Myrtales > Myrtaceae > Eucalyptus > Eucalyptus virginea. The sequence continues at coordinate 24,190,775 of CM024524.1, read as the reverse complement.
AAAGGAAGTGGTGCGGGAGATGCCTTGCCCCCTAAAGGAACGTGAATGGCACCTGGAAAGGAAATGCCTTGCACCCTAAGAGGGCTCACCTTCGTGCCTTGAGAGGAAGTGCCCTGTGAAGTACAAGGGCGCAACCCTCACCCTCACGTGCGCGCCTGCACCTTATAGTGAGGCACGAGCGCCCTAGTCAGCTGGGGTGAATGCCCTACACAGCTCTGCCTGTTAAATCGAGAAAAGTCTAAACAATATTAAATTTATTATATTTTTACTAATTCAGTTCTAAACTTTTAAATTTTTTCCATTGAATCCTAAACATTTTTATGTTTTACCAATTAAATATATTCGGCTAATTTTGGTTGAAAATTATTGACGTGGATATTGATAGTTTACATGGCACGGCACCGCTAATGTGGACTTTTTAATGAAATTTTACCAATTTTTTTGAATTTTTTTATGATTTTCTTTCCTTTTCTTTACTTTTCTTTTTTTTTTCTAATTTGGATTAAGGTTTTTTTTTTTTGGTCTAAAATTTGCCCTTGCTTGGCTCACATTGAGCAAGGCATAGCGGCCCTCACCAATCTGGGTGAGGGCTTGTGTGCGCTTTATATTTGACTTTGGGCATCATAGCCCTCGCCTAGGCCCTCAATGACCATAGCGAAGGTTGTGACACCCTCACTATGGCCGACAAGGGCGTCGCGGTCCTTGCTAATCCAGAAAACAAAACAAAGTAAATAAAAGGAAAGAAAAAAATAGAAAAACATTATTTAAAAAAATTTTACGTCAAGCACCAACTATATCACATAAAACAGTCAAAATTCACATTAGAAATTTCTAGTCAAAATTGGCCAAATGGATTCAATTTCTAAATTATTAGAATGTCTATGATTTAATTAACAAATTGAAAGATTTTAAAATTGAATTGATAAAAATATAATAAATTTGAGACTTTTTGAACAATTTTCCCTGTAACATTTTTGTATTGCACTAATGGTAATTTCTCTCCTTCCCCACACTATCTTATTTTCATTTCTCAACTTTGATTTTCTCACTTTTGCTGTCTTTCACGTAGATTTCTCAAGGACCAATAGCATAAAGGTCTCTCTCTTTCTCTCTCTCCAATTAAAGTGGAAATGCACATCTACGATTCTTGATTTCTTAGATCCAGAATCCTATCGTTATAGTAAAAGATGTACGTTTTTCAAGTTGTTATGTCGTCAAAATTACATCGTAAATCTATAAATTGTCATTATTATGCCGAAATGGATTTTTCAGACCAATAAATTTATAACTCATTTTCCCGCGAAGTAAAAACCCAATATCCATTTTCAAGCTGTCGTAATCCCCTTTTTGCCATAAAAATCGATTTTTACTATGCATTACACTATTTGGGTCGAATATTGTAACACTGGTAGGATGCCTCTTGTTGGTTGTTGAGATATATAAATTGTGGAGTTGGAAGAGTGACACATGGCGCTGATAATTTGGGAAGTACTGCATTAGAATGGTCCTTTTGTAATTGTAACCCAACCCTTAGGTCAGGATACCAATGGCATTGGGTTTGTGTGTAGAGTAGGCTACGATGATAGCACCAAAGGTCAAGGGCCGATAGCCATCACGATTTGAGCTCATTAACAGAAGCCCCCATATACGGAAACATTGTAGGAAAATTGTACGTGAAATTATAAATCTTGTGTATGCAATGCAATCACGACTTAATGTGACATCCTGAGTTTTACTTATTCAATAATTATAATTAGGCTGTGAAGCTCGATATTATTAAGTACAAAGCTTGAATAAAATAGTTTATGCTCAAGGTACAAGCAACACGAAATGAGTTTGTGAATCAATATCGGAAAGAACACGGTTGGAGACAGGTGACGCTAGTTACTAAATGGTGATAGTAGGTCACATATTGAGATTGGACCTAGTATTGTCGCCAATGATTTCATGACTTCAAAAAATCAAGAAACAGATTGTGCATGTTAATTCTAACAATGCGACGTTAAGGAAATTTTCACATATGTGGTCTTTGGAACAAGACACATAATCCCCCTTCTATGGCCAAAACTCTAGGGCCACTATTGGTAATTCAATTATTCTAATTTCGAGAATTAGAATGCAATTTATGCATAAAAAGGGACATTTGTTCACTAATCTTGACACCTTAGACTTCTAATGAAAGACAAGTGCCTAGATATGCAAGCTAAATGTCTTTAAGGTTTTCACGAGTGGTAAGCCATGTGCAAAATCGAACCGAGTGTTCTTGATGTTATCACTATTGGCAAGCAACATGCAAGATAGAGCTTAAAGGCTTGAATATCACTCTCTCTTTCTCCTCTTGGCCGAACCTCCCTCTCACCATTACACTTCATTTTTCTCTCAATTTTCTTCACCAAGAACTCTCAAAGATCAAGCACTCAAGTAGGTTGAAGTTTGGTTATCTAAATCAAGCTAGCAAGTAAGTGAAATTGCTAAGTTCAATGCTATTTGATCTTCTTGCTTCTTAGCGAATTAGTATAGTCCAGGCATGGCAACTCTCTAGATTCTTAGTTGTTGAAACTATGTTAAGAATTGTTCATGCATGTGAAACTAAGTCCGTATTTGATGTCTTTCAGTTCATTGGAGCTAGAGCTAGGCAAGGAACGGTCTCAAGGCTCATAGCTTGTCCTAAAGATTGTAGAAGTTGTGCTATGTTTGGGTTTGTCTTAGAAACCATGGATGTCGTGCTGTGTTTGGTGAATTTAGTGCTTGGCTTATGGTGAGGTTGTCTATGTAACATAATGCATAAATTATGGGGATGTGCATGACCATGTGGTTGAACCTAGAAGTGTCGTGCTGTGAGACGGTATTAGATTTTAGGGGTTCCCAATGCGTGTTGATTTGGAGTAAACCGTGGGGTGTTCGAGTGGTACAATGTGCAAGGCGTGCTAAAATATGTGATATTGTGTGGTGATGCAATTTTCTAGCTTATGGTTTGACAAATGCATGCTGAGTTGGGCTCGTTAGTGTGATATAATTCAAGATAATTGCATAAATTATGTGAAATGAATTGATGTTAAGAAAAAACCATCGGACAACAGACTAATGATGCCCCGGAGGAGTCGAGATGCCCAAGGATAGCGATTCTTGGATGCCTCAAACAACAAACCAAGATGCCTAAGAGTGAAATGTCCATGGACAGCAAACCATGGAAGTTTGGACAGCAAACCGGAAGTGACCCGCACGGATTGGATAGCGAAATCAATATAGATCCACAAGTCGGGGGAGGAAAAAGATCACATGAAAACCTAAGAAATAAGGCGCGTGAGTTCGTGTGTGGTTGTATGATTTTATGTTCGTGATGCATACTTGGATTCTTGTACATATGGTCTTATATTTTCTAACTGTGTCTACATGCGCCAAGTTTGTATTTGTATATACTATATTTGCTTTGTCTTGGACAGATCGTCTAGTGTAGAACGTAGTTATTTCTCTTGTTGGGCTTCTACTTATCCCACTATTTTGCAGATATTAAGCATGGACATTCCATATATCGCATGTTACGAGACGCTTATCTACTTTGAAGGCTTTCTCGAGGACGTGATCCTCCCTGAGTCCACCATGACGTTCACATGATATGAAGCTACAATTTGGATAAATATAGGGCATCCAGAGTGGATCCCTATCCGGTTTGTGTTACGGTTCCTTAACTTTGACGGAGATCTCCTTGGACCCCTTCGATTTGGAGATGACAATGACAATGACGAGTAAATAGGCGAGTTGCTGTGGGTTATGTTCTTTTATTTTTACCTTATATAGACATATCTTCCTTTGCACAGAACAAAGTTGCCGGGTGGAGGAGAATAGGCATTTTTTGGCCCCTCGCAAGCATTTGTTAATAGTTTGTTGGTGTATGGAAGGAATGGTGTGAATAGTAAGAATCTAATGAACCATTTATGTGAATATGAAATGAAAGTGATGTTATATGTTACTCGCGTTTTAACTTGGCTTCCGTTTGCATGATTAAAAGTGAAGAACTAAAAGAGCACATATTAAAGAGTGACGTTTTGGGGCATTAGACTTAAAGCTTTCAATTGGTTTGATTAAATCATTTCAATGAACATCACCTAAATTGTGTGCATATCACTCAAAAATTGCTTATATGACATCCTTAAACCTAGGTTTTAGAACGTAATTGCCCATTTCAATGAACGATTGGGACTTAATTTACCAATTGGAAGGTTTATGACTCAATTATACTTTTTCGCAAGGTTTAGAGTTGATCGAATCCTTTAAAAGTTTTAGGGCTTAATTGCATCATACGCATATAATTTAGAATTTGTATTGCAATTGTTCCAGTAACCATGTAATGCATATGTGTTGTGTAAACCAATCGTGTCGAAGTTGTTCGTTAGCTTGGGGTTTGAAGTAATTTATTTGGTTTATTTATCTCATCAAAAGTTCATACGAACAGCAAGATCATGTTTCCATGATGTTAATAACATCAACGTACATAAATTATATTCTCCAATTAGTATGGTGGAGGAGGGGTTAGGGAGAGGGAAGGAACCAAATTTGAGCAAGCTTTTTGCCAAATAAATCATACAATCCATCAAACATAATATAATAAAAAAAAAACGGAATTATAAAAATACACCAAAAAATTTATTATCAAAGTTCTTCTAAACTTGGGCTACGTTTCAGTGTAGTGGCTTTCTGCAGTAAGAAGGGAATAAAGTTATATGTTGACGAGTGACGTACCATTATTTTCTGTATGAATAAAGAAGTGCAGTGCCATAACTAAAGTCATCTAGGACCTGAACAAGTCCTTAAAAGGTTCCTCCCTGAATTGGATATCCCGGGGAGTCTCCCCCTCACAAGCCATTTAAAGGCAAGTGAGAAGGAGTAGTATGGGATAATGTCCCCATTGGGACACCCGGCCAATCCTCGGAAGAGGAAGGGACCCACTCTCTCCAGCTGGACGGTAAATGTACAAATACTCCCCAGATAAAACTCCAAACGAAACAATCCATCTTTACGAAAAGCTAAAACCGAAGTCAATAATAGAGGGTGAACTGACATGAACCGCCTCAAGCCACCCTTCAACGCCCACTATTATCAAATCCGACCAAGCGGAACTGCTGACATTGTGATTGGACAATAAAAAGCAAGAGAAAAGGAAAGTAACAAGGGAGGGAAAAATCGGTCTTTACGAGGATAAGATCTTCAAATATAGCTTAGACTTCATTTATTTCAGCCAAAAAATAAATAAATAATTTAAAAATATTTTATTAAAATAATTACTTATATTATTTGAAATAATTAATAAATAAATAAATATATTTATTATAAATAATAATTTATATCTCAATATTTTGTGCTGATAATGAAATCATTTTTTGTTCATTCATTTCTATAAATAATAAAAGTAATTATTTTTAGAAAAATGTTCTACAAATTATTCGTTTTCGCTAAATAAATGCACCCTTAAAGTAAGCATATATAATTCCGTTCCAAGCGGTTGAGTTAAATGTAAAGTAGAATTGTTGAGTTTGGATCAATCTATGAGGTTATTTTGTAGGTTTAGTTTTGGTACTTAGGATGAGAAAGTAGTTTATATGATGATACACCATGGGATGATGATAACGTGGTTTAACTAACTAATTACTGTTATCCACATGCTGGGAATCTCATCATACTTAGTATACATCTCACTTCTTATTGGTTAATTAGTCACCTGACAGTGACTACCAAGTGGTGTATCCGTCGTGTAAATTACCTTCTCCTAGAATATTATACTAAGGCAGTTAAGTGTTTTTATAAGATACCATCAATTTCTAACTTTTTTTGTATTTATTTTTAACACATGAGTATTAAATACTTAGTTACATACGTCTCCATTTAAGTACATAATGAAAAAAATGATCAATTAGCTAATTAATCAAATTTTGAACTTGTCTTAGTTTTGAATTGAAATAAATAAACCAATTCGATTTCGTTATCGTTCCAAAGCCTGACATTCAGTTTGGTTTTAAATTAATTTCAAGTGGAACCAAGCTTACTCGTGGACGTGGAGAAAATGTCCTGTCCATTGGATAAACCGCTAAAATGGTTAATCAAATTAATTGAACTGATCATTGAACCAATAAAAGTTCTAAATATCTCTATTTCGCTAAATGCTGTAGGTGTAAACGAGACAAAATATTTTTTCTTGCATAAGAAAAACTTCCTTAACTAGTGATAGTCTCCAACTCTCATAGTCTGTTGTGACATGATTATGCGATGTTGTAATTGGGCTAATAGCTTGCACGTATAGCAACACATCTGCGAGGCATTGCGGCCATTAGAGTGTTGCAATTGTCATATATTTGTCAAACAATTTGCAAAAGTTAGAGATACTACGAAGAAGTTATACTAAATAATACATTAATCTTATATAATAAAGGTCTTTTTGACCACATGCCGAATTTATCAATTTACTTTTCATCTTTCAAATTAAACCCACCGAGGCAACTTTTCTTTTTCACTTCTTACTCTATTTATAACTTTGACTCCAATATTTGAACATAAAAAAAAATTGCCAAATTTTAAAAAATTATGTCTAATTTTGCATATCAAATATAGTCAATATTTTGAAAGGTTTTAGGCGTTTTCACTACAAGAAAAACACCCTAAAACTTACAATTTTTTTTTATCACCATTGATTCAATCGAACTTGGAATAATTTTGAACCTGCAAAGACAAACATGAAGCCTCGTCACCTTAGGTGAGACATAATGTGACAAAATCATGGTTTTATCACCCTAGGTCAGATGTAAAGTGACAAAAGCATGGTTTTTTTTTTTTTTTTTTTTGTCTTAGGTTTAGGCATTAGGGACATAAATGAAACTTTGTCACCATTGACGAGGGAAAATTGTTGAAAGTGCGGTGATAAAAACAAAAATTCGTAGCCTTGGGGTAGACCTAAAGCAACAAAAACAATTTATTTATTTTTTTATCGCCTGTGGATATGGTCCAAGGCATAAAGTTACTATTTGGTCGCCTATGGGTACAATCTGAAGCATTAAACTTAGTATTTGGCCGCCTCTGGTTGACTCAATGGCAACAAATTTTCAAAATTCGTCATTGACTGAAATTTGAAGTGACACACTATTCAATTTGACAACATGAAAAGCTCTGTCCTCCCCCTCTATCTATCCAAGGGACAGAAGGGCAGAGGCTTCTGGTGTTCCTTACAGTCAAGAATTGTTTGCACTAAACTTGCAAGTTGAATATGAGTTTCAAGCATTTCTTTATGCAAGCTAATAAGTTAGCTATCATGTTTCAATTTTCTTATTAATAAATTAATTAACTTTGTTATGATAAGTAAATTAATTGTGTTTGTCATTAAATATAGAGAAACATGGCAATGCTAACATAGGTTGCAGCAGCAATTGAATTTTTAATTCGTATTTGGTAAGTCATACCACATACGCGTGGTATATATCAAGTAACTGAAATATAAATATTTTTAGTATAATTGACGTCAAAAGAAAAGTTTGTAATATAATTAGAGATACTGCATTCTAATTATTACTGGAAATTTAATTAATTATATGGATAGATAAGTAAAGTTAGAATATGATGTTTCTAATTATTCAAATTGTCAATTAAAAGTGCAAAAAAGTTGAGATCTTTAATATCGAATTCATGCCAATTTTATGTATTTGAATTCTGTTGGGCTGATTGTGGAATAAAATCTTCTATACGCAATATAAAGTAAAGAGGACCTGCTGTTTCCCAAGAAATTCCAATCATTTTTTTTTTTTCTTTCTAAAAAGTTGTTAATCACTTAATTTGTATTATGTATTTTACCAACAATTTTCTCGTTGATTAATGATTCAAACATAATAAGGTAATTTCGCTTATTATGCAAAAGCATATAAAAGGCATTTCAAATTGTTTTTAATGACTGGAACGTTATAAGAATTTCTAAAAAATCATTGTATGTAATAGTAAATAATAAAACAAAATTAGAAGCAAAAGCTAAAATGTAATGAAACATGGCGAGAAAGGTAGCAAAATGGTTACGTCATGTTTACTACTTGCAGATTATGTCCTTACTTTTTAAAACTTTCAAATTCTTGCATACAAGCAACACTATATATATTTGCTATTATGTAAGCATTTTGACCCTTTTAATGTTATTATAATTATCGTAAGGAAAGATGAGTGATATATTAGATTTTAGACAATTATTTTGAATTAAATTTTCAAAGGTAAGATATTAATTGATTATCAACAATCATCTTCATTATCGTAAATTGTGATTTATCCATCTATAGTTATGTATGGTCATAATGCATTTTTTATTTATACATGAGAGTGTTTATCATTTTTTTTTCTTTTTTTTGCAAATATTTGGTATTGAAATGATCATTGAATTTGCTTAATAAATAAGATATATCAATTTGTTAGAATGGATTTCTTTTAGTTGAAAGATTTTAAAAAAATGAAACAAAAAACTTAAGGCAACCAAAATGTTCGAAAAATTGCCTATGTTGTTTTGAAAATAACAAAATAATCAAATATTACTAATGTGTGTATTCATTGAGCAATACTAGGTGACATATGCACAAGCCAATATGCAAATGGTGTGCTAATCAAGTAATTCTATTATGAGGAGTGTTCCGCCACTATTAAGAGTGCTCTATCAATATCGATGGATTGCTATTGATATAAAGTGTGAACAACATATTGGGTGTCGAGATGTGTACAAACTAGAAGTGTCTTGAGATAAGATGAACATTTGGAAGGACTTTGACTGAAAGTGAACAAGTCGAGAAAAACAGGGGTGTTTATGATGACTTGGAGATACCAAGATCTGGTTAATGGTTGGATGGACTTAGTAATGGTGAACAAGTCTAGAACGAGGATGTTAGGTAAAGTTTTGAAGGACTATGAAGGTGAACAACTTGGAAGAGTCATAACCGCCAATATGCTTGGAATGACCGAAAGATAGAAGATCTAATTGTTATTAGGAGCAACGGATTGTTATTAGGATCAGGTGCCGATATTGGATGAGGTGGAAGACTATGATGACACTATGACCCATGTGGGTTTAGTAAAGATTATGAAGATATCGACAAGCATAGAACAAGTCTAATATAATGACGATTTCATGAAGACTTGGAAGTACAGTATCAATCTTTTATCAACTAGAAGTCTTTGGAATCTGACATAATCATAAAGATCAATGGATGATTGATTGCAAGTCATTCCATGTCATTTGACCATGGACAACACTAAGGCTGAGCTTAGTTGTCTGTTTTTGAATTGGGATATGATAGGATAAGGTCAGATTAAAAATCTTCTAAGTATCCATTAGAAAATCCTAAGCTATGTTTGGTAGATGCACAGATATAAGATGGATATGGACACCCTAAAACAAGTGTCCATTCTCTCATGTCCCTTGATTGGGGACAAGATGGCCACCCAGTGCTTGTCACTACCTAACCTCACAGTCACAGCCGTCACCGCCTAACCTCACCACCCTCACCCCTGAGTCCTAAGTTCTCTCCATTTGGCTTCTATCCGCTTCTCTCACTGGCCATTACTTGTCTTCATCTCCCATTCCATCTGAAGATTTTGGAAAAGAAGAGGAATTCGCTTTAAAACCTTCTGTCTTTATATTGATTGCTAACACGTCCCCCAAGTAACTCTGTTCATGATTCTTTCTCGAAGAGCCTCCACCAGCAAACACAACACCCCTAGCAGAGCTTCTCTTCCCCATCTCTATTTCTTTCTCACATAGTATCCCAAAGGTGACACCTAATTCATCGATGTCCACACACAACAATTGAGAGTACTGATGGGTTCTTTGACCCCTCCACACTACTCGATCACTACGAAGCCTTATTGGAAAAAGGTAGAAGAAGGTTTTAAAATGGACCACTACGAACACGGGTATTCTTTGTTTCTGGGCGGCGGATCTAGGTGAGCATCCTCGATGGCGAGCAAAGGATCTGCCACCGACAGGCAGGCAATGGTCCGATGGGTCCAACAGGCAAGATCGCGAAGGATGGTGGAGTTCCCATGCTCGTTTGCTTCTACTTTGGCTCTTTATTTTCATTTTTATTTTTCCTTCACTCCATATCCTATGCGGGTCTATCCCACCCCCTAGATGAGATTTTTTTTTTATCCGGACTATATCCGGATAACTCCAAATTTCACGTCGCTCGAAACACCAAATAGGATAAAATTTATCCTATCTAAATTTTTATCCAATCTACCAAATACAGTCTAAGAGACTAATGATAATAAGCACACCTTGATTATGGGCGATCGTGTTGATATCAAATGCTAGAATGTTGATCACTACAAAACTAGCCGTTAACAAGGCTTGGTATTTGCAAAAGGAGTACTAGACTTGACCAGGATTAGTTCTGGCAATCCTGAGCAAGAGCAGACTCTAATAAAAGTAGGTTTGACACTATTTTGGGAAACTGTTACTATCAAAGAGACATTTTGATTATTTGACCGTTTAAAGACATTCTGCTGCTAAAAATGGTAGAACCAACAGCTGCTTTAAGGGATTTTGAGTTGGAAACAATCGTTTGAGACTGGATGGCTATAAATTAAATCTAAGAGAACTAGTGGAGTTGGGTGAAAACGAGCAAAATTAGTCTAGTTCTTTAGATATTATACTTTGCCATGATTTTGTTAACACTTGCTATGTATTGCTAATAATATCTCTATAATGTGCTACTGAGTTGTAATCATGATAAAGTCAAGAGAACAAGCGTAATAGGAATTAGTGTGTCCTAATAGTGTGATCTATCGGTTGATAGGAGTAACACTTGTTAATCGTAACTTGCTTTGAAAATCACTAGTGAAATCAGCTACCGCAAATGATATCAATTAAGCGTGGGACCATCAGTAAATTATAGATGATAACGAGCAAGTAAAAAGATAGCAGACAAAGATCTATAGTGTTCTCTTGACTAGCTTTCACACTCTAGGTCCTTTCTTTCCTCTCACAATGGCAAGGGCCGAGACCAAATCAGAGGGTCATGGCGCGACTAGGTCCCTTCGATCTGGTTGGGGCTGCGGCAACCATAGATCTTGTCTTGCGGCAGTAGCCACGATGAGATCTGGGGGATGCGCCGACGATTGGATCTGGGGTATTTAAGAAACAATACAAAGATCTTAATTTAAACTTATGTCTTTTGTAGTAGGCAAGCGTCTTCATTGAAGTGGGATCGACGTTGCTAAATTTAATTAATTACTTGCAATATTCGATATATTTACTTTGTGATTATGTTGTCGTTCGTCGAGAGCACTTTTGCTGGATCTAAATACTTACAAAGTTATTTTTTTTTACATTGTAATTATGTTGTTAATTATTAATATCTAATGTAACAAAATTGTTTGTCGAGTTTGTTCTTATTTGATGTAGTGAAATAGGGATTTTTTTTAATGTCATAAGCCAATCAGCATATATCCAAATAATGAAAAATAATTAAAGTCAAATTCCGATTAGAAACAAAGTCTGAGGCAACGAAAATCAAAATATCCATCTCCATGCATAGTTCGAAAAGTAAATCTAACGCCACAAAAAATCTACCGAAGGTGACAAATTTTTCTTTGCCTTTAGTACCTTTTTCTTTTACCAAAAGTGACAAAAATTTTGTCTGCGTAAATTTGACGAGTGCAACAAATTTTTATCGTCATTAGCTGGTCATGGTAATGTTGCGTTTGGCAAATCTATTGCAACAAAAATTTGTTGCCTTCGAGCAAAATAATCTTATGTTGTCGCCTTTGGTAATAAAGGGGACAAAAAACATTTACTTAGGCAAAAACAACGAAACAAACTTGACAAACCATTCGTGACAAAAACAAAATTTTAGGATCAATGACTATGATTTTGATATCAATATATTTACTGTGAAATATATGTGTTAATTTCATGTTAAGATTAAAAGTGCATGAATATCGTATAAATGTTTTTCTCTGTCTACTGACCACTATTGACCCTAATGTTTTCGTTTGTAATATCTCCCTCCACCTGCATTTATCTCTATTCATTCATTTCCTCCGTACGATTACCTTGAACCCTTCTATTGCTTGTCCCATCGGAAAAGAGGTTTTGTATGGACAAATTCCAATTCTAGAGTATTCGCTGGATTTTGAATATCAAACCGTATCTATTTTTATGATGGGCATGAGCTATCAAAAAGCAAATCCAAATATATGTTACGTCTAATCAATTATATCCTCATAAGGTGCATTGTAAAGTATTGTATTTTACCAACGAAAAAAAAAGTATTGTATTTTGTTATGTCGGTTCATTAAAAATGCATTTTTTCGACATTTGTGCCAAAGAAGAAAAATCACATAGAAATGTAAAAAGAAAAAAGGGAAAATTGAAGGAGGTAGTAGAATGTGGGAGTAGGTGGGTGAGGGCAGCATTGGATGCTCCCTATACATGTGATTAACAAACTGGTGAATCTACTTAATTTCTTCTATTTTCTTTTTTTGGAGGATAGCGCGGAGGACTTCGCGACTAAAACTGATAAAACAGCAGTCGTTCTCTTCTGCAGGTCACGAGGCAAATTTTTTGCGATGACGCTTTTGGGACGAGAAAGCCAAAAAGCGTCGATTGGAGCACGTGGCGCACTCAGCGGCACAAGAGCCAAAAACACAAACGAGCACAAAACGACAAGCGAGAAACGCCAAAACCCCAAAACGCGCATGCGCACCATCGGCAGACAGCGTGGGGAGAACGGATCTTGACTCCATCTTTGACTTTCCACAGTGTCGTCCTCCGATTCCATACGGTCAGCGCTTCCCAGCCGTCGATCTCGCTTACCGCAGAAAACAAACGAGAAAGGTGGAAAAGAAAATGTCTATGTTACAGTACGCAACCCTCTTTTTCATGAACTGGATCGATGCTGTAAAGTCACTGATGAATCGCCACTCGTGCCCAATTCTCTTTCTCGGTGCAGTCCATTTCACGAATCACCTTTAATTTGAATTCAGGATTCAGGATGGCGACTGTTGATCACTCTCTCTCTCTCTCTCTCTCTCTCTCCGTCCCCTTGCTTTTTGTGTTCGTTAGACCCTGCTGATCAGAGAGTCACAGAGAGAAGGGCAAAAGGAGAGCACCTGACCCACCTGGTTTAAATTGCTAATTGGGCCACTATGACGCAGAAACTGAGCAACTGGGAATGAATGTCCTTTTGGTGTTTGACAGATTTCAGCGGCACATGTGCTTGGGAATTTGTTCTTTGTTTCATACTGTCTTGACTAAGAAGTGTGAACTATGGCAACCCTTCCCACTTATAAGGAAAGTCTTATCGGGAAAGGAAGGCGTCTTCTTTTCAATTCAAATTTTACAACCACTATCTACCTTCAATTTAGGGTCCTTCAATTTTACATGAGTATCTAATACTACTCCATTCAGTCAATAATCTGACATGTGTAAGCATTTATCAAGTGTCCATACATTATTAAGAGTTCATCATGCAACTCGCTCTGCTCAGCTTCGTAGGGAATCCAAACAATGCATCTATTACTTTTGTGACCGTCTCTTTAAGCTATCGGGTTCTAACTCCCTCTTGTAGTTATTTAGTCATATATTAAGTGCATTATTATTGATGAGTGAATTTGATAGATTTCATGCTCAGCACTATGCACCCATCAATGCAAGAACCTTAATGTCTACATATTTCAATAGAGGTGTCAAGCAAGTTAGGTTGGCATGACCCAATGTACAATGGGCTTTACTCATTGGGTCATGCCATCTTGCCTAATAGCAACCAATGGATCATTTCATGCTGGCACATAAGCCTAGCATAGCCTAAGGCATAAGATGGACCATACCAAGTTAGGCATATGCATTAACTCTGCCCAACACAACAACACATGATACGAGCTAGCATGAAGCACAAAATAGATTATAATTGGGCATTACTTCGCTACACAAATGGGTTGAGCCATTTTGACACGCTATGATGCCAAGCATGTCAGGCATTAGGCCAAGTAGTGCTAAGTTCGCCCATTTGACAAACATCAATAGATTAACGCTTCATTTGTTAGTTAGGATAAAATTTAGGATAAGCCAATCTTATCATATGTTTCGTTCCTTCCCAATACAGGATAAAATCAAATATAAGATAAATATAACTAAAATACAAGTATTCCATAGGGGAGGTGGGATAAAAATGAATAGAATTTATTGTAGCCATGGTATAAAAACTAGGGTTAATACTCTGAAAAACCCCAAACTGGTACACCTGTGACAAATCTACCCCAAACTATTTTTTTAACCACCAAAAACCCCAAATTGGTATATATTTGACAAATTTACCCTAAACGAGTACACTTGTGACAAATTTACCTTATGTTAGTTTTAGTTAAATTTTCTTGTTAAATTATAAAGTTAAATAACATGTGATAATTGACTAGTATACCAATTTGGGATTTTACACTATGTTTGTCACAATTTACAATTTTTGTGATTTTTTTATGATATTAATCTAATTTAGCGGATGGTTTATTAATCACAAATTTACCAGTTTTGGTTTTTGTGGTTGAATAAATTAATTTGGGGTAAATTTGTCATAAATATACCAGTTTATGGCTTTTTATAGTTAGTCGGGGTAAATTTGCCACAGGTGTACCAGTTTGGGGTTTTTCATGGTCAAAACATAGTTTTGGGTAAATTTGTCACAAGTGTACCGGTTTGGGGTTTTTCAAGGTATTAACCCTAAAAACTATTATTCTTAAATAATAAACTTCTTTCTTTGATAAAATTAAAATAATAATTAAATATAAAAATAATTGAATTATAATATAAAAATAAAATTCATAATAACAAAAAATAACCACCATTTTGTGTCCATATGCTCCTATTTTTATTATATATTTGAATTTCTTTCTATCCTATAATATATAATATTATTATTTAGCATTTATATTTATTAAATATTTTAGGGATATTAGTATAGTTTATTATTTTAAAAAAATTATTAATAATGATGGTAAGGAATAAAAAGAAATATAAAAGAGAGGGAAAATAATATAAATAATAAATAAATAAAAATGAAGTGGGTGAGAGAGTTATAACACTATATTTTTGGGTGAATGATTATATTTTCTCTCTCTTACTAGATTCAACATTGGCTGACTAATCTCCCTCTTCGATGTTAGTGAAGCTTGTTTACATTTCTTGTCAAAGTCGAACCTTTGATTCTGAAATGCTGCGTGAGCTTTTTGCTATTTGAGATCTTTAGATTGTACAATAATTGTAGAATTATTGACGAAGGATATCTCCGTTTGTGCATTTGTTGTTTCTTTAATAGTGAATTGTAAGATATTTTTAAAATCTCCATTTGTGCATTTTTAGATTCATTTACATTAATATTCCATTCATACCAAATACCGAATATGATATGATATGAAACTATACAACTTTATTATTGCAATTTATCAAATAATATATATGATATAGCAAAATCCTTAATTTCCATATTCGATCATATCTAGTTCTATCTTGACAAAAAATTCAGGTGACCAAACGCAACTTAAAAGTAGATAGGAGTGTGAAGACAATCGAATCTCCTAAATAAGTTTAAAATGTGACAAGTTTCTACGTCAACTTGTTCAATTGCCATCTCTCTCTCTCCACCTTTGACGGATCAACCATGACAAGCCATAGAGATACAAGAGGCTCAATCTTGCCCCACAGATAGAAGCCTTTCAATCTTGCCCCTTAGAAAATAAACTTTTTGGAAAATTTATAAGAGGCTCAATCATACAAGGAGGCAGAGCAAAAGTTTGAAAGTGAGAATTAGAAGTAGAGTATGACTAACCAAAAAAATCTCTCCTTTGAGTCTCATCTAAGGTGATGGAGGCTTGTCGAAGACAAGTGATGGCTCAATGGTGGTTGAGAAAGCCAAATCATCCTTGGTGGTGGTGGTGGTGGTGAAGAGAAGAGGCAAGGGTAGTGAGGGAGAGGTAATTGAGGAAATCGCAAGCATAGAAATATTAAAGGGATGATGTCGATCATAATGGGGCCGCAACCATGAAGACGACGGTGCGGTGGAAGGTGATAGCGGGAAAGGACACTTGACTAGGAAGTATTGAGAATGAAATAAAAGGTTCGAATTTTCCATATTTTTATGCTTTGATTTTGAATTCTTCTTCTTTGGGTCTTTTTCCTCCATGGCACCCACTTGGCGCCATCGGGATAACATGTCCTAAAAAATAATTAAAAACTGCATCACTCAAATACGATAGAATTAACAAAGATATCTCACTGCATTAGTTGAGTAGGTTTTAGGATACGATTGTACTTTTAAAATAAGTTTAAGATTTCAAATGCATTTTTTTTTTAAATTGTAGTTAAAATAATATTTGCTTTGTGAGCAATCCAAGTGGTCCGAAATGCCATTGACTAAATGCATCATCAATGAATTTAGGCCTTTATTGCATGAAATTCCAATAATTTTGTACATGATTGCAACTTAAAAATCTGAAGACTTGATTTTATTCCATGTAATCAAACATAGAGGACTTTTGATATAAGTTTTTTGAAGTTACCTTTATCAATTATAATTTACTTTTTTCTTATGATTTGATAGATGTATAACACACACTGTCTTGTTCGTTCCTAATTAATTTTTTTTTTCACTAATTTTCTTCGCATGCATAGATGCATCTTTTTGTAGTGGAAAATATTTGAAGTCATCATGCTGGAAAAACAAGCGTTAGATATATTTGTAAAATTCCATTTTAATGATGTTTTGTAAATTTTCCTTATACTGATGTTGCAAATTGAGTTCACAAAGTCCCCATCCCATTCATCAACGGTGGAAAATTAACACTAATAGCATTTAGCTTTAGCCCCATATGCAATGTCATAATTGAAGTTTTAATTCATTTAATTTAGTCCTCGAATTATTTCTAATGCTTAATACAGTCTTTAAACTTTCAATTTATTTATTCTAAACCCTCTACTATCCATGACAAAGTAAAATAAGTCCAAATATTCACAAGTTTTCATAATTGTACTATTACTTAAATTTCCGAATATATATTTATATCAATTATTTTTCTAAATCAACAAAACATATGCTACTCTTTTATTACCTTTTTGGTCTTTATAAATATTACATTAATTTCATTAGGTAAAGCTTAGCTTACAGTCTCTATAATTGTTAGAGTAGAAACTCATTTAGAGTTGCATTGGGTTGATATATTAGTCTAAAACTTATTCCTTATTTTTTAGGTTGTGTTAGTTTCACAGAAAATAAACTTTTTGGAAAACATTTTCCGAAAGATGATCACTTTCGTATTTTAGATAGAGCTCTTGCTCCCCCACTGCAATTTCACAAAAAGACTTTACAATCTTGAGTAGAAGAAGTTCTTTGTTCATTCGACTTTCCTCACGCTTGGTGCCAATGAGTTTTTTAAGAACAAAAAAAAGAATCGTAAGCATAGAATACGACCCTAATCGAAATGCATCCATTTGTCTCATACACTATGGGGATGGTGAGAAGAGATATATTTTACTTGTTGTTAATAGATCGGTAAGAGTATTGTTCCATACAAGTGCTTGACGAGCCCATGCAAAAGGTTTGGTTAAGATATGCCAGATTCCGCCAAGTATACAAATGGAACCTAACCATACATGCCCTCCAATTATATCTTCCAAATCGTCCACACTTCTCTTGAAGCAATAATGCGTTGATCTAGTCGCCATCAAAGCCACAAAGGACTATCTAAATTGATTCTTTTCTGTCGATAAGCTCCAATTGCATCATAGGAATTACAAAAAAAAAAAGGTTCTTTTTTAAGTGACGAATTCCTGGAATTTAAGGGGCGTGGGGGACAAAGAAATTGTTGAAGTTACCATTTTTTTTTTATCTTTTACAAAAATGATGAACGTAATTTTTTTCATTATTTACAAAAAAAACGTCTAGACATAAATTGTTGTTCATAATGAAAACAATTTTCATTGACTTATTCTCATAAACGATCATTTTTTGGAAAATGAATTCCAAATCACTAATTTTCTGCGAAACAAATAGATGCTTAGATTATTAAAATTTTCCATAATCTAAGCCATATTGTCATTATTTTAGCTTGATAAAAAGTTTAATTTATGTGTTTTATGTTTTCAAACAAACAAGGAATAAGATTTAGTATGAGTATCTATAGATAAATTAATATCGTTTCCACATATCCCTATGAAAGCATTTCAACATTAGCAAGAATATCAGCTTGATATGA
The DNA here is from genome assembly GCA_014182375.1 of Eucalyptus virginea. NCBI lineage: Eukaryota > Viridiplantae > Streptophyta > Magnoliopsida > Myrtales > Myrtaceae > Eucalyptus > Eucalyptus virginea. The sequence goes on along the minus strand of CM024524.1, from coordinate 24,172,520 downwards.
TTCTAAGTGAGGTTTCACTTTTACTATTATAAAGATTACTTAAATGAACTATCGCAATATTCTAAAGACCAGAAGGTAAAGAGTAATAAAAATATAACATATCTTTTTCTTGAAATAAGAAGATATTCTAATGTCTAGGTAATGATGTAATTATGAAAGATTGTGAATATACTGAAGTACTAATTTGATTTTGTTGAAAATTGAGGGATTATATCGAACATTTAATAATAGTTCAAGAACTACATCAAATTAATTTAAAAGTCCAAGGATGAATTTAGGGACTATTAACCCATCAGTGGATAGCTACGTTAATTGAGAGTCCCTCTTTCATCGTAGAGATTGAGAGTTCGAAACCCGCAGTTGCTAGCAATTTAAGTGGGGAGCCCTAGCAGTGGGTTACTAGGTTAGTTTCCTCCGAGGTATAAGGGCCTGGCCCTCAGGAGCTGTTCGGGCATGGGGGGTCCGTGATGGAGTCCTCAGTTACCAAAAAAAAAAAATTAGGGACTATTAGTTTCATTTCACCCATCAACTTTTTCATATGGAACAGTAACTTTATAGTCGACAATTTAGAAACCTTTTGATTTTGCATTTTTCATTAGCAACAAAATAGACTTGGTGTGTTAGGAAAAAAAAAACTGACCTTTTTTATTTTTTTCTGGCCAGCAAAATAGACTTGGTGTTTTAGGAAAAGGAAAAGAAAATGGTGTTTTGGACAGTGAAGAAAAATCAAACTGGTCTTACTCCTTATCCACTTATTTTAAAAGATCGAGAGTCTCCAAGATTATGATAAATTTATCGTATAGAGTTACTCTCAGTGACCACATTGCCCCTCCTTCAAAAATAATTTACTGAAAAAACCCAAAAAACCTAGTCCGGCCCTCTCTCCCACCATTTCCTTATACGACCACCTATGCCGTTACATGCCTCTGTCGTTGCTGGGTTCTAGTAAGCGTCGCTGCTCGGCCTTAATCACCATCACATCCATGTTGCCACCACCAGTCGCACATCTCCATTGCCTTGTTTCTCACTCTCACTAGCGGCCTTTTGTCTCAACTCCCTCTCTCTGTGCCTCCAGTGATGTATGTCGATGCGCTTAGCTCGGCCCCCACTCAAAGCCCTTCACATCTATCGCCCATCCCGTCAATTATTTGAGGTTTGCCCCTCCGCCTCTATCGATGAAGGCACATGGGACACGATCCCTCGTTGGGGTTGTGACCACCGTGCCAATAGGCCTACCCTAAAGTGACTCAAGATCTAAGGTCACGATATTAGGTCCAATATCATGACATGTAGGTCCGAGGTCACGACACTACAGTGCTGCCCTGAACAAGGACAAAGAGAGATATCGAGGATTAGAATGTGCTGACCTGTGGACGTTATAAAGGATCAATTTTAAAATTATCTCCTAATTTTAGGCGATTCCAATCATTTTTAAAAAATTATTACAACAAAAGAAACGAAAAATCAAGCATAATTTCTACAAGAAAAGTTTGCCTAGAGAAAGACTTTTTCCTTGGTAAATACTTTGAGGAAAGCAACAGAAATTCAAAAGACGAAAAAATTTAAAGCGTAAAAGTTCGTGAATATCTGCTCGTGCGTTCGTTCGTATACTTACCTAGTTAATCCCACACGATGCCAAGCATAAAAACAAAAAAGGAACCAGCGGAAACGAACCCTCTAGTGCCTATTGAATAATACTGAACTTAAAAAGCCGTGAGACCAAAAGAAAAAGCTAAAGGAATAAAACAAACTTCACCTGCCGATACTTCTAACGTAGTCCTCGTCTTTTTAGGGGTGTCAAAAGGCAAGCAACGTTATAGAAGGTGTGCTGGTTTAACACCATTTTTATATTTACTTTAATCTCTCCAAAACTTTCACGTGTCGGACAAAAAGAGGCTTAGTTGAATAATCCATGCATGGACCAGTCCCATATTAAGAGAGATTCAGCATAGTCTTTGTTTAACTCGCCTTTTTTGTCTTGATCGAACTCGCAACAGGACAGGCTTTAAACCCCTAAAGAGAAAGAAAGACGTTTGAGAATCGTCGTTATGTGTTTCCGTGCATTGCTGCCTGCTGCATATTTATATTACCGAAATTCCCCCGCAAGTACAGGCGTGCTCGATAATGTAACGAGACAAGCATTTGGAAATTTTTCTGAGTCTGTCCAATTCACTTCACTTTCTGCGCCAGAAGTGCTCGCCCTCGTATGAGGCGCTAGCTTTCCTCTTTCCCTGTTCTTTATTTCTTTTTTGGTTTAATGACAAACATGAATAGAAAATGCCGAAAAAATCCACCGATTTTATCTTAATTTCGCTTTTGCACCTCGATTTCTAAAACACATCACTACACCATGAAGCTCTGAAGTTTTCCTGAGGAGGAATCTTTCCCGTACATCTGCCTCTACATTGGAGAAGTTGTTTTGATTTAAGGTGGACAAAAGTTAGGAAATCCAGATAAATCGGACCGAACCAGCTTAAATTTTCAAACCGGAAGAGGAGCGGACTAGTCCCCTAGTGAGTCTTGAAGTTTTCACTCGGATCTGAAGCATTTTTGGGCCTAAGATGCTCGGGCCCAAATTGGCCCAAAACGCAAGAAAAATATAAAATTAAAAATTTCAAGGAAGTCATTTATTAGTTGTACACCTCAACAAAATCATAAAATTTGGAATTAACCATCAAACTGTCACTAATTTCTCTCCCCTTGGGAGAGCTTTTCCACTATTTTGGTTTTTACCTTTCACAAGCTCCTATTTTTTATTGGGTCAATATTCTAAAAAACCCTAAACTGGGACACATGTGATAAATTTACTCCAAATTAATTTTTTGACAATGAAAAACCCCAAACTGGTACACTCATGACAAATTTACCCGAACTGATCATAAAAAAATCATAAACCGATATATTTGTGACAAATTTACCCCAAGCTAATTTATTCGACCGCCAAAAACCCCAAACTGGTATATTTGTGATAAATATATCATTTGTTAAATTAGATTAATATCACGAAAAATCATAAAAATTATATTAACAAACAGAGAATAAAATACCAATATCACATGTCATTCAACTTAGTAATTTGATAATAAAATTTTAGATTATAAGTTTGGAGTAAATTTGTAGTTTTGGGCTATTAATTTGGGGTAAATTTGTCACATGTGTATCAGTTTAAAATTTTCAGGATATTAACCCTTTTTATATCATATGGGCTCAATTGTATAGAATGAAATTCAGGCTTCTAACTATTTCTGATATCTACCAAATAATAATAATAAAAAGTATGTTCTGTACATTTTTAGTTGCGTTCATTTATTGTTCAAGCTATCTTCAATCTTATGCATTTTTTAGTGGCTATGTTTCATCTTCAATCTCTATTCTCTTCAACCATCTTCAACGGTGTTCCAGCTATCTTCAACCTACCTCACTCTCTTCCTTTATCTGTGTTCATCTTCAATCTTAGCCTCCTTTCTTCTTTTTGGATTGTCATGTTATTTCTAATTCATTCTTGTTAATCTCAGCTGCTTTTTTCTCCAGCTTTATTCAGTAACGTTATCCTTCTTTACCTCTGCTCAATTTTATGTCTCTTTCATCTTGTTATTCGGAAATTGCTTCATCAAGCAATAGCAAGGGCCGATAACATCCTTTCCATCGCAGAGGAATGACAGAGGCTACGGCTCTGAACCTGGAGGTGGAGGTATAAGATTCCATAAATGTTCTTTAGGTGGGTGAGGTCTTAACGAAGAAATCCTTGAATTGGAATGCAATGCACAATATCTTGAAGAAGGCTCTCCTTGGGGTCAGAAATTTAAAAAAAGGATTTTAGCTTGCGAAATCCCTATTTTATATAAAATCTGGTTTAGGCTGTGATCCTGATGAAAATCAGGGCCCCTTCCAAAGACAAAAACAAATGAGTTCTCCGCATGAATATCGATCACATTATAGAACTCACCTTGTAGAATCAAAAGGTGCACGCTACTTCTTCTCATGCACTATTTGCGATCAATCTGGCCATTTTGGACAAAATTGTCCTAATGCTATTAAAAGGGGCAACAAAATTTCCCGGGTATTCAATTCAACATCATCTTTTGTCTCCAACAAGATATTACCGAATGCATAGGTACCAAAGAAGAAATGAACTTATATTTTCATGTAGGCATCCGACCCATTGAAGATGAAGAGATAGAAATGTTATCTAAATAGCAAACTCATGACACATGACCGAAGTACCACTTAAATTCGTGACTCTCACGTGAGCTGATGGGGGATTGGTAATTTCCGGAGAAAAAGGCAAAGGCAAAATCATAGACAAAGGAAGTATCAAGCTTGGAACTCTAATCATTGAAGATATGTCCCAAGTAAAGGGCTTGAATCACAACTTGTTGAGCATTGGCCTACTTTGTGTTAAAGGCTACAAGATAAGCTTCAAAGAAGGAAAATATGTAGGATTGGACAAATTTAAAATAAAATTCTCCGACGAAAGGTACGAAAGCACATACTTATTAGATTTAGATGAAGCTAACCTTCTGCAGGATCATTGCTTTATCTCTGCTAGATGAAAGCAAGGTGGCACAAAAAGCTTAGGCCCTAGCTAATTTAATCGCTGGCTTTATTTCTGAAGGCAGCCACCGAAATAATACATTTCTTTGTTTTCGGCTCATCGATCCTCGAACAAATTGATTTTTCTTTCGGGCACGATAAATAAAAGGGAGAACGGACGACTATTTTGACATTCTGGAGAGAGCTTGTGAGGACTTTCCATTCCTTCGCCTTGAGGACCTTCCATTCCTTCGCCTTCATAATCCAATGGGCATCCAAAAAGTCGTTCGCCATTTTCTCTTGGCTCGGATGTTTTCGTTCTTTTGTCCTCTCCTTCACCAAGCTTCCGACAGTCTTCATGGCTCGGCCCATGTCCCTCCCTGTGTTCGCCTTCGAACATGCAATGACGTCGGGTTATATTGGGCTTACCGGCCCGTTCCCTGACCTTTGTTCATAGCATCGAAGAAATCACGCTCATTTCTTCAACTTTGGTCCAGCAGATTCCAAGAGAGCACCGGGTTTTACACCCCATTAAACTCCAAACCTTTTACCGACCAAAAAAAAAAAAAAAAAAAACTCCAAACCTTTGCATAGATGGAATATTGAGCATTTAATGACAAAAGAATAAGAATTGAAAGAGAGTGAAGAAAGAATAGGATATATATGGAAAATAGCTATTAACCGTTAATTCATTCCATCAAATTATATGGTACTTATTGCTCAAATCTGGTAGTTAATCTGAAATGATATGATATGATAGATTTTCTTTTTTTTGGGTCAAAATATTATATGATAGATAGGGCAAGAGAGGGAGAGAGGTGATGACTCAGCAAAATGACTAAAAAATAAAAATCTGATTTTGGGTAGAGAAAGCTTGAGAATGCTCTAATAGCTTTCGCTTTCATATATTTTATAGATTGAAGTTATCTCAAGAACCTCTTTGGCTTGAATGCTAATGGGTCTTCCCAAGCATTTGAGCTTCTTCCGATAGACCATGCCCCCACGAAAACTTGACCGTGTCAGGTATTGATGATCCATCTCTTTTGGCGTCTTTTAGAACATTTCTTGGAAGGAGTTCAGTCATTGGTGAATGCAATCTTGTGTTCATTTTGCCACAATTTGCAAAGAGAAAATATTGATTTTATAAGTTATGTCAGAAAACAAATTGAAAAGGAACTGAGATTGCGACACGTGTTGCAAGTGGGGCCAAATATCAAAAAAATATTGAATTGAGCCGGCACTTCTCTCCTCTTCTCTCCATATAAATTGAGAGATCGTTCTCTCTCTTCCCTACACACTCTCTCTTCACCCGACTCTCTCCCACCAAGCCCTCATCCGACCGACGAATCACCACGCTTAGCCGATGAACTGCCACACCACCCCTCTGTCTCGAGCTCATCCTACTCTCTCTCTCTCTCTGTCTCTCTCTCTCTCCCCTCGACGCTCTTGACTCTACCCCATCTTGCTCCCTCCGTCGAACCATTGAGCCCTCGTCCAACTGACAAGCCATTGTGCCGCCCCTCTGGCTCCAACTTTGGAATGTCCATTGCCTCCACCATTGTCGAACCATTGGCCCCTCTCTCTCTCCCTCGGAGTCACAACCGAGCTCTCCTCCAACGAACCACCGTGCGGCCTCTGCCTCCACCTCCGCCTTGAAAGGTTGCCTCCGCCATCGCCGAATCCCAACAAACCACCGCGTCGCCTCTGGCTCTAACTCCCATCCAGCATTATCAAACCACAGCAGCAACTGAAGAGGAAACACCTGCCCAAACTAAGGCACGAGCTGATGCCAGTATGAAGATTAAAATGGAGAAGTTCTCAAGATTCTGAAACTCTTCAAACATTTCTGCTTAAACACGTGGAATAAGATGTGAATAAGCAGATCAAGGATTCGATAGAGGCCTCTTTAGGAACAAGCAAGGCCAAAGCTTTGTCTTACACTAAGAAGCTTAGTAAAGAAAGGTCCATCCATTTGTCGTACTGGGGTCAAACCAATTTGTTTCATATGTTGATTAAACTGTGGAATCTAAAAAAAGCATAAAGGTTCCCTGATTGTTCGATGATCAAACCATTCTCATCCCTAAGAAGATTGAGTCGCATAATCCAAAAAATACCTCTCGAAAGCAATAGCGAAACAAACCCTAGAAACGAGTCTACTTGGATAGCAAGAACAAAAGCCTTAAACTCTATTGAGGAGGGCTTTCGTCATTCGCAATCTAATCCTTGGGTTCTGAGAGAGAAGACAACAAAGTCCAGTGCAAAATATACTTTGAAGGGGCCAAAAGTGTTGAACTTTATGCAAGCACCGATATTTTCCAACACGCTGATAAGCTAGATGGAGATTTGGTCTGACTAAAAAGCAAAGAAAGCATTTCATGTGCTAAGGTCGGTGAATACTAAGGGTGCGTTTGGTTTAGCATTTGGAAAACTCATTGAAAAAATGTAAAATAGTTTAGCCTAAAAGGCTTTGGGGGAAATGCAAAAACTATCTGGTAAATTCCGCTTTAAAAAGCAACTTTGAGAGAAATGTTGTTTGGTAGAAAATACATTTACAAAGCTCTTTTGGTGATTAATCTAAACATTTTAATTTTTATTTGTTTAAAATTTAAAAAAAAATTATCTTTGCGACTTTTTAATTTATATTTGACAACAATGTTAAAAAAGTTGTGTAAACAATTTTATTAAAATTATTATTATTATTTTGCTAAAAAACATCAAATGAAAAAAAATTACGTGCTCTCTTTCTCAACTACAAGAAGAATACTTTCATTACAATAAAAATATGAAAACATATGCTTTGAAGAAAGAAGCTCATTATCCTTAAAAATTACAAACATCTTTAATTATTTCCTAAATTCATAACTATTTAATCACGTAAACGTGTCATATCATATGTTGCGTCATCATTTGAAGCATTACCCTCCTCATTTACATCATCAAAATTCGTTGTATATAAATTGGTATCCAGACCACTCTAGCAAAATGTGCATCATTCACGGTATTTCTTCGTATATAATTGTGCAAAGTCATTGTTGCTATCACAATTTTCACTTACTTTGTATATAATTGGCATACTCTTTAAAATCTTTTACTTCTTCTTCAATACAACAAAAGCTCGCTCAATTTATGATCGTAGTGAGGAGTGAGCACGGTTGAACACTTCTTTATAATCCGTCGGTTGAGGACCTCGTTAAAATTCAGGTAAATGATATCTAATTTTTTTATATGGCCCCAAATAACCCGTGGGATTTTGATATCTAGCATCAACCAAATAATACTTACCTACACAAAAAAGTTATAAATTTAATCAACATATAACACATACATATATTAATGTATAAAAACCATTAATTAACGAACTTTTCGAAGGATGATCAAATTGTAAATCATGTCTCCTAATAACTTCATAAAATATACGAATATCATGAGCTGTTCATATTAAAATTACACACGGCCATCACATTTTATGTTGGTGTTTCTTTTCGACCAATAAAACAAAGCTACTCACTCATAAGTACCACCGCTAGAATATGAGTACCATCTATAACTTCAATGCAATCATAAAACAAGAACAAGAATTTTATTTGATTTATATTTAATTCATATTTTCTATTATATAATCGTAACTTACCTTAAAATGTGGAAAAAATGTTGTATTATTCTCAATCTTCTTTGGAGCTTCCTTGAATTGCCGATCGGATAGTTTGATCAAATCTACTCCCATTTCACATACTTTATCCAAAAACTAAGCTAAATAGTCTACATATAATTTCCCCAGAATGCTTAAAGCGCTCTTGTGCTAACCTATTACCTATATTATGTCCTAAAATATGAAGAAACAATCTTAGCATTTCTACAACATCAATATTTCTAGATCCTTGCAAACCATATCATGTCACTAAATCATTCATTAAATTCTTAAATAGAGTTCTATCCTTTCTAAACATTTGATAAAACCTTTTAGGATTAGCATCCATATCCATCAACTTTCTCAACCATGCATTTCTTGTATATGATGAGGTCATGCACGGTTTTTTCGATCATATGTTGCCTGATAAACACCGTAGGTATATGTAGCTGCACAAAGTTGCCAATATTCTTCTTCCTCTTTTTCATAGTTTTCCCTTTTAGGAGAATCATCCATAACTAATTAAAGTAACAAAATAGAATTAGAATAAGAGATATAACAAATTATTTAAATCATTTATCAACAAAAAACACTTATCATATATGTGTGTGTGTGTGTGTGTGTGTGTGTGTGTGTGTGTGTGTAAATATGTATGTATGCAAACTCCACTCAATAAAAAGAACATCAATTGGAAACAAGTCTGACAATATAGCATAAATATGTCTCGCCAACTAATACAAATAAGTAGTGCAAATATGCATCACATTACAACAACGTTACATATGAAAAAAAAAAAAAATAGCAAATATCCTAGTGATGATTACATTGTGCAAACTTATACTTGAGTCATGTGACTTGATCACCATCCAAGTTCATGAAGATTTGCCTACTATCTTTCTTTTTTGAAAAATAATCTAGTGCAAAAAAATATAACTCTTCGTCTTGCTTAATCTCGGGTATAGTTTTCAACGTCTCTATGAGTTCCTTGTAAGGATCAAACTCTTTGGCATATCTTCTACTTTCACTAGCTAAACAAATTCTCTCCATTTGCGTTGCTAGCTTATCAGTCATACTCAATTTCTTTTATTTCTTTCCTTGAGATTACTTCACCAAACTTTGCGACGTTTTTTTATCACTTTGATGTTGTTCACTAGTATTTTCATCCACATCGCCCTCTATATTATCATTAGTAAATCCTGTCGAACCACCAATGTCAAATTATGTAGCCACAACATCCTCATCAATACATAAGCCTTGTGCAAGATTCCATGTGATGCTTCCAATAGAAACAATATCCCTAAACATTCTTCCAACAAAACTTGAAGATCCGAATGTATGTCTTTTGTTCTAAAAGCTCTAACCTTAGGATTTTTCTGTTATAATAAACATTTTCATGAGTTTTATAGAAAAAAAAAAAAAAAAAAAAAACATGAACTTTAAAAAAAAAAAAAAATAACAAAAGAATGGGAAAAAATCTGAATTTTCCTCTCCCGCCATTCATCACTTGCATCAATGGTATTCTTTTTTGGATCACATCCTAATCCAATTTCGTTTAGGACCAATGTTCTCCATATTTTCCAATCTTCCTTAAAATTATCTCACTTACTCTTCATTTGACATTTATCATACTCTTTACCCCTTAGATCCTCAAACTTCTTAATTATAACCATCCATCCATCCCTTTTATTGTTTGCAGGACAATTGTCATTGTCAATTTGTTCAATGCACAACTTACAAAAGGTTTCAATATCTTCAGGGCTCTAAAATTCATTTTCCTTTGATGAATTTACCATCTACTAATAAATGCAAAAAAAAAAATGCAATTTTAGTTTAAAGACAATAGACAACAGATGCAATCCACACTAAACTGCTTTTTTCGGTTTTAGATATTTATAACCTCAAGCTAAATTAAAAACTGAGTAGTTAAGAGAAAATAACTTTAAAATATGTCAATTGAACTTATGAGTCAACATTTGTCATGTAATGATTACTACTAACTCCATTATATCATTGATTTACATGTCAATACCAACCCAAAGGTTTGTCTTTTATAGGTTGGTGTAAGATACTATTAAATTAGCCAAGCTGTATAGTCATATAAGCTTTTCCCTCAAACCATTTGAGAAAAACTATAATCCATATTATTGTAAGAGGGATTTCATAATTCTCAAGAAAAAAAAATCATATGCTATATAGCCGACAGAGGAAGGGACTAACTTTTAAATTTGAGAAGCAAAACATCAACCCAGGCATATGCCATTATGATTACTTATATCATGGCAGCCTATATGGGTGAAGTTTTTTTTTTTGAGTGAAAAAGGAAATGTTAAATCGACAAGTTATGCAGACATGAAAACAAAAAAAGAAAAAGACTTCATGAACTCAATAGGAAAATGACAATCAACTTAAGCTTGCAAAATCAATAGTAACTTTACCTGATTAAAAAATTTTGTAGATTGGCTTTGTCAATAATAAGCGGCAAAAACCTTGGCTTTGTCAATAGTAAGCAGCAAAAACCTGATTTTATCTACAAATGGCAAAAAAATCAGCAAGCTTGAACAGAACGAAGGTATCTTCCAATTACACAAGCACATAAAAGAAAGGAGGCTGCACACGTTAACATTCTAACAGTGCAGCTAAAGCAAGGAGAACATTAATGAAACTTTTTTGACAAATCAGAGTTATCGAGATAAACATTGAGTTCGAGATAGATAAATTAGGACTGCTTTTAAAGACAAGCAGCATCACTAATTAGGACTTCCCTGCCTTGGATTAAACTAGCAATGAACATTTTCCTGGATGCAATCCAGCTAGATACGACATTTACCCATGTGATCTTAACATATCACTGTTGTAATCATTTAGATGCATAATTCTACAAATATGTATCTCCAAATTGTCCCATGATGCGATTTCACCCAACTCTTGTCTCCATTAGACACATATAATTTTAGGCTAACAAGCAAGATCCTAGGAATGGACACACTCCAAACACTTAGGCACGAACACACTCCAAACACGTCCCTTGCCACATATATGGTCAAGAACCAACCAAGTATTAACAGAGGAATGACTTCCTTCTGAGAAACAGGAACCAAAAGAAATCGCCTTTACTAAATCAACAACACCAGTCAAACTTAGCACGCCTTAGCTAATTATTGAGTCTAGAATGTTACTAAGTCAAGTCAAGTAGAAATGACAAATGACAATAACAAGCGAAGAACATATCTATAGCCACAGGTCCTCCTGAATCAAATGGATTATCATAAGACAACAAATCTCTATAATTCTTTGGAGTAGAAGAGGTGGCATTTCATTTGAAGAAGGCAGTGCAGGATATAGCTTCCCTAACCTTTATGGCTCTAGAAGAAGAGATTGTTGTTCAAAACCCCTGGATGAGCTTATCTCCACCTCTTGAGCAGTGTAACTATTTTTTTGAAAAGTATGCAATTGAGTTCAAATTACAAGTATTTGGGCCAGCAATAACTGCATAAAAGTATGTCATATTTTTTCCAATAATATTTCAAAACCAGAGGATGACGAGCCAACTCGAGTCAAACATACCAAAAGCAAACATCATTCCCCAATTTAAGGATCATTTATCATTTTGAACACAAGTAGACATTTGAAAATAGATACTACAGAGTGGTACTGGTATCGGGGGAAAATTCAAGGAGCGTCTCCACTGCCTTGTTTTAATCTCAATAAAAAAGTTTCGGCATGGTGAGGCTCGCAAAATAACCCAGAAGAGGGTTTTCTTTTGAACAAACAATGTATGTAACAAGGACCTAGATGGAGCAAATTCTCTAGGAACAAAAGGAGCATATGTCGATTCCCTCTCAGCTGTGAGTCTTTGTGTTTTCTAGAATTCCTTCAAGAATGATTGGAAATCTTTTGCAAGCTTTGCATCAGCTATTTTCTTTGCAACCTGCAGTTAAAGAAAGCAGTCAATACCACCTCCCAACTACAGCAAAAAGGTTTTCTCCTATGTATCACTATCAAGGGCGGTTTCCCCTTTATCAAGATCAACATCGGTCTATTACTACGCAATCTACACAAATCTACAGAAGCATCAGAGGCGGACAGACTACCCGCAAGCAAGGGAAAAAACGTGTGACAAGCAAGGAATGACAAATTGCCAAAGAGAGAGTATGGAAGGCGAGATGTCCAAGGAGACATACGCTGATTTCGGCATGGTAATCAGCTTGGCTGGCTTCCCTGAGTTTAGCCAAAGTATCCTTCACCAACTAGCTAATATGCAACCTTGTTTTGTGCCTATAATGGAAGTCAACGGAGTCAAGTTTAGTCAAGCAACTTCGCGTTAACATTGGAAAATAAAAATACCATATTTACGGAGAACAAAGGAGTCATCAGGAAGGTAGGTCCTCCTGAATAGAATGGATTATCATAACAAAGTAGCACGAGCCAAAAAAGAAAAGGTGAATCGAGTCTAGGTGTCGGATTGTGCGTGTGACATCCCGAATTTTACCGACCCTATAAGTGTAATCGGATTGTTAAGGGCTTGGATTATTTTAAAGCGGGCTAGAAAACAAGCCTGATGGATCGTGAGGAAAGTGTGAGCTTATGTATTTAGCGGGCACACGAGTTATCGAGATGGGCTCGATTAGCCAAATGATAGGATATGGACTTGGGCTTGGCTTGGAGCGGGCCAAGAGTCGGGTTCATTAGAATGGTAAATTAAGTCTAGTGGGCCGTGAATTGTCGTAGGATGAGCCCGGTGAGCCAGAGACGGGAATTTAGGCCTGAGCGCCTTACTTTTTGATTAAGTTTATAGATTACCGTTATGAGAGATTTAGTTAGAGATTTTATTAAGAACTTATAAGCAATTGTAATTCTATTGTCGACCCCTAATTTTAGTAATTTCTCGCGATAAATTATTGTGCGTAGATTAGTGCCGAGATGTTAACATGTCATTTTGATTCGTGCGAACTCATAGATTCGTATAGTTACAAGGGAATCAAAATTTTGTGGATTCGGAACGAAACTAAGTAAGAAACATTAGAAACTAATAGACCAACTAGCAACATGGATTAGGAGTAAATTGTTTTTGAATGCCAGGCGTCGACCGTGAAGAATGAGGCGTGCATGGAAGCCACGACACCCTTCCTTCCCTTTGGTTTTCCCCCCCTAACGCAAAGCTGCAGAGGAAACATAATGATTAAGCTTGCCAATGATTACTTCTCTCCTTGGGATTGAAAACAAGAAATTTGCACACACTCACAACTTCATCTTCCTCATAATTCACGCCACTCTCTCTCTCCAAAAACAGAACCGAAAAACTCTCTCTCTTTTCTCTTTTCTCTTGTGGCTCGAGCAGAAGCCAAGCCCAACAGCTCCGGCGACTTTGCTTCTTCTTGCGTGAGTTTGAAAGCAGATTCTTGGAGAGCATTGAGCCACCAGCAAAGCCAAGTAACCGGTAAGGAAATGATGAGTTCCTAAACTAGAATTTATTCGATGTTTGTCGAGGGAACTTGCGGAGCATGCTGAATGGTGGAGAATTAGGTTGGATGATTCTGTTTTGAGTTGAAATGGGCTAGATGAGCACTCAAACAAAGCCGTGAGTCCTTGCATGCCATGATAAGGCTTTAGATGGTTAAAGAATCGAGTGCAAGAGAGCTGGGTTTGGTCGAGTTGGTGGAAAGGTAACTACCGAGTGAAGATAGGTGTTGCATGTTGCTGTGGATGAGTCGAGATGCGAGTACTTATCTTGATTCAAGCTGTGGATTGCTGTGTGTAGGCAAAGAGCTACTGAGGTCACTTTTAGGTGCTGTTGGAGAGGTGTCAGGGTACTAAAAGAGAAGTTATAGATGAGCTAAATAGCTTAGTTGAGCTGTATATGAGAATAGGGGTTTGAAACATTCTATTTGGGAAAGACAGAGATGGAAAACTTATTAGTTATGCGTCGCTTGGGATTTTAAAGGTGTAGTTAAAGGAAAGAACTAGTTTTATACTAACTATTTTAGGTTTCAACCTCTAGTTATAGAGTGATTCTTGCGAAAATGTGTTGGCGAGATCATTTTCCCTTAGAACAGTAAGCTGATCTGCAGAAGACAGCAAAACCTTAGGTAGTTCTACGAATTTTATGTAATTTTATAGATGGAATTGGACCTTAAACCCTTCATGAAAGTTGTAGGAAACATCTTTAGAAACAACATATAAAAATTTGAGAACAAACGGTCAAGGTTTGGGTAGTGAAATGATCCCTCTTCTGTAGGTACTCAATCTGGAAATTGCTGCAGAATTTTAGGAATGAAGACAGCAAGTTACTTCTCTCTATACATTGAGAGATAATCTTAGGTTTCTTCACAAAAAATGTTAATCTATGTCTCTTCTATAACATACTAAAATTTCGTAGTATTTCGATAAGATTTGATGTACTTTCTGCTCCTGTGATTGAAACTGCTCATATTAGCTTATATCCTGCCTTGATCCGAGATAGCGCAATAGATGTTGTACCCCTTATAGCTGATTTTCATGACATATAGGTAGTCTAATGGTCTTGTAATAATGGTTAGTTTGTGCATAAGCATGCCTCTTCCATAATTTGAAGTGTGGTCATTGTGTGGTCACAAATTGTGGCATGTGTGTATAATGAGTGCGACATGAATGAAGTGTTGTGTGAGCATAAGTCCTGCTTGAAGTAATTGTGTGCTCTCGAGATCTTGAGCATGCTGTGATGTGATATTATTCAAAGGTGTAATGTGTGGAAGAAATTTTCAAATGAGTAAGAAATTTTCATCGGTACTAAGATGCCGGTGATGCCCCAGGGAGTGGGATGCTCATGCTGTGTGATCTTGGATGCCTCGGTTGAGTGAGACGCTGGGATACCTCGGAGCGAGATGCCCCTATGTGTGATCAAGGATGCCTTGGTTGTGGGATACCAGGATGTCTCAGAGTGAGATGCCCCATGCTAAGTGATCTTGGGATGCCTCAATTGTGTGATACTGAGATGCCTCGGAGTGAGATGCCCATGATAGCAATATTGTAGAAGTCCAGATGTGGGATTCCAGAAGTGACTTGATCAGGCCGATTTGCATTCCGGTGGGTAAATTGATCGAGGGTGGACTTTAATATACACATTATAATGTAATTCCACTTGGCGTGTGAGTTCGCCTGCTACTGTTGCATTTCATCTTGGTTCAGATTAAGAACATGAGGTATACATGTACATTTAGCATGTTTGGTATGGAATGATCATTCATGTGGCATTTTGGTATTCATTTAGTTATACCTGTGACAATCCTACCTGAGTATGTTAAGTTATTTGGTTGTGTTCTCTTGCTTTCTTTGGTAACTGTGGGTTGTCTAGTTTAGGGTCTTATTATTTTTTTACTGGGTATTGCTCATTCCTTTCTTTTTTTGAGATCGTTAGTATGAACATACCACCAATTGCTTGTTATGGGGTGATAGCACGTATCGATGTATCTTTCCATGATGTGTATGATCCCGATATCAAGCTGACCTACATGAGATATGAGGCTACACTTTGGATGGATGATGGCAGGATAGACTAGATTCCTATGAGGTTCGTTGCGTGGTTTGTAAACCACGAGGGGGAGCTGTTTGGCCCTCTTCAGTTCGGTGCCGGAGGACCTGGAGCTGGGGCAGGAGGTTCTTAGGCACCCAGATCATGATGAAGCCGAAGAAGACATCTTTTGTTTTTTGGATGGACGTGGGCTAGTATGGAGGTAGCGAAGTTAGAAACCCTCTCGCCCTTTTCCCTGGCTGTTTACTTACACTTTTGATAAGAACATGTAAATGTGTTGTACATAGGTGAAGAACTTGTAAGTAATCCAGGTCGATGTTTGTAAGCATGAATACTTTTTAACATGAAAGTTAATGAAGCTCCTCATGATCCTTATATACGTTCTTAGTTGGATTGTCTAATACTAAGTGATAGGACTATTACAGGTTGACCTTGTGTTATAAAGCTTTAGATCTTAAAACGTCCATGTTATACATGCTAACCAATTCTAGATGGATGTTACAGTCCGATAATTGTAATCAACAGGTCATGTCAAGATGATAATCTGTATAATTTCTGCTTGCGCTTAGTATGTGACGATACTGAGACATCACAATGCAGGCATGCAATTTCAACAGGAGCAAAATAAGGAGGAGGATCAGGAGAGAAAAGCAAGAGCCCAAGAACAGACAACTTGTCCCACAGGAGGAGAGTGTCCTTGGTAGTGTCGAGGGAGTTGGAGAGGCAGTTGAAGGAAGCGACGGCCGTGTTGATCTGGAATATCCCATAGGTGATGGCCTGAGTGGTCGCAGTCTACGGAGAGGAAGGAGAGGAGTCGAATGCAGGCTGTTGCGTCCTCCGTGTTGGGATTCAATGTCGTCCTGGAAACTCATGTTTCAAAAGATCAAAGTAGGAACAGACCCATATGAGGAGAAGAATCGAGCGGAGAAAAGTCAATTCCTTTTTAGTGCAAGATATGAAAGTAGCGTCGGAGGGAGGGAGAAGCAACTGCCACACCACCCGGCAACCACCACCCACAGCAAGAAGCTTCATTGGTCCTTTGGCCAGGTAATGGGTCATGGTTACGACATCAATCGTCAATTACAAAACCTCTCTTTTGTCAATCATCAATCAGAGAGAGAGAGAGAGAGAGAGCTTACACACTAAAGGTGCTGGAGACAATGTCGTTGGTGGATCTGAAGGTGGATTCGATATCGAAGCTAATGCTAAAGTCGGCGTCATTGCAGGGCTCTCGAGAGAGAGTGAATGTGAGGAGTTGGGAGCGTGAGCATTTCTAGAGGAGCTGCAAGGAGAAACCCTAGGTTTTGTTCTTTTAAAAATGGGTAAATTTGGATTTCTGATGATTTTTTTAGAGTAAAAAATGAACTCCGCAAAATTTTATTAATAAAACCATTTGGCATTCCGAAAATGCTAAAAGCTCAATATCAGTCTCTACTAGTATTGAGCTTTCAGACTTCTCAATGCCAACTTTCAACTCAAAGCTCATTGGGAAATGGTTATCAAACACCCTAAAATTTTCTCAATGAGCTTTCTAAATGCTGAACCAAACGTACCCTAAAACTTTGAAGCTCTTTAGGTCTCACTTTTGTCCCTAGGCCTCTACTTTTGGCTTTTAATGCAAGTATAACTATTTTTTTTCAACCAAAAGTTGTTATAGGAAGTGAATTTTTAGGTCCCTTAAGCCAAAGCTAGAGCCAACGCGGTGGTTCATCACAATTTGGTGATGGTGAAGGCAGAGGCCATGCGGTGGTTCGTAAGACGAGCGCTTGGTGGTTCGTTGGAGAGAGAGAGATGGGGCAAAGTCGAGAGTGTTGGGCGAGAGAGAGAGAGAGAGAGAGAGAGTGTGTGTGTGTGTGTGTGTGTGTGTAGGATGAGCCAGAGTTAGAGGTGTGGTGCGGTGGTTTATCGTTGGGCGAGGGCTCAATGGGAGAGTCTCAGGTGAAGAAGAGAGAGAGAGAGAGAGAGGGAGAGAGTTCTCTCAATTGATATGGAGAGAAAAAGAGAGAAGTGCCCACTCAATTCAAAATTTCTTCTGACAGTTGGCCCCACTTGAGACACGTGTTGCAACCTCAATACCCTTTCAATTTGTTATGTTGACACAATTTGTGCGGTCAATATTTTCTTGCTTGAAAAAGGTAAAAAGTACATGGATCGAAACCACATGGACTGTTATTTATGTGAGCCAAATTGTGGAGCCGACATGATCAAAAGTTCGTATGGATTAGACAAGATTTTAAAAAATCATATGATATATTTTTCTATTCCTTATATTGAGCGACATGATTAAGCTTTTGCCTTCCTAGCTTTGGTTCGTGGTGTGGCTCCACCATTACCCACTAAATGGGGCGGCTCGTGGTCTCTGATGAGGGAAAAAGTAAAATTCTTTTTCGGTAAGTAAGGTTTTACTGATGGCATAAAAGGCAGGTGTGCTACCCTGCTGCATGCTCAAGTCATACAATTTAAACTACACCCTAATACTGACATAAGAACTTGTAGTCCCCCAAAGATATTTGTGCCGTAATAACAACATTTTTAAGAAGTGTACCTTGGATAGCTTTTTAAATCCTTGATACAATAAGATCAGAATTAATAAACTTAAGTTCTATATTCAAATTATTATTTATGAAAATCTCACATCTTGTGCTGCTTTTGGATCCATAACAGCACATCTTGTCATTTTCTTATTACTGGTTCAGAAAATAACTAGTCACCATGGATGATATCTGAATGAGCTCACCCACTACGTTGCTTGGGTAGCACTTTCAAAGGATGGAGCTTCCTTAGTGATATTCCTACCCGCTCTCTCATATCCAGGGTCTCCAGAGTCAAACCATCGCCAAGTTCCCAGTCGAAACGGTAAAGAGACTTTGCAAGACCAAGATGAGCCACCTGATCCGCCAGTGAAAGTCCGATGCACATTCTTCTGCCTGATCCTAATGGAATCAGCTCAAAGTTTTGACCCTTGTAGTCAATGTTAGATCCCAGGAACCTCTCTGGTTTGAATGCCAATGGATCCTCGCAAGTATCTGAGTCTCTTCCAATGCCCTATACATTCACGAAAACTTGGGTATCTTTGAATATATCAAAGCCCATGAAATTGGTATCTTTCAGAGCATTCCGTAGAAGTAGTAGAGATATCGGTGGATTCAATCTTAGGGTTTCCTTCACCACAGCTCGCAAAAACGGCATTTTTTCCTTGTCGTTCTCTTCGAGCTTTCTGTTCAATCCAACAACTTGGTCAAGCTCATCTTTGGCCTTTTTCATTGACAGTTGGCGGAGTAGCTCTGCCATCGCCCACTCGATGGTGCTGCTCGTAGTCTCCGATCCAACCAAAAACATTTCTGCACTATCAAGTAAGCCGATTTAGTACAAAACCATGTCTTGCTGGGGATCCCACTGAAGTTGATTTTCATGCTTGACTACAATGTCAGTATAACACCTTTGGCAACTGTTTCCACCTAAAAGTTTCACCGCAAAAACTATTACCGCTACTTTTATCCTAGCAGTCGATTTGATTTTAGCAAAATTCCGTGGGTCAATGTCAATGTCAATGTTTCTTCACTAGACCAACGTAACTTAACTAACATCGACTCACTGTCAATTTAATTGCGTTGGCTTCCTGCAATTAACGTTGGTGCTTGACTGTGGAATATATTTACAATCATTATCAGATCACATGTGCTTGTCAATATGTTATTTGCTCCTTCCCTCTTGACACCTGAAGTGTTCTATTAATCAGTCAATACTCATGATCGTATTGAATTTCTTTAGTAGATGACTTTGCATTGTCATTATGTGTAACTATTACGTGATTCGATGTCACACAGAATATCTTCTCAAAGAGAGTTGGGAGAATTTGGAAGCAAGAGGGCAGCCAAAGTTTAACCTGCTCCAACTGAGCCCCAGATTGAATTACCCTTGCATTAGCACGGAGTAAACTCTCCGGTGGGTCCAACCCAACAGTTGCATTTAGAGATTGAGCAGAAGAACACCCACCGAAGCCCAAACATATACTTTCGCTAGTACGCAATGAAAATCTTGCCTGGTGGTAAAAATTCAACTTTCACTCGTATTCTTGTCCATCTTAGTGTTCTTTTCCGACTTCTGACTTGTAAATTTCTACTTTTCTTTCATATATTTTTGCAATCTTAGTTAAATTGTCTGATCAAGTTCTTCTGTCTAACATAGTCTCTGAATCTTCGAAGTGTGGTGAGGATAAGACATGTGGATGCCTGCCCAAGTGAAAAAATTTAGTCAATATAAATATCCTCGGAGTATGATGAGGATAAAACTTTGCCAACATAGATGCTCATGGAAAAAAAAAATTCATGTCACACTATGACATTAATTCGAACCATGTCAACTAGATTTGGTCGGATTTAATGTAGAAAGCACTTGAATAGAATATATGTGAAAACAATATTTATTAGACAAACTTACAATACAAGAAGTTGATTAGAAAAAGTGTAAATGTATAGAGATTGAAAATAAATTTTTCCTTCGTTTCATTTAAGTGTCAAGAGGGATGTTAAAGTTAATCATTTTATAATGTTTCTACCTAACTACTTAGTTTTTGGACTGCAAAGTAGCATCATGGAGCTTCTCTTTGAGATCAGACATCAGTATGTTCTCTCATCTTTTTGCGGAGAAAATGGCGCTGCTCTCTGAAATTTAGACCATTTGCACCGTTTAGTTGAAAATTTGAGACTTCGCTCTCTTTCTTTTTTCTTTTTCTTTTTTCTTTTTCTTTTTGTTTTAAGTAATAGCTATATTTGAGCTAGTTTTCTCGCACCTCCACCGGTCCACCTCTCCAAATGGTCTTAAGGGCGAACTCCCCTACAACGGCCTGATGCATTAAGGACTTTACTCTAAGAATATTCTTAACAAGATTTAAACTCATAATCACAAAGAAATGGGCAAATTCTCTTATCATCTAAATCAACACTTGGTTAGACTTTATTCTGTAAACTTCCATTTCTCTACTATTTTGGTCCATAATAGTCATTTACAACGTTTGTCTCATCTCAATTCTTGCACATATATCTAGCACCGCAGAACAATTCTTCTCTTCCTTTAAAACCATATATACCATGTAGAAATTCTAATCCTCAATGCAAAATTGAAAGCTTTTTTTTTTTTTTTTCAAAGATCAGGAACAAAAACTGTGACATTACTCCAACTTTAAGGATCAAGGATGCAAATCTTTGGAGGAACCGCGCACCCCCACCACGTAAACCCCCAGGTGACGCTAGCCCAAGACCCACCACCAGGGCGCCACGCTTAAATCACCTAATGATCCTCCAACCTCCCTACAACTTGCGTTGCAGGGGCTTTGAACTCTGGACCTCCCGTTTGGAGGTCTGGAGCCTACCCAACGGAGCCATCACGGTCGGTGGTTCAAGGATGCAATTTTTGTCCTCACTTAAATTCCACAATTAGTGAAAACTTTCTAAAATGACTTGTGTTTTCATTTTGACGGTTATTTCGATTTCCCAAATTAAATCGGAAAAAAGTGTTCATGGATATGTTTAATACTTTTACCGTGATTTTGTAATCAATGAACTACTTCGAAGAAACAAAAAAAAAAAAAACACAAAATTGATTTCGATGTGTGAATTAGAAGGTTTGATTTCACACCACCAAGTACAAAAAAATTTCCAATTGAGCCAAGGCCACCTATTCAGATTTACCTCATTGTCTTAACATTGAAGCTAACCTTTATTGGCACACTTTACATGAGCCATTAGATTATATAGAACCCAAGTGAGACCCATAAAAGCTAATGGCTCGTATCAGATGAGTTGACGAAGGTTGGAATCACTCAAAAAAGCTAGGTATCATTGTATTTACAGCGAATTTTCTTGTCATGAAAATTAAAAAAGAGAAAAGAAAAAAAAAGCATAGTGTCCATGTCCCTTTTTTTTATTAGTAGAAAATGTGATTGAGGTGGAACAACACGTGCTGGGAGTGGCTTGAAAGGTGGGAGGACTCGGAAAGACCAACCGCAAAAGTCATATGCATAATTGAGCATAACTATTCATGGGATTTATTAAACAAAGATTCTTCTTCCCTCTTGCCTCTTTTTTCCCCTTGACGTGTGGTGAGAGAATGATCCAACAATGAAATGGACCGTGAAACTGCCCATATCCAGTCAGACGAATTGGTCTAGGACGCGGCAAAATGGTGTCGCTCAACATTGACTGACTTTATCGATCGTACTTGCTTTGGACAAAGTCCATGGGGGCGAATTACATTTCTTTTCCTCAAATTTCGAAATTTGTTGCAAATTACACCTGACATTATAATTTTCAAGGTGTCCTCCTTGGATTGTTGACATCAGTTGCAAAGTCCTCTTACATTGACCCCAGCCAATTTTTAGTTAGAGTTCCAACCATGTGCTTATTACGTGAATAATTCGATCTCTTATAGAGGACAAATGTGTTTAACAAAAGATGATGAATTACATTTTATCCGCCCTCCCCTCTAAGGTTTTGGCATATATGGCTTGTCGCCTCCCTTCTTTTCAATTCTCTAATTTTCCCACTAGCTTATTGGGATGAGTTTTGGAACCACATTGACCTCAATCTTGAGCTCTTTTTTTAAAAAAATCTAATCTCCACTAAAGATCAGCTTAGGCTAGTTAAGTGAGGGTCATCCTGCCCTTGCTTGGTACATGCATGTGGCCGTGGCGTAGCCTCTACCAACAACTATCATGTGTTTACTAACAAAGTAAACAGGTTAATTTGCACTAATAAATAAATTGTGTAGATTGTATTGTATCTTGTACTGTTATGATTTTTCTCTGCATCTCTTAAGTTGCTTTTTATGACTTAATCTATATTGCAAGCCTTAAGAGGTCCTTTCTTGAAAATTAGATACAAATTATTGTTGTTTTCATGATCGCTTTGAAAAGTTTGGAGGCCACTATCGAAACGCACTAGTCTGCTTATTTGATTAATTATTCTAGTTGACCAGAGTCAACACTACAGGTGACGTGGCTATTGACGTCAAGACTGTTGGGTAAAATTGCAAAAAAATTCAAAAAATCACGAGGCACCTTACAACAATTGCTAAAATTTAGAGGGCAAAATGCAATTCACTTCGAAAGTTTCCCTCTTTAAGAAGAGCTAATTAGTCGAGTGACAAAGCACATGATTGGCCCCCTGGTTAGAAAATGGTCAGAGTCAATGCTGGGGGGATATTACAACTGATTTACATACTGCCGAGGCACATTATGAGAATTGAGAAGTCGAGGGGCAATTTGCAACAAGTGCCGAAATTTTGGAGGCAAATGTAATTCCCCCTAGTATAACCTGAGTAATCAAGAAAAAGAACGCGAGAAGAGCAATAAAAAGGACCAAATCCCTAGGAAGAAAAAACCTAAACTTACGCTTGTAGATAAAAATATCCCGACTTTCAAATGACCCAAAAAACCATTGAATTTCTACCGAAGGGACCAAAATACTCATTGCCAAAACTTTTCATTTAAGCAATTGATGTGGCATGCAACGTGGCTTATATCGATGTTTTAGAAAAACAAACTCATAGAAAAGAGTTACAGTGATGTCCTAAAACATAGATCTAAAAGCAAATTTGTTCTAATTTAGAAGAATTAGAAATAATAATGTTTTAGCGAAACGGTGCCGTTTGGTTTTTGCCCACGTATTCACGGTGTTTCTTTGGCTCTTGCCCACATTTCATTTGTACACATCAATCCCGTTAGCCACTTCACTATGTGCCACGTCAAATTGCATGAACTGAAAATTTATTGGTAGGTATTTTTATTTCTCCGAAAAGAGTTAATGAATTTTCTCGAGGTGGTTTGAAAAGTCAAGGTATCTCTTTCGTCCGAGTAGGTGGGTTTTTTCGGGATTTGGCAAAAAGAAAAAGGAACGAGAGCTACCCTGGCCGAGGTCAACTTTGGTTCCGGTTGGGAAGACGGCTCTTCAGCAACCCAGCACCACAATGTCAACGAGCTAAACAATTTTGCAGTTGTCGACCTGCACACCCGCTGAAGTTTGTCGCTTTGTCTAGCTTAGGAATAGATAATTGATACATCTGTTCATTTCAGCTCGGTTTCGTCCCAACAACTACTCCCTTGTCTAATTTGATGCTCCCACCGAAACATGGTTGGTCCCTCAAAAAGTCTAGAATTTTAATTATTTGCATGGGCCCCCTAGATCCAAATTTTTCAATCACCTTCCCCCCAAATTTAAAGTAGGATTCGTGATTTTGGTGTATGTTCAACAACTTCCGCGTCCTTCAGCGAGTAGCAGTTTCCTCCCAATACCATCCCTCTCCGGCATCGGGGACCTGGGAAACTCGCCCGTGATCACTCGTCTTACCAAAAGGAAACTGATTCGTCCTTCGACTACAGTAACACCAAGATGGTCCCAACAACCGAAGGTGACGCGACTGGGAAATCACCCTCCATATAGCTATGCTGCTAATCACAGGAAGTGCTATCAGGGGGCGTCCAGGATGAGTTTGGGTTCTCTTGTGGGAGGATGTATCAGGGATCCTCATCGGAACTAATGCATCCACGACAATACTACTTCACCACCAAATCATACAAGGATTCCACACATGTTCCGTGACCATTCAGTACCAGTTCAACATCTGTTCGGACAAATACTTGAACCGGCACAGCACAACCATTATCGTCATTGGAGAAAAATATACAATCAACAAATTGCCCAAAGTGATTTACCATTCAGTACAGAGAAGAATCAGACAAACCACCATAATAGGGAACGCAAAGTTACAATAACCAAGAAAAGAATTGGATATGAAAGGAGCTATTCTTCAAACCACACTGAAAAAATTATACAAGACTTTCAAAAGATAGTTAAGTTTTCAACAAACGGGAAAAAAAAAACAATGAGAAGAAACTCGACAGTGGAGACGCGTTAAATTCTACAAACCCGGTTCAAGAGGCAATTTTCCCTTTCCTAACTTGACTAGTGAAAAGATCCAAGACCCATCAAATGCTAACAAAAACAGAGGTAAAGAGTAACATCTCCCAGTCCCAAAGCACCCATAAATAAATGTAGGCAAGTCACATTTACAAGCATCAGATCAGAACAAACTTTGATCAGCTATCAGCAGTGGAGTAGACTATCTTCAGTTTATAGACTCTATGTTCTTGCTGAGCTCCTCCAGCTTCTTCATCCTCAACTTCTCGCTTTCACTCACAAGCTGTTCAAGATTCGCAATCCATCAGAATAAATGTCACGAGTATAATTGGAACTGTACGCAGAACGCACACATGCCGTAACATATACACAAACAGAGAAAGGACTGCATCTCCAACCTCCATTAACTTGGTAATTAGCTGTACTTTTTCCTTGTTCTTATCGTTGAAAGCCTCGAGAGCCTCCTTGTACTCTCTCTCCTGTGACAATCCATAAAACCCAAGTTCAGTGCCAGCTAGAGATTTGGACATTAGAGAGGGAACTGATCGACGAGTTTATCTTTATCACCTTCTTCTGGCAAGAATGTCCTAGCGTCTTCAATTCCTTGTTCACTGTATCTATCTTCTTTCTAACCAGGGAAACATCCTTCCTCATTGGATCCGCCAGTGCTTCTAGCTCCTGATTATCACGGACAATATTCACAGCAGGTGTAACATTGTCAGCACAACTTTAGAACTGAAAAGAAAACACTCCACAAATTTTGGCTCCACATTCCATCTGTATCAGCGGTATACCCTTTAATCCAGACTATCATCCAACTTCACACCCATTAAAAGATAAAAAAAAAAAAAAAAAAAATACATTTCTTCGTAATCGGCATCCCTTCTAATCTAATACGTTTTCTTTGTCAATCATCACATTCATTCCATCCAAATTAGTGGCATAACCTTATAATCCAGACCATCATCCAAACTTCGCACCCATAAAAAGAAAAATCTTCATAATCTGCATTGCTTCTAATCTAATTCATTATCTTTGTCAATCAACACAC
Source organism: Eucalyptus virginea (assembly GCA_014182375.1). Classification (NCBI taxonomy): domain Eukaryota; kingdom Viridiplantae; phylum Streptophyta; class Magnoliopsida; order Myrtales; family Myrtaceae; genus Eucalyptus; species Eucalyptus virginea. Next base: position 24,146,886 of record CM024524.1, on the reverse strand, counting down.
GGACAAAACACAACTGGAAGCACAGGCAGAATGATTTCTCTCATGTATCATGTCAAAATCGACACAAGGAAATTGTTTCTCGGGCCATAAACAAGAGAGAAGGTGAATTTACTTCCCCGAAAGGACAAATTATTCGTTTCCAATTCAGTTAATAACAAACTTTTTAAGATGGAATCCAAAGCAAGGAAAGTTTTATGACACCAGACATCCCTTATATCCTCATTCATATGTTTGTTTGTGGCAGAGAAAGGGGCCGTTGACCGACAGTATTGGGAGGGGGGAACAAAAGCTTTGATAGATTGCAGGACGGCAGGATTCCGTTAAAACGAGCAAGACATCTTGTAGAGAGACAGATGTTTCAGCCAAATCTGCCCAAAAAAAAAAAAAAAAATTTGAAAACACAGAACAAAAGGAAAAATACAAGGAAAAGGATCCAAATTTATCAGAAACTCGACAAAAAAATGGATTCTTTTCGAAATTTTTTTATTTTATTTACAGACAGTAGCATCATTCTCTGCCTAGAACAAACAAAAGGAAAAAGTTTCTTGGTCAAACTCACTAATTCAGCATCGAGACCTGTGTAATTTCCTTAAACAAACGAGATCTTCGCTGATACTTCCAGCTCCAGCTTCCTATCAGTCTTTCTTTTTCTTTTCTTATAGTTGACAAAAATTTCAAGAAAGAAATATCCGACATAGAAATAACTCGACGAGTATATGTTAAAAAGAGAGAACAATTCTTCGTAGAATTTCGAGTTCTAAAGGAGGAAAAACATCCGCAAACCAGATTGACCCATCTCGTCGATTCACCAGCTCTCACGACCATAAATTTTCCAAGGACTTGTGGGGGATTTTGCGTTGCGTACCTCGCGAATGGTGGCCAAGCGTTTGGTCTCTTCCTCGACCCGACCCAGGTGGTTGAGGACGCGCTCGCGGACTTCCATCTTCTTCCTCTCGATCTCCTCCTCCTTGGCCCTGAAGGTGGACAGCGCCGACCTCGACATCTCCTCGTCCTCCCTCGACAGCGACATGTTGCTGCTGAAGCTCAGGCTCCCCGACGAGTTCTGCAGGGCCAGCTGCTGCTGCTGCTGCTGGTGGGCCTGCTGCAGGGGCTGCTGCTCGCTCGTCTGCATCGTGGCCTTCTTCTTCTTCTCCCTGATCTTCAGGCAACAGAAACCCTCCTCCTTCCTCGGCCCCTCTCCGCTCGCCTCCTCCCCCTCTCGCTTTTCTCTCTCCAGTCTTCCGTTCTTTCTTTTTCCCTCTTGCTTTTGCTTTGGAATGATGGTGTGTTGGTGTGTCCACTCTGTCTCAGTCTCTCTCTCTCTCTCTTTCCCTATGGCATTGGGCGAGTGCTTATAGACGAAGCCGGCTTTAATTGTTTTCCATTTTTCTAATTTTCCGGGAAAAAAAAGTGGGGAAGCCAACACGACACATCTTTTTCTTTTGGGGAAATTTTTATTTATTTATTTATATATAAAGAAAAGAGAAAGTTCGAAATTATACGAGAGCGTTTTAGGGCAGAAAGACAGAAAGAGAGACGAACCAGCTCAGCTGCCACCTACTGAAAAAGATAGGCGACAAGTTAATTAACCTTTTTTTTCTTTTTTGCCCCCCCGCCCCTTCTAACTTCTGATTAACAAAAGTGTGAGGGTCAAAAAAAGTTTGAAATTGGGGATTAGTGGCGATTTTTAAAATGGCCTTTCTTTAATTCGCCGAAAATGTAACTGTCCCATTTCTTTAATTATATCCACATGTGAAAGAAAGGTTAATGAATCACAAATCATCATAAATAATTGATTTGGTAAATGACTTTGAGTAAAGTGCTCTCGTTAAGCAATTAATAAGGAAAAAAAAAATTATAGTTTTTAATACAAAAATTGTTCTTGCCTCATGTGTAATCAACCGTTTTCAAAAGTATCGGTAAAAATTAAGTATGCTAAATAAATATTTCGAAATTACTCATTAACACGGCTCTTAATGAACTATAGAGATCTATTATGCAGTACATGTCCATATGACAATGGTCTTGTGCAACTAAAAAGTGAGTAGGCAGTGAACAAGTTTAAGGAATGAGTTTACTTCTTTTAACTATGTTATATGTATATATATATATACACGTAATTTCTTTTAAAGATTTATGAGAGCTTAATTTCACTTGTCATTTTAATCAAATTGGGTTTATTTCAAACGGGTCAATCTCAATTTACAATTAAGTTACACTTAAATGTATGCTTAACTGAAAACAAGTTACGCTTAGTCGCTATTGTTTTCTTTTCCATCCTATTGTTTTTGGTAACTATAGATCAAGCTCCAGAATTTTACATAACACCACCCAGAATTTTCATGTATCATAACTTTTTGTCTCTTTAGGTTCAATTATTGCAAAAAAGAATATATGTTCATATTTCCGACTCATTCAGTACTGCAATAAGATAAAATTTCGAATTTGTGTTCCTCAACAATTTTGTTTGGCCAAAAAAAGGGGACCTGCCAAAATGTTATTTGAAATCCAAATGTGATCTTTTCCACACTCCACGGTCAACACCTTGTGCAATTTGTAACTACTCGATCATAGGAGCTTTTTCGCCATTAAATTATATTAAAGTAACATTACATCAATTGAATTGGCACATCCTTTAATTGATTATTTTTACCACAAACACTGCGATAGCGATGCCATTTATTAACTTATTATTAATTTTGATCAAAATAAGTTGAGGTATCGTGTTGGCTTGTTTCACAAAAATTAATGATCTAAAAAATATCTTCCTAAAATCAAGCACTTATATAACTTAAAATAATTAGTCAATAAAAAATATTTTTATTATCAATAATAATTTATTTCTGAATATTTCATGTACGATAAAAATATTTTCATTTATTTATTTTTATAAATAATACTACAAGCAACCAATTATTATTCATTTTAAGCGAAAACCAACGAATCCTGGATACATTTCCAAAATCCATGATAATTTCGAGAAAACTCATAATTATAACATCTGTATGGGTAAAAATGGGGAAAATAAGAGAGATTAACAAAGTTAAAGATGACGTGGCAACCCCTCTCAAAGGTCATATTCAGTGGCCATTAATGACGGCCCTAGCTTTCACCCCCAAATAATTAGAGCAGTAGGTGGGTTGTCTTAACCAAAGTTGCTTCTGTTCCCTGAAAACCCGTCTTCTAACGAACATTGGAGGCCTTGGAATTGTAACGACCGAAAAGTTGCACTAGTAAGGTTGCGTATCAAACATAAAGTCTCTATCTCTGTGTCTCTAAATAAATGAGAATAAAGCCACAAGAAGTATGGTTATTTTGTGTCGTCAGATTTTTGTAACTTATTTAAGAAATGTCCCTTATTCAAGAATTTTCTAAAAGTATGTTCTTATGGAGCAATGTCTTACGTAGGTGTAACTTGAGATTAGTGATGGTATGTTAGATTATCCCTCTTCTTTTGGGGTAGTTTAGAAAGTTTCAATGTAGTAGGGTTTCGGAGTGGAATTTGTTCGGGATATGGCTTACCCCTTTCTAGTGGACTTGGTGTCGAGTTGTGTCCTTCCTATGCATTGTGACTCGTCATTGAACCGTATCCTCATGATAAATCGTGGCAATTCATTGTTGGTTCATGTCAAGCAACTATCTTCATTCTTGATTCCCTAAGAATTGATTGTCACATGGCGCTTACACTTTAGAAGCCCTTTCATCAATAATCACCTGAATATGTCATTCTTTAGATTTTTAGTTTTGACATTTCAGGTTTTGTGATTTTGGCGGAGCAAACTATTGAGAACTCTTTACACTCACTATTGCCTGCTTCTTTAGTTTCCAACAAGTCCAACGGCTTGACACTTTTCACCTATAACCTAGAATTGCCCAACTCCAAGCGTCTCGACACTTCTCTAAAACTCATCACTGCCTACTATAATTGCCTGCTCTATCTCTCACACCCTTTTTTACTTCACCTTACTTTTGTAGTTATTTCTAGCGCTAACTCTTCCATTAAGACAAAGAGATCTCGAGAGCAAATCTACTTTACAAAATAATGTTCAGTGTAATAAACTTTAACTTTGCATTGCAGTGAAGGCTTTTCAAGGGCACTTTTATTGAGTCCTGCAAGTAATGAAAGGTATTTTGAGTCTTTGCTGTAAACGTTTTGAGTGGCAATCCCAATTCCATTTGATGAAGCCTTTCATGACAAAGTACCAAGAATTATTTCTCAATTCCTTGCAAGCATTTTATAAGAAAAGGTCATAATTCACTCCTTCCCTGTTTGAAGCCTTGAAGAAAGGAGATTCAGCTAATGGTTTGGTGTGAATTAGAAAGATATGGGTCGCCTACACGCCGTCACCTTAGATGACAACTCTCTTTTTCCTTTTTATTATCATAATCTTGGTGTGAAGTAGAAAGAAATGGGTCGCCTACACACACTATTTCCGTACATCAAAGCTCTCTCTCTCTCTCTCTCCTCTTTTTTTTTTTTTTTTTAATTATCATGACCTTGCATAATATTCCAAACATAAAATATTAAATTTTTAAGAGAAAAAAACGATAAAAACCCTAAATTTTATCCAATGCAACATCAATAACCAAACATTTTTTATATCACTAAAATCCTCAAACTTGTTGTAGTAAAATGCCTTATGTCTACCACCAAAAATGCTAAACTTTGCCTATTGTAATATCAATATGCTAAATTTATACTACTATGACAAAAATATATTTTCTCTACCAAAAACCCCTTAAATACCTAATATGGCACCAATAATCCAAATCTTTTTAGTTTTTCGCCTAACCAGTACTCCAAATTTGTACCGGCTTCACAAAAAAAAAATCCTTCATATTTTCATCCAAGACAGCTATTAAAAATACAATGTGGCAGCTTGCATAAATAACGGCAAGCAAACGAAGCTAATGTGGGTTTAATGTTAGGTGAAAAGCTCGAGGGTATCTTTTGTCAAATTGGTACAATTTGAGGGTATTGGTGGTATAAAAAAATGGCATATTGGTGTCATTAGGTACAATTTAGAGTTTTTAGTGCGCATAGGGCTTGGTTATTTTTTGTCAAATTTTCGGGAATAAAAAAAAAAAGGTACAGCTTAGGTTTTTTTATAGAAAAAGAGTATTTATATTTTTCTAATTTAGAGTTTTTTTTTTACAGTGAGTTAACTCTAAATATTATTATGTGAAAAGAATAAGCCGTAATACTGAAGGGAGAATAGGAGAATGAGCAGGGGCGGCAGCTCATCTAACCCCCCACATCTTTTGACGAATGAGACCACCTTTTCCACCTTAGACTTTCAAATTTGGAACATGTTCCTTTCTCTTCTTAATTTAATTAATTCCGATTTTTCCTTTATTCTATTACAAGCAGCTGTTCTTTTTCCAATAATTTATATTCTGGGGTCCCCAGATTATTAAAGTGAATCAGCAATATGATTGAGTCAATGCGGACTCAGTAAAAAAGAAAAGAAAAAAAAAGAAAAACTCGTTTCCATGACGAAATAATTACTCGTTAGTGGAGCTCAAAGCCTCTCTCTCTCTCTACCCGGCGGGATGAGAGGATGCCGTTGAGAATTGACACGTCGATGGTTTCGGGTCACGAACGGCAATATCAGGAATCGATGGCCCAGATCGGGCGGGAGGAATTTGACGACGGACCCAGGAATCTTGTGCACGGGTGGGGCCCACCACAAGACAAGGGAGGTGGATATTCAGTGCACGCATCGGCGTCGCTGGCGTGCAACCCTGGACTTGCGATTCCTTAAGCGGGAGGAAGGGAGGGAGAGAGAGAGAGAGAGAGAGAGCGAGGGAGACAGGAAACGATCACCTAATTCCGGGCGTCACCAAGCACTTTTATTAAATTGTAATTTTTGATTTCGAGAATTTCTGTCTATAAGCTCAATGATTTGGTGTCAGATACCCACCTCCTATTTTCAATTCAAATCCTGGATCCTTACTACCGTCTTCATTTGCTCGCAATATATTTGCTGTGCAATGAATAAATAAATAAAAGTGTATTGAGATAAACTTAAAAATAAATCGATAAACCAAAATATAATGGGCATTAAAATGTGCATGTTGTGATAACCTCCGGAGTTGATGCAGTTGGTTGGACTGTTAAGGTATATCTAATTCAAGAGCTCACGGCCATACATCTAAATTTACTCTGAATTAAGGCTTTTAATATGCAAATTAGGATTTCAAATCTGGGAAATGAAAGTTACTTGTTCAAATCTCAATTATTTTGGTTTAGGAACTCTAAATTTGAACTTAACCTATTTATGAAATTCTTAAGAGTGTTTTCTAGATTTTCAAATAAACTTATATCTCCGCATTCGCCTCACAAATAATTTTATCTTAAAACACCTAACATTATTATTATCATTATTAAAAAAGTGGGGAACAAAGGAAAAGGAATATCTACAGCACAGCATCGCTTTCCAAGTATCAAAAGATTTCTTTTGCTTGAGAATCTTATGCTTCGATAGGCAGTTATAGCCAACCGTCTGACAGATACTCTTCCACGACCATTATGGTTTGTGGGTCGCTTTGATTAGCAAGAAGTAGAACATGTGTACTTCCGTGCAAAATTCTTTATAGCATGGAGGTGGTCGTTGTTCATTGTTTTAGATTTACGGAGGATGAGCGAGTCAGTCATGAGGCGTTGCTCCAGAGACTTCAATTCAAGCCCCTTGCCGTGTTTGACCGTACGTATATAGAGTCTGTGGAATTATTTATACTCCCATACTCATTTTGTTTACAACATTGATTATGAAACAAGTCTACGTGATATTTTCTAAAAAATCTATAGATGCAACCCTATAGGGATATCTTCCAACATGCATCTTAACACAGTTTCATGAGGCATTAATCCAGAGACTTCAAATTCAAGCCCATAGCTGTGTTTGACCATACATATATGGAACCTGTAGAATTATTTATACTCTATACTCATTTTGTTTGCAACATCGATAATGAAATTAGTCTACGTGATATTTTCTAAAAATTAATAGATGCAACCCTATAGGGGAATCTTCCAACACGCATTTGAAGATAGATCTTCTATGATACTCAGTTGTGACGTGCAATTATAAGACACGTAATTGTTAATAAGTACCAAAACATCATAACATGCCGGAAAATTGATTTAATTTATTAGGATGTCCTATCATAATTAGACAAAAATTTTATGAAAAATGTGACTGTAGGATTCGCCATTGTACTTTAGAGATTACCCTCTCAAGAAATCTACGGACGACCACATTGCGAAGTGACCGTCGGTTATCTCTATCCTGACCTCGCCATCAAGTACTATATACTGAAGAAAACATTGAAGCACCAAACGAGATGAAGCGAGCTTTCCCTTCAAAGTCTAACCATTCTGGATTTACTTTTAACTGTTCACTACATCTCTTTATGAACAGAAGGGTACAAAATGATCCGTGCACAGGTAAAAATCAATGCCCAAAAGTAAGATTTCAGTGGAGATAACAGGTTTTCGTTGCCCTATCATTTGTATGTACACAAGACTAATTCCTGCTGTGTTAATAATGCTCTTCCAGACAAACTTCAACACAGCTCAAAAAAGCTTCTACCTTCTTTGGAAATTGAGGAACTTGATTCCATACGCAAAGACGAAGAAGAAAAGGAGGACCCAAACGACGTGAGCGACCGCGACAACCGGAAGGAAGTTGTAGTCAAAACCCAGTTCTTCTTTCAAGAACGCCTTCAACGCCACGTCCTCAGCTCCGGGGATCACGAGTTGGGAATCCTTGTCTCCCACCTGAGAGGTCACGAGGCCGTAGATGGTCCAAGCCACCGGAGAGGCCCAGTAATACCACCTCCACCAGACAGGGATTTGCTGTGATATGGTTGGAGAAAAAAAGCGGGTCATGAAAATGAAGATCAAGGAAGGAACAATTGGGAATCAACAGCATTAATGTAATCTGGGTCATCCCAAGACTACCTATGTTGTACCCGCAACGCTAGTTCAAGCTCAAAAGACAATACAGATAACACTGTAAAAATTCTGCGTAATTTTTTTGCAAGGTAAATTCTCAGTGGTCATAATCCATACCGCCACTTCTTTTTCTGTTTCCTAATGCAAATGCTCAATCAGAACTGTCACGGATTATAGTATCAACTTCAAGATCACTCACCGGTCTAGGAATGAGAAAGCCGGAGAACAAGTTCCAGAAACTCAGGAAGAAAGACATGACAATTGCAGCGATTTGATGCCCTGGAGTAAGGGCCACAACCATCATGCCATACATAGTGAAGTAGACGAAGCACATTAGTATGTAGTAGTAGAACCACAGGAATTTGCCTGCCGTCCACTTAAACCCAATCATGGAGTAAAGAAGCAGAGTGTAAACAATAGTCTGAATTGCGACATATATTGTTTCAATCGCCACCTGCAAAATAGTCAAGAGCTCATAAGCATACAATAGTGCATTCCGGGTTCATCTAAATGGCGTGATGTGCTGACAATATACAGCATTATCATCAAGAAACACAATTTGTTCAACAAGTATCTTGTCCTCATTTTGTTACCTGGGCAAATGCATAGGGCAGTTCAGAGTACATTCCAGCTGCCCTTTCACGGTAAAAAACTGTTCTCTCGATAGCAACAACGGACTGAACAGCAGAAGCATTGGTAGCTCCAAGAAAAAGAACAGCAGCGTACATTGCCCCCAGAAGATTCATCAGATCTTGCTGCTGAGTTCTGTTCATTCAAAAAGTTGGTTTGCTTCTAATATTAGCAAGACATAAATCAATTACCAGCATTACAAGTTTTAGTAAAATGGGCTTAAAAGAAGGAAAAAAAATGTGGGACATGCTCATCTAATACAGGCAAGACTCTTACGTTTGTTGCCCTTTGTTCCAGAATATGAGGCCAAACAAAGCCCCGATTACTATGGTCATGAAGAAACGTATGGCATTGTATTGAGGGTTTCTCCAGTAAGACCAGTGTTGCTTCCAGAAACAAGCTTTGCACTGCGTAAGAAAAGATTGCGAATATTTGGTGGGGAAATAGAGATCTTTGGAGCCTGGGACCGGGCTTCTCAGTTCTTTAATGAGTTCCTGATTCCTCCTGAGATTGAAGATAAATGAAGCAAGTGATTCTGCTAGATTTTTAAGATTATTGCAAAATAAGTTTTCTGAAGAGATCATGATAAATTAGCTTAGAAACTTACTGATAAAGCGAGGAGTTCGCATAAATTTCCGCAAAATCAACCCCCAGTTGAACCTCGATTTGTGGAGCAGTGATCTCAAGCATCCAAGTGGCAGGATTATAACCATCCCTGATCTTAGGAACCCCCGGGACAGCCTGCTTTTCAGTTAGAGATGTTAGTTCCTCAAGCAAACAGGATGTGCCTATAAGTTAAAAAGAAACGCTGGTTTCAAATTCAGCCGGAAAGTATTTGAAGAATGTCATTAACCGCTCAACATGATGCTTAGTGGAATTATGAACTCGCATGCTAGGGCGCTACACTACACTGATTGGAAAGGCAAAAGGGCTCACTTCAAAATATTCTATGAGCTTGTGAGAATGGCGGCCAAGAGGTCCAGTGTAAATCACTTGCCCTCCTCTTTTCATTAAAAGTAACTGCGATGAGAAAAAGATGTCCTCAGTACACGAGCTATATTGGTTGAAAAGGACAAATGCATGAAAAGCGTCCAGAGGAATTGAAATCGGGATCTGAACCTCATCAAAAGCTTCAAATATATCGATGCTCGGCTGGTGAATGGTGCACACCACAGTCCTCCCTGTATCCACTGTATTCCTCACAGTACGCATAACAATCGCAGCGGCTCTAGCATCGAGGCCAGAGGTCGGTTCATCCATGAAGATGATAGATGGGTTGGCAACAAGCTCTACAGCTATCGTAAGCCTCTTCCTTTGTTCTGTCGAAAGACCATCAATCCCCGGTAGCCCAACCAGAGCATTCCTCAGTGGGTTCAGTTCCACCAGATCCATTACTTCTTCAACAAACATCTATGGCATGAATATGGAAGAAAAGATCATGAAGCGTTGTTGAAAGCTATTAGTTTTAGATTTTTTTTATTGTCTACTGTTGCAGAGAAAGCTTCAACAAACATCGATGGCATGAATATGAAAGAAAAGATCATGACGAGTCGTCAGAAGCTATTAGTTTTAGACTTTTCTTTTTTATTGTCTAGCTGCTGCAGAGAAAGCAATGGGCGAAAGGTCAAGAAGAGGTGATGTTAGAAGCACAAACAAGTACCTTACGACTCTGTGTGCTGATATCTGAGGATAGGCGAAGCCAAGCCGAGTAAAGGACAGATTCATAAACGGTAACATTTGGTGAATGAATGTCATTCTGCTCACAGTAACCACTGACTCGAGCAAATGTTGCCTGGTTTTTGGGATATCCCGAAATGCTGATACTTCCTTCAATGTAGCCACCAGTCTTTCTCCCTGCTAGAACGTCCATTAGGGTCGTTTTGCCTGCACCACTAACGCCTACTAGTGCTGTTAGCACACCTGGCCTAAAAGCACCACTAACATCTCTCAGCAGCTGGAGACGATCTTCTTCAACTCCTTGTTTCTTCATTTCCTGGCATACAAGGCATGTGTAACTTCTACAGCTAGACCTTACACTCGAGAAATTTATGTAAAGAACTAGTTTGTTCCAGAAAAATTAATATGTAAATAGAAATAGCTCGGTAGGACATTACAAGCTGTGACATTCAATATGAGGTCAAACCGGACAAAAGTTTCTAATTGCCTACAGGCTATCAGACTAATATACAGTGCGGAGAAATTGACTGGTATAGAGGATGCATATCTTCCATTTATATAAAGAAGATTGGAATGGGAGGAAAAACTTGCTTTGACTGAGGAATGTTCAAAATGAGTGACTTACAGCTGGCATGTCGACATAGTAATTCACATGATTGAATGCAAGGGAAAGGGGTTGGAAGGGCAGGACCATTCCTCTTTGTGGTGCCTTCTTCGAGTCAGCAACAATATCTGAAGTGCTTTTAAGTTCCATATCGATGCCTGTGAAGGGACAGAAAGGTAGGCATTCGGCTTTTCACAGAACCAGAATAATAGTAAGGAGTTGATGCACCAATACACTGTGGTACAAAGATTCATTTGTTGCAACTATAAATGTATCTCGTAGATAAAAAAAAAAAAAACACGAACAGATGGAATGCAACATTCTCCCATTTCCTGCTTGCAAATAACCACAGAAACTAATGGAGCACGCCTATGTTCTAAATTAGTTTGGCTAAATTTTCTTTGACTAAAGGTAAAGGTTCCCTATTGTCCTGCTTCCTTGTTTGTTTTGTCTAGAGACACTCTCACTTCATAACGCAGAGTTGACAGAATGACAGTACCGTGTTCTCAATTGCTAATAGTAGTAGAGCAACTTAATTCACATTCATTACCTAGATATTGAAACTGAATTTAATCAACATTCGCTGGCAAAAAAGAAGCAATTGGGAATCACAAGTGATATTTCACCTTTTGTCTTCTGCTCATCACTCTTTGCCTTCTTAGCTTCATCTTCATCCGGCACGACAGTTTTAGAATCACCCAAAGCTGAAACTCGTTACAAAGAAGAAGGATTGTTAACACCAATCTTGTTCCCACAAGGAAATCGCGGGTGAAATTTCGAACTTATTTGACTTACGATTTAACCAGGTCAGCGCTGCAATAAATAAGATGTTGAAGAGGAGAGAAAATCCAAATAGCGCTCCAATACAAATCCAATACCAATAATCATCCACAAAGAAGCCCCTAGACTTAAGGAGGACTTTGCCGACCGTCGGTTCATTGATCCTGGGATCCAAGTTAGGCTGCAATAAGAGAACACAGACAGTCATCATTTGATGTTGGACTACGCATAAGCATAGAATTTTGCAGCTTGCCGAGTTAATAGACGGTTGTCAGGTGAACAGTGACCCTGAACAGTATCAGTTAACAAGAAATTAACTACTACAGCATTTTACCGCGCTCCATCTTTTATCGAGGAATTCATTCATGACTATGGCATTCTGTCCATACATCATAGGGGAAATATAGTAACCCCATATCATCCATGGCTCAATGTCATCTGCAAGCATTATCAGAAATAGAAAATTCAGCAGAACAGACCAAAAACCCATTGTTCCAATATATAGATCAGCAACAGAAAGACAAGGAGTGCAAGGAATACCACAACTTACTTTTCGAAACAATGAAGCCTCCAAGCACAAAAACCATCAATAAGGTAAAAGTACCAAGAGTACTAGCGACAACTTGCGTCCTTCCAACAGCAGCTATAAACCGAAAGAGGGACAAAGCCATCTGGTGCACACCAAAGAACGCCAAGAATTGTCGAAAGAACCTAAACAAAGAGAAAATTTGTCAGCCAAATGAGAAGCTTCAATTGTAAGGCTCTTAGTTATTGTTTACATTTCCAGTCAGAAAGTTATATTTCTCTGAAGCTAGTTCACAAACATCGGTCATGAGCAAGAAAAATCTTACTGAAACATGTCATAATTTGGAATTCCTTTACCTACTAGCAGCAGGGGCAAATCCAATAGTGTAGTACGTGAGAATGATCCATATCCCCGATTCCATAAAAGACAGGGGAATCCTGAGGACCCAAATAGGTAAGCCAAATGCCCAAGCAGGATAGAACAAGAAATCTCTCTGCTTATAGAAGACCGGAAGCCTGAAGACAGTCATTGCGAGTTCCGCCATCCCATTGAACATCACATTGATTAAGCTGAAAAACAGTGCTCCAAAAAACTTCCCCCCATCTTGCACTTTACCAACAGGCATTTCTGTCCTTAGGAACACCGTCAAGGCAATTAACGACATGATTGTGATTTGTGTGGTCTTAAAGATATAGACAAATGAATTTCGCTTAATTAGCAGCCACTCTCTAGCAAAGCACGCCTTGAAAAGTTCCCAGCTTGGGAGTCCATACTTTGATGTCACTAATGCAGCTGGGTGAGCTTTGGACTTTTCATAAGGAACCCTAAGCTCGGATGAGAGCTGTTCTCCTATGCGAAAAGAGCTAAAGGTATGGACAAAGTCCGGAACGGAAATAAACTGGTAAGGTTGGTCCTTCCTGCACCAGTACTGTTCCTGGTCCTTCTTGGAAGTCACTTCTTGCAAGAAGTCGGCTACTCCTTTCCTCTCAGGACACTTGAAACCCATGTACTCAAAGAACTCAAGGACATTCTCTCGTGGACCTTGATAGACTATTTGACCCTCGGAAAGAAGGATGAGGTCGTCAAAAAGATCGAAAGTCTCAGGAGCTGGTTGCAGAAGGGAGATCACCATGGTGACGTCCATGATGTGAACCATCTGCCTCATGTATCTGACAATCTGAAAAGTAGTGGAACTATCCAACCCCGTTGAGATTTCATCCATGAAAAATACCTTTGCTGGTCCTACCAACATCTCCCCTGCATATCATGAGAAGAATGAAGTCTCTTATATACTATCTGATCACGAGATATGCACATGGAAGAAAAAGTCGTTCTGAAGCGACATCCTTTACCGTTTGATAATTGCAATTACAGATTAAGCACAAGCACATATCATGGCAAGCACGAACATAATTTAAAGTAATTAGTCCTCTGAACAGGCTTGGACAGAAGGGATCATTGGACAGAGGAAAGTTGCTTATAAGCAAAATTTGGAGAAGGGAGTTGCTCAATGTCGGCAAAAGACCGATTTCCAAATAAGAATCTATACTTCGTGCATACCAGTTGTTAGACGTTTTTTCTGTCCCCCAGATATACCCCTTCGCATCTCATCACCCACCAGAATGTCCGCACAAATATCCAATCCGAGTATCTGCAATAAAAATACTCGTGAGTTGGGCTTTCAGAAGTGGCTCATGATGCGCAAGCAATTGTGAGTAGATAAGTAACCTTGATGACATAATCAGTGACCAGACTTGTTTCTTGGCCAGCCACAGCCGTGGCTTTCATGAACGCATCGATTTCGGGATCTGGCTTTATCCCTGCCTCTTTTTCTCTCCTTGAGAGCTCAGCCAACATTTCATATCTCGTTCCTACACCCAAGCAACGCCCTGAGAAATCTAGTGTCTCCCTCACTGTCATCTCGCCATAGTGAAGATCGTGCTGACTGATGTATGCACAAGTCCTCTGAGGAACAAACTCATCCAACTCATGACCGCAGTAGGTGACTTTGCCACTTACCTGTCAAACCAAAGCCATTAGTGAATGAAAGAAGGTTTCACTAACCGGTACTCAAAAAAGCAACAGAGTAAAACCACACCCTTAAATCCTTGTCTAGCTTGCCGGCGAGTGCTAGCAATAGTGTTGTCTTCCCCGCGCCCGGCGGCCCCAGAAGCAGCGTCATCCTGATAGCAGGATCACAGGGAAAATGTACCATTAAATGGATTATGGATTCAGGATAATGTATCCAATCACATTGACATGTAAGATTAATTGGGCCAATGTTAGGCGATAAATATTTTAACTTTATCAAAATAATTACCCAAGATCTACAATTCTTTGCGATGCATATACATGGTCCAAGAAGCTAATTGATGCGATGGAGTACCTTGATGGTTTGACTATCCCGCTAACATCCCGAAGTATCTGAATCTTTCTCTTTTTGGATGGTGCCAGCAGAATCAATCCAAGAACACTCTAAATTTCATAGTTAAAGCAAAAAAGGAAATTGTGAGCAAAAGGCCAGCCTTCCAATTCATCTAGACAGCAGAGAAGTTGTCACTATTTCCAATTGAAGCTATAAATGGTAAAACCGAAGAAGACAAACCAAGCGATTCATGGACGCCATTTTAACAGCTAAACTGAAGTTTAAGAAAATTAACAGCTTACTTTCTTCTCTAATTTTCCATTCTCCTAAGCTAAACCATCGAGACCTCTGAATTGTTCAACAAGAAAACATCTCTCACCAAATTACTTCTCCTGATCACCAACCCAAACGAAGACCTGAAAGAAGTTTCATTTTCCTTACCAAAAAAGGAAAATTGTAAAAAAGCAATTATCCCTGACAATACGCGCAAAAAGCAAGAGCAGAGCTCAAAGTAAGAACCAAAACTGTACCTCAATAGCGTTCATGGTGGCATTAACCAGAGTAGGAAGTGCTCTGCTTCCAACATACACATCCCCCTCGATGGACAAATGCTCATATCGAACTTCGATCTTCGGAACTTCGATTCCAACTCTGCAATTCACACGCCATCAACAAAACAACCCGATTCATAGAAAGGCCAAAAAAAACTTCCAACCGCAACACCCGTAAGTAAAAAGAAAAGATGAAACATATGAACACATGATTCAGCGAACTAAACCGACCGATCGGTCCTGTCTCGGAGCCTCCTGAGGAACTTCTCGTTGTCCTCCTCGACCACTTTGAGAATGTTGTCCATCAACTGCTTCTTGTCCTGCATCCTGAGGTTGGTCACATCGACCTCGCCGTGGACCACTTTACCGTCGTCGAGGACCTGCTTCAGCATCCCCTTTCGCAGCCGGTCGAGCGTCGGGAGCCGCTCGATGGCAGCCCACCGGAGCTCCTCCTCGTCTTCCTCCCGCCGCCCGCTCCGGCTGAAGACATCTGGCTGCGCCTGCCAGGCCTCCCGGAAGCTGGCCGCCCCCCAGCTCCGGTGGCTTGTCGACGCCCAGCTCCGGCGGCTGCTCGTCGACCTCACCAGATCGTCACCAACCAACGCCGACGCCATCTTCGTCAATCAATTATTTTATGTAAAACAAAGAGAAGGTGAGTTCAGTTCGCTTCTGGGTCTGGCTTTTCTAGCTCAACTCGAATGGCGACCAAACGAGACGGTTGGTTTCAGTGCGTCGCGTGGTGGGCAAAGAGAAGGGCATCGAATCTTGATCTCCGCTCAAGCCGTGGAGTGGAAGAGGGTTGAGGCTTCACCAGCAGAAACGCGAACTGGGAATTCAGTCCCAGCGAGTCATCATGAACGCGAAGGTTCTTGTCCAGAAGATACGATTTCATGCAGACTGTGATGAACGTTCTGTTGTCCCAGTATGGTGAGGTGGACGAAAGAGACGGAGATAGAGGGAGCCAGAAAAATCCAGGTGAGATGGTTCGGAAGTCAAGTTTCGGATAACGAGAGGACTCGGGTTTGAATAGAAAAGGGCAACTTTCAGTTTCAATACGGTCCGGGAGTGAAGTTTCTTCCTCCATGTTGGCAAGACAAACTCACCAAAATCATGATAAAATAAGGCTGAAGATCTAATATGTAATGACTGTACTTACCGTAAGAATCATTAATTATGTTTCGCAATTATGACGTACTCTTCTTTATTTAAAAGGAATTAATCTCGATTATGGATATCTTATCATTACAACAAAGATATTTTTTTCTAAAATTTATTTGAATTTCGATTGACGTGCATTATGTAACAAGGTTGAAAATGGGCAATTATGAGTGAAGTTCAATAATTGAATCATGTACCTATTAATTTGGTCACTGTCGACAGAATTTACCCACTTTAATCCACTTTTCAACTTTTATCTTACTACTATTGAAAAGGAAAATGATAAAAATGGTTATTGAACTTTGATTTGGCGTGTAATATTATCTTTGGACTTTTAATTTGTTTAACGTAGCTCTTAAATTATAAGTAAATGTTCAATGTAGTTCTTCATTTTGCACATACGAGAAATTAGACATTATTTGATGAAGTAGATAATTAGGGCACGTTTGATAGCGTTTATGTTTAACAATTTTTTAACAGAAATAATTTTGCTATTTATGTTTAAGAACAATTTTTTGAACATAAAAACGTTAAGCAGAATCGTAAAAATTTCTATTCCAAAAATAAAAATGCATTTGGTAAACTTGTATAATTTTATTGTTTCTTTTAATTTTTCAATATTTTTATTATTTTTATTATTTTTTCTTTTTTTTCTTCTTTCTTCCTTTTGGCCGGTCGCCGACCTCGGCCATGGCCGGCGACCTCGTCGTAGCGTCGCTTGCCCCCAACGAGGTTAAGCCTTGCCGGCCGGCGCAAGACTCGGCCTCGCTAGGCTAGGGCGAGGTCAACCTCTCGCCGGCCACCGAGGCCATCGGCGCAAGGCTCAACCTTGCCTTGGTTGGGCGAGCTTGAGCTCGCCCAGCCATCGACCTCGGCCTCGCTAGTCCACCGCGGGCGGCACCGACTTGGCGATGCCCCGCAAGGCTCGGCCTCATCGGCCTGGTCGCCAGTCATGGCTGAGGCTAGCGATTGGCCAAAAGGAAGAATAAGGAAAGAAATAAGAAGAAGAAAAAAAAAAAAAAAAAAATAGAAGTGTTTCGAAATTGTTTAGGAATAAGAAAGAACTTTTTCTACTTTTTGTTTCTATTCCAAATTTGTTCCCGAAAACAAAAACAAAAAAATAGATTTTTTGTTCCCGGAAACAAAAAAAAAATAGATTTTTCGTTCTTAGGAATAAAATTTTTTACCAAACACATTTTTACATTTTTTTATTCCTCGGAACAAAAATTTTTGTTCCGGGAAACAGAAACATCTTTTGCCAAACAGGGCCTTATATGCTAAGTTGTGTGTTTAAAAATGATGAATCGGTATGATTATTTTTATCCATCTACTTTAGGAAAACAAAAATAAAATTAGGGTGTTAATAAATCCATAATTATTTGATGATGTGGATAATTATATACTCATTTGAGATGAATATTTTAAGTGGATTATCTATGTGTAATGTTTTTTCTACCACTATTCAAACTTAACAAATTGTAAGCTACATAGGTAGATTTCATTAATTTAAATCAATGGAATGACGAAATTAAACATTTTTACATAGTTTAGGGATTAGATTGAATGTTATTTATCAATAATTCATAAATCATATTAAATTAATTAAAAGTTCATGAATAATATTGCATATTAAATTAAATTTTATAGATTATTTATGTTACAAATTATTTGTGTTATTTTCTTTTATTAAAAAACGAGAAAGAAAGTGTGTAAGTGCAGGAACGTGGATTCAGATTTTTACGAAAAAATACATGGGATTTATATGCTGAAAATGACGCACGGGGGACCCTCTTTTGTCTTTTACTTGAGCATAACCGTCTGTGATGCATGTGTTTATATGGCTTCTAGCTTGATATTTTCAAGTATATTCCAAATTATCTAAGGATAATTGAAATGATTTGTTATGGGCTGCAACCGTCCTTTTCGCAACAGTTACCTATGATCTGTCACAATGCCCCGCGAGAGCAGCATACCGAGGACATTGGTGGAGCCGAAAAGGTTTCTCTCTTTTAGAAGCTTTTTTTTTTTTTAATCAATTTCTGTTTCCAATAAACACTGCTTTTTCTTTGGATAACGACATCTTTTAAAATGATTCGATAATTTATCTCGGCAAAATCACACCAGCCACTCATAGATATGCCTCAACTATTTTTTTTTTCAAGAAAATACCACAAATTATACCCATTGCGATGTTAGGTAGTCCAACTAAAAGCTTAACATTATTAAGTGAGAGAAATCATAAAAGGCATATAAACGATATTATTAAGCTTAAACTAATAAGCGGGGGCTTGGCTGGCATGACTTCATTTTGTGAAAAAGATGGAACGTTTTAGAATATTTATATAATTAATAACGTCTTCATATAAAAATTTAAACTTTCCACAAAAATCATCAAAAGGCACATTCATTCAAAAACTTAAACAAACGAGTAATAGACAAATTATGATATTTTATTTAATTATTTTACAAACACCACTTCTTCGACGTGGTGCCTCTATAATAGAATTAACACGTACATCTTAATAATCTCCTCCTTAAATATGAGTTTAGTATTATGTCTGCTCTTCCTCAATTCAAATATCATTTGGCATTAATGCCTTTTTTTTTTGGATCAAATCATGAAGTTTGACATAGGTCTTGCATTGCTACACCACAATGCTCGTTGTCCGAAAAATCACGTTGGTCACGATTCATTCTTTAAAATATTTGCTAAATATCTTAACAAATTGGTAATATTTACTAAACATCGAATTAGATTATGGGTTCTACTAATTAATTATCGGCTTTGATACCATTTGTAGGGAGCACGCAACGAAAGTTTGATACTTTCACTCATGGAAATTGCCAAGAGAGCACCTAAGTTCAAACCTATCAACATGTCCAGTTAAATAACCTTCACTCAGTGCTTAATTTATTAGTGTGAGAGAAAGTCCCACATTTTAAGCCATTGGGGTGAGAAAGGCCCAAAATCACCCAATACCTATATTAGAGTCTAGGTTACCGATAAGTCTCAATCTAACAATAACACAAGAGATACGTGTTGTTGCTACTCCGACTCAGGGCATGATGCGTGAGGGGAGATTGTTGGGAGTTATTCCACATTAATTGTGAAAAGGGCTAGTGATTGGTTTATAAGTGTGAGAGGAAGTCTCACCATTTAAACTAGTTTTTAGGTAAGAGAAGTCCAAGACTATCGAACACTGGAATGCGTAGCAAAAGTTCAATAACTTCACCCGAAGAGATCACCAAGAAGGAGCTCAAGTCTGAGCACGTCAACACATCCAATTGAACCCATTTACACTTAAAGAGTAATAATATTAACTACTCCACAACATACTAATTATCCAATATGAGATTTTTTAACACAACCCACATATGTATCTTAACAATCCCTCCCTCACGTGTGAGCTTAGTGTTAAGTGTGCTACCCCTAAATCCGGATATCTTTTTGCATTAAGATATCGCAACTCGAATCTCCATCAAAGCCTAGTTTCATCCCGAGTTTCTTTCTCCAAATCAAACCATAAAATCTACCACTGAGCCCACATGGCTACACTATGGTGCCCATTGACTAGAAACTAGTTTGGTTACCATATTCCTTCCTTGAAATTTTTACCAAACATCGGAACGGATTGAAGGTGCACCAATTGACAGTCGACTTTGATACCATTTGTAGCTTGGTATCAAAGCCTCCTTTTCTTTGGTAACCCTAATGCATCGAGTGAACCCCATGCACCCAAAAAAAAAAAAAAAAAAAAAAAACTTCAATTCGATTGCTCAACAATGCTCACCCAAGTGCCTCATTCATGTTCAACCAAGTGTCACGGTTGTTGTGTTATGGTGTCTACAACGCGTCACCAAGTTGAGCTTTTGTTTTTTACAAAGGTATTTGTTTAGGTCTTTGCATAGTAACTTTTGCCCAACAAAGCCTAACTTATTTTGCATAGCCGGATTGGCCGTGTTTATTCAATTATTGTTGCAATAACAAAGTCTACACAAAGGTCGCATGTTGTTTGGCTCCAAAAGCAAAGTCAACCACAAATGACAAATGTAGACCTCCGATTCTCAACATTTCACTTCTCATTTCAAGAAGCAGACACCACCACCAAACTCACTACCTTCAAACGAGCAACATACTGAAATGTCATTGTCAACAAAAACTTGGAGCCATTATACGTGCCACCCTGCCACAGATTCATTGAATGCTAATTTTAAAAGAAACAAGTTTTTGGGTCACTATTTCACTTGATTTCATAGTCACTTTGAGTTCAAGGGAATATTATAGATAACTAGGGATTTCTCAAGTATAATTTTTAGTGATATTTTGATAATTTTATCGATTCTTGCATCTCTCAAGATTACGCATATATCTTCCTTTGATTGTCAATATCTTGATTGATACTTTATCTTATATAATCATGTAATAAATCCTATAAATAGGCTCATGTATTCTTTTTCAATACACAACAAAATATATTGAAAAATCCACAATTCTCTTTTGTGTTTTATTGTTCTTAATTTGGTATCATAATCCAGATTACTAACAAGTTTGAACCCAATAGTTACACGGGAGACACGAGTTGTTGCTGGTTCAATTCAAGGCCTATTTTGTGAAAGAGAGATTGTTGGGGTTATTTCATATTGGTTGTAGAAGAGGTTGATAGTCAATTTATAATGTGAGAGAAAGCCTCACATTTTGAGCTAACTTTTGGGATGAAAAATGTCCAAAACCAACTGACAATGGTATTAGAGCCCAAGTTACCAACAATTTAGGACCTCCGTGTAGTCTTTTCTATATATATTGAAATGTAGCGAAATTCCTTAATGAAAATTCAGTGGTTCCACAAAATTTCACATAGTATGAGAATATGAGTCCTAACTTTAATCTTTCCAGGTTCCTATTTATCTCTCCAAGGTCAAGTTCAATCTACGCATGAGAGGAAATATTATAATATTTTAATCATAAGTCACACTATTCATAAAATAGTGTTGTAATATTTAAATAATAAACCACATATTTATCTAGTATCTTAAACTTTCAGAACAATTGACAATAATCCTACTAGATCTCATAGAACGAAAGAAAAGAAAATTAATTAGGAACGTGGGCAATGATTGGATTTCACATAAAAAATTCTAGGTGAGACTTGGCTGGAGTACTTAATTGCATTTTTATTCAAAGTTTAAAACTACATTAATTAAATTGACATGTTTAAAACAAAATTTAAAAATATATGGTAGTCTTAGAATTGAATTTGCAATTCTTGTGAATGAAATCTCTCAAATCTAAAAGATGCTCTCTCATCCAAATAGAAACATTTTTATACACATAGAAACATCTTAAGCTTTGAAAACTAACAGTATTCCTACTAAATATCATAGAACAAAAGAAAAAAATGAATCAGGAACCTGGGCAATGATTGAATCTCACGTCAAAAATTTTAGGCGAGACTTGGCTGGGGGACTTAATTGCATTTTTATTCAAAGTTTAAAACTACATTAATTAAATTAAAATGTTTAAAACTAAATTTTAATATATACGGTATGTTTAGAATTGAATTTGCAGTTCTCCCGAATGACGTCTCTCACATCTAAAAGATGCCCTCTCATCCAAATAGAAACATTTTTACACACATAGGAGTGTGCTTTTTCTTCGAGTTTTGAAAGATTAAAATAGAAATAAATAGAACAATTATTTTCTATCTAAAATATACATACAATCAATAGAGAAGTCACGGCAAAATAATCTTTAAAAGAAAAAAATTGGCCAAGCGAGCCTTGGGTCCAAATCTCCAGATAGCACCTTAGGATTTGAGGGTAGTAAATTTGTAGATAAAAGTATTGAACCAGTTTCCATAAAAAAAAAATGATAATTAAAGAAATCACAAAACTACGATGAACATTAAATTTATCAACAAGGATCTTGTACTAATTAATACTAAAATTCGATTCATAAAGTTAGATTACAAAAGTCAAAACTAATTTTACATGAAATTAAACTAATTGATACAATTGAAACTCGAAACTACAAACTATAAAATTGAAAACTTACAAAATTGGGTTCCGAGGAGCCTCGAGACTTGAAGCAGGAAGTTGAAAGGGATCACTTATGAGAATACTCTCCATCTTGGATCTTGGACGCTCTACCCTTTCCTTATGGAATGTTCTCCTTTTTATAGTTGACGAGAACCTGGATTACTTGCTCTGAAAATCTTGAATTTCCACACGCCTTGTATCATTTCCTATTTTGTGGTTCTCCTAAGCACCTATTGCTTTGCTGGCTTTTTGTCACTTTTCATGTCATGAAATTCCTCTTTTATTCTTTTAATGAGTTGTTTCACCTAAAGGTCGGACGAATATGACAAATTCCTTTGGTAGACCCTAAGAAATCTGTAAAAGGTTGACTCTAAGGCGACGAAAACTAGATTTTGTTAACTTAAGGTGTTTTTGTGGTTGTAGGGACATTCTTATTTTATTTGAAAGATGTGAATCCACTAATGAACCAATTCATATTTATCACACATCAATGTAGTTCATGCAATATTGTATTTTCTTAGATCTTATCGTATATGTGTTGTCAATTCTATTCCGTTATTTCTTTTTTGAACTTTAAAGAAATTGTGATTTTTATTGACATGCAAATTATTTATGTTGTTTACGTAAACTTTCATTACTAAAAGAATAACTAAAGTATGGATGAAACCAATGTTAACTGAATATTTTACTGGAACAGTTCTTGCTAAAAGAATGGCTTCCGAAATTTGTATAATTATAATCAAGTGTTGTCAAGAAAAAATATATTTTTCCCTTGCAATTACTTATTTAGGTTCATATGAATCAAGAAAAAGATTAGAAAATGTTAAAGGAAAATGTATATATTCACGAACTTATTAAGACTAATAAACACTTTATAATGTGCAGGTTTATTCAAAATTCTAATGTGAAACACGTTCTGGCTCCAAATGTTGTCAATCATTTGCGCCTATTTAACCTCAATCCTAGTTGTGTCATTTCAATTCTTAATTTTTACTTATGACCTTTTCTTCAGAATTTGAAGATACTAATATATATTTTTATTTGTTATTATTAATATTTTTATATTTTATCCAGCTTTTTTTGCATTAAATGAAAAATAAATTAGAAGAGTCACAAAATTTGCAAAAAGTAAACTCTCTCTCTCTATCTCTGTCTCTCTCTGTCTGTCTGTCTGTCTCTCTCTCTCTCTCTCTCACAAAATATTACTTCAACTTTGAAAAGTATCAAAATAGCCGTACGCAAACTTAGAAATTAATATTTCTATGTTTTAAAAGGTTTGAGGTACTCCATGTTAAATAAAAGTCAAATTGCATGACATAAGATTTTAATAAATTAAAAGTAACAACTATTCTAACCAAATTTTGACAATTTCCATAAATAATGAGATTGTAATAGTGATGAACCCCAGTTTCGTCGCGTCAATAGTTATACACAAATTGAAGGCATGATTGAATTCTTAAAGATACAATAAAACATCGAATGGTTTCTATTTAAGGTTAATGCCATAAAAAAATCCTAAATTATACATATTGTAACACAAATATCAAAAAAAAATTGCGTGTCATGAAAAATTATAAACTTGCCAATTTGTGTCATGAAAAACTCAATTTATATCAATGTGACAAATATACTCTGAATGAAACTTTAATAAAAGGTGTATAAATTTGAGTTTTTTCATATTACAAAAAATAGTTATGAGTATTTGTGTCAGTAGCTAGTTTTTGAATTTTTGGTGACACAAAAAAAGGCTGGGGCATTTGTGTCGCAATTGACATATTTTGGAGTTTTTGGTAATATTTGTCCTATTTATTAAATAGTAGCATGCTTTGGAGGATTGCTACACTTAAAGGGGATCAATTTGGTGTTGGAGGATTTCATAGCACTCCATTGCTCGACAGAAAAGATGTCAAGCATTTTTCTAGGGTAATATGCATTATGTCAAGGTCGACACTCGATTCTAATAGCCTCTCGCCATAGCGAATAGGTTTTTACAATCACTATGATGCACACCTTTTGACAATAATATAATTTGAAGAATTCATATAAATTGCCTAGAATTTTTTTTATAGTTAAAAGTATTTACTACTATTTTTTTAATTGCATCAAAAATCATCAATTTTTACTCATGTCTAAAATTTGTCCCTTAGAAACCTTCACTGAAATTACTGTCAATTGTTCGACTTGGCATTTTCACGTTAGTAATAAATGAATGCAGGCTAAATGATGTAAATTTAAGAATTGTTACTGTTCATCATGTGAGTCCTAAAAAAAGTTATTTTTTTTCTAGAAAAATTCACGTCAACACCCCACCCCACCAAAAAGCCAAAATGCTTTCTCCGGCCCCTTGGTCCCAGCCAATACATTGCCCCTCACATGCATGCGATACATCTAATATAATCCGACCCTACCATCGAAACTGCCCAGCTGACTCTGCCACCAAGCGGCCTCCACTTTTGGACTCCACTCTCTCCCACGACCGCGCCTTGTAGCAAACAGCAACGGTGAACAATCATCTACCACCTCTCTTCATCTCACCATCCCTTACACACACTCTCTCTCTCTCTCTCTCTCTCTCTCTCTCTCTCATGAGGCAAGCTCCACAACACCGACATCGAGCTCGTTGCCTATGGCAAAGCCGACTACATCGACTTCACAGTTGTTTAGCCTCTTAGTGGGCACGACGTAGACCTCCATCGCAACCAACGAGCTCAACGCCGACACGAGCTCCTTTGTCAATGAGTCGGGCAGAGAAGATGACGATGACCAAGCACGAGCTCTCCCTCCATTATGAGCTTTGTTGCCGATGATGAGGGTAATGGAGAGAAACGATGATGACGATGGCTAGAAACAAAAGTCCAAAACGGGGCGGTAGTTCGCCGATGACGACGGAGGCGGAGCACAATGGTGGCCGTTTGCATCTGTGTTAAAGGGGCTGAAGAAAGAGGGATGTGTCATAGGCCGATTAATTGAGATCGTGACCGTGCGGCGACTCAAGCTCTTTTGGATCGACTTGGATCGTCGGTGTGCCTAAGCCAAGCCTTGCTCGGATCGATCGCTCACGCGGATCGTAGAGAAAGAAAGTTCCTAGAGAGAAAAGCTCTGGAAGAGAAGGGAGCCTTTGATTACTAAAATGGTGGGATGGATACAAATGAGGGGAATGGCACCCATTTTTATACTTAAGGCCCTCAGATTACATTCATTGATCGAGTTTTCATCCAGCGGACGAGATTGCACTGCCCAACCTACCAACTACCGACACTAATGACAGGAGTGTCCTAGACTTTAGCTCAATTACCATATCGCCCGCTCTTGGAACGTTCCGGAAGAACTCTCGTTGGGAATCCTAGTAATCACAAGAAGTCTCCCTTGAAAAGACACGGCCCTTTAGCTACAAAAACCTCTTGGCCGTGATATTCTCCCCCACTCATTCGAGCGACACCCTCATCGCTCACAGCTCGAAGAGCGGACTTCTTGGCATGAGCACGAGCTCTCTTGTTCCAATTCCACTTGGTTCAGAGCCTCTCAATCGATGGACCATACGCCTCCAACTTCGGCTCAGGCATGGCACACGGCAAGCACTCAACCTTGGGGAAGAGTACTTGGATCGGCATGTCGCATGTTGGGGTAGGAGGATCCAACTCTTCCTTCGTCTTCTCCTTGATTGGCGGCTTACTCATGCGCTTCTCAGCCTTTAAGCTCTTGTCGAGGCATCGGATCATCACGATGGTCTTGGCGTTGATCACTCCTTTCATCATGGGGATCATTGCTGGGCATTGTGGGTCAAGGATCATGATGCACTTGTTCCTCATGTCGATCATAGACCTCACGTTGTGGAAGAACTGCATACCCAGAATGAGATCATAATCATTGAGAGGAATTACCTCGAATGACGGCTTGCCCTTCTATCTACCGATTCGGACGTCCACATTGGGAGTTGACCCTACACCATGAGTCCATCCGAGTTGACGGTCTTGAATGACTTCTCGGTTGGCTCTATGTGAAGCCCCAAGGCTTTCACCACCTTGGTCGACATAAACATGTTTGAGGTTCTTGTATCAACCAAGGCGTATAGCGCTCGGCCACATACCTCAATCTCTACAAAGAATATGTCCATGTTTGGGACGGCTTCCTTCTTCTCGGATGGCGATCG
Source organism: Eucalyptus virginea (assembly GCA_014182375.1). Lineage (NCBI taxonomy): Eukaryota > Viridiplantae > Streptophyta > Magnoliopsida > Myrtales > Myrtaceae > Eucalyptus > Eucalyptus virginea. Next base: position 24,120,449 of record CM024524.1, on the reverse strand, counting down.
GGCTTGAACGGCATTGACATACTTCACCGCTCCTAGCTAGATTTGCCTCTTTTCTTCTTTAGGTTCCTCTTCCTCCTCTTTGATGGCAAGGAGGGCATTGATCTTGCCCTTCTTTGGGCACTTTTGGGTCCAATGCGGACCTTTGCAAATGAAGTAAGGAGATGGCAGAGGTTGGTCGAACTTACTTGTGTGTAGTCCGCCAAGGTCGACCCTTTTGGAAGGATGGCTTGGAAGTTCCTTCCCCCCATGTCTTGACTCGGCCGCCTTGGTCATGCAGGCCTCGGGGAGTGCTTCCACCTTTGTCCTCAGAGGATCGATCCAACCTCCAATCCCTTGCTTGGTTCTTCAGCTCGGCTTTGGTGAGGTCGACGAGGGACTCGGCCACGCTTAGCGCTCTCGTGAAACTCTTCACATCCCATCGCTTGAGCTCAAGTTGTGCCCATGACTTGAGTCCATCCATGAACGCTCCGAGAGCCTCCTCCTCTCCTAGATTGCGGATTTGGAGTTTGAGCTCCGTGAATTCCTTCACATACTCTCAGATCATGCCCCTTTGTTTGAGGCGATGGAGCTTGCTACGGGCTTCTTGTTGAGCAAACTCAGGGAAGAAGTAATCTTGGAACTCCCTCATGAAGTCATCCCATGTATCCATGGGATCGGCACCGCGCTTGGTCTCGTTGCACCTATTGCGCCACTAAAGCATTGCAATATCATAAATGAACATTGAAGCGGTTCTTACCTTGATTGACTTGTCTTGAATGTTAATAGCGCAAAAGTACTGCTCCATGCTCCACATGAAGTTGTCCACCTCATTGGTGGATCGGTTGCCTTTGAATTCTTTGGGTTTCGGCACCTCAAGCTTGGGCACCGCTTGCGTAGGCATCGACCCATTGGCGATGCTTAGCTTGCATAGGGCGAGCTCGGTCTTGAGCTCTTGGATCTTCACCTTCATGGCTTCGACCTCATTCCTATGAGGGCTTTCTTCCTCGATCACTTGGACACACTCCCTTAGTCATTGATCGACACTTTAAGGGCTTCGTCCTTGTCGTGCAACGGGGTCATAGCTTGGTTGATGCCAGTTGTGAAGTCTTCGTGAAGCGAGACCTCAACCTTCATGATGCGCTCTCTCACGTTGTCAAGTCCTTCCATGAACTCGGCCATGGCACTCCGAACCTTCGCGAGCTTCTCATCGAGCGCGGCTATGGCATCCATCGAGGCTTCTCTTTTCTTTGTTCAATTGCAAGTCTCCTTGACTTGAACGGCCTCTCCATCAATAATACCTTCTTGGCTCGACATTCTCCCAAACAGTTGGTACTCCTCGATCTCTCGAAGGATCTCCCTTCTTGCTCTGATACCACTTGTCACGGGTCGATCGATTGGGATCGTGACTGTACGGCAACTCAGGCTCTTTTGGATCGACTTGGATCATTGGTTGATAACTCTATAAAAATAGAATTATTTTATCTATTTTAGGCAATAATTAATGCAATATCTATGAGAAAATATTTGGATTCCTTATGATTATTTGAATTTTCCTTGTTTATGCAGAATAATGAGATATGGAAAAGATAAGGAAAAGAATGGCAAAACTCAGGTTTTCAAATCAAAAAGCAGTGGAAGATGGATATCAAATCAATGAATCCTTAATTTTGTTCCTTAATGTTATTTGCAAACGTTGGAAGATAGATATTTTGGATATATCCTATAAATAAGAGAACATTGAGAGCTTGAGAGGGCAGTTAGGTTTTTGTTAGATCGTTTTTTTCATTTTTCTAAGAATTTTTCAAGTATTTTAAAGAGAAGACAAAGGTGATGACAAAATTTTTGTTCTTTGATTCAAGATGCTGGATTTGATTTTTATTTTTATTTTTTCAGCCGCTATGTTCTAATTTTATTTTCTTAGGGCTACGATGTAGCCTAACCATGATAATGTGAATTTCATGATTTTTATGTTTTGCAATTGATTTCATTTATGTGAGTTATATATTATTGCGCATAATGCTTTTGAGTGACTGACCACAACTTGAATGATCTTATGTGCATGTTTGAGATTGAGAAGTGATAATATACAATTGCTCATTATAATGTATAACCATTAATTAAATGTGGATAGAGATATACCGCGTTATTTGTATAGCTTTCGGTGATAAGGTGATCTAAAAGACTCATTGTAAACCGAGAATATTCATAATTTTTAATGCACTTATGTTTATTTTAATTCACATAGAGATATAGTGGATTAATAAACTGAGTAAGTTTGCTATACCTAGAGATAGAATAGTGAATAATAGATTAGGAAATTCTGCTATCACATATTTGATATCGTTCTTGTACCCATAATAATTTGAAATTCATATCTAGTGATTATGGTGAAATCAAATGCTCTAACATATTTATCTGATTAATTTACTACATTTAGTCTCCAAATTTTGTTTTTAATTTATTCTCAATTATATTTTGATCTATTAGATAAATTTTAGAATTAATCTATTTTAGTATTTAATTAGTTTATTAATCATTGATTTCCGTGGGACGATACGCTTTCTTATCATTATATTACTTGTTCGACAGGTTCACTTGCGTTTAGAATTTTATGAACATCGGTGTGCCTAAGCCAAGCCTTGCTCGGATCGATCGCTCACTTGCTCGCTCACCGAGATCGTAGAGAGAGAAAGTTCCTAGAGAGAGAAGTTCTGGAAGAGAAGGGAGCATTTGATTACTGAAATGGTTGGATGGATACAAATGAGGGGGAGGGCACCCATTTTTATACTTGAGGCCCTCAGATTACATCAATTGATCAAGTTTTCATTTGGCAAACGAAATTGCACCGCCCAACCTACCAACTACCGACACTAATGACAAGAGTGTTCTAGACTTTGGCTCAATTACTATATCGCCCGCCCTTGGAACGTTCTGAAAGAGCTCTTGTTTGGAATCCTAGCAATCGTAGGAGGTCTTCCTCAAAAAAGCACGGCCCTTTAGCTACAGAAACCTCTTGGTCGTAGATGCGTGTTCAATGATAAGGTCTTGCTTGGTTTTGATTGGGTGTGGGGCAACCCAAATAAAAAGGGGACACGTGTGGGAATCTAAGTGGGCCCCTAAGCAGTGATTTAAGCTTTAAATCCAGGTCAGGTCCTAACAACAACATGGAGATAAAGCTAACGGGGAAATGTCACGTCGGACAAATGACAACTTTAAATAGAGAATAAATGAGGGAATATATTACCGACCAAAAAAATGAGGGAATATATTTTAAACTTGAGTGAAAATTGATGATTTTTTTAAAACTAAACTTGAAAATTATGATCTTTTAGGAAATCATGCCTCCCCCCTTTTCTTTTAAAAAATAATTCTAGATACTTCTTTATAAATATATGTTGAAAATAAAAATGTTATTATTGCATATAATGGAATTAACAAAAATGGGACTACCAATTTGATTGGGTCAAGATATAGAATCACTAATTAATTGTTGGTCTTAATTTGATATTTTCATAAGATTTTGGATGGAAATGATGAGAGAAATTAAGTTTGATTCAAAACATTGGGGAAAGGATATTACAAATATTATAATTTTTGTATGATGCTTATTTAAGTGACATAACTTTTTTTTTAAGATCACTTGAGTGGTATAACTTCATATTGCATTCACTTGGGTGTCATATTTTTTTAATCAATCACTTGAATACCATAATTTTTCAATTGATCATTTGATATGATTTTTAGAAAGATTCACCACAAGTGTCGAAAATTTGATATGGCATCACATTTTCTATAAAATTCATAGCATTCAAGTTGGGAGTGTGCAATGGAAACCGACTAAATCGGCCGGACTGGCCGATTCTGGGTAGTTCTTGTGGGTCTCGGTCCGATCCCAAGTTCCTATTTTTTAAACCAGTGACTAGTCGGTCCAGTCCGGTTCCTAGTTATAGGGCGGGAATCGGACCAATCAGACCGAACCGACCATTTATTTTTTTTATTTTTTTAAAAATTTCCAAACAATCCTAATCTATCTCACTACCTACCCTTCTAGACTCCAATTCTCTCTTGCTTTCCCTCTCGCTTATCCTGTAAGTTTTGCTTATATGTGCGTGTACATGATGCAACACAACCACAATTAAATAAGTGTTGCCATCGATGCTTCCAGTTATTTTCATTTTGCCTTTTTTTGGTATTACGAAAAGTGCCAGAGCATAATGAAGTTCTGGTTTGAAGCAACTGGCGAGCTTTGAACCTTTTATTAATATGCAAAAGAAAGAAGAAAAGCCAATGGCATTCCAAGCAGCTAACACCACCAATCAAACAAATAACAAGAGCTATTTAATAGGACTAAGGGACATAAAATTGTTCAATATAATGAAAACAAGTGATTTGGTCCACTAGAACCAGATCGACATGATTCTCGATTCCAAGATTAACCGGTTTGGTCCACCATCCCAAAAATTGGAAACCGGTCCTCCCGATCCGATTCCGATTTTTAGGCGGAACCGGATCGGATCGGAAACCGATCACCCCTAATTTGAGTGATTGAAAGAAAGAAAAAAGTTATGTACTTGTTATGCATAATAAAAGAACTAGTTTTGTCACTAAAGCAAAGGATAAGGATTGAATGTGAATAATTTTAAGGGCCTGTTTGGCAATGTACCAAACAGTGCCTGATTCTGATTTTTTGTTCCCAGAATTAGTTTGGGACGAGAATCGCGTTTGGTAAAATTTTTGTTCCCGGGAACAGTTTTGGACAAGATTTGAGAATAAAAAAAAATTTGATTCTCTATCCGAGAATCGAAAAAGAATCAAAAGAGTAAAACTCTCATTTTTTCCTTCCGTCATCCCGCGATTGCCGTCTCGCCACCACCCACCACCGTTCGCCGCCGCCCGCCGTCCCCGCCGCCCGCCGCCAGTCGCCGGTCCGGCGAGCTCACCGGAGGCTCGCCAGGCCAAGGCGAGGTCCGGCGAGCTCGCCGAAGGCAAGCCCAACCACCGGCGGGGCTAGGCGAGCCTCGCCGGTGGCCGGGCGAGCCTCGCCGGCACCGGGCGAGGTCGAGCCTTGCCGGTGGCCGGGCGAGCCTCGCCCAACTACCAGCGAGGCTCGGCCGATGAGGGCCGACCTCGCCGAGGGTCGGCGACGCTCCGATGAGCGTCGCCAGGCCCCTCGCCGCCGATCGCCGGTCCGGCAACCGGCCATATGAAGAAGAAGAAGAATAGGAAAAAAAGGAAAAAAATAAAAGAAAAAAGAAAAAAAAAGGGAAAAATAAAAAAAAAATTATTTAAAAATCAAAAGAAATTAATTTGGAACATAATCAATTAAAGACGGTATCAAACACAATTCTATTCTAGAATCAAAAATTTTGGACGATTCAAAACGCGTTTTTACTCGAGAATCGATTAGGAGAACGTAATCAAAAATAATCATTTCTAGTCAGAATCAACTCCCGGTAACAAAATCGTTACCAAACGCGCCTTAAAAGTAAGAGGATCAAAACATATTTTTCTTGAAAGCTTTGTGCCACATGTTGATTTGTCATGCCAACTCAGTAATTTCATCCATGTTTTGATGAAATGTTGAATTGTATCCACAAATTGCTATCGAAAATAAGTTTGCCGTGCGCGAACTATAGTACGTCATACAGCGTGAGGATGAGTTAGGTAAATTTTCCGAAAGGATCTAATCAGTCATTCTCAACAACTAAAGGAGCAAAGCCTTCAGCATCAACATGAACAGTCAAATTTTTGCCCGTTTCTGAGTGGCGGAATTGACGCCAAAGCTGATTCGAAATATCTTTTGAAGTGTCTAATACCCGAAAGGACTAAAATTCACCTAAAGCCACGACTCAGTAGGCATGAGGACGTGTAACTTCAATATTTCCTATGAGGAAAGAAAAACAGTACTCAAACGAATGCCATTAATGCGAGACAATTTTGCAGTCTTTCTAGGCAGGTTGGAGCGCAGATGGGTCGTCGCGTGGGCATGCCAACAGCTTGGCAATCAATGCGACGCAGAATTTCCGATCGGCGAGGCGCTCATAGTTATGGCCGACTAACTCCGTCTGGGAAGAGAGGAAATCTGATAGCGCAGAACGACCGTTCTACGTGTACACTAGCAAGCGCTTCACGAGGGGCCTTTTACATGCACGGGGACCAGCTGGTACTTTTCTTCGAATGAACCGGTGAACGGACTGGGGACCGCTGCATAATTAAATGTGGCCCACCCTTTTTTTTCGATCCTATTCTATCTTATCGTAATTCTCCCTTTCAAATTTTTGACGTACTTTCTTACGATGCGTGAGAGTTAAAACCTATATCTAAAACTAAATTATATGATCCCAACCTCTCGAGAATATAGAGATTCGAACTCCCCACCTTAAGGAATGTAAATGGTTCAGTTTGGTTTAGTTCTTTTGAAAAACTAAACCTAACCAAACTGAAAAGCAAATTCATTGAACTGAATCGAAATTTGATCCGAACTGAAATTAGGTTTTGTTCGATTTGATTTTTGCTTTTGTTTTGTTTTGTTTTTTTCCCTACATGCACCCCTTGAATAAATTCTTTATTTTTTAAAAAATTGATTTTTAATTATTTGTATTCTTTTTCTTTTCTTTTTTTTTTTCATTTTTTTTTTTTTTTTTTTCTTTCATTTTGCTTTTGGATCGAACTTGGGACCTCTCGTGAAAAGTTCTTCTTCAACCACCTACGCCACCACCACGGGTGGTTCATTTTCTTTTCTTCTTCTTTGGCTAGTCGCCAACCACCATCGACTGGTTAGATTTTATCTGTTTGGTTCGGTTAATTGAATCGGTTAAAAAAGTTTCGGTTTTCATAAAAACCGTACCGAATGAAAACGAGACCGAAAAAAATCAAACTTTTCGATTTAGTTTAGCTCGATTTTCAGTTTAGTTCGATTTTTGATTTGGTTTTCGACATCCCTACCCCCCATCTCTTTTCTCACGTGAAATTGATGGCCATTGAGGTACATTCCCGTGATTAAATGTGGCCCACCTCAGAAATAATTAGTTCAACTACTTCTTTTGGGGATTTGATCCCCGTGGAATTAGACGGGCTACTGTCACTGGACTTGAGAAGTCGATAAATCGAGCGTGAATTGAATTTGCTAGTTAGTTGCACCAAACTATCAAAAGCAGTAGGGGAACACTGCTGCTATTCCTTATGAAATGTTTTCCCAAGATCCTTGCTGGCACGCATGAAAGTGAAATTTCCAAATTTTATTTGGGAAAGCTTTTTAGTTTTTTAAGATGTCGCGCGGGTAGTGTTTAAGTACAAAGTAGGTTCAATAATCTGTTTGTTTTTACGGGAAATAAAAGATTTAAATAATACTTTTTCTAAAAGTAATTGTTTATATTGTTTAAAATAAATAATTAATCAATGAAAAATATTTCTATTATCAACAACAATTTATCTAAATATTTTTGTGAACGATAAAAATAATTTTATTTCGTTCGTTTTTATAAATACAAGCGATTTTTTTAGGAAAATGTTTTCCAAAACCTTATTTTTTGTGAGACAAGCGCATCCAAATTTCATAGGATTATGAGATTTGGAAAAATTCAAAAGTTAACTTTAATTTCATACCACTTTACATCCTCACTTTTCAAATTCGCAATTTGCACCTTTTTACAACTTCTCAGGAAAACAAAAACAAAAACCCGACCAAAAAACTTCATTATACTACACTTTCATTTAAGCAAAAAAAAAAATAATAATACACTTTCATTTGTTCATTTGTTAATCCGAGCAGACTAATAATGTGCATGTTCGTGTGGAGAGAGAGAGAGAGAGAGAGAGAGAAGTGCATGGCGTGGTAGGAGATTTTGTGCACTAGCCATATCACAGGATACTAAATCTATCAAAATGGATTATAAACAAATTTCTTAACTCATATTTGATTAGCTGAGTTATTATATTGTTTAAATATATTTTGTAAATGGATCATCGATTGGTTTAAAATGGTAAAACCCAAAATAATATGGGAGTTGACTGAGTTCACAACTTACTCAAACTCAACCAACATTTATGACTCTCTTTTCATACACTCCCTCACAAAAACTTGTGCTTGCTCTCTCCATGTCTTACCTTAATTTGAGTGTGAGTTGTCTTAAATTGAGTTAAATGTTGAAGTATTTTAATAAAATGATCAGGTTGGATAAGAGTCACTAGATAGATTTGTATTACATGGAAATTGGTTAAATGTGTCAATTTGGGTCTCTTTAGCGATATCAAATAAAAAAATGGGTTAATTGGAGGTTGAATTTTTTTCAGCCAGACCTAACCCATTCGTTCAATAGGTCTACGTTGCATCGATATATGAAGAGTTGACACATGAGAAATGAAAATTTTGTTTAGAATAGATTTATTTTGACTATGATTAAGTTGGAAAGGTATGTTTCATATATACGTCATATAATCAATCGACATTCAGTTGCATGTTCGATATATAAAATATATATTTTTCTGAGGCCGGGACCTGAACCACAACGGAAGATAATTATGATCATTGATTAATTAATGATTCTCTCTAATCCTTCTTAAAAAATCATGCCACTTTGATCAACTATACCTTTTTTTTTTTGGTCAGAGATCAACTCCACTTCGAATGTCCAAATAACGACAAAGGCTATCAGCTATCCGTAAGGCTAAAAAGGCCGAGACCCCATTAAAAAAGTATCTTAGACCACTGACACAAGTGGCTGTACTACTCGACCAAAAAAAAAAAAAATGCGGCTGTACTATGGTCCATGGACCATGGCCTTTGTCCCTCCTAAATCCGAAAAAATTAAAGATACCGGTGCATATATGATTGTGCGGCCTTTTCAGATAAATAATATCTAAGCGAAGAGCACATGTATCGGAGTCACTCCAAGCAAGCCTCACGAAAAAGCCTAAATGTATTGGAACTTCTTGATTGAGGTAGAGAGCTCGATTGATCCAACGTGACACTTTGCATAATCCAAATACAATTACAATGTCGTGCTAGAAGACTCCCATTAGAAGAAGAGTAAGTATTTTATGGGACAATTACGAGGATACCGTCGATGTGATATAGCAAAGTGGCTGTGTGTTAAAACTATCGGAGAGATTGTCTAATCAATCCTAAAATTATTTGTATGGATATTAGTTTGGTGATAAATTTTTCAGTATTATTAATTTAATCCGAAACCTTTACTCGAAATTTTAATATAGTTGTTCCGGCCAATTTTTTGCCGAAATTTGCTAACATGGGGTGCTCTACGTAAGATAATCAGTGATGATTGAATTGTCACGTCAACACTTATTAGCGAAAATTGACCGCAATGATTACGTTGAAATTTTATACAAAGTTTTAGAATTAAATCAACAAAATTTAAAAAAATTAAAATTGAATTGATATCCGTACAATAAATTTATGATCGATTAGGTAATTTTCTTCACAATTAACAAAGCAACTTTATTGCTTTTCTAAATTTCAAATCTTAAAACTCCGATTCTTGACATCTATAACATGGAATCCAAGACGCTCTTCTTTCCTTTCTTTGTCGCATATGCTTCCCCTTTTTTGGCTAGTGATGTTGTTTATTTCCTTCATATGTTGACTTTCTAAGTCCGTGGACCTAATGCCTCATCTGAAGAAACCATGGAACCCAAGAGGCAAAGGATAAAATACAGCACACGGCATAACAATGAGCCTAAGCCAAGTAAGCGGTTTTATTTTTAGATGTGCTATCTCCATAAGCATTACCATGTTAGCATGCCACCTAAATTTTCTTTCTTATGGATGATTAGCTGAACATCAAGCCTAGAGAGTTAGCGGCACTAAAGCTTCATTTATTTTATAGAAAATGAATAATTTAGAAAATACTTTTCTAAAATTGAGAGTTTATATTATATAAAATAATGAATCAATGAAAATGTTTTCATTATCAATAATAATTTAAGTCTAAGCATTTCCGTGAAAAATGAAAATATTTTTCATTCATTCATTTTTTATAAGTGATACAAATAATTTTTTTTTTTAAATATTTTTCAAACCGTTTATTTGTAAAATAAATGCATCCTAAACTCCTTGATACGATAATATCGTCACATGCCGCACATTCTCTTGTCAATAGAACGAGCCCGCCTCTCTTGACTATCTGCCTAATGAGACAACTCTGGTGGGGGCAGCGGAAAGGTGCATCAGCACATGACTCCAAATCCGTTTGAATTTTCTCGTGGCAAGTGGGAGGAAATAGACACCCGCAGGTTTGATGACGCGGGAGACAAAAGGTCCTTTGCCGGGTCCATCCCACTGCAAGGTTTTGATGGCTCTCTGGCCCTAAAAAGAGAAACCCTACATATATATACCTTCCACAACCATAGGGCGGTCATTTAAATAAAATAATTATAGAGCGTTGTTAGGACAATATGTATTGATTATAACAATAAAAACGAGAAATATGAAAATCGTTGCTACTTTTTAAGGTGTTGGATAAGCTACTCACAGTTACAATGTGAGCATAATTCTAAAATAGAATCTGAAGCTTAAGAATTAGATTGATGAGAACCTACCCAATTCTAAGTTTTAAGATATGTAAAATATGTTCCAAATTCCAAAAATTAAGGAACATGTTTTGATGAGTAAGCTACAGATTTCGGATTAATGGAATATGGAATCTAGAATCAGAACCTATAACCTAGGAAACACTGACACACTTTGGGAGCCTTTAAATCTTATTGAAATGTTCGACACTTGATCAACATATGTCGAAATTTGACATCTAATAAACTCTTCTAACACTCTTTGACATGCGAGTCAGGAATTTTGACATGTAAATTCGGAATTTCGATACGTGATTTTGACATGTATGGGTCAATTTCAATTTTATTTTTATTTTTATTTTTTTAATAAATGGGGGTCAAAATATAAATATATTAAAAAATCAAAATATAATAAAGGGGGAAATAACCCAATCTTTACTTCTTTTCCGATTGTCACTCCCTATGGCACATAATTCACCCCATAATTTATTTTTTCTCATTTCTCCCGATACACTTTGACACATGAGTCCAAAATGTGGATTACTAGTTTTTTTTTTTTTTCCTTCAAGTTTTTATGGATTATTATAATAGAGTTGAATTTAACGAATTGAAATAATAAATAATATTAACAAATGGTAGATTTATGTTTTTAGTGTACATTCATTCTAGGCTCTTTTTTTATCATTTATTTATTTGTGTATTTGAATTAAATTAATTTGGTTAAAATAATCATAAAAATGATAATTTATCATGTATATATAAAAATATACATATTTAATATACAATGTGTTTTAAAGTATTGGAATTCTCTATTTTTGAAAAATAATTTGTGTTGTGTCGCTTGTCGGTGTCAATGCTACTTAGCGAGTAACCTAGAACTTGGAATAAGGTATTCTATGATGTTCGATGATGAGAACTACTAGTCTGAGCTTTTGTTTTATGACTAAAATTTTTATTTTGTTAATGTTTTTTTATATTTTTCATATGTTTAAATATGAGTTATAGTTAGTGAATTGAACAAGTTAGAAGTGGTTAAAGATGGTAATTTACTGCAATCGTTTAATTAATAATAAAAATGGAATTGAGTAAATTGAACCAGTAACATGGTAGATTTTAGGTTTTAAGGTATATAGGATAGGTTTTAGATTGTTAAAAATGATGAATTTGTTTTAATAAGCAGGTTCCAAGTTTCAAGTGGATACTCGGAATCTGTAATCACTCATCCCTAGTTGCAATACCCTCGAAATTACAAGAACTTACGAGATATTTCAAGAAATTGGCTCTCACAGCTTTGAGGCATAGTTTTGAAATTGTATTACCAAATAGATATGTTGTAACTCTTTATAGCATAGCCATGGCACAGTTCAGCTATAACCATACCAAATGGGCTTAATTTAGATATCGAAAAAGGGAAGTACGTTAGCGGAGAAGATTGTACGGGCTTATGGGCTTCATGGGGAATGTTAGTCCCAATGACTAGTGAAATAGGCCCAGCAGGTACCATGTTGGGCCTGGTGCTACAGGGTTCTTCGTTAGAGTGGGACTTTACCCAATCCACTAATTAAGATTCTCATTATGTGATGAAGAGATTGCTCTGTCCAAGTTAAATTTGCGTGGGAAGTAGGTTAGGCCAGGATTCGCTAACACTCGGTCCGATCGAGCGACGAGGAGATCCACGGTTTCCAACATCTTGTTCGAGTATCTTCGTGCCAAAATCGTGAGGGGGAAAACTGGGACTGATTAAAATGAATTTGGGCCTTATGTTGAAGGCTGTTGTTCACAGCTGGCCTCCAGCTAGCGAGGCCACCAAAGGAGTAGCTGAGCGCTGATTTTTGGTAATTACAAAAAGGAAAGTCCATATTAGATAGATAAATCCCCGGCCATGAAATATCCTAATAATTGTTGATGTAGATTGGAAGACTTCCAAGATGCTACACGTAACCACCTATTTTCTTTGCTTAAGGTTTGACCAAAGTTGACCGAAAATATTATTTTGTCAAAAGTTCAATTAGAGAATAAAATTGGATTATACTCATCAATAGCTTTCTTAAGATTACCCGAATTGTCCAAATTAGATGAATGTTCTTAAGATGCCATATCTTTTAGTGGTGGCTATCCATCGCGGAGTGTTGAGAATTTTGTGATTTGATTGAATTGATTAACTCCACTTTAAAGATCAAGTAATTGACTTTTCAACACTATAGAAATCATGTGGCACCTAAGGAAAGAAGAGCCTTGGGACCTTGTATTACAAAACCAGCATGGGGATTAGGAGCACCCTTACCAACTTCATCCTCCAAGTAGTCTCAACTGTCACAAAGATAAATGCCTAGCCAGGTTGGATCGAGACCAACTTGAACTAATCAACTTAAACTTTGATGGCCATCTCTTAGAAGGAGCTAGCCATGGCAACAATAAACTGATGCTAAATGTTAAGACAAATAGGGACTAGAAAATCTTGGGTTGGGCCGTATCGTGTTGTTTTTTAGTTAGTTGTTAAGTTAGTGAATTCCAAACGCACATTAGTTAAAACTTTTGTCAATCCTCCTTCAGTAGCTAGTCTTGCAATAATATTCAATCCACTTGCATTTTTTGCTAGCTGCAAAGTGTTAAGCATCAAATTGAGGTGCACAATCTAATTATCATTCAAAATATGTAATAATCCTAGCGAAGATAAATATGCATTTGTTGCTACTTAAAGTTAGATTCTTACTCCAAGCCACCTTAAACGAAAAATCTATATTAATTCTTTAGAATTCATGAAAGTTGGTAATGTTGACATCTTAGTAATTTTTTTAGTACTCGAATAAAGTTTCCGACTAGATTTATGCATTCCCATCTTTGAAAGAAATCAAAAGTAAATAAGAGAAAAAAAATATAGAATTTATTCAAAACACCGGATAATATGGGTCAATACAAAATAAGCGAAAAACTCGAACCGTTCGGTTTGAATTATAACAAACCGGCTGGACCGAACACAGAACCGACTTAATACGAGGGTTTCGCCGTCCTTCACAACGCCCTGCCTCCAAGTCCAGGCTGCAACCCAGCGGCGACCGTGAAAACACTTCGAGTTCGACAATTAGATTCGCCTTCGTATCTATCTGATTCTGTCGGCTCTGCTCTGCTCTTGGCCTGCAACAGCTATGTTAGTTTGGCTCGATACGTTCCTTTTTTGATGTTAAAGCCGAAAGAAAGAACGAACTAATTTTTTGTAATTTGGTGTTTATTTATGCGCAGGTCAAGAATTTGCGTAAAAAATTTGCCCAATTACGTGGCGGAGGATCGCCTGCGCGAACTCTTCTCTCAGAAAGGCGAAATACAAGATGTCAAGCTCATGCGCACCATGTATTTGTTGTTTTACCCTCCTCTTCTTTTTAATCTAGCGGGCTCTCTCATGTTTTTACATTCGCGTGGTTTGAACGTGTGCAGCGATGGCAAGAGCAGACAGTTTGCGTTTATTGGGTTTCGCACCGAGCAGGAAGCACGGGAAGCTATTAGGTACTTCAACAAATCCTACCTCGATACTTGCCGGATTGTTTGTGAGGTTCGTTTTGTGATTCTTGTTCAAAGTCTGATCCTTCTGTCGTTTTATGTGTTTTTCCTGTTCTCACTATCTTGTCTAAGATATATCCCATCTGAAGAAGCTATCTTGTCTAAGATATATTCCATCCGAAGAAGCGTGGTAAATGGCTGTTGATGCAATGCAGCTAATATGAATTGATCATGACACACACTCTCCTTCAGTTGATTACTGTTACCTTTATGTGTGATCAGCACACGTTTTTACTTAATTGTCTCTGTTTTACTAGTAATCCTCAAGATGTTTTGATTCTAGGAGACACTATTGATAGTATGAAGGATTTAGTCAATCAAATACCTTTGTCATATAGAGACTCTCTCTGAATGCACATTAGAGTGTCTTATGTCAATAAAACATAGCTCGAACATGTGGATTCAAATCTTTTGCTTATTGCTAGATTGCACGAAAAGTTGGAGATCCTGATATTCCTCAACCATGGAGTCGGCACTCATTGAAGAATAAAGATGAAGTAGCTGAGGGTGGGAAAAAAGTTCATGGTGGTGATTCCGCTGTTGTGATTCCTAAGGGAGAGAAGAAGAGTCTTAAAAAGACAAGTGAGAGCGATGACCCTCAGCTTCAGGAGTTTCTTCAAGTCATGCAATCAAGGACCAAGTCAAAGTTGTGGGCAAATGACACATTAGTAGTTTCAACAGATTACCCAAATGAGAGCATCAACAGGAAACCTACTCAATCAAAGAACAACATCAAAGAAAAATTAATAGAAGCAAAAGTTAATGACAAGGGGGTTATAAAATATTCAAACAGTGATGCTTCTGAGGAGTTAGATAGTGATGCTTCTGCTGTCTCTTGTGATGATCCAATTTCTGACATGGACTATTTCAAGAGCAGAATTAAGAAAGAACTGTCTGAGTCAGAATCAGAAAATAGTGAAGGTGAAGGTGAGGTTAATGGAAAGGAAGCTAAAGTTGATCTGTCAAATAAAAGGTCCAGGGTAAAAAATGAAGCAACTGTACATGTTGATGAAGAAAACGATATGCCAGATGAGGCTGAGAGGCAAGGTCCTGCTGAAGTTGCAGACGGCGAGGCACTTGACCCCACAAATCCCTCATCAACTGCAATGGATCATAAGGAAGGGATAATGGAAACTGGCCGTCTTTTTGTTCGCAACCTGCCTTACACGGCAAGGTAATTCTTAACCTTAACTACTTGACTTTGCAAATTGTTTTATCTTGTGAGATATATCTAAAGAAATTATCTGTATAAACAATTTCCGGAGAAATATTGACTTTTCTTAGTTAGATGACCACATCATTATAGCCAGCTCTGTGTAATTTATGGTGTTTGTGTGAAGTGAGGAAGAGCTGGAAGAGTTATTTAGCAAATTTGGCAAGGTTGTGGAAGTCCACGTTGTTGTTGATAAGATAACAAGACGGTCAAAGGGCATTGCTTATATCCAGTACGCTCTCCCAGAGTCTGCATCAAGGTATTGCAATTTTTAGAGAACTTCTGTGTTTCTTCACTTCATTAATTTTTTATTGAATTTATAATGGTTGAATATTCTATTCATTCTAAAAACGTTTCAAGATAGTAGGTTTATTGGCCATTCTTGGGCTCCAAGATCTTGGTTACTTAAACTTAATCTCTTATTGTTGTACGTTGTGAATCTATGGGCTCTAACTATGAAGTTGTTGGCTCACTATTCATTGCTTCATTAGTTCTTAGTCTCTTAGAACAGAAAAGCAAGCTTGAAGAATCTGTTGGTCAACTATTATTATGGGCACATATGTCAATGTTATATATTTTATAGGCTCTAAGTTATTAAATTGCTTAACCGTATGAGCAGCAGCCATTGGGATAGTTTTTATATAGGTTATCAGTTGTTTTACAAATCAGTGTGTGTTTTGCCACTTGATTTGTGCCGTCAAACCTTGATAATACCGTTAAAGCTGTAAGATGGCAATATGTAATAATTATTATTTCAGGTCATGAAATAGACTAGATCAGACGTATTATTCTGTTTTGTTTATCATGCAGAGCTTCAAAAGAATTGGACTATTCAAATTTCCAGGGAAGACTACTGCATATTTTGCCAGCATTGCAGAAACCCGCTTCTAAAAAGCAGGAGTAAGTACTAGTTTTATAATTTTACTCGTGTTATGCTCCTTCAATATGCTGTCCTAAAGGAGCTTATAATGTTACTTTTATGTAGATTGACTTCAAATCAAGCTCCAAAAACTTTCAAACAACAGCGGGAAGAAGATAGAAAGGCTTCTGAAGCAAGTGGAGATATAAAAGCATGGAATACATTGTTCATGCGCCCTGACACGGTTTGTTCAGCTTTTGGTGTTGATTCAAGACTTCTCCTAAGTTGTCATAATCTAGAACTTTGCTCATTGTAATTATTTTACGACGGCAAGAAATCTGAAGCTCCAGTACTGATTAAACATAAAGTGTCTTCACGAGTAATTGTATAAGACTGATTAGTTAATGGAGAATCATTTATAGAATTATCTTTCTTGTCATGAATGCTTTGGGTGAAATTATTGGCATGGTCATGTGATTATTGTATCCCATTTTTGGTCAGCATGCATATCTTTTTTAGGTGTATGTATTTGCTCTCATTTATCACTTCTTCAATACCATAGGTTGTTGAAAACATTGCAAGGAAGTATGGTATAAGCAAAAGTGATTTCCTTGATCGTGAAGGCGATGATCTTGCCGTACGTATTGCTTTAGGAGAGACACAAGTAATTGCTGAAACAAAGAAGGCATTGGCAGACGCTGGTGTCAATGTAGCATCTTTGGAGGAGCTAGCCACTCAGGGACCAGAGAGTTTGAAAAGGAGTAATCATGTCTTGCTAGCGAAAAACTTGCCTTATGGATGTTCTGAGGCTGAGCTGACTAAAATGTTTGAGAAATTTGGTAGTCTGGATAAAATAATTTTGCCTCCAACAAAGACAATGGCACTGGTATGTGGTAATCTCTCTATGTTTTTCCCATCTAAATAGGACATCCAACTGCGATACACTTTTTCCCTAATATTGTGTGTTTTTTTGGGAACTCGTGCCATTTTTGATATCTAATTGGGGGTGCAATTCTATATTTGGTGGCATATATGATGGAATTGAAGTGAGGATTGACATGCCTGCTAGGTTAGATAGATTTGTTTGGTAATGTAGGCCAAAATACCCCCAGCGGACAGCTAATGAGGGTTCAGAAGCTTGGTATGAACAGCATGTTAACTGTTCGTTACACTTGCATATGTGCGACATTAATTTGGCTCAGAATTTTGGTAGAAGAGAACAGGGTGTATAATATCAGTCTGCCAGTTACCCTTTGCATGGGAGCTCCTTCTCTGTTGGGTAAGAGGAGAGATGGGAGAGGTAGAGGGGTGGTCACAGTGGTGGAGGAGATAGGTCCAGGGATACTGCGATATTGTTAGGCTTGGTTGTAGTGAAGATTAATCACTGATTCTACATCTAGATCCATTCTAGCTGAGACTCGCCTGGATGTTCATTTTTCTGAAACGACACAGACACAGTATTATTTCACCATGGTTATGAAACACTGATGACTCGTGAATAAAATGACATGGTTGTGCTAGGAAACTTTGATAGTTTGATAGTCGGGACTCCTTCCCTCCCTTTCTCATTCTCTTTTCTTCAACAATGAATCAAAGTTTGCCTCTTGGTGTAGTTTTCTGTATAGTCTGATAGTTCAATCTCAACTATTTAACCTTATTCTGGTTACATTCATCAGGTTGTTTTCCTCGAACCTTCTGAAGCTCGTGCTGCTTTTAAAGGTTTAGCATACCGGCGATACAAGTATGTGATGTTCAATCTTTATCTGCTTCATGACAGCCCCTGACTGTCTTTCTCTTGCACAAGTGTGTTGGATGTGCTGCTCATGACTCTGTGAATTCTTCACAAGCTGCCCTTTTGCCACGATAACAGAAAATGCTTTAAATCGGGAAGTCTCATCTGTCGAGTTTGGCTGGCTCCATGATACATTGTTAGTTGGGAGAATATGTGGTTCTCAACTACTTGGAAATCTGTAATCCATTGTTATATTAAAAGGAATTGAATGTATGATAATTTAGGGCTTTTGAGATGGAATGGAGCAAGAGCAACTAGTCCTTCTACAATGCTAAGAATACATATTTTTGCTAGAAATATGAATTATGATAGGTTTTTAGATGCCTTGGTAATGAAACAGATGATACATTTTGATAGATGAGTGATTTTTCACATTTGATCACTACATTGCCTGATCTTTTGATATATTTTCTTTCTCATGTTATCATTGTTTAGTTGTTTTAATAGTTTCTAATAAAAGTTAACCACGATGTAGGGATGCACCGCTATATTTAGAATGGGCTCCTGGAAATGTTCTTAATCCAACAACTAAAAGCAACGGAAACGATAGAGCTGTTGTTGGTGAACAGGATGCTAAAAGGGTGTTACTAGAACAACATGTGGAGGGACTATCAGATGTGGATGTTGATCCTGACAGAATTGAGGTTCAGATCTGGCGTTTCATGCATTTCTACTTCCTATCTTCTAACTCAAGATTATTTTGGGATAAGGATTATTCATATACAATTGTTGTTTTTTTCCTTGTTTGAAATGTATGTTTCCTGATTACGTGTGTTCTGCTACTGCTTTGACCAGTGTTAATGCATTTTCCGCTCACTCTTTGTATTATGCGTGTAATTGTGGGCCCCATGTGTTTGAGTAAGCAATTCTGCCTGAAATTACATTTTACTTTTTGATGTGATTCTCAAAAGTGGAAGCATGAAAAGAGAAAATTGAGCAACACTATGTACATATTCTCTTGTTACTTAAGTGTTCATAGATAAGTATAAGCATATGTATTTGTATGAAGTTCTTTAAAAAGAAACTTTTATATTATAACAGAATTCAATACAGTAAAGGGCAATCTCTGTTCAAATGCACTTGTTGACATATGAAATTGTTAGAGGTTGAGGCATTTCATCATCTCGAACTGTCAAATGGTTAATGCTATCAATACAATATTTAAGTTATTGTGCTGGATGTATTCAAGAATTTCACGTGCCACTTTTGAAATATTTGAATTCGTGTTACTCAGGCTGCTTCATTTAATTGATTCTATTTGACTGTGCTGGCATCAACTGTCGTATGAGTAAGATGAACTATATAAGCTCAAAAAAACATGATAGTGAGCTAGATTGCCCTTAGTATGGGGATAGGGCTATATTTCCCAACCGAGTATTCCTATTTTTCCCTTATACTATAGATAATTTCTTTTTTAATATGTTTGGATCTGAAAAAATGGTTCTGCATTACCATATATTGGTTTGTCTGTTTCACTTCACACTAAATTAAAGCTCTTCTTACTTGCATTTAGATGCAAATTATATCTTGTTCTTGTGAGTCGATGAACATTCGAAAATTTATTGGAACTTTTCTTAGCTTTCTAACTCGAACAATGTAATTGCTTGTATGATTTTATTTTATTATTATTATTTTTTTTTTTCTCGTCGAATGTATGAAATGGTTGATGCAGCAAGAGTGTATAACTTTTTCAGATTCCCTTTGCTTTTACTAGAAGCTTCTTATCTTTGACATGTAGTGTTGTGCATGCCAGACTTGCTAGTAAACAAGTTAGGGACAATTCCCGCATTTCTTTTTTGGGCTGTACTTATATTTTTGCCTTTGATATTACAGTCACGGTCTTTATTTGTGAAGAATCTTAGCTTCAAAACATCTGATGAGACTTTGAAAGGCCACTTTAGTAAACAAATGAAGGAGGGAAGAATTCTCAGCATCAGGGTAATCTTTTAGACAAGAAGAATTAATGTTATGATTTATTATCTACTACTGCTTATCAAGATGTTGTTGTTTTCTGTACAGATAAAGAAGCACATGAAAAATGGGAAGTATGTCTCAATGGGTTTTGGGTTTATAGAATTTGATTCAATGGAGACAGCAATGAATATTTGCCGGGATTTACAAGTAAGGCTCTTCTTTTTCTCCCTGATAAATTTCTGTCTTGTAATTTGCTCATATTTTATTTGTGTTCTCTCCAGGGAACCATCTTAGATGGGCATGCCCTTATCTTGCAACTTTGCCAAGTAAAGAAAGATGAACAAGTGCTAAATAAAGCTGACAATGACAGAAGTTCGACCAAGTTGCTTGTTAGAAACGTTGCTTTTGAGGCAACTGAGAAAGATTTAAGAAAGCTATTCAGCCCATTCGGAAAGGTAATTTCCTTTTTGCTTATGTCATGTGTCCATTGCATGGACTGCCTCCATTGTGTTCATCATGGATTAGTTGAAGGTGACACTCAGTGTAGTAATACTCTAATAGTTTTGGATGTAATTTTTGGATCTTCTTGTCAACAAGCAAATTTGATGTTCATATTGTTTAACAAAATTAAAGTTTTCGTGGGGTCTTCTAAATTTTGGACTATTGCTCCTGTTAGAGTTAATGAATCCGTTGCCAGCTTTATTCATACCAATTGTTTGAGGGTGCACTTTTTTCTAGCATATGGGTTGACCAGTGGGCTGATTCCACAGATTAAGAGTTTGAGGCTGCCTATGAAATTTGGGAATCACAGAGGATTTGCATTTGTGGAATATGTCACGAAACAGGAGGCGCAGAATGCTCTCCAAGCACTAGCGAACACCCATTTGTATGGAAGGCATTTGGTATGTCATCTCTACTGCTTTGGAATATGTCAAATTCTTACATGCAGTTAAATTGGAGCTATAATTCTGGTTTTCAGGTGCTAGAAAGAGCAAAGGAAGGCGAGAGTTTGGAAGAATTACGTGCTCGAACCGCTGCTCAGTTTAATGATGAAAATGGGTATAGTACGGGCAAGTTATCCAAGAAGAGGAAGCATATGGCCATCTTGGATGAGGATAAAATGAAGATCGAAAGAACTGGCGATTGACGCAGGTTGAGCTTGAAGTCCAAAAGACTTGCTGATGGAAGACTAGCTTCAGGCAATATATAAGAATTTGCCCAGTTTTGCTGATTTTGGGTTCTAGTTTTAGTTGGTCAGAGGCTCTTCTCTTTTCAATTGCCATTTTTTTTTTTTTTTTGCTAGATAAAGTTACTAACTAATTTTATTTTATTAACTTCTATGTGAGTCAATTATCAATGTTGATTAGGTTGTTTTCCAAGTTACAGCTTTTATAGTAACTTAGAAATTTTATAGGCGAAAAAAACCAAGTCTATTGAAATTACCATAATATTTACCGACTTTTTTTCAATCAAGTTTTCGACTAGTATAAGGTTTCTTACTCTTATTTAATCACTTATCAATATTTAAGCGATCTTGAATTACTATAGCATATGTTTAAACTTATTAAAGGGTAATATTTCATACAAGAGTAGGTCAATTAATTAAAAAAAAAAAACTTGGTAGTTCATAATCGATTAAATAAATGTTGCTAAGTGACTCGAATAGACGTTAACAACTTAAATTATTTGGTAATTTTGATGAAAAAGTTAAATTCATAATTCAATAAAATCGGTAATGTCATATAAAAGTTGAGAGGGGAAAGAATAAAAAAAGTCACAAACTTATTGCATTGGTGTTAATTTAATCCTAAACTTTTTAATGGTGCCAATTTAGTCATAAATTTTTTAACTTAGTGTCAATTCAGCCTTAAACCTTTTAATGGTACTAATTTAGTCATAAACAATTTGAATTAGTATCAATTTAGTCCAAAACGTTTTCCCTTGGCACCAATTTAGTCTTTCTAGCTAATTTTGGCTAGATATTACTACTAGTTTACGTGGCATCATCGGCATTAATGTGAACAATTTTTTTAAAGATATTTTAATGATTTTTCAATTTTTGTTTTTTTTTTTCCTCTCTCCTTTCTTCTTCTTCCTTTTGGCAATAATTGACCACAACAAGTAGGGGTGAGCATATTGTGAGGCCGAGCTTGACCGACCCTATTAAGCCTAGGACCAAGGCGACCGACCCAATGGGTTTGGGGTCGACCAATCGATAATTTTTTTGTCTTTATATTTTCACTAAAAAAGTAAACCTACAAATTCAAATTACACATCCATCGACAATGCGGCATTGTGCAATTAAACTATAAATACCAACACATATTTAGCAAATTTGGCTAAGGCGAGATATGGGACAGATGGAAAGTAATCATCTATCTTTAATATTCATAACACAAGGGCTCCCCTTGCCAAATCACCAGCAATTGCAGTATTACTCTTACTCTTCAAAAACTTCTACCATTTAACACAAATTAAAAAGCAAAGTGCAGTTGAAATTCATTAGTAAAATACAATTAAACCATAAAAAGTTCAAAATACTTAATATAAACCATGAATATATAGGCTAAACACCTGAAAACAAAACAAAGGCATACTCCTTACTATTAGCTATTTGAATATCTTAATATAATATAATATAACAGCTTGGTTTGAGAGGTTGACCTTCACCTAAGCAAGCTCGCCCTTGCCAAATCTAGGGGGAAAAGTAGAGTTGGGCCGGTCAAAAAAGCTCACCCCTACCAACAAGTGGCTCCCTTGCCAAATCAAAGAAGGTAGGCTCGCCGGAGCCAAGGCAACCTTGCTAGATTTTTTTGTATTTGTGTCAATTTAATTATAAACTTTTTTTTTTGTCAATTTAGTCTTAAACATTTTTACTTGGTACCGATTCAGTTATTTTCGGCTAATTTTGGTCGGATTTTGCTAAGTGGGTGCCGGCCGGTTGACGTAACTCGATGACGCTGATGTGGACAACTTTTAATAATATTTTAGTATTTTAGAATAATTCTTTTTTATTCTTTTTTATTCTTTTTTTATTCTTTTTCTTTCTTTTTTTTTTTTTTTTTTTTCTCTCCTCCTTCCTCCAGCCGTTGGCCGGACCATGGCGACCGGTGAGGCTCGCCAGCCACCTCACTAGTGGCCGCGAGGGCGCCCTCGCGCCGGGCGGCGAGGCTCGCCTTCGCTGGATTTGGCGAGGGTCGAGCCTCGCCCATGGCCGATGAGGTTCGACCCTTGTCGAATCCTCGCCGCCCAGCGCAAGGCCGCCCTCGCAACCCACCGGCAAGGTGGCTGGCGAGCTTCGTTGGCCGTTGCCTTTGGCTGGTCACCATGGTTTGATTGGCAATCGAAGGAAGGAAGAGAGAAGAAAAAAAAAAAAAAAGAAAAAAGAAAAAGAAAAAAAAAAAAAGAAAAAAAAAAAAAAGAATAAAAAGATTCTAAAATATTAAAAAATATTATTAAAAGTTGTCAACATCAGCACCGATTATGCCACATCAGCTGGCCGGCATCCAATCAGCAAAATCCGGCCAAAATTGGCTAGAAAGAACTGAATCGACACTAAGTAAAAATGTTTAGGACTAAAATGGCACAAAAATAAGTTTGAGACTAAATTTGTACAAATACAAAATGTTTAGGACTTTTTTGACACTTTTTCCCCAAATTTGGTGAGGATGACTCTTGCCCAGGGTAGGGCGACAATGGCCAAGCAAGGCCAACTTGCTTGGCCATGGCTAGTGGCTGGTCACTTACTAAAAGAAAAAGAAGAAAGGAGAGAAAAAAAAAGAAAGAAAAAAAAAAAAATATTAGATAAATCAAAAAATTATTGAAATATTGTTTAAAAATTGTTTGAGTTAGTACTGGTGGTGTTACGTAAGTCGGTGATGTCTATGTCAGCAATATTCAACCAAAATTAGTTGGAATGACTTAATTGATACTAATTAAAATGATTTACTAAATTAGCATTATTTCAAAAGGTTTAGGACTAAATTGGTATTATTAAAAGGTTTATGACCGAGTTGGCATCAAATCAGAATATTTATGATTAAATTGACAATATTAAAAGATTTATGACTAAATTGATATCATTAAAATGTTTAGAGCTAAATCACCACAAATATTAAATAGGCCTAGGATTTTTTTTTACACTTTTCCCAAAGTTGATAACTTCAATAAAAATGGATAAATTATTAAAACATATGATAATTCCGAAATGACTAATCAAAGATGGAACACTAATGGAATTTGGCAACCGCCATTGCGATTAAGTCAAGAAGGATCCAAATAGTTTAACGTTCTAGTTTGACTTGATATGATCACGTGAGGCTTCGTAATTGATTTGACTGTATTTTCTATATGTTCGACTCGACTTGTAAGTAATGTTGGTTAATATTTTTTAGTTTAAAATCCTAACTCTAAATTGAAATTTTGATAAAATTAAAACAAGATAACTAATCGCTATTTGTAATACTCCTGAATGGACAAATGTGATTCATACACATACCAAATGAGACCCTTTTTTTTTTCGACCCAAACGAGAGGGTTGATTGGCCAAAGGACCATGTTTATTGTTCCATGGACACGCACATGAGCCCCACGTTCACAACAAAGTATTAGGTTGAGCTACAGTTACTTAGCACTACTCGAGACCTTAGAGACGATTTGTCAACATAGTCTCAGCGGCCTGTCAACGGTCCCACGAGCACTATCAGAGATCTTTGATAATGACATTGAGAGAACCCATGATCACGTGGACAATAGGAGCATCAGACCATTCATCCAGCCAAGCTTGCTGAGGTTTGAATTTTACCATCATACATTTTCAAAGAAAAATTATCTTAGGGAGATCAAATTCACCAATAATGGCCCCCTGATCAATTATTTGACTTGAAATTTAATTGATTTATTTTGACGACCTTAGTCTTTTTTAGGTTTTTTTTGGTAATTAGTTAATAAATCTCAGCATTTAATTAATTAATTTTATCATCTTGATAATTTGTTTTGGCACTCATGTAGTCATTAATGGTTTATTCGGGAATTGGAATTAATTTAGGTGTAGTTCGGTCCTTTTTATTGATTAAAGAAAAGAGACAAAAATGTCGCATCTAGTTGCTTATTGCATTATATAATTAATTAATTCATGGTTAATTCCATATAGTTTAATGTTAGAATTCACGTTTACTTTAATTTAGCTCATGATTATTTATTTTTGACTTATGCCACATGGTCTTGCCCCGGGGCTTAATAGCAAGAATCCATTAATTTTTGCCTGATACGGTTAGAGTTATTTATTTTCCTCATTATAATTTACTTTATCTGCTCATTACTTGTTATGCTTATTTATTTTTGTTGCTCGAATACCATGCTTGATCACCATATTTCACATGTTACAAGATTTAGGTAATAAAATTGATTAAGATTACATGCCAACTATTTTCATAAAAGAGAAAAGGTATCGATTAACAGGTTTTAGATTTATTTATCGTGGTCAAGTCCCTTTATACAAGAATCTCCAGTTCGCTAGATAGAATAAGGCGGACTCCCACGCATTACTTAGGCTCTTAACAGGTTTTAGATTTATTTATCGTGATCAAGTCCCTATATACAAGAATCTCTACATCGCTAGAGTAGGGCTGACTCCCACACATTACTCAAGCTCTTAATCATCTCATAACATGTTAGTAGCGGCTCTAAAGTTAAACTAAATGAGTTAAATGAAAAAATATATATAAATTGCGATCGATAGAGCTCAGGAAGGTCTGTGTTAGGTATGAAGGCCACCTCGGGAGACGAACCATTCATTCCTACTTAACAATCCATCAATTTCCCATGAGCATCTCATCACCCTTGGGTGAGTTGCAACTAGGGGTGAGCATCGGTCCAGGGTCAACTTTAAACCGACCATGGATTGGCCCAACCTTACCGGTCCTGGTTCGGTTCCTAGGGAGACTGGGTCGGTCCTTGATCCTAGAATTCGTGAACCAATATTGTGCGGGTCGGTTCTCGGTCCCAGAGTTCGAGTCGGTCCAATTTGGACCAACCCTAAATATAAATATATATATATATATATATATATATATAATTTATAATTTTTATATAAAGAAAACTTTAAAATAAATGGCGTTAACAACATTAAACAGCTCTTTAGTGAGAAGTTCAAGTAATTCTACATTATTATTTAATAACTTAGACTTTTAATGTTTTTTACGGCGTCAATAGTCATAATTTACGAAGAAGAAAAATATTTTTGTAAGGAGTCCTCACGGCATCTAAAAAAGTATAAACAATTCCTTATGGTATTCTCCTTTAGTATTCGTTCTCTTTTGTCTTATTTGTCCTCTTAGTCTTTAATTTGTCAAAATCGAAAGAAACAATTTCTCCGCTCGCCACTCAGCACTCGCCTCGCTCGCTTAGGGTTACTCGTGCCGCTTGCGCTCGATGCTTGCTTAGCTTGTTGCTCCCTGCTCGACATTTGATGCTCATTCTGTTCGACGCTCACCCCACTTGACCCTCATCACTTGCCTTTTTTAGCTGACCTCGTTCATCATCGAACCCATTGGGTCGGTACGGTCATCGGTTGCATTTTCAATGAGTACAAAAAATGAAATAAAAAATTATTGATTAGTTCTAGGTTGATCTTGGCCAGGAGGCCGAACCCATTGGATCGATTCGGTCCTCAATCGCTTTTTTATTCTTAGGGCAGAAAAAAATAATACGAAAAGGCCAAAAAAAAAAAAAAAAACAAAAAAAGGCCCATCATGAAAAAGCACAAAGAAACAATTCCATAAAACATACACATGCCAGCCCCATGTCCCATACGTCAATTTCACTTCTCCTTTACGAACCGCCACCTTCAAAGGCCCCCTTCCCCGCCACCACCGATGCCGCTAATGGCAGTGCCCTCAACGTTTGTCCCTCTATTGCGGCAATCTTTGTCGGCGTCTCTCCGCCAATCGTGAACTCAAGAATGTCAGTAGCTCTTATCGGAGGTCATTGATCTCTATGTCAAATGGGAGCTCCAAGTTAAGCGGATTACTACCGATCCAAAGTGTGCCATATTTTGGGGAGGGTGGGGGGAGGTGGTTAGGACACACGATGAAAAGTTGGAACTCCCATTTATTAAATGGTTTTAGCAAATGAACATACCATAACAAACCTTCAATATGAAACTTTTTTTAACACAATTTTATTTGCATCCTAAATAATCTCTCCCTTATATGTGAGCTCCAGTTAGGCATGCTTCTCCTTGATTTAGGAACATTTATAAACAAACTACCACAACGTGTATCTCCTAGCTGTTGCGTCAAAGGCATTGCATTAAACAAAATGCTGACGTATCCAAAAATGATGTTGATTATGTGATCCATTCTTTAAAATATTCGTCAAACATTAGTAAACATTGAGATCGACCCATCAATCAACTATTGGTACACATTGGGAGGCACCCATTAATGGATCATCGGCTCTAATTCCACTTAATGGGATGCGTGGTAGAAATCTAATACTTTCGTGTAGAGAGATTATCAAGAGAGTCTAAGTTAGAACCTATCAATACATTTACTAAAAAACTTAATGAAAATTGCATTATAGGCCAAATAATATATATTAATTGCTCCATATCATATCACACCTCCTTTGTGAGACATCTCGGAAGGAATTTTCGTGCAACTTTAGCAAGAAGAGAGAAAGAGGCAAAAAAACCAAAATGTGATCTAAAGTCAGGCGACAAACACCTATTGTAGTAAGATTTAAAAATAGGTAATACAAAATGAAATTGAGTAAAACTAGATGATGTCTGTTTATATTTTATTGTCAATGTATACTACTTTATAAACATATGGTGTCTCCATTTGTGTTTTTATAAGAAAAGTTATTGAAAATCCTATTTTGTACACGAAACATAATTAATTTTTAATTTTTTAATTAGTAAAATCAAATGCTAAATCTTTTTCAAAAGGATATAACCAAGTCCTTTCAATGAAGAATATCAAAATGTGACATTCAGTATTTGCCTATATACAGCCTTAAACTGCGATCCAATGAGAGATCTTGCAATTCACACATAGGACACTTATTAAAATATAAAAATCGTGCCGAACATGAAAAGGGCAAGTGCTATACTATGGGCATGAGGTAAGCCAATTTAAATTCAAATCGACAGCTGGTGCATGGCAATTCGCACATTAAAAGTCTCATCCACGTGGTACGACTAAAAGCAGGAAAAGCCAGGACAGCAGTCCCCACTCCTCAGGTCACATCACATAGTACGTCGGTAACAATTTAACCTATTTTGCAACGAATTCTCTCGTTCCTCTTGTTAGAATATTTGGTTTCTGGTGATGGTGGGTTTTTTTTTTCGGTCGACGTATGAAGGTGGTTTGAGAGGTAGCTTTCGGTGTCACGTTTGTATCATATCTTGAATATAAGATTATGAGATTGCTGACACCATTGAAATGAATTATTGTGTCGATTGGAGACCCTACCTGCATGATTATTTTTTTGAGAATTTATGAAATTCAAGTTGTTAACTTGTTATTGTATTTGGTACTTCAACACTCTTATATTCTAATCTTATAGTGCAATGCCAAATTGTATATTTGGATTCGTGTTTTAATGTTTTTCAATGAAATCAGTGTAAGAATCTTGACCCATATGTAATTGTCAAACTCACAATCACATTATGTGCAATTCAAATGTAATGATATGGGTTATGTCAGTTTATTTATATGCATTAGTCACATATAATTCTTAATAAAATGTCAAGTATATGTTCTAATGTCTTGCAAAAGCAAAGTGTAAGATAAATAAAAGAAGAAGCTCTCTTTGTTCTCATGACCTGAAAACTAAATAAGAGATGGATCTTATGTTAGCCTAATAATCCTTTCAAACTCATTAGTTAGTCCACCTTTTTATGTTATATAATTTTAAATCAATGGCATTCGTTTTTTAGTTAGTTTCATTATTCACCAAACTCACTCTGAGACAAATAGAAAAGGGCAAGGTTTGGCTGCTTTCTGGACACGTGGCGATTTAGAGGTCTCTTGCGATGGCCTATTCGTAAAGTTTAAGAAAATAGACAGCTTATGCGCAGTGCCAACTTCAAGAAAGTCTGATCAACATGCAATGCCAACTTCAAGAAAATAGATAGCTTATGCGAATTTCTTTCCTGCATGCCCCAAATGATTATAATGAAAGAGTATTATTATGGGAGGAAATTCAAAGAGCAAGTGTTTTGAATAATTTATCTTGGCTTTGCATGGGCGATTTTAATGAAATTTTGTATCATTGGGAAAAAGTGGGAAAGAGGATGGTAGAACATTTTCGACTTACAGCGTTAAGAGATTTCTTACATGCTTACTCTCTAATGGATCTAGGACTGATGTGAATCGTTGCGGAAGGATCGTTCTACGAAAGCCCAGATGGTGCGAATTGCAAACCTCGACCTCCAATCAAACCTGTGATTAGCAACCTCGGTATAAATGTGACATGTTGACGAACGCATGTCAACCAACCAACATTATAGACGCCACAAGCGAAAGAATTCGCTATCTCGCTCGATAAGTCGAATCGACTACCACAAGAGAATCTTGATTAGGTCAAGTTCTCAAAAGAACAGTAAAAGAGAACCTCTCAATTCTTTTTCTCAAAATAAAAAAAAAATCTATTTGTCACAAAGAAATTCAGTCAGTCTTTAATATATAGGCCTTTTAGCAGCCACACAAACCCTAAAAATCTAATGCGTCATATTCTAGAACATTCCTATTTGACTTAGTCAAATATTTGGTGACCAGATAATCAAATTGCGCCAAGATTTCCAAGATTCTTCAAGATTTGATCCAAGGTCATCTCCACGCCAAAGATCACGAACCATGACACCAACAGCTTGCTTAAATTGCTTAGCCCACGCTCAAGTGATCGAATCAGTAGAAATAGACAATGGGTCCTTAGCACCTCCTCCTCGATATGGCTCGATGTCCACATTATTCCCTCCCCTGTGCAAAGGATTTGCCCTCAAATCATCATTGACATAAAAAATAGTCAAGTCAGAAACATTAAATGTGGTACTAACGTCATACTTACCTAGAAGATCAAGCTTGTAGGCATTATTGTTAACTCTTTCCAAAACCATGAATGGTCCATCCCCTCGCGGTAATAACTTAGAATGTCACTGCTTAGGAAATCTCTCTTTGCGCATATGAACCCAAACCCAATAGCCGGGTTTAAACACCACTTCCTTGCGCCCTTTGTTAGCTTGCCTTGCATATTGCTTAGTCTTGCGCTCAATATTTGCGTGCGTCTTCTCATGCAGCGCCTTGACAAATTCACCTTTCTTTGCTCCATCTAAATCCACATGCTCATTAATAGGTAAAGGGGTTAAATCTAATGGAGTTAACGGATTAAAACCATAGACAACATCAAATGGTGTAAATTTAGTAGCAGAATGCATGCTCCTATTATATACAAACTCAACATGTGGGAGACAATCTTCCCAAGATTTTATATTCTTTTTAATAATAGCACGCAACAATGCCCCTAAAGTTTTATTAACTACCTCGGTTTGACCATCAATTTGTGGATGACAAGTAGTAGAAAATAACAACTGTGTTCCTAGTTTTTTTCACAATGTTTTCCAAAAGTAGCTAAGAAATTTAGAATCTCGATCTGAAACAATCGATCTAGGCATGCCATGCAAACGTACAATCTCCCTAAAGAACAAATCAGCAATATGAGATGCATCATTAGTTTTATGACAAGGTATAAAATGAGTTATTTTTGAAAACCGATCAACAACCACATAAATAGAATCTCTACCATTTTTAGACCTAGGCAATCCTAACACAAAATCCATAGAAATATCAGTCCAATGATGCGTTGGAATAGGTAATGGTGTATACAAGCCATGCAGTTTAGTTGTAGACTTCGATTGCTTAGAAGCAATGCATCTCTCAGACACGTGTGACATCTCTCTTCATATGTGGCCAATAAAAATGTTCATGTAGCACTTCATAAGTCTTATTAATACCAAAATGCCCCATTAAACCACCATTATGCGCTTCTCGCACCAACAATTCACGTAAAGAACACTTAGGCAAACATAGTTTGTTTTCACGGAAAAAATAACCTTTTTTTTTTGGTAAAAACACGGAAAAGATAACCTTCATGCCTATAGAATTTATCAAATGTAGTGTGTTCACATGCTTTATACACTCTCCCAAAGTCATCATCATCAGTATATAAGCCTTGATATGCTCAAAACCTAAACATTTTGCTTCTAAAATAGTTAGAATCGCATACCTTCGAGAAAGTGCATCGGCTACCACATTCTCCTTATCTTTCTTGTACTTGATCACATATGGAAAAGTCTCGATGAACTCCATCCATTTGGCATGTCTTTTATTCAACTTTTGCTGCCATTTCAAGTACTTTAAGGTCTCATGATCGGTGTGGATCACAAACTCCTTCGACCATAGATGATGTTGCCAAGTCTCCAAAGCTCGCACTAAAGCATACATCTCCTTATCGTAGGTAGGATAATTTAATGTTGCTCCACTCAATTTCTCACTGAAATAAGCTATGGGATGCCCTCCTTGCATCAACACGGCTCCAATTCCTATACCAGAAGCATCGCACTCTATTTCAAAAGTAGCACTAAAGTTTGGTAAAGATAACAAATGAGCATTAGTTAACTTATCTTTTAGCAAATTAAATGCTTTCTCTTGCTCTTCTCCTCACATGAAACCCACGTGCTTTTTGATAACCTCAGTTAAAGGTGCGACAATGGTGCTGAAATTTCTCACAAATCGTCAATAAAAACTCGCCAATCCATGAAAGCTACGCATCTCTCCCACGGTCTTAGGAGTTGGCCATTCACGGATTGCTTTGACATTTTCTTCATCAACCTGTATACCATCAGCACTAATAACAAATCCTAGAAATACTAATTTGTTGGTAACAAAAGAGCATTTCTTTAGATTAACGTATAATTGATCGGCTTTTAAAACTTGCAAGATAGCTCGCACATGCACAATATGGTCATCAGGACTTCGGCTATAAATCAAGATGTCATTGAAATAGACAACCACAAATCGACCAATAAAAACACGCAAAACATGATTCATAAGTCGCATAAACGTGCTCGATGCCTTAGTTAATCTAAATGGCATGACTAACCACTCATATAATCCATACTTGGTCTTAAATGTAGTTTTCCATTCATCACCTTCTTTCATCATAATTTGATGATAGCCACTTTTCAAATCGATCTTAGTGAAAATGCAAGAACCATGCAACTCATCCAACATGTTATCTAACCTAGGAATAGGATGTCGATACTTTACCGTAATGTTATTGATTGCTCGGCAATCGACACACATTCGCCAAGTTCCATCCTTCTTTGGCACCAACAAAACAGGGACAGCGCACGGGCTAAGACTCTCTCTCACATACCCTCGCTCCAATAGTTCGCTAACTTGCCGCTGAAGTTCATTTTGTGTATGATTTCATGTCTTATTGTGTGTGATAATTGTCATGATATGTCATTTTCACACATCATGATTGAACTTTGCATCTCGACTGACATATACATACATACTCTTGCCCACAAATAGAGTTGCACCATAACACATGGAAAATGACATCATTCATCAATGACGACGTGGAATAAGTGTTTTGGCAAGATTTTGATACAATACATTATGATGCTTAGGAAGTTAATTGATGAATGATTTTTGACTTAAACACGAATAGAGTCGGGTACACGTCGGGGGATGGGATGCTGATGTGTCCCGTGCGTAATGGAACGCATCGGATTGAAGACTTCAGGTTTTCATTTGACCAGTTCTTTAAAAAGTAATTTTCTTATCAAATTAGTTCATTTTATGAAAATAAAGTAGAAAAGAATGAGTTTGGTAACGCCGTGTCAACAAAATAATGGATTAGTTTGTTGATAAAAAGTTAGTTTCTTTATCAAATTAGTTCATTTTATTTTCTTGTATCCATACACAAAAATGATAAACCGTATGGGTGTATATATTTAATTTGATTTTGTATCTATTGAGAAGTTATTATAATTAAATCAAGCTATGGTTAAATCATAGTATTTTTTTTATCACATCTGATACGATATTATTTTTTTTAATGACAGTACTTGTATTTTGTCATCAAGTATCTCAATTTTTTTTTTTTTTTGGGTGAAAAGTATCTCAAAAAAGTTAAACTTCATCTTCGGTTATAAATTAAGATAGGAATATACGAAAGAGCCAATTATCCTTTTGTATATTTCGTAATAAAGACATAAGATATTTATAGACTTACATGATGATTATCAAACATTATCCCCAGACTCAACATAGATGAAGTCAATTAGAGTTCAGAGAAAAGGTATAAAAAAAATCACTCGAATGGATGTGTTTTATTGAAGACATCAACAACGTAACCAATCAATGGTAGAAAATCGGCGACTACGAATCAATTTGGTCTTCTAAAGTGAGAACTGGTTGACGCGTACAAGCTATATGACAACAGATTGATAGGGCTATTGACACAGTAGGGAACGTGACAACATGTTGACATGTCTATTGACGTGGAAGGCTATGCAACAGGTTGACATGGTAGAATAATATTGAGACCGGCATGGGTAGGCTACACAACAACAAGCTAATGTGTTGTTAACATGGCAGGCTACGCCACAACAAGCCGATGTGGTAGATGTGCGTTTGAGATTGACATATGCATGAAAGTGACAATAGGTTGCTGACGTGATAGATACATGTTTGGATATGTCGTGAGTAGGCTACGAGGCAACAAGCTAATGAGGTTGCTAACACGATAGGTAACACGACAACAAATCGTGTAGCTTTTGAAGTGGTAGAAATACATTAAGTCATGCGTGTGTAGGCTATACTTAATATCCTGACATGGCTATTGACGTCATCGTCCGACGAGATGAACAATGTTGAAAATCATCATTGAGAGAGATAATAATAATTGAAAAAGAGAGTGACACGAGATGGAAGGTGTACTCCAATGTGCACTTAGGCGCAATCGATGCACTCAATTTTTCCTCAAGATCGCCTACTTGATGCTAAGATGAGAATATGAAAGGTCTGCTTCAGGTGTGCATTCAGGAGTGTATTGAATACACTGGATGTACCCAAACTTTCCTTAAGATCGCCTAACTCTGATGCTAAATTATGAATTTACAGAAGAAAGAAATATGTAATTTTTGTACATTCCATAATAAAGAGTACATGATATATTTATAGGCTTGACAAGAAGTATGTAATAAACAAGATATTATAATATCGATTATAATATGTAATAGAATAAGATAGTATAATATCGATTATAATCAATCAAACATATGTACAATCATTAGATATATGTGCACAATCTTGACATATATGGAAAATCAATGAATCTCCTAGATATATCTTTAATGGATTAAATCAAAACTTAGGAAAATTCTAAATGAGGGATTGAATTACAGTCATTTTCTTAAGAAATTGTCTAAAGTGGATTTTTTTTTTCAAATAAAAATATGGGATGATTAAGTCGTTTTAAATAAGGGTTTGAGCTTATTGGTGGATCATACATCCACTGCCTGGCCAGCATTTGATTTTTTATTTTTATTTTTATTTGGTCAGGATCTTTTTGTCCAAAATAAAATTTGGATAAAGATTAAAAAGAAAAAAGAAAATTTAAAAAGCCAAAAAGAGGAAAGAAATTTAGACTGGTCGAGACAGAGATTGCAGATGGTCGGGGGTGGGCGCCACTGTTCCAACTTTGCAATCTCTTTCTCTCGACTGGATTGAATTTTTCTAACTGGTCCTTTTTAGTTTTTCTGATTTTTTTAATCTTTATCTAATTTTTGTTTTGTGCAAAAAAGCCCTATTTCGGCTGCCAAAGAGCTCGGGCCCTTACTTAAGACCGACGTGGGCATTTCATGCTTTCATCCAAAACAGTGTTCGGTTTAAATAATCTTATTACGGACCTTTATTTGGATTTTTTTCGTACGATAAATTGATCGTCAATCTAATAAAAAATGCTTAATAAGAGATGATATGTGATATTTTTTTTTCTTTTATCTTTGATCACAAATTTTCCAACGCATTAACATTAATGGAAAAAAATGATTATTTCGTCAAAATTATATGGAAAATTTAAACTTCTTTCGCGACAACATGAGACCAATTCTAGTTAGGTCTAATGCATCCACAATAGATTAATGAAGTAGTTGTTACTTGTTAGGGGATAGAGGAATAAGGAGCGAGCACATGTCCCCGTTCCTCGTTCTATTCTAGGCACGAGCCCCGCGTAAATACATAAGAGACTTTCGTGGGGTTCTCAAGACCCCGTCGATTAAAATCCTCGTCTCTGTCTCCCTGTTTCTCTCTGTCTCTCTGGAGATGCTCTGTTCTCCAACTCACGCTGTACGTTCGTTCATTTGAATCGGAGCTGTTCCTCTCCCTCTCTCTCTCTCTCTCTGTGGTTCTTAAGTTTCTCCAATGCACGTCGACGGGCGGACGCAGGCCATCACGAACGACGACCTTCGCATCTCGCGATCGCCTCTTTAAATGGGGGCTGTGGCCTCGGCCCTCCGCTTCCCGTACCTCCTCCGGAGCTCCGACTCCGGGGCGGCCGATCCGGGCGATGGGGAGATCAATTCCCGTGGCCCGAGCACCAGCCGGGACTGGTCGCCGGTGCTCCTCGGGACGGCCGCCGCCGTGAAGCTGCAGAAGGTGTACCGGAGCTACCGCACTCGGCGCTGGCTCGCCGATTCCGCCGTCGTCGCCGAGGAGTTCTGGTGGGTCGCTCGGAACTCTGTTTCTGATGCGTACAGTCTCTCTGCATGTAAATTATTCGAATTGCTGCTGGAGATTAATCGTCCGGGAGCTTGTGAGAACGGTTCACGAAATATTGCAGGTGGCAAGCGATAGATTACGCGAGGTTGAGCCACAGCACCATATCCTTCTTCAACTTTTCCAAACCTGAAACCGCCGCTTCCCGGTGGAATCGGGTTAGCTTGAATGCTTCCAAGGTGCGTGGACTGTATCTTTCAATGGACATATCAGATAATTATCGATTGCGTCATTTGGGTCATCGTTTTGCTTGTCGTTTCTTGTCTGCTTTTTTCTTAATCTTGTGCTTGTCGTTTTATTCTGAGTTATTTCTTTTTTTATTTAAATCCACTGTTTTCTTTTCTCGTAAAACTGATGAACTACCCATGTAGTCACGTTAATTTAATTAAACTGTTTGAGCAGGTCGGGAAGGGTTTGTCCACGGACGCGAAAGCACAGAAATTGGCTTTTCGGCATTGGGTCGAAGCTGTAATCACTCTTTAAGCTCAACAAATGTTGCAACTGGTTATTTTGGATGTAATTAATTTCTAAATTTTTTTTAGTTGCGTGGTGAGGTTTAATGTTCCCGTGTTAATATAGATTGATCCGAGGCATCGATACGGCTATAACCTGCAGTTTTACTACGAGAAGTGGTGTAATTCGGATGCTGGTCAGCCATTCTTTTACTGGTGAGCTTAGCTAATCTCTTTTGGGCTCTCTTGATGTTTAGATAAAATGGATGAAGCACAGAGGCATAATCTCTGTACATATAGTTAGTTTTAGCCCATATAGGTCTAGGTTTGGCATGAGGTCTCCCTGATGTGCCTGTTGGCTGCTGGGTTGAACTCACCAAGTAGCTTGGCTGTGACGAGCTACGAAATCCGACAACAATTTCTGCTGATCATTTTGTGGGCTGCTGCCTGACAGTATCACGACATTTTTAGATTCTGCAGTGCTCTCTTTGGATGCTGCTTAGATCAAATGATTGGAAATTAACTTCTTCATCTCAGTTATATTGTTGTTTTGCACTTCACAATATTCAGTTTGTTATTTAGCATTTGAGCATGATTGAAGACGAGTAAAATTTGACTGTTTGAACTCTCAGAAGATGACAGAAAGTGTATGCAACACATTGGCATGAAATTACAGAAGGCCAGGGGTGATTATTAAACCTAAAGATTACAATCGCTTTGTCACTGATTTCTTATTTTCCTGTGATGCATTAAATGTACCAGGGTATTATGTCAAGCATTCTGTCTTCGAGCTTAGTGGTTGTTTATTTTCTTTCTTCAGGTTGGATTTAGGAGATGGCAAGGATCTTGATCTTGAGGACTGTCCGAGATCCAAACTTCGACAGCAGTGCATTAAGTATCTAGGACCTGTATGAAACTCATGATTGACCACTTAAATGGCAAATATCTCACCTCCAATTTGCATCCGCAGTTAATGATTTTGTTTTTCTCTTTATTTTCCCAGCAAGAGCGAGAGCATTATGAATACCTTGTTATCAAAGGGAAACTCATACACAAGCTGACTGGAGAATTGCTGGACACAAATAAAGGAGCTCAAGGTGCTAAATGGATATTTGTGGTGAGCCCCTCGCATAAAATTTATGCTGGTGAGGTATGTATGTATATTGCTAGAAGTGTGACCATGGTCGGTTCTTTGTGTGTTTATCAGTTGCTGAGTCAGGACTGCTAACTGTCCAGAAAAAGAAGGGAGAATTTCAACATTCCAGCTTTCTCGCTGGAGGAGCCACATTGGCTGGGGGAAGGCTAACGGTCGAGCAAGGAATTCTCAAGGTAATTAACTGCGTAGCCAGTTGAGCATGATCCATTGCTCATTTAAAAGTTCCATTTTTTATTAATAGTTACACTACACAGATTCATATGCGCGTAGAGTCGTAGACAGTAGCTGAAAACATTCAAATTTCCTGCTCTGGTTTCAGACTCTTGATTACGTGCTGCTTGTGATGTTCACTTTAATTCAAAATGACTACTTGATCACGTAGTTTCATTTGTTTTCACTTCACCAAGAGGCAGTATTGGCTGGTCTTGGAGCAATTTGCATCTAAATCATCGACTCATGCAGTTAAAGAGTCACGATTTCTATTATAGCATCTGATTCTTACAGTTCATAAAATTTCAGTCAATCTCCGCACGTAGTGGACACTACCGACCAACACCTGAGAGCCTCAATCGATTTCTATCCTTTCTAAAGGAAAAGGGAGTAAATTTAGATGAAGTTCAGGTACGATGCACATTCTTTGTCCAGCTATCATCTTGGCTTGGTGCTCAAAACTTTGAACACAGCTTCTTCTATCTATCGGACTTTCTTGATTTGTCCATTTGCAATTCTCGTTATGATCTTCACAATCTGCCGCAGATCTTAAAGGCAGAGGAAGATTCTGAAGCTGATGAAGACAAGAGATCAGGTATTGAAAAGGTTTCAGGTGAAGGCCCTCGCAAACCAGAACGTCTGGCGATAGAAATTCCGAGCCATGCAGAAAAAATTTCTCTCTTCGAGTCATCCCAGGAGGCAACCCCTCAAGCAGAAACCACTTGCGAAAGGACCTTATCTGGCGGCCTTCGGAGCCCGGGAACCCCAGTGCCTAGGAATGCAATCCTGCAGAGAATCAACTCGAAGAACGTGACAAGGTCGTACCAACTGGGGCACCAGCTCTCTCGTAAATGGTCGACAGGAGCTGGCCCTAGAATCGGCTGCGTGGCTGACTACCCTGTTCAACTTAGAGAAAAAGCATTGGGTTTCGTTAAACTATCCCCTGCATATCCATCTACCTCCGAGCGCAAATCACCCTATTCCAACTCTCGTGATGACGGTTTCTCCCGGGCCGCGATTCCAACTTCGGTAATCTGATTAATCTAATTATTGTAAGTACCCCTTGTAGTCTCTTGAATTTTTTGTTTTTCAATTTTGTGAAATGCGTTGCATCTTTTAGTCAAATGGACCAATGACACTGAAGAGTAGCTTGTGACCCATTTGCCTATGCATTTAACCACAAGTGAGGCTACTAAAAAGGGATGATGTAACTTTGTGTACAGTACAGTTTTTCCATTATAGTTTCGGCTATAAAAAGGGTTGACATAACTTTTAAAGGGTACTTGGTAAGAACTTTACAGTTGCAGCCCACTCATTTTTTTAAGGTGCTGTAACTTTAAAACATGTATCACCAGTTACACAAATAACAACACTCCAAGCAAAGTCATGTTACCGTACAACTAAAGTCATGCCGATTGGGATAAAGATATCTCCATTGCAGAAGAAGAATCTCTTTCCGATTATCTTGTTTCAATAATGAGTGCAAATTGCGTCCTTCTTCTATATGCACCGAATAATTAGATGGAATTGAATAGTGCAAAATTCCATATGCCCTAGAAAGTGGGAGCACTTTACTGATTCGGACAATTGATGATCATGTCAATCGGTCCTACATCGATTCATTAGGCAAGCTATTGTTTAGCTCGTGTTTTGATATTGAAATATAGGTAATGTATATAAGATGAGGGAATTGGAGGGAATCAAATTGGGTAAGAAATATATGAGGAATCGTGACATGTTCATGAGAAAGAAATGTAGGTAAATTTTAAATTTTACCAGTTCTCACCCTCCACCAATTTATAATCTTCTTCTCGTTGGTTTTCAAACAAAGCACACCATATTATAAAAGGGTAATAGGCACCCGATGCTTCTAAACTTTTTCGAATTGTTCAATTAGACCCCTCAACTCTTTTTTATCTTTGTAGGATGGATTCTTGAAACTTTGTACTCTTGTTTTTGGTCCTCTTGTTAATAAAAAAAATGATGACGTGGATCAGCACATTAGAATCGCGTCAGCATTGTTGGCTAGGCAAACAAGTTATTATATGTATTCTTCATGTACTGTCCAAGCACAAACACACACAATGAAAGAGAAAACCGGTAGTGGCATTGTAACTCACACCTTGTCCAGCATTGCTGTGGTTTTTTTTTTTTTTTTTTTTTTTTTTGGTAAAGGCATTGCTGTGGTTAGGCATCCCTAAATTGTAAGTTGCAAAAAGGGCACCCAAAATTTCCATAATTAGAAACAAGAACACATAATTAAGTAGAGAGATTTATGAACTTAAGGCTCCTTTTAAGTTCGTTAGTGACTCCTCCGTTTAGGGGAGATTGTTTCATTTGCAATTTCTACTTTGGGGTTTTTTCTAAATGAAGAAAGTCACTTTAAATTTCGAACAAATAACGAATTGAGATTTTTTTTTCTGTTGAAATATATTCACCGTAAAATATTCAAATGTGTCGCATTAAATGATGCTCTGAAACCGAGTCTGGAAAAATGTGCAAAAGCCAAAACTACAACCAAAGAGGTAAATACCAACAGTGTGTTGTGCGGTCCTCTTCCTTCCACGTACTCCCCAAATCCGCATTGAAACCGGGAAGACGGACAGCCCGGGCCGTACAATCAGCACCCGCCACGTGGCGCCCCGACGGCCCGCCCACGTACCCCGTCTCGCACCTCGAGGCGACCAGTTCCGCCCCTCATGCGGCCCCCCTCCCCGCCATCCCTGCCCACTCCTAATCCGAAGAAGGGCGCCGGCACGTGCGCGCCCCCTCCCGCACGTGAGGCCCGTCCTACGTGGCGCGACCCGGGGAGACGTGGCGGGCGGATCGACACGGTGATTGGGAAGGGTTTGGCCGCGACGGGTTACAAGTTAGCACGGGGGGTGTCCCCATCCCGAGTCGTCCCGACACGTGTCGGGCGCTCACGATCCGTGGGCGCGAAATCAAACCCAGTCTTCTTTTAGTAGACAGACAGACACTCTCTCTCTCCTTGCCTCCCTCTCTCTATCTCTCTCTGTCTCTCTTCAGAGTACGCACTCCCCGCACTTCTCCGCGCTTTCCTTCGCGCGAAGTAACAGCGTGGGCTGCTTCGCTCTGTCTGTTCCATGGCGGCGCTTCCGATGGATGCGGAGGCGGCGGCGTCGGCGGCGGCGGATCGGATGGTCAAGATCGAGATGGAGGCGGCGGAGGCCCTGGCGGGCCTGGCGCATTTCACCTCGCGGCGGAGCGCCGGAGGCTCCGGCGGGAAATGGGGGCGCGGGGCCAGGAGGATGACGAAGCGAGCCAAGAGCGAGTCGCCGCCGGCGCCGCAGCCGCAGCCGCAGCGGCGGACGCCGAGTCGGTCGGCGTTGGAGCCCGGTCCCGCCGGCGGCTCGGCGGCTCGGCGCGCGGATCCTCCCGAGGTTAGTAGTGTCCTGAGATTTCGGCTCGATTCGTAGTTTCCAGTTATTCACGATTGTTTTCTATCACTCTACTGTGTTTGATTAGACCGAGGATTAGGCTTGGTTTTCGGCTGTGAATATGTTTTATGGGATTAACCTTTTGAAAATGTTATGCTTCGGCGCATCAATATCGAGTGCTGACGTGTTGACTGTAGATAGATACTGTTTCGTCATGGCAAGTTTAAATGATTATCCAGTGTTGACAATGGTGGATAGATGTTATTTCGGCAATGGCGAGTCTTTGGGACTATCGTATTTTGCCAAATTCCATTGTTTTTTCAAGACTTGTGACCGGTTAGATCAAATACGAGCGACCCTTGTTCTGTGGCAGGAATCCTTGTGCGAGCAGCAGCTCGAAAACTTGAGTGTTAATGTAGTGGCAGAGCAAGTGAAGGCTGAAGTGGACACTGATCTGTTAAATGGTGGGAGCAACATGTGCAGCCCAAGTTACTTGTCCCTAGGTGTCAGCCGTTCAAGACAAAATCTAAACGAGGTGCTATGTCGTCATTTAGCTACCTCTTCTCTTGTCGTCTTTGTAAAGCTTCATTTGAATCTCTCTCTCTCTCTCCCGCTCAGGCTGAAAAAGAAGAGAAGAGGCTTCAGCGGGTGTTAGCAAACAGGGAATCAGCAAGGCGTACGATTCGCCGGCGGCAGGTGAGAAGCTCTCTTTCTGCTCGTTGGGGGCAGTGTGCTTTCTTCTGCTTTGGTATGTTTTTTCTGACTGTCTATGTCTACATACATTATCTCGTGAGGTAGTTTCTTCTGATCTCGCAAGCTTGCAAGTGACTGTTTTTCAATTACCTTGAAGATTCATATATGTGTATTTTTATGGTTTTCTTAATGTGACCTTTTTGTTTTCCCTGTTACAATCAAGAGGACTTTAAATGTTTTTTGGGGTGACATGCATTGGTGGATGACCTTACTATAAGAAATTAATGGTCATAGGGAAAATTTGAAAAATGAAGCAAATATTGGTTCATGATATGTGGCAACACTTTGGCAAGTACTTTACCAAAAAAAAAAAAAAAAAAACACTTTGGCAAGTATAATTTCACAATGAAAAGGGTTCTGCTTGATTGAGAAACATCTGCAAGGACCCAAAATACCTCAGCTACATCAGAATCTAGCTACCTCCTTACCCTTCAGATGCTTGCATACCTTTAAATTCTCC
Source organism: Eucalyptus virginea (assembly GCA_014182375.1). Classification (NCBI taxonomy): domain Eukaryota; kingdom Viridiplantae; phylum Streptophyta; class Magnoliopsida; order Myrtales; family Myrtaceae; genus Eucalyptus; species Eucalyptus virginea. Next base: position 24,078,327 of record CM024524.1, on the reverse strand, counting down.
CATTCTGAATATGAAACAATTTGGTATTTGGACGAGAAGGAGTGTATGGTTTTTTGGTACACATATGGATGGCAAACAATCAGCGTTGCTTGGGCTGTATGTGTTATTTAACAAGCTCTCTGATTGTATGTGACAGATTTTATACATTTTGAGAGTTGATCGGATATCTTTCTTTTCTCATAGATAGAGATTCCAGGCCATTTGCAATATGTTGGTTGGTATTCTTCCTAGGGAGATTTTCTAGGTCTCCTTTTTATTAAGTCTTGATCAAGGTCTCCTTCCAGGCCATTTTGCAGTATGTTTAATTCCCCCTGTTAGAGGCTGTGCCACTGAATTCCTTAATAATGAATTACTTCTTGTTAATGCCAATGTTGATGCTCAATAAGCTGTTCCCTTTAATCGGGTTAACCTTATATGTTGCTGTTAATTTTGTTTTCCCGTTAAGTGGAGAATTAATTTCTGCAGGCTTTATGCGAAGAACTGACCAGGAGAGCTGCTGAGCTTACTCAAGAAAATGAGAAGCTAAAGAAAGTAAGCGAGCCTTTTCTTTCCTGTAATTGTTGGTGACTCTGCATTTTAGAATGAATATCGAGTTTTGTGTTAATTTCATGGACTGAAGCTCTAGTTTAAACTCCCAATCTTTTCTCTTCCGTCTGACACATGTTAAATGCTGTTGAGAACCATGAACTTTTTCTTTAATGCTCATATCCTTGGAGCAGGGAAAGGAGTCAGCTTTGAGAGAGTATCAGTTACTGGAGACTACAAATAAGCAGCTTAAAGCACAGGTATGTAAAGCTGATTTTAAAATTGTAGGTAAGATGCCAAATATTTTTCTGTGGATGACATCTTCTGATTTGGCAGATGGCAAAGTCAATGACGCTGGAGAAAGAGGTTACACCGCCAGCTGAGCGAAGGCAAGCACCTGCTCAGATGTCTACTCCACAGGTAAATTGCCCGTTGCTGTGGTATAGGAGTCCATTTGCACCACTTTTCTGGCCTCCAGTGTTTCAATCAACAAACACGGGCCAATCACAAGAGTGTCCTCCTGGTACTCCTGGTGTCTCACCAAGTGCAGCAGTGCCAGCATTTTGCAAGCTCAATACATTTCATGAACAAGAAAACTTGACAAACGAGTCTATACCGAGGCCTCCTTTGTATATATTCCCATGTCCGTGGTTCTTCACTGTTCCGATCCAGGAAGTGTGCAGCACCAGGAGGCTTCTTGTTGCCCCAAAGATAAAGAAGATGAAGACTCCACAACAAACCAAGTCAGCGATAATTCTTCCAGAACTGTCACACAGACCGAGGATAGCAATTCCCATGTGCCTATCATGGTCAACTCAGAAGCTTCTAGCCCCACCAGATGCAGAATAAAGAATGATCTTAATGAAATCCCAGTCGAGTCTCCATCGGATGGGGGTGACCTGCATGAAGAAGTGACTCCTACACCTGCGCTCCCAAGTTCCATCGGGACTGGATCTTGTGTCAAACATGAGAATGGAATAAGTGAGGACCTTGCCGCTCCTAAATGTGAAGTAATTTCCTCGAGTGTTAGTGACGCATCTTTTGTCAGGAAAGAGAATCATCAACAATTGGATGCATACACCAGAAAGAAGCTAGCTGATGCGGTTGCGGCAGCAGAGGCGAGGAAAAGGAGGAAAGAGATCACGAGGCTAAAGAGCATCCACGGCCGTCAATGTCGGTTGCTCTGTTGAAATTCTCGGAAGGATTGTGAAATAGGATGAGAAAAATAAAAACTAGGCCAGAAGACGGTTCAGTTTCTTTGGTATTTACCGTGACCATGAGTTCCGTTACAAGATGACGTGGTTGAGCTTCTTCTTACCTCGGCGCTCTAATGCCAAGCTAAGTCGGTTTCTTCTCTATTTTTGGCATGAGAAGGTACGGGAGAGTCTTTCAGCGCCCTTTTATTTGGAGGCAAGCCTGAAAGGTGTGAGTTTTGCTTATCGTGACTTTTTGAGGCTGAATTAACACTAGCAGAGAAGAGAAAGATGACTAAAGATAGCACATTGAAGTCTTGCTTCAGATTGTAGTAGAAGCTAATGTATGGATACCCACGCAAGTTTTGCTTTTTGGCATTCTCCTCTTCCTATTGATAAAAGCCAGCTAGCGTCGAGTGCTCTGTTCTCGCCAGTCGCCATGAGGCGTGAGTACGATGCTGGTCCCCTGCGACCATTAACAACGCCTATTTTCTGTCGGTCTTTGTATATCAGACTATTTCTGCAACTTTGTAAAACGGTTCATAAATCGCAAGTTAATATTTTTGTGCAATTTGGGGGAAGAGATTTTGCACTCTGATTTCATGGATAAAATTTTCTGAAAAACGATTGTTTATATTGTTTGAAATAGTCAGTCACTGGAAAATATTTTCAATATTGATAATATTTTATATCTAGATATTTTCATAAATGATGAAAATATTTTTTTTGTAAATAATACAAATAGTTGTTTTTAGAACAATATTCTTTATAATTATTCATTTTTTATTCGACAAATGGAGCCTTATTATTGTGTTGTTCAGTTTGGACTTTTGTTCATTTTAATTTTGATGAAGATGTTTTAGATGGCCGATCTTTTTTTTTTTTTAGGGTGGTAATATGCTAGTCTCTTTGGTTACTGTTTGGTTTGGTTTTAAGGAGTAAGTGATTTGATTTGGTTTGGTTTGAGGTTTCAATCTTTGAAAATTGAAAACAAAAAATAAAAAGCTCTTCGAACTTGAATTAATTTTTCAATCGAGTCTTTAAACTTTAATTTCTATAATCAAGTGCTTTCGACTCTGATTAGTTAAAATTTGGTATATATCAGGTGAGAGAACCTTTTTCTGGGAGATTACCAATTGATGAATGAGGTATGTAACTCCGAAGCCGAAGACCAAAACATAGTTTTAAGTATTGAGATTTCTTAATATACACTATACGCTGGAGTTTTCTACACTAAAATTACTGCCGACACCAATGGACACCACGGCTTCAACAACCGGATTTAGTATCGAGGAAACTTGATTAGAAAAATTATCATAATTTGGTTAAACAGTTTAAAAATTTTAAAGAATTGATGGAAGAAAAAGCTATTGTCGAATATCAAAAGCGAAATATTACCCAAGAAAAAGGTCCGGTCTTTAACTTTGAGAGCGCTTGCTTGTGGGCGGATGCTGGTGTTCAAGTAATATTGGCAGACCGAATTTCTTTTTTTCTTTTTTTTTTTTGGTTGGTTTTATTCTATTCTTACTCTAATTTTCACTCTCAGACTTTTGTCCCGCCTCTTTGCAGGGCGTGGGAGTTGAAATCCACACTTGAAATTAAATCGTTTCCACCCCAACTCTCCCTAAGAAAGCAGGGATTCGAACCCCCCATCCTCTCTTCCATGTTGGAAGGCCCAGTGGTTGCGGACCGAACTTAAATCGGGCAATTATAGTCTGTAGAATGAAATTAGTTCGAAACAATAGACTGCAGGGATATGCAGAAATCATTGATGCATACAGTTTGGATCAAAAAATAAAAAGAAGATAGATTATCTATATAAATGAAGAAAATGATGATTATGGTACAGCACATATATCATGATATAGTTCTTGAGTCAGTATTATCTTGAACTATTATAAAATATTCAATTAGGTCTTTTTACTTTGTACTTTGTAATTAGGTTTTTGGATAATATATACGTTTTTTTTTTTTGACAGGCTATCATTCTGTTTAAAATTTAAGAAGAGATGCAGTTAGATGCTAACGCGACACGTTACGTAGCATTTGCAGTATAAATGTTTTCTCAAATTTTAGGAAAAACAAATATCTGAAAACAAAAGAAAAAATAATTAAAGGAAAGTGGGAGGAATAGTGCAGTTCACGAGACAATGGTGTTGCTGTTAAGGGTGAGTATGGTCTGGATGGATGGCTCTCAACCTAAAATCTGAATCACCCATTAAAGACTGATTTCGAAAAATTGAAAACATTAACTATCGGTTGGTTCCATGAATTCATCTATTGTTACAATATATAACAAGTAAAATAAAAAAACCCTATCTATTTTGTGGCAAAATCAGAAAGTAAAACAAAAATAAGTATGTGGAACCGGTCTCATTATAAGCCAAAATAAAAAAAAAATTATAAGCCAACATTCTTAATAAGAACAAACGAAAATGAAAAAAAAAAAAAAAAAAACCACTACAACAACTAGAAATTAGAAGCAGCTAGAAGCCAAAATATTACGTCGAAAGTGAAAGAAACTAAAAACCAAATCAAAAGTCAAAAACCAAATTAATTATATATTAATTTTCAATATAAAAATTAAAATATTATTATAATACCAATTCGGATGCAGGCGAGGTGGATGGACGGTTTTGCCCATGGAACCGGGAATTAGACTAGTACCCACCGGAGCCGGGCCGGTTTGGTCCGCTTCATTTCCGAGTGATTTGGATGGGTCCGGCTCATTTGCACACTCCTAGTTGCCACCATCCAATGCACCAATGAGGTCCCTCGCTAGATTCGAGCAAAGCTGGCAATGTCCTTGCCACCACCTTTGCTGCTAATAAAAGAACAAAGTGTAAGTGTAAGTTTGCGTGGCTAGTGGGCGAGGCAAGGTGCCGGCCCTCATTGGTTCGCAACTTGCTAGAGAGGTCGATTGTGACATTGCCTCTTGTTGTAAGAATAATCGTAGCCCACATGATATTATTAATTAATGAAAATGTAGTGGCTATGAAAAATTGCAACTCTTATGAAGATGAAAATGTGCAACTTTTATAAAACAACGCAACTCTTTATATGCTTGGATGGAAGGCATCTATTGATAGCCTGTATAAAGAATCTAGTCCCCTCTTCACCCAAGAAATGAATAGTTGTATTCTATTGTCCACAAGATAATATATGTTAAGCAAAAAATAAATAAATAAATAATTAAGGGAGAGAAATTAGATTTCTTCATTTCTCTTATCTCTCCAACAATTATTTTCTCAAATTTTTTGTTATAGATAAATGTGTTTCTTCATCTCTCTTGTCATAAATAAATCGTGAAGATTTAAGATTTTTTAATTCTTTGCATAACTAAAGCACATTATAAGCTAACGGTTGGTATTAGAGCATAATTTTATGATCTCTTGAATTTTTGATTTCTTTAAAAAGACACCAAAAATCTCAAACTTTGTTTATTGTGACATATTTATCTCAAACTTTTTTTTGCGACACCAAAAATCCAAAAATTTTACTTATGTGATATATTTTACCTCATTTTTTTTTTTTTGTGATCCAAACTTTTTCTATGACGCCATATTTTTGGGATAAAATATGTTACATGAATGCAAATTTAGGGTTTTTAATGTCATAAAAAGAAGTTTGGGGTAAATACGTCACATTATACAAGTTCGAGATAAAATGTGTCACATAAATATAAGTTTAGGGTTTTTGGTATCACAACAAAAAGAAAGTTTAGAGTAAATGTATTATAGTGGATATAGTTTAGGGTTTTTGGTGGCTTTTACCCTACTAAAAATATGTATGGTTTTGTTAATGATCTCCCATTAATGCTTGTTAAAAACATGCATTCGTGCATACCCATCAAATTGATTAATATAGGTACTTGCTCAATGAAATCGCATGCTTCAAGTTATTGCTTTGCTATATGTAATCATATAATTATATAATAAATATATTTACTTAAGGCATTACAATGTATAGTTTGATTCTCATACAATTATGATGATTTGTCACAAAAGTAATTAAATCTTAACATTTAGAGATAATCAATTTTCGAAACAATTATTGTGTTTTACAATCTTAAAAATTCAATTATGGATGGTTTGTTAGTCATTAAAGTGGCCGAACCTTAAAATCTCTTGAATTTTTGAAATTGTGTAATATTTTATTTAATTACCCATGAATAATTGATGTTATGACTAATATTGATATATCATATATCCTTATTGGTGTTATGGGTATATTAAAGTTAAATGTTAATCTAACCAATTTCTTGTAACTGTATGTGATAGTTGATTAAATTTGTTTTCATCCCAAATAAAGTTTAAAGGTTAACCAATTTCTTGTAATTCATGTATGTGATAGTTGATAAATTTGTTTGTACCACAAAAAAACATAAAAAATCCGTAAAAAAATATCAAATGAGAATAAAAGTTTAATGTAAATTTGGTGTTTATTTATAATTTTTACAAAAAAATAAAAATTGTTACCGTTTGGGGTTTTTCAGGGTATTAACCCTATTTATAATTACCAAATAAAAATTGTTAGCAGTATTATGGTTTATCGTATGTTTGTATATCATATGATCACCCAAAGAAGAATTATGATGTACATATATTGTTTAATTTGAATTTGATTATGTGATATTCTCAAAGCATTAATGCATGAGTGTAATCTTGTATATATGCAGCATTTGTACATATTTCTCTTCATTCACATGCTTTGTTTATTCCTTTATTCAATGGAATGAATTTATCTAATTGTTGTGAAGAAGTCTAGTTTTGCTTATGTGTCTTGGATATTGATTTAGCACTTGAAGTTGAAGAATTGATTGCTATTACTGATGAGAGTAACAACAATGAAAGGTCTTTCCACAAAACTTGGGAGATTAAGCTTAATGTTTATGCAAAAAATAATTGTAAACAACTTAAAGACTACTTTTCACAAAACCGACAATGTTAAAGACTTTATGCAATCGTGGAAGAGCATTCTCAACTTGCTCATAAGTTAGCTTTTGGTAAATTGATGAGTACTATTTTTGGGGTTGACTACCATGAAATATGATTGTTTGCGTACTATGCATGGGCATATACTTAAGATGACAAACTTAGCAGCAAAATTGAAGATTTTGGGAATGAACATGGATGAATACTTTTTTAGTATAGTTTATACTTAATTCCTCTCTTTATGAACAATATGGGCCATTTCACATGAATTATAACACTATAAATGATAAGTGAAATGTAAATGAATTGGTTAGTATGCTTGTTCGAAAGGAAACAAGGATAAAGAATCAAAATGCTCATTCTTTACATTTCTCAAGTTATCAAGAAGCCAAAAGGAATTCCAAAAGAAAATGTGGAAAGATCAAGAAGAAAGAATCACAAAATATGGATGACTCTTCTAAGGTTTTTCAAATCCACAAGAAGGACCACTTTTGTAATAGAATTGAACACTTTGGTTTGAAAACAAAGATAAGCCTTGTGCTTTAATACGATTTAAATCAAATTTTATTGGAGGCCCTTATAATACTTGGTGGATTGATTATAATGTCATCACTCATGTTTCAAATATGACGCATAGATTTTTTATGATTTAAACCATAAAGCGAAATAAGAATTATGTGTCCATAGGGAATATAAACAAAGTTCTAGTTGAAGGTGTTGGCACTTATCGGTTAATCTTAGATACTGTACATTATTTGAATTTTTTTTTAACCCTTTATGTATCTACATTTTCCTGCAATTTACTTTTCTTTCTTTTTACTAAAACTTGATGTAGTGGACTTTTCATATAAGTTTAGTTATGTTCAGTTTATCTAAGAATAATAATTTTATTGGAATTGTAATTTTATGTGATAGTCACTATAAATTTAAACTTGATAATGTTTTTATTGAGACTTTAATAACCTTGCATCATAATGTTGGCACTAAACATAGTTTAGTTGATGAGAATTTTGCTTTAGTAGCTTGCTTTTTTTTTTTTTTTCGAGGCATGAGCTCCTCCTAGGTGGCACTATGTAACTCAATCCATTATAGGGTTGTTTTTGTTTGACCGGCCTATCTTCTTTCTATAAGCAAGCTCCCTTCGACCGTTGAGCCCTTAGACAGCTCTCAGTTCTTGAGCATGTTGGGCGATTAGGTGGCAGTTGAAAGAGTTGCTCGAAAGCTTGATGAACAAGCTAAAAAAGCCCTAGTAAAGGTACCACAAGAAGTACAAAATTTCTTGAAATTAAATGCACTAATATATATGGTCCTTTTGATGTTCAATAGTAGAGAAAGTTATTTTATCACATTTATTGATGATTTTATATGTTGTGATTACATTTATCTATTTCATGATAAATCTCAATCAATGAATGTACTTGAGGTGTATATTAAAGAAGTTGAGATGCAATTAGATAAAATGATGAAAATAGTAAGGTCATGTAGATATGGTGAATAGTATGGAAAATAAAATGAATCGGGACAATGTCCGGGTCTATTTGTTAAATTCCTTGAAACATAAAATATTTGTACTTAATACACAATACCAGGTATACTACAATAAAATGATGAAGCAGAAAGACATAATTGCTTTTTTTAATGAAAATGGTTACTAGTATGATGAGTTATTTATGAATGTGTTATGCTTGCATTCAAAAAGTTAGGATAGAAGTTCATACAACCAAAACTTCTAAAGTTGTTGTTCTTTATATTATAGCTCAATCAAACAATAATCATGAACAACACATAGATGATCAAATATTCTATAATGAAACTGTCAATATTGAATCCACAGTAGTTGAACCATAACAAATAACATTAATAAGATCTCAAAGAGAAATGATGTAAACTATTTTTAATGACTACGTGGTTTACTACAAGAGTCAGAAATTAACTTAGACCAAGCTTGGGATCTTGTTGAATTGCTTGAAAAATGTAAAATAAATTGGTCTTCAAGACCAAGTGTGAGTTAAAATGTGATATCGAATGGTATAAGGCCACACTTGTTACTATAAATTTTACTTAGAAAGAAGGCATTGATCATAAGGAGACTTGTTCACCAGTTTTCAACAAAGACTCATTTAAACTAATTATGACTTTAGTGGTTTATTATAATTTAGAGTTACACCAAATTGATGTCAAAACTAATTTTCTTGATGGGATATCAGAGGAAGAGGTTTATGTGAACCAACTTGAGGCCTTTTTTAGTTAAAGGAAATGAACACATTGTGTGTAAATTTAAGAAGTTAATATAGAGGTTAAACCAAACTTCCAACAATGGTATCTTAAGTTTAGCAATATCATAACTTCTTTTGGATTTGAAGGAAAACATTGTTGATTGGTGTTTCTATATATATGAAGAAAAGTGAGAGTAAGTTTATTTTTCTAATTTTGTATGTGATGACATTTTGCTTGCTACTAATGATCTTGTTTTGTTACAAGAAATTAAGAAATTTCTCCCTAACAATTTTGAAATGAAATATACAAGTGAGGCAACAAATGTGATAGGAATAAAAATATTTCATGATAGGTCATAGGAATTGTTAGGGTTGTCTCAAAATGCTTACTGTAATAAGATTTTATATATATTCAATAGGAATAAATGTTCAGCAGGAGTATCCAATTTCGAAAGGAACAAATTTAGCCTTATACAATATCCAAAAAATGAATAAGAATAAGAGAAAATAAAGAGTATTCATTATGCATCCGTTGTTGCTCAAACCTACACTAGATCAAACATCAGTTTCGCTATCAAAATGCTGAATATGTATCAAACTAACCTTGCATTGGATCACCAAAAAGTTGCAAAGAAAATTCGTTGATACTTGCAAGGTATCATATACTTCCTTATAAAAGATAGGATTATTGGTAATTAGATATTTAAATTCAGACTTAGCCATATGTGCTAATACAAGAAAATCAACCGTTGCTTGTTTCTTTTTGCTAGTGGGGTTATTTCATGGAAAAATTTGTCATTATTGTATCCACTATAAAGGCTAAGTTTGTGGGTTGCTTTAAGGTAGTAATTATTGGTTAGGGATGCAAATTTCAGGACTTGTGATACAATATTGCTAGGCCGCTGAAAATTGATAAAAATTTGTAGTGATAACTCCAATTTTTTTCTCTAAGAATGACAAAGTATCTAAAGTAATAAGAATGTTAAAAAATTTCACTGCTCTCAAATCATCAGCTTAGTGCCAAAATAGTAAAAACAGTACAAACCTGTTTATACATAAGTCGAATTTTGTCAATTAAAGATACGGACAAACTTCCTGTGTCATCAGCAGCTAACCTCGCCATGACATGCACGGCGAAGAGAGAGGCAGCAACCTGAAGAATTTCACATAATCGTAAGGAGCCACAGTTATATGGCAGAGAGAAAACCATAATGTTTATACTTTTAAAGAATGCCATCCCTCAGAATTTTTTAAATTAAATTATATAATCAGTATCTCGGCGCACTGCGGTCACGTGAAAAGTTTATTCCCCATAGCACAATCAGATCTACTTCCAGAGCACCTGACATTTCACCCTCAATGACATATAATCTCAGTGGAAGGTAAAATTAGAGAGAGAGAGAGAGAGAGAGAGAGAGAGAATTTGATGGAGAAAGGCCAAGAGAAACTGATTTGGCGTCCGCAACACTAACATGGTGACTATTCTAAAAAAGCTAACTTGATTTAGGCAGATGATTATTAGTCTATAAGGGCATTATCCATCAAAACTGCATCAGGAAACCTTTGGAACAAGTGTAATGGTTGGCGGAGTTGCAGTCCCTTGTATGTTGCTGTTCCTTTTTTCTCTGACTTGAGACCGCACTTATAGAATGATGGAGAAGGAACAGCAACATAGCATCTACAAACTTCCCATTTATGAGAAGCTGAGTGTCGGTTATCTTAATAGACGGAGTGATCGGTTCGTCAACCACAGAAGAGCGATCTTGGCTAAAAGATTGAGACATTGGCTACCAGAATTAATTTCTGAGAGGCCAAAGTGTTTTTTGTAAGTGGAAGAAACATCCGGGATAATATTTTGGGTGCTGATAACCAATGAATTCATATCGAACACCATAATCACGGCTACCTCTTTCTTCCCATGATTTAGCTTTCTGCTTTTCCCTATACGAGGGTGCTGAATAAATGGAAATTAAATACTTGACAATTAAAGAAAAATTTTAGAGTGTGTATATTGAGCATATTAATGCCAACCTTCTGATTGTGGATTGTTTTTAGCGGGAGAAAAATCTATGCCAAATCCACGAATTGGGGCTAAGACAATTCCAATCCTAACCCTAACCTCGGCCCAGCTTTCTTCTCCAAGGCCATTGTGATTGCTCAAGAAATCGAAAGGAAGGACATCGCCTCGAGCCCACAGCACAACGGCCCCAAGTGTCGCCACTTGAGCATGCAGCCTCAAAGGGAAAATCTCCAATGTCGATTAGCTAAGTTAGGGGTCCAGTGCCCCTGGTAAAGAAAGCTCGTGGCTGGCCTCGGGGACTGCTAGAGCAGAATAGGATTAGGATTCGAATTGACTTAAGCCCCAATTCATCATTTGGGGGGAAAGGAAAAAAGCAAAATATAACTTTTGCGCAAATAAGTGCACGTAAGAAAACTTCATCCCAATAACCAAATAACCAATTTATTCGATCCCTAAAATGTATTGACCAAGTTCCCTAAAATGCATAAAACAAAATTCAAATTGAACGGAAAGATTCCTATAGAAAAAAGTAAAGTCTTCTACGGAAGGGATGTGAAATTGTGAATGAGACTTGGTAGAAGATTCCAATAAACAGCTCCCCAACCGGCCTCCGTAGGATGAACCGTGTCCCAGAAGAAGTGAGTACTAGGATCCTCACACACCGTGTACTTCTTCGTCCCGTCTGCGTCCACGTTCCCGCACAGGTACTCGCTGCTCACCCCCATACAACATGGCTTGTATGGATTTCTAAAAGTCGTCGTATTCTCTGCAGCAGAAATAAGATTAGAGGAAAAGACTAAATGTCGGGCGAAGATTACCGAGAATCGGACGATCGAGCGTGGAGAATTTTACATACCGATAACCCATTTGAAAGATTTGTAAAGATCGATCATGATGAAAGTGAAAGGGCTAGTTTCGTTGTTCAGCTTATCAACGGCCACCTGCAGCTTCAAGTTGTGGAACATTACCAGCGCATTGATGGTGTCGTTGCAACTTTGGTAGGACGTCGCGGAGGTGATCTGAGGAACGCATCCCAAGGCTGGAAGACTAGTGACCGCAACCTTTCTCACGCCTAGTGTGTGCACGCGCTTCATGTTCGCAACAAGTTGATTCACTACCTTGTCGACGAATCCTAGCAGCCCCTGTTTGAGTCATCAAATTCTTACCTACCGTATATCATACTAGAACAGAATCGCATTATGACATAAATAGCATTACGACGTAAATAGCTTTGTCTAGGTCGAAATGTAATCATCCGCACGGCACATGCACACCATATGGCACCTCAATTTGTTCCTAGAGAGGCTTGTCACTGGTGATGTCAACTTAATCTAACAAATAATTTAAAATTGACATACAAATGAGACGCCATATTTGGCCAGGTAAGTGTCGTAGTCGTTGCCGGAGTTGGCGAGGAGGGCGACAGAAGTTTGGGTGACGGCGACCTTGAAGATGGCATCTCTGATCAGGTTCTCAAAGCGGTCGATCTGGACCGTCATGTTCGGGTCGGAGCTCGAGGTGTCGAACACCCCGGTTCCGCCGTAAGCGAAATTTGCGCCCATCCTGAGATGGGGCCCGTACGCATGCGGCCACCATGCCATTGGTAACGGCGGCGCCACTCTGAAAAATTTAGCTGCAAAAGAAACGGAGGTATTGGAAATTAGATTGCTAAATAGAATGCATAGGGAATAATTTATGTCCGCAAATTTAATGTCTCCATCAGAAATGGATTTCCCGTAAATTTTATATTGGTAGTAACGAATGTAGTCGAGTGATAAAACATATTACTTTTATGTTTTTGGATTTATTTTTGTTTAGCATAACCTTTTGGAGTTGGGATAAAAGTTCCATTTTCTTAAAATGTCTAAACTTGAAAGTCAATCTCCTACATTAGGTGAAAAATTAAACCACATAGAGAACGACTTTGAAAAATTCCATCTTTATTCAAAGTATTATGAAAGTTAATAAGAAGAATTTATATCGTTATCATTAAACTATGGCTTTCGTACATTTTAAAATTGATTCTTCCCAATCTTAAAATTATTCGAAAATAGAGGTTTTAAAGTAGGTCAAATACTCAACTATTAAATTTTGCTAGTAATAATTGAAAATTCGGCAGAAAATTGAAGTACTACTAGCAGTGAAAATGAAATCTGTTCGGATCTCAGATCAGGAGAGAATGTGAGGATGCGAGAAAGAAAAGAGAGTAAGCTGATCTGACATGGTTAAAAGAGCAAGGTGAGGTTACGACAGGTTTACCGACCGAGAAAATCAGTGAGGATGAGGCCGTCAGAGAAACGACCGGACGGGCAACCGGGGAAGGTCATGCCGTAAGGCACTTTCCATGACCTCGCCTCCGCCTTGTCCTTGTTCCCTGTGTCCGCATATGAGTCTCCGAACACGAACAGCCTCGTCGGTTTCAAAGGGTACAAGGGTCCCTCGGGACAGTTAGAAGAGTGGGCGTCACGTTGGAGCTGCTGGCGGTGGTGGTCAACTGAGCCTTGAACCGCCTTGTGCCCTGCATAAAGTCAAGAAAGAAAAGCATTCACCACCAATGACCGGACGCAACAGCAGAAGAAGAGGAGGAGGAGGAGCTCTGTAAAGGCAAGAAGAAAGATTTTGCACGGGAGGAATGGGAAACCTGCGAGAAGAGAGAAGAAAAGGAAGGACAGGAGTAGTTTTTGAGCGGCCATAGCGGAGGTATAATGGAGGATGGTTTTGATTTTGGGAGAGGTTTACTGAGATTTGAGTATGTGCACCCTTCTTTATATAGTCGTTGAATCGAACGCAGACGCAGAGGAAATAGGTCTATGAGCCAATAAGAAAATTTGAGATCTAAAATAAAATGAGTGTTAGATCTCATTTTGTGCAGTTGAAAAATGTGTGGATAACGTTGTCAGCACTTGTTTTAAATATACGATCTTTATAAATCATTTGTTAGATAATCCAAATCTATCCCCATTTTGGATAGCTGGTTTGCGTTTGAAATTATAATTATAGATAGCGAAATGTTGGATTTTATGGATTACAATGATTAGAAATTTCGTATAAAAGTTCATTGGAATGAAGTAGTGTTCCTCTCTCGAGATTAGAGGAGATATTGTTTGGTTACATGCAAGATTTTTATAAGCACATGGGCATATTTAATTCAATTTAGCAGCATCCATGAATCTCGAGATTTAAGGAATCAATCCCCTGCACGTATTAAATTTGTCAATAATTGGAAAACCGTACGTAAAAACATCTGTTACACAATCCACCATGATCAACATCGATTTAGATAGTTAGTCATTGTTTCAAATTATAACTACCTATATGGATGATGATAGATGTTGGATTGCATAACAAATTTGATTACACTGATTACATTATCGTATATCTCAAGATTATAGGAGATATTACCAAACAAATGGGTTTAAATTAGTGAAGTTACTTGCAAGATTTTATAAGCATATGAGCCTATGTAATTCAATTTAGCACCATCCATCAATCTCAATATTTAAAAACTCTATCCCCTTTATGTTTTAAATTTGTCAATAATTGAAAGAATATATATGATATGCATAATAACATTTGTCACAATATCCACAACTATCACTATTGATTTGGATAATTGATCCATGTTTCAAACTATAACTACTAATATAAATGGTTATAGATGTTGGATTGCATAACAATTGGATTACACCGATTACGTATCATATCAATTTTCATTAAAAATGAGGTTGAGTGATTCCTCTCTTGAGATTATAGGGGATATAGTGAAACAAACGGGTTTGGAATGATTTTTACAAAAAAAAAAAAAAAAGGGGGTTTGGAATGATAAAATTACTTTCAAGATTCTTACAAGCTAATGAGCCTATTTAATTCGATTTAGTAGCATCCATCAATCTCAAGAATTAAAAATTCAATTCACTTTTGGGGCTAACTCCAAAAAAGAGTACCAATTTTAAATTGAGTGACAATTCTGGTCCAATTTTTTTTTTTTTATCTCAATAAAAGTCACTAACTTTTATTTGATTCCCATATCCGGCCCCCATTAACCAAAGCTTGAGATTTTGTAGATTGTTATAAGTACTTTGGCAGGGCACAGTCTTAGAATCTCCCGTGCTATACTTTCTAACAAAATCAATTTATTAATGTCCATTAGTAGAGCCTATATATTAAATTATATTAGTTGATTAATGTCCATTTGACATAGATTTCGAAGTTTCAAGGGAGGCCTTGGGCTTGTTTCAGAAAAAAAGACTTTGGATGTGACCTAGGCAAATCTCATCCATGATGTCTCTCAATAGGAGGTGGTCCACAACTTTAAAATAACGATGAAATGATGAAGGTTGGCCAAAGAGATTCATTCTGGATTTTTTTTTTTTTGACTTTCTGGTGAAGTGAAGCGACGTGGGAATCGAATAAAAGTTAACATTTGTTGCCTTTTTTTCAATCACCTAAAGCTGCAGCTCAAAAAATAATCACGTTGGACAATTAACAATTCCTAGTCAATGGATCAGATTTAAGATTTAAGTGAAAGTTGATAATCTTTTATGAGACAAAAAAAATTCAGGCCAGAGTTGTCACTCAAAGTAAAGCTGATGCTTTTTATTGGAAATAGGCCTTCATTTTTGCATTTAAAATTTGTCAAAAAGTGAAAGAACTGGATCGCGACTAGTAATGCTATAATCGTTTGACATGCCGTTCCTTGCAATCCAACTTCTATCAATGTGGACTGCCAAAAAGGAAACTTACACACTTATTCTAATGAAAATTAATAAACGTGAACACTTCAGCAGCATTATCATTTTCTTTTCTTCTTTTTGTTTTTCCTTTCTCATTAATTAAAGAGATAACTGCACATTAAATAAATATTAGTTATAAGCTACGACAAATATAGTGTTGACTAACAAACAAAAAGTAAGTTCTAGCTAATGATAAAAATATGCACGTTTGGTTACTTTGGGTGAATAAGATATGAGTTATTTTAAATTCGTAAACTATGTAATAAATTTATTGCACAACCCATATCTCTCGCCATTTATTTGGATAGTCGGTCAATATTTAAACCTCTCTATAAATAATAGAAGTGCGCAAAAAAACCGGAAATGGCTTAGACTGTCTTGAAACAAGTAGTTCTCAAGTGGACTAGTCCGGTTCCTTCTAGGTATGGAATTGTCCACCTGCCCATTAGGACTGGATCGGTATATATATTTGAAAAAAATTCCAACTCATAATCATGCTTTTGCCATTTACCCTATAGTCCTACTCGCGTCTCGCGGAGAGAGTGGCGAAGATGGTGCGGACGGTGGTGGAGTCGATGCTGGAGTCTCTCTTCGGTCGAGGCATTTTGTGTCGATGGACGAGCTCTTCAGGACATATATGGGGATGGTGGACGACCACCTGTCCAAGAACAGGGCCAAGAACACGTTGGTGGTCGTTTCTTTGACAATGAGGGAGGCATCTCAATCAATTTAAGTTTGGTCCATTAAATTAAAGGAGGTGATATGATTGGTCCAACCCAACTTTAAATAAGAGAATATATCTTGTCAGTGTAAACATGAAATTTTACACAAGCGACCTTAACTACCTTTGATTTGAGGATTATAACCACTCATTATCTAAAAAATCCCATGATGCATGAAGTTTCTCGTGTAAACTTTCTTTTGTATTAACGACGTGAGATATAATTACTCATGCTTTCTTTTATTTTCCAGCCTAAATTAGCTAGAGATAGTTTAGTTTGCGTTGAATTGAACCACATTGAACAATGCACTTACATGGAATTGGCTCCATGGACCCACTTAAGAACTGGACTAGACTGACGTTTCAGTTCCTAGATGGTTTCATGGAATTAATGAGCGATTCCTAATTTCAATTTTTCAAATTGATTCTTAATGAGAGGTTTCCAATTCTAGAGTGGAAATCGCCCGATTTGGATCATGCTTATTTATTTTAGTTATGTAATAGATTAGTTCATCCCTTGAAGTCACAAGAGATATTGTGAAACAAATGGGTTTTTTTTTTTTTTTGATCGAAACAGTAGATTATTCTTTAAGCATTCGTCAAAGTACACCCCGACGCTATTGCATCGGTAGCTACAAGATCTTGCAAAATGTAAGGGGTAAAGATGTTCCAATTGTGGGCTAGGTCAGGTCTTCCGTGGGCCTTGGCGGCCCAGTTGGCGGCACCATTGGCCTCCTTACGACAGAACTGCAGCCGCACGCTAGGGTATGCGGGGAGTAGAGCTGCGATTTCATTGAAGAGCATTCGTTCTTCCCATGGCGGCTTCTTCTTCCCGTGAACTGTATCGATCAAGATTTGACAGTCAGACTCAATTACAATCTTTCCTATGTGTATGCCTTGATTCCTCAGATGATGCAGAGTGAAGGTGAGCGCTTGAACTTTCGATTGAAATGCCGAGGCTGTTGGAAACCGATTGGTGTAGACATCTGTAAGTATACCCTGATGGTTTCAACTAACACATGCCATCATTTCTTCTTGTCTACCTGGATAGGAAGAGCCGTCAATATTGCATTTTAGGAAGTCGAGTTCTGGAGGTTTCCACAGATGACCGGCGTCAACAGTAGCAGCCCCTGTTCTGGATTTGCTCGTAGCAGAGGAGGATCGGAGGCTGGACAGTGCAAGGGCATCGTCCATTGCTCGATTGGGATCCGGTGGTCTTTGACGAAAAATCCAGCTGTTGCGCATACACCAGACTTGCCACAAGATTTGCGCTATTGTTGCCAAACCAGGTATGAGCCTCTGATTTGTTGCCCGTTCCGTGAGCCAGTCATCAATCCTTTGTATTGTAGTAGATGTGATTGAAATGTTGATCTTAGGGTGCTTCCATACATCGATTGTCCAAGGACAGAAAAATAACAGATGTTCAATAGTTTCCGAAGTCCTATGATTACATAGACTGCATATTGGAGTTGGAGAAATATGTCGATGAAACAAATTAGCCTTAGTCGCAAGGGCATTATGACAAATTGACCACATAAAAGTGCGAATTTTGGGCTTTGCATGCATAGACCAGATCTTACGCCACAATATTTTTGGGTTCTGATGTGATGTAGATGCCTGGTGAGCAGTTGATGTGCTTGTCGTGCTAACCACTGATCTATAATTACTCTTAACCGTGTGATTTCCATCCTTAGCATAGGTAGGTCGTATAGGAATTTTAACAATTTCGGTACTAACCGGAGTATCAAATAGCTGTTGAATCAAAGGAAGATTCCATGGTTGGGTGAGAGGATCAATAAGATCGGCCACCTGCTCTGGCTCCTCCTTAGTTGCCGGTCCACCTATTGTGCCGATAGGTAGCCACCTATCTTGCCGAATCCTTATCTCCGTGCCATCCCCAACCGACCAACTTATATAAGGTAGGATGGCCTCTCGGCCAAGAAGAAGACTCTGCCATCCCCATGAAGGTCGTGTGCCTCTAGCTACCTTTTGGAAATTCACCGAATTGAAATACAACCCCTTAAAGATTTGACCCCACAACGAGCCAGGTTGTTGTATTAATCGCCAAGCCTGCTTCCTAAGTATCGCTTTGTTGAACGCCATCAAATCTCGAAAGCCGAGCCCTCCACCATCCTTATCAGTTTTTAGCAAATCCCATTTCTTCCAATGCACACCAACCCTGTTTTGGTCAGTTTTCCACCAAAATCCGGAAATTTTCTGTTCAATAAGTTTACACAAAGATGTTGACAGCTTGAAAATGGACATAGCATATTGAGGAATTGCCTGTACAACCGATTTAATTAGGATCTCCTTTCCGCCCTTAAATAGAAATCTTTCTTTCCAGCCCTCAAGCTTTGAATGTAGTCTCCCTAATATCCAAGCAAACATCTCCCTTTTAGATTTACCCCACTCGGATGGAACACCTAAATATTTACCATACCGATGTAACATCGGTATTCTAAAAATACCCACCAAGTTTTCCTGTAAGGTCAACGGACAGTTTTTGCTGAAAAAGAGGCCTGATTTGTTTCGATTTATAACTTGTCCGGTTGCCATACAGTATTGGTTAAGGATATTAGCAAGATTCTGACATTCCATCAAAGTACCTTTGAGAAAGAAAACTGAATCATCAGCAAAAAAGAGATGCGATAGTGTCAGGCATGATATGTTCAGCTTTATACCTGTAAGATGGCCGATGTGAATCGCTTGGTTAATGAGAGTGGATAGAAGATTTGCCAGTAATATGAAGATATAAGGGGATAGAGGGTCGCTTTGCCGGAGTCCTCTTGATGGCCGAAAATATGAAAGTTGTTCTCCATTAAAGCGAACACTTAAAGAGGCTGTGGTTATGCATTGCATTAGTAGCTGCACCCAATGGGAATGAAATCCCAATCGCAGTAGATAGTCCTATAGAAAATCCCATTCAACTTTGTCATAAGCCTTTTGCATATCTGTCTTGAGGAGTACATTAAAGTGTTTCTTCCTTTCCCTCGTTCTAAATTGATGTAGTGCCTCTTGGACAATGAAGACATTATCCTGTATTTGTCTCCCACTCACAAAAGCAGCCTGCTCTTTTGAGATAAGCTCACAAAGCCATGGTTTCAGTCGATTGGCTAAGACCTTGGATATAATCTTGTATGCGTAGTTACATAGGCTGATAGGTCTGAACTAGTCCAGGTTTTCAGGGTGACTGGTCTTAGGAATGAGAGTGATAATCGTCTTGTTAATGTCTCTAGGCAACACCCCGGAGCGGAAGAATTCCCTGACTAAGTTAAGCAAATCATCCTGGAGGATATCCCAATGGGTTTGGTAAAACAGCCCGTTTAACCCATCTGGACCCGGTGATTTTGTTTTCCCAGCTGAAAGGCTGCTGGTTTCACCTCAGAGGCAGTGATTGGACTCATCAAATTATCATTCATATTAGCCGATACAATCTGTGGACACTGATCCAAAATTGGAGCATAGTCACGAGGGCCTCCTATTGTATATAACTGTGAGAAGTAGGCATTTGTTAGCTCCTTCAAGGCCTGATTGTCCCTCACCCAGTTGTGAGTCTAACATGCCTATCTTATTTCTCTGTCGTCTTTGAATCGTAGTTGCACGAAAAAATTTGGTATTCTTATCTCCCAATCGCAACCAGTTTATTCTAGAGCGCATAGCCCAGTACTTTTTTTCTTGCTGCCATATAGTTTTAATCTCATCCCAAAGCTGAGAAGCTATCGCTGTGTCCGTTCTAGAATTGTATGGTTGATTTATAATGATTTGAAGCTATTGTTGTAATTCTTGAACCTTCAGGTGGCCGTTAGAAAATTTTGAACTGCTCCAAACATATAAGGCACTAGAAACCAGTCGTAGTTTATGCATAAGGTCTGAATTACGTACCTTAACTGAGTTCCATGCTTTGTAGATTACCTTGCGGCATTCTTGGTCTTGGATCCAGTAAGCTTCAAAGATGAAAGGCCTACCGCCCCTTTTAGGTTGAGCTAAATTGGTCAAAAGAAGCGGGCAATGATCTGAGCCTAGGGTCGGCAAAGCAAACACCTCCGCAGCAAGATATAGAAGTCGCCATTCCATTGTGCGTAGAACACGGTCCAGTCGTTCCTTAACTAAGTCATCACCGACCCGATTATTCATCCAGGTAAAGGCACATCCCTTACTCTCTAACTCCAGCAAAACATAGTCATTGATGACAGTTCGGAAAGAATTTAAATGGTACCAATTTGACTGGCACTTTCCGACCTTTTCCCAGGGATAAAGGATCTCATTGAAGTCCCCAGCGCAGAGCCAAGGTAGAGTATTGGCGTTGCTGATTCTTCTGAGGTCCTCCCATAATAACTGGTGATTGTGGAAAGATGAAGGAGCATGATGAAGATAGGTCAACCGCGTCAGCCTATCATCCATGGAGTCACGACAGAGCATATCAAAAAGGTACTTTGAACACTGTTCAAACTCTAAGGATACTATTTCATTCCAAAAAACTGCTAAACCCCCTGCTATACCTGTCGAGTTGTGCATAAAAGATCTGCTGAAATGTAATTGACGTTGCATTCTATGAAGCACTAATTCCTGATTCTTAGTTTCCATTAAAAACAAAATGTCGGGCTTTTCCTTGGTCGTCATGGCCTTTAGTGCTTAAATTGTTAGGAGATTGCCCAAATCCTGACAGTTCTAACATATTAATTTCATTTGTGCGTCGGTGGCTGTTTAGGGCCAGCCACCATCGCCCACTAAGTCACCTCACGCGCTTCTAGAATTGGTGTATCCAGGAACGGAGAATCATCAAAATCGATGTATGCTGAAAGTTGCAGATTATATGGGGAATACCTTTTTGGTTTTTTTGCTGATCCCACCTTTGGAGGAACCATAGTTCTTTTCTGTTTTTTCGTTTGCTGGTTGTCCATGGTTAGGTTGATAATGTCTTTCTGTTTTGCACTCGCAGGAATCATAGCTGTTGTTATACTTTTCTCAATTTGCATCAACTGTGGTTGAATAGACGGAGCAGTCACTCCTTTGTCTGAGATATGCGAAGCTGTCAATAAGGGCAGAGGAATAACTAGATCTTGTTGTGTCGACATTGGCACGGTTGGCAGCAAAGCTAGAGGCATCTCAGGAATGGTTTCATCATTCTATTCAGCATCCTTAGGTGGATTATAGAACACGTTCCAGTAAGGACTATGCTCTCTTGCCTCCGCTCTTAGCCAATGACCGTAAGCCATCTTGTATTTACCGTCCATTTTGGCCTCTTCAAAGGGATATGTTTAACAGTATGTGGCATAATGACCTATCTTCCCGCAGGAGTAACAAAAGTGGGAAAGCCGTTCATATCGGAAGTCTATCCATAATGTTCTCCCATCAAGGCGAAGCAGCTTGCCGGATTGTAAAGGTTCATTCAGGTTGACTTCGACCCTAACCCTTCCAGCTTTTAATGATGATCCATCATGAAAACTTACTTTGATCTCTAAGACTTCTCCTACTTGTTTTAAAGCCTTTCTAATAACATGCTCAGAACTCCATTCCAAAGGTAATCCGAAGATCTGGACCCAGAAAGAGCAATGACTAAAGTCATAGAGATGTAAAGGTGTGTTAGGAACCCATGGTTTGAAGATTACCAACTGATTGCTGAAAAGCCATGGTCCACCTTCCAATATCCGTTGTTTCTCAACTTCAGAATGAAATTTTGCTGTATATAGGCCTTCATCTCTCGGTGAAAAGTCAACCTGGTCTATCAGCCATACACGCCTCAAGGTACTCTGGAGTGCTTGAAAGTTAATAGCTGATTTTGATAGCACTTTACCCACTAATAGCAAACGACATTCCTCTAATTGTTCAGGTTGGAGTTCCTCTTCCAAAATTTCTATTTCCTATGCAGGGCATAGCCTTCCCAATCGTTTACACAATGCCGCCATGCGCAATGAATCAGCACTATTATCCGAAGCCATGTTCCTCAACACAAGCGGTAGCAATTACAGCAGGGCCGTATCAATTTGCAGATGTAAACATGGAATACACCGCAGCGCATTCAGTGCAAACTTCAACCAAGCAGTGTGTGGTAGAAAGAGACCTGGCTAGACTTAGAGACATTCCAATGGCAGAAAGGCAGCTCTTAAATTATGCCCGAATCCTAATTCAGATTATCCGACCAGAAAGACCCATTGCTTCAAATGAATAATTTCATATCTTATACAAAAACCCTCCAGAATCCAAGGGAAAGACTGATTTCTGAGTAGAATACTGAAATAGATGTGTGTATTACCCGGCCAGATTCACAAGCAGAAATCATTTAGGTCAAGCTTGCTTACCGACTCAGATACGACAACCATTCGATATAAGCGACGAATTGGAGGCACATTCGACGGCATCTTCAGTGGGTGAAGAACGAACCACGAAATTGAAAGGAAATCGGATGGATTAGAGGTAGATTAGGGTTGCGATGGAGCAGTAAACTACCATCGGTGGGTAGTCGGTGCTCTGCATGTCGAGAGAAAAAGAGCATAGCTCAAACGAATGGGTTTGAATTGGTATAGTTACACGAAAGATTCTTGTAAGCATATGACCCTATTTAATTTAATTTAGCAGCAAAAAAAAAAAAGGCAACATCCACCAATCTCAAGAATTTAGAAATCGATTTTCTATATGTTTTATATTTGTCGAAAATTGGGCAAAAACTACTAAAAAAACCTAAACTATGTACATTATGACCCATTTACCATAAACTTTTCATCTGACATCAAGATCCCCAAATTTATACTAGCGTGATATATTTACTCTTTGTCAAGATTCTGTCAATTAGCGCAATTAAAAATCTGCCTATATGGACATTGGAAAGTACACAGCGTTGAGAGAGCGCATATTGGGTTTAATTGAAACAAAAATGACTTGGTTTTGGCTGAAAATCATTTGATAAAAACTTGATGGATCGTAATGTATCACATATGTACTGGTTTGAGGGTTTTTCATGTCACAAGAATTAGTTTAGAGTACATGTATCATAGTATGCATAATTTGAAGTTTCTGGTGGCTTGTTCTAAAAAAAAAAAAATCGAAAGGATGGACTTAATTATCATCAAAACTTTTTATTTTTCAAAATTATGTTTAGATTGAATAATAGAAAGACAATAAATGGCATACTTAACAGATCTATAATATCTCTGTACAATCGCCCACACGAAAAACTCAGGTCAATGGTATACTTGAAACTCAACGTTATTTTTTAGGAAAGAATTGTCAAAGAAATCACAGCAACTCCCCTGAGTGTGAACCCTAGACCTAATAAACTAGTGTAGCGGCTACAATTTAATACATGCTCGAGAAAGTACCAAAACAGAGACACAACCATCAACATCCTACTGAGTCCCTAAAATGCTATGGAATACAATTTGGAAACCTATTGTGAACATCCTATTGTGAACATCTCTTCACAATATGCGACTGGACAAAAGAAATCTAGTTAGACCCCGTTGGAAGTACAAGCTTCTCCGACAACAATTATTAGAATCGATAAATGGGTTTGCGAACATCTCACCCCGAACACGAACCCAAAGTCGAGAGCTTTGTTCATGGGGTCTTATGGCAGATTTGGAAGGCAAGGAATACATTGGTTTTTCAGGGGAGGAGGCCAAACTTGAGATCCATCATCGAAGAAGCCATAACCATGGTCCATCTTTTTTGTGAAATGGAACCCCAAAAGAGACGAAAGGAGAGACGAGACCCAAGTCGGGACAAACGCAATGGAGCTCGTCAGTGCCAAACACCCTCAAGCTCAACGTTGACAGCTCTCAGTGCAGTTCGACAATGGAGTGATCGGTGGCCGAAATATGTAGAGACAAATGAGGGATCTTCGTTGACGGATTTGCCAAACAGATCCGAGCTTCTTCAATACTAATTACGGAAGCCCTAGCCGTCCGAAAAGCCTTATCTTGGATGAAGGAAAGTATAGTAGCACGAACTAAACTGAACTCTATTCATCCTTTGCACGTGGAAGTTGTCTCTGATAATTCACTCGTTGTTGAGTGTGTCACGAGTCGGATGGAAGGACTTTGGGTTGCCTGGTCCACTATCGAGGACTACAGACAGTTAATGGCCTAGCTACATGGAATCTTTTTGAATTATGAGCCGAGAGTTGCAAATCAGATAGCAGACTAGATTGCCGAAACCCACTAGATGGATTCTCTACCACCGAGCTGGAAAGAAAATCCCCCCCTCCCCCGGCGGATTATTGAGGACTACAGATGGTTAATGGCCAAACTACATGGAATCTCTTTGAATTATGAGCCGAGAGTTGCAAATCAGATAGCAAACTAGATTGCCAAAGCCCACCAGACGGATTCAACCACCGAGCTGGAAAGAAAATCACCCCACCAGCCCCCTTTTCACTATGTTTAATTTTATGTCTTGATCTTGGAACTTCATGTTATCCATATGATCGTTAGTAATGCAAAGTTATCTTATGACCCTACCCCCTAAAAAAAAAAAAAAAAATCTAATCAAAGCCTATTATTTGACCAATTTCCAATTTTTTAATTATTATTTTTTATTTTCGGGGTTTTTTAAAATTATTATTATTTTATTATTATTATTATTATTATTATTATTATTATTATTATTATTATTATTCGATTTTTTTTTTTTTTTTTATATTCTGACAAGAGGGGACTCGGATTGGGCCATTGGGCCCGGTCCGTGTGTAAGGTCAGACACGGACTTCACAAGAATCCAGGCTAGGCTTTGAAACCTCGCCCAAGCCCACTTTATCAAATCATGCTACATCAAGTCTAAACCAAACCCATTTTCTAATATCTTTGCTGAACTATTTTTTTTTTTTTAAATCCCTTTTATTATTTTTTTTGCATGTCTTTGTTATTCTCATGTCATTCCTCACCTCGTCTTCCTCCCATCACAATGAGAACTCAAATTTACACAGCAATATTAGAACTTCTAGACTTTAATGATAATGAATATATTTTCAAATCTACCCAACCATGGGCAGCGCAGTTAGTGTGAGTTCTCTCCCTCATTACAGAGGTCAAGGATTCGAACCCTCTTGTTGCTAAAGTGTCTTAAGTGGGGGGTACCGGGTACTAGAGGGTCGTGTTATTCCCGAAGGATGATCTCCTGCGGTTCCTCGGTAAAAAAAAAAAAAATAAAATTTCAAACCTCAGACCATGGATAATGAGCTCCTCAATACCATACTTTCGATGTATTCAATATTTAAAATCTTTCAAATGTTTGATTTGACTTTGGAAAAGTCGAGATTTGGAACTTATTTAAAATGCCTACAATGCCTATGAGTGCATGATATGCGAGCCACAGACTAATCTTGGCAATTAAAAAGGAGGAGACAAAACAGAGAGAGAGGGAGAGAGAGCGCGCGTCACGTAACGTGGAAAGCAATAAGCCTGGAGGTGCTGTATGAGCGCCACATGTCGTTGCGATCGCTGCGTCCACCTTCTTGATTTTTGTTCTTTTTTTGTTTCAGAGACCAAAATAATATAATAAGTTACTATTTGGCCAATTAAAAAACACACCCTAAACGTATACAATTTCCATTTCATAATGAGCTCCTCAATACCATACTTTCGGTCATTATTCACCGGACATAGGCACGGTCACAATTTCGCCAAATTACACAGGACATATTTAGGGGAAATGAGATCGCAACAAAAAGATCCACACCATCATCACTAGAATTTGATCCCAGGCCTTTTCATCTTGCTCGTGTCGACCACAAATCACCAACGTTTCCTCTTATCTTTCGGGATAGCTGGATAACAATAGACTGGAAGGATAATATCATAATAACATTGAGGATTTCACAATAATTTCAAAATACTGAGTGGAAAATTGTAAAAACTGAACCCACTTAAGGCAATTTGCCACGAATCTAGGAGTGCAAATCGTAAATTGACCCAAACTTTGTATTGCCACATCAAGATAAAGAAGGGCTTTATTTTGCTCAAATAAGAGTGGATAGTTGAAAACTTCGTTCCTATCACATCAACCCAATTACACAATTTATTCGATCCTAAAAATGAAGAAAAAAAATTACAATTGAATGGAGAAGTAACAGCAAAAATTACAAGAGAAAAGCTAAGAGACTAGCACTCCAGAAACTCCTAAAGTTGATCGAGATTTGGTCCAAGAGTCGAATACACAGCCCTCCAACCAGCCTGCGTGGGATGAAACATGTCCCAGAAGAAGAAAGCAGTGGGATCCTCACACACTGTGTACTTCTTCGTCCCGTTCGCATCCTCGCTCCCGCAGTTGTACTCACTGCTCATCCCCACACAACATGGCTTCAGTGGATTCTCAAATGTTGAATTCTCTGTAAAGACAAAATGAGAGTTACAAAATCTAAATGTTGGACACAGATAATTGAGAGTCGTGTTTTGCTACTGAAAAACCTCGGATATTCGATAGGTCTGTTCAATATGAGAGGAGAGGATCAAATTAAGAACCATATGCTAGAGCAAATGAACACATCGGACGATCAAGCATAGAAAATTTACGCACCAGTGTTCTCAAAGACCGAAGTGAAAGCAGCGTACAGATCGACAATGATGAAAGTGGAAGGATTAGTTTCATTGTTCAGCTTGTCCACGGCTTGTTTCAGAAGCTGGTTGTGGAAGCCGACGAGTGAGTTGACGGTGTCGTTGCACTTTTGAAAGGACGTTGCGTAGCTGTAATTAGGAAGGCACCCCAAGGGTTGAAGAGCCGCGACGGCAATCTTCCTCGCGCCCAGTGTGTAGACGCGCTTCAAGTTCACGGTGAGTTGACTCACCACCTTGGTGATGAAGGCCGGCATGTCCTGTCAGTGTCATCAAATTGTTACATTCCGCATCTCATACAAGAACATAATGGCATCATATGAATTAGATTGTCCGGTCCTGATGTAAATAGCCTGTCTTCGACAGGAGTGGAATTGCGCCAGCACCATCTTAACCACAAAACATACTGTTCCTAAAGAGGCATCACGAGCTCTCAACAACAGGTGCTATTCATTAACGGGTCAAAATGACCGGAATTTCTTATTTAGGCATGGTTATTTCAACGTTAATCATGTAACAAAACGGACCTATTTGATCGAACGGCTGTGATGAATAGATTTCAGGCGAATATATTCCCCTGGAACTAGTAGGACGCTTGTGGCAAAAGGACATTGCTCACATAGGCTCAAGTAGCAGTCACTCACGGGCAAACCAAGTACAAGGATTTGGTCATTTAGCAGTGTCTGCAAGCATATGAAGAGGGCATTTGGTGTGTTGTGAGAGTCACGGGCTCTCCAAATGACGTGACCCCTTTAATCTGTTTGGGCCCAAGAGCTTGTTGGGTCTTGTCCCTGGTGATGTCAAATTAGTCTAATTTCTCTAAAAAAAACAAATATTTTGAAATCGACCCAAAAGAGGGAAAAAAAATTAATTGCTTGAAGTCCCACTCTCAGCATGTCATGGACAATTTCAGATTTGCCCAAACGGTGATATCAAGTATCAATTATTCAATCATTCACAAGATCGAAAGCTTTTCATTAGATATTTTGAGGATGTATTGTAAGGGAATATTTTCGAGAGCGGAACCATGATGTGGTCTGCCTATTAAGTACCTGGAAGGAGCCATTCCTGGCTATGTAAGCGGAGTAGTCGTTGCCGGAGTTGGTGAGGAGGGCAACGGAGGAGTGGACGTCGGCGGCTGTGTAGACAGAGTCTCCGATCAGGCGCTGGAAGTAGTCGATCTGGACTGTCATGTTTGGGTCGGAGCTCAAGGTTTTGAACACCCCTGTTCCGCCGTAAGCGAAATTCATCCCGTCTTTGAGACGCGTTGAGTTCACTCTCGTCCACCATTGGTAAGGTATGGGCGACTTAAGCCCGAAAAATCTAGCTGCAAAATGAAAGAGTGCCTTTAGGAATAATAATGACCGACTCCATTTTTGTTAATTAAGCGTTTTCATGCACATTGAGACAATAATCGACCGATACAGAAATTCAATAAACATAAACAAATCTTTACCGGAAGGGTTTATTTATGTTAGTAAAATTAGATGTCTCCATAAAAAATGGACTTTCCATAAATCATTTTAAATTAGTAGCTCCAGAGGTTTAGTTGAATGATAAAATCATAGTATTTTATGTTTTTGGCTTTTAATTTTTGTTTAAAGCAACATTTTGGAGTTGGGATAAAAGTTTATTTTTCATAGACTTACTAGACTTGAAAGTGGATGGTCTAAATTACACTAGATTGACAAATTGAACTTAGAAAAAAGGTATTTTGAATAGGTGACGGAGGTTAAAAATGAGTGCCCTAATTCTTTAGCATATCTATGTCATATGTAAAACAAACTCAGACAATAACTTCAAAATCTCAAACTTTATTCAAAGTATTACAAAGTTAATGAAAACATTATATTTTGTTATTGAAAACTACGGGTAAATTTGTCACGTCGAAGTGGACAAAATAGTTACTTTTTTGTACTTGTTAAATTGGATTTTTTTTTCCAATTCCAGCATTATTTACAGATACATTTTTTAAGAATAGGTCGAATAGTCAACCATTATTCCCTTCTTTACATATTTAAATAAACATTCTCTATCTTTTTTTCTTTTTTTGCTAGTAATAATTAAAATTAGGGCCGAATATATTTTTTGCGCGTACTGCTAGCGAGGGAAACGAATTCTGTACGACTCTCAGATCAGGAAAGCATGTGAGGATGCAAGAAAAGGAAAGAGGGGAAGCAGATCTGACAAGATAGAAAGCAGAGGGGCAAAGAAAAAAAATTAAAAAAAAAAGAAAAGAAAAGGCAACCTCAATAATGCAACGAATGAGAAAAAAAAAGCAGAAAAGTAATCATTGTTTTCTTCAGGAAAAGCAGCACGAACCTGGAAGGGCATGAACCCCACCATAGATAAATTATTATATTTACATGGACCTACAGCAAATGCATTACCTGCTCCCAGGAAGAGAAAGCTAAAGATGTAATGTAAAGTGCATTTGATGAAGACCTCGGGATGGACACGAAGTTGCTTTTTTGATTTGTTTTTCTTAAAGAATGTGAAATTGATGCTGAACAGCAATCATGCACTATGAAGTTGATACCCCAGGCCGAAACTGAGAGAGCAAGGGAAGATTGTACAGTGAGTGTACCGACCGACGAAATCGGTGAAGACGCGGCCGTCGGAGAAGCGCCCGGCCGGTTTTCCAGGGAAAGTGATGCCGTAAGGCACCCTCCACGAGCTCGCCTCCGTCTTCTTGTTGTTCCCTGTGTCGGCGTACGAGTCTCCGAACACGAACAGCTTCGTCGCGTTGAAAGCGTACGTGGGTTCCTCGTGACTTTGAGAGGAGTGACGGTGGTGGTGGTGGTGGTGGTGGCGGTGGTGGCGGTGGTGGTGAGATGAACCGTGAACCGCCTTGTGCCCTGCAGAAAGCCAGGGAAGAAAATCTATCATCGTCAATGACCGGACCCAATAGAAGAAGAGGAGGAGTTCTGTGAAGGAATAAGGAGAGATTTGTGGGGAGAAATGAACCTGCGAGAAGAGAGAAGAGAAGGCAGGAGAGGAGCAGTTTTTGAGTGGCCATAGGGGAGAGAGAGGGTCAAAGAGAATGAAGGCAAAATGGAGGATGATTTGATGGTAGGAGAGGTGGATTGAGTTTGAGAATGAGACAGGGATATCAATTACATGCACTATTCCTTATATAGTGGTTCGGTCGAAGGCCGAAAGGAGACTACGAGCCATTGGGTGTCCAATAAAAATGAGTTTGAGAAAAATAATTATAACTATAATTAAACTTTAGAGCTCCTTTGGCACAGCCTTAAGTTGCGCGTAAACCGGATCAAAGAGTTTTATGGCGAGATTTTTTAACAAACGTAGAAGCACTCCTTTTTGGGTAAGATACAATGGACTTAATTTATATGAATCGTTGCAAGTAGTGAGTCTAACTCAATCCCTGTTTAATCTACTAATAATATACAAAATATTTATTTTTAGGAATGATAAACCCGCAATCCATCCCACGTTATTTTTCTTCGTTTCTATCGTTATTGTAATAGGAATTGGATCATAATTTTCATGGGCACCAAGGACAGCAAATATTAAAAGACCAATAGCAAAAATATGCAAGTTGGTCAATTTCTAGATAATTAAAATATGAGTTACTCTAAATACATAGCTTGTCTAATAAATTTGTTATGCAACTCTCGTGTATCACTAGATTTGGATAGTCGGTCAATATTTCAAACTATAATTATCTATACAAATGGCGGTAGATATCAAATTGCGCAAAATTACATAGACTGCATATCATATGATAATTTGTTAAATAATATTAAGCAGTTTCTCTCTTGAGGTCACAAGATTTATCGTCAAAGAAAATGGCTTTGGCTTGTTAAAAGGTTAATTTCAATTCAATTTAGCAGTACACATCAATCTCAACAATTAAAAAGCCAGTTCCCTTTTTCTTTTTTTTTTTCTTTTTTTAGACCGGTCGATAATTGGAAAATCACTCAACTTGATTACGTGCAAATATTAAGGACGGAAGCAAAGAAGCTTCATTTGTCTTCTGGGGTTGTCATTGCTCGTCCGGCACGTCAAACAATTATTGCGTAATAATATATTCATAGTAAAGGACGCGAGGGAGGCTGATGCAGTGTGAATGAGGGGATCTCGAAAGCTCGATTCGTAAGCGCAGAGAGACGGATTCAAATTCACGTTTGTGCCCTAAAGTCTTCAACCTCTAAAATCAGCATGCCTTTGGCCTCTTCTTACGTAAACAAGCTGCTCTATTTGGACCAAGAAATCCTGGTCTTGCTCAGGTAGAAGTTTCGAGCGCGCAGTTTTGTAATTTAGGGTTTCGTTGTGTGTGAACTGTGCATTGTTTAGTGTTAAAGTTAGGGGAAAGTGGGCATGGGTACATGCCGGCCCACGTGCTCTATATGATGAGTTCAACTTTCCGTAACGAGGGTGTTACCAACTTCACTATTTCTTGCTTCTTCTTTGTAATGAATTAAATGACAGGGCAGGAACATGTGCGTTTTGGGGTCCGCTCTCATGGCCTGAAAAAAAGAAGAAAGGCTGGGTCTACTCTTTCCAAATGTGCGTTTGAAGTTTCAGACTGCCTTTTCCTCCCATTGTTTATGATATATATTTTGCTCTCCCCTCAAATGTCAACATTATTTATTTTTCAGTAAGAAAAAAATTGAAAAAAGTTATTATATGAATTTAACATCGTTGAATGTTATGAACTTAAATTGTTTAAATGCTTGTACTTGTATAACTTGAACAAAATTTTCCGAAAGGAAAAGGTATATAATGAGATCTCTAGTAAATGGAATTGAAATCTCAAATACTGAAAATCAAATGTGTCAATGAGAAATAAAGGGATAATATCATGGATAGCTTCAAACTAAAACTGAGACCAACTTGAAAAGTTTAAGGACTAAATTGAAGAAAAGCAACTCTGCATTTTGAGTTTTATTAACCATAATTTGATGTGTCCAATGAACTTTGTAGTAAGTGCAAGGTTCCAAGTCCATAAGCATCACGGGCAAATTATTTTCGTGGCGAATGTATTTTAGTCTAGACATGCCAATTGCTTTTGACTAATCGTAATCTGTTTTCAATCACTAGATTAAACTTTAACTTCTTTACAATTAATAACTATGATTATTTTCCAGCTAAATTGACTAAAAGCTGAGTATATTTCAGTTGCAGTCTCTATTTTTTTTTTTTTTAATATGTTGAACAAGGTAAGGGAAAAAGTTGTCGCAGGGTATCAATTGCAAATGAATTGAAGTTTAGAGTTATTTGGTGATAACCCCCCAATTGCAAATTATGTTAAGTCTAGTGACAAAATATTGAATTTGCTGGATAATAAGCACAATATTTCAGGTTATCTTTACGGTAAAAAAAATCTCATGTTAGTGCTGCCTATTAGAGTTTCATCTCACGTCTGACCTGGTATATGTGATTGGTGCAGTATTTGATGGGCCTAATGCGGCACCTCAAGTCCTATATCGAAGTGAAGAGGGCATGTTGAATGATATTCAAGCTAACATCCATCCTTAAATGATTACTAGCTCGAGAGTGATTTAAAAAAGTACTCTCTCCGGGGGGTTTAGCCATTGCGGAACTCGTCATGGGGGGGAGTTTATGCTCTCCTCTAATGAGAAAACATCAAAAATCATCTCACATTTCATTTATATTACCACTTACCCTCCTTTACTCTTAAAAATAACACCACATTAACATCCAGAGTTTTGTCATTGGAGACCCCTTTTACATTTTCACATCTTAATTTCCTACCACACGCAAACTTCCGACACCAAACACATAATGTAACCACCAAACTTACTCTTTCGACCAAAAAAAAAAAAAACATCAAAATTATCAAAAAGTCATAAACTTATTGTAATTGTGTCAATTTAGTCATAAACTTATTTTTCTGGCCAATTGAGTCCTAAACATTTTATAATTGTGCTAATTCAATCTATTTGGCCAAATTTGGTTGGTCAGTCGGTGCTGATGTGGTACGACCGGTGCTGATGTAACATGACCGGCGTTAACGTAGATAATTTTTAATAATATTTTTAAAAATTTAAAAATTCTTTTTTCTTTTTCCTTTTTTTTTTTATCTTTATTTTTTCCTGTCTTCCTCATTCCTTGGCCAATCATCAGACCAAGGCAACCAACATAAGGCGAGGGCCAATCACTGGACTAAGGCGATCTCATCGGATCTGGCAAGGTAAACCTCACCATCATTGGGTGAGGCTGGCCTTGCTAGTGGTTGGGCGAGCTTGCCTTGCCTAGTGACGACGAGGGAAGCCTCGCTATTGGCTAACAAGGTCGCCTTAATCCAATGATCAGCCCTCGTCTTAGACTGATCGCCTCTTTCTTTCTATTCTTTCTCTTCGTTTTTTTCCTTCTCCTTCCTTTGGTCGATCATTAGACAAAATATTATTAAAAAATTATCCACATTAATGTCGGTAGGATAGCCGGCGTCCACCCGAGTATCGGGTGGTCAAAATTGATCGGATTGATTGAATTGACACAAATACAAAATATTTATGATTGAATAGACAAAAAAAAAAAGAGTTTAGGATCCAATTGATACAATTAATATAGGTTTATGATTTTTTTGGTAATTTTCCCGAAGAAAAATCCTAAGTTTAGCTACGACCTAATTGCCTCTAAGGCCTTCTGTACTTTGCCCCCTGTCATGATGGCAACAATAGATGTGTAAAGGAAAATTACCAAAAAATCCATAAACTTATTGCAATAGTGTTAATTTAGTCATAAACATTTTTTTTTGGGTCAATTGAGTCCCATATCTTTTGCCTACGTATCAATTTAGTCTATTTGGCAAATTTTGGTAGGTCGATGCTATAGGATGTCAGCTTTCCTACGTGACATAGCCAATACTAACGTAGATAATTTTTAATAATATTTAAATGCTTTTCAATTTTTTATTTATTTTTTATTTATTTTTTTCTCATTCTTTTTTTATTCTTCCCTTCTTCTTCCTCTCCCTAGTCACTAGACCTCAGCAACTAGCCAAAGGGGAGGCCTCTCACTAGCCTCTAGCAAAGCTCGCTCCCACTAGCAATTAGCAAGGGCAAGCCTAGCTTGCTTGTGGTGAGGTTTAGGGGTGATCATGATCATGATAGAAGTTGGGTCAGATTCGAGCCGGATCTAGTACCTAGCCTAGAGACTAACCTACACAATGTTGGTCTTCAATTTTTCGGATCAATGATCGACCTGATTGAGCTTGGGACCAAGGATTTGACCAATTCTATGGGTTAGGTCCAATTCTTTAGAGATTGATATGGATAAAGTCTATTTATTTACTTTGTTCAGGAAGCACATTGGGGAAGAATTTGACTTCGAATGACATGTAAAAATGAGGTTAGATTTTGGCTAATAGTGTTGTCTCAACAAAGAGGCAGCGAAATCTGTTGATTTATCGATATATTTTAGTTGGTGAAGAATGCTTTGGAGTTTGGTGATGTCGGTTGAAGACATTCACTAGGTAAGTGTAGAGACCATGCAAGAACTTATAGAAACTCAATTGTAGGAAAAACTCGTGGAAACAAATTGCAAGAACTTGATTCTCAGCCATGGCAAAGGACATCTCGCCCAGCAAAGCCGAGGTTGAGCGGCGAGGCTTGCGCATGCTAGTGGTTGATGGGGGTGAGCTTTGCTAGAGGCTGGCAAGGTTAACCTCGTTGGCCCTCCTCTTTGGCTGTTGCCAAGGTCTAGTGATTAGCTAGAGGAAGAAGAAGGAAAGAAAAATAAAAAGAAAAAGAAAGAAAAAGAAAAGACAAAAGCAATAAATCGAAAAATATCAAAATATTATTAAAAATTGTCCATGTTAGTATTAGCCGCGTCATGTAGGATGGTTGGTTTTCATGTCAGCACCACTCAGCCAAAATTGACCGAATAAATTAAATTGACACAAGCAAAAGATTTAAGATTTTTTTGGTAATTTTTCTGATGGTGCTGGGTGATGACAATAGTGGTAACCAGGGACTAGATTGAAGGGGTCGATTCCTAATTTTTGGAACTATGGACTGAATCACCAAGTCCCGAGCAATCCAATAGAAGTGATCATTGAAAGGCATACGCTACTAAATTGCAACATTTTGTAGGAAGAGCGACATGCTATTTTCTCATAAACTTCATCTTAATCGCATTCTATAGCCATAGTTTAACTATCAGCCACTCTCGCAACCTATTACCTTAGTTTCTCATAAGCTTCATTTGAATTGCAAATTCCATTTCATCAACCATTCTTCATTTACGAAACCTTCAAACATAAGCTGTGGAAATAGAACTTAGAAAAACAACATCATCATGGACATAATACAAGATCATCAAACAACCTTAAGTATAATAATGCTAGTATGAACACCTTGGGGGTGTGAATAGGTGATCAAATAAAATCTTGACAAATAAACACAAAATAGAACAAATCAAGTTCAAAGTTTGAATAAAGATCAAAATCTATTATTTGATGAAAGAAACTTCTTAAATAACTTTGTAAGTGTGTAATAGACTTAAGTAAGAAGAGTCAAGGGAAGATAAAATTGCACACAAAATTTATAATAATTCAGCTTAGATCAAATCTATATCTATTCTTCCATGCTAACAACCTATTGGCGGGATTCCACTATAGGATCAACAAGAGATTATAATGATGAGTGTAAACACTCAGTGGTAGATTGCACTAATTCACTAAGTCACTTTTTTCGGTGTTTCTCTCTTTCGAGCACAACTTGTAAAGCTCATAGAAGAAAACAAGTAATATTGAGATCAACTTCACACTTTGGAATTTCAGGTTCGCGGCTCTATCTTCTTGACCGATTAATCTCCTTAAATACTTCTCCATTTTGCACTAGCCATTTAGCCAATCATCAGAGGATTTTATTCTAATTTGCCCGTTGGACAGAATGATTCAAAGAGGTTGTGGCCGTTGAAGACGAAGGAGGAAATTCTAGTTAATTATGGTCGTCTATATAATTAGAATCTTGGTTTTCATAAGTGTAACTTCTTTATTTGGAACTTGTCTCTAGAATTGATTTCATCAATTAGTGGTTGGCTTAATCAAATATATATTTTTGGAAGTGAAATCCTTAATCGGAACATTAGCCGTTGTTGATTATATTCTAAATTTGTCTCATTTTGGTCCTGTGTCGTATTCTTGATAAATCTCGTTCTGGACTTACTTTGATCTGGCCTTGTTACGTTCTAAACCCATCAAAGCAGGAAATTCACTTTGTAAATGTGTTTTTGGAATAGAATAGACTTTGTATAAAATCCTTGAAAGTTGCCCAAAATGATATATGCTGGTTCCAATGCATGTTCTAATATGTCAGCTTCAAAATTTAGATGGAGTTTTCTCAACAAAATGAAGTATCATCCAAAGGCAATGAAGCATTATGGGCATTTAGGAAGAACCTTAAACACCCATGCTCGAGTACTCAAGCCATCCATGAGTCCCCCTCAAGCTTCCAAAAATTTGCTGGGGGTCGAGCGTGTGCTTCAATGAAGATAGGACACATGGGGCAAAGCGTTTGTAAATTAGGTTTACACTTTAAGATATTATATATATATAGTATAGCCTAGTTGATCCGGTTCTCATTTTGAAATCCGGAACTAGACCAAAAACCACCGGCTTGATTTTATGAAACCGGGAATTGGAAAGGCGTCTAGTCTAGTTCGGTCCATGTAGTTCTTGATTTGATCGGTTTCGTTGCACATCCCTAGATAAAAAGACATGAGAGTTTTTAGGTGATGGAGGCGAGAGGTTCGTGGGAGACTTGGAGACCCAGAAATTCTAAAGGTGGGCAATATGGTCTTTTATGTAATGAGACTGTATTATGGTATAGTAAGTGGTAAAAACTGAGAACGGTTTTTTTATATTTCCGTCACTACATTAGAGTGACCAAAGACGTCACACACCACTGTCGAATTGAACATAAGAATAATTCATCGCTGTGCGGTCAAAGTCAATCCATCATGAGCGTCAAAGCCTTGAAGTTTGAACTCGTCTTCCTTCTTGGTGGCCAAACAAATACGTGTTCTCCTAATGTCGATGGCTTAAAAATAAGCTCAAATTTTTTTTTTTGGCAACCTGAGAATTGCCGTGTAGCCGACAGCCGGTGATATAAAACTGGGGGAGCACTAGCGTAGGGACCCACCACCCACGGTACCCCACTTAAGTCGCGCAACGTGACGAGGAGGGAAATCGAACCTTGGCCTTTCGTGTGGCCAATGTGCGCCCTAACCAACTCGCCCACCACGGGATAGGTATAAGCTTATTTTTGTAATGGGAAAATAACCCATAAGTGTCATAACTTTCAAGCGACATTCACTTTGGTATTATAACTTTTCAATTAATCATTGAATGTGAAAATTTTGAAAAGAGTTTCATTTAAGTGCTGTTGGCAATTTCGATTTTTAAAAAATACCTAACATTGATGGCTTAAAAATAAGCTCATTTTTATAAGGGGAATATGACATTACAAGTGTCATAACTTTCAAGCGGCATTCATTTAGGCATTATAATTTTTTCAATTGATCACTTGAATTTCAAAACTTCTAAAAAAAGCCATCTACTTGAGTAGCATCAATAATTTCCATTTTTGATAGATACCATGACATTACTTCAATATATACCGGCCGATGTGGCTCGTCAGGGAAATGAAGTCAGCAAAAGAGCGTGGAAATGACATCGTTGGCCCTTTGTTCTTACCCCATATTGACGAATCTGGGCTAATAGCGCAATTGAAACCCTAACCCCAACTCAATTCATTTTCAAGTACGAATTGCCGGTCAATTGCTTCTGAAATTTACAATAAAGAGTGAAAATAGAAAAAGCGGCTTGGATCGATAATCAATCGAGAGCTCAAGCTTAGAAAACTCGTCGTCAGGCCTTCAGTTTCAAAGAGGACAATCTTAGGGATGTGCAATATGTTGGATTCTCCGCTCGAACCACTCTCATTTTGATTACACGGGCTTCGAACTCCTCACTACCACAAACGACTAGGGGACCTACATCGTCGTCATTGGCACGAACAAATCCAAGTTTCTGGCGAATCTGAGACTCAGCATTGTCTTCCATTCCCAGTCGAGAAATAAAAGAATCGGCGTTGTTGCCCTTCTCATCGTCTCGTGGTGTTGGATTTGCTAATGCAAATCGATCTTTTTCACAACCGGCTTCGCGTGGTGCTGCGGAAGAAGAATTTGAATCTAGTGCTTCTACATCTTCTTATTCTTCTCCACTGTCTCCAATATGGTTTGAACTCCCAGTTGCCATCTCGATCGAATATTGTCCACTATGGACTTCAATTTTCTTTTAAAAAATCACGTCTGACTTAAATCTATTAACAAAAATTCCATAGAACAAATCATTAGATAATCACATAAGAGGAACTCAAATGAATTATTATTATTATTATATATATATTTTTTTGCAATGTTATCACACTCAAGTAATCAATTAAAAAATTATGCCACCAAAAAAATTGTAATATTTGTGATTTTTTTTTTTCTCTCATAACAAAGATGACCCCTCCTCTCTAAGCAGGGGAAGAAAGGTCTTGTTGTGACATGCTACGCCTTATTCATATCCTCTTTGTCCTGAAGATCATTCTATGTGCCCATTGAATCGGGGCATTATCAACGGTTGCCCTTTTTTGACCAATGACCGTCGCTAATCTCGAACCTAGGTTAAGCCAACCCCAAGGTCTTCGATCTAAGTGCTGATTGAGCCGCGCTCGGCTTAAGCCTTAGATCTCTAGCTCATCGCTGCGGCCGGTTTGTTCTTGTCGGATGTAGCAACAACAAGAGAGAGGGAGGTCAAAAAGGAAGGCGCAACATGCTGGTCTTTGCAGGGAGCAAATGTGGATGGATGGTGGCGAGGCTCGGAAGAGGCGAGGGAGAGGGGAGGGTCAACAAGCACACCTCTAAAAACGAAGAAACTAAAACAATTATATGTCAACGTGGAGACCTCCCTTTGTTAATTTCAATCATCAGGTTTTTTGGGGTTCTTTCTTTGCTTTGCATCCTAATTGAATTTCGCTCGTGCAAGTTGACGACCCTTTCCTATTCGGACTTATAATAACGCCTCAATCGAGCGTCCCGCAACCTGGGCCGGACGTTCTCCGCAATTCGATTTGGGCTGAGGTTTGCTCAGTGGACTGAAGATTAAGACATATCTTAACATTCGTATTAACATGTGATGCACGGGCTCGTGTCATCAATGGCACCTAAAAACAACGGAGCTAAACGAAACGCTTCAGTTTATGTGGAGCAAAAGCGATTTCAAGCGCCATAGATCAGATCGAGGCAACTTCTTGTGCTTCAGAAACTGTTCAGACATGAGCTAATGAAATCTGCAGGCATTGGACGCTGAAGACTCTATTTCATGACAGCAGATTTTTTTTTTTTTTTTTTTTTGAACAGACTTCATGACAGCAGATTGAACGAAGACATTTTCTAGAGCAAATCAATCGCATCATTTATCTGAATAGCTACACAGTATTTTTTTTTGTCGACATCTTTCTTCGAAGAAAAAAAAAATACAACAAAAATATGTTTTGGGTATAGCACTTGGGGCGTCATGGACAGTGAAGTAGACAATGACTACTTACAGCAAACTTCCATTTTCCTCTTCCTGCATCACTTCAAGCTCGACCTCTCTCTAAAAGGCGTGATCGTGATGACTAGCCCGGGGTAGACATCATCGGGGTCGTATATATGCGGATTGTTCTCCAGAATGAAAGGATCCTCGCATTTCGCGCTGATGGTTTGCAGCGTTTCACCTTCCCGAACCACGTAGATTTCGTCGCACAGCATGTCGCCATTGATTATGTTTGCGTTGGCAAGAGTCTCCTCGCCGACAACGAACTCACTTTTGCTCGTCTGGGAGTAACCCAAGAGGAGCGCTAACGCAACGAGTAGAGCCAAACAACAGCTGCATTTCCTCTCGGCCATGGCTATTTTGAATGGAAATGCTGCAGCAGAAGGATTGAGTTTGTTTAGTATCAGCTTAATTGTTAAAGCTGTGCCTTGAAGAGAGGACTTGAGGTTTCTTAAAAGTATGGTTCTAGTTCTGCTCATTTATCTTTACTATAAATAAGGTACGATGTTCTTTTCTTTTTGGTGTTGTTGGAGAGGGAGTTGGAACGGTTCTTTCAGCGTAGTAGGTAATCTTAGCATGACGACTTTTATTTTAGTCTCTATCAGTGGAAAAACCAAATAAGCAACCATCGTCAGATAAATTATTTGCACAAATAATAGTCTCTAAAGAAATTTTCTAAGTGGATAAATGTTTGATTAAAATATGACGGATTTTCCTTTTTTAAAGATTAAGAAAAAGATGTGATAGACATGTGCGTATTTCACCGTCTCCCAATAAGAGTAAATTCGAGGACCACACCGTATCTTGTGGGCAATTTTAAATGATACGCGTGGACTTGAGTGAGTATAGAGAATTACTCATCTCATTGGTGAGAAATGTAGGTCGTGTAGGAAAAAGTTACACGGCCTATTCATCTAAAGTTTATCTTTTTGCTAAATCATAGATTTATTGATAAATTTATAAAACAAGTGTGACCCGCCTATGAATGATCGGCTTGCTAAACATCCAATGTGAAAGTGTCGCACCTTTCAGTAATTAAATTTGAGTGACAGCCCTTAGTACAGATAGCATAGCTCGCAAGCATATGGCATGAATCTAATGCATACACTAAATATGCATTTGTTTTGCGAAAAATAATTAATTTAAAAATATTTTATAAAAAAAGTTAACTTGTATTTTTTACAAAAATGATAATTATTT
Source organism: Eucalyptus virginea (assembly GCA_014182375.1). Classification (NCBI taxonomy): domain Eukaryota; kingdom Viridiplantae; phylum Streptophyta; class Magnoliopsida; order Myrtales; family Myrtaceae; genus Eucalyptus; species Eucalyptus virginea. The sequence goes on along the minus strand of CM024524.1, from coordinate 24,037,661 downwards.
TTTTAATTTTCACGAAAATGTTTAGACATGATAAAAATACTTTTTTATTGACTAATTATTTCAAGCGATATAAGTGGTCATTTTTAGGAAAATATTTTCCAAATAATTTATTTTGCACAAAACAAAAGTACCCTAAACCGAATCCAAGACTTTAGTATGAGACCCGTGTGAGATCCACACAAGACCTGCTATTTTCAATTAGCCAATTTCAGTTTAGGTTATCCACCACATTCATGCAGCAAGTTCTCACTTGAACGATGGTCTGACAGTCATGGTGAAATTGGTAAAAAAATGTCATAGTGAATCTACTAAAAAAAATGTTACTCGATCTAATGAAGGAATGTCATAGTGATTTTGGTGCCCGAGAGATACTCGCGCGTGGACGGGGTCAAACAAACTTGAGCACGCATGATATAACAATTCTGGGATCAGGTAAGATTCATTCCTCTTTGAATGCATGAAGCCTCTTTTGTATTATTCAACTTGACGGTAGTTGCTCGAAAATGATGTATACCTTGCGCAAACCATCAAGAAAAGAAAATATGCAGTAATCAGTCAAATGATCATGTCAATACCAAAATGAAAATGCATGTCGTACCTGTGATTCTTGGAACAGCAAAACTCATCTTGTCAACGGTTGACTTCATCAATTCCCCTCAGACTTTAGTGGATGGTAACACTTCTGAACCCTTCGACTTGGTCTTTGTGTATTTTTTGAGGCGTTGAACCTTAATTTGACTAAGCAAAAAGGGGCAAGTAGGCTTGATTGTTACTTCTGTGACTCGAGGAGGTTAATTTTCAAATAGCAAGATGGTCTTTTTAGTTAGAGCATACAATGTTTGTTATGGCGACAGTAATACTATAGCATATATGGCCATAGATAAGTGATACATAGTTTACGATATTGTCTTTTTGAGATTACTAATAGTAACAAATCACATGATTGATGGAAAGCTTTCAAATGTAGAAGTTGGAATTCTAATCATTTCATTGTGAAAACTCAAGGTGTCTCCATCTGTCCTAAGAAAAAGGGAGAAAGAAGAAAACTGAAGAAAGGTCACAGAATATCCGTGGATGATGACATCTCTTGGCCACATTGCCACATCAGAAAGGTATACGACTTGCTACCATCCTCCTCAATTTTTCTTGAACGACCCGCATTAATACATCAGCATTAATATCGAAGTCCGCAATGTCGGGTGCCAGTTCAAGTTCAACCCGTTGAGAAGCTTATTCCTACAACCACTGACCATAAATTAACTCGATGTCGAGCATGCAACCGCTGCTTTTGTCTATTGTAAAGGATTAGAGCCATATAGTACACTTTAATCTTCAATTTTGGAAGTTATTCTCCAACTCTGGCCCCAAGTGAAATCCACTTAGGACAGGTGGACGTTTTCAGCAAATCTGAGCCGCTTATCTGCAAAAATAAGACGATTACCGCCTACTCCTCTAGCATAGTCATTGGCAACGAAATCTAATTTCAAGTGAGCTTGCATAGTGAAGAGAGAGATCTCTTTTGTGCATGCTATCGGTCAGCTTTAACAGGCCACGGGAAATTTCTATCATAGCTCTCCCCTCCATTCGACAAGACTTACATGAACCTAATCCATCGCAATCATTAATCATGTAGATTCACATACGAAGCCAAATAATCAATGGTCAAGAGGAACCTACAACAATAGACCCAACTCCAGAATAGTTTTTTCCCTACTACCATCACCGAGATAGAGACAAAAAATAAAAATATGAAACAAAATAAAGCACGTGTATATAATTGGTAGTCCGCTGTAATCATTAATGAAAGACCAAACGAATCGTTGTTACACATAACCTTCCTGTCCGTTGTTTTCCTTCCTCTCAATCTGAAGCGCTCAATAACTAATTACAGATGACAAAATTAAGCTCAAACCTTCCTTGGCCTCTCTTCCCTCTGTTAAAAATAGCTTTCTAGCCCCAATTTGAATTATGGGACTGCTCAAGTCTTTGCAGGAGAGTATCATGTCGAAAACTACATTCAGCAAGGAGGTCAAGTGTCTTTGTCATGCCTCGTCTGTGGTCCCCAAGCAGCTCGAATCACTCAGAGGTAAGACCAGCCTTTTCAGGGGCTCCTTTGCTACATGGCTTCTAAAAGGAGAGAGAGCTCCCATCGAGATGCAACCTTCTTGTTCAACCTCATCTCGAATTTGATCACCTTTTTTCTTTTCTATCACAAATCGATTAGCAAGCGATGGTTAGTTCACCACCATATGCTGAAGCAGAAAGGAAAAGAAAGGAAAGAAACTACGCATTTGAAAGGAAGAGCAATCATAGTAAATATGACACTTAACCCTAGAACGAGAAAATAAACATATAGAAAACTACAGCATTTAATGAGCAAAGCTGACGGGATTATATTTAACATCCTAATCTCAAAAGCTGCCGTTCCAATGCCATCTGCCAGTTCAGACACCCAGACGAACTGGGGAGACAAATATTGTCCTTGGATCCAGCCATTCATAGGCCAAATTACACTAACATCAGATGCACACTAGCCCATTTGTTGTACAGAGAATCATACCGCATTCCATCCTGGAGGGCACAATAGCTAATACCAAATAATCCAGGACATCTTCCCCCACCCACTCCACCCTCTTCACTCCCTTAGAATTCCTAGAACACCCCAGAAGCACCCAAGCATAGCCCTTTGCATCAGCAAGACAACCAAAATGTACCAAAATGTTCCTTTGCATCATGGCATCACAAACAGCTTTGCATGTGTGCGGCAGTAAAATGATGTGGCAGTTTAATCTAGCACTTTCACGTATTTGCCCAGACCTATCGGCATAAGTACAAAAAAGAAAAAAAGAAAAAAAGATGTACTCATCTATTTAATGCCCGACATACCTAATCAACTAAATAGATGTCTGAACACCAGGTTACCAGCATTGCTGGTAAACACCTCATCAAGCTTTGAGTACTTTTAGCTCTTCAAGTTTGGGGAACCCAAAACGTTGGCAGCTGCCTTCGCCAGAGTGCCCTTGGCACTACTAGCCACTTGCCCTGGAGCATTCCTTGCATTAACCACTTCACTTACTGCAGCTGACCTCTTTATCTGCAAGCATGCATTTACAAAGGGAAAGGAATTCAACAAAATGTCATAGCAAATGATTAAATGGGATAATTCACGTAGAAAGAGCTATTATTTTAGTGACTATGAATGGCAATCAGATAACTGACGTGGATAAGAGGGACATGTAATTACAAATATCTAGGAGAAAGTGCTTAATTCAATAATATTCAAAACAAGGTTTGAGACTTAAGCATGAAGGTTCTAACTATGTGCTTGTAAATTTCCATTATTCAAACCAGACAGCTTGGCCATGTATCTGAATAAGCCATAGAATTACAAACCAGAATACAAAACACTATCCAATTGAAAAAGCTTTTTTAAGGGTACTAATTGCAAAATAATCTTTCAACAATTACCAAAAAAAAGAAAAAAAAAAGAACCAATGTACGTCGAATATGGCATTTTTAATTGTAAATTGTCAGCATTAACCATATGGGGACATATGAAATAACCTTTAATACAATAGAATGGAACATGTTAGCTTTCCCAAAAGTTCTCACAAGACAGATCTCCTTCCAAAATTTGAGGTATTTTCCTCCTTTTTTGTTCCCCAAACGTGAGACAACCATGAGTATCTTGTACTATGAGTAATTAGAGAGGGCTAATTCCAAATAAAAGCACCAACTTTACCTTGAAAGATAATTCTAGCCCCAACTTTTTTTTGTCTCAATAAAAATCACTAACTTTTACTCAAGTCCTAAATCTAGCCCCTGTTACAAGCACTTTGACAGGGCACAAATTTAGAATCTCCACTGTACTTGCCAGCAAAATCAATTTATTAGTGTCCATCACTAAAGCCCAATATAGTAAATGAGATCAATTGATTAACTCCATTCCACGTAGGCTTCGAAGTTTCATGGGGAGGACTGGGGCTTGTTTCAGAAAAAGGATTCTGGTTGTGAGCTCAGCGGATTTCAACCATGCATTTCTCGACGGGTGGTAGTCCACAACTTCAAATTACAATGACACGACCAAAGGCTGGCTGGAAAGATTCAATTTGGAAATCTTTTCGACATGCCGGTGATGTGAAGGAGACTGAACAGATTCACCGTTATTCTTCAAGTTGTGGCTCATAGAAGAAGACAATGAATGGTGCTTTAAATCCAGCTAGCAGGTGATGTGTATTAATTGCTAAGGTGATATAGTCACATGTTGGACAATTAATGATTCCAGGTCAACAAGGCCAGATTTGAGATTTAAATGAAAGTTGATGATTTTTTATGAGTAAAAAACAAGTTCGGTACGAAGTTGTCATTTGACATAAAGTTGGTGCTTTTTTTTTTTTTTTTTTTTTGAAATTAGCCCAATTAAAGATGAAAAAGCTAGTATAATGTCAGATTCAAAAGATTGTGCACATCACATGTCGCCAACTGTGTTTATGCAGGTTCAACACGTTATGTCTAGGCAAACAATTTTGCCAAATGAAGATTTAGTCAACAGATTGAACAAGCCTGAAATTTTTCCATAAGCTGATCAAGCTAAGAATCAACAGTTTCAGTAACAGCTTTACATGCTATCAATTTATAACAAGTATACAGGATTATGATATTGAAGGAATGAAATCTCAGGACAAAAACTTACCACTGCAAGCCGCTCCTTATGTATATCATTTGTCACCTAAAAATCAGCAAAATAGATAGACAATCAGGAAAATATCAGACCAAAGTTTCCCATACGCATGGCACCAAAAAAATGAATGCTGATCATTTCATGCTGCTCATAAACATGGTAAACTATATGATAAGAGCATTACCGGTTTCCGGTAGCTCTTGACCTCATCTGCGCTGAAACCAGGGAGTGCTATATTCCAATTCCTTTCTGTAGGAAGGAATAGAAAATTTAGAAAATTATCCAGTTACAATTGAAAATTCTCAAAAGTAACTTGCAGAAACTTTTCCATCCAAACAGACCAAGATGTAGTAGTATGTCTTTAGCTTCCAATGAGGTAGATTTGCGATGCTTGGCTAAAGAGCAGCCAAAGGCAGTGATCTGCTCAAAAGAAGAGATGCACATCTATTATAACTACAATAAAAATAGAGGCATGGAAAATCTAAAGAAGAGTAATTACCACTTGGGCATCCCTATCCATGCTAAATATTTATCATGCCAATGTAGAAAATCAGAAAAAACGAAGAAAAAAACAATATCATGTGGATAAATGAATGTGTAGAATAACATCTCAGAACTGGCTTCTGCGAGAGAGGACATGGAAGACAAAAAAATCTGCTCCAAACTTCAAATAACTGGTCCAAAATATTATTTAGGTTTCCATCAGCAGGCCCGCAATCGGATAAATACCAGATAATTAAAGGCCCCAGAGACATAAAGTCATCCATGTGCCATCTGATAGACTGTGTCTAGAATGAGAAAATCTAATCATTCCTTACATTGTCCCCTCATCTCATGTATGCTTTTCACTAAATAGATGTCCTTGCAGCACACATAATTGTTCTCTCACAAACAACAAGCCTATGACAGATTGACAAATAATGGCTCAAAACAGGCGAGTAAGAAGAAGACATGAGGGATTCAATTACTTACAGACTCAACAAATTCTTCTGCAATGTCCACAAGAATATCCTCCACTTCAGGATCCAACTTCTCTGATGGATCAATCTTTAAAATTGAACAACTGTTAATACTTAACGAAAGCATAACTGAAACTTTAAAATCAAATTCAAAAGAGGAAATGGTTTAAGCTACCACGAGGTACTAAAATATATTGCAAGAGAAGGCAAGAATTAATGGCGTCTAAGGAACAGTATGTCTTCCTAATACAGCATACCATACAGGAGGTTCAAGAAGAATTATAATGCAGCAAAAAGTTCTAACATTGTAGAATCACGTCCACTTTAAAGTTAAAGCCCATGTGCCAATGCCTTATTTTCTACATTATCTTCTCAGTCACCTTCAGGTTCCTACAGCTCTACAGAATTTCTAGTTCATACATCAGAGCCACTAAGAACTCAAAATGGTTTGCAAGCACTTTCAAAGGTCTTAAGTAATACTAAAGGTGGATCAAGGATTACATAATAAAAGAAATGAACTTTACCTGGTTTACTAGTTCATGGATGCTTCTTTTACTAAGAATCCTGTTGCAAGATTTGTCACTTCCCGAACCAGCTATTTTCCCATTCATGGGTGCAGTGATAGGTTGTGCTTGCATTGTTGCGAGAGAGGATGGTTTTTGTGCACCTGAACCTTGAATTCTTGAAATCTGTTGATGTGGTAAAGATTGGGGAGCCCTTGATGGTGGAAATTTCTGGTCATGTTGCTCCTGCGACTGATTTGATTGTGCAGGTTGGGATGGGCCAGGTGTTGTGTACTGTTGCTGTGAAGCCGTAGATAAGGGTGGATGGTGTTGCTGAGACATAAGTGTTCGTTGCTGCAAGGACTGGGGGTTCATCTGTGGTCTATAAGAAGGGGATGGTAAAGGAGGTTTTCCTTGAGAAGGAGATGACAACCATGGTTGATTGGGTGACTGCATGCCTTGTGATGTACTTGATGAATGCGAAATTGGAGAGCCAACTGCTGAGCCTCTCAATAGGCCATGTCCCTGTACACTCTGGACAGATAAGAAGAACATAAATTAAAGAACTCAAGAAGTTGCTACCTAAACTTGAAAACATAACCATCGTGAAGTGTAGTAGAAACCGATTATGCTCAAGTTAACAAACCAAAGTTGGACAGAGCCTATTGGTTAGACCGAATATAAAATGATAAAGTTGTGCGGAAGGAAGCTAGCACAATATAACAGGCAATGGAACTAAGAATAGAATGTAGATAAACAAGAATCACGCGACTAACAGGTGGTATTATGTAAGTAACACATCAACATTTTCAACTCAGCGAGAACATAGCAAGGTTTAATACATTATCATTACAGGTGAAAGCCTAGATCAATGCTAACAGACATAGGCTTGTATTGCACATATATGAACAACAGACGATTTACAATTTGACACTCAAAACTACTTAGTGATAATATCTACTGGCCGGTGACAACTTAAGTGGAGAGATACACATCAATGGTCAGTATTGGCACAGAATAGGCATAAAGGACAATTACACGGACACAATGGTTAGTCCACTTCAGTAAGAGCGGCCACAGCCTGCCATCTTTATTGGCTTCACAGCAAACACAAAAAGGGAAACTGGCTAAATGTTCTGGGATAGATGCCTGGACTTGGGACTCTCTACTGGGTGTTACTAAAATCGCGTTAGGGAGTATTGTATTCATGTGGGGCATTACGAAAGATATTGTCAATAAATAAATGTACGTCTTGCTCATTAACATCTCGGAAATATTCCATCATAGTTAAGGCAGTCAAACCAACTCTCATACGAGCTTTGAGGGTTCATTCATCTGACTGTAGACTAGAACCACTTTAAATTCTGCAATATTTTGTTCATTAATTACTCCAGATTCTTTCATTTTCATGTAAAGATCACAAGTATGTTCACCTACTGCTCCAAATACGGACACCCCCCATAAGCTTTAGTAAACACAAGCCGTGCTAGGGAGTATTATTGTATTCATGTGGGGCATTTGTCTATCTAAGAACATAGGCAAATTCCATCAGGAAAAAATGTTGCGACCTTAAGTTCTTAATGAAATTCGACCAAAAAAAAAAAAAGAAAAGAAAGTTAATGAACACAGGTGACGACATTATCCCACTCACTAAGCCAGGTGCCCTGAAACAAGGTGGATTGCTCTTGGCGAGCAGCTTAAAAGTTTTTACAAAACCAACTCCAATGAGAAAAAAGGGTACCACAGGGCATTCAAATGTTTGCGACCATCAAATCATAATCACAATGTGCCAACTATAACTGCTAGATCAAACGACTGCACTAGAACTACAAACTACTGTTGCCGCACTCTGACCCCAGTACCCACGACTGCTCCTCTCCGCCTCTGGTTGAATTTCAAATATAATTCTGGTATTATTAAACTTGACTCCTGACAAACTAAGAAGAGAGCAATACACAGATTTCACGCCTCATAAGCAAATCAAAGAAACTAACTCTCCATACATGTCAATGCATCAACAAACGACACACGAAGCAAAGCAAAGATGCGGCAAGGTTATTCTGAGTCACCACTGAGCACAGACTTGAGAAGAAGGTGGGGGCTGATTAGCTGGGGAAGGTGGAGGTCTAACAGATGACTGCAGTGGTCTCTGCTGGTGAATGCCGCCCGGCCTCATCTGGGAGCCCGAACCGATTGATCCCATCCCCGTGGGCGTGGCCGGACGCACCTGGTTTATTCCAAACATGCGTGAAATCCCCGAAAATCAACAACAACGATTCAGTTCACGGCAAACACCCCGAAACTTCACCACTTTTTTTTTTTTTTTTTAATTAACAAAGGAGTACACAAAACAGCAAATTACTCAGAAACGCACCTGAGAAGCGCTGGCATTAGGGATTGAATCGGGCACATTAACCGAACCTCGACCCAAGCCACCAAAATGTTGCCCTAACGGAGACGAGAACGGAGCCGCCTGCGGAGGAGGGCTCGTGTGGTGCGCCGGCACACCGATGGCAATACCTCCTCGCTGAGGAGGCCCTGCAGCTGCCGGTGCTGCCGGTGAAGAAGAGGAGGAGAAATGCGTCAGGCTGGACGGAGGCTGCTGCCAAGGCCTTGTTAAAACAGGAGGCTTGGGCTGTGCAGGGCTCGGAAGAGGCTGAGAGGCTTGCGGCTGTGAAGACGGCGCCGATGCGGACTGTTGGAGTGGCGGAGCCGGTGGAATCGAGGGTTTGGGGTTGGATTAGGGTTTTGGGACGCGGGAATTGATTCGGTGGAAGCAGAGGAAGTCGCCGCGGGCGCCGGAGGTGGGAGCGAATTGGAGGAAGGCTGCGGCTGCGGCTGTGGCTGCGGCTGTGGCTGCGGTGGGGGTAGGCTCTCCGCCGAAGTCGGCGGCGGCAGCTGCGGCGGGGGAGCCGTGCCGGTGGCGGCGGCGGCGGCGGCGGTCGGAGGCTGCTGCTCCATGACAATTGGGTTGCTGCGTGTGCGTGGCTAGTTGAGAGTTGGAACTATTAAAATAGTTGCTTCGGGTCAGAAGTGATTTCGCATCCGATTGGTCTCCGGTTCAACCGGGAAAATATGAATATCCAAAAAATGGGAGTGAATAATTCTTTTCTAACTTGATTTTTATTTTTACAATTTAAAGTTTTTAAATTTTTTGTTGTGTAATCTAAGTCTTCAGATTTTTCTATTTCTATAATCGAATTTGATTAACCAATCTCACTACAACATCTAATTAATCAGTTACATTACATTACTAATGTGATAAAAAATGAGCAAACGATACTAATATAGCTGTCATTTAGAGAAATGACCAAAAAAGAAAAAGAAAAATCAAATTTGATCAAATGGATTATACCATAAAAACAAAGCAATTGATTGCTCGAAATAAAATCTAGATGATAAATTGCACAAATTAAAAAAAATAAATTACTTGATTACACAAAATAATAATTGTTCTCTCGGTCTCTCTTTGACATTGCTCGTAGCTGCATACTTATCCCAATGCACTCCCTCAACTTGTTTGTTAGTTCGCATCCACTTACCCTGAGAAAATATTGCATAGGCCAACCCCTCCTGACCCATTCAATGAACGACACGTGGTCCCCCATTTTCTTGCCCTTTACTTAAAGCATTTGTACTCTCTCTTTATTGATTGTACTCACTCTTCCGTGTCCTTTCCCGTGTCCTTTCCCTCCCTCCCTCCTTTTTTTTTTTTTTTTTTAATCAAAATTCTCCCAACACATCTCACCCCACGCTCTCCCCTTTGTCTCGCAAGTCGAACATGAAACTAACTTCCACATTTTAGGTTTAGACTTTCCATCTAATGGTGCCCCTTTTATGGGCTAGGAATGAAATCATTTCCTTCAGCAAAAAAAAAAAAAAGTGTAAGAAACCAGAAACCAGAAGCTTTTACCAAGTATAAGCAATTGAAAGCTTTGTGATCCTATTAACAAATGAGGATCATTTTGCAAATCAATTTGAGATCTATGTTGTAGGTCTTTCTTTCATTAATGACTGGCGTGGCTCTTGAGGAGTCTGTGCAAGTGAGCATGCGAGCAAGAGAGGGAGAAATAGAAATAATGGCTCCGATTGATGATCAAACAATGAAAATCGAAGATGTTTAGGCGGAGGGATTATGGAGGGGCAAAGGATTGTCGCAACAAATGGTGATCGTGGTTCAAATTTGCATGAGAGAGAGAGAGAGAGAGAGAGAGAGAGAGAGAGAGAGAGAGTAGAATAGAAAGTGTAATCAATGAAAAGAGAGATAATGCAAATACTTCGGTAAACGGAAAGAAAAAGTGAGATACAAAACGACATATGGTGATTATTAAGGATGCGTATGGTAGTGTTTCTGTTTTCGGAAATAGTTTCTGTTCAAATTCTTTTTTCTATTTTTGTTTTTGGAAACAGTTTATGGTCAAAAGAGCACATTTGTTAACCGCACAAAAATTATATTCCCATAATAGAAAAAAGAACAAAAACACGTTTGGTACGACCAAAAAAAATTTCTATTTCCAAAAACAAAAATTATTCCCAATATTTTCATTTAATTTATAAAATGTTAGTTATAGCTGATGATATAAAGTTTTTGAGAGAGGGAAGTGGAATTTGAATCATAAACTCGTGCTTTTTAATTTTTTTTTTAAATGCCATCATTGGCTAATTATTAGAGAGTGGCATGACCTAAGAAATATAATGATACATAATTAGATGCCCTTAATGAGATCAATAGAAATGTTGCCAAGTACTTATAAATTACATTACAAAAGTAAAAAAATACAAAGTCATGAAATTTTAGGCATATTGTGATGCCTTACCATTTTATTTACAATATTTTTCCTAAGTGTGTTTATCTCAATTGCTTCCTCATGCAATTTATCATTTGCAACCTTCACTTGTCTAGGTCCAAATGGGTATTCTGGATCTCTATATAGAGAAAAGTTTTTATCCATCCGGTCTTGATTACAAATGTAGTTATGAAGAGCACAACATTTAACTACAATAAGTGTTTGCTTCCAAATTGTAAATGGAGGTATATGCCTCAAAATGAAAAAGCAATTCTTTAATACCCCAAATGACCTCTCAATGACGTTCCTTAGTAAAGAGTACCTATGGTTGAACAATTCTCTTACCGTCCTCAGTCGCCTCTCTCTACCATTGTAATTATTTAAATGATATTGTCCACCTTTAAATGGAGTTAAAAATCCTAGGAGCACTGCATAACCAAAAATCTATCACGCAATATTTGCCTATAATTGCAACTGTAACACAATCATAAAAAAAGTTATCCTTTATAGACAAAGCAAATACCGGGTGATGGTCAAGGAAATTGCAATTAAGGAGCCTTGAGTGTTATTGAGGGCACTCGACAATCGTTGGCAAATTCTTTCCACTTAGAATACAAGAAAGTAAATTTCTTATTAAACGATCAAACTCATAATACATTCTAGGCAGCAATCCCTTTCTTGCCTCTAAATGGAATATGCTTCGACATAGGCACATAAGCATTAATGTGGGTGCCATCAATATCACCTATACAGTCTTGTGATTTTATCTACTTTTATAGAAGATTATCAACTACATGTATTTGATGATATAAAATATATATGAAAATCATACCATGAAGCGGTGTTTATGGTTAGGATCCATAAGAATTTCATTTGAAATAACATCAAAGGAATGTTACTTAATAACCTCTTTTAACAATTTAAGAACTACTTTCAACACTATAGTGAAATATTTGCTAATTATCTCTCTTGAACATTGGAATCTCTTACATAAATCTCTAATGGAGTTCTTGTGACCAACCAAAGATAAGAAGATCTCAAATTGTTCATCTATCCTAACATATCAACTATTTTACAACTAACCTCTTGCCCTCATTAAATCATATTGGTTTAGAGAAACATGTCTCTCCATTTTGAAGGCTTCATATATTCTATTTGAATATTTATAAACAACCTCCCTTACCCATTTGACTGTTGACAATTTATTGTCCTTAATAGGTTCTCTCGTATGCAGAGACCAATATATCATAATATTGCACAACCATGCTATCATTATGTCAATATCAAACTCATCTAAGTGTTGTTCAATTGGTGCCATTTATCCATTAGACACACTACTTGATTCCCTTTTCATAGTATCTATACCATCACACAAATGAAAGAACAAAAATATAGATATCTAAAAACAAAACAATAACAACCAATAATATAAATTGTAGAGTGAAAGCAAATCAAATATAAAAATTCAAAGCAATTCAATGTACTGATGCTGCCATACAAGAATGAATATAAGAGTCAATAACATAAGTCATAAAGTAATGAAACCAAATACAAAAATCTCATGCAATTCACAGTACATTTCACAATCTACTAAAGACATTAGAGAAGTATATTTCTCCTTTTAGTTGAGACTTTGATGAAAGCCTCTCTTTATGTAGCACTAACGTATGTTCGTTTCACTACTTTGTTGTAAAGATTTTACTCCAACTCAAGCATGCAACTAAGATATCAATCACAACAGATATAGAGAATGGGTCTACAAGTGATGATGTTATGAGGATGCAAAGTCACTAACAGATTAACTTGTTTTAGATTTGATAATCTTTTGTAAGGCTTTATAGGTATTAGCAACATCATACACGTTAGTCTTTCTTCTCCCTTTCGTATTTGGGGTCCTATCTAACTTGTGCTTATCATCTTGTCATGAATTGAAGTCGTTGTATTGTTAACTGTGAATATTTCCTCATCAATGTGGTGTTCACCGAAGTCCATTAGATCACCATCTGCATCATCACCAACATTGACATCTTTCTCCGATAGAGTCAAATCTTTTGTATTTCCTGTTGCATACTTCCCAATATCATACATATCACCAAAAACAATACGTAGCTCGAGATACTGAGCAACCATCTTTCTTAAATTTTGCTCACTCATTATTATCCTGCAATTTTCGCAATGATAGCATACCCAACAACATAATCAAACATACTAAACTTACATATACAATGATCTCAAAATGACCAAAAGTTAAATGATACATTAATGTGAGGTTCTCATATACTTGGATCATCGACAACAATTGTTTTATTGACATTATCCTAGCCAAATTCGGATGGTGAAAGAAGTTTCGTAAAACTACCATATTGTTTTTTCAGTTTGTTTGCCTTGTTCCTCAACTGTCCTTGATTATATTAAAGTCTTGTTTGTTTATTGAATTCGGCTTGTATGTTATTGCACCCCACTTTGTTGTAATTAGAAGAGGTATGATTTCCTTTTTTAACTTCTTTAACCAACAAACTTACATATAATTTGGTTGAAGGTTCAGTTCGCTTTGCGATGAATACATCTTTCTAAGATACCATTTAACTTGACCGATTAGATAGTATATGAGCCATACATTAAATCATAACACAATCACGTAGGAATTACATGCAATTCCACATTAAATCATAACATAGCTATAACAAATGTATGTCATAAACAGTTTAAATAGCCAAAAGAACATTACAACATCATATGAAGACTAATTGAAGTTACAGATAGAAATAGGTGGTTTGCATAAGGTAGATTCCACTCATTATGCTATCCTCATGAAATTTGTATATAATTGAGATGACTACAGAAGATAAACTAAAAAAGACCTAGTGAAAACACCCTCTCCAAAAATTAGAAAAAGAATAGTAATTACCCTCACATTTTGACTACTAATGATAATTTAGCATATGAGTCACCTAACAAATTTTGAAGTCTCAAAGCTTTATAGAGATATTATAATTCCTATCAAAGTTTAGCTCTACCAAAAATGTTTCTCAATCTTACAATCTACTCTAACTTTCCTGATAATGCAGTTCAGACGCTCCCAATATCGACAGCTTAGTCGGAGGATGAATCACAACATTTTACAAGTTCACATCAATTTACAATTCTGAAGCCTAATAACATTCACGAAACATTATGATCATTGGCAATGCATAAAACTCTTCTAATCCACATTGTGAACAACTGAACATGGCGGAAAGATGGGCGGCCAAGAAAATGCTTGCAAAACACATGAACCATTGACCCCAAAATCTTTTTTTTTTTTTCCTTTTACCCACTACTCTGATTCCACAAAGGGGAAGAAATCCACAAGGAAATTGCAAGGAAAGAAACACGTGGACTAAATGAAAACAATGACGGAAGCGAAATACAAGAAGAAAGGGAAGACATTTTCTAAGTTGTGTATCTCCAAGAAGATGAGAGAGATGACACGAGGACACTTGGCGATGCTAAAAAATCTCATTTTTTCTTTGAATCCGCAAAGGGGGGAACCCATGAGGCAATTGCAGGGAAAAAAGAAACGCGTGGACCAAACGAAATTGATCACATTGAAGATGACCGGCCCGAATTGTAGATTTACTGTCAAGAAGAATGGGAAGCGAGGGCACGAGTGGTTTGTATGTCGATGGTGGAAGTGAGAGCACCTCAAAAAACGGCATGAAACAAGCTATAACATGAAGAAATCAAAGGAACGGCAAAACGCAAATGATCTATGACTAACAACCTCACTCAATCAAGCGAAAAATCAAACCCTAATAAAAAAGGCAGAGGGGAGCAATGAAAAACAAAGCGAGAATCATGAGAGAGAGAGAGAGAGTCGCCAAAGAGAGAGACTTTTACCGTTTCTTGAGACTGGTTGCGGCAACAGAGGAGGAGGAAAGGTGTTGGCGACTCCATCGTATCCGATGATCGATGCAAGGAGGAGGAGACAGAAACTTCACACGAGAGAGAGAGACGTCTGTGAAGAAGTAAAAAGAGATGAGAATTGATTTTTTTTTATTTTTGTTCCAGAAACAAAAAAACAATTTTTTTTTGTTTTCTACTTCTATTTCAAATTTATTTTTGAGAACAAAAAAATTATCAAATATATTTCTATTCTATTTCTGCTCGGGGGAACAAAAAAACAAAAACATATGTTCATGTACCAAATGCAGCCAAGGCCCCATGATTACATGAAGAGGCCGGCCTATACAATATTCTCTCTTTTGCTTTTTTGGTTTTTTTTGCTCTTTTAGTTTGTGCATGCTTTTGGACTTAAAGCCAATTTTAAATTGAAAGGTAAATAAAAAGAAAAGGAAAATAAAGTAGGAAATTCTACAATCACTTATACGAAAACATGATAACAATCTTGTGTAATCTATAAGCGCTTAAATTAAGAGAATGAATTTTGACCATTCGGATGATATTGGAAAGATAGTAACTTGCAAACATATAAAAAATTATAATTGGTGATAGAATTATCACTATTACTATTGATTAAAACTACAAAGTGAGATGGTAATTACTTACTAATAGTGCTCATATTGTAGACTATAAAGAATTGTTATGGTCAATTGGTGCAAGGCATCAAAAATAGGGAAAAAAAGCTTACAATAAGTTCATGTTGTTTACGATATCTCGTGAACACTAGAAAGCTGAGTTGTACGAGACTTTGAGGTAAATTATTACATTTGAACAATAATTACTGGCTGGAACATACTAGGACCTTTGAAACAATTGATGTTATTGAAGAGACCATCATTTATGATAAATTATGGCATTCCACTATACTATTACTTAATTATTTGATGTTAGAAACTTATAACTATCCAAGTATGATGAGATTAGTTTCTGCGAATATATTCTCAACTTGCCATTTTCCTACATGGTAGGGGTGTGCACCGGGAATTGCCCGAACCAAGAACCACCCAGATTGGACCAAACCGGACTAACCAGTTTTGGGAGATTCCTAGAGAGGGTGGTTTGGTTCCCGGTTCCCGCTTTTGGAACCGGTGGCCGGTCGATCCGATTCCCGATTCCAATGTGGGAACCAGACCAACAGGATCTGACCGATCAATTATATATAATATATATTTTTAATTTTTTTAAAGAAAAACCCTAATTCCTCTAAATTTCTCCCATTTTAAATTTTATTTTTGGCCCAAAATAGTAAATTCACCAATTCCACCAGACTGGACCAGAAGCTCAAGTTTCCGATCTTAGAATTTGGGAACCGGGAACCGATCAATCCTACCACGTGGCAAGGCCGCACTAACATGAACAATTTTTATAATTTTAAAAAATTAAATTTTTAAATGCTTTATTTTTTTATTTTCTTGTTCTTTCTTCCTTCACCAGTTGCTGGGCCTAGGGCGAGGTCGAACCTCGTCAACCTCGGGCTTTTGTTTAATTTATGAATTAGCAAATTACAATTTATTAGATTGTCAACTTAATGCAATGAACAAAAGATACATTTAACGTACGATCTCTATCAGATGTGTTTGTTTCTTTTTTAAGAATCTGTTATATTTGGGTGAATTGCTCATGATGGGTTGACAGCCCATATGCCTCACATATAGGCATATGTGAATTCGAGAGGTGGGAGTAGTTTTTTTTTTTTTTTTTTTTTTTTTTTGGGCAGCTTTCCACCATCTCATTCACATTATGGAAAGTTAATGACTTCCCACTATCTCATTCATGTCATAGGAAGTTATGATTTGCTATATATAGGCATATGTTCTTGCAAAAATGCATAATACAAAACTCATTATGTAAAGGATTCCATTGTTACTTTTTAGAAGGCAATTGGCATGTGTTGTAGAAAAAAGGATATTTTCCTTGTGATCATATTTAGACCATTGTAGAGTTGTAAATTCATCTGGTGATTCAATCTATATTCCTAGGCAACATCTTATTGTTCTACAATTAGTAAGTCAATTTTTGAGAATTTTGACTATGTAATAAAATCTAAAATTGTTATCATACCATTGTTGGTTGTTTTCTAGCATTGTTATTGTTTGGGCATGATTAAAATTCGTATTTAAACTTGCTATGAGTGTTAAATATGGAATACATGGTTTTTGAATGACAAGTGTTTACACCCTTAAATTTATGGTTTGAAATTATATAAATTAGTAGCCCATAAGGCCTTATGTGGTTAAGCATTTGGAAGGCTTTTGGGAAGACTTTTGGGAAGACTTTTGGAATATGCAATTGCATCTCCAAGGCTCTCCAAAATTCTTTAGGAGAATATAGGGTTTGAGATGCCTTGAGAAATAGCATTTTCGAAATGATATTTCCCAAGTTTAGTGGAAAATATGTCGGTTGCTAATCCCACCCTCATTTGTTACATGCAATTCCATTTTCGCCATTTTATAAATAGAAAATCCTAAAAATGCTCCTCTTCTTCACTCACCTTTCTCGTGCCTCACAACTCCCCCTTTTTCGTGCTTTCTTCACTCACCTTTGTCGTTCCTCACTAACGACTTCCCCTCTTTCGTGCCTCAAGCTATGTTCCCTCACGCCCATTTCCCTTAAGCTCTCTTTCTCATGCTGTGTTCCTTCACATCCGCCACCGTCAAGCTCTCTTCATCATGCCGGCTCTCGTGCTTGCCTCTCTCCAGGTAAGATTTCTCTATTCGTGTTGAGATTTTCGTAGAAATTTGTGTCAGTAGTTGCATATCTCACTTATTTTTTAGTTGCATTAGCAATCTTCGTTTGTGATTTAGTGATGTCACTTTGAATAACCCTATCATGTGCCATAGTGTCATGCTCTACCAATGCCTTTGCGTTGTTGGATTCATGAAATCGTTAGCAACCCAAGTATCATGCTTGACAATTCACAACCCGAGTCACTTGCATTGGAGCATCACTTGTTCTCTAGCTTTATTCCTAGGTCCTACGAGAAGAATTGCTCATACCAAAACCAAGGTATTTCTCTATCTGGTAATGGTCCTATGTATCCTTTAGAAACCTAAGTACATACTGGGAAAAATCTTTGAGTCTATTTGAAAACAAATTCTTGCTTTGCATAGACATTAAAAGCACCTAGCGTTTTTGTGTGGATGTTGAGAAATTATAGCAGTTGCTTCATGCTTGGTAGTTCTACTAAACTTGAACTAGGCCTTGTCTTAGAGGGCATCTAATGTTCATAACATTTGTATAACCTCTATAAGTCGTGTTTAGAAGCAAACTCATGAGTGAAAAAATCTTTCAACCACGAGAATTTGGTGTACTAACGCATGAGACGTTTGATGATTAGATAACCAATAATTTAAAAATGAATGATTGTGAAGGTATAAAGATTTTCCTATGACTGGTGTCCAGTGGTAGTGGCCATTTTAGCTTCATATGACTATATATTGGGAGATAATCTACATTGATGAATACATGAGTTGGACTCTACCTTATTTGATGTTCATATAATTAGTCTCAAGCATATACAAAAAATGAGCCTATACTATTGTTTTTTTTTTCTAGGCTTTTGTTTAATACATTGATACATATATATATAATTGTTGAGAAAATCTCTTTGTTGTTTTGAAAATGATAAAGACAATCAAAAGCTATTGATGTGTGTATTGGTTGAATAGTACCATTTGATATATACACAGGCTGAGATGCAAGTATTATCATAAATAACATTAGGAGATTTTGATATGAGAAGTGCTTTGTTACTGTCAAGATTGCTTTGTCAATATTTAAGGTGAACAAGATATTAGGCATTGACAATGTCTATAAGCTGAAAGGATCTTTAGATAAGGCGAACATCTATAAGGACCTTAATTTAGGTTGAATAAGTCAATAAGAACGGGGATGTTTGTGGTAGCTTTGAGGTACAAAGATCAAGTGAACAATTGAAAAGACCTAATGAAGTGAACAAGCCTAAAACAGGGACATTCAATAAAGCTTGGAAGGACTATGAAGATGAATAGTTTGGTGGAGTTGAAATTGCCAATATACCTGGAAGGACTAGAATGATTAGCATCTTTATCAAGTGTAACAAATTGTTATCTGAGCTACAGATTATTGGCAAAGAGCAACTGCCGATTTTAGATGATGTGGAAGATTGTGACAATACTCGTGATCCTTGTGAGTTTAGTGAAGATGAAGAACCAGTATGTGTACGTGGTGTCCTTGGAGATCTTTGGGACTTGACTCAGTCAAATCAATGAAGATGAGGAATTGGCGGGGATGCTGATGTCCTTCAAAATCTCTCGAAATTGATATGGTTAATCATCGAAGATGAGGAGTCAACAGGAATGTTGATGTCCTTCAAAGTCTTTGTATGTTGAAGAAACTAATAGGATCATTGGATAATTGATCACGGATCATTTTACACAATGTGTCAATGGACAGCATCAACATATCAGTAAAGATCTGCATGTCTTGATTATGGATAAGGGATCATGAGGATATTTAGTCCTAGAAAGTATTGGTCACTTTACCACCTACCTAGAACATTGAAGAGAAGAAAATAGCTATTACAAAAGTTTGGAATTGCATAAAGATTACTAGAGTTGATAAGGAGCAGTTTTTACATTAATGAGCAAGCCTAACAAAAGTACACTAACACTGTCAGGGAAATTGCCACCGTTAGAGAGACATTGCCGATGTCAAAGAGCCGTTCTAACAATCTTTAGCAATGGTCTACTGGTGGCAACGATAGACACAATGGCTACTTGAGGATTTCGATGAGCAACGATCATCTGAGGTTGGATGGCTATATATTGAGTCCAAGAGAAGTAATTGGGTTGGGTAGAAACGAACAACATGTGTCTTAGACTTTAAGTCTTTTTCTTTGCTCTATTTTTGTTGTTAGCAATTGTGTATACCTAATATCAATGTATGGGTAATGCTACTATTTATAATCAGTGATAAGTGTAAGTTTACAAGTGTGATAGTAGTACGCGGGTCATGATAATGTGATTTACTAGAAATGCAATACTTGTTAATTGTTGCTTGTTTTGAAGATTACCAGTGGATTCTAACCTAGTTGTGACTGTTAGTGTTGAGAGTGAATGTGGGCTTAAGAATAAAGCGGAACCATTATATTTCTGTTTGCAAATCTTCTATCTTTTTACCATTTGCATTACCTGACCTTTATTATCACCATTTGTTAAACATCAATACACGCACTTGATTTCTCCAATCTATTTCCGCCAATATTTGAAATTGAACTTGTTATATTCCACAAATATTTTTCATAGTTCTCAAACAACTTATTCACCCTCTTCTAATTTGTATTGTTAACCCCAACAATTATAAAAACATATTATTGAACAATCCAAATCACGGGGGTTTGCTAGTTCGTCTCAATCTTGAAGGTTTTTACAATGTCACTTTTATTTATGCTTTGCTGGTTTGTCTTGATTTGGCTTCACGTTAACTGCTAGTTTTTTTTTTTTTTTTGTGCTTCTCAAGTTTGTTTATGTTTATATTACTAGAAGATGGCAAGTTCAACAAAGGAAATTGCATATTGGATTGATGAAGATGTAGAAATATCTTGTAAGTCATATGTTAAACAAATTGATAAAGGTAATCGTCCAACAACCAACGAGAATGATGGATAAACTGTCATAGTTAATAAGTTCAAGGAGTTAAGGGGCAAAAAGTATGATAAAACTCAAATGAAGAGTAGGTAGGATAATCTTAAGGAAGAATGGAAATAATGGAAGATATTGGTTTATAGTGAAACAAAACTAAGATGGGATCCAAGAAAGAAAACCATTGATGCGAGTGATGAAATGGTAAGAGAGTAAAATTCAAGTTTTTATCATTTTGTTCTTTTACCTTTCTATTTAATTCTCTTCTTTAATGCTACAATTTACTCAAATGCTTTATTATAATAGGCCAAGTCTAAAGTTAAGGTTTTTAAGACGAAAGATATGCTTCCTAGTCTTGAAGTATTGTTTGATAGAATATTCAGGGATATAGTTGTTGCCGGAAGAATCACATGCAATCAATTCACACAACTTGATATCAGCAATGGTGTAGGATCTAATGATGATAATTAGAGTGTCATGTTGGTGAAAATATGATAAACCAATTCAAACTTTGACCTGTAAAAGAGCAGCACAAATTTCATTGAGGCAAGTTCGAGAAAAGAAAGGAAACACAACTACTTGGAAACCAAATAAACAGACCTTATTTTGCTATTGAAAATAAGAGCGTTGCTGCTGTTACATCTAGAGTAAATGATGGATTTAGTCCTTACAAACATCTCATACTCATGTCGATGCCATACCAAAGAAAGTCATACTTTGTTGCAATCAAACAATTTAAGAAAAAGATAGACAATAAGTAAGTTTTCATGAACTTGAATAGTGATGCACTCATAATCAAGTATCTCAAGCTTGAGATGGAAGAGTTTAGTCATAACTAGGATGTTATAGCATCTTATTTGAACTCTTTGGTATGCTATTTTGTTTTTATGTGAGATCTTTATTTACATTACGTATAAACCCAATTTCCATTTACATTTTACTGTGACAAATGTTTCTAACTAGGGTTCTCTTTATGTGATTGAGTTTGCATGTATATGATGATTGATATCATTGTTTCTCTTGATATATGATCAAGATTATTCATTTTTTCTCTTACTTTGACTCCATATTTTGTTATGCTAGGTAGCTAGGGATGGTTCTCAAGAAATGCCGTTAAAAGAATGATTTTTAGAATTTTCTATCAATCACTCAAGTTTCAATTACCATTACAAACAACCCTCCATGACCTCATCATATACACATTATGCATGGTTAAGAGAGTTGATGAGCAAAGATACTAATCCGAGAAAGTGCTATCTTATGTTTAGAATACATAATGTTATATTGAATAATTTACACGTGACTTAATAATACAATATGGTCTTAAAGGATTCAGATATACTGATGTTGTAAAAATAGTTGGAATGTTTCCTTATATGTAGGGACATGGTATAGGTAACATATTTGCACAAGAGCGAAGATAAGTACACTAGAAGTGCCAAAAGTTGTGTACAACACTTACTTTGGTACCAAAAGCTTTTTTTGGATCACTTAAGTGCCAATTTAAAAAAAAATAAAAAAAATCACTTAAGTATCAACTTTGATCAAAGTTATCAGATCCGATGTGAAAATATTTTAATAATTTCTTGATTCTACATGACTCGTCGACGTGCCCAATCAACATATAATGCTTAAACAACGCTGTATAGTTGACAAGTGATTATTTGAGTGTCAAAAATTGTAAATATTAATCATTTGAGTACCAATTATGGTTAAAAGTGATTGCTTAAGTGCCGATCATCAGTAAAAAATGATTGCTTTAGTGTCGGTCGTTGTTAAAAAATGATCACTTTAGTGCCAATTTCATTTAAGAGGTAATCATTGTGCAACGTCATTTTGGACGTCCACGGTTGGAAGAGACAATCTAATGATACCCATATCTTTTATGAAGCCACTAAAAGACATGATGCACAATTTTCCCATCCTCCTCCAAGTTTATTAATTAACGGTTTATCTATATTTTATATGTATCTATGTGCGTTAAACATTTTTTTTTGCCAATGTAATCCTAAACCTTTTGTATTTATGCCAATTTAATCTATTCAACCAAATTTAGGGAGGCAGTGTTGACGTGGCACGACCGGTGCTAATGTGGCTCTACCAAAGACTGACTTAGACAATTTTTAATAATATAATAATATTTTTAAAATTTTTATTTATTTATTATTTCTTTTCTTTTCTTTTCTTTTCTTTTCTATTCTTAATCTTTATCTTTTTCCTCTCCCTTCTTCCTTTGGCCAGTCGCTAAATCGAGGCGACCGGTTAAAGGCTAAGGTCAATGAGAAAAGAAATATGAGTTTTTGACGCAAACAATAGAATGAGAAAAAGGCTTAATAAGATAAAGGATCAATACAACGAAAAACTCCAAACCAGAAGACACTTATACCAAATTTATCTCAAACTAATTTTTTTACCATAAAAATCTCAAATCGGTTGACCTTTGATAAATTTATCCTAAATTAGTATACTTGTGACAAATTTACCCTCTGTTAGTTTCTATTAAATTTAACTATCAAATTACTGAGTTGAATGACATGTGATAGTTAACTAGTGTACCGGTTTGAGATTTTACTTTCTGTTTGTCATGGTTGTACCAATTTTATGATTTTTTTTTTGGTATTAGTCTAATTTAATAGATGGTAAATTTGTCACAAATGTACTGGTTTATGATTTTTGGAGGTCAAGAAAATTAGTTTTGGGTACATTTTTCATAAGTGTACCAATTTAGGTTTTTTTTTTTGTTGCCATTTGGGATAAATATTTCACAAATGTACTAGTTTAGGGTTTTTTGTTGTTAAAAAATTAGTTTATGGTAAATTCGTCACATGTATATATTTGAGATTTTTCTTGGTATTAACCCTAAGATTTTTCTTGCACTACGCAAGATACCCATATTGTGTCCAAATATCAACTGGCCCATGGCGGCCATGATGCATGTGGTGAAAGCGTAAGTCGTGACTTTCCTAGATAATCCTGGGCGACGCTTCCACTTTCGTTGCCGAAACCACCCGCCAATCTCGACAAAACTATAGAAGACAAACGTAGATTCGACCTAAAATCGCCTATTCAAATCTCACATACTTCAAACGCTCTCTCGATATGTAGAGCATTTCTACCTCCATGGTAGCTTCTTCTCCAAGAGGAAACTCTCTCTCGATATGT
The DNA here is from genome assembly GCA_014182375.1 of Eucalyptus virginea. Lineage (NCBI taxonomy): Eukaryota > Viridiplantae > Streptophyta > Magnoliopsida > Myrtales > Myrtaceae > Eucalyptus > Eucalyptus virginea. Next base: position 24,014,006 of record CM024524.1, on the reverse strand, counting down.
AGAGCATTTCTACCTCCATGGTAGCTTCTTCTCCAATCATCCCCAACAAAACCTCGTATCTCTTCAAGTTTTCTCACTGGAAAACCACAATTCCAGTTGTGACCAGCGTAGATTCTCTCTCGCACACTCATTTCCTCTTATTTCGCTTCTTACCCACACATCCCAAGTAAATGTTTTTCCATTACAGGTCTTACCGATTACACTTTTAAGTATTAGTATCGGATTCTACAAATTCCCCTCTCCAATCCTCATCCGTTCATCCAAGTGTGTTTTTCCTTAGTCTGATGCTTCGATTCTTGGCCATCTTCTCTTTTCGGTCTGCATGTCAATCTTCCATGTTCCGAAGGATGCCCTAGATCTTCCTTTTTGAATTAGTTCCTTCTGGGTCCCTGAAAGATGCTGTTCTGACCCTTGTCGAAGGTCTCTTTAGGTTTGTGAAACTGAATTCTCCTCAGTCCTCGGATTTATCTGTTGAGTTGTGCTTGAGTTTCAATGGATGGCCCAGCCAGCGATGAGGAGGCTTGTTTGGGTGCTTTATGCACTCGCCTGGGTCGTCTATGGTCGGAACAGCAAGTGGAACTGTCACCGGGTGAACAATGAAGTTAGTATGTTGGAACTGTCATGGTTTGGGCAATCCCCTGACAGTTCAAGCACTAAAGGTCTTAGTGACCCAGGAAAAGCCCGACATTTTGTTTTTAATGGAAACAAAGAACCAGGATACAATGCTACTTAACTTACAACGGAAACTCGATTCTCAGATGTTTTTCTAGAAAATCCAGTTGGATTGGCGGGAGGTTTAGCACTTTTTGGATTGACCGAGTAACCTTGAATATAGCTCATCACTCTTCAAAGAATGCTTGACTTAAAATGCACCGGTTTGGAAGTAGGAATCACAATGCGTATCACATGCATACATGCTCCAGCTAGTTATCATCTTCGGCAACATTTTTGGGCTGAATTAAGACAAATCGCACACCGCAAAACTTACCTTGGCTATGTGCAGGGGACTTCAATGAAGTTTTGTATCCATGGGAGAAAGTTGGGAAGCGACCAGCTGAGCCTCATCGCATTAATTCTTTCCGCGAAGTCCTTAATGATTGCTCCCTTATGGACCTTGGCAACAAAGGATGTGCCTTCACCTGGACGAACAATAGAAATGGGGAAGACATTGTGAAGGAAAGGATAGATCGCATGCTCTGTACAAAGGAATGGAGAGTTACCTATCCCCTTGCTGAAGTGTTTGCTCTTCCAGCTCTTGGCTCTGATCATAGCCCTCTCCTTTTGAACACAAGAGAAAGACATCGACCTAAACGGCACCGATCCTTCTATTTTGAAGCCTACCGGTTACAAGATGTAGAGTGTCGATCAACTATTGAAGCTTCTTGGAATACTCATCAGCTTGGAGTAGTGACTTTTCCCCAAAAGCTACGTGATGTCTCCGACGCTCTCGTCGTGGAACCGATCTAAATTCACCAATGCCGACTTCAAATTAAGACTCTCAAGAATCGGCTTCAAATCCCGACAAATCGGCCTACAAGCCACTCGATAAGGCAAAGATCTTGAATGACCCGAAAGAGAAAATTCATCGGTTATGGCGGCAGGAGGAAAGTTTCGGGCAATGAGATCTAGAATTAATTGGCTTCGATGGGGGATAGAAATACGAAGTTTTTCCATGCAACTACCATTCAACGGCGACAACACAATAGGATTAGTATGCTGTATGATGTCTGAATAGAATTGGGTACGTGACCCTAATCGATTAAAAGAGATGACTTCTACTTTCTTCAGGAGTTTATATACATCTCGCAGAAATAGAGATTATAGGCCAACACTTAGCCTATGCGACCATATTGTGACAAAGCAGAGATGAATGCAAGTTTAATCACGTAAGTCGCCCCGAGGAAATCAAAACGAAGCGGTTTTCCAGTTAGGGGCAACAAAAGCACCCGGCCCGGACGGGTTGAATGGTCGATTTTATCAAACTTACCGGGATATTTTGCATGTAGATATCTATAATCTTTGTTCATCAATTCTTTCAAACAGGGGTATTGTTACCCGAATATAACTTAGGACCTATATCTCTTTGATCCCAAAGATCTCACACCCCGAAAGATTTGATCAATTTCGCCCTATTAGCCTTTGCAACTTCATCTATAAAATTATATCTAAGATTCTCGCTAACCGTCTCAAGCCATGGCTCCTTAACCGATCGCGCCGAACAAAGTGCTTTTGTCGGTGGCGTGCAAATTCAAGACAACATCATTGTAGTACAAGAAGTTCTTCATCAAATCGAACTAGAAAAAGAAAGAAGCATTTTCAAGCTGTGCTCAAACTAGATATGCAAAAGGCCTATGATAGGGTGGAATGGGATTTCCTAAGGGACTATCTCCTAAAGATAGGGTTTCATACTCAATGGGTTAAATGGATTTTGCAGTGTGTGACTACAGTTTCTTTCGGTATTAAGTTCAATGGAGAAGCATTACCCTATTTTCAGCCAACCAGAGGACTGAGACAAGGCGACCCTCTATCCCCGTACTGTTCATCCTAATGGCCAATGCTTTAACCTCGTCTTATCAACAATGCAAAGGCACATGGGCCATCTATCAGGTATACAATTAAATCGATGGTGTCCCACCCTTTCCCATTTATTCTTCGCAGATGACGCCATTTTTCTTAGATGCAACGCTCACCGAATGTCGAATTTATCTATGGTTCTGAATGAATATTGCTTAGCTACAGGACAAGCTATGAATAGAAATAAATCAGGCTTATTTTTTAGCCGAGACTGTCCTGTTAGTTTACAAGGGAACCTAGCTCGGGAACTTCGAGTACCGGTATTATAGAAAACTGGCAAGTATCTTGGAATTCCTTCTGACTGGGGTAAATCTAAGAGGGAAATGTTTGCGTGGATCTTGGGGCGTGTTCATTCAAAGCTGGAGGGTTGGAAAGAGAAGCTAATTTCTAAAGGGGGAAAGGAAATTCTAATTAAACACGTAGTGCAAGCAATTCCTCAATATGTGATGTCTATATTTAAACTCCCGGTTGCTATATGTAAAAAAATAGAGCAAATGATAGCAAGGTTCTGGTGGCAAACTAATCACAGTAAAGCTGGCATACATTGGCAGAACTAGGAAGATCTTAAGAGAAGGAAAGATGCTGGAGGATTGGGCTTTAGAGATCTTATTGCGTTTAATAGGGCTTTACTTGGAAAACAAGCTTGGCGAATGTTTCAGCAACCATCTTCTCTTTACAGCAGAGTTCTAAAAGGCTTATACTTTCATTCTCATGATTTCTGGCATGCAACAAAAGGGGCACGACCCTCCTGGGGTTGGCAGAGTATGCTGTTGGGTCGGGACTCTATCAGTGATAACATCTTATGGTCTGTTGGTGATGGTACTAGTATTAAAATACGCAAGGACAGATGGCTGCAGAAGGGAGTTATTGGAGGGCCTGCCCCTCAAGATGAACCTAAACTAGTTGCTGATTTTATAATTCCAGAACAGAATACTTGGAATGGTTCCTTACTTTGCCAGAGTTTTGACAAACAAACGGTGGAAGAAATAGTTTCTATTCCTTTAAGAACTCAGTTTACGAAAGACAGGGTAATATGGCAAAGAAAACAGAACGGGAATTTTACAGTGAAAAGCTGCTACAATATTCTCAGAGCACAACAAACCAGCAACAATAACAGCCATGCTTCTACTTCCTTTCAGGTACCTCGCACTTTATGGAATGCAATATGGAGTATGAATTCAATGCCTAAGTTACGATCCTTTCTTTGGTCAGTTTGCAACAATGCAATGGCAACTAGAGCCAATCTTTTTAATAGGCATATATTGTCAGATCCGCTATGTTGTTTATGCAATCAACAGACTCCAGAGACGACAGAACATTTGTTCTTGTTCTGTCCGTGGACAAAAGGGGTGTGGAATCACTCAGCAATCAACATCACATATTCATTAACAGGAGTGCAGCGGATAGAACGTTGGTTAATTGCTATAATGGAAAGAGCGGATGCCTTACCGGATCTGGAATTAATTTCCTCTCTCCTGTGGCACATCTGGAAAGCTAGGAATACTTTCATCTTTCGCCAGCAGCTACCAAATGCCGAACTTGTGGTGCAAGCGGCCCTCGCATCTGCCAGATCCAACAGATCTTTCAATGATACTCGGAAGAAAAGGGGTTCACCACAGTCAGCAACAGATCTACGATGGATTCCACCGGATCAAGGAGTAATCAAGATAAATATCGACGCGGCTTACCAACCTCTTGACAGCGAAGCTTCCGTTGCTTGTGTGTGCAGAAATTCTTCAGGCATATTAATCGATGGATTTGCGAAATCTGTCTCTACATCTTCGGCCCTGCAAACAGAGGTGATAGCATTGAATCTTACGCTGAAATTCGTCATACAGAAAGGACTGGAGATGGATCGAATAGACCTGGAATCGGACTGCTTAACAATGGTGAATGCCATCCGTAATCCGACTCTGACGCCATGGGAGCTCCGTTGCCTCTTCGACGAAAATGCAGACCTTCTCCTTCGATGCCCTAATCTTAGGGTTTCCCATTGCAAACGGGAGGCAAACGTAGTAGCGGACCGGGCCGCGAAAGCCCATGGAGCTAACCTGCTATCTACCAACTGGGTTTTTTCCCACCTTCGTTTATGCGAGATCTTTTGTATGCTGACTGTATGCTTGATGTATTTTCTACAGCTTAATATATTAGTTACTTTTTCGACCAAAAAAAAAAAAAACGTAGATTCGACCTCCATGGAGGACTTAATTTATTTGTAGACGTTTGCGTGGAAATTTTTCTTCAATCTCGACAATCAATTCTACTCACGGTCTTGTGCAGCGTTTAAGAGCAAGGGTGACTCCTAATAACGATGGGGACTGAGGAAAGACAAAACGTAGAGATAGTGCTAACCGTGATGGACCCCAAGATCCTAGATAGATGATAATCCGAGAATTCTCATGCTATCTACCATCTATCTCTACAGGGAAAATAAATTTATACCGTCAATTGTAGGAATTCGTCTTGTATATTTCTATACTTAATCAAATACTTATTATATGTAAATAGACAATTCAAAATTTTCTCTGATAAGTAGTAATTAATTTTTATATGAAAATATATATTGTTACAATTTGTAATCCAAGAGCAATATTTGAATTAATTAGGAACAACCAGTTAACTAACCATGGCTACTGTGGTCAAATGAGAAATTATTCTGCTTTAATTTCGAAAACTAATCTTCATTTGATTTGATTTTTTTTTTTTTTTGCCCTCACTGACGCTCATGGTTATTGGAACGATACAAGTTATATAGACATTATTGATCTTACTTAAGGAGGCATTTGAGACCATCTTTGTTGACAGATTGAATTATGTAAATAAATAATATTGTTTTTCTCCGACTATTTAATCTTCAAGCAGTCACGAAAGATTAATGAATTTCAACTAATTCGATCAATTTAAGTATAATTTTCCAATTGAAACGGTACAACTATGCACGGTGCTCATGTGGTCCTCACAAGAAAAAGTGTATCTAATCAGGTCATATATTATATGCATCTCACATAAATTCTGAATTTTATTGGATGTTAGGGGTTAAATAAGTATTTATATCAATTTAGCACGCTCAAAATATTATACTTTTTAGTAATTATTGACAACAAACTCAAGTAACATATTTGCGAAAATAAAAAACAAGAATCAATATTCACGAATTTGTCCTATCAGAATTAAGTTATTAAAAATAGAAGAGAGAGTCAAGAAACCTAAATCAGCCGTGCTTATTAAACGACCCAACCCAACAAAGAAAAAATCTGCATGCAAACCTTGGTTCCAGGAAAGCATGTAACCTAATCAAACCTAACATACTGAAATTGCATGAATGAGAAAAAACGTAGTCAAATTATTCGCTAAAACTTTAGCAAAAAAATCGAGTGCCTAAACTTTCTCTGGCAAAGACGGTCCATCTATGACCACGTATTTCTTCCAATACCAATGTTCCTCCCAGACTTGGGACATCTCTTCGATCGGGATATTCTTCGTCTCTGGCACGAAGACGTAGATGAAGGCCGTCATGAGAGCGACAAAGAAGGCAAAGAAGATGAAGAGGCCGAATTTCAGGTGGCAGAGCATGGCTAGGAAGATCTGTGCAACCAAGAAGGTGAAGAGCATGTTGACACACACGACGATGCTCTGAGCAGCCGACCGGATCTCCAGGGGGAATATCTCGCTTGGCACCAGCCACCCCAGCGGCCCCCATGAGAAGGCATAGGCGCTTACAAAGATGCAGATGCAGATCACCACGACAATGGCATACCACCCGGGTAGGTTGTTCGCTTGGCCTGTCGTGCCAAACTTCCAGCCGATTAGGGACGCCACCGCCCCCTGTGCAATCACAATGGGTTAAATTTTTCACTGAATGTAGGGATTGGACATTTGCGACTGGACACATAATGGAACACCTGACACCATCCGATGGTTTAAAGAGTTCTACTAACACTTAATTAAAGATCCAAATATGGTTAGATGAGATAATAGGGAGTGGATTGTTAGAGACATCTAGTAAAGAGTGTAAGGAGTTTAAAGATGTTTTCTGTACCTGAAAGATGAGCATCAAACCTCCACCCCATAAGAAGAGATGGCGACGTCCCCACTTATCAGTCCCATACACGGAGATGAATGTTGCAGCCACATTGACACCGCCAGTGATAAGTGCCGACATGAGCGATGCATCGTTCCCGAACCCGATGGTGATGAATAGGACTGGCGCGTAGAACATGACCACGTTGATCCCAGTAAGTTGTTGGAACATTGGGATGAGCACCGACATGATCAAGTGTGGCCGATACTTCCTCTTGCTGAGGTTGCCCCATGGGTTCTTCACGGCCTTGGACGCCTGGCTGGCCTCCACGAGGTCGTTGAACTCGGCCTCCACCTCATGGTCAGAAACCCCTCGGATGCGGCGGAGCATCTCCCGTGCCTTGGTGGGGTTGCCCTTCTCAAGGATGGAGTTGGGGGTGTTGGGGAGGAAGAAGGCCGAGATGCCAATGATGAGGGCAGGGACCGCCGCACCGCCAAGGCTCACGCGCCACCCTTCGCCATTGGCCATCTTCTGGGTGAAGTAGTTGACCACATTCGCGCACAGGATGCCCACCGTGATGGACAGCTGGAAGAGCACATTTAGTGAGCCGCGGCGCTTGTATGGCGCCATCTCCGACACGTAGAGTGGCACGGACTGAATTTCGAGTACAAGCACCATGTTGAGTTAGGTCGATTTCATTGCAGTCATAAGGACTTCCTCAACAAATTAGAGATATAGAATGATAGAAATTGGTAACTGAATTCTACTTTTTGGGTCGTCAAGTATTTGAGTTGCTTATGATGCAAGAAAAGTTGAAAAGCATAGTTGCGTGTAATCCAAAGCTATATGTACAGACATTTTTTAGCATGTACTGAAAAAATTAGCTATAGAACGAGAGAATCACACATAACTCATAATTTCAATTATGCAGTCACGGTTTATTTAAGTCCTGTAAATGTAACTAAAAGTCTATAGGTATTATCATCAAATCTTTGCACCGAGATTTCGAGAAATTTGGCTCAAATCTTAATCTGTTGAGCTTGTTTTGTTTATCTGATGGGAAACATGGTTAAACTAAACCTCTTGACTCGGTGGGCACAACGATGATTTAAGCAAATTAGGAAAATATAGGAATGCTAGATGAACTCAACATATCATAGACAGGACTTTGGGATGTTCTTTTGAGAGGTCAACTAGGGAGTCAAGTAATTAGTCGTCTTTTCACAATCAAAATTTATAAAATTCAAGTAACGACGAATTTAGGTCAGCGAAAACAATGAAGCGTTTAAGGGCCAAAAACATACGCATGTATATATATGACCTCTGATACGATGAATAACGAGAACTTGGTACAAAAATAGCACAGAAATTGAGCAGTTTTACCTGAATGGCGAAGCCGACTCCAATGCCGAGCAATGTCCGGCCAATGATCAGCATAGCGATGTTTTGTGCGGCAGCATTTACGAGAGCGCCACAGAGGAAGATCGTGCCGCCTAGCAACATGGACCACCTCCGCCCCAGGCTCCTTGTCACCTTGGATGCGACCAACGAGGCCACGAGCGCCGCCAAGTAGAGCGACGACGTGAACATAGTCAACGTGAAGCTGTCGAACTTGCAGTATTGATTGGTTGACTTGTCCAATGCCTCCTTCCGGTACACGGCAGGGAAGAACCTTTTTAGGAACGGAGCCATGGACGTCACGCCGCCTATGCGAATAAATCACGAGGCCATGATAAAACTTGTGATTTTGAGGCAAACACCAAGATAGGTGAAAAAAGCCTGATAAGATGAGAGAGCATTACCCGAAATGCCGATGTCATACCCGAATATCAAACCCCCCATGGCAGCAGCGATGCATGTGATGAGAACGTAAGTGGTGACTTTCCCAGGATAATCCTTGGGGACGCCGCCGCTTTCGATGCCGAAGCCACCCGCCATCGCAATGAAACTATAGAAGAGTCAGACCGTAGAGTCGACGTCGATGATGGCGGATTAAATAATAGAAGACACAGACTGACGATTCTATTCCCAGGACTCGGTCCGTTCACAGAGGAAGAGTGACCAAGGAAAGCTACAACGTAGGGATAGTTCAACTGTGAAGGACTCCCATGATCTTATCCATCAGAACTTTCAACAGATTTTTATCTCCAAGAAATCCGGAAGATATGAAAACCAATTGGAAAATTATAATTTTTTTTTTATGAAAGACCAAAAGGATAATTCTATCCGGATTGGTGTAATTACCGCATATTGACAATTTTTATCATTATGTTATAAATAATTGGAATTATATTTTTAATTGGATCTACACAAAGCGAAAAATTAACCTTCATCTGTTCTCACATATTATAATTTTTCAATAAAGGATTTATCGAACTGCGGAACAATACCCTTAAATGATTAGATATGGAGATAACGGATTTGAACCCAAGACTTCTTATTGATTTGATTAAGATTTTGGAAGATGACAATTTGGCCTAATAGAATTGAATGATTAGCTATTGTATTATAAACGTCATGAAGCTCTTTAATCTGGTAGATAGACCGATACATTGATAAGAAATGTTTTATCCTATTCAATTGTCTGAATTAGGTGCACGGCACAAACTAAGCATGAGCACTGATGATTGGCATCGTTGAACATTGAAAACTCAGATTGAAGTTTTCTATAATGTTCACACTTTCTAATTAAGAGAGTGCTTAATATAATGTTTAATTGAATAGCTTCTTTTGGAAGAGATGAGAAATGCTTTTCATGAGTATAATTGTGAGGCTTCTATCGATCACGCACCAAACTTGGTCAATGTTAAAAAGTAATTGTCTATGCCCCAATTAAAATTACAGTGTTAATTTTACTCTTCTTAAGTTTATTATTTTTGTATTTTTAGCTATAGCATGTCCAAACCGAAGTTATAAGCATACTAAAATTGGACAAATGTTTATAAATTTGTGTTTGTGTGTCTATATATATATTCTAAAACCGTGTAGGTATCTTTCTAACACGAACTCATGCACAAGTGTCTATTAATAGCGTAGATTAGACAATATAAAATTAACGTAGGAGGTCTTTTTTATTTTTTATTCTTAGGTAATAGATTTGACATATGCAAAGATCTTAAGCAAAGTTGTATTTTTACATATTTTTAAAGATTAAAGACATAAATAGAAAAATGAAGTCCTAAATATTTTGTATGGTCGCCAATTTAGTCCTTAACTTTCTAATTTGGCCAATGCAGACCTAAACATTTAACGAGTTTTCAATGTGGATAGATCATTGATGTGGACGATTTTTCGTGACCGGAGGAGGAAGAGGAAAATAGGAAAAACGAGAAAAAAGACAAAGGAGAAAAATAAAAATAAAAAATTTAAAAAATTATAAAAATTATTCATGTCAGTGCCGATGCCATGTGGAACAACCTAGGTTGATTGGATCGCCAAATCAACAATTTTCAAACAAAATCGGCTGAAAGGATTATATATGAAAATTATCAAAATGTTTAGAACTGATTAGCAATCATATAATAAGTTTAGGATTTTTTGGATGATTTACCCCATAGAAAGACATTTCAATTGACTGATAGTAAAATAAAAAGAGCAAAGAAAATATTTATATGATAGAAAAACATTGTAAAAATGAGCTATTTGTGTCGTTGCAATATTGTGAGGAATGAAATTAAAAATTCAATGGTTGCTACATATCACTATAATTAATAGTAATCCCTCCCACATTATATCATAATAATTATTAGCACCTCTGATACTTTGGTTCGTCTATAATGATAATAATAAATAGTCATGCTATTATTCTAAACAAAGACTAGCTTTTGTTTGATGTTATAAAGAATTAATTGTGCTCCTTTTGCCGTTTTTAATTAGTTTATGAAAAGGGAGAGGTGGAGGATTCAAATCTCAATCTTTTCAAGAGGGGTTAGGGTGGGTATAATTTAGCTTTAAGAGTGGGTTTCGATTCTCGCATCCTACAAGGAAGCAAAGTAAAAATCTGAGAATGAGAGTTAGAGTAAAAATAGAATTAGATTAGCAAAACAAATAGCTGGCAATTAGAACATTACAAACATTATTTAGTGGAAATGACTTTAGATAAACATTGATTTTAACATAAAATAAAGCAAAATAAATAAAATTGATCTTATTGATAGGAGAGAGCAATAATTGTTGGACGGTGAAAGTGAGGGGAGGGCACCTCTATTTATATATAGTATAGATGGCCCTGATGTGGATATTCCTATTTATACATAGCGTGGCTAACACTCCCATTTTCACACCAGTACCCTTTTTCTTTTTTCTTTTTTTCTTTCATTTCTTTTGTAATCTTTACTGCTATATATGGCATGACCAGCCTTACGTGGAAAATTTCTATAATTTTTAAATTTTTCTAATTTTTCTTCTTCTTTTATCCTTTTTCTCCTCTTTTTTTTTTTTTTTTTTTTTGCTTGTTGTCCTTTTCTTTTCTTTTCTTTTTTCCTATTTCTTATGTTTAATTTACTTCGTCGACATTCCTGTTAATTATATAGTTTTGGGAAAAATTTCAAATAAGTGTCTAAAGTAGAGCTATTTTCTCAAATAAGGGTTCAGAGTGGATTTTGTCTTAAAAAGGAGTATGAAGTTGTCTTGTCTCAAATGAGGGCCCAACTCGTTGATTAACCGAATTTTCGCCGATGGACTTATTCCGGCAATTAGAGCATGGGTAATTTTGTCTAGAAATTGTAGCCAAGTAAAAAATAGGTAAATCAAAGATCCTAAATTGAATTCTAGGGCTCTTCACAGATTTTCTTTCCTTCCCATATTTCTCTCCAATTCTCAATGCTTGTTCACTCTGTAAATTTTGCTCCCGACAAAATCTGAGAGAATCCTCTATGCTCTTGAATTCTCTTTATGGATTTTTCTCTCAATTAAATCAAAAAGATCGCAAATTGATTTTGTCCAAAATATTCTATTTTGATCCAAATTAAAGAAGTTAGGGTTGTTCTAACTTGAATCCTCTCCTCTTTACATCCCAACTCTCTCCTTGGCCTCTCTTGTCACTCCTCCACACTTCTCAACTTGATAGCAATAACGGTTTCTCCAAAAAAAAAAAAGGTGAAAATTGGCTCAACAGGAAATCTTTGAAGGAAAGAGAAGCGTGTGTTTAACATTGGGCTTTTGTAATACAATTGCAACTAAGGTCAAATTGATTTTGATGTTTGCTTTGACCAATTCAATTTATAACTTGAATTGAAGAATTCATTTGCTTTCCGAAGCAAACCAAAATCAACTCTTTTTTGCAAAGCCTCTTGTTGAATAATTCTTTTGCTAACCAAAGCATCTTGAATGCAAGACTTTTTTTGTTGCAGTTAGGATCACTCAAACACACATGGTTTGCCACTTTGAAGAAGCTGGAGGAGCGTCAATTCCTTTAAATTTTAGCATCCTCTAATTTGCTTCGTTTCAACCTAGGTTAGTTACCAAAAAAAAAAAACCGAGGTTAGTTTATTATATTGGTGCATCTAGTTCTTCATTTATCCAAGAAAATGACAATGCAGCTTGTTCAAGCAACATGTTGACAAGGTCTAAGCATATCATGGAATACCACACTGATGGCAGTGACAATAGTGATGGTAGGAGGAATTTCTTTTAGTGTTTGCTTGTTCGAGTAGATTTATGGGTGCATTTTGTCTCCTTTTAATCAATGCATGTGAGTTTAGCAATTTTGTAATGGCGAGTAGTATCCACTGTGTTTTTTAATTGGATTTGTTGTCATCTTGTTTAGCAATTTTATTGTTTTCGTTTTGCTTTTTCTGATATATATTTTGTTGTTAACAACCAATCTATTGATTTGTTGGAGTTGTAAATCTTCTGTTTTTACCTCCACCAATTAAAGACCTAAAGGAGCTGTCATAATTAATTATATTCGATCGACCAATTGATTTTTTGGCATTTGTGTGATTTTATTTACAATTAGGAAAGAAGGGTTGGATGATTGCACTATTGACTTTTAAGGATTGTTTGTTCAATTTATTATTTTACCATCGTATGCTTTAGATACCAATATGATGATTATCCTTGTTCTATTGGTTGATACGTACTAAACTTGTCAATAAATGTAAAGCTTTTGTTGCTAAATAGCCAGTCTCTGTGGCGAACAATGTTAATTGTTACCTAATTTATAGCCATCATTTACCAGCAAGCATTTAAAAGATAATCCATTTCTTTCCCATAGAATTAGTAGATGAGCTTTTGTTTGCTGAAAGGAAAGAAGAGGCCGCTTAATACAAGTATTGTTGATATGTTATCTTTGTGTTGCTTTCTTCGCAATTAAGGCTATACTAATGGCTATATTAAACATTTTCCTTTGGCAATTCTACAAAGTAAGTCATCAATCTAGTAGACTTAACTATGTCCATAGAAAAAAACTTAGCTTTATCATCTTGGATTTGCATAACTGAATGTATATTTGTCAAGGGAATATATCGACTAGGAAGAAGGGAAATTTATTGATATTATTTTTCATTCATTTTGCACCAAGTGGGGGATGTGAAGAAGTGAACTATTCTATGTCCGATATTGGGTGTCTTGAAGGTGCTGAAGAAGATCAGTTTACCTTAATTGATCTTTATGAGTTATACAAAAGAAACATAAGCTATGCTAAGGATGATCGTTAATGGACAAGGATATAGATGTTGGAGACAATAGCTTGTATGTTGATGCATTAGTTGATAATGTAGATTTCTTAAATATGAGTAGCCAAAATGAGTATATGTATCCTGAGTTTAATGCTAAGGTTAATATGAAGAATCTTGTCTTCAAATTCTTACCGTTACGAAAAAAAAAAGAAAAAAAGAATCATGTCTTCAAGTTGGGAATGCGCTTTAATAATGCTAAGGAGTTTAGAGAGGCTGTTAGGAACTATGCCATTAAAAATGGGGGACGAGTGAGGTTCACTAAGAGTGCACAAAATAAGTTGAGGGCAGTGTATTCTGAGGGCTGTGATTGGCTCATATGTACTTCTAAAATGCAATGAGAGCATACTTTAAAAGTCAAAACCGTCAACCCCATACACACTTGTAATAGAGTGTTGTGTTCCTCAAGTAAGCACAAAATGGCTAACAAACAAGTATTGTGATAGGTTGAGGAATAATTCTACTTGGCCAGGTGCTTCAATAAAGAAAACAATGGAATTTGAGAATGTTTTAAAGTTGTTGAGGTCAATGGTCTATAGAGCTAGAGCTTTGAGCAATGATTATGATTACAGGGAATGATGAGGAGTAATTTGGGATGCTTAAGAGCTATTGTTAAGTACTTCTTGATGCCAACCCAGGATCCACATGTATTATTAAGACTAAGTAATGTCAAGACCTATTCAAAATTAGAGAAGTCTAAGTAATGTCAAGACCCATTCAAAATTAGAGAAGTTTACATTTGTTTGGATGCATTAAAGAGGGGCTTTCTAGAAGGATGTAGAAGTTTTGTGGGGTTTGATGGTTATCATTTGTCATGAGGTTACAAAGGTACACTTCTAGCAGCTGTGGGCATAGATACTAACAATCAGATGTATCTATTTGCACGGGCAGTCGTGAGACAAGAAACTTATAAGATATGGCACTAGTTTATTAGTATGATTGCAGAAGACCTAGGAATTACAGACCTTGTAAGTTCAAAATACTAAACTTTTTATGTGATAAGTAGATAGAATTAGTGCAAGCCCTAGCAAATATAATGCCTAAAGCTAAACATAGATTTTGTTTGACGCATCTTTATGAGAACTTTAGGCTGCATCACAATGGATTGGAACTTAAACAATTGGTTTGGAAGGCTGCGATAACAATTAGGGTACGTGATTTTGACTTGGCAATGGAAGATTTATAAGCAATAGAGTGCAGCTCATGGAAATGATTTATAAGCAAAGGGATGGGATGGCTTCTTACATTGGTGTGATATGTCCTAACATCCATAAGATATTGGATCTTCAAAAAAAAAAAAAAAATATTCAACATCGTGGATCCTTGCTTGGAATGGGGAAGATGAGTTTGAATTGAGTGGGCCATATGGAGACAAGAGGGTCGTTAATATTAGACATAAAACTTGTAATTATAGAATATGGGACATCAATGGAATCCCTTGTCATGCGGTGAAAGCTCTTATACACATTAGGGAACAACCTGAAAAATGGGTTTACACATGCTTCATTAAGGAAACATTTATGCAAACTTATAGTCATGTTGTACATGCTGTAGATTCCAAGGATACATGGCCTGCTCGAGAGCCATTCTCTCCCCCGATGTGCCTAAGCAAGTTGGTAGAAAAATAAATAAAGAACGAAGTTAGTGAATGAAACGTTTGACAACAATTTGAAGATAATGAAGAAGAAAATTGTGCAAGAGCTCGTTGGAATGAAGTTAAAGAGACAGAATACAACAATTACTTGTGGAAAATGTGGTAGGTTAGGCCATAATAGGAATCGTTACAAAAATTCACCAATAACATCAATACCAACATCAACAATAGAAGTAGTATCTACAGTAGTATTATGCCCAGCAGCTTTTACATCTGCCCGATGCTCACACGAAGTAGTCAAAGGAACTCCCTTAATCCCATTAGCATTACAATCTAAGACAATTGAACTACTTGCTTCATTTTTTGGCAACATTTCAAGCTTATTTTCATCTATGGAAAGAGAGAAGATGCAGGTATCAGTTTGCCCTTAATTTTGTCCTAAAACTATTATTAGTTGCAACTTGGCTTTCTCTAGACTAAATTGTTGTTTTTATTCAACTATAGGTAAAGAGAATTATGTAAAGAACTTCAAATGAAAGTGGTGAAACATAAGCAAATTTTGGAGATGCAAAAACAAATTCTTTTTGTTTTTTAACTATTAGTTTATATAGTTGGGTATGTATAGGTCAATATATGGAGCTTATTAAAGTAAAATTATGTATATGTTTGTTATGTTTGGAAGATTCTTATATTAAAAAGTTTCTCTTTTTCATTGAATATTAACTGGTTGAAGTTTACTTTATGCCATTTATTTTGTTTAGCCTTCTCTTGAGTTATGGTTGTTATGGTATGCTAAGCTGACAAGAGTTGTTTATATTGCCATTTGGAGTTGAGTTGTGCCTCCTTTTATGCTACTTCTTTCATGGTGCTATGACACATCATAAAAGATGTGCATGGACAAACACAACATAGAAGCTTTGCAAATAAAAAAGCACCTATTTTTTTTTTTTTTGCATGAATGATGTGCAACACAACAATTAAACCTCTCATAGGTCACATCCATTGATCATAGCCCATCTACAACAATTGGTTTGAAACTCCAAAAGACACCTATAATACCCGATCACATCCTTGAAACATTATAACAGGAAGCACTTACAACCCCATGAATTCTCACATCTTCCTATCTTCCTAAAGGCGGCATGTTATCATTCTTGAATTTGTCAATCTTCTGTCAATCATATCTTTTAATTCAATGTCACGAGTTTGAGTGGCAAAGAAGGTTCATTTCATTACTACCACCACGATTCGAACTTTCCAAATGCCTGCATTTATGCCCCTGCTCTGTACCATCCTGATTTAGTACCTGATCTTAGCGCGATCTGCCTAGTAGACCAACTGCTTGAAGAAATTTCCACATGGGGTTTCTAGTTTTATCCACACAATAAACTCCAATCTCAAAGTTGAAGATCATTTGAGCTATCTCTCATTTTCATCTAGTCGACTTGGCCAGTTTGTTTTCTCGTCTGCATAAACCATATCTTGTGTGTGCCCTCACCATGTGAACTCTCAATCATGTGTTCATTGAAGTTGTATTCTATAAATTGTAGTTTGAATATTTTTGCAGTGAACCATGGTACTAGATTTCACATAAACATAATACCCAAAATCTTCAGCATGGTCAACACGACAATCTCCTTCTTACATTTGGAACTAATCTGTTCTTGAAGAAAAGGGGCATTGATACTAAACGGAACCAACTTGACCTGATGAAGGACTTGATTTAGAGATTAAAGAAGAAGTAGGAGATATTGATGTTGTTTGGGAACAAGATGAGATTCAAGCAACATCATCGCTTTTCAAAGGAAGGATTCCTTAGAAACCTGGGAAGTTAAGAGAGAAAGATCTCATCTGCTCCCATTTCCTTATAAACTCATACCTTTGGGACTCACCATGCTGAAAAAGCACATGAGCGGCAAAGATGAAGAAACTGTGTGCGGGAGCAAGAGCCATAGCAGAGACGATTGCTCGTATTTTGGGAGTGAATGAAGAGGACCTTGATGGAAAGTATGTCGTTAGTAGGATCATGTTCGAGTTCCCAAACATGATGGTGTGCCATGTGGACTCCTCCCTTGACCGCCCAATCGCTACCTTCGTTGTCGACAATACACGGCAAGACATACTTTGTCCTTCTGCCTAATGGCTTCCTGAGCCACAGCAAGGCTATGAAAATGAACAAATGAATGGATATGTGTCTGCGAGAGAGAGTGGGAGAGATGTGAATGAAGGCGGAGATGAGAGACTAAGGGTTTTGGATCGTAAATACACAAGCTTCTCTCTAATTTGGTTGGGATAATTACAGAGAGAACTAGTATTGAGAATTTAATAGGGACGTGGGAAAGAAGAAAATCCATGAAGAGCCCTAGAACTCAATTTGGGATCTTTGATTTACCTATTTTATTACCCAGTTACAATTTTGGACAAAATTGCCCAAGCTTTGACTATCGGAATAAGTCCACCGGCAAAAATTCAGTTGGTTGGTGAGTTGGGACCATCATTTGAGATAGAGTTGACAACTTCAGACTCATTTACAAGACAATGTCCATTCTAGACCCTTATTTGAAAATATAGCTCCACACTAGGCCTTTATTTGAAACTACCCCTTGTTTTGAGTGAAAGGTTTAGGTAGCACTAAAATTGAAAAAACATATAATTAAGTTAGACAGGACAAATGGTGTTTAATGAAAATGATATTAAATAAATATTTATTATCAAGCATAACTAAATATCACCTTTTTAAAGAAATATTTAACCAAATTAAAATTAAAATTATATAATTTTACTATTTATAAATGAAAAGAGATCGCTAAATAAGTCAAAATATGAGACACAAATTTTCCTTAGAAACACAGAGTTGAAATATAGAGACGAACTCGTGCATACTTGCCCGCCACTCTATCGGAAAGCGAAGCAGCAGGCTTGCAAAGGCGGCAAAGCAGCTCGCAACTATCATCGTCATCATCAGCTCGAGACCTCGCTCTACCCGCAATGGTGCCGCTTTGGGTTTTTTTTTTTTTTTTTTTGGGGGGGGGAGGCGGGGGAGAGGGGTGAGGGCTGGGCCGCCAAATTGAAGAAGGCCAAGGCCAAGGTCATCTCTGCGCCGTACCAAGGAGGCATCTCCTTCCACAAGTCGAAGGGCTAGCCCATCCTGAAGAACCCGCTCTTAGTCGACTCCATCATCCAGAAATCGAGGATCAAAAGCACCAACATCATCCTCGAGATCGGTCCAAGTAACCTCACAAAGAAACTCTTAGACACCGGCAAGTCCATCGTTGCCATTGAGTTGGACCCTCGCATGGTTCTCGAGCTCCATTGCTAGTTTTAGGGCATGGCTTACACCGATTGATGATAATTGAATTAAAATTGAACCAAGTCGGTTTGTCTTCTCTCTTGGTTTCCGTCTTGGCTTGGGAAGGTTTCGGGGGAGAAAGAAGGGATTGTGTGTGAATTCGCTCTGATAGTTGCTTTATGGGCTTGTATTGTTTGCGATTTAATTTGCAATAATGCGCAGGCTTTAAGGAACATAGCAACAAACAAGGTTATTTAATTGCTATGTAATTGGTTTTGGAGAAGTCCAGGAGTTATAAAATGTTTAGGATTTCGTAACTTCAATCTATCTTGCTCTGTGAAGAAGTCATAAGGTTCACTCTGATACATTGCATGTACCAGTAAGTCGAGAAGCAGGTGCACAGTAGAGCTTTATACGACAGATTGTTCAAGCTATACCAGTAAGTATATGTTTCGAGTTTGTAGAAAGGTCAAAACAAATGTCACAACACACTGGGGGGAGGATGAAGTGGCGTTTTTCCCTCTGAAAAATCATGTAAAGTGTGTACTAATTGAACTGCTTGAGTTGTGAGATTACACAGACTGTCCTGTTTTTATTGGTTTCCAAGGATGTACATTGCTCTCTCGTTTGCATTCTTGTTCTGCTTCATTAAGTGGTGGAAATCATAAGGCTCTTCTTCAACTGCTTTTTGTTCCTATCATTGTAAAGGCTGTTGGAAATGATTAAGTTTTCTCGCGAGTTATCCACGGCGATGTGTTGAAGACTGATCCACCCTACTTTGACATAAGTGTGGTCAACATTCTTATCAAATATCCTCTCCCTCACATTCAGGTTATTCAACCACCAGCCGCCCTTTAGGCGTGTGGTGATTATGTTTCAGAAGGAATTCGCAATGGGGTTGGTCACTTAACCCGGCAATAATCTCTATTGCTGTCACTCTGTAAACGCCCAACTGCATGCTCGAGTCTCTCAACTCCTCAAACTCGGAAAGAAAAACTTCTGGCCACCCCAAAAAGGTGGACTCGTCTGTGGTCAGGATCAAGCCATGAAAACCCTGATACAAATCTCATGAGAGAGTTTGATGGTCGATGTGCATATGTTTCAATTGAAAGAACAAAACATTGGGTTCCATTTTCGGACAGAAAACAATTCTTTCTGTGATGGAGAAGAACTGTAAGACTCTCCACGCATTACATCAGATGCAGAGTAATTTATCAGGAGATTCAAATGTAGGAACGGACGGTTTGGATTTTGGAGATAATGGGGATGACTTGAGGATGGAGGAAGCACATTGAATCATGAGCATAATAGAAGAACAGGATGATGATATCTCATTCTTTTGCTTCATGGATATTAGTCCTCCAGTGACCGTGTAGTGCATGAAATTGTCTTCATTTTTCCAAATTTATTTCATTAATATGCAACATTCTCCTTGCAACAGAATGGATACAATGGAGACAAAGAGGAGACACGTGCAAAGGATTTCCTCTAAGTCAGGACTTTCATCAGGATATACTAACTTGGCGATTGAGAATATTGAAATAATACAACCATTTATTAAGAAACCATTCCGAAAATATGGAACAATCATTAATGCAAATAAGAAGCTCTTGAATGTTTGAATGTAGCTGTTTCAAGAAATGAATAAAAGCATGGAGAAACTTCTCACAGGGAACTGATAGATAGATGCCCCACTTACAGTTCTTTCACTTCAGAATTATTCTTTATTTCTAAAGAAAGATGTGGAAAGAGAACACTTCTATACAACCTAAATAGTTGTCAGAGGTTCTTCACAATAACTCAGCGAAAGTGCAAATAATTGACACCTGGACTCTTGGAATGCCAAAATTTGGTACGAGGATATTTAAGTGTCAAAAGTTAAGAAAATGATAATTAAGTGCCAAAATCAAAGTGAAATGGATCAGTTAAGTGTCAACAACGAGAAAATCCAGCCAAAATACTAACGTGACGATTTTTTGATGAGACAAGTACAAAATAACGTCATTTTGCACTCTAACTTGGTTAGATAATGCAAAAATGATGTCGCTTTATTGATGTGACTAGATAATTAATATAAATATTAATTAAATTAAATTTAAAACTAAATTTTAAAAAAAAAAAAATGAAGATTGCATGAGGCAAGGGCACCCACAGTCTCGGGAAGGGCTAGCGACGATGGAGGAAGGGTCGACCGGGGTCGTCAAGCCTTGGCTCCCGGCGGGCAGCGGCCTTTAGCCTGGCTGAGCGAAAGCCGACGGCCCTCACTAGATCTTGGGGAGGGCCGTGACCTTCACCCCAAATCTAGGCTAGGGCTCGTAGACCCTCGATCGTTGGTCAACCAGGGTTGTCTGCCCTTAGCTAAGGCCCAACGACCCCGGCCAACCCTTCCTCCACTTTGTCACTAGCTCTTCCTAGCGACGGTGGGGAGCCTTTGCCACTAACAATCTTCATCTCTATTTTCATTTTTTCTATTTTAAGTATTAATTAAACTAAATTCAAAACTTAATTTTTTTAAAAAAAAAAGATCCTAGAACAGCGAGGGCTGTGAAAGCCCTCGTCACCACCTTGCCACTATTGTTGAGAAGGGCTGACAACAATGGGGTAGGGTCGGCTGGGGTCGCCGGGCCCTAATTGATGGCAAGGGCCTGCAAGCTTTTGTCCAGATTTGGGGCGAGGATTGTGACCCTCCCCCAAATCTAGCAAGGGTTGCTGGCCTTTGCCTGATTGGGCCAAGGGCTACTACTTCGGCCCTCACCACCAATCGGCCAAGATCACTGAGCTTTAGTTCTCGGCGATGGTGGGGAGGCAGCAGCGAGGACCGAGCCCTCATCTTCTGCCTCCTCCTCATTTTTTAAATAAATATAGATATTTTATTTTAATTAATATTTATATTAAAATTCCAAAAAAAAAAAAAAAACGACGTCGTTTTGATACTTCGTTTCGACTCAGTTCTCTAGTGTGCCACATAGGCAATTTATATTTTTTTAAATTGTCATATAGGATTTCCAGCCATCTTCATCAAACTTGGCATTTAGGTGTTCTATTTTTAAAATAAAATTACACTTAAGTGTCACTTTCATAACTTTTAGGACTTAAATGTTCCTTGTGTCAAGATTTGGCATTTCAGGTTTTTGTTGGCGCAAATAATTTAGGGGTATATTGATATACTCGATCATAACATCGTAAAAGGAAAACGAAAGGGAGAGTAAAAAGGGAGGCTTCATTAACTAAGAAGATTTGAGCAGCTGGAGTGTCTTATCTTTTTTTGTTTTGCTCGTTGACATTACTAAGTGTTTGAGGTCATTTCTTTAGCGTCAAAATTCTTGTGATAAACTGTTTGGCGTGATAATCCCCTCGAATTGAAATTGCAATGGTTCTCGTACCCGAAGTTGATGAGTTCTTAAAATGCTCATATCCTTTGAAAGAGGATTTTTTGCATGATAATTAGCTTGTCTAAATCACCAATTTTCTATTTGGCAAACAATTCAATCAATAGCGTGGAATTCTTGAAGGCTAAATGAGACGTGTCAGAATGATGAAAAACAAGCCCGATTTCACATAGTCTCCCATTTATACACTATGAGAGGAGTGGAAAAATGCCATGTCCTCAAGGTTAAGGATTTTTTCGCTAAAGGCATGTGAACCAAAATGATGAGAGGCATTTGACTTCTCTAAGGTAAACGCTGCAGATAAACCATTGTTTAACCCAATTGAGCCATTATCCTTATCAAGAATGATCGCACATTGGGGCAAATTGGAAGTAAAGTTGACATTATAAGGTGAGAAAAATGGAAGAAACTTTCTTGCATTCACTTGAATCAATCTCTGAGTGTCTTTATTGTAAAGGAACTCAAACAAAAATTGAAGTTGCTGAAATTGATGAAAATCATTCATTTTCCATATCCTACACTCTTTTATCCCTCATTGAGCCTACAAATTTATTTCTAAAACCTAATTTGTGATTATCCCCATGTTGGAGCAAGATTAACAAGAAGAGTAATATTGTAAAATTTGCAGGATAATTATTAAAAAAGTCTTAAACCTATTGCATTTTTTCAATCAAGTTATAAACCCCTTTTTTTGGTCAATTCAATCCTAAACCTCTTTTAATTGTGTCAATTTAGTCCATTCAGTCAAATTTCATTGGCCCACACCGACGTGGATGCCGACGGGACAATTTTTAAATAATATTTTATTTTTCTCTTTTATTTTTCCTCCTCCTTCCTTCTTCCTCTTGCTCTGGCGATTGGCCAAAGGGGAGGGCTGGTCCTCGAACTGAGCTAGTCGGCAGCTAGCTAGTGGCAAGCTCATCGCGCCGTCCCTGGGTGAAGGTGAGCTTGCGCAGCCACTAGCGAGGCCGAGCTCACACATATTCGACGAGGTAAGCCCTTACCCCTTGCCAATGGTGAGGCTAGCCTTTTCAAATTTACATGAGCTAGCTGGGCTCACTCTCACCCAACGACAGTGAGGTCGGCCTCGCCGGATCTCGGCAAAAGCTCAAGCTCGCCAGTGGCTACACGAGCTCGCCCTCACTTAGTGACGGTGAGGCCGAGCTCACCATTGGTTAGCCACCTCATGCCGGTGACTAGCCCGCCCCTTTGGTCAATCATCGGATTAAGAGAAAGGAGGGAGGAGGAAAAAGAGAGAAAAAAATTTCAAAAAAATAAAATATTATTAAAAAATTGCCCGTTGGTACTGGCCAGTCAAATTTGGTTGCATGGATTGAAATAACATAATTATAAAAGATTTAGGACTAAATTGACCAAAAAAACAAATAGATTTAGGACTTTTTTTGGTAATTTTTCCTAAAATTTGTTGACTAGTGTTTGGTTTGCCAATAAGTAAAAATTGACCGGGTAGTTGCTATCTCTTAATTATGAATATCGATGACCAAATGTTATTATCAATATACGATAAAAATTGGTTGACAATTGATACTTAGTAAATTCGACTAAATGTTAAGCCCAAAGAGTGAATGCCAAGAGAACATCAATTGAGGAGTTATCGATAGTTCACAGAAAGAGACTAACATGCAATTGTGGAAAGCAGTCGTGGAAACCTGAAGTTGAGCCCATCAATAACTACATTGTTATAACTGCTATGAATGTACCCAACTCACGCACTTGTTACCTAAGTAGCATTGACATGCGACGCGCCAACACGTCATTTCTAAAAAAAAACAGAGAATTCTGACATGTTGGGATACATTGTATGTGTGTGTGTCTGTGTGTGTATGTGTGTGTGTGTATAGACACACATAATAAGTTATCATTTTATGTTTGTTTCAATCAAATTAATCTTATTCAAATTCACAAATAAATAAATAATTAAAAAAGCCTGGAATGAAATTACACTAAAAACATGAATCCATCATTTATTAATATCAATCATTGTTTCAATTTGACAAATTCAACTCTATTTCAATAATTCATAAAACTTGGAGAAAAAACAAGCAATCGACATTCCGGACTCGCATGTTAGATATGTCGAAAGAGGAAAAAAAAAAAACTTAAGGGGTGAATTGTGTATTAGAGAAAGTGAAAGTAAGAAGAGAAGAAAAGACAAACTTTTTCTTTTTTCTCAATTTATTATTTTTATTATTGTTTTTATTTTTTCACATATAGACATTTTGACATCTCATTTATTGAAAATTTTTAAAATTGACTTCGATATCGGAATCACGTGTCAGAAACTCGTATGTTGGAATTCAAAGTGTCGAAAAAGTTGACCAAATCCGACACGTGTTGACCGAGTGTTCAAGAGTATCCGAGAGTGTTAGACGTGTTGAAGTGTCCAACATTTTTTTTTTTTTGATCTAATTGAAGTGTCCAACATAAAACTAAGGTTTTTAGAGAATGTCGATGCTTTACAACATATTACATGTGTGCATCATTTTTTTAACAAAGTTGAGTATTATTAAAATTAGATATGTGTTGAGCTACAATTAGTTAGATAGAACCAAAAAAATTGATGGCGAAGATGACATGCATATTAAAGATCTGACTACAAAAGCACATTGGCTCTCATGAAATTATTAAGGGAAATTTTATGTTATAGCCGCAAAATAATCTTATCGCTGTAACCCTGTAACATATGGTGTTGGGTTAGCTATATTGGAAATCTGTGACCGAGACACTTTTCCAATGATTGGATCAAACTTTCAAGAAATTTGGGTCGCAAGCTTTCCCTAACATGAGAATCTAGTCGATTGGACATCGCGTGAGAGAAAAACGAGTGACCAAAATTGAGTCAATACCCAGAAAAAAAATACGTTATTTTTTAAATAGAGTCCATGTTAGCGCCATGCGGTAAGACAATGGCACTGATGGTGCCACGTGTGAGCGCGCATGTGAATCGAGCATTGCATCAACGTTCATACCAAACCTAAATCCTTTCGAACGACCCCCGTTTTTTAAGCCCGTTGATCAAGTCCGTCACTACTCCGCCTGCTGCTGCCTCTAGCAACCGCCACTATCACTTTGGTGCCGATTTAAATTTTGGAAAATTTTAAAAAAAATGTAAAAATCATTTTCATTGCAATAGCTTGGATCTTCCAGCCACAAGAATCAAGATGCTCGCAATTTTCGAACGCTTTGACCACGACATTATATTTATTTTTTCAGTGAAAAGACTGTCCTAAAGGCCCTTTTTTGGCAGTCATTATTTGAGCTAGTGAAATCCTTAATCTGGTAAAAAATTTGGAAAGCCCACGTAAGTAAATTACACCTACACTGCCGAGATAATGAATATAGCCAGCCAAGTAATTATTTCTCCTTCAAAAGATCCCGCAAAATGTCAATTGATGTGAAGGGACACCCTAACATGATCAGAGATGTTACGTATGTGTGGGTCGGTTTGACTTTGGGTGGGTTGAAAATAAGTTCCACCCAAATCGATTTTTTTAACTCGTGTTAACCCATTTTCGTCACATAGAATTCGGACAACTCCAACCAGATTTGTACATAACTTGGATCACTCAAATAACTCATTCCTCGAAGGCATCAATTGAGCCTTTTTTGTCTTCTTCCTTGTTAGTATTATACTTATTTTTTGGGGATATATATGATATTTCACCCAATTTCCTTGTGAATTCCCACATTATATTTCTTTCATCACCGGGTAAATAAATTGATACTCCATTTCATCATATTTTTGTTAGTACAAATCAAATCAAGTTATTTTTTTTAATGTTAGTATTAACTATTTAAAGAAGGGCACCACTATTGCCACCCCCTATATAGCAAAATCCACCCAATTTTCACCAAAAATACAAATTTATCCTCTATCATTTAATTGCATTTTAAATTTGTGGTCCCAAATTTATCTACTTTTCTTTTTAAAGATAGGCTAAGCCACATGCTCTAGACTTCCGATCCATAAAGGCAAAGGTGAACAAACACAACCTTGGTAAGTTTAGATTGCTATAGCTCTTGATTCAACTCTTCGATTGATAATACTTTATTGCCTTCATAAGAAAAGATAAAAGGTAAAGAAATGTAACGAGTTGGATAAAAAGAGAAATAACATAAAATAAAATAAAAAGGATTATCACTGATCAAGTATACTTAGAGCAAGTTTGTTCCAGAGCAGGAATTAGAAAAATTTACAGCCAGGCGCGGGTGCAGGTGCCCAGATCTGGGCGAGGCCTTGCCCGGGTCGGGTGGCGGCCAGCGACCTTCGCCCAAGGCCAGCGACTGTCGCCGACCCCTCCGACAATGGGCGGCGGCGACGGCAGCTTCTTCTTTTTTTTAACAGTTTTTTAAAAAATGAATTTTAGTTTTTAAATATAATTTTAAAAAATTGAATTAAAAATTATTTTAAAAAGCCAGGTGGAAATTAAAAAATAATTTAAAATGCTACGTCGGTGCTACATTAGCATTTTCAGTCAATAAGACTAACGGTGTTAACTTTAGGACTCAATTAAACTATTTTGATAAGTTTTAAAACTTGATCGCATTTGTTGCAAATTTTAGGACTCAATTGCATTTTCATAACAAGTTTTAAGACTTCTATTGCACTTATCTCTTTTACAAATTTAGTCATTTTAACCAATTTAGACCGAAAATCACTATTGTGGCTGCTGGCCATTATATATGATACGCTAGTATACTGATGTAAACGGTTTTTATTAAATTCTCTTAATTTTTCATATTTTCTTTTTGTCTTTTTTTTCTTCCCTTTTCTTTTTCTCATGGCCAAGAAAGAAAAAAGGAATCAAATTTAAAAAAAAATGCAAAAATTGTTCACATCAATAATATTCGATCAAAATTTACCGAAAGCTACATTAGGAAAATCCTCATAAGGTTTAGGACTAAATTGATAAAACTAAAAGGCATAAGATTGAATTAGTCTTTGTACAATATGTTAGGACTTTTTTGGACATTTATCCTAGAAGAAACCGTCTATGTTGAAATGAAAATTACAGTATTAATTTTATTCTTCTTAATTTCATTATTTTTTCTATTTTTGTCTATATAATTTCCAAATCGAAGTATTGAGCATGCTAAAATTAGAAAAAAATTATATATGAACACAAAATACCAATGTATATTAATGACATAGATCATATAATATAAATTAAAAGGATAAATGTATCAGAAGTCCTAAAACTCATCGTGAAAGTGTAATTGAGTTTTAAAACGTGCAAAAAATTATAATCAAGTATTAAAATTTATCAAATTGGTAGAATCTAGTCCTTCTGTTATCTCTGTTTAATTTGGATAATGGAAAAAAAAATATTACGACTTTTTTATTACTTTCTTAAGGCCATGGCGCTAATATGGCGCCCTCTCCGTTTGGAATCTGGAAAAAAAGTGAAAACTACAATCCAATTCTTCTGTTACCATGGTCAGGATCTCCTCGACGAACCTCGACAGCCATGGCTAGAGAGAAATTCAAACATTGAACTGAGCAAAGACATTGGGAAACTCGATTGGAAGTGAGCTGAGCAAAGACGCCTCCATCCAGTTCTTAAAGTGCAAAGAAATTCTCCACAAACTCAATGAATAAAGAATTCATGAAAGATTTTCAAATTGGTTTGAGCCTAAATAAGACAGCAGTTTGATATCGACTATGATCCGAAGTCATCCGAGTCTCGTGAAATAAGGAAATCCACTATCCCTCCAATCCACTTCACACTAGTTCCTTTCTCATTTTTCAGTCTGGTTTATTTTAGCTCCTCCCCTCCTCGAATACGAACGTAGGCTTTCTGAAACTTTGGTTCTTTTAAGAGCCAACTATGCCCAAATGACACGATTTGAACTGCCTCTTGTGTTGATATTGACAATGGAAATCCATTGCATCCTTGTTTGGCTTGGATTTACGGATGAGGAGGTCGGAGAATGTTCATGGGGGCTCAAACCGTGGATGTGATTAATCCGACGAAGGAGATTAAACTTGAGCCAAGATCTTTATTCGACCGTTTGCAAGCTTTGTCAAGGTCCTCACGATCTTCGCCGCTACCTTGCAAGCAACCGATGGCCATAAACTTTATATAATATTCACTTTACTTTTTCTATATTGAGACGGGATAATGTAGTTTTTGCTCATATCAAACATGAGCACCACATCGTCACCACGTATCCTCAAAAAAATATTTAAATGCCACATAAGCATTTTTCATTAGCCCAATTAGATAGAATTAACGGAGGGATTCGATCACCAATTTGATAAGTTTTAGAACTTAGTTGTATTTTTAAAAAAATTTATGACTCAATTGTATTTTCGCATCAAATTTTAGAACTTTTGGTACTTTTGATACATTTAATTTAAAATTAAATTAGGATGTTATTTTTTTTTCTAATCTTGGTTTAATTTTTAGATAATAGATTAGCATACATGAAGATTTTAAGAATATTTGTATTTTTACATATTTTTTATGATTAAAAATCATACGTTGAAGGAAAATGAAAATGACATATACAAACTCATAGAGAGATGTTCCAAGCGACCGATAGCTTATAAAAATGGTTACATAAAGAAAGTAGTATAATCTTAGTTAATCTTTAATCGAATTGAAGTTCCTTACGACAAGCAAAGGAATAAAAATTTGAAAGAGAAAATATTGGTAAGAGCTTTGTGAGTAAGGTTTATCTTTATAAGCATCATTCCAATTTTTAATAAGAGCTATGGCAAGAGTTAAAACTTTAGCCTAAAAATGGAAAGATACTGTAGAAAATTATTCTCATAAACAATTAATCTTTTCAGAACAAACGGATCCATATATGATTGTAAAACACCAAGATCAATAATGCAGCGGAATTAAAGCGTACTTGTTTGAGCCATTGCTTCACTTTAAGAAAACTAGATCACTCTGATAATCAGGGATCTATCGGAATACTAGATCTTCCTCTCTATGACCTATTTCGATATAGCAGCTTTTAATGGGAGTCAAGCAACTGATAGGTATAACCTACCCTTTTATAGGTTAGAGAGGGGACCTGAAGCAAACCCTAATCAACAGTGTGTCAACTGGGCCCTTCCCATTACGGGCTTGGTCAAACACAATTGCCTACACTTTTCTTTCTTCAACTAGGCCCATTATCAATAGATGCCAATACCCAATTCAATCGATCACTTTAGGGTTCAACAAATATTGGAATATCCATTAACCCGATTATTTAAAATAGAAAATCAATTAATTAATGTAAGCCCATATTATAGGAAATTTCCAACATTCTCCCACTTGGGCTACATTAATTAACTTATTTTATTTTGAAAATGATTTTATATTTGAAAAAGACACTATCGGGTTAATAACTGAAAATTTTGTTTTATGTGGCCACAACTTTTAAAAATAATATTCCAATAATGGCATCTCAATACCAATCCAATCATATATAACCTCAATATAGGACTATGGAGATCAATGTGTTAAGAAAATACCACAACACAAGATCTTCCATAATCACATATAATAAGTATTATATTTTCATGGATCATGGGCCTAGTAGTGTAGTAAGAAATAGTGCCAACATGTGATCAAAATATACATTATTTCTTATCGGTCCTCAATGCAATTTCTCAACGACATGAAATTGCATTAGCGCAATTTCTAAACAACATGAAATTGCCTCAGTGCGATTTCTAAACAACATGAAATTGCACAATTATGTCACAATCCAACATGAGATCTCATAATCAGTGTCATCCAGTCATCTTTAAACTAAAATTTGTTTAAAGATACTGTTTTATACTTCCATTTCTCAGTCAACAGGAGAAAGGATAGCAATAGAATCAACAACAACAATTATCAAAATAAATGCTTTAATAAACATCATTAAAGCATTATTAGTCTGCATATAACTATAATATCCAGAAATACAATTTGTATAACTCCCACTAATAAAAGAAATCAAAAGAATCTAAAACACCCATATTCTTTACATGTTCTTTAAACAAAATGGGTCGTAAGCCTTTTATTAGAGGATCAGCTAACATGGACTTAATTCTAATATTCTCAATCACAATGTCTCCCTTTTTGACCAAGTCCTTAACAGTATAATATTTGATCCAATTAACATTTCAACTGTGGCATTGTTGTTATTTATAGCAAAAGTAATTGTTTGTCACACATAATGCAATAAGATCAATCATGGGCAATAAATATTTCAACAAAAATAATTAGTACATTATAAACTCCCCTTTGGGCATAGTGTATAATGCACAATTAATCACAGCATGAAGTTTATAAAGCAACAATAAGGAGAATTACATATAATTATCAATGATCCATCCCCTTTGGGCAGACAAATCATTTAAATTATACATCTCCATGATATCAATATATAGAGACGATAAAGAGAATTACATATAATCTTCAAGGATCAATCCCCTTTGGGCAGACAAATCCTTTAAATTATATATATCTCCATTATCTCAACATAGAGGGGAATTACACATAACTCTAAAAAATTTATCCCCTTTAGGCGAGATAAACCTTTTGAGTCACACATCCCCATCATTCATCTCTAATATATCAATATAGAGGGGAATTACATATAACTTTCAAAAATTTATCCCCTTTGGGCAGATAAATCTTTTTTAGTCATACATCCCCATCTTTTAATTTTGGAATTTATCTTCATGCAATTTTCAAATTAATATACACAATAACCCCCTTTGGGCAGGCAATTGTATATACTAATTTTTTTTTATCAATAAGGAACTTCAACAAAGTTTATGCCCAAAATTCATCAAATAATATGAAACACTTTACAACATGTGCTTCCCAAGATCATATTGCATTTATCAAGCAACAATTTTTCCCACAATATTTTTTTTTCGTGGGTCAGAAAAACGGTTTTAATCCAAATCACTGAATTAACCCAACAAAAGAAAAGATAGGTACCTCTAGCACTTCAGTCAACATATTTCATATTAAGTTTAAATTACTCGTGCACCGAATACCAAACAAAGGCACCCAATTACTTCAGACAGGGAAAACAACCCACCATTCTGTCACCTTTAGTCAATAGGTCCTCATGTTTAAATTAGTAAATAAAAGCCCCACCAGCAAATCTTAAGCACTCACATCAAATCCCAAGTACATATAGGCAAAAGACCAAGACAAAACAGCAAATTGAAAAGTGAACGCTGATTCTGCAGCAAGAATTGCAATATGTTATGAAAGAAAGCATCACTTCCACAAATTTTGGGCCTGAGATCTTAACTACCCGTAGGCTAAGCTCTCCGACAATGGGTGACGGGAAGCAAGAAAAGTGCCATATATTTCTCAAATTAGTAACATATAAATAATCAGAACAAAGGCACACAACTCAGCACTAAGGATAGAAGAGAGAGGCATCAACAACCAACCAAGGATACATAAATCACTTCCACAGCTAATGATCCCGCACAACACATACGCGATGCAAATTCAAGATCATTCTCTAACTTGATCACCCATAGAGGAAGAACAAAGAATAATTAAATAAATAATCATATCCTTAGTACAAAGATTTATATACTAAAGAATCGAATCCTCCAAATTTAAAACAATCTAAAATGTACTTTAATTTATGCTACTTTAAGCACAACGTTCAAGAAGACCACATCATGGGATTTCCCAATACCTAAAACCACCATGCTCCAGCATCAAAATCCATCTCACAAACCGATTCAAAAGCGACAAAACCCAAAAATTTGACAAATTTCGGACGGCCAACTACTGGACCGTAACCTCCCTTGGGATTTCACCGCCACTTTCCAAACAAGCAGACGGTTGACCGCAAAGCACAAACCACGCTAAAAGAAACATATTTGAGTTCTTTTACTGGGAGCTGCATAAATATGTCTATCGAGTAATCAACTACCGATAGTCAACCCATTACTGTTCAACACTCCAATCGACAAAATTGTTATAAAAAAAACGCAATTCTATAGATAAAGGATGCACACGTCAAGCTAGTTGACAACTTCACTGCCTCTTAGAAGCATCAATAGGAGCATGAACATATTAGACTGTTAACACTTCTTTGGCGGCCTAGGAACCAGATGGCTCGAGGTGCTATTGGAGATGATGTGTGAAAGAAATGGTCAAAAGTACCAAATATACTAAGCAATCCATGCTCGAAAAATATGGTGGTGAAAGCAGAAGATGGTCCAGAAGCAAGGATTGCTCAAGAGGAAATGGGCATGATGACAAGCAAGCTCTAGGTATTCAATTAAATAGAAGGTTCCTGAATGGCACTGATGTACAGTCACCACAAAAAGTGGCAGTGGCTACAAGATCATGGGTAATTAGTGATTGCTAACAGAAATAGGCAGTCAAGGCTTTGTACGCTCATCAAAGAAAACAATTCAAAGGAAAACATAAGTGTTGCTTCATTTTATGAGTTTCTATCCACTAGTTTCAGCAAACCAGCTTAATCCACATTTCATCTCTCGCAGCTTATTTGCAAGCACTCACTACTTTGTGAAGGGATCGTAACATAAGAGCATGCTCGGTACTCCGCCTTTCATTAAATTGTCAGCTTGAACCATCACTAGCTACGACACCCTTCTGAACATATAGGACGACAAGGTTCGCGAGACGTATATATTCAGAAACATGGAAACATGCTTGCACACAAATCCACCATTGACATTCGACAGTTTCATTGTTCTCCGACAGGTAGCACTCGACACTCCTTTTTCGCACAGAAAGAAAGAAAATTCAGCCGACAAGGTGATCTTCAGCCCTGTAACTCTAGCCATGAGACTGAAAAAACTTACTCAATGGTCACCAACTCCTCTCCTCAAGGACTGAACATTCTACCCATCCAGTCTAGTTGAACAGGGCAGGTAACAATTAAATCCCATCCCAAATAATTTCAGTGAAAAACCCATCCTTACCCACGATTATCCATCATTACAAACCAAGTCCTTTTCGACCACACTTCGCGTAAAACGACAATTAAAAAAAAAAACAAAGCCCATCAACGAGAAACTCATAAACCCCATAAAGATTCGAAACAAGTAGACACGAAATCAACCAGTATCCCCATTCACACAAATCACACGAAAAACCACACCTTACCCAGCTTCGAATCAAGCTCGCAACGAACTGAACTAAAATCCGATTAATAGAATACCGATTTCTAGAACATCAATATAATAGCAATAGCACGAGCAAATAACACGAAAAAACGCTTGATAATTTCAAGCCAAAAGGTTTGTGAAACGGAGACTTGCATATAACATCAATATAATTGACTAGAATGAATTAAACAAAGAGAAACCGAGTAAATCTACCACATACAAGCTTCCAAATTTCAGATCCAAGCCTCCCATGGCCGAAAATTTGGTTTTCTTAAATTTAAACCCTAAAAACTTACCTTGATGCAACAAAAGGATGCTAAAACATATATATAACAATACCCATACAACAATTTGCATCGAACATCAATCAATTGCAAATAATTCAAAAATTCTAAGAACTTTTTCATGCATAAACCCTAGAATTTCAAATTCAAAATTCTCTCTCAATTCTCAACGAAATTATGCAAATTATATATGGTTGGAAAGATCTCAACATGTAGAACAAAAGCCCTATGGTTACGGGATTAATCAAGCAAAAAAATCTACACGAAAAAATAATGCCCATATTCGGCTCAAAGAGGAGAGTTTCGAATTTGTCCATAAAATTTTTTTTTTGGGTTCTACAATCATATATGACTAGCTCTGATACCACATGTAGAAAATTATTCTCATAAACAATTAATCTTTTCAGAACAAACGGATCCATACATGATTGTAAAACACCAAGATCAATAATGCAGCGGAATTAAAGCGTACTTGTTTGAGCCATTGCTTCACTTTAAGAAAACTAGATCACTCTGATAATCAGGGATCTATCGGAATACTAGATCTTCCTCTCTATGACCTATTTCGATATAGCAGCTTTTAATGGGAGTCAAGCAACTGATAGGTATAACCTACCCTTTTATAGGTTAGAGAGGGGACCTAGCAAACCCTAATCAATAGTGTGTCAACTGGGCCCTTCCCATTACGGGCTTCAGTCAAACACAATTGCCTACACTTTGCTGCTCAACTAGGCCCGTTATCAATAGATGCCAATACCCAATTTAATCAGATCACTTTAGGGTTCAACAAATATTGGAATATCCATTAACCCGATTATTTAAAATAGAAAATCAATTAATTAATGTAAGCCCATATTATAGGAAATTTCCAACAGATACCGCTTTACCCATGTGATTAGTTAGGTATTGATATCGAATTTTAAATATCTGGATGATATAAAATGTTCTTTTGAACTTTATAACTATTGACACGGAAAAGGTGTATATGAAAAGTGTCCACTAATTTTGAAAGTTTGTTTGTATATTATATAACTAAATAGGTGCTAGTTCCTTTGCTAGGCCCTTGTTTTGAGATGGAGTAGATGATTTTTACTTGAAAACGGGTGACTTTGAATATTGATTATTAATGTTATATATTATTCACTTTACTTTTTCTATATTGAGATGAGATGATAAAGTTTTGTTCACATGAAAAGTGGACTTTAAATTTTAATATTTACTTATGTATGTTGACACCTAAATTTTGACGGTTTGTTTAATTGTTATTTAATCATATAGAAAATTAAAAATCAATTTTTAAACCCTAAGAAAAAATAATTTTCATTAAATTGCATTCTATATAGACATTAGGAGCAATGGAATTATTAATATGAAAAATATATATATAATTTTAAAAATTTAAAATATATATATTAAAAAAAAAAAACGGTGGGGCCAAGCTAGGGCCAGCCTTAGCCCGGTCCCTTTTTCTCCTCTTCCCCTTCTCCCCTCTTGGTTTTGGACATTGGCTGAAGACAACCAACGAAGGACAACGTGCCACGGGCTGCGAGGAGAATGTCGCACGGTAAGATCGGTCGAGGCAGGCTAGCAGCAACTGGCATCGCTACTTAAAAAGGGGAGGGAAGAAAGAGAAAGAGGGAGGTTGGCTTGAGGGGATGATTTTTCGGCAGAGGAGAGCTTAGAGCGAGACCCAGAGAGAGGAGGGCCGGCTCGATTCTTGTTGGCGTTCAGCTGAGAGAGAACCAGAGAAAGAGTGAAAAAGCTCGAAGAAGGCCGCTTCGCAGGGGGGTTCTTCAGCTGGTTTAAAAAAGAGGAAAGAAAGAGAGCATTTTTCAAGCCGGGAGAGCAAGCAGAGAAAGGGAGTGAGTCGAGAGCGAGAGAGAGCAAGCAAACCGGCCCGCTTGCATGAGAAAGGAGGGAGTGTTGGTTTTTGTTTCAATAAACAAGCATACGTGCATAAGTAAACTAAGACCAAAAGTCTGATCGTAGTGGAAGTAAAAACACTTATACACGTGATTTCATAGCATTTACATGCATTTTAACAAAAATACATAGAAGAGCTAAAGGGGCTAATCATATTAACCTTGTACGGTGCTCCAAAATTTGGTTCAAAAGTTTCTTCGGGTTACGAACACAAACGTCTGATGTTCTCACAGCAGTAATTTGACATTCTTCAAACTCTGACCGCAAACATCTGACGCCTTCTAGTAATACCAATTCTGATGTTATTGGATTCTTGATCACAAACGTCTAACGCCTTTCGATAATACTAGTTTGACATTCTTCAGATGCAGAACGTTTGATCTCTTGACAAGCTCTAACGTTCTTCAAATCCAGCCCCACAAGTGTCGGGCCTCTAGTTCAGACACACCACCAATTCTCACGTTGAACAAAATAGAGAAATTGAGAGATCTCACAACTAAAATTGTGCTAGCAATTGCTCTCGTGTGAGTGATTTGTTGATCAGTATTAGCACTCTCAATTATAGATTGTCAATTGTCCATCATTTGGTGATCTACTCTCTGTATTATCTTTTACAAATAGTGCATATCACAATTAAATCGGTGTATTAACTCTAAACTGTTTTAGAATTAATTTGGTCGTAACTTCTGACAAACGTAAGTTCTGATACCATTACAGACACTAATTTGAGCATTAACTCTATAACTGTTACAGAGCATTATTCCAGACATTTATTTGTAACTGTTACAAGTCTTTATTCTGTGTATTAACTTTGTAACTGTCACAAATACTTAATTTGGCCATTATTTCCGAAACTGTTTTAGAGCATTAATTGGTCATTAATATGAAACCGTTTCAAATCATTAATGTGACCGTTAAGTTTTGAAACCATTTCAAAACTTAATGTGACCGTTACATTTGAAAAACGTTTCAAATCTTTAATTAGCCATTAAGTCTGAAATTGTTTCAAATTATTAATTTGGCTAGTGATTATAAACTCACTTCAGATCATTAATGATGCGATTAATTCTAAACTCACTTCAAATCATTAGTCTAGCTATTAATTTTGAACTTACTTCAAATCATCGATTTGGTCACTAAATCTAAACATGCTTTAGATCTTTGATTCGGCCATAAAGTCTGAAACTTGCTTCAGAGTTTGTCAACTTTGTTGCCCCTTCATCAAAACTTATATTTCTAGCCCGACTCAATTTGATTGGCTCAACTGCAAACACATTTGAAATATTCTCTCTCCCGTTCAAACGTCATTCTAATTGATTATGGTATGTGACATCCCTAGGTTCATCACTAAGCTGGCAGTAGGACTTGTATTAACACATTAACATAACCAAGAGAATTGGTTGTCCAAATCAATCTCTTATTCCTACAAACTATGAGTGACATCTAGCAATATATCATGGCTATCCAAACAGTGTGAATTGTCTCAGAACATAATGAACCTGTCATCTTTGATGACCGTGTTATTCGATCATTCTCTCTCACCATGTCCCAATCGAACAAAAGCCATGAAACTATTGGTCAAGCCACAAATTTGATCATATACCCAAACCTAATTGACATGTATTCTTCAAGATATGAACCATTCGTTCTCGATTATAACATCAATCAAAGATTTCGATACAATGTCACGATTAGATTGGATAGGACATCAATATTGTATATATATATAAAACAAGAAGACAGATTCCATATTGCGCACGCATGTGCCTTCGTATGTGAACAAACTATGACTATCAAGTACAGAGACGGTTCAATGAAGCGTCAATATGCACACTTGTGAACCATAGCCATCCAACACACAAGCCAGCATTGTGCCTCAAGTCTAAGGATATTACACCTAACGATAGCATGAACGATCAGACATTAACCTCGCTAAAAGCTTTCATGTCGCCAATAGTTCTATGTATGTCACGTTTAGTGAACTTGTCCAAGACAAGCACCTGTGTTCTAGCTCAAATATCACAACACCCAATGACTTGTGACTCATCATCCTCTCAAGTATCCACTACTGAATTGTGAAGCTTGAGAACACATAAGTCTCAACAAGATCATCAATATCCTCTCAATGATTCCATTGACCGGGAACTATTTAAAGATTCAGCATAACTATAACCTGTCATACATATTCTTAACACTTTAAGAATAGGTTCAGTCATAATTGATATTATGGACTTCATTCATATAAATTGGACGATGAATGAAAAAAGTTATTTGCCATTGAATAATTTCTAACATGTAACTATTACGTAGTTGCTTTAGGGTGTACAGCAAACAGGGAGGACTTCATGTTCGTTGGAGGCCAGCCCGTTGGCCGCCAACCACCCCAGCGCCGCGCCCAAATCAGGTAGGTTTCCCCTCATCGGCGAACTCCAACCCTACTAGTTCTTCATTAAGGTTGCTTGCTATGCACTCCGGTTTGCTTGTTGTATGTTCTAGCACGCTCGTTAAGAGTCTCGGCCAAGGCTTGAGCCGCGCGTGAACCGAAGTTCCCTTGTTTCCATAGTGTACGCCAAATGTTCGATGAAATGCTTCACTAGAAAACCAAACCCAAGCCTTAGATCTCCTTTATCCATGTGTATTGTTATAGTGCTATGGTCCCGACGCCCCATGGGCATTTTCGTTGTCTTTTGACGGCCTATCTCTTGCGGTTCAAAGAAAAGAAAAAACAAGAACGAGATTAAATACCAAAATAGCATTAATTAGTTAGTTAGTGTAATTAAATCCCTAATCCTAAATTCTCTGGTTACGTAAGAAGTGAGGTATGCTCATATGCCTTACTTAGTTTTCAGCCAACCACATAAACTAGTGATGACTCCTCATTATAAAATTT
Organism: Eucalyptus virginea; assembly: GCA_014182375.1. NCBI lineage: Eukaryota > Viridiplantae > Streptophyta > Magnoliopsida > Myrtales > Myrtaceae > Eucalyptus > Eucalyptus virginea. Next base: position 23,976,234 of record CM024524.1, on the reverse strand, counting down.
TTATGAATACTCCAATATCGCGTGAAGTATGAGCTTGGAAGAGCCCGCATCTAATGCTAAGGTTATAGGCCCGTCTTTGAGATAATATCTCTAAACTTATTTTCCTCCCTACCGAAGGATAGGTCGCAAGAACATATATAGCCTAAATTATCATTAACAAAAGACCCATCGGTTTGTAAAAATTAATGACTATGGGATGATCCATTTATCAATTGTTCTTTTAAAAAAAAAAATCAGATTCTCACATATGCTTTACCAGTGTATACTGTTGGTTGTCATCGTTTTGTTATTTTAAAACGAAATTGAGTATTATCAAAATTAAATATCATGTAGAGTTGTCACAAGTTAAATTTAAATTTGATGGTGAAGATGACATATATATCAAAGATTGGACGAGAAAAGCACATAGACTCTCATGAAAATATGAAGAAAAGGTTATGTTATAGCCAGTCTAAATTTTAACGTTACCACATGGCAATAAAAAAAAATTAGCCGAAATGATTAAATTGATAATTCATTAAAAAATTTCAGAATTAGTTTGGCAAATCGTTTAAAGATTTAGGACTAAATTGGCAAAATTGAAAGATTTATAACTAAATTAGTAAAATTAAAAAGTTTAGAACTGAATTTGCTACCATATAATAGATTTAGGGCTTTCTAGACAATTTTCATCTATATCTATCCCTCCATTTATCAAAAAGATCTCCCTTCTTACTGCAGTCCTCAAATCGGTTTCTAACCCGGAATGAGCAAGTAAGCACCACCTTTAGATATAAAACTAATAGCGGCTAAAAAATAATTTAGAGCTACTCATCCTCCTTTGTAAAAAGCATCCAGTTCGAACTTATACAGGTTGCAAATGGATGGATCGAAATAGGTTTGATTGATTGGACATAGGTGTGGCTCGAACCAACTCATCTAATTACCCTTTTTCAATGTAATACAATTTGAACTTATCCATAGCTGACTCAAGCGGTACTGGACCTAAATCCAGTCGAATGAACTAAATCTTTCGAGATCCCCCAAAATGTTAGCTGATGCGAAGGGACACCATGGCATGACACATGAATCACCGAGGAAATTTAGGGACATCAGTGTGACTACAACATACTGCATAATTCGGCTCGCAGCAGTCTATGTAACCTACGGTTTGGATTTCATCGGCACAATCGCAACAAGTAACTTTGTTTTTTATTGTCTTAGAACTTCGAGACTCGAGACTATGTAAGACAAATGTACTTATGCTTTCAGGCACTATCGAGTCGATCCTACAAAGGTGGGAAACATATGTAAAACCGTTGTGGATAGGCGTCCGTTAATCAAATTTCATGCATTCAAGCGTGGACTGCAAGATTTGGAATTCACTTGAGTGTTTATCAAGCCACTTCACAGAAGGCCGGAAGCCGCCACATTGCTCAAAAACGTGAAGGCTCGTCTCGGACCACCGCGCTTTCGTCACTCAGCACTTGGTAGCGAGTGGCGTTTCCCTCCTCCACGGCCGAAGCACCATCAGGGTCTTTCTCACTGAAACAGAACAAGAACCTCTATTTAATCTCGGTAAGACCGCTAAACTGAATTTCAGCAAATGATCAATGCTGAAGACACTGCTAATCGGCAAGGTACATCAAAGCGGACGATAGGCAGAGATTCCAAACTCCGTGTGCTCGTGTGCGTGTGTGGGTGAGAATTTGCAAAGAAAGCATTATTCAGCATGAGGAAAAAAGATGGACCGATGTGGTAGAACATACGTTACTGAATATATGACGACTGCAATTATGACGACAGAGAAGGCGAGATAGTATAGCCAGTCAACCTGCAAAAACGGGGGCATAAATAGTAAGGTTTTGTTAGGGTAAAGCTCGTGGAAACTGGATGCTGCTAATACACTAGCAGAATGAAATCAATGTGGACTGTGGACGTTTTCATACCTCCTGGCGGTATACGAAAATGCGTACAACTACTGCCCACATATCCGATGTGAGTGCTGAGAGGTTGAACATGGTCGCTCCACTCATCTACTCAAAGGCAATGAAGCGAGCGTTTTACTTTGTTGCTGTTAGGTTAAGAAAGATCGAACAGAAATCCCAAGATGTTTCCTAGCTCAAGAAAATAGAATTAAGAAGTGAATCGATTTTCAAAGTGCCTCGTTTACACAACGATGCGATATCCTCTCAGTACGTTAGATGTTTCTATCAATCAATCTCATGAAACTACAGAATGATACTTGAGATTGGTATTATGCTTGCTTCAACCAAAAGTCCAGGACTGTTTTTACCGTTGTCGGTTGCTAGAAACTAACCTTCAGAACAAAAGGAACCAGAGAATAGAACATGAAGCACGATGCTGCAAAACCAATGAAAGCCAATATCTAGGGAGAAAAAAGAGAAAACAGATAGCTGATATCAGTTCCGGTGAAACGGATGCACCGATAATGCTAGAGGAATTGCTGGACTGTAACATGAAGCATGGATTAGGACATTTGCAGTGCCAACGACAGATTAGTGTACTTCCCTTGTATGAATACAGCGGCGGAGCATTTGGATTGAGCGCTGACTGGCTTTCACTTGCAGATTTCGGTTATTAAACTCCATAAAGACTGCAACAAAATAAGGTCTAACGACACCAGCAGTTTTTAAAACTTTTCGTTCAAATCAATGTTATCCGTTTTTTTCTTCTTTCAACTTAGTCTCTAAAGTCTTCGAATTCACAGTTAACTTGCTGTTAATTTGTACACTGTGACCTCTACATTTTTTCCACGTCAGTATTCGCTCCTCGAACTCAAACAGCGAACATATACACCATCATTCGTCCTCCCCATGCCGACTCCAAGCCGCCACCGCCGCCTGTCGCCAAAGCTGCCCATTACAGCCGCACTCGATCCCCACCACAATGAAATTGAACGCTACCACTGACAAAATCAGCTGCCACCGGAATATTCATTCAGCAACCATTATATGCTCAAATTTCCCCCGAGCACTGCCAGACCCCTGTAGTAGTCCCAAACTTGTCCACCATCATCATAAACATCAAAACAAGCCGCTGCCACTGCAGACGAACTCCGATTTGAGGTTGGACCCTGAAATCTGAGCATGCAACCTTGGATTGGAGCTTGCACGACGTTCAATTTAAGGTCAGTGACGTCAGGCACCACAACGACCTCCACTGGGGGTCGGCCAACGCCAACGAGACAGAGTGGGGGAGGGAGAGTTCGAGGTCGAGCACTCACGGTGACAGTGGCAATTCACAAGCATTGGCACAGTTGTGATTGAAGTAACACATGGCTGGTTAGATATTAAAATTAAGAAAACGCCCCTTTTGCGGCTCAAACTCTGGCTGGCAATAACTCAAACAGGCAGGCGCCCTCTACCTCTAGTTCTAAGTTCTATCTGAAGGTGAATCCACATGAGCAAAAACCATTTGGCCCTTCACTTTAGTTCAATTCTAAAGTTTTAAGAATTAGATTGAACGAAAATAAATAATCAGAGACGACCCTACATATCAACAAACAAACAAAAAAAGTAGTGATCTTGGGAAAGCAATGTTATGGGAGACCTTGAAGTGGTTTACTTACTATGTCTGTCGACCACTGGATGGATTCGTCACTCTCCCTCTCTACAATAGATCTAGTTCACTGTTAAGCAATAACTCAGGAGCATGAGACTGCTACCCATATATTTCTTTCATCGAAGGATACATTTCAATCACGCTGACTAGAGTCCCGAATAGGCCGAGCATCGCGAGTACCTCAACACGGTCCTTTTTCTTTACGCAAAATTCCTGCAATAGAAGCAATGAGAAGATAGGACACCGGCGAGCGAACGATTCTCGATGTAAAATGCTGGGGAAGAAAAGGTTTCTGCCGATTCATGAACTTATTTAAGAAAGCCATCTTCTGTTTTTCCTAAGATTGAGTCAAAAGGGCAAGAGAAGATTCGCTGTTATTCACCTACCTCCGCAACGTTGCTGACGGCAAAGAAAACTGTCCCAGCAATGACGAGAACATCTCCTAGTAGCGGTTTTGAACCACCTGAGCATAGAACATAGAAAATCTCGAACTTGGTTATAAATAAGAACATTTGTCACCCTTTTAAAAGACATGAGACAATGAGAGAAATGAAACCAGAAAGGAGATTGCTACAATGTCGGTTGTTCCTTTTCGGGCAGCGTCTTTATTGACATTATATGGAGTGGAGAACGTATTTTAGAAAAGTGGAAGCCTCACCTCCTCCGCCCACACCGGCATCGGAGAGCATCACGAATCCGAGGCCTAGAACAGATAATGCGGCACCGAGTAACTGCCACAGCGAGTAGCGAGTGCCGAGGAAGATCCAAGTCAATGCTATGACCCACACTATTGTCCAACAATCCAACAGCGTTACGCTGGTGATCGATGAGTACTGGTACGCCTTATTTACTGCAAACAGTTCAACAATAGGCTGGCAATAAGTTCAAAATGACACATTATATTTAGTAACAATGTGGGAAATCATCTTTCATGACCCTTTTGCATTAAATAGGTTTCCGCCGAGGTGGGTCTGAGAGAGATGATATGCTCACCTAGATAATTTCCTTGAACATCAACACAACCCAGGATGAGATACCAGTACCAAGGAACCTGAATTCAACAAAATATAAGCAGAATTATTCAATAAGCCAGAGAAAGTATAGAAACTGTCAGTTTTGTCTTTCTTGTAAGTACCAGAAAGTCAAAGTTCTATATTCTAGTGAAGGCAAGGGGCAACAATTGAAAAGAAGTACCAGTAGTCTTCGACGTCTATATAGCATGACGCCTCCATATACCAAAGCTAAGCCCAAGTAAACAAGCAACATCTGAGTAAGAGGCGCATCAACCCCTGAAACAAAAACCGATCCAAATGAAAGAATGGAAAGGATAAGTACAGTGAAAGTACCAAATGCTCAAATTTAATCTCAGTCGTCCACCTTATGAAACAATGTGCAATCACAGGCTAAAGTCGCCACCTACGGAACATTCATACGCTGGCTCACCATAATTAAATGAGCCAGCTCTCATTTTCCAATTTGAAAATCGACCGTAGGCCTTGATTTGGCCGTTCAAGACTTGATTGACCAGAGCTAAACGTATGCGACTCAATTGCATAATGACCCAAAAGTGTAGGACTTTTCCATGGACATGTCCGAGGACCGAAATGTGGCAATTTAGTATTTACATCTGATGGGGGAATATGAAAGAAAACCAAGACACCAAAGTTACCGAGATCAGCAATGAGAGAGGAAGTGAAGCTCGATAGTGCGAGTGCGAAGGAGGCCACCTGACCCAGGAATAGCAGGTACAAGGTTCGCACTGTTAAATGGCTTGTCCATGAACCGTTCATGACTGTTCAACACAAAAACGAAAGTTGAAAAACGGGTTTTTTCTATTCTTTCGGTCGTTGTAGGATACTATTCGAGTCTCTGTTGGCCAAGGAACGAGATTGGAGGGCTTCTGTGATGTGTGGGTATGAAGAACCATTTTTATACTTGTATGTAAATAGCCAGTCAAAGAAGACTCAAAGGACGAAGAAAGAAAGAAGAAGAATGCAGCTACCGTTCTTGTTACGTTGATTGGCGAGGAGAAATCCTCTCTCTCTCTCTCTCTCTCCCCTCACATAATCAGCACGACAGAAGCTCATAATGACAAAGTCACCCCAGAATGATATGGAAACTTAACGTGCATCTTCACAAAAAGAAGTTATCAAAAAATAAATATCGGAATCATCTTTGAAAAAATTCCAAATAAGGGTCTGAAGTACTCTTATTTTCTCAATAAGGACCTAAGTAAATTTTATTGCAAATGAAAACACGAAGTGGCTAAATCGCCGTGGAACCTGTAGTAGTCATATATCATTCTTTAAAAAAAATCTAACTTTGCTTGTCAAAAGGCATTTTAGTATTTTAAATGTTTAAATATGTTTCTTTTTTTTCCTTTCTCTTATCTTCTCTTTTTCTTTTTCTTTGTTTTCTTTTCTCTTCTTCCTTCACTGGCCATGGTGGAGGTTGTCGGCCTCAAGTGAGGTTGCCCTCGCCCTCACCTAGGCAGCGTTGAGCAAGGTTAGCCCTCACCAGGGTGCATCGAGCGAGCACTACCCTCACCGACGTCAAGTGAAGATCACCTCATCTGGGCTAGGCAGGCAAGGGTGACCCTTGCCCGCACTGGCAAAGGCGTTCCTTACCTACCCAAGTGAGGGCGACCCTCACCCAACGCTGGCAAGGGCAGCCCTCGCCACACCAAGAGGGCCAAATTTAGTGAGAAATGCCCTCACCAGAGGGTTGCCCTTGCCTAGGCGAGCGAGGAATGCTGCTATTCCTCTCTTGAGTCCGGCAACCTCCTCTATGGCCGGTGGAGGGAAAAAGAAAATAGAAAAAAAATTAATCAAAAAATTAAAAAATACACTCATAATTTTTTTGATTAAAATACCCCATCTCCGATAACTAGAATAGTCACTGGCCAACCAAAAGTTCTTATTTGAGATGATTTGGCCACTTTAGACCCCTATTTGAAATAATGTTAACTTCAAACTCTTATTTGAAAAAATGTGAATACTTCATGTGCTTATTTGAAATTTTCCCATATCTTTTTAATACCAAAGTGGTGATCCAAAACCATTTGAGAACCCAATTAATTCCCACTAGTGGGGTAGTCCCCTTCTCTCCGAGCTTCTCAACCACATGTAATTATTGGGCGCATGCAGATCCATGCTGCTAGGAACAACACCAAGAAAATGCACCAATGTGGTGGTTTTGAAACCGAGCATTGATCGAGTATGCTTATCACTGGAGAAACCTCTTGGGGATTAAAAAAAAAAAAAGTAATTATACAGAGATACATAGTTGGATAGGAACTTAGTTGTGATTACGCCCGTGTGTCTCACAAATCACAATCATTGGCTCCATTTTCCTCCCTCGGTCCACGTTAAAAAAAATATATATATATATATATATATGTGTGTGTGTGTGTGTGTGTGTGTGTGTACAATCTCTCTCTCCCCCCCGACACACTCACCAATGACGCTCTGCTTTATACTCACAGGACCTCTATCATTCCCGACTACTTTACTAGCCTTCATCTCGTCGAGGGGGTCGTTGTATTCGTTCATTTTCACTTCCTTGCCCATTTCTCCCCTGATAGCGTTGGGCAACATCTTAAACTGATGCTGAAGAAGAGAGGAATCTGAGCTGGATATCTATGGAGGTCAATTTTTAGGGTTAGGCTTTCGCGAGAGAGAAGGAAACGATCCTGTCCTGCTTCAGTCGGCAGAAAATGGAAAAGGAAACTTGTGACTTTCTCTTTTGGGAAGAGGAAAAAGTGAAATGAAAGGGCAAAAACAAACTGCTGACGTGGACGGCTTAGCCAAATATTTTCGGTGATATGTTGGGTGTGGGCGTCGGAGGCGTAGGCGGTGGCAAAGGCCAGTGAGGGAGTCTGGAGGGAGGAAGAGAGTTCTTGAAGAGGGGACAGGCAGAGTCCAATGAGCGACATGTATGTCTTATTAAATGGACTTTTGTAAAATTAACGTGGCATCACAATTACATCCAATATTTTCTTGCATCATGTTAGCTCCATGTAAGCTTCTCGATGTCTCGTCAACGCCATGTCAATAAAATTGGGTGAACAACCATTGAGAAAAAAAAATAATGGGGTATAAAAAATTTTAAGACGTGATAGCATTTTGACCCAAATATTTAGTATTTTGGATTAATCTTCTTTTCTAAATTTTCCCTTATCGTCTTTCTCACAAAGAAAAAATTGTAAGAGTTTATATGCAAATATCCGTTTTCCCCACTTTCCCCCCTTTCCAAACATAGCCGATTCAAATCCCCATAATGTCCAACTAATTCCGTTTAAGGTGGGGTTGTGTTACATCAGTAATTCATGGTGGTAAATTTGTCGGTCTCCAATCCTACTTTTTATTTTTAATTATTCAACAATATCAACTTCAATGCTCAACTACTAAATTTTTCATGGTACATCTTATAAATCCCATGAACATATTAAATTAAGGCATTTGGTTTATGTAAATGGCCCTAATAGTTTTTAAGTAGTTAGTGGAATTTGAATGAATTATTTTTCGTTTTTATTCTCCATAAACTCGAATTCCATTTTTTCTCCCCTTATTTTTGTCCGTAAATTGGAATTACTACATCCAACAAATTCACCTCATATATTTGTTCCTATTTAGCTGGTATAAGCAGGGGACCAAGTCCAATCAATATAGTGCAGGCCCAAATCCATCACGGGCAAATCCTCACTTGCCACGTGCTACTCGCCCTTCTCATTTCGATCCGAAAGTACAATGGGGTGATGAGAGGGTCGCGAGGAATGGAGGTTGGACTTGGAGGGACGTGGTCCTGTCCTTCCTCAAAATGTACCATTTCATTCCCCTTTAGAAAGGGTAAAAGGTCATCCAACATTTTCAACTTTATCTAACGTTTACCTCAAATTTTTTTATAATATAAAAATCTTAAACTTTACCAATTATGACACATTTATCGAAACTCTATCACTAAAAAGCATTTTTGTCTTTTTATTAATTTTCTTTTCTTTTTCTTTCCTTTTTTTTTTGTTTTCCTTTTTATTTTTCATTTTTTTTTCATTTTTTTTTCTTCCCTCTTCCCTCCGCGTGGCTTGTGGAGGGGAAGCTGAACGCAAGCTAGGGCCACCTCGCCAGCATCGGGCAAGGGTAGCCCTTGCCAACATCGGGCGAAGGCAGCCCTCGTTGGATCTGATAAGAGTTGTCCTCATCCAACTTAGGGGAGGGCCACCCTCGCCCGACACCAACAAGGGTGGCCTTCACCTAAGTCTAGCTTCCCTCCGCAATAGCTAGCGGAGAGAAGACATGAGAAGAAAAAAAGAAAAAGAAAAAGAAAAAATGGAAAAAAGAAAAGCAAAGGAAAAAATAGAAAAATAAAAGCAAAAGAAAAATAAAAGATGAAAATGCTCTATAGTTTGGAATAAATGTGTCATGCAGATACAAGTTTTGGATTTTTTGTGTAACAAAAAGAAATTAGAGTAAATATATTACAGTTGGTAAATTTTTGGGTTTTTTATGTCACAAAAAAATTTTATGGTAAATTTATCATACTGAGTAAAGTTTGGGGTTTTTTGTTACTTTTTCCATTTAGAAAATCACAAATGTACATCATTCGAGAGTCTCGTGGGTTGGTACCTTTAAAGTTGCCTTGCCTGGTGCAACAGTTGATATATTTCGATTAGATGACTTAGATAATTTTATCAATCAACAGCAAATGAATCTTGATAATCCAACGGTAAGAATACAAGACTACCTTTACGACGTGAACTGGAAGGGTTAAATTACCACCTCTAACTCCTATAGTTATTTTCATCGTAGGTAAGAACTTTCGCAGTTTGCTAAATAAATGTTTGTTCTCGAAATTTCTTGGGTCTTTTTTTTTTTTTGGCACCCGTAGGTTTTAGCGTCTTGCAATGAAGTGCTCTAGTGGGGCTCTTTTCGTCCCGGCCCAACATAGGAGAATATTTCATTTAAGCTCATTAGCTCTTCCATAAGACCCGACTGACTTCAAATCTGTTTCCTTGATTTGGGCCGTATCTGTTCAGTCTGCTGGCCTTCTAGCTCAGGATACGCTTGTTAAGTCTTTATTAATACAGTAGGGGTTTTTATTCTCTAGAGGGGACAAAGATGACTTTCGCAGACGGCATCAGGAATGAGCATATTCTTGTGTTTATTTTTTTTATTTTTTTTGGGCCAGACAGTTGTAGGACATTCACATGTTGAAGGTAGATGTAAGGTGTTTGATACATGAAGGGCTAGAATAGATCAGTCCTACTCGAGCCAACCCTTAGGACACAATACCAAAAGGGGTTGGGTTTGTGCATAGGACAGGTTATGGTGTAGCGTGATTGGAGGTCAAGGACCAATAGGCATCACTGGTTCTAGGCCGTAAACTAAGGCCCCGTGCATGTGAATAAATATCGTTTCATCATTCAAAACTAAATTCCTATTTCTAAAATTTCACTCATGCATTTTGTTCACACACATCTTATCAAATTACCACAGCAAAATGCATCTTACTATATGTCATAGTTCAATCGTTTTACATATTATTCATGCAAGTCATAATTGATTATCACATTATATTGCATGTCATTTGCCCATATCATATTCAAAGTTCATGTCATATATACATGTCATATTGAATCATTGCATATTAAATCACCATATCACATCTAATTAGATTCACACACGATTGGGTCAAGGGAGACAAGGTTATGCAATTTTTCCGATTGATTTGCGAACTGATTTAATTTGATTTTTCAAACGTTTTCTTTTCTCAAATGAATTGAGGAAAATTCACAATTAACTTGTGGGATGCTAATTCGTCCCTTACATAACCGAATCCCAAAATCTCACCTACTGGTTAACACATGTGGACCAGTCACCTTGCACATACATGTCACCTAATAACTTTATTATTCCTATAATTCTTTGGAATTAGTCTTGCAAGTTTGCAAATGGGAGATGTTTTGGGGCTTTCCAGGCTTATATTCATCGATCACAAAACAAAGTCATTTTTCTCCATAAGATAATGTCATTTTACCTAATTTCAAGGGAGGAATAAGCAAGACGAACCAATTGAATTAGGAACCGCCCAAACCGGACCAAATCGGATTTCCCAGATTGATTTTTTTTTTTTTTTTTTCAAATGTCTCACACATGCCTCCTCTCCTCTTTTGGTTTGTCCCTTTTGCCCCATGATAGGTTCCACTAGATCACCCAAGAACCAAACCAGACCGATCAGTCCGGTTCCAAGGACCTCTGATTTGATCCCTAGTTTCGGGATGGAAATGAACCGGATCGGGAATCAATCGCTCTTATTTCAAGCCACATCACGACATTTTTTACACAAGTAGGATAGTCAATGATGACTAAGCTGTCACATATGAAAAATCAAGCCATACTTGGTTGAGAGGACTTGATTGCACTTTCTTTCAAAAGTTTGTGACTATATTGGTTCAATTAAAATGTTTAGGAGTCTATTTCATAAAAAAAAAAAGGTTTATGACTAGTTTATCCTGTCCTTTTTAACTGGAGGGAACTTCTATGTACACAAAGCTTGTAGGTTTTTAATTTCATAACCTCGCTCAGTGACGCCTTGCTTCCTTGCTAAGCATTTGGTTCGATTAGAAAGCAAAAAAGGCGAATGTGATTAGTTGAACTTTATTCATATCATTGCTATAAACTATTAGTCCATACCTTTGTATCATCGAACTACTGTCAGTAGTGCCAACCAAAAAGCACAAACCGTGGACCTGCTAAGTCTTCATAAAAGCATGTGACCCACCAGATGTTTCTCCAAATGTCAAAAGAGGGCTTGCAAAAGCATGAGCTAATCGAACTCCTCTCTAATTTTGACAAAAAGATGGACGCTTTTCCCCCCCTTAGATTTCAGCTTTTCCTATGTTTTGTCCTAGAAAAGCTTGGAGGGACAACTGCGTGCACATCCTCCCAACTTGTTCGTTCCATGATTCTGTAGGACCCGTTCTTGTCCAGTTTTTCGTATCCAAATGGAAACGAAAAGGAATGCCCAGCAAAGCTTCCTTTGTTCCTAAATCAACTGAACTAGACTTATCTAGTGGGAAACCCAAAAGCTTCCATTTCCATGGTTCCACGTTGGACCTTCTATGATTCATGTTTATTCTTTGAGTTATTATTGATGTTTTCTTTTTTGTACTTTAATTAAGATGAAATTTTTTACTTATTATATTTACTACATTTATCTTCACTATTTCTGCGTTGAATTATTTTTTTCCAAAAAATGGTATTTCACTCTTGTTTCCATGGAACGTGGCATGAGGTTGATAAATTATATTTGTTTTGTCAAATATCTTCTAGTTACGCATTTATTTACAGTCCCTTGCAATCTAAGAATCATTTATAGTTGCAACTAGGTTAGAATAGAAAATGTCTCCTTAAAATAGGAGAAAACTATATAATATATAAGTGAAATTGTTTTTAAGCATTAAAAAATTATACCATAAGTGACTTAATTTTCAAACGACACTCACTTGAGTGTCATAATTTTTTTTCAATCACTTGAGTGTCATAACATTTTATGTCATTCACTTAAGTACCATAATTTTTTTAATCAATCACTCGACTCAAGTGTCATAACTTCTTTTTTTTTTTTTTTTTTTTTTCTAAACATTCATCATAAGTGTCGAAAATCGGACAAAGCATAATGCCATATTTCCAAAGTTACAGTATTCAAGTAGTCAATAATAAAATTATGATATTTAAATGAACATCGTATGAAAATAATAAAATATATCATGTTGTTATCTTATTAGAAGATATGATTAATAACTTCTCATTACCATAACTATTCATTTTTCCTTCCCCACACAGTTACCCCACGCGTTTTTCAAAGAGTTGCAACGTATGAAGCAAAAGGAAGGGGCTGTTCACACGTGTGGTCCCGTGGGATCGCCAATTTGTCAACCCGAAGCTCACGTGTAAAAGGGGCTCATGCAGTTCACTTCGCAGTCATAATGCGGGAGCCAAACTCATCATTATCCATGCAGGGGGACGGTAATTATGAGGAATGATTAAGTGACCTCAGAAAAAAAAAAAAAAAACAAAGAAAAAGAAGGGGGTTTGAACGGTTGCTGGTACTTGTGAGGTCATGCTTCTGGCTTTTGGCTGGTTAAAAGGTAAATGCCCAAAAAAATAATAATTAATTAATTACAATAAATAAAGGAGTAGAAAAAGATGTAAGGTAAAAATCCATTGTCTGTAAAAGTGTGGAGCCCCGCAACTAATGACGCTGCCAATTGGATTACAGATTCATCATCCATGGTGGAAAAAGTTTAAAAATGCTATAATTGCAAACACATCATTAGTGGGGAAAAAATAAATAAAAACTTACAAACTTTAGCCACACTACCTATATTCAAACTAACTGAACAAATTCGAGAAAAGAAAAAACTAATTAGGCAAAACCCTTTTGTATGTTGTAGAAGAAATAATGTAATATTACAATTGCAACGTGTGAAAATTGAAATCATTGTCATTGGCGATCTCTAATATCTATAAGAAAAAATCAAATATCCCAATTCAATATGATTAAAGATTTTTAATATTACTATCTAATGGAAAATATATTTTGCAAAAGCAACGTGCACCAAGCAACTCGTGCGAACAGTAACTATAGATGATTGCTAAAATATGTACATGTTATTAAAAAAAGTATAAATGGATTCTACGAATGAAAGAGATATTTATCTCAACTTAAAACTTATTTTATGTTGTCCCTAATAAAAAATTATTTTACAATGGTGACTTTAAACTTTTTAATAATTTTACCTTTGTAAACTAATAAGTGTTCGGTGTTAAATAAAAGCTCAACTCTCTATATAATGAGTGACTTTCATTTATCATTTTTTTCTATTCTTAAAGCTTGCCTTTTATTCAACACGAAATATCAAAAGCACCTCTGAAACATACATAATTTTTCAAAAATTTTAAACTTTTAAAGTCCCTCTATTTTCAAATCTGTGGAAGGAAAGTAAGAAGTAGGAAAAACTACTTCAAGGAAGTTCGGACAAACAAACAAAACTCCAAAAACCTAACATCGAAGAGAAGACAAAATGAAATTCACATCTTTTATTTTTCTTTCATGAAAGTCATATCTTGACCCATATGGAAAAGGCTGTCCAATCAGATCTCGTGGGTCAACTAGAAATCTTCTTGCCCTCGGGGTGATGCAATCATCTCTCTTTCTCTCTCCCCTCTCTAGATCTCGTTCTTCCTCTTTGGCATGATTAGATGAAGGGTCATTAAGGCATGCATGACCCCATCACCCTACATAGATTATTGCATTTCTAGGCTATCGATGGTGAGTGATGATGATGATGTGCGGCATCACCAAATTTGTTTATTTATATATTTATTTACTATTTATTGAGCTGGATGATAGATTGACCATGCATTTAAGGAGGGAAAGAGGAAAGAAATCATGATGCCCGATTGAGATTTCTTGTGGGAACTAGTATTCGAGATATGGCATAAATTAAAGCAAATTCGACTTCTGTATACTAGGGCTATTGAATGATTATTATTATTACTAGGCAGGGACAATTATTCCTCTTCCTTCCCTCTGAGGAAGGACTGTACCGTCCCCTATCATTCAACCCGGACCTCATATTCCTCTTTTTCTCAAACTTATGATCGATGCTTGTAATTTTTTTAAAGGTATTTCATTGTTTCAAATAAAGATTAATATGTGAAAGAGAGTTGTGTAATCTCACTTGTTAAACAGAGTGAGTACGGGAGATTTCTGTGAACTGTACATGTGGATATTCGAGGTACAATGAAAGTTGCTTGCTGTTTGATTTGCCTTTCGAATTACATGTAATGACGGATGATTGATATGCATGAATTTATCTCAAATTAACAGAGTTGGTATAATTATTTTTGGGTGTTTGATATAATCTCATTTTTTTTTTCAAATTTTACCATAGTATATCCGTGAATGCATTAATGCTATCCTTAAAACTGCACTACATCTCAAGCACATTAATTGTTGGCATTTAGTTTTAAAACACGACAGTCATTCTAATTTATTTTAGGATTGGTATCCCAAAAAACTCAAATTGATAAACTAGTGGCACATTTGCTCTCAGATTAATTTTGGTGTCATGAAAAATACTAAATGGGTATACATGTGCTAAATTTACCCAATTAATTTTCGGATTACAACAAAACCGATATACCAGTGACAAATGTGCCAAAATTATAGGGAAATTTGGGCAAATTAGGGATTTTGCCAAATCTTCGAAACGTGAGGGAATTTTTAGAGCAAAATTAAAAAAAAAAAATTAGTATATTTCTCAATCTCAATTCATTTTCTTTAGATCTGACTTCCTCAAAACGATGTCATTTAGGAGCCATATATGTTGAATTTTTACATTGGATTAATGTCACATGCCAACCACTCAAGTTGTGTGGTCATGTGTGCTTTCACGTTAGCAATTTAACTGAATTTGAATAGAAGCTATATTAGATGGACAAATATATCAATTTGGAATTTTTTATAACATGAAATTTAGTTTAGAGTAAGCGTGTCATGGATGTATCGATATAAAAATTAATTAAGTAAATGTGACATGAGTTTACCAATTTGAGAATCGCTTGTGATATTAGCTCTCTTTTGAGTTAACACCTCCTACAGTTATCGGGAATGAAGTGAGTGTAAAGGGAATTAAATAGGCAGTTTCATTCTTGACGCCATTTGGACGAATTGAATCAGGTAGAGCGGAATTAATAATCAATGTATTGAAGTTTGCAATTGACCACTTTTTGTACTGAGGTAATTTGAGATCTAAATATGTTATGCATGCTTTTTCCTAATTTACTAACCTAACTATATCTATAGAAGCACAACTCAAAAAAAAAAAAAAAAATCAAACCATAAAAATATACCATCCTTTTTTTAGATAAATTAATATTCTTGTTACAAAATTTATTTCTATTTATTTCTCGCACTTCTACTCCCTCACTCCTATGAATAAAAAGACACTAAATGGTTCAACAATTGAGAGATATTTGTTGATCAAAATTGAAAACACTATATAAATATGGGTCTTGTCAACAATTTTTCAATGGGCGCGGTCCCATTTGGTTTCGCATTCCTAAGGGGCTTTAAGCCTCCAAAGCCCCTTGGAAAAAATATTAGGTATTTGGTTTAATTTTTAAAGCTTCATTTGTCAAATGCTAGTATTTGGAATGTTGAAAGCCTAGTAACCTATTTTGGGCTTTCAATATTTTCGGAATGTTAAGTGAGGGTTTAATGAGTTTTTTCTTTCCAATATTGCCTTCACTCATAATCACGTTTTCCTCTTCATTAATAATCTTCTTCCTTGGACTTGTTGCTCCACCGCAAAGCTTAGTTGATGGGCAGTGCTTAGCCGCGAGCAACTAGATATGGCCGTCGGGAGGCCTAATCTAAGGTCAGGCAACCCAGGCGCCGCCACTTAAGGTCGAGCAACCCAAGCGACGCCACCTAAGGTCGCGCTACCTCAAGCGACCCAGGTGATGCTTGAGGTTGGCGCAACGCAGGTGGTTTGGGTTGAGCGACCCAGGGTGTCGCCTCAGGTCAGCGACCTTAGGCAAGCCGCCTCCCCACCACCACCAACACCACTGTCGAGCCGCCTCCCCTACGATTTTCCCCTCTTCGACACAGCTGCATCTCCTCCTCCCTTTTTTCTTTTCTTTTCTCCTTAAAAGTTGTTTTGTAAAATATACACAAAAAATGAGTATCCAAATACTCTTGCCTTTGCCAAATGCTCATTCATTCAAAGATATTTGGGGAAATGCAAAGCCATTTCCCCAAAGTTGAACCAAATAGGCAAGACCACTAAAGATGGTGAGAGCAAACACTGAAGCATTTTGAAAATCGAAATGGAACGCATTTTAGGAAAATAACATTCTTTAAATGAAAATGTTCACATTTCCAAAGCAAAGTTGATTATCAACATGTGCACAAGGGACGTTGATGCATATATATAATGTCTTTGGATGAGAAAAAAAAGGGAACTTAAACAATCAGCTCTAAATCCATTGTGCGGACAATCATAAAACCTTTTAATTTTGTCGATTTAATACTAAATATTTTTGCGAAATTCTAATATATTCCTTTCCGTTAATTTTCATAGAAAACCGTTGACGTTGAAATCTAGTCATTACCAGACATTTTATATAAGACGCTGCAAATCAACAATTTCCAGCAACAAATCATAAAAAGGATTGATTTGGAATTTTGTGCAAAAATTTATGACTAAATTTATAAAATTAAAAAAATTTTGATCGAATTGACATCCATATAATAAATTTAAAATTTCATTTCCCCAAATAAATATGAAGGGACAAATACTTACGTCCGTGCAAGCACAAGTCCCATACGGGGAAGCACATGAACCAGCTAACCAAAATAATTCACTTTTTTAAAACGATATTTTTTTAACAGTCTCATATGATTGAAAAAAGAGAAGAAAAGAGAGACAAAGAAGACAAAGACAAACGACCGTTTGTGTGAGCCATGATGTTTCACGTTAAGAAGCTACTCATGACCCTTGAGGTTGGTCCAACCCCGACTCATCATCCAACCCCTCACCCCATTATTTCACTCACCACCCCCTTATACATGTGCCAAAACGTCTGGCACATTGTAAGGTTTCTCATGTACAACCAATCACTATAATTGCAATAACGTAAATTCAAAAGAGCATCAATTGGTGGAAAAGGATGGGGCACTCTAAGAGGGTATTTGTGGTCATTTTATGCATTAGGTAGCAAAGAGACAAAGAGATCCTGTTGGATGGACATTGCACCTTCGTCGTCCCGTTAGCATTCGACGAAAACATTCGTTTTTTCACTATTCACTTTTTCACCTATCGATATGTTTGGTTGCAATAATAACTAACACATATATGTCCATTAAAGTATTTAATTGCATTGATATTCATTACAACAAATTCCCATTGCAGTCAAAACTATGATGACTAGTACACGATCCTCTCCTGTGTAATAGCAATTATTGTCTATATATTCCTCCAATTTGGGGGACAAGGCGTGCGAGTACTGGCTTGTTAAAATAAGGAATGCATCTAAGCCGAGCATCAAGTTACTAAACTATCGTTGGAAGCCCCTTACAAAAGTTTGTTTCCTACTAGTTAGACACGGCACTGTGTAATAGCAATTATTATCTAGTTGTAGTTCATGAAGTACCTTCATCTCTTTTCTCCCATTCCCTCTACCAATATTAGATGGTATTATGTAATTGAAATATATATTACTTAAAACTAAATTTGTTTCTATTATTTATAAAATTAAACTCAATTCTTAAAGTGATAATTATTATATTCTATATAATTATGATTTCGAGGGTATTGTGGCAATTCTTATGCTTTCTTCTCATATTACATATGCTATTCATGAAACTAAACAGCTTATAACATTTACTTAAACCAAATAGCATAGGATCATTACGACTCTATAACGCTGCAGCGCAATAACTATTGTTATTACGGCCTTCTTCCATTAGTTCGTTCAAATGGACTGTTAGTTTTGGGTGAAAATCTCCGAAGACCGAAGTCCAAATCCTAGCTACAGAGATAAGATGACGATAAGGCAATGAGGGTGGGCCAGCTTGTTGTGCGTGGAAGCGGAGATAACATCTATATATAGGGAGAAGATGATATAAGTAGGTTAATTCTAGCATACAATGGTTGTAAAACGTATTTAACACAAGAGGCGTTATTGACTTTTGATTTAAGGTATTTAAACCATCGAATCTCTTGCCAACTTTCAAATGAAGGGTGGATGAGATCGCTGGTGTAAAATCTTCTTTACATTTTCTATCGATAAGCCCCATTGGGAGGTTATTTGAGAATTTGAACACCGTCACCCGTTGTTTTTGAGAAATTCAAATAATTTTCCATAAAAGGAAGGGTCAAAAGAGGGGTAAAAGGGAAAAGCACATCTCAGCCACAAAAAATCACCTAGTGCTAATCACTTGGCTTTGGAAGTTTACCCCAAAATTGAAAGGATGTCAGTATGTGTGTGTGTGTTTATATGTACATGCACAAAGTATTAAATTATTAATATAATCTAACCTAGTGTTTGGTTGGAATTGGATGGAATGCCCATTCCACCTCTTGACGGAACATACTTATAAATACAACAATTCAAAATAATATTTAGTAACCTGCAATCAATCATATGGTTACTATTGAATAATTATTGTAAATTAAAATTAGGAAATATTAATAAATATACTATACGAAAATAAATTCATTTTATTTCAATTTAATTATTCTAAATAATAGTTGATAGATCATAAATTATATGATTGATTTCAAATAATTATATTATAACTAAGAATAACCTATAATTAATAATGAATATTTTCAAATTATTGTCACTACATTATAAATAATGAGCATTATGATTATTGTTGAATTATTAGCAATTCCAAATTATGTTTTAAAATATTGACTAAGATACTATCTACGGGGGGTGAGCAAGTTTCAGGTTTTGTATATGTTCCATTTGGAACCTAAAACCTATCCATTGAAATAAGTTTATTATTTTTTGGAACCTGCAATCTACTCCGCATACTCTAGTTAGAAGTTTCAAGGTTGGTTCCAAGTTGTACCCAAGTTCCACTTATGTTATTAATTGAATAATTGCAATAAATTGTCATATTTAATGATTACCACTTACCACTAATCCATTGACCGCCACTTATATTTAGACATATAAAATATGAAACATTCTCAAATTAAAAGTCTCAGTTATAAAATGAAAGTTCAAATTAGTGGTTTCAAATTATACACTTATCATAAAAAAACCATGGAATGCTGCAAAATTGTGTGAAGACATAAATCAAGAAAATATAAAAACTAGGTTCCACCCATTTAGAACTTGAAACCCAACCTATCGAAATAGGTTATCCATTTTTTGAAACTCGAAACCTACCCTATATATTTTAGAATCAGGAACTAGATAAATTTCAACCGGTCCGGTTCTTTAGTTTCATATTCTACCTTTAAACCATACTTACCCTTACTATCTACACAACCAAAATTATTTGACTTTACATATTTTAATGTAATAAAGTTATCATCTACACAAGTATGCTGGAAATTAAATTTTGTTAGCAAATTTTCATGTAATTCTATTTCCACAACACTTTTGTCCTACAACAAAATACGAGGACTTCCATTTCATTCAATCGCTACAAATCATCACACAAGGATATTGGATGTGGAATCACCATTTAATTCAATTTCTGATTAGATTCTATATTGTCATACCACACGCGACATAAATTGGTGAATGTAATTCAAGAAGGGCCGGTCAAGCGATGGTCCCTTAAAATCGTGCTCATACGAAAGTTCAAACTAAAGCCCTCGATCACATCTTCTTTCAAACTACATTGATAGTTTGACATATTATCTACCGCTTCAATACTGTCTCTCTAATTTTTCATCATGTAAACCCTCATGCTAGAGCTACAATGTATTTATCATTCCGCAGAACTAAATCTTGATGTTAACCGTTTGATTAACCCTCTTAATAAGCTAATTACTAAACCAAATTACCTATGTTCAAACTAATTCCGTGGGGATCATGATATTAAGACAATAATTGCTATATCTACAGTGTCGTTTCGACCAAACATAGCTAATAGCATGCAACTCCACGGCAGTCTCAAGATTCAATTTAGCCTCTCTCTCTCTCTCTCTCTCTCTCTTTTAAAAATCAAAATAACCCCCGAAAAATCTTTCGTGTATCTCTCTTAACAACAGATGGTACACAGGCAAAAATATTTTCTCGGAAAAATAGGACTCTCCGTCCATCAAACTTCAAATCCATCGGTTTTATTTTTCAACAAGAATCATGGCAAGGGGTCCATTATTATTATCAACAGTTCCCAACACGAAGACATAATAACGTGAAAGATCTGGCCAAAATAAAAATTAAATAAGGAAGAAATCGATGGGAAAGTCTCCCAAAATTATCTGCTTTGTCATACACATAAATAGCAAATAAAAACAAAAGAGTGTAATTGATGTGAAGAAGGAGGAACGGGGGGTGTGATGATGGTTCGAACCAATCCAAACCATCATTGCGAATCTTATGACGGCCCTAGCCCACCATCATTTTCTCTTCTTTTTTTCCTTTTCTCATTATCAAAACCCAACAAGAATTCCCAAAATTTTCACTTTGTTCTCCCAAAAATACCCTTCCTAGAAGTATAATTATCATTACATGGACGGGGTGGATACATACAATCTTTATTTATATTATAATTATATGGATCGGATGCAAATACAAAAATATTTGTGACTTGTTGAAACTAACATATCCTTAGTTATCTAATCAAAATAAGATCACACGGACTAACCAATTTTGATGATTATCATATACATACATTTCACCCGTACATAATCTTTTTCTTTTGATGGGTTAGGCATTAATTAGTCCCTAAATCATCTACTTAAGAGGCAACTATCAACACTCGTAAGCAATCGTGTTAGGCTTTTGCGTGCACAAGATAACACTATATCGAAGCATAACCATTCATAGAGCTTATTATGAGATAATTTCCCAAGTATTGGATTTGTCTAATGTTACACCTTTTGATCACAATTTTAACTTTTTCTATGAGGGCCCAATAATCGTGCTACAAGGGAAAGATACATACGAAATTTAGATATATACATGTGTGTGAATAGACTCTAATACTCTAATTCTGTTGTGACAAATATGCTCAATATGTCTGAAAAAAAAAAACGTATTTGTCAGAAATTTGACTGTTTATTTTTTACTATAATCATGTTCGGTAGTGTTTCGGGGGTGGGTTTGAAAGTTCCACCACCATCATAACTCACATGACACCATATCTTATTCCTCATCATCGTTCCAAACCCGCCATTAAATCCTCTCCTCTAACCGGCCGCCTTCCATGCTTACACATCCATGATTGTTTTGTCAGAGAACAGAACACCAGAGAGAGAGAGAGAGAGAGGCAGAAGAAGAAGACATAAAGAGAGAGAGAGAGAGAGAGGGAGGGAGGGGCATGTTCATGGTTCATGAGTTCATCCTTCTTTTCCCTCTGCATAATGGCCTGCAGCTTTTCAAACTCTATATATACGTTTGCAGCGTCCTCCTTCCATTTTGTCTCTCATCAACCAAAACTCCAAGTCCTTGCTATACCCACTGGAACTGCCGATTCTAACAAATCTTCCTCTGTCTCCCTCTAACCACCTCAAGAAAAGGTGACGATCTTTCTCGGAAACATAAAGAGACGAAACCCCACCCGTCTCTCTCTCTCTCCCTCTCTGATCGAACTTCAGTTTTTCCTCTGTTTCTTGTTTTTTCCTTTTCCGCAAAGAGATGTTTGATGTCGCCATTCATGGGTGATATGCCCTGATGAAAGCAGGAACGTTTGGGCTTTTCAGTGAAGCGTGTCTCGTTAGTCATTCTTTCTTTCCTCTGTACTAGGGAGGAAAGGAACTTTCTGATGAAACAGCTCTTCGGTTCCATATCACAAACATGACATGTAGATAGCATCTTGAAAATCAGTTTTCTCCATCTGGGTATCCTTGCTGTTTGTTTATTTTCTGTGATAGTGAAATTGGAATGCATAGTTTTCATCTGGTCTGATGCAAACTCGAGTCCCCTGCTTTACAGAGTCAGTTTAAATAGTCACCGACGTATTCACAGTCAAAAGTGAAATTGTGAATTTTGAAGTTTTGGCATTTATCATGTACCATGTAAGATAAAGAACGGACTTTTCTTTCGCAGAGCTAAATCCTCTGCGTTATACGTTGCAGCTAACTTGAAGATTGCTCTGTTTTGATTGCAGAGTCAAGAATGGAGAGGCTGAACTCAAAGCTCTACCTGCAAAACTGCTACATAATGAAGGAGAACGAGAGGCTGAGGAGGAAAGCCCAGCTTCTGAACCAGGAGAATCAAGTCCTCCTCTCTGAGCTGAAGCAGAAACTCTCCAAATCCTCCAAATCGAACAATGACCCAAATGGTGCCGCTGCTACAACCATTCCAGACCTCAACCTCTGCTCATCTTCCTCAACAAATCCTACTAAGGCCAGCAAACCCTGATTCTATCCGTCACCAACATGATCAAGAAGAGTCGCTGAGCAAAAAAGAGGAGTTTGATGATAACCCTAGTTAGAGAGACTAAATTGTTACCCTCCCTTTTTTTTTGTTGTAATATTTTGCCCAGCAACAGTGTTAGCTCTAGTTTCAGTTATGTAGGGACTGTAGCAGCAGGACCAGGAGAAGCAGTATCTTCTTATGTAGCTGTAGAATTTTCTAGTATTCAATCCTTTTCTTCTATGTTTGTGTTAGCATCTCTCTCTCTTTCTCTTTCTTTTTGGTTCTTTGGGTTGGGGGGTTGATAGATGAGGATATTTTGGCAGACCGTGGTTTATAGGGAAATATGTGGAAATATTAGTTATCAATAGGATCTCTCTCTCTCTCTCTCTCTCTCTCAATTTGGCGAGACATGGACAAGTTGCCCAAGCAATTCTTATAGTCAATTGTTATTTGATTGAATGTCGTGCAACTCAATGATGATTCATGGAAAAGAGATTTAAGCATCGCTTGGACGAGCTCAAACAAATATATGGGATGAGGCTTCTGAAAGTACTGTCTTCTATTGCCCAAACAAAGCAATGCACACTGGTTTCCATATGATATTCCCAGAAGGATTATTCAGTGATCTCAAGTAATCTCAGAAGATCCTAACCCATTTGAAGATATATCTTCTCCTTAAATTACCAAATGCACATAAAGTTCTTCCAGAAAATCAGAGCTAAATAGATAGATAGGCGAAAACTTCTGGTGGGGGCAGATTGGCGTTAAGTTGAAAAGAATAATTTCTTATATTTCTCGACATAAATGCCTCTTTTTGAATTTTTCTTTATAGGATAAGAAGGATGGCTTTTCATTGAGATTCTGTGGGTGTCTGTGGAAGAGGATCTAATGGGGGAGGTCGGATAACGTCATCAGAAGATTTGGCAGGCGAAAGTCAAACGAGGGGTCAATAAATTAGGGATACGAAAAGAGAACGATAGAGAATATTAAAAAAATAAGAGGAGATCTTACATAAGAAAAATATGCTATTATTAATCCTAGAAAAAAAAAAAACACAACGTTAACACGACATCAATCCCTCAATCGGACACGACAACTTCTCCCGTCACAACACAAGTCATATACCCCTTTGACCGTCCACGCATCCCCCAAAACAGCTAATCACTGTCAGACAAATTGGCCTTTCAGGTTCTTGTTTTTGTACCGTCGACAAGGTAGGTTCCATTTTTTTTCTCTATTAATCCGGATAGGTTCTTCTCTTTTCCCCCTTTTCTAATCAAATCTTTTTGTTTATGTGAGTCCTTCAATATGTAAAAGGTTACTCAATGTTAGCTTCCCTTATTACATGGGCGAAAATTGCTTATGTGACACAAACGCGGTTAGATATGCTGATGTGGCGCTTACCTGAAAAGTTAGTATCTATGTTGGCATTTATGTTGAAATTCTCTCTCTCTGCCCCCTAACAACAACCATGACCACCTCTGCCCATTATAGCCACCGCCATAGCCAACCGCCAATCCCCCATGATCAACCACCACATCACCACAACCATAGAGAACTTTTACCAACATATGTGACCGCCAACGCCAACCTCTTGGGCAACTATCACTGTAAAATTCGACGGAACCATTGATTGTTTGGAAAACTGAAATTGTTAAATGAAGGCATGATTTAGTATTTGTATATTCTAACATTTCCCCTTCGACGTACTTTAGATTTGGAGCCTAAGACTAATTGTAGAAATGTATAATGATGATGGCAAATAAAGGGCTTGTAAAAAATCACGATTTTTAGTTCTGATATCAATTAAAATTTTATAAGATCATTGCCAATTATTCTAAAAGATTAAACTATTAGATGATACATGATTTAATATTATAACCATCACCAACGTCCACTCTTGCTCTCTGCTCTCTATAGCTAGCTGGCTGAGGTAGAGACCTCAAATCTTAGGCTTGTGACCTCCAATTCGAGGTCAAGAGACCTCGCACTTGAGAAATCACAAATTTGAGGTCTCATGACCTCTGTCGAAGGTCAAGGTAGGGAAAGATAGTTGGAAACTTAGGCATGGTTGACGACAACGATAACCTTGTGGATGTTAATAGTGATACATAGCGCGACACGGCGATCATGGCCTTTTCGTGTTGAGATGTGGTGGCAACAGCAACATATTTATGTGGATAAAGATGATGCCACCGTATTGGTGGGGATAGCGACATAGCAAAGAAATAAAAAGAAAGTTTGGAGAATATTGAAAACAGTGAAAAATATAATAAATAATAAAAATGTCTTAAGATTAAATTTTTTGATTCATTCTATGTTGAGTTGGTACTTCTAACATGCAATGTGGATATTTTTTTGCTGAGTAAGCAAGCCATGTCAGCTGAAATACATGACATGGCACTCCATTTAACCGAAGTATCACATAGAGCTATATTTTCAAAGCTCGAATGCCAAGTTGAACAAAAAGAAAGTTTTAAGTACTTGTCTGGAAAAAAAAGGGGTAAAAGTTCAGGTATTTGCAATGTCATTACCCGAAGGATGGATGTAAACAACAAATTACTAACCTAAATGGTAAGTGAGATTGCTTCTCTCTCAAGTTTTGTTGGGAATATTTTGGAAATAAAATCCTGAAGATAGCATGCCAATATAATGCGCCCTTAAAATTTTGCATAGTGAGATAAGTTGAGTTACCTGAAAGTTGACTCAGATATCACCTGATCCACTATATCAAAGAAAGAAAGCAAAGGATGGATGTAGAATCAAAAGTTCGAGGTGCCAAAAACTTAGTGTGACCAAATAAAGTTGGCCTTTGGATCTAGTTGTTTAAAATTCATTAGAGAAATTGAAACAAAAGGTTATACCGTCAATAACTTCCCTTTCAGAAGCGAACTTTGTCATTGGTACTCTTCGCTTTAATTTCATTTCATCAATTATATGAGCTAAATCGTATTGCAAAACAAAACCTGAGTACAGTTTGTAATTAAAGGAAAGTTACATGTTTTCTCTCTTTTATTCATCACTACCAAAAGCATACCTAAGAAAAAATTTATAAATATATTGGCAAATGTTGAGAGACTGAGAGAGCCATGCAGATTATTAATGAAAGACATTTTATTGGCTTAAAAATGGTATTTATCAACTTAAAGTTGAAGGGGCCGTGGGTCCGTAACATCGGGAAGCTTAACACTTGGATGCGGGCCCATTATTTATTCGAACACAGCACCTCACAGAGGCTTGAACTGGCCCATAACTAAACGAGAAATGATCCAATTCTCTTATAAAGCATTATCTTTAGATTGGGACCTAATTTTGGTCAGAAAGTTTTTGCCTCATGAAATGGTGCAAATTTTAGGTCAATTCCCAATTCCCGGAAGATTTCTTTGGTCTTCTAAAGGAGCACAATTTGTCAGCCGGTATCCAAATTTGGCGTTATTCAAATTTCTGTCCAATGATACCGTTAAGGAACTAACATATCATTTCATGTGTACATCTCTCTCTCCCTTGACATGTCATTTCATGTTATTTTCTTTTCTTCTTCCCTTTTTTTTTTCCTCTCATTTTCTCCACTGTAGTGGCTCATGGAGGGTGGGAGAGGAAGATGCACAGATGAAATAACATGATGGGTTTATGACGGCATTATTAGACGGAAACTTGATGGAGACCATATCTAGGTAGCAATTAAAAGTAGTGTTTTTTTTTTTTTTTCAAGGCGAAAAAAAATTTAGGCAGACTTTACCAAAAAAAAAAAAAAAAAATTTAGGCAGATGTGGGATTGGACCTAAATTTGGTGCTTTTTATGAGACAAAAGAAAAATAAAAATTTGGGTTAAAATTGTGACCCAACCTAGACATGGTGCTTTTTAAGGGAATTAAGCCACAGCAAGCTGTGAACTCCACACATAACGCCTCAACTACTGTTAATTCATATAGTACAATGATGAAAAGATGATCAGCATAAATAAACAGAGATTACAATCGCATAACCACAAATAATGCAAATTCAAGACCAAAGATGCATTACAAAACACCCAACATGTTGCGAACCAATGACTTGACCTTCCTATTCCGCTAGCACATCTGTAGATGTGCATGTGCCCCCATTACATATGATGATATGAATCCAACTGGTTTGAGGAGCATCCTCCAGTACATATAATAGGCATTATTTCTGTAGAGCTGTGAAAAACATTACTGAGTATTTAAGTGTCTACTTTAGCATCTATTATGATATCTAGCAATGAGCAGTTAAGTTGGATGGGTAATTTTAGTCCTAGTCTGAGTACCCAGATCTCAATCTCAAGGCTGGACTTAGCAATGGAGTTCTTTTCTTTTTGTCTATTTTTCTTGTTGAGAAACCCTCAATACGACAAGTTTGGGCATCATCTCTTGTGGCAACTCCTCCTCCTCCGACAGAGGCATAATTCTTGTTAAAAGCACTACCGTGACTAGACCAAGAGGGCCCCCAAGGGTTTAACAGATTGTTAGACAAGCGTAAATAAACCTTTCATGAGAAGGCGTTTGCGCTCCAAAAGGGTTCATTCATGTCTTACCAAACACCATTTGGTTACTCATTTCTTATCGCTCAACTATAAACCTAGAGTTGCGACTAAAATATTCTAAGTCAGTTAAAAGTTGGGTAAGACGCAAGACGTCACCTTACTTTTGCGAGCCCGAAAATTTGAGACAGGAGATTTGATTATGCTCATCTCACTTAATGCACGTTATCGGTACCTTTTCTTTTTGTTTTTGTTGGATAAAAGTGTTAGGAAGAAACAACCAACCTCTTCCATGCACAACGAACAAATTACCTAGGGATAAATGTTGAATCATCAACGAACGATGGATGATATGACTTTACATTGGTGCAAATATGATCACGAGAGAAGTATTTATGTTCCATAGCGTTAATGCCGATTGTCTTCTCAAAATAGTTAATAGAAACCTTTTATTTGTTCGTCTTTGATGGAGTGAGAGAGAGAAAGGAAGGGTGTTCTTTTCTTAAATGTTTTATTGTCATCAGTTGGTTATTTTCTGAACTTATCATTTTTATTCTTTCTTTAAAAAATAACTACTCACATCCCTTCAAAGGGTGCCTTTTCAATCACATCACATCAAGACAAACTGATGCCTCTTAAACACACCCCATCACGGTTGAACCAACGTAATATAATATCTCCCACTCTGACATGATGGCCTTGATAACACTCTATCAAGAATGTAAGACATTCAACATTCATCTACTTAGAAACAGTTCATATTGACTAGAAAGCCGTGCGACAAGTGAATACATCTGTACTTGGGAGCTCTAATTATGCAGCTGTTAAGGATAACATAATGCTTATTGTTGGAGAAAATATCTTTAAATAATTTTGATGATACCCAAATTATCCTTAGTATATAACTTACTATGGTGTTCGCAGATTTTCAAACTAAAGGACTACGCAACATTTATAGTGTGATCTATTAGGAAAAAGTTTGCAAATCTTATGTTATAACAAACAACATTAGTCAACCAAAAAGATCAGGTGCTGATGATATCTATGTTGAAATAGTAAAGATCAAGTTGATGGTGATGTAACAACCAATTACATCAAATGATGTTCATTGAGTTAGCTAAAACCCATTGAAAGATCTGGGACTCGCATAGCAGTAGAATCAAAATAAAGCATATAACAGAGTATCTAGAGTAATTGACAGGTCAGTCATAGACTGTAGTGGGAAGACAATAGTAATTGCTATTTTTGGTGAGTTTGCAGAAGTTCCAGGAAAGAAGCTATATGGGCAATACGATAGTAGCTCAACATAAAACTCTCCAACGGTCACCTACTTCTTTAAACCATGCTTAATGGATAGATTGAGGAAGGGCATAAAAGAGAAGGCATTGAAGAACCAAAAGAGAGTGCACCACATAAAAGATCAAGCAGCTTATATATTGTTATTTTCAGCTAAAAACATTATGTCTTATTGTTTTGATTGTTGTGCTGTTTAACAATTGTGTTATGGATTAAGTGTACAAGTATAAGAGCAGCAATTGAGGCCAAATAGTGTGATCTATCACATGAAGGACTCTTGCTAGCCGGTTGTAGCTTTTCAAGTAGATTGTTAGTGAAATCCAGCTCGTCTTGAGGCTGTCAAACTGAAAAGTGGACGTAGGCTTAAGGATAAAGTCGAACTATTATAATTCTCTATGTCTAATTGTTTTTCATCTTCTTATATACATTGCCATACAACTAGTGGGCGTTTACTTAAAAATCAGGTTGAGGTGATTTTTACTTAGCAATTAGCTAATTTTCACGAAAAATCATTAAAGTTTGAAAACAACCTATTCATCCTCTCTAGAAGTAAAGAATGAAGTCATACATTGAAATTGCAAACCTAGATATATGGGATGTAGTTACAAACGATCCAGAAATACTAGCTTTTGTTTGACAGGAAGGCCAAGAAGCAACAGTTGTCAACGATACAGAAGAATCTTGAAAAGGAGCTGATGTTAATGCTAAAACAAAACATCTCTAGTATTGTGCATTGTCACCTTTTGAGTTTAACAGAATCTCCAATTGTGATATAGCGAAGGAAATCTAGGAGCGCAACATGCTGACATTTAAAGGCAAAAAGAATCAAAGAAACAAAGCTAAACATCCTACTCGGGAACTACAAGTTGTTTAAGATGAAGTCCAATGAAACAATAACTCAAATAGTCACACAATTTATCGAAATAGTGAATGGATTTACCCTTCAAGGAAAGTATACACAAACACTAAGAAAGTAAACAAACTACTATGAGCTCTTCCCAAGGAATGGAGTACCGTTAAAACTTGACTGTAGGAAACCATGAGGATCCAACCAATCAAGATGGATCGGCTTATAAGGACATTCATGTCTTATGAAGTTGAGCTTCAAAATGAAGAAAGTAACTCCAAAGATAAGAAAATCATTGTATCATGGTGCTACTAACAGAAGTTTAAAAGCTTCATGAGGAAAATAGGAAATTACAAAGGAAAAAAGATTATCTAAACATCATGATGAGAAAAAGCCTTACAAGAACAAAGAAGAATCCAAAGGTAAGGACATCGTGTGCTATGAATGCAGAAATTCTAGATACATAAAACTAGAATGTCCATCCATCAAGAAGAAGAAACGGAAATTCAAGAAAAAGAAAAAGGCATTGAAAGTTGAAACATTGAGTGACATCGAATGTGAGTTAAGTGATGAAGAAGAAGCAAATCTTTGTCTCATGGTTGACTTTGAACTAGAAGAAGATGAGATAAAAGATTATGAACTGTCATACGATGAATTATAAGATTTTTTTAAAGGAAATGTTTGAAGAACACCAAAAAGCTTCAAAAAGAATTTTTGCTCTAAAAAAGGAGTTTCACGATCTTACCACTGAAAACCTCACAAACAAAACTCTTATTGATAACCTGAAGAAATAACTTGATTCTCAAATAAATCAAGTAAAACTCCTGCAGGTTGAGAATGAGAATGTCAAGGATGAAATTTCAAAAATCAGCATCAAATTTTCTTTTAGTTCAAAAACTTCACATCATGTTCTCTTTATCCAAATTCCTCACTACAACAAGAATGGTCTTGGATGTGAAGGAAATTAAGACAAGACAAATCATTTTCCAAAAACAAAAGACAAATTAAAGCATAGACCTCTTGCACACTTTTACAAATCTCATTTTGCCAAATACTTTACTAAAGCTACTGACAAGAAATTTCCTGAGTGTTCAAACTGTGAAGGATACGGCCATTTCAAAATGGACCTTCCAAAATAGCAGAAGAAATTCATGAAAATTAGCTAGTCTCTTGATCCTGAATCAAAACCTAATCACAAAGGACCCAAGCTTATGTGAATACTAAAGAAAAGATGAGACTTACTTTGATTTCAGGTCATCTTGAAGAAAAACAAGTGGTATATGAACAGTGGGTGCTTCGGACATATGATTGGAGATAATAGCAAGTTTGTAATGCTTACAATTATAGATGGAGGCACAATCGCATTTGAAGGAAAAGATAAAGGAAGAATCATCAGGAAAGGAAACATCAGTTTGAGAAATCTAGTTGTTGAAGATATTTCACTTGTACATAGTCTAAAGTATAATCTCCTTAGTATAAGTCAATTTTGTAACAAAGGATACAAAATAAAGTTCAAGAAAGTAAGTGTATAGGCACCAACAAGGACAAATTACAAACATTCACTAGAAATAGATATGACAACATCTACTCACATGATATCAACTTTGAGGAATTGTATTGTTTAGGGTGCGTTTGATAATGTTTCTGTTTCAAAAATTGTTCCTCGGAACAGAAATAGTTTTTTCTATTTCTGTTCCCTAGAACAATTTTTGAATAGAAGAACGCGTTTGGTAATTACACAAAATTTCTATTCTTGGAATAGAAAAAGAACAGAAACACGTTTGGTAAACTTATATAATTTTTTTGTTTCTTTTAAAATTTTAAAATTTTTATTTTATTTTTATTTTTTTAATTTTTCTTCCTTTTGGCCGTTCGCCGACCTCGGCCATGGCCGGCGACCGGTCGACGAGGGCCGGCGGCCTCACCCAGCCACAGTGAGGCTTGCTGGCCCTCGGTGAGGCCGAGCTCGCCTAGCCACCGGCGAGGCTCGGCCTCGCTCGGCCACCGCCAGGTTGACGTCGCCTGGCAGTGGCCTAGCAAGGCCGAGCCTCGCCGGGGGCAAGCGACGCTTTGGCGAGGTCGCCAACCCTCGTCGGTCGGTCGCTGGCCATGGCTGAGGCCGGCGACCGGCCAAAGAAAAAAGAAGAAAAGAAGAAGAAAAGAAAAAGAAGGAAAAAATTGGAGAAAGAAAAATTGTTTCTCGGAAGTGTTCTGGGAACAAAGAAACAAGTTTTTCTTGTTTCTTGTTTCTATTCCAAATTTGTTCCCTGGAATAAAAACAAGTCTCGGGAACAAAAACGTAAACAAACGCGTTTTTTTTTTTTTTTTTTGTTCCCCAAAACAAAAAAAAAGAAAAGAAATTGTGTTCATGACAAGAAAAAAAAAAAGAACACAAACAAACACACCCTTAATGTCTATCAAGAAAGAACATGATCTATGGCACAAAAAATTTGGATATACTAATGCAAAGTAAATCCATAAAATATCATCTAAAGATACCTTTCGTGATTTACCAATACAATTGTACTACATTTAATGCATGCACATTGGGAAAACAAGTGAGAAACTCTTTTAAATTTACCAAAGCTATTACTATTAATAGATCTTTGTAGCTACTACATATGGATCCGTTTGGACCAACATGAATAACTAGTCTAGGGGGAAGGAAATATTGTCTAGTTATTGTGGATGATTACTCAAGATTCACTTGGATAATGTTCTTATCACATAAGAATGAGACATTTTATTCTTTTGAAAAATTTGCTCGACAAGTTCAAAACGAGAAGAGATACAGCATCACCACCATAAGAATTGACCATGGAGGAGAATTCGACAACCAAATCTTTGTTGAGTATTGTGATGAAAATGGAGTGGAACACAACTTCTTCACTACCTACACTCCTCAACATAATGAGGTAGTAGAAAGAAGAAATCGATCACTGTAAGAAACGGGTAGGACAATGTTGATCAAAAGTCATGCACCTACTTATTTCTTGAGTTGAAGCCGTTGCCACTGCATGTTATATTTTTAATAGAGTATTATTGAGACCTATGGTAAAATAGACTCCATACAAGATGTACAAAGGAAGAAAACTTACTTTGCACTACTTCCATGTATTTTGATACAAATGTTTAATTTTAAAGAATACAAATGATAACATCGAGAAGTTTGATGCATGAGCTAATGAAGGTATCTTTTTTGGCTACTCAACTACAAGTAAAGCCTATCAAATCTTTAACAAAGATTTAAAGGTTGTTGACAAATCCATATACGCGAAATTCATGAATGATCAAAAGGGAGTACAAATTGATGATTGCAAAGACGCCAAATATATTTGCACCAGTTGCTCATAAACAACAACAACCGCAACCATCAATTGATCTTTCAAATCAAGGTCAATCTTCCAAAGATAAGAGATTTAAGACTAAGCATCCTAAAGAACAAATTATAAGAAAAGTGGATGAAGGAATTAAAACGAGATCATATCTCAAAGATATGATCAATTCCGTAACTCTTATATCTCAATTTGAGCTCAAGGAAGTTGAAGATGCTCTCAAGGATGAAAGTTGGATTGAAGCCATGTAAGAGGAATTACATCAATTCAAAGTCAACAAAGTTTGGGAACTAGTTGCAAGGCCCAAGTATCAAATTGTAATAGGAACCAAGTTGATATTTAGAAACAAACTTGATAAAATAGGTAATGTTGTAAGTAACAAGGTAAGACTAGTTGCTAAAGGTTATCTACACGAGGAAGTTATTGATTTTGATGAAACTTATGCCTCCGTTGCTAAATTAGAAGTTATACGTTTATTACTAGCTAATGCCTACTTTCATGATTTCATACTATATCAAATGGATGTCAAAAGTGCATTTTTAAACGATTATATTAAAGAAATGGTATTTGTTGAGCAACCACCAGGTTTTGATGAAACAGGACGACCTGGCGATGTCCATTGTCTCAAGAAAGAAAGTTCTATGGACTAAAGCAAGCACCAAGAACATGGTATGAAAGATTAGGTAATTTCTTGACAGATCATGAATTCGAAAAGAGCAAGATAGACACCACTCTCTTTATCAAGAGAAAATGTAAAGATTTACTTATTGTTCAAATATACGTTGATGATATAATTGTTAGAGCTACTGATGACGTGCTGTGCAAAGATTTTGCAAAAATGATAAAGAGTGAATTCGAGGTGAGCCTGATTGGTGAACTTAACTTTTTTCTCGAACTTCAAATCAAGGAATCTCCTTCATACATCAAGAGAAGTACGCAAGAGAAATGGTTAAGAAATTTGGTCTCAAAGGATGCAAGAAAATCGAGACACCCATGTCATTCTCTATCAAATTTGATAGAGATGAGAAAGGTAAGTCTATTGATCCTAAGTTATATAGAAGCATGATAGGTTCACTTCTGTATCTAATAGCATCTAGACTTGATAATTTATTTAGTACTTGTCTATGTGTTCGATTTCAATCAGATCCAAAAGAATCGCATTTATCAGTTGTCAAACGAATTATTCAATACATTGAATCCACTCAAAAATTAGGGATCCAATATCCCAAAAATAGAGATTTTATACTGCTTGAATACTTGGATGCTGACTTTGTAGGTTGTTAAGTAAATAGAAAAAGTATATCAAGTACTTGTCAACTGTTAGGAAACATGTTGATTTCTTAGTTTTCGAAGAAACAAAATTCGGTTGCTCTCTCAACCACTAAAGTTGAATATATTGCTCTCAGCAGCTGTTGCGCTCAACTTATTTGGATGAAGCAACAATTAAGTGATTTTAAAAAAGATGAGGAATGTATTCCTATTATGTGTAACACCAATGCTATTAATTTAACCATGAATCTAATCTTACATGCAAGAGCAAAATACATCGAGGTAAGACATCACTTTGTTAAAGATCATGTTAACAATGGTGATAGCTATATACAGTTTATAGAATAAAAACAGTAGCTAGCGGATATTTTTACCAAATCGTTGGACAAGCTAGCCTTCGATTATATATGTGGTGAACTAGGAATATGCAATACTTTGGGATGACAACATTCAGGTAATGTGTCAATTTTGTCTTAAAATGTTGAGTATGACAAAAACAACGGGTATGTACCTACTATATTAATTAAAAAAAAAGTTACTGTTACAATTATCGTGTATGTTACCATTCTAACTATTTACACCTTATCTAGAGTTGACATGATTGTTGTAATATAATTTGTAAACACAATTTTATTGCTTGTTTAATCAGTAGAATTTGAATATGAAATAACTACAGATAAGAAAATTACCATTGAAGGAACAACGGCTAATTTTCTCTCTCTCTCTCTCTTCGTGTAATACACAGCTCTTATTTATAGAGTCAGTATTCACTTTCTCACTCACATTGCTCATACCCACCCTCTCGTATCTCTCCTAATTCACTTTCTCAAAATCCCACTCTCTCTGCACACAAATACCTCTACACTCAAAACCTATGGAATCCAAAGCTTGACTTTCTTCAAAGGTCATAAAGAAATCCTGGCGTACCACTGGTTGTACATCCAAAACCTCTAAAGAAGAGGTCACCCAATAATAAGAATTGATGGAAGCCACCAAACTCAGATTGTGGCTTAAGTTAATTGGTCAACCACTGCTAGCACACCACTGTTAGCAACCATAAAGAAAGAAGCCCCTATAGGAAAAACTCTAGAATCTCGATCGCCTACATAATAGGACATAGGCACTGCACCACCTATGGTGTCACGTCCCGAACGTCCAAGCCCGTGCCCATCTCTTCTCGGTCGATAAAATAGCGATGTCTTAGGACACATCACCGACCCATTCATTCTAATATATGGATGCGAAAGTAGATATAAATCCCCAGACAATAAAACAATGAGATAGGAAAGTAGGGCCACAAATCATAACCAAAATAAGCATTTTTATAAACGAACATGTTTATATACAATGCCAAGCTATTTACAAAAATATTGGCTTAACAAAAGGAAACTGTCCTATGACTCTCTAGTCAGACATGTTCGCCGATTCTTCGATCTCCACCTTCCTAAACTTTGGGGCTTCTGGTCCTCCACTAACTTCTTCTAAGGACCTGAAAATGATTATACAATAACCTGAGACAATATCTCAACAAGTTCAACCCCTTAAGACCCGACTAGGAAGAAAATACGCCCCAAGGGCTGTCAAAGCACAATCACGAGTCAGAGGGTTTACCTTGGCCTCAATCCCTTCTTGCAAGTCAATATAATTAATATATACTAACAATCATATCATCTAATTAAATCAAGACTTCGGATCAAATCATCAATTAATCGACTCAGTCGATTACATGTCATCGAGACCATCACATGATAATTTTAATTATTCATTCTCAACTTTTAGTCACGGCCCAACGGGCACAACCTAGATTAAGTGGTAATCATAGCCCCACTAGCATAATCTAGATTTAGTGATAATCACGGCCCCACCGAGCAATTTTCTAGATTTAGTGATAATCATGGCCCCAATGAGCAATTTTCTAGACAATTACCAAAGTTGTCCATTTTTGGAATAATGACCCACAATCACTACTCACACTTAAATTGCACAATCTGATATTCAATTAAATAAACATAAAGCACCACTATAATCAACACGAAATTCCGATCACCAGTTATCCCGGTTTAATTTTCGGAAAATAAATAAATAAATAAATAATTACTGATATTAATTAAATAAATGCAATAAATAGACTTAGGCCCGGAAAAGCCTAATTGGAAGCCGAGACGGGCACGAAAAATTACTGAACCACTCTAGTTAAATACTAGAGCTTGTCTAGGCTCTAATTGCATCCACCTAACATGCATAAGTAATTAATTAAATTCACTAAACCGTTCTAACTATCCACCTAATCCTAGCTTAGTCTAAACTAATCAATCCATAAGCATAATTAACTCACTATTAACTTACTCAACGAGGATTAGAGAGTTTAACTCACT
The DNA here is from genome assembly GCA_014182375.1 of Eucalyptus virginea. Lineage (NCBI taxonomy): Eukaryota > Viridiplantae > Streptophyta > Magnoliopsida > Myrtales > Myrtaceae > Eucalyptus > Eucalyptus virginea. The sequence goes on along the minus strand of CM024524.1, from coordinate 23,939,932 downwards.
TGATTCGCGATCCGATCAGTTCAAATCGACGGGGACGCAATGTGGCTCAACTTTCTCCAAAGCGAGCTTAGCTTTTGAGGTTGGGAATGTCCTCAAAACGGGCCTCAAAGGTTGTTGGAAACCCACACACTTAGCTTCTGTTCTTGGTTGCAAAAGAAAGGAAATGAGACTGGTTTGGCGAGGCAAGACTGGCGAAGGTAGTAGGGACACTAGGTGGCCACCGGCGGTGCTTCACGGCGGCTGAGGCGACTCCGGCTCGGCTCTAAAAGACACGGGACCGAAACTGGGACGGCATGAAGGTGAGAGGGAGGCGGAAGCATGACTAAACGATGCGAGGGACGCATAGCTAGCAGCGGTGCACGAGGACGACAATAGCGACGAGCGGCATGTGGCGGGTAGTCTGGGATGGCTAGTTGGCTTCGGCGGCTCTTCTTCAATTGCTGGGGTTTGAAAATGACAAGTGAGGAGGGGAAAGAGTGATGGTCGGCCAGTTGAGGAAGAAGGAGGAGAGATAGGGGGGACAAGGGGGCCACCAAGGCTTCAATTCTCATCCAATCGGTCCCCTTAACCAATTTCCTCCACTAGCTATCTTCTTAGGCTGGAAATTAGCCACCAATGCTCTTTTACAACCTTTGAAATGGTCCAAAAAGGCTTAGGTGGTGGGGGTTACGAATTTCATGGATTTCTCCCTCAATTGGACTTGATTTCATTCTTAATTCAACACAAACCGGCCTCTATAAAATCAACCAACACCTCATTGATTCAATTGGTATTTTTTCTCACCAATTGATCCCACTTGTATTCCAATTGCGCAATCAAAAACGGTCACTGACTTTTTTTGGACAAAAATGATCCTAGGATGACTTTTTCCCAAAAAGTCTCGGTTTGCAAAAAAAAAAATCTTCTGAGACTAAGTTGACATTCCTAAAATGATTTGTGACATAATAAAACTTTCAATTTCTGAAATCGGATTCAAATTTGCGGTTAATTTCAATTCGGCACAATTTTAGCGTAACCTAGACTACTGGGTAGCTTTCAAAACTTCTTAATGCAAATGACCTATGGTCAATTTTCTTTAAGCCACTATGAACCTCTTCGACACATTGGCGACTCTTGGTGGTTGTGAAAATCTCGAGGATTCAAATACAGACACAGGATAGCAAAACGATAGAAAAATCAAACTAGTGCCGATCGATGTGAATTTTGCAATTTAGTGGGATCACCCACATGTAACCACACATCTCAATCGAACCGACCTATTTCTGATTTCTAATCAATTTATATCGGTGCCATAATGATCTCGGCAGATTAGCACGATCGAACAGCCGATTCCTAGTCAAATTCTCAAGTCTATTTGCCTTAAAATCCTTTAATAACTTTCCCAGATAGTCTAGTTATCTCATGAGTGATTAGCTCTAATCAATGAAATGCTCGATTTATTCAATTGAAAGGAGAATAAAAAATCTAGGATGTCATATATGGCGCCGCTGGTTACAACTGCTTCATCTCCATTAGCTCTTGTCCAAACAATTCTAGAAGATCTTTTGAAAGGCCTAGCCGATTTAATGGAAACTTATGGATTGGAGCTAAATAAACTCCTCAAGTTTGAAGTCGTAGGATCACAAACCCTATAACTTGAACAGGTACTAACTACTCAATAAATACCACCTGCAAAACCATCACATTCAACTACTCAACCTTCTCAACCCTCACTTCAGAAATCCTCAACCAATGAGGGAGGTCTACTCCCAAGGACAAAGGCAAACAAATTATTGAAGAGGTAGAACTCATCCTTGAGCTAGTTACCTCATAATCGGAAGGAAGTGAAGCCACAAAAAAAATAGGAGAAGCCCCAAGAAACAAACATTGTGAAGATGATGACGAAAGGTATTTTAAAATTTTGAACCTGCTCTTGGCTTTAAAAAAGACCCACATTTCAAATCCGATTTCTTTCTTTCAATGGAACATGAATTTGCAAAAAATCACTTCTATGATTGCGACATTATTCCTCATCATTATATTGATTTTGAGTTTTTAGGAAATCATGGGATTTTTCTCTTTGAGCTTTTTGAAGCACTTCAATTCAAATACTTCTGCTCCATGAAAAAGGAGGTTCACTCTGGTCTTGTGGCAATGTTTTACTCAAATTTGAATTTTCTGAACCGAGACTCTTTTGTCTTCACTTTTTGTGGACAAAACCATATTGTGACTCTGGATGAACTAGCTGAAATCATCTAAACCAAGTACAATGGTTTCAAATGCATCCTAGTATAGCTTGATGAGGCCTACAACTTTATTTTTGAAACGCCTAACTTTGCTCACAATTTTAGGGAAATTGTCCTATTGAATCTTCTCCCTCTCAAAATGAACTTCATTAAGAAGATCCTCACTCTACGTTCATTCAAAAACATCATCTACAAATGATGTCTCTCGATATGAAGTAACAATGATCTAGGTCATCCTAAACAAGTTTGAAGAATTTTCCTTCCCCCACATGATCTTTATCCACATGTACCGCATGGCTATGAGAAAGACAGAGAAGCTATCCTATGATGCTTTGGTGACACATATTTTTCAGTAACTCAAAATCGACTACTCTGAAATTTCACTAGTTGTCATGCCAAATGTAGACATTAGGAAGAAAACCTTAGACAAGATGATGCTCAAGATGACACTAAATAGACTAATTAACATATAGGAGAAATCATCCCCATTGGTCACGACAATCGTGATAGAATAGTGATAAAGCTAAAAAAAAAGGCTTGCTAAGCTCTTTGAACCAGAAAAGTGCAAATATACTAAAGCTTCAACACCAACCAAGGTCCCTCGTTCACCTCAACCAGAAAAATCACTTTCACTAGTTGTAGACCTATCCTACTAGCCTTAACTAACTGTAAGAAGATGTCAAAGAAATTAAGAACACCCTACTGTCCTTAACTCGATACATGGTGAAAATTGAGTGTACCATTCTTAGCCTAGATTGCTACAACCTTGTACACCCTGAACCGAAGATTGCCGAACTTGAACAACCCACTTCCTCTCAATAACGCAAACACCCTTGCACTTAAACATTTTCAAATCTTCATGTGCTTATGTTTTGTTATTGCTATTTTATCTCTTCTAGTTTGTTGTATAGGTTTGACTTTTTTGTATCGCCCTATCTCTTGCCATCGATGAAGCAAATCTTTTAATTCATGTAGCTGTTTCTCATTTACTTTGATTGATGACAAAATGGGAGAGAGTTATTTGATGTGAAAAATTAAGCCTAAACATTTGCTATCGATGATGTTGAATATTCCTTTAAAAATTTTGAATATGCTCATAACATCTAGTATTGATAATTTGCTAAGCATTTTTCTCATAATGTTTTGCTTAGAACCTACTAACGTTGAAATTAAATTACTCACCAAGATAGGGGGAGCATATGAGTGCATCATTAAGTTAGGAGGAGCAACTAATTGTTTTCTCATGAATCTCAATCTAGATGATGACACACTTTGGGTAGAAGGTCTTTTGTGCAAGCATATCTTATCTTACTAAAGATCACTTAAGTTTGTATCTTCAAAGCGTTACAACAAAACATTCAAAGGAGATTCTACTTTTAAATTATGCAAATTATTTCAAATAATTCTTACTATTTTTTCATATCTGCGGGATAGTTTTGTCATCATCAAAAAATGAGAGATTGTTTGAGAAAATATTTTAAAGTGATTTTGATGATACCCGAACTATCTTTAGTATATACTTACTATGTTGTTTGCAAATGTTTGGACCAAAGGACTACGCAACATCCATAGTGTGATCCATTGGAAAGAAGTTTGCAAATGTCTTGTTATAATAAATGGCATCAGTCAACCAAAAAGATTAGGTATCGATGATGTTTATGTTAGAGTAGTAAAGATTCGATTGATTGTGATGTAACAACTAAGTACATCAAATGATGTTCATTGGGTCAGCTAAAGAACCATTGAAAGATTTGGATTTGCATAGTAGTAGAATGAGAATAAATCATGCAAAAGAGTAGCTAGAATGTCCAATAAGTCGGTTAGAGATTGCAATGAGAAGACAACATTAATTGCTATATTTGGTTAGTCTGCAGAAATCCTAGGAAAGAAACTTTATGAACGGTATTTTTCTAGATACTAGCTCAATGAAAAACTCTATAACAATTATATACTTTTCTAAATCATCCTTAACGGATAGATTGAGAAAGAGTATAAAAGAGAAGGCATCGATGAACCAAAAGAGAGTGCACCATATAAAAGATCAAGTAGCTTACGTATTATTGTTCTCAACTAAAATTTTTATGTCTTACTATTTTGATTATTGTCATGTTTAACAATTGTGCTATAGATCAAGTGTGCAAGTGTAAGAGTAACAATTAAGTCTAGATAGTGTGATCAATTAATGAAAGACCAATGCTAACCGGTTGTAATTTTCAAAGTAGATTGTTAGTGGAATCTAGCCCATCTTGAGGCTGTTAGTTTGAAGAGTGGACATAAGCTTAAGGATAAAAGTTAAACCATTATAACTCTTTGTGTCCTACTGTTTTTCATCTTCTTATATACATTAGTATACAATTAGTGAGTGTTTACTTAAACATCGGGTTGAGGTGATCTTTACTTAGCAATTAGCTAATTTTTGTAAAAGATCATCAAAGTTTGAAAACAACCTATTCACCCTCTCTAGATTGTATTGTTAGTTTTAATAGCTATAATTCTAAAAAGAATAAATGGTTGATGTCTCATAGTGCCCTAGACATAATTTACCACATCAGTCTGAGTATACCTATCTCTTAAAAGCTATATTTGACTATTATAAAGAAATACAATATATTTACAATTATATCCAAAACCATAGAAAGCGATGTAATTAGCCAACCTGTAAATACATGTGATAAATATAAAATAATAATAATCTTCTTTCGTACTAATATCTTTCTCAATTTCAAAACAATTGCATTCTTAGACATGTCCCAAGAAACCATATGTATTCATGACCGCCGGTAACATACTAAAGTAGCAACATTGATCTTACACTTTGAGTCATAATCAAAAGTAATATAAGGTAAAATAAGGTAAATAATAAATTACCTCTTGGGCTCACATAATGAATAAATATGGATAATTTCACTTATCTTTCTTTGTCATTCGTACAATGCACATGTAGTATGAATTACATGGTATAATGGATTTCTCTTTCATAAGAGCATATGTTATCTATTAAACACATCCACTATATGGATTTTAGCTTAAATATAGTCACGTGCTTATCACATACTCATGCTTAGTTTGAGTGTTATATCAACTCACTTTCTACCTTATCCAATTAAATACTCGCATCTAACATCCTTCAGGCATACATAATTGTGGGATTATTATGTTCAGTCTTATTATATATAAATCACAAACCTCATCTTGATTCCAATTCAAGGTGACATAAAAATATATATTATGTACTAAACTTGCTCTTCCAATATTTATAGTACATATCGTCTCATTTCTACCTGCTAATATAACATTTGAGATGATTGCTCATGTGAGTGACTCAATCGTAGCCTACTGACATACCTTTCAACAATATATGTGTATTTATACTAGTCTCATAATGGATTTATACTTGTTGATGAAACATCAATTCACTAAAAAATAAACAAGTACAATACATATGTTCACATATATATAAACCAATGATCCTTAATAATATTACATATTAAATTTTACATGACAATATAAACATCCCATGGGTTAAGAACACATATCTAGGAATAGCCTTCGAAAACGGATCAGCAACCATTCTATTGGTTAAAATGTATTGTAGGATCACTTCTTTCTACGCTATTACATCTCTGATGAAGATGTTTTTTTTATGTCAATGTGTTTCGTCCTACCATACTACTTGGGATCTTTCACATAGGTAATAGCTGCATGACCATCATAATAAATCGTCACTAGTCTTAGAACCTCAGTGACAATGACTAAATTTTCTAAGAAACATTTTAGCCATACTATTTCTTGCATTGTAGTAGAACATACAATAAATTTTGCATTCATTGTAGATAAGGTTGTGCATATCTATCCCTTGCTATTAAAAAAAAAAAAAGCACATTCATTGAGCAAAAATGCATACCTAGAAGTCAATTTACACTCATCTAGGTTTCCTCTCCAATTGGCATATGAGTAGCCTAAAAAGCGTAAATAATTCTATTGATAACAAAATCAATAGTCCATAGTGCATTTTAAGTGTCTCAAAATCCTCTTTATTATTTTCTAGTAAACTTGATCAGGATTTGACTAGTATCGACTCACCAACCCCACGACATGTTACTATAGACAATAAGCATACATTAAACTTCCGACCGCACTCGCATAAAGAACAGTTTTCATTTCTTTCTTTTTTTTCCATAGTCTTAAAACACATCTTAGTACTAAGGCATTTGTCTTGCAAGATAAGGGTATTAATGGAATTATAATGTTACATATTGAAACGCTCAAGAATCTTCATTATATAAGACTTTTGTGACAGAGTAATGAGTTTCTTTGATCGATATTTTTTAATCTTAACTCTTAATATATAAACAACTTTTCTCATGTCCTTTATTTCAAAATTAGAGAACAATCATTCTTTTATGGTGATAACCAAAACCTTGTTATTCTTAGCCAACAAAATATCATCCATATAAAGTGATAAAATTACAAATTTATTATTGAACCGTTTGATATACACATAGTGGTCTTCTTCAATCATCATGAATTTTAAAAACGTTATGGCTCGATGAAACCATAAATATTGTTGTCTAAATGATTACTTAAGGCCATATTTTGAATGATGAAACTCGTAAACTTTATGCTATTGGCTTTTAGGTATATAACCTATTGGTTGTTTCATATAGATTTCCTCATCTAATTCTCCATTTTATATCAATTTGATGTAATTTTAGGTCCGAATGTGTGACAATAGCTAAGATAATGTGTACGGAGGAAAACCTTACAACGAGTGAAAATATTTCTTCATGGTCTATACTCTCTTGTTGAGTATAGCCTTTCACCATAAGACGATCCTTATATTTCTCAATAGATCTTTTTGTTTTTAAAACCCACTTATTTCCAATAGTTTTGCGATTGTGTGGTAGATCAATCAAGTTATGTACGTGATTTGCCCTTATTGACTTCATTTCATCTTTCAAAGCTTTTCTCCATTTTTTCTTATTAGAGGATGATAGAGCCTCTTGGACAGTCTTAGGCTTGATATCACCTTGCGGAGCAATCATAAATGCTTTTCATTCAATATCAAAATGACAATGGGGAATGTTTTTTATGATTATTTTTATGTAACTAAACTTCATCTAAATTCAATTAGCTAGGAGATGCGACACATTAGGTATTGTATGTTGAGGTAAATCTTCATTTCTCTCGATAACATAAATGAGTGTGTTATCAAAATCTTTTATATCATATAATTGTAGATTCTTTTTAATCTCATATCTATTAGGAAAATCGTTATCTAAGAACGTAACATATCGTAATTCCATTTTAATTACACTTCCATCAACTTGTTCATTTATGAACATGTACATTTGGGGTGTTCATAATATCATATGAAGATATATTTCTTTCCTCTATGACTTAATTTGCCATATTTATAGGAAGAATCATGAACATAAACTGCACATCCCGGGGTTGTAGGTTATGTAATTCCGGTTTCCTACCAATCCACAATTCATAAAGGGTGGAAGTGACTGACTTAAAGAGCACACGGTTAAGTATATAAACAGTAGTCAATAATATATCTCCCCAATATGAAGTAGGTAAATTTGCTTATGCCATCATACACCTAACAATTTCTAATAGGGTTACATATTTTTCTCAGCAATCCTATTTTGTTGCAGAATACCAGTATTATCTTATAATTCACTTTTCATTATTGCTCAAATAGATACTTATGTCCGCGATCGGTTTTTGTTCAAATGATTCTCTATTAAAGTTATATATCGTCTAAAAAATTATAATATTTCAGACTTATGGGAAATCAGAAAAACATAACAAAAATGCATGAAGTCGTCTATGAAAATGATCAAATACAAAACTCCATGCCCCACTCTCACATTCAATTGACCACAAATGTCAGAATGTATAAGTTGTAATAGAAGTTCAACTTTGATTCATTTACCAAATGATTTTCTAGTTACTTTTCCTGCTAGACAATGTGTACATATGGGTAGATCAACATTAGCGAGTGCACTGAAAAGGCATTTTCTTGCTAATTGTTTCATTCTTTGTAACCCAATATGACCTAATCTAACATATCAAGTACTTGCACAAATCTTCTCATTACTAGAAGATACAATTAAAGAAAAACAACAATTGATATTAACATTGTACACATTATAGTCAATGTTTAATATCATAAATCTATTCAATAAATAACCATAATAACCCATTCCAAATAAAATGTCAACATAATCACTATGGAAATTCAATACATAACCTAAGTTTAGAAAAACAATTATGGAGACTAAGTTTTGCCGAATATTTGGAGTGTAGAGGACATCATGTAAGAATATATTTTAACCATTGCGTAATATTAATTTACATGTGTCAATACCATTCATTTCAACTCTTGAGTTATTTCCAATATATATCCATCTTTTTCCAAGTTATATCTGATGATACTTTACAAATGCTTCTTGATCTCTAGTTATGTGATCTGTTGCTCTCGAGTCTACAGTTCACATAGGATGAGATTAAGCAAACATTACAGTGTTAGAAATAAAAACATTACTTAAAGTAATAGAGTAATGTGGTACTTCTTTTGGTTTGGTGCATTCACGAGCGAAGTAACACAGCTCGATATAATTGCAGCACTTAATTTTGACATTGTCCTTTCCACCGTGCTTCTTGTGTCGAAGGGCCTTAACTTCTCTTAGGTGTCTAATCAATCTCATTCACTTTGTTATTGAATTTATGGTTCTTGTGCTTGAAGCCCGAAATTTTGCACAAACTCGATTCAGCAACATAAATATGAGCAGAGGATTTGATAGCCTCTAGGCCTCACCTTTAATTCTAAATAATGCGCTATATCATTAAAAATGATAGTATTCATGTTGTGTGTCATGTTGATTTTTAGATACTTCCAACTATTAAGAAAATATCTTCTAACCTATAAAGCACCGACACTCTCCAAGAGCCTTCGTGTTGTGTCGGACACTTCGACACGTGTCCAACACTCCGACACTCGGTTAACACGTGTTGAAAAATTCGACACCTGGTCAATTTTCTCAATACTCTTCGACACTCGAGTTGGAATTCTAACATACGAGTTTCCGACACGTGATTTCGATATCGAGATCAATTTTAAAAATTTAATAAATGAGAGGTCGAAATATATATATGTGAAGAAATAAAACACAATAATAAAAATAATAAATGGAGAAAAAAGAAAAACCTAGTCTTCTCTTCTTTTCTGACTTCCACTTCCCGTGATACACAATTCACCCCCTCAGTTTTTTTTTTCTTTTCCAACATATCTAACATGCAAATCTAGAATATAGATCGCTTGTTTTTTCTCCAAGTTTTATGAATTATTGAAATAGAGTTGAATTTGTCAAATTGAATCGATGAATGATATCAATAAATGGCGAATTAATGCTTTCAATGTGAATTCGTTCTAGGTTTTTTTAATTAATTATTTATTTATGAATTTGATTCAAATTAATTTGATTGAAATAATCATAAAAATGATAATATATTATGTATATATAAAAATATATATTTAATATACAACATGTCCCAACGTGTCGGAATTCTCTGTTTTTTTATAAATGACACGTCGACGTATCGTGTTGTGTCAATGTTGGTGCTACTTAGCTTATAATAGCCTGAACATGGGTATGACTTGCTGACTTTAGCTCTTGTATCATGTTTGACATTTCTCTAAGATATTGCCTCATCATTAAAGTTGGGTGCATTCAGTATGTGTTAAACCTGAGGTGAACCTCATTAACTTAGTAGCAGATGTATCTTCAAGATCATCATAGGAATGATTTGGAATGCCCTCACATGTCCTTAATAAAACGGATGTATGCTTTTATTGAATGTAAAAAGATAAGAATGCATTCTCCATTTTTTTTCTCCCTTCATGAGTGTCCAAAATTGCCCAGTGATAAAAATTTGTGTCTTGGAGGAAAACATTTGAAAAGTCACATTAAAAGTATTTTAAAAGCAAAATATCACATATTTTACTGAGACATTTGAAAGATGGGGTTAAATGCCTCGCTTATAAAAGGTTGCACCTTTTTCTTTTCGTACTCGACGGTATTTTGAGTATTTTTCTTCAAACACAATATTTGTTTTGTTGGTAAGGTCAAACACAATATTTGTTTATTTCATAGAAAATCAAAGATTTGGAAAATTAGTTATATCGATGAGCAAAACATGATCAGTAAAGAATTCTCAATTTTTTCTGACATTATCCTAATCAACATCTACTTCGTCCACGTTATTTCTTTATTTATTCCAAAATCCGACCTTATTTACCGGTTTAATTCCGGTTTGACTCGACAGAGTCTGTCTGGGATGTGCTTAAGCCATGTTTTCTGTCAGAAATGGAATCCTTTGACTCATTTGATTTCAGAAAAGCTCGAGACAGTCGCAGAGCTTCTGAAACTCTCTCTCTCTCTCTCTCTCTCTAGCAATCAAAAGAAAAGTTATGGCGGGAGCGACGGGCGGGAAGATCTCGGCAGCTGCGGCGAGAGCTCACACTCGGAAATCGAAGCCCAGTTCCTTTCGTCTCCCTTCAGGTGTCGCGTCTCCTTGCTTTCTTTGTCGATAAAATTTTAGCTCATTTCGATCCCACTCTACAGCATTCCCAGATTTAGTGTTTCGGCGATCAGTTCCTACTGGCATGTAGAAAAACTTGGGACTTTGTACATGTAAATTTTGCTGTGAAGAACACCTTAAGTATGTGCTAACATATATACTTCTTGTTGATTTTGAGTAAATAATGGTTGATTTGAGCTTTTGACTATTTGAGACCATCAATGTCTGCTGTGGAACACCTAGAGTATTTCTCAATTTTCTTGGGTTTCACTCTGCCAATATGTATCGTATTCTGTGTGAGAATATGACTTGACTGATTTATCTTCCTGATTCGAAGTTATAGTGACACTTCCAAGATCGGGTCCGTGTATATGAAGGATGAAAATTCACAAGTTTCTTCACCAAACAACAATTACATTTGGAAAGTGAAAACTCCACTTAGTGTTAGCTAAAGAATATTTATATTCTTACTTTTCATGTAATTTTCTCTTTTTAAAGGTTACTTTGTGATGCCTGACAAAAATTTGATGGTATTTATATTAGACATGGTAGTGTATATTTGCTTCATGGAATTCATGTGTCTTCACAGATTGTTTAACTTGTGTTCCATCTGCTCTCTATAGTTGCTAATACTGTGTAGTGGTTATATGCACACACCATTTTAGGGATCTTCCAAAAACTACTTCTGGTTTCATTCATTAGAATCGTTGCCTGGGCTTATCAAGCTATCCAACCTCCTCAACCCAAGATACCTCGCTCTCCTGGTGAGCCTCCTGTTACGGCACCAAGAATAAAGCTTAGAGATGGCAGGCACTTGGCATATAAGGAGCATGGTGCTCCAGAAGATGTTCCGAAGTTTAAAATTGTTTATGTGCTTGGTTATTACTCTTGTAAGCATGATGCTGTTGTCACAAATACTTTTTCTCAGGTGCTCAAACTTTGTTTGATGCGGAATTTATCTACATTCTCAAATGCAATATCTTCAATTCTACTATTCATTAATTCATGGGCGATTAGTGTTCTTAACTAGTAAATCATCAATGATCTAGGGGTCTACGTTGTGTCTTTTGATTGATCTGGCTATGGACAGAGTGATCCTGATCCACAAGGAACTACGAAAAGCATCGCTTTGGACATAGAAGAACTTGCTGATCAGCTGGGATTTGGCTCAAAATTCTACACATTGTTGGCTATTCCATAGGTGGCCAGATTTTGCAGAGCTGCATCAAGTACATTCCTCACAGGTACAATTGTTGCAAAGAAGTTTATGTGGGTGGATGCACATCGAAATAGTAATTGCGAGGAAAACATAATCAAGTATGTGAGAAGTATTCAAAATACCCTGGGTGAGAATATTCACTAGCCCAATCTTCTTGTCATGGAATATGGAGATCGAGTGTAATCTGCAGCAACCGTAAAGAGTTCCTCACGAATTTCCTTGTGTTGGTCAATGTATGAAAATATGCAAGCATATATTTGTGTAAACAGAACCAAGATTTTCGGTCTGCATGTTAGTGCATTCTGTTTTTGTTTGTCTTTTGTTTTACCAATACGAGGGAAATCTTTGATGCTGCAGGCTAGCAGAAGAAGCGCTACTAGCTTCAACTATCAACTACTGGTGGCCTGGTTTTCCCTCAAATATGTCTACTGAAGCATATAACCGAATGCTCCAGAGGGATCAATGGGCACTTCATGTTGCTCACTACACTTCCTGGCTTACCTATTGGTGGAACACCCAGAAATTGTTCCCTCCTTTCAGTGTCGTAACTCGTTGTACTGATGTTTACTCTCCCTCAGGCAAAAAAATCCTTGCCCAATATATAAGTGAAATTCCATATGTATAGCCTACTTATTATTACTATTGATTTCCTATTCCTAGATAAAATATTGTCATTTTTCTTCGCAATTAATTGGAAAAAAGGGCAAACAATGACCTGTAACACAAGTGGAAGCAGGAGTGTCAACAATGAGCATCTACATGATTGGAAATCTTGGTCGGTTTCCCTTAGAAAGAATCCCCTCCGCTCTTAGAGTGGGTGTATGAAAATGCGCCCTATCTTAAGAAGAGGAAATCGTTTTATCTCTTCGTGTTCCCTTTTCTTTTGTTTGTGTTGATATCCTTGCTCAAGGGCCTTACTCAAGGACCAAGACTACCTCTATTTTAGCAGCATTTTCGACTATTGCAGCAGATTCAATTTCCTTTATCTGCTGATTAAGGTAGCTGCGGGAAAGGGACGTACCTTCGAGCTTTCGTGGTGTGGTACCGGCTTAACCTAAAGGAGATTTGCTCCTATAGCTGTTGTTGCTGTGGCTCAATCAGTTAATGTTGAATCTTCCACCCCTGAACGGTGAACAAACCAATCTACTTCTTCCGGATCTTAGGACACTTGAAGCAGGACTGACTTCAACAGATGGGGATTCATTAGCTGCCTATCCATTTCTGCCTTTGTACCTGTAATTTGGATTATAAAACTTAAAGTTCACTTTATAAAGCTGGTATTGTTGACAATTTCTCTAATTCACGTTATTGTTTTGGCTTTTTGAGTTTAGGGACGGACACCTTTCAAATTTCTTTGTTCATTGTTTTTGATATTCTGCATTTTTTCTTTTTTCTGTTCTTGGCTTGGTTGAAGGAGTAACGTCTTAGCTAAAAGTCTGTTAAGAAGCGGTTTAGTTTAGGGAGTCATGCGCATTGTCTCAGGCTGAAGAATGATCTTTGTCCTTGGAATCGGCCACGCTCCTTTGTCTTTATCACGAATAAAAAGTTGTCCCAGTTTACTAGAAACTACCTGGCTCGATGGAGCTTGAAAGTAACATGTTGTATGCCAGATTTGTGGTCAGATGAATTTGCTGGAAATGTAAAATTGTTTTGCAAGCAACGTATTTCTGCATTTTACCAGGAATTCAGTGGACATAGTTTATCATCTTCAGTTATCACTTCTATCTGTGCAACATATCTCTCCTTCTCTCCTTAATTTCAATCGGTCCCCTCATTGCCTAGTCTAATTATATTTTATATGGTTTCTTTTTAGGCTGAGGTAAGACAAAAAGTACAGTTTGAAGTAGGTCAACAGGGGGAGTTTGAGTCCCTCCACCTTGGCTTGATGATTGCATTTGGTACCTGGGAAATTAATCGCGTGGATCTAGAAAGCCCATTCCCTAACAATGAAGGTACTATCCATGTGTGGCAAGGGAATGATGATACGTTGGTGCCTGTCACAATGCAGCGCTTCATCTCCCAGCAACTCCCATGGATTCAATATCATGAACTACCCAAATATGGACACGGAATTCCTTATGCTAATGGGATGTCCGATGTTATTACAAAGGCACTCTTACTTAGAGAAACTGCCAAATAGCTTGCTCGACTTGTAGACTTCAGTTTTGTTCATTGTTCTTGAATGAAAGATTTGAGCCAGAGCTGTAAGCAGTATCTTGTTTGCGATCTTCTTACTTTCCCTTCCTATCTTTGGAGTTGCAAGGTCAAATCGACCTAATTGGTCTAATTATCTTGAGATTGCTCGTCACATTTGGGGCATTATTTGGAGTGCATGTTCCGAAAGCAAACAAGAATAGCGCTTTTGCATTGGAAAGGAGAGAGTGCAAGATTTAGTTTCCCAATTTGTATAGTTGATTTGATTCATCTACCGAATACAAGAATAGTCCCCTGTTAAAATTGTTTTCCATCTTGGCCAATTGGTGAATGGAGGTTGTCGAGACAAATCCATGGATATGGATGTATTCGGTAAATTTTGATAATTTGTGCTGGTTGGTGATCCTGCATATCATTTCAAATATACATTAATCGAATGCCAAGGGACAACTGCTAACATGTATGGGGAAATACTCACCATAAGTTACCAGGGGAGTTGGAGTAGAAACGAGCGATAAATTTGAAAGTCCTGAGGGACGAAGCTCGTAGCCTATGGGAACATTATCATTATCACCCTCGTCCTGATCATCGATAGAAGCAGTTGGATTCTCTTGATGCCTGGGGGCATCCCGGGTCTTGATGAAGCTTTTAGGCTTTTTCTCTGACGCAATAAGGGGGTCCTTCTTCCTCTTCTCGAACAAAGGTACTTCGACGTCTGCTATTTCCTTTTCTTTTGAACCCTGTGCTCGGTTTGTTGAGAAACACCTGGCGGAAATAGAGACTTATTAGAAACAGAGCACAAGAAGTAAGAGTAAGGGCATAAAAGTAGAAGGATACATTTTACAGACTTTCCTCCAATTATGGCTGTTGCACTCTTCCTTTTAATCTCGGTCTTCTTCGATATCCTTCATTTGGAACGTTGAGTTTGAGCTGCTCCGATCCTTTGAGGGCTGTGCCTTCCCAACTTCTTGAACTTGGGTTCCTTTGGCGTCATCACTTACTAGTGAATTTGAATCCTTCTCGGAGGAATCTTCTGAATCCACAAATTCATGCGATTCTAGCAAAGTGGGAAGTCCTGATTGACCACCAAAATCTGACTTTTTTTTCCTTCTCGCTCGAATCCTTAGATTTGGGAGTACATCGCTTAGTTCGGCTCACGGCAGTCTTTATGGCATCCTCATAAGGACTCTCAAAGCCACAAGAAAGCCACAAAGAAGTTCATTCAGAGATACTCCCAGTTTTGGGATCGAATTGATCAATATCAGAAGAGTAAGGAATCACGTCACGGCTATACGTCCGCTTGTTCATAAAAGGGAACTTCAAGAAGGAATCAACATGGAACTTGTCATAGACCAAATTGTCTAGCACAATACTGTAGAGAGTAAATCTCAAAACCACGGTAGAATCCCTCTTTCTTAAGCAATCATATGGGAAGGTTTACTGGAGCGAGTACACATACCAAGAAATCATCATTGTCATCCCGAGCAAGAGAATCGAAGAGGTAATTAAATTCACTGCATCATAGGTAAAGAATTCAATATTCTCTAGGTCAAGCTCAACAAGTACTTGAAGATTAAATACAAAAGAGGAAATGCCTTCAGGCACATTCAGAGAGGAGCGACTCAACAATCGATACCCAGGAGGAAAAGGAGCGGGTGGTCGAGATGTTGGTAGAGCATGATAATGAAGGGTACGAGGTTCTTGGCTGGACAGAGAAGGAAAATATAGAACCGTCCGAGATTGTAGAAGCCAAAACAGACCAAACAAGGTGTGGGAAGTTTGTTTATAAAAACAAACTAAGTGTATGTTTCCTTGTCCCACATAGGAAAAGTGGAAGGAAATAGGCCAATTAATAAGTGTGGAGTTTCTTTAATATAATTAAAGAAATGATTGGGGTGTGGACTAGACCCACCATAATCGTGTGCAGGTGTGCGAATAGTTGTGTTATTTAGGCGCGATTTAATTAGCACTAACCCATTTGTTATTTTATTTATTTTTTTATTTCATACAGTTATCTTATTAACTTTAATCAATTCAAAGGTTGTTTTTATTTATTGAGAATTTTCAAAAGATTTTAAAAAATCGAAATTTTATTTATTAAAAAATAATTATAATAAGATTTTTTTAATTATTCCAAATTTTTGTGTGTATCTTTTCAAGACAACCTTTGGAAAAGATACTTGTTCAATTTGCAACTTTTCCGGAAGGATTGCATTTGTTCATTTTTTCAACTTCTTCCGAATGGACGCCTTTGTTCATTTGGGCAATTTTCGAAATGATATTTGTTTATTTTTTGCAATTTTTCACAAAGAGTTGCCTATGTTTTAAGACTGTTTTATATGTACATGTCAATTTTCAAAAGAACAGTGTGTGTAATCATTTTATAATTTGCAACTTTTCCGGAAGGGTTGCATTTGTTCATTTTTTCAACTTCTTCCAAATGGACACCTTTGTTTTTTTTTTTTTTTTTTTTTTTGGTAACCCGGGAACCCTCGAACAGTCGGCAACCGGCGGGGTAAACCTGGGGTAAACCCGGGGTGAACTGGGCCACCATCACAGACCCAGCCATAGGTGAGTCGCGCGAATGCGAACGCGGAGTTTCGAACCCCTCCCCCCTCGGTGGGGGAGTAAGCGCGAAACCATCGTGGCCACCGCGGGCGGTGGTAATGGACACCTTTGTTCATCTGGGCAATTTTCAAAATGATATGTTTGTTCATTTTTTGCAATTTGTTCATTTTTTGCAATTTTTCACAAAGAATTGCCTATGTTTTAAGACTGTTTTATATATACATGTCAATTTTCAAAAGAACAGTGTGTGTAATCATTTTATCTTTTCGAGATTTCTTTTTGAAAAACTACAACCAATTTTCAATTGTTTCTTAGAGAGATCCTAGAGAAATACTAAAATTGTTATCTAGTATTCTCATTTTGAGACTTTGTTGTATCTTTGAGGAAATTTTCCGGTGACCATTATCAACGTTGTGGGGCAAATAAATCCTTAAAGAAAGTGATATCACGCCTCAGAGTTGGACTTAATTACTCTACATATCTGACTTTATTGTTCTACTCAATTTGAAGCCGTATTTTCCCAACACAAGGCACCATCTTCTCTAGGCGTCATTGCAGAAGGCGCATTGGTGAAGCCTCTATACAAAGTGGCAAGGATGAGCAGGCCCGAAGCAATGATTTACCCGCTGCGAGACTAGAGGCAATGTAAACTATGTACCATATTTAAGAAGATATACTTGGATAGCCAATAGAGCAAGAAAGTTAAGTGTTCAACAAGATCGATGGGGCCAGAGGTGGGATAGAATCGATGTGGAAAATATCATAAATTTTTTTAATTTAATTAAAATGAAAAAGTGTGGTGAACCAATTCTACGTAATTGAAATTAGGAATTGAATTTATTATAGGACTTATTCCATTTGTTTTAGAAGATGCCATGCTTCCACTTGGACTTGAACCAAAATGCTCCAGCATTGCTTCCTAAGAGTAGCGTGCCTACCGATTTCACTATAGCAGCATACTCAAAATAATAATAATAATCTATTATTATTTAATCATTGAAGGTTTCAATTCAATATTATATATATATTGTTTCATTTTCATTCAGAGTGATGAGAAAAAACTCGTTTCACTTCAATATGGATTGAAGCATTCCCCATAGAGGAATTTGCCATAAGGAAGGGCATTCTCAAGAACATAAGGAATCTCCGACGAATCCATGTCCTTTATAGATTCGTCGTTTGGAGAGAAACCAACTATGGCGTAAATATCTAGAAGAGTGATAGCTATGGGATCTCAAGGAAAAAAGAAACAACTTATCGACGGGGACCAGAAACTGACAGCATAACCCAATAGCCCTAGGTCTAAGTCATGGGATAACATATTAACATTCGGAGCCATATTTTTCCCAGCCCTTTGCCAGGCAAGTTGTGCCTGTACATCATCCTTCATTCGTGAATGTCACCTATGGAATTCCACTTCGAACGAAGGGAAGCCCCTAAATCGATAGGGCGTTGTGGTCCAAAGGTCCATAATAGAGGGCCTTTGAATGGGAAGCAGCTCTCCTCGACAAATTATCAGGAAAGACTCTAACTATGGCAGCAACTTAGACTCATGGGAGAAAAAACTTACCCTGGATATGCATTGGAGATTTTAATGAGACTTTATATCACTGGGAGAAGTATGGTAAAAGGGAGACGGACTATTATAGAGTGGCAACCTTCCAGGACCTATTGAATGATTGTGCACTCATGGATATGGAAAGCAAAGGATGTGCCTTCACCTGGACAAATAACCGAGATGGGGAGAAGTAGGTGAAAAAGAGGTTAGATCAGGTGCTTTGCAATATAGAATGGAGAATCATGTTCTTACAGGCGGAAGCCTACGCCCTACCTGCCATTGGCTCGGACCATAGTCCTATTATACTATCATTATATCCCCCATCAAAGAAAAGAAGAAGAGTGTTCAGATTTAAAGCGTACTGGATAGAGGATGCTCAATGTCGAGAAATTGTGCAATCCATGTGGAATGATCAAATGAATTCCCAGTTGAATTTGCCTGAAAAACTAAATGCGATAGCTAATGCTCTAACCAATTGGAGCAAGGATAAATATTCCAACGCTTATAGAAGGATTGAGGAACTTAAAAAAGAGCTTACAAAGATAACTAACAAAAAGGATATGGGATTGAGAAAGGAGGAAGCAAAGAGGCTTCAGTTGCAAATTGAACAATTATGGAGACAGGAAGAAATGTATTGGGAAATGAGATCAAGGATAGAGTGGTTGAAATGGGGAAATAGAAACAGAAAATTTTTCTATGCTACAATTGTGTAAAGAAGGCAAAGGAATAGAATTGCTATGCTGAAACTTGATAACCAGAACTGGTGTAAGGATCCTGAGGGTTTTAAAGAACGCATTGTAACCTTCTATCAACACCTTTATGGCACAATCAGCCCTAGAAATTTTCAGCCGGTGTTGGACCAATGCCCTTGCCTAGTAGCATATGTCATGAATGAAGCTCTAACAGCAAAAGTTACAATGGAGGAAGTAAAATCAGCAGTATTCTAGCTGGGAGCCATTAAGACTCTAGGGCCGGACTGCTTAAATGGACAGTTCTTCCAACATAATTGGGAGCTAATCCAGGAAGATGTGCATAAAATGGTGGATAACTTCTTTGTTTCAGGTACTCTAGACCCTTCCCTCAATACAACTCACATTACCCTCGTCCCAAAACTGACTCTCCCAGAATCTATAGCGCAATATAAGCCCATCAGCCTTTGTAATTTCAGTTACAAGATAATTTCTAAAGTGATGGAAAATAGTTTGAAGCCCTGGCTTCCTGAACTAATAGAAGTGGAACAAAGTGCTTTCATAGGTGGAAGACAAATACAAGACAATATTTTAATTGTCCAAGAAGTGTTGCATCAATTGAGAATCGGGAAAAGAAAAAGGAAGTTTCAGGATGTGCTTAAACTTGACATGCTAAAAACATATGATCGAGCGGAATGGGACTTCTTGTGCAAGTGCATGAGCAAAATGGGCTTCAGTGATCACTGGGTTTCGTTGGTGAAAACATGTATATTTACCGTTACCTTCAGCATCAAAGTGAACGGGGAACCTCTTCAAGCATTCAAGCCGACTAGGGGTTTAAGGCAAGGGGACCCTCTCTCTCCCTACTTATTTATTGTTATGACTAATGTGCTGTCTTTGCATATACAAAAAGCACTTAGAGATGGCAATGTAAAAGGGATTAAACTGAATAGAAGTTGTCCAACACTTACACACTTACTTTTTGTGGATGATGCGATCTTCTTCCTCGATGGCACAATGGAGGAATATCAAAATATGGCAAACCTATTGAATCAATTATGCATCCAGTCAAGCCATAAACCTAAACAAGTCGAGTATTTACTTTAGCAGTTGCCGCCCACAGCAATTAAGAAGGAATATGGCAGAAGAACTAAGAGTCCCGATTATAAAAAAAACGGGGAAATATCTCGGCATTCCTGTGGATTGGGGGCAATCGAAGAAAGAGATGTTCTCGTGGATTCTAGCAAGAGTGAATATGAAACTTGAGGAGTGGAAAGAGAACATAATGTCAAAAGCGGGGAAGGAAATACTTATTAAAACGATTGTACATGCATTGCCGTAATATGCTATGTCAATTTTTAAGATGCCAGTTTCGATATGTAGATCAATCGAAAAAAAAGATAGCCACGTTATGGTGGAAAAAGAACAGTGCAAAGAAAGACGTCCATTAGAAAAAGTGGGAGGAGCTGAAAAAAAAAAAAAAAAAAAGACTGTGGGGGTTTGGGATTTAAGGACCTTGTTGCCTTTAACAAGGCTATGCTTGGAAAACAAGCGTGGAGACTCATACAAGCCCCTTCAGCCTTGTGGAGTAGATTGCTGAAAGGACTATACTTCCCTCCAAGAGATTTCATGAAGGCAAACACGAGATCAAGACCGTCTTGGGGATGGCAAAGTCTATTACAAGGAAGAGAAGTGATGTAACATCAAACAAGATGGGCAGTAGGAGACGGATCGCAAATAAGAGTGAGAGAAGATAAATGGTTAGCGAGAGGTTGCATAGGAGGACCTAAAAACCAAGGATGACCTGAATATGTAGCTGAGTTAATCGACCAGCAGTCCAAACAGTGGGATGAGCATAAGCTAGCAACCTAGTTCGACGTTGACTTAGTCAAAGAGATACTCGCGGCGCCGCTTAGTCACACAAGAAACAAAGACAAAATCATATGGACCAACAACAGATCCGGCATCTACTCAGTCAAAAGTGGATACAATAAAATCCAAACAGCAGACAACCAGACATCGGCACACGTATCCTCATCACACCAGCAACCCAAAAAGCTATGGAACCTGATCTGGGACCTCCACACCCAACCAAAGGTCAAGTTCTTTATATGGAAACTTTGTGCTAATGCGCTACCCACAAAGAACCTATATAGGAGAAAGATGATACCTGATCCAAGCTGCCCCATGTGCCACCATATGCCAAAGACACCCGAACATCTATTCCTCCTATGCGAATGGATGCACCAGATCTGGGGAAACCAGAAGCTAAAGCTGAACCCTTCCCCCAACAATATCTTTAGGATAGACAAATGGATGTTTGAAGTCCTTACCTCGGAAAGAAACCCTCAGCGGAAGGAGCTAGTAGCAGGCACTCTTTGGCAGATTTGGAAGATCAGAAACGTAATGGTCTTCAAAGGCGAGCCTCCGCAACCGCAAGAAGCTGTGGAGGAAGTAGAAGCAAATCTGGAAAGCTTTAACCAGTGGGACCCGAAAAAACCAAAAGGCAGCAAAAAGTTTGCAAACGTACCTGGAAAATGGGTGCCGCTGGTAAAGGGCCACCTGAAGATCAACGTCGACGCTTCGTGGACTGAAAACCAGAGAGAGGGATCAATTGCCAAGCTATCTAGAGACGAGAACGAGGTCCTCAGGGGTGGTTTTGCAGCAAAAATTGAAGCCAACTCACCTCTGAAAGCAGAAGTTTTGGCTGTCTGTGTAGCTTTGTGGAAAGTGGCGAAGGATAGAGAAGAAAGGAGCCCCACGCTTGAACTAAACTCAAAGATGGAAGTACAGTCTGACTACAAATCTGTGGTGGAGAGCTTGATGGGCTTTGCACAGAGCCCATGGACAGTGGAACCAATTTTAGAGGATTGCAAAGTGCTGTTGGCCCAACTTAAAGGTGTCTCCGTATCTTACGCGCGTAGAGAAGCAAACAAGCCCGCCGATTGGATAGCAAGAGCCCATCGGGACAACCGTCTTCCTTGCAATTGGATTTTATATCCCCCTCATCCACTTTGGGTCTTATTATGTAATGATTCCGGACCTAGTTGTGGTTCCGCAACTTATTAGTAATGATCACTATCTTTCGACCAAAAAAAAAAAAAAAGAAGGAAAGCAGCTCTTCACTCTTTTTGGGAAGCAAGGTCTAAGAGAAGTTGAAATTTGCTGATGATTAAGAAAACATGGACTAAGGACCAGGCTTTCAAGGTACTCATCGACCAGACTCGAGGCGAAAACAACAATTACTAGAGAACTAGTGAGAGAATATTTGGGAGTATTGGGCGCTATGAGAAACGGTGAAGCAAGGAACATAGATAGAACTCATAGGGTTTTTAGGGTTTAAGAAAGAATACAAAACAGATATGAAGATCAGGCCTTTGGCACATGCCCCCTAATCTAGATAAATAGCAAAATCAAAAGGGTTAATACTCTGAAAAACCCCGAACTGGTACACTTGTGACAAATTTACTCCAAACTATTTTTTTGACCATGAAAAACCCCAAACTGAACTAATATACCTGTGATAAATTTACCCCGACTGACTATAAAAAATCATAAACTAGTACATTTATGACAAATTTATCCCAAACTAATTTATTCGACTGCAAAAAACCCCAAAATGGTAAATTTATGACAAATATACCCTATGCTAAATTGGATTAATACCACAAAAAAATCACAAAAATTGTAAACGGTGACAAACGAAGTGTAAAATCCTAAATTAGTATACCGGTCAACTATCATGTGTTATTTAACTTTAAGAATAAAATTTAACGAAAACTAACAGAGGGTAAATTTATCACAAGTGTACCAGTTTAGGGTAAATTTGTCAAATGTATACCAATTTTGAGTTTTTTGTGGTCAAAAAAATAGTTTGGGGTAAATTTGTCACAAGTGTACTAGTTTGGGATTTTTCAGGGTATTAACCCAAATCAAAAATAGCGATTTGAAATCACAATGGTTTACCATCCATGAGTAATTGAAGCGACATGAGAGGCCATGATTTGATTGGTTGCGTACGGAGTACGAGGCATCATAAGAAAAAAGGGATGTCTAAGCTATTCATAAGAAAGAGCACGTAAAGTAAGGTATTTTTTTTTTTAAAAAAAGAAATAAATTTCAAATTTACTTCTTTTAAGAGGGGTATATGTTGATACCCATAATTGATCTAGTTATCAAAACACACATTCTTGGTATGAGGGCAAGGAATATGCAACATTTGAGTAGAGTAAGCTCCAGTCACATGCATAACGCATGGATGTCATCTTATGTATATCGGTTGTCTAGAACATATGCATGACAATTGATGATAATAAAGAAGCGCCTTGTGTCCAGTAGTTGAAATGTAATGATGGAGAGTTGGTAGCCGCCTATATAAACACTAGCAACAATTTTTCGGAAATTTTTTAAATATTATTCAAATCACAAAGACAATTACATCAAAGATTGCATGTTGTAGAGTGGACAGTTGATATTCAAAGACCTAGTCACGGAACGATCATAGATAATTGCACAACTCTCAACACACGATGAAGACGGTTATGTGAGGCATTTAGATGGGCCTGTGAGAATAAAAGAATTTGGGCAAAGCCAGTGGAAGTTACTTGAGAAAATGCAACCGTTGGGCATGGTTGAAGAGCAATTATCACACATTCACCATAAATACCACTAGCTATCTAATCAGAGCTCCACACAAATCAATAAAATAATATTTATTTATTTTTACTTTTACTGTACTACATTTTAAATTTCCTTAATTGTAACTTTTATCTATTAGATTTCAGTGTGTTTCTTTATTCTGATAACTCGTTATTAATTAAATTCCGACGTTATATTTTATTATCCTCAACTTGTGTCATCGATTAAATTCTGGCTTGATCAAATATTGTACGGTGTTGTTCGAATTAAAGAATTTTAAATCCTTATTGTGTGAGATATCATTTGTATGAAATTGGCATAGAACCCCTATCCCTTCTCATAAAATCGAAGAATAACTTTCGGTGGAAATCATATCGCTGCGGGGCAAGTCTGGCGAAATACAAAGGTTTGTTTATTTCATATAAAATCAAAGATTCGAAAAATTGGTTATTTAGAATAGGCAAAAAGGGTCGGTAAAGCATTCCCAATTTGTTTCTGGCATCATCCTAGTGGAACATCTACTTCGTCAATGTTATTTCTTTATTTATTCCAGAAATCCGACCTGATTAACCTGTTTAACTCCGGTTTGACTCGACGGGATCTGTCTGGCATGTGTGTTTAAACCATGTTCTCTTTCGGAAATGGAATCCTTTGACTCACTTGATCTTAGAAAAGCTCTTGGCTCGTTCGCCAGCGCCTCGTGTTCTTGCCTGTTCGCGTCCCTTCTCAGATCTCAAGCTCGAATCTTTAACTTTTGAGACAGTCGCAGAGCTTCTGAAAGTCTCTCTCTCTCTCTCTCTCTCTATCTCTCTATCTCTTCGAGCCATCAAAAGAAAAGTTATGGCGGGAGCGACGGGCAGGAAGATCTCGGCAGCTGCGGCGAGAGCGCACACTCGGAAATCGAAGCCCAGCTCCTTCCGTCTCCCTTCAGGTGTCGCGTCTCTCTCCTTTCTTTTGTCGATGAATTTTGGGCTCATTTCGATCCCCCTTTCGCTTCGCGATCTTCACTTCGATGCCTTGTCGCTTTATTTCTATCATTTCGAGAAGTTTGACTCGAAGTACCTTCCGTTGAATTTCTTGGGTTGTGTCTGATGTGGGGAGATTTTCTTTTTCGGGCCGTAATTTGGGAGTTTGAACTTGAACACCTGGAATGCCCGATTGAGCAAAGGTCACGAGGTCTACAGCATCCCCAGATGTAGTGTTTTGGCGTTCAGTTTACTGCTGATTTGTCGAAAATCTTGGGGCTTTGTAGATGTAAATTTTGCTGGGGCGATACCTTAAGTATATGCTAACATATGTACTTCTTGTTGATTTGAAGTAAATAATGGTTGATCTGAGCTATTGACTATTTGAGACTACCAATGTCTGTGCTGTGTAACACCAAGTGTACTCTTGATTTTGTCGGGTTTAACTCCGCCAATTTGTATCTATTTCGTGTGAGAAATTCGCATGTTCTTGACCAAACTACAATTACATTTGGAAAGTGAAAACTCCACTTAATGCTAGCTTAAGGACATTGACATTCTTACTTTTCATGTAATCCTCTCTTTTTAAAGGTTACTGAGAATGATTACGATGCCTGACAAAAATTTGATAGAACTTACATTAGACATGTTAGTATATATTTGCTTAATGGAATTCTCGCCTTTCCAGATTGTTTAACTCGCGTTCCATCTGCTCTCTATAGTTGCTAATACTGTGTTGTGGTTATATGCACGCACCATTTCAGGGATCTTCCAGAAACTACTTCTGGTTTCATCCATTGGAATCCTTGCGTGGGCTTATCAAGCTATCCAACCTCCTCAAACTAAAATACCTGGCTCTCCTGGTGGGCCTTCTGTTACAGCACCAAGAATAAAGCTTAGAGATGGCAGGCATTTGGCATATAAGGAACATGGTGCTCCAAAAGATGCTGCAAAATTTAAAATTGTTTATGTGCATTGTTTTGACTCTTGTAGGCATGATGCTGTTGTCGAAAATATTTTTCCTCAGGTGCTCATAAACTTTGTTTGATGTGGAACTTGTCTACATCCTCAAATGCAGTATCTTTGATTCTACTATTCATTAATACATGGCGATATGTGTTCTTGTCCAGAAAGTCATCGATGATCAAGGGGTCTACGTTGTGTCTTTCGATCGACCTGGCTATGGACAGAGTGATCCTGATCCAAAACGAACTACGAAAAGCATTGCTTTAGACATAGAAGAACTTGCTGATCAGCTGGGACTTGGCTCAAAATTCTACGTTGTTGGCTATTCCATTGGTGGCCAGATTGTGTGGAGCTGCATCAAGTACATTCCTCACAGGTACAATCATTCCAATGAGTTTATATGAGTGGGTGCATATCGTAATAGTTATTGTGAGGAATGTGGGATAAAATATATGAGACTTATTCAACATACCCTGTGTGAGAATATTCACTGGCCCGTTCTTCTTGTCTTCGAATCTGGAAATCAAGTGTAATTTGCAGTAACCATGAAGAATTTCTCACTAACTTCCTTGTACTGGTTGTGTATGAAAATATGCAAGCATATATCTGTGTAAACAGAACTAAGATCTTCGGTCTGCATGCTAGTGCATTCTGTATTTGTTTGTCTTTCGTCCACCATTACGAGGGAGATCTTTGATGCTGCAGGCTAGCAGGAGCAGCACTACTAGCTCCAGTTATCAACTACTGGTGGCCTGGTTTTCCAGCAAATATGTCTACTGAAGCATATAACCAAATGCCCCAGAGGAATCAGTGGGCACTTCGTGTTGCTCATTACGCTTCCTGGCTTACCTATTGGTGGAATACCCAGAAATTGTTCCCTCCTTCCAGCGT
This sequence comes from Eucalyptus virginea, assembly GCA_014182375.1. NCBI lineage: Eukaryota > Viridiplantae > Streptophyta > Magnoliopsida > Myrtales > Myrtaceae > Eucalyptus > Eucalyptus virginea. Next base: position 23,913,467 of record CM024524.1, on the reverse strand, counting down.
TGTAACTGCTAGTCCTGACGTTTACTCTCCCTCAGACAAAAAAATTATTGCCCAATATATAAGAGAAACCCCGGTATGTATAGCCTACTTATTATTACTTTGATTTCTTATTACAAGATAAAATATTCTCATTTTTCTTCACAATTAATTGATAAAATAAGCAAACGATGACCTGTAACACGAGTGAAAACAGGAGTGTCGACAATAGGCATCTACATGTTTGGAAATCTTGGTCGGAACATCCATTTTGGCCTTTGTAACCATAATTTGGATTATATTACTAAAAGTTCAGTTTATGAAACTGGTATCGTTGACAATTTCTCTGATTCACATTAATTTATTTTGCTTTTTGATTTGAGGGACAGACACCTTTTAAAATTCTTTTGTTTAATGTTGTTTAATGTTCTTGGCTTGGTAAGAGGAGTAAGATGGTCATAGCTAAAGGTTATAGCTAAAGGTCTGTTAAGAAGTGGTGCAGTTTAGGGGGACATGCCCATTGTCTCGGGCTGAAGAATGACCTTCGTCCCTTGAATTGGCCAAAATCTACCAGCTCCTTTGTCTTTATCGTGAAAAAAACAGAAGTTCTCCTAGTTTACTAGAAAGCACCTGGCTCGATGGAGCTTGAAAATAACAATGTTGTATGCCAGATTTGTTTTCAGAAGAATTCCTGGAAAATGTAAAAATTCTCTGAATTTTACCTGGAATTGGGCAGACATAGTTTATCTTCTATTATCACTTCTATCTGTGTAACTTATCTATCCTTCTCTCCTTTATTTCTTTTTAGGCTGAAGTAAGACAACAGGTACAGTTTGAGGTAAGACAACAAGGAGAGTTTGAGTCCCTCCACCGTGACTTGATGATCTCATTTGGTACCTGGGAATTTACTCCCATGGATCTTGAAAGCCCATTCCCCAACAATGAAGGTACCATCCATGTGTGGCAAGGGGATGATGATATGCTGGTGCCTGTCACGATGCAGCGCTTCATCTCCCAGCAACTCCCATGGATTCAATATCACGAGCTACCCGAATATGGACATGCATTCCCTTATGCTAATGGGATGTCCGATGTTATTACAAAGGTACTTTTACTTGGAGAAACTGCCAAATAGCTTGCTTGACTTGTAGACCTTCAGGGTACTTTTACTCTGAGAAACTGCCGAATAGCTTGCCTGACTTGTAGACCTTAAGTTTTGTTCATTGTTTGTGAATGAAAGATTTGAACCACAGTTGTAAGCGGTATACTGTTTGCGATCTTCTTTGTTTCCCTTCTTATCTTTGGAGTGCCAGGTCAAATAAAGCTAATTGGTCTAATTTTCTTGAGATTGCTTGTCACGTTTGGGGCATTATTTTGAATGGGTGTTCCGAAAGCAAACAAGAATAGCTCTTTTACATTGGAAAGAAGGGAGTGCAAGATTTAAGTTCCCAATTTATTGAGTTAATTTGATTCATCTACCCATATAAAAGGTTTATTTAGTCCTGTTATAATTATTTTCCCCCTTGGCCAGTTGACTCTTCCTGCCTTGAACTTCCTTGTCGATTGATCCTTTTACAATTCGTAACCCTGGAGTTAGTCTGATCGGGAAATTTGAGTATGGGATCGCTTTTCCTGAGGAGGCCCCTCTATCAATTGACCCTGAGCTTTCAGGTAATAAGTAGTAGCGATTATGATGCCCGGTAGAAGTTCAGAAATCTCAATGCCAAAGATTGAAGTTGGCCATGAACTGAAGTATGGATAACTTGTTGCTTGGTCAGCTGCTCAGGTGAATTTTGCTATTTTGTATTTTGAAGTTAGAAAAGATTTCAAGCTAACTAAAGTTATTACTTTAAAAACCCGAATTACGAAAAACCTTAAAGACCAGCAAGCAGAGGGAAGCTGTTTCAAAATTAGTGGCCTGGAATTAGATGCAGAATTGGCCTCGAAAGCTAGCAGGAATGAACAATTGGTTTCTTTCTTTCTTGAAGGTCAATGCTATCGGCATCGGCCATTCATTTTTGAGCTGCCATATTAGGGTTACTGACAGCGACAGCACGTTTGATTGCTGTAATTTGTTGAGTAATGTAATATCTATTATAATATTTGATTTCATGGGTGACATATATAATAAGGGGCCATAATATGAGAATTCGCAAAATATCCCTTTAATTAAAGGGAATACTCTCATTATCACTTTAATAGTCAATTGTGATTTATGAGTATATAGATATATGAATTTGTTTGATCAAATATTTATTTATGCTTTAATAACATGTTTCTGATTGTAATTAAAAATTTAGCGCATAAGATGTTTTTATAGTCAAGTAAGTATTTTATTATAGTAATTATTACATTTATAGCAATCATGAGTGTCATACCCCATATATATCATTACGATATTACAATTTAATCTATGAATTATTATCTATCATTTAATGACCAACTCATGATTATGATTCAAGTTTTATCGTTGTTATAACTACTGTAACTAAATTTTCTTATAATTAAAGGTATTTTGATTATCACCAACACCGATATGGCGAGTGGGAAGAAAAAAAGGTATTTTGGGAATAGCTATTATAGCCAAGTTGTAACAACTGTTATACGAGAGGTCTATGTAGCAGCTGTTACTGTAACTAAACACTGCAATGGCCAACGGGTAATAGACCTGTAAAGTTGTAGCCTTTACCGCAACGAAATGGCAACCAAACTTGTCGCATTATGTAATTACAACATCTTAGCTGGTGGCATGAGCTGATATCTTCTGGTACCTACTTTTTTCCTACTTCCGCAGTACGCATGCTCAGAGAGACTATGATGGCATTCTATCCATGGGCCATCACAGGTTATTTATGGTCACGTAATACCTTTTTCTTTTGGCTAAGGAAAAATCGTGCATGTCCACTTATTTTGGCCGATGGTATTATCATAATGTGATCCCACATTTGGTGAATTATTGCCTACATTAATATCATTGACATTTTGTTTCCCATTAATCACATTGAGTTGTATGATGATAGTCCAAAATCAGGATAATTGTCTTGATGGAAGAAGTTATTAAAAAGAGCAGGTTTGAATGAAAATATAAATCAGTCTAAGCCAAACCCCTCAAATAGTGAAAGAACACATCATCGACATTGAGGGTAATTAATTAAAAGTATCCATTCATCGATCATTCAAGGCTCTGCAAATTTGGTTTTCAATTGAACTTCATCAATGGCCGGAGGTTTGTACACAAAATTTCACGCTTTTACATTTGATTATGATTATGTATGAGTTTTGTTATCCATTAATAATCAGGATCTTTAGTCTTTCGATTTCTAACAAATAGAGCACAATGCTCTCTCTTCCTTGTGCACAATGTCTCTCTTCTTGAAAGAGTAGAGCAAGGCAATTGGTATTAGGCTATTAGCCAACCCTCAAGCAATAGTAAAGAAGTTCTAGCACATACAATAAAATGTTAGATTTGAGTCATCACCATTGTTGCACCACGTTGTTAGTTGGATTAGAACCGGAGTTAACATATAGCATGACACAACCTAATCATACGGAAGACAAACAAAGGCTTCTTAAGGTCGAGGAGTGGTTGGAGAGTTTTCGAACTTGTGACCAAGCAGCCCAAATCACTTGGAAGTAAGTTCTACAATACTTAGCCAATCACCATGATGGTTTCTCATCAATGATTTTCGTGTCTGGGAGCTTAAGTTGGACCTATTAGCCTAATGGTTATCAAAAATAGAAGTCCCATCAAAATTTAAAATATCATTCAGATTTCAAAATTTAAGATAAAATCATATTTAAAATATATCTACATTTGTATATTTTGTGAGAGATTCATTTGTTTCAGGAAAAAAAAATTAAAGTGCGTGAGCCACAAAAATTAGATTGGCCTTTATATTTTTGTGGTTTTTATTATCTCTTGGGATTGTAGTTTCCATTCAATGCTAAGGGTTCTTGTAGTTTGTCACATAGTCAATTGACTTTTTACATAGGTAGTTGTCTGGCATGGTTAACAGTCGCTGAAATGGAATTTCCTTCTAACTAGTTCATTGAAGTGAGGAAAACGACGTAGTGTCCAATTGAGCAAGCCGAACTTGCCACAGTGACAGTTCAAACTCTCTGTCTGAAGGGCCAATCGTAGCGACAGGAGATCTGGAACCAAGGCGAACCACAGAGCGCATGATATCAACTGCAAATGTGGTCGGATCTCAGACACTACCTACATGTCGAATTGTTATTTTATTCAAAATAATTAGCTGGACTGAGCATGTGGTTGGATCAAAGGGTTCTCTTTCATCTGGCTACTTCTGTGATCAACTGTGTTCGCAGGATTACATCTAATCTGCCCAGCTAGACTAATTAACATGAGAATCACATAAATACTTCGTCATAATTGTGGGGAAATTGTCTAATCAGTACTATATTTATATTCAGTCCTAAAATTTCCTATTTTGAACCAACATTTACATGCCGAAAGCCGAAAGGGAGGACCAACTTTGAGCATCGGGCATTTCGGGGATGCGATTTTACCTTGTTCACCGAGTCACTTGTTCATCGTCTCCTTTGCCGTTCGTCTTCTTTTTGCGGTGGGCGGCGCTTAGCGCGAGCGCGATCCGCCCCGGCGGATCTCGGCTGAAAGCCTCGCCGAGGTCGCACAACCTCGGGCGAGGTGGCCCGAGGTCGGGCGACCTCGGGCGCCCGAGGTCGAGCGACCTCGGGCGGAGTCGCCTGGTCGCGCGAGCCGGCGACCGGGCGAGGCCGGATCCGGCCGTTCGGCGGCCAGATCCGGCGGTCTTGAGGCCGATCCGGCCGCCGGCAGAATCGGCCTCCCCCCGCGACCTCCGGCGGCGAGATCGCCGTCCGGTGGCGGCGGGTGGCCGGCGGTGGCCGGCCGGAATTTGATTTCAAATTAAAAAAATAAAAACTAACAAAAGCATTTTGGAAATGTGAATTTTGCCAAACGGTGTTTATACTAAGTTGCATTTCAAAGCTATAATTTACCAAACGGTCTAACATTTCCGAAAGTCCCTTTACCTCAAAGTATTTGCATTCTCCTAATGGCATTCCCCCAAAGCCGAACCAAACGGGGCCTATATCTATTGTATGAATGTTAATTCAGTCCTAAACTTTCCTATTTTACCAACATATACCTAAACCTTAACATAAAATACCAATGTAGTACTTCTAGCCAATTTTGACTAAAAGTCTTTGACTTGGTGGTGTACCACTTAAGATGGACGACGATGATTGGATTGCCACAATAGTTATTTATGATGAAAATTGACGTGAAGGATTATATCAAGATTCTTGCGCAAAAATTTAGGACTAAATTGATAAAATTGAAAAGTTTAGAATTGAGTTAATATTCATACGATAGATTTAGGATTGATTGAGTAATTTTCCCTAATAGCTGCAATTATATAACTCAAGTAAGATTTCTGAAGTGAAATATTGATCGTATGAAGTATTATAAACGTCTATATAAAAATAACCGACTATAAATAGAAGTGGAATTCTCATGTGGACATATTTGTCGTAAACAACGATGATAAACCATCCAATATATCATATGCATATTAGAAGTAAACAATAGCCCGATACAGATCATACAACTATGCCGTCCTTCACTGGCAACGTCAATTACCTTGTGGTTTTGGGGTCCAACTTTCTTCTCATATGCCCTATCTGTTTGGGGCTCAACCCGAATGCCTTCTCAAGAAGCTCACTGTTTATGCCGGATCCAAAGATGGTTGCCGGAAGTTTCTGTACTCCGGCATTCTGGCTATTGAAGCTCCCAAAAATGGTCGCCGGCTTGTCACCAACATTCATTTGGAAGTGCACTAGACCCCTTGGATACACCATCACCTCGCCTGCCTCGATAACCCTAGCAAAAACCCGGTTCGCCGAGTCAACGAACCCCGAGTACACGCTCCCTCGCACCAAATACGCGATCTCGGTGGCCCTAGGGTGGAAATGCGGCGGGTTGATGCCACCAACTCTCAGTTCGGCTTTCATGAATGACATGCCTAGCGTGTTAAGCCCCGGAAACAGCGTGGGGTTCACAGAAAGGGCGGCAAGTCCGGTTTCAGAGAAATTGGCTGTGAAATTCTTCATGCCCGAGAAGACGAAGTCATCGGTGGTGACTTCGGAGGAGTTCTTGCACGGGAGCACTGAGAATCTGGTGGTCCGGCCGCTACCGACTTTAGGGTTTGGTACGCAGTAGTCTTGAACGGGGTCAGGGTCTGCGGCAAAAGTAGGAAGGCCAACGAGAAGAAAAACAAGCAAGCATATGGCCATTTTTGGGGGCATTTGTACCTGGATGCCCTCTAACAAGACTATGAGAGCACTAGCCTTTTCATACATAGAAGCAATCGACCAAGGGGTTTTATATCTATGTTTGCCGTGCTTCTTGTCAAAAAACCTTAATTATTCATGTCATGGATACTGTGATAATTATTAAATAGAGTTGACAACAATAAAGCTGAATCATTTAATGGATCATGCCGCTTTTTACGCGGAATTTGGTGTAGGTCCCTCTATTCCTTTTTGATTCTGCGGTTGTTTTGACTTTACGAGGTGGCCTCTAAGTTCCCCTTGCAAAAAGGGAAGATTTTATTACTTGCCCTAAATTTTACAAATGGGATGCAACGGAATTCTAAATCTATCCAATTTATTCACTTAAGCCATACGCCTTTACTGAAAAATTCATTCATTTCATAAAATTATATTGAAAAGTGCAATTTGAGATTTCATGTAAAAAGCTCTTGTGTTGCACGAAGGTAATTTCTTTTACGGTTCATTAAAAAAAGTGGGTTGATATTGGAAAATGTTTAGTACTGAATTGAAGTCGATGAAATATTTACAACTTAATTGGATTTTGTGTATGGGGTTTAAGAGTGTACCTAAATGGTCAAAAAATGATTTTCAAGACCTATGGTAACTTTTGCTATATTTTCCTATTCATACATATTCAACTTGAAAAAAAAATATATATATATATATAATGAGTAACATTATGTAAAGCTAAATTAGATTCACTGTGTGTATATGCAAATGTAATAGGTTGTTAGATATTTTGGATCAATCCCGTATCACATATATGACTATTATGCATCGTTAGTTTTACTATACACATGAAAAAATAGAGTATTATAGCATTTTATTATTTCATCACGCACATAGAGAAAACATTTCGTTCACTTTTTTTTTTTCAAGTTACAAGACCTTACTTACAACCACCGGCCGCGGTGGCTCCGTTGGATAAGGCTCTGCCGATCTTCAGTTTAGAGATGAAGGGTTCAAACCTCGGGAGGCGCTAGGTGTATTAAGTGTGACACCAAGGGTGGTGGGTTCTCCTGCTTACGTGTCACCTGGAGGTTTACGGCGCGGCTGTCGGCTGCAAACCGGTTCCTCCAAAAAAAAAAAAAAAAGACCTTACTTACAAAGTGATAAATGCCACCACCTAAGTTAATCTAAATGAAAGACTTTGCGATATAAACACAGTATCTGCTACATCCAAATTAAGTGCTCAACTTCCATGTAATCTCTTGGGATTTCACTAGAATCAATCACAATATAGGACATACGCAAGGTTTATCCTAGTGTGGGTCCTTTTAAGTGGGTTTAATGTGGGATTGACCATTCTAGAAATGTGATTGACTTAAAATTAATAGAAATTTAATATGTAGGAATTTGTAGTGGAGGGACTTGATCATAAACCTTATGTAAATTAAAAGATTTGATTAAATAAAGTAAAGTTTAAAAATTTGATTGGAAAGGTGGGTGAATTTAGAGACAAATAGTAAAACTTTTCTCTGGCCAAATACAAAGATAAAAATTAAAAAAAAAAAAAAAAAAAAAGAGTGAGCTACCATAGGAGCTCAACTATAATTTAAGGGAAAGCAACATCAATAGCTTGAGAATCATTACAAATAATGCCAGTCATACCCCGATTTTTGCGTTTGCTAAAGTGGCTTCGGCGTCACGAGAGTACTAGGCCATCATCATCTTCTGGAATGATGACCGGTTCTTTAAAACCATAAAAACAAAAAGCAATGATGATTCGTTCTGTAACCCTAGAAAAAGAACGATGATTGGTTCCACTAGCCCACGAGACAGTCCATGTTGTTTCCCATGGTCATGCTTGAAAAGGAAGGCGAATTGGCATCATGAAATGCTGTGTTGAGTGAGAACGATGCATTTCTTACGCTTCACTTTCAAATTGAGGTGAAAATGAGAACATCTACTATAAGAATCCTAATACAACTGCTCAAGGATAAAAGCTAGCACGCTAGTCCCTACCAACAAAAAGGAAAAAGAAAATAAAGTTAGAGCATCTTCCTGGCGGGTGTCATAAAGGATCTGCTTGCTTCGAAATGAATGGGATAAACAGCCCTAGAATTGTGGAACAATAATTTCTCCAAAACTATGATTGCATTTTTCATGACCTGATTTTCCTTTAAGGTGAAAATTGGTCGGAACGATCACATTGGAATTTCTTGCAAAGGTTGAGGACTACATTGGATCAACTGAACAATGTAGGGTTTCGTTGGAATCTATGCATCAGGTTTATGGCCAAAATAATATTTTTCACAAATTTGTTCCTCTAATTTTTTAAGAGAGTTGTGCTTACGAAAGAAGAGCATGTGTTAACATTTTTGTTCAGAAATACTTCTTGGTGCTACATTAAGTTAAGGACGTGCATGGTTGTGTTCTTTTTTTTTTTTTTTTTTTCTGTTTATGAACAAAAAAATCTTTTTTTTATTTTTATTTTCTAGAATAAAAAAGAATAAAACGCATTCATTTGCATTTTTGTTCCAAATCTGTTTTTTTGTTCCGGGAACACATTTGAAACATAAACAAGAAATAAATAAATAAATCTTGTTTATTGTTTCTGGAACAATTTTAAAAACAAATTTTCTCTCTCCTATCTTTTTCTTTTCTTTTTTTCTTCTTTTCTTCTTTTTTCTTTGGCTGGTCGCTAGCCTCGGCCATGGCCGGCAACGCCGTCGAGAGCCAGCGACCTCGCCAAAGCATCGCCGGCCCCAGGCGAGGCTTGGCCTTGCCTTGGCTGGGCGAGCTCGAGCTCGCCCAGATCCGGTGAGGCCGAGCTCGCCCGGCCCACCGACGAGGCTTGGCGTCGCTAGACCACCGCCAGGTTGATGTCGCCTAGCGAGGTCGAGCATCACGGTGGGGGCGAGGCCGAGCCTCGCCCGCGCCGTGACACTCGGCCTCGCCTTGGCTAGGTGAGCTCGGCCTCTCTCGGATTTGGCAAGGCCGAGCTCACCCAACCATCGACGAGGCTGGCCTCGCCGGGCCACCGCCGGGCGACCGGTGGCGGGCAAGCTCGGCCTCGTCGAATCTGGGCGAGCCCGAGCTTGCCTAGCCAAGGCAAGGCCGAGCCTCGCCCAACCACAGCGAGGCTCGGCCTCTCCGGGGGTCGGTGAGCCTCGTCGTGGCTAGGTGAGGCCGCTAGCCCTTGTCGGCCGGTCGCCAGCCATGGCTGAGGCCAGTGACCGGCCAAAAGAAGAAAAAAAAAAAAAAAAGAAAGAAAAAAAGGAAAAATAAAATAAAAATATTAAAAAATTAAAAGAACATAAATTTACCAAACATGTTTCGGTTCTTTTTTTATTTTCGAACAAGTTTACCAAACGCGTTTTTCTATTTCTGTTCCCTAGAACAATTTTTGAATAGAAACACAAACAAACGCACCATAAGTTAGCAGAGTAAGCATTTTTCTTTTGCTCTGATCCTTGAAGAGGAAGTTGAGTTTGCAAAGAAAGAGCATGAGTTAGAAATGCACATATCTTACTACTCTGATACGTGCAAAAAAAAAAAAAATACTATTTTTACAATTGAAGAGTATGCAACTGTGATACATATCTTTTTCTCTTATGATTGTAGAAGAAATATTGTCTATAAAGCTTCTTGCAATTCTCTTAACAGATGAAGATTTTCAAAGAAACTTGTGCTCAGAAAAGTTTATCCATACTCTGACAATTTTTTCTTTGATACTTGCTGAAATTCTTGAACAGAAAAATCTATAGAAAAAACTAATTTGCTTTGATACTTTAAAGGAAGAAAGTGACACTACAAATGATATATAATCTATTTCTCCTATTCGTCCAAAAATGATCTTATTGCACGTGCTTAACTTTGGAAAACTTATGAGTATGACTTGTATTTCCTACATTTTTTTATATGAAAAAGTTTAGAGGAGGGGAAGATATCCCATGCCAAGGCCATAACAGGCCATAAGCCTAGAAAGTCCTATAATAGAGTTATGGATCGCTTATCAAAGGGGACTGCTGGGGCGGGATTTGAAGCTGGGTCAACCCACTTTGATGGTTTTTCCTACATTAATTCAATGCATATTATACGTACCTCATATCTTATACTGCCTGGTGCCTTAATCTAAATCTTATAAATCACCCTGGCCCAAAGGCAAAAACTTTTACCTTACACGCCCAAAAATATTTCATTTCCAAAATGAATATCTACATATTGAAAGTTTACATAAGGTTTTATCATCATCAAAAAGGGAAAATTTTCAGGTAACTCCTCATATATTTGGAAGATGCCAAAATCTTCTTATGAATAACTATGTGTATTTGAGTGGCCAAATGCAATATCCTCTATATACATAGTTTGCATATGCAGATGATCCTAACAAGACATCTATGATAGTGGAGAACTTCTTTACTTTGCAAATAGCAAGCAAGATACCAAGTCAAAAATGTTAAAGTTGGAAGGACCTTTAGATAATGGTGAACAAGTAAGGGACTTAGGATCATCGGGGTGCTCAAATAGAAGGGTGGATAACATGAGTAAATCAATATGCTTGGAAGGATGTTAGTACAAAAGGTGAACAAACTGAGATTGGATGAACTCGCAAAATCTAAATAGACTACCTTGTATAGGAAGTTCACGCTATAAATGGAGTGGACAATACTCCACGTATCTAGAAAAGAACACCCATCTCTAAATTGATTTGATTCAAATTCAAATTTGTGCTTTGGAGCTAATTTCAGGATTTGGAATCCATAGAGAGATGTTCTAGAAAAATCAAAATAAAGTTTTCATTTTGGTTAAGTAGAGGAAATATTGGTCAAGAAGGAGAAACGGTTTTATCTATTTTAGGTAAAGTCCATTCATTACCTCGAGAAAGTTTTTTAAAGCTACAAACATACATTGCAATAGCTACTTTGGCGTATTTGAACTCTTTTATTGAGGAAGCTTGGAGGGCTATATAAATAGATGTCAAATTGACAGTTGAAGGTGGATGAGCAAATTGGAATATACTAAAATTGCTTTTTATTAAGGGTTAATACCCTGAAAAACCTCAAACTAGTACACTTGTGACAAATTTACCCCAAACTATTTTTTTGACCATAAAAAACCCCAAACTGATATGCTTGTGACAAATTTACCCCGACTGACTATAAAAAACCATAAACTGGTACATTTATGACAAATTTACCCCAAACTAATTTATTTGACTGCAAAAAACCCCAAAATGGTAAATTTGTGACAAATATACCCTATGCTAAATTGGATTAATACCATAAAAAAATCACAAAAATTGTAAACGATGACAAATGGAGCGTAAAATCCTAAATTCGCATACCGGTCAACTGTCACGTGTTATTTAACTTAATAATTTGAGAATAAAATTTAACGAAAACTAACAGAGGGTAAAATTGTCACAAGTGTACCAGTTTGGGGGTAAATTTGTCAAATGTATACCAATTTGGAGTTTTTGGTGGTTAAAAAAATAGTTTAGGGTAAATTTGTCACAAATGTATCAGTTTAGGATTTTTTAGGGTATTAACCCTTTTATTAATGTGTTTATTCATTGAAAAATCTTGTGAAATGTGAACGTACACCATGAGAGAGCATCTCAGTAATCATTCGTCATGAATGCTTTGACTGTGACTACAATGTGTGTACTAAAGTGGACCACACTTGGTTTAAACCACAATTAAAGGCTTTAAGGGTTATACTACTTTATTCCGACCTTGTTATTGGGCTATTAGAACTGGGAGATTGGAGGAAGTCAAGTAGAAAGACTGAACCACGATTAATAGCTTTGCAAACTCTTCTATTCCTTATTCTCTTCATTTTTACTAATATAATATATTTGCTCTGCAAAGCATATTTTGTCTACAATCAAAATTTCATCCTCTATACATCGTTTATACAAACAAGTTTAAAAAAATCCTGCAATGAATAATTTCTCTCTGATTGTCAAATTCAGTCTATTTCACCTTTGTCTAGAAATTTTCGAAGATTGAAGGGCAATTGACATGGGCTAAGATGTTATCTCTTGACGACACAACTTATATATAAGACAAATAATAACTACATTTTACCAAACAATTGAAAATTTGTAATTTGAGAGGATTAACTTTACTCCTTTTATCCCACGGATATGTCACAAATTTTTATTTGAATTAAATTTTTTTATTCAAGAAATTATTTTCTAGATTCACTCAATATCAGATTTCCCTTGTTTTGTTTTCATTTCTGCTCACTTATGTTTGCTTCGTTTGCTAATTCAAATAGTGATGCACATTATCCTTTAATTTGAGAAATGAAATTAAGAAGAAAATATAATTGCAATTATCTTTGAGTGAGTATCCATCAAATACTGCAATTTCTTTGCAATTCTTTCCCAAAAGATTGCATGTTCAACTTTATACACCTAACGTTCGTCTCAAAAAAGTAAAGTATTTCTCCAAAGAAACAAAAAAACCAATTTTTTCAAAAAGAAGGCCCGAAAATGATACCTAATGAGAGAAAATTTCGTGAAAATTGCCAAAAAATTGAACCATGTCAAAGATGTTTATTAAATAAGAAGTGCTAAACATTTTGTGCCAATTTCTTCGGGGAAAAGTTGCAAACCGAACGAGCATCTTTCCAAAAGTTGTCTTGAAAGGACACAAACAAAAGAATAATTTTATTTTAAATAATATTTCGAATTTTATTTTAAATAATTTCCGAAAATTCACAAAACAAAAGCAACCTTTGAATTGATTAAAATTGATATCATAACAAATAAAAATAAAAATAAATAAATAAAAAATGGATTAGTGCTAATTAAATTGTGGGGTGACAAAGTCTCAAAATGAAAAATACTAGATAGCAATTCTAGTATTTCTCCAAGGTCTCTCTAGGAAACAATCGAAAAAATGGCTGCAATTTTTTCAAAAAGAAGACCCGAAAATGATCACTCTCTTTTTCTTCCGAAAATTGATAAGTATACATATAAAACAGTCTCAAAACACATGCAACTCTTCGTGAAAAATTGCCAAAAAATTGAACAAACATGTCCTTAAATTGCCCAGTTGAACAAAGACGTTTATTCATAAGAAGTTGAAACAACAATCAATTGCAACTCTTCGGGAAAAGTTGCAAACTGAACGAGCATCTTTCCAAAAGTTATCTTGAAAAGACACAAACAAAATTCGGAATAATTTTATTTTAAATAATATTTCGAGTTTTATTTTAAATAATTTCCGAAAATTTGCAAAACAAAAGCAACCTTTGAATTGATTAAAATTAATATCATAAAAAATAAAAATAAAAATAAATAAATAACAAATGGATTAGTGCTAATTAAATCGTGGGGTGACAAGTGTGCCAATTAATCGTGCACTCACACACGAGTATGGTGGGGTCTTCGGGATGATATTATTTTAAATAATATTTCGAATTTTATTTTAAATAATTTCGAAAATTCACAAAACAAAAGCAACCTTTGAATTGATTAAAATTAATATCATAAAAAATAAAAAAAAAAAAAATCTCAAAATGAAAAAAACTAGATAGTAATTCTAGTATTTCTCCAAGGTCTTTCTAGGAAACAATTTGCAATTTTTTCAAAAAGAAGACCGAAAAAAGGTTTCTTTTAGGAAAAATTGATATTGTTTATGGTAATATAAAGTTTCCTAGTTAACACAAACCTTAGTCATTTAATTTAAATGTCCGAAAATTTGCAAAACAAAAGCAACCTTTAATGTTATTCTCAAACAATGTATAGTGAATACCAAAAAACTGAAGTTAGTACCAATTATTTAATTTAGTGATACATCTCTTTATATAAAATTCTTTCCCAAAAGATTGCAAAATCACTATTTGTAAAAAAAAAAAAAACCTTATAAAAGAAAGGTACCATGTAAACATTTGTGGTCCCACAAAATCAGATGGCAACCGGCATTACAAAAAAAAACGGAAAAAAATGTGGTATAATAACATTTTAATACTCGTATATATTAAGCAACGGACCAAAAAAAAGTAACGTGGCATAATATTATTTTAATATTTTTATACATTAGATCCACAAATAGATTAATATAACTACACAGTGTTGAAAGGGAAGTAGATTCCTATTTTCAAATCATCAAAATATCCTTAACCGATAATAGTGGTCATATTATAATACACATGCATAAACTCATAAAGAAGCACAACTCAAGTGTTAAAACTTAGCATGGTTGAACACATACTATTAAAACTTCAAAAGATACATTTAAGTGCCATTTAAAAAAAAAAATTGAACACTTAAGTGCCAATTCCGACAAGATTTGTTGGAAATCCAACAGGACATTACCAATCTAGGTGGCTTGCCAAAATGTCCACTCAGTATCATTGTCCCAAAAAGACGTTGTTTTGCCCCAAAATTTAATTTTTAATATAAATATTAATTAATTTAAATTTAAAAAACTACATTTAAAACAAAAAAAAAGAATTAGATCTGGGGCCACGAAGGCCCTAGCTACCACCACCGCCCTAGGCCCTCACTAACTATCAGCTAGGGTCGCTAGCCACTAGTCCAGGCTTGGCGACCCCGACCAACCCTTGTTTCACTGTTGTTGGCCCTTTCCAGCAATAGTGAGGCGGCGATAGTATGAACCTCCAAAGCCCTAGATTTGATTCTTTTTTTAATTAATTTTAAAATTTTAATTTAATTAATATTTATATCATAAATCAAATTTGGATCGAAACATTTTGGGCTTATCTAGCCACGTCAACACCATATGGATAATTTTTATAAAAGAATTGCCACATTAGTTGAAAATCTCGTTAAAAAAAGTCACGTTAGTTGTTTGGCCGAAAATTCTCGTTATTGGCACATAAGTGCTCATTTTTTCTCCGATTTTTGTACTTAAGTGTACATTTTGAAGTTTTGGCGCTTATGTTCGCCTGTGCCAAATTTGGTACTTGGGGTGTCCACGCCTCCATAAACTCGACAGATTTAATATATGGTTCATTTGAATTCATAACAAAAATATATATATATATATATATATGAAATTAAAATTGTTCACAATATATATAACTTATTGTAGATTAGAATATCACCTTTAAATGTCTCATATCATTAATATTGATATCCCTAAGAAATTTGAAATCCAAAATCATCCAATTGTAGTATTTTAGTAGGGTTATCGACAATTATGCTAATTATATTATTGTTAACATACTATTAGATCTTATATATAAACCCATATGTTAGCAATAATTTATATTTTGTAATCAATGCGACATAAGAAACATAATTATTATAATAACAGCAACAACATCATGTTATATAATGTATTTAGTCCCACGACTGTGGAACCAAGTTGGTCCAAAATTGTGATTACATTTTTCATTACGCACCACTTTCTCCTTTTTTTCAATTAATTCTGTAAGAATTAAATCCTTTTGAATCATCCTTATATACAACCAGCTATTCTTCAGAATTGCATCTCTTTGGACAAGAAAAGCAAATAGCATGAGGACGGAATACCGCAAAGAGAAAGTGTATCACTAATGGAGTAAGGGGGTCCGGGCAAGGGATCATCCAAAATAGAATTTTTTTTAAATTTATTAAGTTCACTATCGATTTAAAAACAAATTTACACATTCATGAGTAAATGGATGACACATGAGATAAATTTGGTTATAAAAATTACGTATGTCACCCATTCGACGACGCAAATACGTAAAAAGTTGTTTACAATAGCATTAATCTAAATAAAAATTAATTAGTTCAGAATTCATAGTTTTTGTTGAAGTTTTAAAGACATACCTGCATTTGGTCGGCAATGACTTTTTTTTTTTTATATAATTTAGAAAGCATTCAATAAAAAAAAATTATTGTTTCTTTTTGCCTTTTCTTTTTCTGCTCATTTACATTTGTCCAAACTCTAGTTTTTCTCCAAAAAAAAAAAAAAAAAACCCTATAGCTTTTCATGTTATGAATGAGGATATTTGCTTTGTGTTCGCTTCATGAGCGAAGTTATTTAAATGGATAATGTGATTTTTGAATTTTTAATTTATTTAATATGATCTCTCTTGAATTTTTAATTTATTTAATCATGATTTCTAACATTTTGAAATTCGATTTGATATTAACCTTGAACTAATTCACGTTTAGGGATAATGTTGAATATTTTCTCATAATTTAAAGATTAAATCGAACATATACCAAAATCCTAAAGATCATATTAAACAATTTAAAAGTTCATGAGGACATTACATATTGAGTTAAAATTTATGAACTATATTGAATAAATTAAAGATTTAGGAATCATTTTATACAATGAACCAAATTTCAGGACAGTATTTAAACCATGCGGAAACCTATGCAATTTCCATGTCTCCGACCATGCAGAGTCGGAGATATTGATGAGCTGAGCATGAACAACCCAGCAAATCTTTGCCCTTCGCTGTCGATATTGAAGCATTGCCGGGCACTCAAGTCCGTCAAGATCGTGCATGCCCGCCTCTGCAAAACCGGCGTCGACACCGATCCTCTGTTCGCCGGAAAACTCCTCCTTCACTGCGCCATCACCATCTCTGACGCCCTCGACTATGCTCGCCGTCTCTTCCTTCACTTCCCGAACCCCGATACGTTCATGTACAACACCCTCATCCGGGGTTTCACTGAGTCTGATACCCCCCAGAATTCTTTTTGGTTGTTCGATGAAATGCGTCGGAAATCGGTCGCTCCTCCTGACAGTTTTTCTTTCGCATTCATGCTTAAAGCAGCCGCGAATCTGCGGTCTTTGAGGGCTGGAATTCAGCTTCATTGTCAAGCTCTGGTTCAAGGACTGGACACCCATGTTTTTGTTGGGACGACCATGATAAGCATGTACGGGGAATGTGGTTATGCTCATTTCGCGAGGCAAGTGTTCGACGAAATGCGTGACCCCAACGCTGTTTCTTGGAATGCGATCATTACTTCTAGTTTTCGTTGTGGAGACTTGAAGCTTGCCAAGGCTATGTTTGATGCGATGCCTTTTAGGAATTCAACTTCGTATAATGCCATGCTTGCAGGGTACACGAAAGCAGGACTGCTTGACCTTGCTATGGAGGTGTTCTCTGCAATGCCCTTGAAGGATGATGTATCGTGGAGTACTATGATTGTTGGATTTGCGCATAATGGCTGCTTTGATGAGGCTTTTAGATTTTTCAGGGATTTGCAGCGAATAGGAATGAGACCAAATGAGGTGAGCTTGACTGGAGTTTTATCTGCGTGTGCTGATGCAGGGGCATTTGAGTTTGGGAAAGTTTTACATGGATTTATAGAGAAATGTGGGTTTTCAAATATCATCTCTGTGGCTAATGCATTGTTGGATACTTACTCTAAGTGCGGTAATATACACATGGCTCGGTTGGTCTTCGAGATGATGCTACACAAAAGAAACATCGTTTCATGGACTACCATGATTGCAGGCTTGGCAATGCAAGGTTATGGGGAAGAAGCAATAGAACTTTTCCATAAAATGAAAGGGTGTGGAATTGTGCCCGATGGAATAACCTTCATTTCCATCCTATATGCTTGTAGTCATTCTGGGTTGATTGAAGAAGGTTGGAAGTACTTTTCTATGATGAAAGATATGTATGGAATAGAACCAGCCATTGAGCATTATGGTTGTATTGTTGACTTATATGGCAGGGCTGGTCAACTTCAGAAGGCCTATGACTTTGTCTGTCAAATGCCTGTTGCCCCCACATCTATCATTTGGCGAACTCTTCTAGGGGCTTGCAGCATTCACAACAATGTCAAGATAGGGGAGCAAGTTAGGAAAAGGCTTTCTGAGACTGATCCCACCAATTCTGGTGACCATGTGCTGCTGTCGAACATATATGCTGTTGCAGGGAAATGGAGGGATGTTGCTACAATTCGAAGATCAATGAGAGACCAGAGAATGAAGAAAAATCCTGGTTGGAGCATGATTGAAGTAGACAAGACCATGTATGGTTTTGTTGCTGGTGAAAAGCAGGGTGAGATTGCAGAAGAGGCTAATGAGAAGTTGACGGAGATCATGTTGAGGTTAAGGGTTGAAGGAGGTTATGTCCCAGAGCTCAAGATGGTCTTGCATGATCTAGAAGAGGAGGAAAAAGAAGATTCAGTGTCTAGACACAGTGAAAAGCTTGCTGTAGCATTTGGAATGTCAAGATCATGCAAGGGCAGCACTATCAAAATAGTGAAGAATTTGAGGATTTGCCGGGATTGTCATGCATTTATGAAGCTCGTCTCCAAACTCTATAAACTAGAGATTCTGGTGAGAGACAGAAGTCGCTTTCATTTCTTCAGAGATGGTTCTTGCTCATGTCGAGAGTACTGGTGATGGTTAAGTAAGAATAGTTAATGAAGACTCCATGCTAGAAATTGTGACATGACGCAGTATAAACTAGTATGAAGCCTGAAAGATAACAAAAGGGTTTTTTTTTGTGTTTTGCTAGGTCAGAGATTTCACTTAGAGGTAAATGGCATAACTCTGTTTATAGTATGAAACTCTTCTAGTGGCAGAAAAAACAGAAACAAGGAAGTGGAAACCACTGGAGGCTTCACATTTCTTTAAGCATCAGCTAAAGCAAGAATTTGAGGAGCTTCATATGCAGTCTGGTATTTGTTGATCGTTTGGATTCTGATTTATCAAAAAGCACGACATAATGATGGGGATGCCCTTTGTACGAGTTTGCATTACATCCATCCTGGAAAGCCACAAGCTTGCTAAAAAAGGAAAGCTACCTTAGGAAGTACCCCTTCCAGGAACATCTTGTACTCATGATACAAAAAAGACTTAGCTTCAAAGTGGATGTTTGGTGTGAAGAGCACATTATTACTTGTGTCTGCCTACCTGGTGGGGGGACATTATTGTGGTTAAACAGGACACCTGACTTTACAAATCTGAGGGCCTTGGTGGCTCGGAATGCCCCCTCACACATTCAGGAGACACAGTCCATAAAACCTGATTTTGAGGTTTGAGGGATTCCATATTTCCAACCCCCTCTTCCTTGGTAACTGAGATAGCTGTGACCTGGTTATTGAGAGCCAGCAATTGGCGCTGGGTTTTATACAGGACTACAATATGATCACTATTGGGGTCTTTTGGTGACACTCGATGTAGATTGGCAGCCTGATCTTTTTGTGCTGATTGCTCTGAATTGTAAAAACTGTTCAAAGAAGAATGTACTTGCACAAGAGCAGCAAGTTGCATTGAGATTGTTCTTCCATCCATGGAGCTATGCCTTTATACCCCCTGCTTAATATATACCATCCAAATTCAGACGTGATGAATATTGAGCTGCTTTCTTCATATATGGCAAGGCTGCAAGTAAGCTCCATTAGATCCACATTTACAAAGGTATATTGTAGTCCTCCCAAATTTTCAAGGCATGTGGCATCCAAACTCTTGTTATGCCGTGTGGTTGTAATGGTTGTATTGTATGTACTCGGCTTTTTTACTTGTAGTTTCTATGCATTTTGGTAGTTGTAATTGGCTTCCATGAGTTCCTTGTTGACAACAACATTCAGCTTGGAGGATATAAAGTTAAGTCAAAGTTTTTTGGCCGGATCATTTGTTGTTTCAGTTTAATTGAAAACAAAAACAACTTTTTTTTTTTTTTTTTCTTTACCAAAAAAAAAACAACTTTCTTTTTTTCCCACAAATTAAAATATTATTCAAATTTCTAAAAATTACAATAATATCATATGTGAATCTGCATATCGAACATTTGCATTTTGTGAAAGTTTCAAGTGTTTTCAGTTTGTAAAGAATCAAAATACATGAATTGTAAGGTTTTATTAAGCAAGAAGTAAAAAGTAAAAGTCAATTTAGACAATAGCCATGTCCAATTTTAGTTGTAGCACGAAGCCATAAAAAGAAAAAAGAAAAAAAAAAAGGTGTTCATATCTTCATTGAGAATGTCTGTGAATTACTCATTTCTAGTGTCAACTCTGATGTGTCTGGTAGGTTTCCTTGGCTAGACTTATTGTCGATCTTTTTTATTTTTTTTTTTTTATGGTGGCTGTAATCTGTTAATAGATAAACAGAGTGCACTTCCATTGTTGAGTCTCTTTTTTGGTCTTTTTCACAATATTTATTGGCATGCGCATGATGTTAATTTCTTGGAACCAATTTCATCTGCATCTATCCTCATTTATCTTCGGGTGATGCTATTTCTGCACCTTAAGTGACAAATTGACCCAGCTGTTGAGTGAACAGATTGAAATACCCCTTTTTGAGTCGATCTACCCTGGCGTATCTAGTTCTTGTGATTTGCTTGTTTTTCTTTTTCTCTTTTTGGTCTAAAAATCTTGTTCCCGTGATTTACAATCCCTCAATTACAAATTTCTCCTTGGATAGCCCATCTTTGTTTGACAGTACTTTCCCATGGAAAGCACTTATTGTTGGCTAATCTTCTTTTTGGGAACAGTCAAGCCAACTGCTGTGAGGATGCTGGCCAAAAGGGAAAAAAAAAAAAAAAACTGCTATGAGGAGGACCAAAAAAAATGAGTCAATTTTAGTCTTTGACTTCTGATGATAAGAGACATTCTGTTCCACTTTCACTGAAGAGGATTTCTTGCAAGAAAGGTCAGCTTTTCATGCAGTTAGCTGCTTAGTAAATACTTCAGGGTAGAAATGCATTGAAAGTTCATCAGTTATCTAACTATCACTTAGTTATGAGAAAAGTAGAATTGGCTTCTCCATTTGAAAACCATGAATTTACTGAAATTGAGAATAAAAAAATGGTTTAAGAAGGGAAAATTGATGGAGTGCTTTAAAGCTTATTTAAGAAGGAAAATTGAGTTTTGGCTCAAATAAGAAAAGTTGATTAATAATAGCAATAGTTAACTAATATCTAATGATAAATTATATGCAGAAAAAAAAAAGTTATATGGAAACAGGAAACTAGTTCAGTGGATAATTTGGTTCATTTTAGACGGACACCATACCTTAATATAGAATAATCAAAATTTAAAGACCTGATTTTCTGAGATGGAATGCTTCATGAGTAATTGATTTTGGGATATTCCAATTCAACCAATCAGACATTTTTCCAACAATTGGGATCCTATCTGTTTTTCCATTCTTTTCAGAAGAACAATTCTTCCACTGTGTTTTAGAATGATAGAGCTTGTATGGTTATACATAAAGCTATATCTTATGCATATATAGGTTTAATTTTCACGCAGTGTGTACTTCTCTAAGTACTAATTCATATCATACTTCCAAAAGGGAGAATAAACACTAAATTAATAACGAACATGCAACACCATGCATACAATGGATTTATGAATTTATGCCTAGTCAATATATTTTATAAATTTCGAACATAAAAATGATAATAGTTGGAAATGACCTGAAAGATAAGAATACAAATGAAGGAAACAGGGTACTTATCACAGGCAATTACTAGAAGTTCAAAATACTGAAATAGAAAGCAATTTTGAGCTGCAAAAATTGTCGACTTCTTGTAACTCCCTTGCTTGAACCAATCCACCACATATAATATTGCGAACATGAGCAATCTTATGCCAATCTTCTCTGCTCTCTCCTTGGCATCTTTCCATCCCTATGGGACAACTAGATAGCTCCAACTCTAGTAAACCAGTGAGAGAACTCACTGTTGTCGGCAAAGATTTTAATTTCCGGCATTCGTAGAAAATTGTAGAGACTGGAGGTTGCCTATTGACTCAGGTAGGCTAACCAAGCGACTGCAGCTTTCAATCTCGAGCTTTGTTATATTTGGGAGCTGTTTGAGCATTTCCGGTGGCCAATCTGGTTTTGCTGCTTCTTTAATTATTTCAGAACGTAGATTCAGAAAGCCTTTTGATTGCATAGTACTGCCACTATCAACCTCTTTAAAATCAATGTCTTTGCAGTTGCTAATACCCAGTACTTCAAGAGGAGAGATGTGGGAGTCCTTGGGACAGAGACATTAATTTTGGGCAATCTGATATCCATATGAACTCAAGAGAAGTGAGATTCTGTAGCCATTTCTCTGATAGAGAGGCCAGTTTATGGACTTCGCCACGAAGTTTTTCAATCTGCAAAGTGAGGAAGGTGATTTTGCTGTTGATGACTGTGGGGATAATAGTTTTTCATTGACGCCATAAACATCTAATTTTCCAGACTCAGCAGTAGTGGTATAGACAACAAATTGGGGAATCCAAGATTACCAAGTAAGAAAGGTGAGGAATTGACGGAAGCAACTCCCTGCTGGCCCCTTCCTTTCCACCCTTTCTTCAAGTTGGGCATGTTGACAATCCAGAGCTCTGCAAGCACCGGGAAGAAACCACACCTTGATGGTCTCACTTCAACCCCTTCAAATTCTATTATGCACTCTATAAACAACTAATTTGTTTGTCATTATTTTTAATCAAGAAAATATGTATCTAGCTTCAAATCCCACTTTGCATTTTGCATTGCTGTTTATATCCTGGACTGAAGTTCCTTTGGGGAAGCTACGCTGCTGATTTTGTTAATTTTGGTGATTCTCCTTTCAGAGAGTGTCTAATGAATGGGCCAGGGGAGTTCTGAGCGATGCTGAAAACCTCATGGACGGAAAAGTGGACGGGGTTGTGAAGGCTTTTCTTGAAGACTTCAAGAACGGTTCTTTGGAAGCTAAAGGCTGGCCTGCGGTCTTTCTTGCTCACATTATCTTAAAAGCAGCCATGAATGCTTACACTAGGATCCTCGCCAAGAAGTACCCAAACTTCATTGTGAATTCCATGCGGCCCGGATTTGTCAAAACGGGCATTAACTTCAACACTGGCATGTTGTCAGTCCAGGAAGGCGCTGAAACTCCTATGAAGTTGGCACTTCTTCCGGATGGTGGTCCTTCTGGTTGCTTCTTTGTAGGAAAGAAGTGTCAAACTTCTCATGATAACGATCTTCCTTATGAATGGAAAGTCCATCTCCACACACTACATTATGGACCCCATCAGATTAAATCTAGCTTGTAAATTATGGTTCCCTAACATCTTAATATATCTTGTGTGACGTCTTAAATATGGTCTTGATCCTTTCCCTTGACCTTCTGATCTTTGATTAGTTAACTGTGTGACTAAGATCCAATCCTTAAACCTCTTTCTCAACCACTGGGGGTTCGCCCCAGTGGCCACCCTTCCAACTTGGAACTTGGAAAGAGGATGTGGGGGGTTCAAATCCCCACATTTTCAAGGAAGCTTGGGAGTGAGAACGATTTAACATCTTAATATATCTTGTGTGACGTCTTAAATATGGTCTTGATCCTTTCCCTTGACCTTCTGATCTTTGATTAGTTAATTGTGTGACTAAGATCCAGTCCTTAAACCTCTTTCTCAACCACTGGGGGTTCGCCCCAGTGGCCACCCTTCCAACTTGGAACTTGGAAGGAGAATGTGGGGGGTTCAAATCCCCACCTTTTCAAGGAAGCTTGGAAGTGGGGACGATTTTATTTCAGGAGTGGGTTTTGATTCCCACGCCCTACAAGGAGGTAGGGCAAAAGTCTGAGGGTGTGTATTAGAGTAGGATTAGAATATGACCGAACAAAAAAAAAAAAAAAACCTCTTTCTCAAGCCCATTTATGAAGGAGGAAACCGAAAACTCGACAAACGGGTTATTCGGGTGAGGTTCTTCTTGGGTTAGGTCGGGTTGCAAGGAGACACATTTTTCCTAGTTTTGATTCGGTCGATACCCCAAGGGAACCAAATCGTTGACAACTCTTCTGGCAAGTGAGGATTTGCTCGTGGTGGATTTGGGCCTGCACATTGTTAATTGAACTTTAGCCCTGCTTATACAGGCTAAGGAACATATATCGAACCCCCCAAGTAAGAAACAAACAATATGAGGTGAATTTATTGGATGAAGTAGTCGAATTAGTAGAATTCCAATTTATGGGTAAAAATAAGGGGAGAAAAGGTGGAATTCTAGTTTATGGAAAATAAAATAAAAAAGGAAGTAACTTATTAGGTCGGTGTTGTAGGTTGGGACCCCACGATATTGAATTATTAAAAATAAAAAAATGTAGAATTTGAGACCCGAATTTACCATGAATTACTGATGGAACACAACTCCACCTTAGACGGAATCAGTTGGACATGATGGGGATTTGAGTCGGCTAAAGTTTGGAAAAGGGGGAAAGAAGGTGGGGAAAACGGAAATTTACATGGAAACTTGATTTTTCTTTGTGAGAAGGACGATAAGGGAAAACTTAAAAAAGAAGATTAAATCAAAATACTAAATATTTGGACCAAAATGTTATCAAGTCCTTAATGTTTAATATCTGGTTTAATCTTTTCCTTCCGATAAATTGCTCATCCAATTTTGTTGACATGATGTTAACGTGATGCCAGAAAGCTTACGTGGGGCTAATGTGATGATAGATGGGCACGACATCTGAAGAAGCGTAAAACTAAAAAAAAAAAAAGTTAAAAAATTAAAAATATAACCCAAATTAAAAAAAAAAAAAAACCAATTCTTTTTAAAGACGGAACATCAAAGAAAGAGAGAGATGGTGGCCTGGCCGGCGATGTGGGGGCGGTGATGCCGCTCCTGCCCCTGCAATCCGCATAAATCTTCTTTTTTTGGGGGCTTTTTTTGTTATACTTTCTATTTTATTTTATTTTTAACTTTTCTTTGCCATTTTTACCTGATGCCAGCTCAGTGCTTGTATGCTTAAAAAATATATATAAAGTGCCATGTTGGAAATCTGGCTAGTGAGTCATTGTCTTGGCTTCCCGGCTTGCTATGTCAGAAAAAGTGGTTGAGCAGCGGCCCGAAAAAAAAAAATATTCAAGTAGATTCAGAATATTTAGAATTTGATTTATATACTATTTTAGACTCTTAGCAATGAATTGTATTTTGAACAACACGTTTGGGACTTTTGCTGTAATTTTCCTCAATGGAAATCACAAGTTTGGTCTATCCTTTTCCTTCAACTTAGGTCTCCTAAACACAGCACTCGAGTCTGAAATAAATTAGTGATAATTGTCCTTACCCCACTGGTCAATTAATTAATTAGATGCACCAATATTAGATACATCGTGCCTGTATTTATAAATATGTAGTTAATTGATGCTGATCATGTTTATTCCATATGATCTCATCAATTTACTTTTGAAATATATTCAAGATGGTTATATTTAGATTTTATTAAGCCATGTATATGATATTTAGATGTTTCATGACTTACAAAATGTCGAGTTAAGTAGTTAAACAATGCAAATTATAGAGAAAAATCTTTATCCCGTAGAGATCAGGTGATATATTTTTCCATTTACTTTACGAGAAGTCATGCATCTTATTTTGTAGATTGCACATTTGCCACGTTAGATTAGGTATGTCATAGGTATAAATTTGTAAAAGATTTAGTTTATGTCAGGATTATTAAAGAGTATTTCAACTTAATTCATTCTCTTATAATACAATATTTTTTGAAGTGGAAAAATCTGAAAAACATACCCAAGTTTTCAACAGTTTAGCATTTTGCGTCCTCCATTGTGCAAACCTAAGCATCTATTTTACGGGCATGGTCATCTCTCCCTGTTCCCCTTCCGGACGACGATGGCCATGGATGTTGTGCATGGACAAGCTTAGATAAGTCGTTGTTGGCTGTGGAAACCTCGGATTGAAATTGTCCACAGCGTGGCGACCTCAATCGGAAGCTGCAATGCCTGTGGCCATTTCGAGGTCGCGACAGCCACAACAATTCATATAGAGAGAGACAGACAGACAGACAGACAGACAGACAGACAGACAGACAGACAGACCAGAGACAGAGGGAGGGAGGGGCTGGCGTGGCGGCGGGTGGTCTTATTGATAGCAGATGACTGGGCAAACCTGAGATGGTGAAGGTTGTGGTAGACTTGAATAGAGGAGGCTAGGGTTTGTTGGATTTTTTTTTTTATGATTTATTTATTTATTCTATGGAGAGTATTTCTCAGTCATGTCAATTTTGCAAAATAGAGTCAATGGATTTTGATGCTTTTTTTTATGATTTGTTTATTTATTCTATGGAGATTATTTCTCAGTCATGTCAATTTTGCAAAATTGAATCAATGGATGCATGCAAACTTACAATTCCAAAAGATATGGTAAAAAAAATGGCAAAATAGTGAAAAACTCATACATATCAATAGTAGTGGAATTCTTGTGCTCTGTATGGGACTTGGGTGCTCAATGTTGATCTTTGTCATCTCAAATAAAATTTACAATTTGTGAAACTATTCATTTCATCTATTTCTTTTTTTTTTCTATATTTTGCATATTTGTGATTTTTCAGAAATTGATTCTATTGAACTTGTCTCAAATACTAGCTTAGAAGATGTCTAGTTTAACATTGAGCTCTTCACATGTCTGGTTTATAAATTAATAAAAGAAGCGCACATCATATTTTCTGTTTAATAGTAGGCTTATTCATATGATATGTTTTAGTTATATATATATTGTCGAGATTTACTACCTTGTTGGGTGTACAATGCATTTGGTATACACTGATTATTTTAAGCTAATGAGACACATGATAACTGAACATTTGCTCAAAAGTACATCCTAATTTGTGATACAGAAAAATATTAAGAACATTCTCTTTTTCGGATGATATTTCAAGTTATGTCTTACCTTGACCTAGCCATATAAGGTAATGTCTATGTAAAAACCATCATTTAATTAATGAAGTTTTTCTTGGCTTCAGTTAATTTTTAATTGGTTAGTATTTTAATGGCCAAAAAATTAGTAAATGACAAAGTTCGTATTAGCTACATAAATGAATTTTGTAAGCTCGTAGTCCAAGAGAGCAGTACTGCTATCTAATTAATCAACACACTTTCATGTTTCCTTTAATGAAATAGATTCGGAGTAAGGGAAATGGAGCCAATGATTGGGTGACACATAGCCGTAACCATGACACGGTATTCTATCCAACTTTCTATCTATGTATAAATAAGTTCTTATCCCCAAAGGGTTCCTGAAGCAGCAAACATGATTGTCTTCCTCGATCAAAGCGCGAGTTCAAACCGCCACATTGGTGCATTTTCTTGATGCCAGCTCCTAGTGATTGGACTTTGTTCTAGTTGTCTTCTTTGCTCTTTAGTAAGTTGTTGTATGTTATAATATTTAAATAATAAATCACGTATTCATCTAAAAATTTAAATTTTTAGAACAATTGGTAATGATTGGACTTTGTTCTAGTTGGTGCATTTTCTTGATGCCAGCTCCTAGTGATTGGACATTGTTCCAATTGTCTTCTTTGCTCTTCAGTAAGTTGCTGTATGTTATAATATTTAAATAATAAACCGTGTATTCATCTAAAAGTTTAAATTTTTAGAACGAGTTGGTAATGATCTCACAAATCTTATATGGTATCAAAACTAAAGGTCGTGAGCTCAAATCTAACCAGGCTGTATTTGCCTCTCCAATTGAATGTTCACGCTTAGTACTAGTCAAAAGACCAGACTAAGCACGAGAGGGAGTGTTATAGTGTTATAATATTTAAATAATAAACCATGTATTTATTTAAAAGCTTGAGCTTTTAGAACAATTAGTAGTAATTCTATAAAATCTCACACCATGCAACATCAACATCTCCACCTTGCGCTTGATCTATCACTAGAGGTGCTGTTGATGACTCAACACATCCTACCCCCTCAATGATAGGCGGTGACGGCAAGTTATTTCCACCGGTATCAGCAATATCAAGTTGATTGATTGTGCGGTGAGCCATTGTACTTCCTCAAATCAGCAACATTAGTCCCATTAGGCGTGGCAAAAAGATAAATATCTTTCATCAAAAGTCATTCTTCAGGTTTTTTTTTTTTTTTTTTAAGGAAACTAGAGTTCTACGCCAATTCCAAATAAGAAGTATCAAAGGTGAAAAGGAATCAACTTCTTTAATTCAAACAGCATTGTACAATTCCAAACTAAGTCGAAATTTGATTAACGACAAGGCCTAAAAATAACAGACTTGATAATGTAATAGAGTGTAAACAAACGATACCGGAATTTACTTGAAGTCACATCTTGAGAACATGAATATACTATGTTGGATTTTTAATCAACGACGCAACACTCGGGATAAAGATACATGCCATAATTTAATCGACAACATGGATTTGAAAGCTACAACTAGGAAAAATAAAGTGCAAGAAAATAAAGATAAAGAGCAAATTTGCTTGACTAGGGGAATTCTGATAGATGATTTACGGTATCTATAAAGGTTTATGGTATGTCACGTCTCGATCCTCCGGACTCATGCCCATCCTTGCTCGGTCGATATAATAGCGATGTCCCAGGACACATCGCCGACCCATTCATTTTAATATACACATGAGAAAGCAGATATAAATCCCCAAATAATAAAACAATGGGATAGGAAAGTAGGGCCAACTTTTTTTTCAAACCAAAACAAACCTTTTATAACAAACAGGTTTATTCACAACATCATGTCACTTACAAAAATATCGGCTTAACCAAAAAGAAACTGTCCTAAGACTCTTTACTCAGACAAGTTCGCCGATTCTTCTATCTCCACCTTCCCAAGCTTCGAGGCTTCCGGTCCTCTACTAACTTCCTCTAAGGACCTGAAAATGGTTATACAATAACCAGTGAGATAATATATCAGCAAGTTCAACTCTCTAAGACCCGATTAGGAAGAAAATTATGTCCTAAGGGCTACCTAAGCACAATCAGGTGTCAGAGAACTTACCTTGGCCTCAATTCTTTCCTGCAAATCAGTTCAATTCATAAATACTGAGAATTATATCACTCAATCAAATCAGATCGAATCATCGATTAATCGACCCAGTCGATTACATGTCATCACGACCATCTCTTGGTTGGCCCATTCAATATCATCTATGAATCCGATTAATCCAAGATTCCTCGATCAAAGTGAACTATAGACAGTACTATCCTATCTCCAGATGACTTATAGCGCCATCGAGCGGGTATGCATAATGTTCTATCTTCGAGACAACATATAGAGTCATCAAGCCGTTATAACATACTTGTGCATAACGTTCTATCTCCAAGACGACATATAGAGTCATCGAGCCATTATAACACACCATTGGGTCATACCGTCCTATCTCCAAGATGACATATAGAGTCACCGAATTGGTATATAAGCAATTCCTTCTCAAGATGACATGAGAGTCATTGAGCTGTTAAATCATACCGTCCTATCTCCAAGATGACATATAGAGTCACCGAGTCGATATACATGCAATTCTTTCTCAAGATGACATAAGAGTCATCGAGCAATAATAGTATAACGTCCATTCTCCAAATGACATACGAATCATCGAGCCGTTATAGTATTTTGTTCAGAAAACACAATCAATTTACCCTTTTTATCATACTTGATAAAAATACACATGTGTGGGTACACGGCCGGCCTTAGCCAAAATATAAGATTTTCATTTTTGAACCTCCCACTATTTTCAGCAATCCCAAAATAGATTTTTGGCGCTGTAGACTGACGCCCGGTAATATTCCACTTAATTACCAAAATTATCCAATTTATGAATAAAATCCTAAAATCACAATTAAATCAATTCAGCACAAATTAGAGCTTAAATAAATAAATAGATTGTACCACAATAACTAGCATAAAATTCCGATCGACACTATCCTAGCCTAATTTTTGGAAAATAAATAAATAAATAAATAAATATGGAAAATATTAAATAAATGCAAATAAATCTAATTTATGCCCGTAATGCCTAATTGGACGTTGAAACGGACCCAAAAAAATTTCAAGGTTCGTTAAATAAATACTAGCACGTGTCTACTTGCTAAATACACTAACTAACCACCTAACATGTATCGGAGATAATTAAATTAACCAATCTAATCTAATCTATCAACATAATCAATGCTCAATTAATCTAATCAACCCCTAAGCATAATTAACATACTAAGCGAGGATTAGTGAGTTCAACTCACTTGATTCGCGATTCATCTGGTTCAAAACGTCGGGAACGCAACGAGGATCGGCTTTCTCCAAAGTGGGCCAAACTTTCAAGGCCCGAAATCATCTCAAAACGGGCCTACAAGTTTGCTGGAAACCCACAAAAATGCTCTCTATTTTAGCTATAAAAAGAGGAAACAAAGTTGGTTCGATGAGGTAAGGGCAATGGTAGACCGGTGGGGGCTTCGGCGGCTCGGAGGGGCGGTGGCAGCGGCTCATGGTGGCGACAAAAGCTTTGGTAGTGGTCCACGAGCTTCGAAGGACAACGAGCAAGGCTAGAACACGCACGGGCTAGGTGGTGGCGCGCGCGACATGCGGACGGGGGCAGAAGTAGCGAACGGGCTTTCTAGCATGCGATGGCGGCTTCGATGGCGTGAGGCTGCTCCTAGCTTGTTGCTAGCGTTCGAACTAGCTAAGAGGAGGGGAATGGAGTGCTAGTCGGCAGCCTTGGAGAGAAAGAAGGAGATGAGGGGGACAAGGGGTCCACTTGGCCAATTTCTTATCTTCCATGGTCTCCTTGACCATTCCT
The DNA here is from genome assembly GCA_014182375.1 of Eucalyptus virginea. NCBI lineage: Eukaryota > Viridiplantae > Streptophyta > Magnoliopsida > Myrtales > Myrtaceae > Eucalyptus > Eucalyptus virginea. Next base: position 23,882,728 of record CM024524.1, on the reverse strand, counting down.
AGCCTACAACTCCTTGGCTGCAATTCAGCCACCCATGCCCATCCTACAACCCTTGAATTGGTCCAAAATGGTTAGGCAAAGGAGGCATACGAATTTGACACAAATTTCTCTCAATTGGACACCCGTTCGTGCTTAATTCAATCCAATTCGGTCTCAACAAATCCCGTTGTCGAGTTCTCGATCAAATCGATATTTTCCTCACCGTACAACTCACTTGCTTCTCAAATTTGCGATTAAAAACGATCATTGGCTTTTTCGGACAAAAACAGCCATATGCCAACTTTTTCCCAAAAAGTCTCGGGTTGTAGAAAAATCTTCTGAGACTGAATCGACGCTCCTAGAATTTATTGTGACATGACAGAACTTTCAATTTCTGAAATCATGTCCAAATTCGCGGTTAATTTCAATCTAGCGTGTTTTTAGCTTAACCTAGGCTATCGGATAGGTTTTAGAAATTTTTCTTCTATCGTTTTGGTACCTTATGTTCGTATTTGAATCATCGAGATTTTCATGACAACCGAGAGTCGCCAAATATGAACATAGGGTACTCTCGACACATTGGCGACTCTCGGTTGTCATGAAAATCTCGAGAATTCAAATACGAACATAGGGTACCAAAACGATAGAAAAATCAGTATAGTGCAGCCAACGAAAATTTTTCAATTTAGTGGTGTCACTCACGATTTGCCACACATCTCAATCGAGTCGATCTATCTCTGATCTTAAATCGATTTTTAACTGTGCCATAATGGCCTTTAAAGATGAGCACGGTCGAGAAGCCGATTTCTAGTTGAATTCCTAAGTCTATCGCATTAAAATTCTTTAATAGCTTCCTTGGATAATCTCGTTATCTCGAGAGTGATCAACTCTAAGAACAGCCCTATAGGTGCGTCGATAAAATGCCCAATTTATTCAATAGAAAACAAAAGTGAAAATTTTGGATGTCACATGGTAATTTTCTTTTAATGATTCCTAGAGATTATAATTCCTTAAGTAACTTTTATTGGTTACCTCCATATTTCTACACTTCCACAAGTCTAATCTTCATATTTTCAAATGGCTATCTTTGTTGTGTATAAACAGTTATATGATGTGATTTCTTGTAATAATAAGAGTCCCCCGATTGTGCTTTTAAGTGGTAACTGTTTCCTAAAAAAATGTGTTGGTGTCAACTGTTTCATTGATTTTAAACTTCAAAACAGTTTTTTAAGATCTCTTTAATAAATATTCATTGCTAATGCTCATATTAGCAGCTACCTACTATTCGTATTTTGATAGCTGAACACATGGCATTGATGAATACTAATGTCAATCAACATATGTTGATCCCTATACTTGTCAATGAGTTGACACAACTTATAGTGATACCCACACATGTGATTGTCAACATTCATGTGCTATTCACATATTTGTTCTCACTCGCATGTCAAGCGGATTATTTTTTGTGTCAATAGAATATTACCTAAATCCACCCCAAGGCATGATAGAGTAGCCAAGGGACATATGTTCAATGTTGAAATGTTGTTGATAAGAACCCATGCCACAATCATATTTTAGCACTTCATAGAGATGTGTAGGCCTTTGACATGCCCTTTGCCATCCAGTGGAAATTATCGTCCGAGAATTAAAAATGGTCTTTTAAAAGAAGTGACCCACCAAATTCCTCCTCTTTTCCTTTTTCAATGGTTTGTGGGACTATACCTCGTTGAGAATCATTAATAGGGCGCCCTAGTGCTTATTAACTTATTAAAGCAAATTGAAAAGCGATATATATGCTAGCATCTTCCGAGTTGTTCCATTATGTTATGCTCGCTTGCAACTTTCTTAACCTCAATTTCGATGGGGGCAAAGTAACATCCCATATTGTGTCATAGCATCTACACTCCTCATGTCATAGCACCGGGTGACGGCTTCATCGTCTATTATGGGTAAGATTGAAACATCGATAATCAGAATTGGTGCATATTCATCCATCTACGATAGCAATTCTATGATTATTGGTCCATTATCACTTTCTCCAATTCCTATAGTGGTCCATGATCATCTAAGTAGTGGTTGAAATGACTCCCTTCTGGTCTACACATAGCATCCAACCAGATTCTTATCATTGTTGAACATTATGTTGTGCATTCTGTTATAAAAATGCACTTATATCTAGAAAATTATGTATCCTATCCTTCAAGATGTAACAGTGGTATGAAAGAGCTAGTATAAACACCTAGAGGGGGTGAATAAGTGTGAAAACAAATTTTGCGAAATTCAGTAAAATTACTTTACTTTTAAATTGAGTCTGATGAACAACAAACTTTGAAGAAGAATTCAGACTTTAATAAGTATTTCGAAACACGGAAAGATATTACAACAAATAAGTAGAGGAGTTCAAGGAAGAGAAAATAAACACAAGATTTATAATGGTTCGACTTAGATTAAGCTTACATCCACTCTCCCACGCTGATAGTCTTTTGGCTGGTTTTCACTATGAATCAAAAGAGAATTACAGCCTTATAATCTTGACTTCTTATTGAAGAGTTTCTACTGCTCTCACAAAGTCACTTTTTAGTGTTTCTCTCTCTTTCGAATGCAAGTTTAAGCATTATATGATGAAGAACAAGTGATTTGGAAGCTTCAGACTTTGAAATTCTTCTTTCATGCTCTCTATCGAATAACTTGAAAAACCTCCTTAAATATTCCTCTATGTCGTTTCAACCGTTGGCACTTTCCAGAGAAATTCTTCCAATAAACCCGTTGGATAGAATCAATTAAAGAGATCTCGAGCCGTTTGAAGATTGAGATGAAAGCCCGATGATCCTAGTCGCCCATACAATTAGAATTTTGATTTCCATAAGTAGATTCTTTTCAAATAAACTCGCCTTCCAAAAATGTTTTTTCTGTGCCGTGATTGATTCCAATAAGGATAATAAAAAATGTAAGTGATATTTCCAACAAGAAAGCCATATATGTATCCTATTTGTATTGAAGCCTTGAAGGAAGAAAAATAATCATGAGTCTGATTATATCTTCGTTCTTCACTTGCGTTCAATTTGGCTCTTCGTAGAGTGGGGCAAACTTCTAATGTAAGATAGAGTTTGAAAGAATTTCACAGAAATCTTGTGTTCCTTAGAATGAAAATGAGAATAGAACTTAGAAAAGTTTTGTCAGATTCAAAACCTAATAGGAGTTTTTCCAACATGGTAGTCACATGTTTTCTTTGGATCGACATTTCCAAAACACTTGGGGTTTGGACAACAATTGAGAGAGTGGTGTTCAAAGAGGTCCAAACTATCGAGGTTTTTCCTCCTCAACTATCTATATTTTTGCTAGTCCTTATTTTGTTAGAGAAGAGCCTTCTAGATTGGACTAGGATGGATTTAAGAGGGTTGTATGAATGCCACATTCACTTTTGTAGCCAATTCTTTATATCATTCCTTGGGGTGAACCTCTTGCTTCATCTACTATGCTCCGTCAACTTTTTCCATAGATTGTGCTCTATATGCGTACTCACACTATCATTAAGTTTAGGAAAAATGTCAGAGCTAGATCCAATTATCTTGGAGAAATATTTGAACAGAAAAGTTTCATGAAGAGTTCCATCATTTCATTATAATCGATGGTAGATGGATTTTGTGCAACCAGGATGCACCACCTCTGGGCGTAGGTTTTGAATGATTCTCCCTTTTCTTTCAAGTACAAGCAAGGTTATCATGAGTAGGAGTGATGCCCATGTTAAACTTGTACTATTGTATAAAAGCATTCCACAATTATTCCTACATCCATTTTGTCTACTCCAATCATCATGAACTACTATAGAGTTGGTCATGTCAAACTTTTTTAGAATGATTGAATCATGAGTGGCACGTTGTCAGCACAATGTGCCATCGTTATTAGATGGTACCTAAGGTGGATGTTAAGGCTCTAAGAGTCATCATACTCCTTGAGTTGACAACTTATATATGGCTAGAATTTTGAGTTTGGAGAAGCGATAAAGATCCTCTATCAGTTGTGCCTTCAAGCCTTGTAGCAAGCTAAGTTTCTTCACTATTTTGGCAATGCATCTTTTATCTTATCATTCTTTTCTCTAGATAGGTGCCTGCAGTAGTGGATGAGTCATTGTTCATGATAATCTCATCGTTGAGGGGTTGTTTAGGGTTTCCTCTTCAACCTGAGGTTGAGGAGGCGGAGGCTGGTTGTTCTAAGTAAAGTGTTGGAGGAGTTGTGCCATCATGTCATGGAAGTAGTTCATCTTGGAGAGCTATTATAAAGTTATTAAACTCATTGGAGACCATTTGTGCTATCATGACCCAGACTCTCAAGTACGTGACGTCCCTCGTTCACTTAAGCCATTTGATTGTGACGTCCTAGAGGTATCACCAACCCATCACAATATTATCGATCTAATACACAAGCGGAAGCATAAACAGATCACCCAACCAACAAACATGGATAGTTTAGACCACACATATATATACATATGAATATATAATGTCATCACACCATACAACCATTTACACATAACTTAAATACACGAGCTTAAACATCACTTGCTATGCCACATCAAATTAACCCAAAAGCACGGCTACAACCAGCTCCAAAAGGTTCTCGAGATAAACCTAGTATCTCTAGTACTATGAGATTGACTTCAAAAAGTGTTATACCTCCACTACCACCTAGCTCCCTATGGGCATAATATAAGGCCCGGCTCGACAATCATGTTGGGGTCGATCTCAGGATCAAACACTACCCTGTTGGGAACGTCTAGATCCATGTTGTCCCGGCTAGTATTTCCAAGTCCTGCACCTAAGGGTCCATCAAAATTGCAAGGCTATAAAGATCATCCCCAACCCAAAAATACCAATTCGAGAAACGGTGGGTCATTAAATTCTAGAGCCCCTCATCTATCTAAACCGTGGTTACATATCGCTCATAACATGCATTGGTCTCCCCAATTAAGATATTCGATAAACTCCTAAATTTGCTCAATAGGGACCCCAAACTTGATGTGGCGGTAAGGTTTAGAATTCATAGGGCCTAAAAACATTTCAATAAATAATAATAAAATAAATCTTAATGAGTAAACTTCCTAATCCTCGCGTAGGGAGGTTAACTATCGATGGTAGATCAACAGCAAAGCTTTTACTTTGCCTTAACTATTAACATGAATGGTTATCTAACTTCATTACAGTCATCATAACATGAGCACATAAGTAAATCTCACAACTAATCACATATTTATGAGGCAAGTATAAGAACATGCAATATCTTATAATCATGTACAAATGCCAACTAATAATCTAGATATAAGCAAATATTATTTTCATGCACGGTCCACACATATTTCAAGATTATTATGACCACTTACGGCCACAACCAGGTATCATCCCGTCTTATTGGGCACGGCATCGTCTTGCGTATGCATACGCCTCGAGACAGCATTCCAAATGAGGAGTTTCGTTCCAAAATCCATCCGCGAATGGCATCCCATTGACATTGGGGCATCCGAACTTAATTGAGTATCGTCCCACATAATTATACACATCAAGACGGTTCCATCACATTGCATAACCATATGCATCAAGTTATTTAAGTAATCACACCGGCATACTATCACTTAAACTCATTTCATATTTTTCTTATTAATCAATGCATGAGTGTGTAATGCCCATGTAATATGCAATAACAATTGCCACATGCTATCAAGTCATACTGGCATCTCATACCATATCACACCAATGCATCACTTAAACACTTTAATATGTCATCTTTTCACATAACCATACATGCACAATAATTAGCTACCATCCTTGAATGCCACAAACACTTATCATTTTCCATTCCAAGTGTCACATAAGCATGCACTATCTTTAAATTTAGCAACCAACAATGCACTAATTCATTTGAACTCATATTATAGAAAACACTTATTGCCACGGAATAAGATACATAACATATCATTATAACATATTATATATATTATCGTATCACACTACTATAACACATTACCTTTTAACACATCATGTATTACTTCAACATATCACATAGTACATAACATAATAATATAACATATCATATATTAACACATTATGTAATGATAGCTTATCGAGTAATTAGCAATGTATCATGATAGCCTATCAAATATTATAATAACTTACGGCAATAACCTATAAGATATTTAGATAACCTATCGCGATAACCTATCAAATATTTATGATAACTTATCGCTTATAACTACATATCATATAGCCAAAACATCATTTACTTATCATATAGCCAAAACATCATTTAACTTTAGTTTAACACTAACCTAAGTCCTAAGTGTAACAACAACCTTAAACAAGGGCTAAAAAGCCACTCACTCCGGTTCTAGACTCAACAAGTGACGGCCAAAGTGGCAAAGGCTGGACGGCGGTTGTGGTGATCAATGGTGGCTGGTCACATCTCAACAGCACATGGTAAAGGGCGATGGCAGCGTTTCGAAGGAGGTATGGTAGCGGCAAGGAGGCGGACGGCCTCCCTTGGGCTTGTGGTGTCCAAACCATGAGTAAGGAGCAAGAAAGGAGGTTGTGGTGAGGGGTTGGACAGCTTCCTCTATGGCTCCAAGATCCAGCATGGCGACGAGAATGGTGGTGCAGAACGACTGCTCAACGTTGGCAATGGGCGATGGATAGTGGCCAGTGAGATCTAGAGAGGAAATGAGGGAAAATGGCTTGCAAAAGAGATGGAAAGGGGTGGTGGTTTGGCCAACACAAGAAGAGAGCGAGAAGGAGAGAATGAGAGCTAAGTGGAAAAATGAGAGAAAAAGAGAGGAGGGGCCGAACTTGGGTAAGGGGAGAGAGAGAGGGCAGCCCATGCTTGGGTTATTGGATGGCCAAAATTGCATCTTGTCATGTCCCATTTAAGATCAAGGGCTTGGATTGCTTCTTGCTTTACTTTTTTCCAAGTTCCATTAAATGCCATTTAATGAACCCATCATGCATAAGCTAGAAAAAAAAGATAGGTAGGCTAAGTCATATAGGGTAGGCTAGGCATGACATCATCTTCTCTCTCCTCTCTTCATTGGTGCCCATCTCTTCACCTTATGCACATGGTTTTTGTTTTATTAGGCATAAGGGCAAAATGGTAATTACACTAATTCTGGGTATTGTTTGTGCACATGAGGGTCATTAATGAAAGACTTGAAAAGACCAAAAAGTGCTTGGGTGGCCCATGGGCCATTGGGCCACCCACCTTGGGCGTGAGCCCATTGGGCCTTCTCGTGGGCTTGGGCCCATGTGAGTCATCATTTGTAGCCCATTTTCACCTTTCCAAATTTTTATGTCCCACCGAAGAAAAATCGAGTTTTTACCTCAAAGTGGTCTTTTCAGCATATTTGTTGTCTATCGATCCTTATGGTAATCTCGCTTTGAAGATTTGCCACCGTTGGAATCCCGCTCTAGAAATTAGGATTAGATCAAGGGTGTCATACGTGTAATCCTAGATCATGTACAGAACGAAGATATACGAGGAATAGCCGTTGTGAAAAGTCCCTAAAAATGTAAACAATAAAGTGGTTAGCATGTGAATAAATTCGATCTTTCAATGAGGCTATCTCTCATGACTAAAGCGAGGCAATTGTGCTTTCCTTGAATCCCTATTTCGTCGTAAGAGAAAGCACCATATCAACCGGTCAATCGACAACAATAGATTTAATTATAGCAATGTGATATGGCACACTAGCCATTTGATTTTATAAATATCTAACTAGATGAATAAGATTCTTATGTAACATGTTAAAGATTATTTATTCATTCCCCAAAGAGTGGCTGAATTGTTAAACTCTTGATTTTGATATCACAAATCCCACATTTAAATCATAATCACCTACTTAAAGTAACTCTAGGGGCTAAACATGTCATCCAATTGGCATGCATTTGTGGTGATTAATTTGATTAAAGGATTTACATATCATGTGCTATATGTTCCTCCAAGGTAGATATTAACATAATACCTATTGTTTAGCTTTTCAAGAAATTCATATGGCTGACTTTGTAGAAGAAAATGTATGTTCCTTATCTTGTTTAGCTTCCTTCTAAAGAAATTGCGGGCGTGGGAGTCGAAACCCACTCCGAAATCGGAGAAGGTGACTTTGTAGAAGAAAAGGTATGGTTCCTTATCTTGCATTGAAAAAGGAGTTATTTTGCATTTTATAATAAGATGTCTTGGCTAAGTGAATGAAATAATCAGGCTAAATTGATCATTCAATATGGTTAATGTAATAAGATTGTAATGAATGATGCCTCAAAATGTGCAAAATGCATTCATGGAAATCAAAATACTCAAAATCTGGCATTTAATGCTATAGTGCAATGAGGATTTAATTTTTGGATTGGATTACATAAGGGATGAGGATCAATTCATCTCCTATAACCTCCTTACATTTGAACACATACATCTATCAAATTGTTAGCCTCTTCATTATTATCCTCCTTATATTATTTCTAATCACACATCATCCTATTTGGCATATATGTTAATTTTCACCTAAATGCTATTGGTGCTAGCGTACATTCCATAAATTTCATTGAATATATTATTTTCCTTTTTTGCTATAAAAGCACAATTCTCTACTACTCAGATAATTGTATATTGTGTAAATTAATTAAAAGTGCCTTTGCATCATTGCTGCATCACAAGTTCATTGCTCAATATTATGATATTTAGCAAATGTCAACTTTTTATATTCTAGCTTTGTTACAATGGATTACAAAAAACTAAGGCATAGTAAGCATACAACTTCCATTTACATTAATTTTCTTTATTTTCTTCGCTAAATATATTGTGGATACACATTGCTTTCAACCACAGCCGAATTGACTTTGGTTGACTTCTTTATCAATAGTTAAAGGAAAAAAAAAAAGGCACAAAAGTGCATTTATTTGTATTTCCAAATTTCACTTGCCCCAACTCATTTCAACATTGCTTTGTAATAATCAATATACCTAAAATTCATGTGCTCAAAGATTTTTTTGGGTTTTTTACATTTATGGAAAAGAATCTATTTTGGTAGTGTTAGATTTTTGTTAGCTTTTACGAAAATATAGAAGGATAATTAGCTCTTTTGGTTACCAACTTAGGTTATTAAAATTGACAAGACCTTTAATGATGTAAATGAATGGTGCAAGGTAATAAATGGGCAAAATTGTTTGGCATTATTTCAGCGTGTTTTTTAAAAAATCCACCATTTTCTTCTCTTTATATATCATCATCTCTCTTTTAATTGGCGTACCACACATCTTTTGGTTTGTTAGCGTTAGCTCTTAAAGGGATCTTTGAAATGGCAAACCTTAAGATGCAGACTCCTCCTACCTCTTCGAAAGAGAAATTGCAGGACATATCTTCTCAACCGGTGTTGTCATCTCCGTCAACAGGTGCTTGTCCATCAACAATGAGCAAGGTAAGTCTCAATCAACCTTCCTGCTAGGTTATTGGCTATAAATTTTGTGCTTCAACTACAAAAAATGGATTTCTATAGCATTTCATTTATAATAAGAAAATCTAAAGCGATGTATGGTGGAAGATAAGAATTATAATTCTTTGGGATAAGTGCTATAGAAGTCCTAAAACTTGTCAAGAAAATGTAATCGAGTCCTAAAATTTGCAAAAAGTGCAATCGAGTCCTAAAACTTGTCAAATTATTTCAATCGAGTCCTAAAAAGTTAACACCATCGATTTTTTTAATGGAAAATGCTGACGTGGCGCGGACGTAGAATTTTAAATAATTTTTCATTTTCCACGTGGATTTTTTTAATTATTTTTATTCAATTAAAAAAATAGATTTTAAAACTAAAAAAGAAAAGCTAAATTTTATTTTTAAAAATTATTAGAAAAAAAGGCAGCTCCTCCCTCGCTGCCGCCGCCGCCACCGCCGCCCATCGCCAGAGGGGCCGGCGACGGTCGCCGGCCCTAGGTGGGGGTGGCTAGCCCTCGCCTAGCCAAGGCAAGGCCTCGCCCGCCCCAGGCGAGGGCCGGCGACCCTCGCCAAGCTCGGGCGAGGGTGCCCGGATCATGGGCACGTTGGCCCTCGTGGGGGCCGGCGGCCGTCGCCCACCCTCACGGAGGCTTGCCAAGATTTGTCGAGCCTCGCCGGCCCCAAGCGAGGGCGATGAGGCGTCGCCCAAGGCGAGCGACGGTCGTCGGCCCCTCGTGAGGGCCGGCGACGACTCACCCGGGGCGGGCAATGGCCGCCGGTCCCCCGCGAGGGCTAGCATGCCCAGATCTGGGCACCCTCACCCAAGCTTAGCGAGGGTTGCCGGCCCTCGCCTGGGGCCGGCGAGGGCTGGCCACCACCGCCCCTCTAGCGATGGGCGTTTTTTTTCTTCTTCTTTTTTTTTAAAACTGTTTTGTTTTTAAATAAATTTTAACTTTTCTTTTCTAATTTTTAATTCTAATTTAAAATTTAAAAATTTAAAAAGCCACATGTAAAATAAAAATTAATTTTAAATGCCACGTCAGCATTTTCCATTAAAAAAGTTGACGGTGTTAACTTTAGGACTTGATTGAAACAATTTGACAAGTTTTAGGACTCGATTGCACTTTTTGCAAGTTTTAGGACTCAATTGTATTTTCGTGATAAGTTTTAGGAATTTTATAGCACTTATCCCTAATTCTTTTTAGGGTTCTTGTTTGGTTTACATTGAGGTTAAGCATTGGGTTGCCACGAAAGATCCATCGTCTAAATCTGCAAATTGATTCGACACAGCTTATATAGATTGGAGCATCTATCATGTTTAAATCTTTTTTTCTTGTCTCAGTGTGTACAGATCTAATTGTTTATACACTTAAAGAAACCAATGAATGATTGTTGGTTGAATTTGACCATGGATGAAATGTCTGAAATATTCTTAATTTTTTTGTGGACAAGGAATGAATTACATAATCATTTGTATGAATATATATATACCATAAAGGGGTTAGGATCGGAGTACTATATGAGAGAACAAGGAAGTATAAGAGATTAACAGATCTATATGAAAGCAGGGAAGGATGTATTTAAAAGGAAATGATGTATAAGAACAAGAAAGTAAATAACTTAAATAAAATCGCGAGAATTAAAAATAATGTAAAGGGCAAAGGCAATATATAAAATATAAAGTAAGAGTATGCATAAACAAAAACCAACCATGAAGGTGGTATGAACTTGTATTATAAAGCTGAAAAGCTGAAATTACATGTATTGAAAGATGCAGAAACTAAAGCATCAAGTCATCCACTAGGGCGGTAATCCGCACTCCGGGGAGTATTGATGTTTGTATTACAAGAAATGGTTAACCAACTATCATGTAAGTTGGTAACCCTGTATAAAACTTATGTATGAAAAACTAACTTACTTTGGAACCAGGGGATACAAGGTAAGAGAGCTTGGAGATGGAAGAGATGAGGATGGAGATGGAAGGGATGATGGTTTACAAGTGAGAGAGGGAGGAAGAAGAGAGAGAGATCTGAAAAATTTCGGTTTTTTTCTTCTATGTCGAGAGGGTGTATTTATAGGGATGCTACAGTGAAAGTGCTACAGTGCTGAACAGTGTAAAGTGAACAGTGTAGAGTGAACAGTGAACAGTGTATGCTACGATGTATAGCCTTTGCGCCATTTGTAATAGTGTCGGCATGTGATGTCTTGAATCTAATCTCTGTCTAGGTTGATCCCGTAGCAGTCGTCTTCATTGGTGTTTCCACTATGATGTGACCGTGAGGATCCGTCCGTATTGTCTTGAGATTTGGAAGATCCACATTGTGATCCTTCCGCTTCTGAGAGCATTGTTCTGAGGATGTTGCAGTATTCTTCTTTGCTTTGGACTGCGGCAAGTGCTGCACTTGTCATGGATTTCTCCTGTAAAAGCAATGTATTTGATGGGGCTGCAATTATTTGAGTCTTCTGGCTGTTTAGCCATGTTCTAACCGCAGCTTCGGATCCCCATTCAAGTCTATTGAATCCATCCCACCATTTTGTTTTGTATTTACGAACAAGTACTAGTACACCAGGTTTTGTGGATGTATTGTATTCGAACCCCCATCTTTGTTACCCAAGAGATTCTGAATATTATAAAAAAATGCATAAGGCATGGGAACCTTATGTCATGCGGTGTTGGTTTGAAGTGTTCATGAAGATCTTGTATCCTTGTTTGACTGTGGGGTGTAGTATTATGTCTAAGGGACCAAAGAGATCCCACTAGGAGTCAAACCAGTTTGGTAGACTTTGTCTTGGGAAGTTATCTTTAAAAAATAACAACCAAGTGTGTTGGAAATTTGTATTTTGTCTGAAGAAAACGTTCCACCAAGCTTGTTGGTAGTCCTAGTAGGTGTATGAGGAAGAATATGGTAGGTTTTTGGTAAGTCTGGTTTGGAACTTTCTGGGTGTATGAGGTGAGGCTCCCCAGTGTGAGGGATGTATGACTTTGTTGATGGATATAGTGGAGTATAGAATGTTTTCTGTATTGTTTTTGTCAGCAAAATGGGTAAATCTTGCTGATTCTGTCTCCACTAGAATTTGCTCATAATAAGCAAGGGTTTTGTTTGTATTGTGTGGTTTGAATAACCAGTCTTTTGGAAAGATGTTTTTTGCAAATTTGATTGGATCTTCGTCGAAGAATCCATCTTCTACAGATCAATATTTTTGAAATGATGTTTTAGGAAAGAATTTTGATTTTTGAGATTGAGGGGTTGCTTGTGGCCTAATAACCACCTCATTCGAAATTCTTTTGTATTCTGCTGATTTTTGTGTAACCAGCGGGGAAGGATTGTTGCTTACCTCGATGGTGTTGGATGGCTCTTTCTTTTCCTTGTTTTGTATATACTTTGTGCAAGTAACAAAATGGTTTCTTTTGGTATCATGTCGGCTATTTGGTTAAAGGCTAGCTTGGGATCGAAGATATGTGTTCTATTGTCAAAGGTGTTTGGCGTAAGAATGATTGGTTGTCTTTCGTCATTTCAAGCCATGTTTTGACAGATGTTAAGCCTTTCGGCTTTGGTGGTGTATTGGAGGGTTCGGCGGTGGCTTTGCCTTTGCCTTTGTCTTTGTCTTTTTTTGGATCTTGGCATATTGGTATCCCCTGTAAAAATTCTCTTGTGAGAAAATCAGGCAATGAATTTGAAGAACCATTTATAAATTCAATGTCAAAATCGAATCTTGAAAGTATGGCTTGCCATCGGCAAAAATTTGTTTTGATGCAACATTTAAAACGTCTTTTTGTAAAATGTCTTTGGCTGATTTGCAATCAATTCTCAAGAGAAATTTTTGATTTAATAAATCTCCTTGGAATTTTGATATAGACAAAACGATAGCAAGTATTTCTTTTTTGATTGTCGAATAATTTTGTTGAGTGGAATTCCAATGTTTTGATATAAACTGAATGACTTGTTCTTTGTTGTTATTGACTTGTTTGAGAATGCCACCGTATCCTAATTCTGACGCGTCTGTTTCTACTATTTTGAAAGTGGAAGGGTCAGCAAGATGTAAGCATGGTATATCTTTCACATGCATTTTTATTTGTTTGACAATGTCTGTATGGACATAGGTCCATGGTGGAGGATCCTTTCGTAGCCTTTGATGTAAAGGTTTACAAAGGATATTTATGTTGGGAAAGAAATCTAAAATATAATTGAGACTACCCAAAAACCTTTGTAATTGGGTTTTGTCTTTAATCTCATCCGGGAATTTATCAAGTAAAAGAGATTGATCTTTCTATGGGAGTGATGGTTCTTAAATGGATGTAATGACCTAAAAATCTAACCTTGGTCTTGAAGAGTGCAATTTTAGTAGGAGAGACTACAAGACCGTTTTGTATGATTATTTTTATGAAAGTGGATAAATGTTTGAAATGCCGTTCTATATTGGAAGAAAATACTAGAACATCATCTATATAAACTATGATGTATTCTGAATAAGGATTGAAAATCTCGTTCATAATTCTTTGGAACATTCCATTCATATTGGCCAAAAGGTACTGTAAAGGCTGTCTTGTATTTATCCTTTTCACTTACTTGTATTTGCCAAAATCCTGATTTCATGTCAAATTTAGAAAATATCTTTGATCTACAAAGTCTGTTTAGCAAATCTTTTTTATTGGGTATAGGGTATCTTATCCATCTAAGGGCTGTATTAAGAGGTTTATAATTAATAACTAACCTGGGAACTCCTCTTTCTAGTTCGGCATTTTTAGTTAGTTTTTCATACATAAGTTTTATACAGGGTTACCAACTTACATGATAGTTGGTTAACCATTTCTTGTAATACAAACATCAATACTCTCTGGAGTGCAGATTACCGCCCTAGTGGATGACTTGATGCTTTAGTTTCTGCATCTTTCAATACATGTAATTTCAGCTTTTCAGCTTTATAATACAAGTTCATACCACCTTCATGGTTGGTTTTTGTTTATGCATACTCTTACTTTATATTTTATATATTGCCTTTGCCCTTTACATTATTTTTAATTCTCGCGATTTTATTTAAGTTATTTACTTTCTTGTTCTTATACATCATTTCCTTTTAAATACATCCTTCCCTGCTTTCATATAGATCTCGTTAATCTCTTATACTTCCTTGTTCTCTCATATAGTACTCCGATCCTAACCCCATATATATATGTTTCTAACTTTTCTTCGCCTAGATCTACTTTATGGAGATTACATATGGGTGGGTACAAGAATATGATTTTTGAGGATGGCAAAAGTGAAATTGCCAACAGATTTATCTAATATACAATGGAAGAATAGATAATACATTTCTAGGATTGAGAATTTGGATGTATTGCTTTTTTCATAGATCGATGTAGGAATCGTTATCCGCTAGACAATAAAACTAATGGCAACTGTTTGAAATGGCAAAATAATTATTAATTGTTGTAAGTAATCAGACCGTTAATGCTATTATGCTCATTTCTTTTAATTGGTATTCTTACTATGCAGACTTCACTCTTATACCATAAGTTGATCATCGATAAATGTTCATAATAGGGACCGATGAATTGAGTGAGAATTTGCACGTCCTTTAAGTTCAATGATAAAGAAAGTCGACCATCATTCGACATCGGAGAATAATGAGTAGCTAAAGTATAACTATTCAGAGAATGAACAAATTTTCCAAATCGAACAAAAGTAGAAGGCGAAAGTCCTTTACATGTAAAGCGAAATGAGTTTCCACCTTTCTTTTGAATATTACATAAGCTGCCAAATTCGTTTGTTAAAATTAGATGTTTAGAAACTATGGCTCTTTTCAAATATTTTCCCTTTTTTGTCTGTTATTCTGGAGATGCTGTTTCTCTTCATTTTATTCTACCATTGTTATTTCAGGAATGAGTTCTAGGTACTCTCTCTCTCTCTCTCTCTCTCTCTCTCTGAACTATTTTGCTTTATACTACGTCTAGATGTTATATTTCTTTGTTTTGCTAATAAGTCAATGTTCTTCCTCTCAAAACCTAGCTGTTACCTGGAATCATTTTGGACAAAATCATGCTCTCCACATGAAATGATTTGTTATTCTTTTTCTTTCAGAATATGGCACTATGTTTTTCTACTCTTCTAGTCCTTTATCATTTTTATTGCATCCCATGAGTTTGATTCCCTGATAGGAGGAGCGGGTTCTTAAACTTATCGAATGTGGTTGGATTAGTTGTTCTAATTTTACTATTGATCTTCTCAAGCACGACTTGCTTAACATCTTGATAGTAGTTTCCCAAATGTTTCATTTCTTTGATATAATGAATACAGTTGAAGATCCTATTTCACGGCATATATGTTTTCCCATTTTGAACTGGTTCGCAGCATTTGATGATGAGTATAATCGTATATGCTTATTTATTTTCTTTACTCATGCCTTGTCCATCTCTATCTCTCTCATCTTTGTAGGTCAATAAGTCATTCTCTAGTCCAGACAACTCTCATGTTTCAACGGGATTGAATGGACCCTGTGGTTCAAATAAGCGAGACATTCGTAATCAAGGACAGCGTGATCTATTGTATACATCACTTAGGGCACTTGTCAATGTAAGTTAACTTTCTATTATAGTCAATTTGAGTTTTATATTTTCCTTTGAAACTTTGTGAGGCAATCCATGACATAAACTCAATTTTACCATTACATAGTATGGTTTGCATCACTAATGATACAATGTAATGCAAATTAACCTTTTGTCAAGTATATTTGGATACAAGTAGTCGATGTAATTGTAGTGTAAATATCATGATACAGACCATGTTGTAAATGCAAATTTACAATATAGAGTATGGTTTTTTCCAATTCACTTTTATGAGGTTCAACACTTTGTTTCCAAATACCAATATTTCATGAAAAGATTGATAGAACACATGAGATGACTGATCCACAAAATAGATTGGGAGGCACTCAAAATTTCTTCATCTTGATTCTTGAAGCATATTTGGCAATCTTGATGTAGTTATGAAGTAATCACCTAAATTATATTTGTAAAAAGTACAGCTACAATTATTATGTATAAACAGAACACGTGTATTCCCAATTTTTTGACTTTGACATAATCCATGCTTTAACGATAAGATACAAAGCATTGATAATTTATAATAGCAGGAAGTTGTCTCTCAATTGAGAAAAAATGGTTCAGATCAAGTGCTCGACTCGAATTCAATATCATATGGATTACCTCCAAGTAATGATGGGTCAAATGTCTCGGCCATTAAGGTAACATTATTTCAATGATTCGTTTGTGTACTTTTCACAAATGCATTCTAAAAGATTTGAACAAGCATTTCTTGAGTTAAAGTGTATGGTGATCGATAGTTAACATTTCATCTTTTATTCATATCAATGCACACTTTTTATTAGTAAGAATTTCTAACCAATGCTCACCATAAATAACAAATGATCAAGCACAGACAAATCCATCTACACCAGTGGAAGTCAAAACCAGGGCCAAAACCACACTTGTAGGGGAAGAGATAGTGTCTTTCTTACTTCCCCCGGATTGTCTAATTGGCATGGACTTAGACAAGGTAGCTTCTTGAATTTCTTCTTTATGTTTTTGCATTAGATGCATAAAAGTATCTCAATTTGTATTTCTAATTGTCAAATTATTTCCATTTTTATGATGTGATTAATATTTTTCAATTGCAGAATGTCCAACGACAATCTTCATTTGAAAAGAGGCTTCAAGGGTGGCACATTGCATGCAGACAACGAGCAAATGGAAAATTAGACATGGTAATTGTGAAATTAAAAAAATTTCATCGTCAGTGCTTTCCTTAATGAATTGACAATTGAAAAGAAGTAATGTAGATTCCATTGATTCCATTATTGTAAACATTGCAAGCAGATAAAATGGATTTATCAAGTCGTGTACATTAGCAAAAGTATAACAAAAAAGTTAGATTTACATTATTACTTGTTTTATTATTCTGTGTACTGACATTTTTCACAACCTATGATGAGTAATACCTTTGCACGTGACTATTTGGAAATATTCATATGGTAATTAAGATAACCAAAATCTATTATCTTTGCAGACTTATCGTCATGGACAATCAACGAGGATGCTTCGCTCAATTGTCGAGGTTGTCAACTTTATAATGGAGGACTTGATTATAAAAGAGACACCTAGGGGTAGTTCTCCACAGGTTAGTTATAAAAACCTTAAATAAGTTATTTTCACTTAACGCTTGGGGTGTGACTTCATTTGGATGACAATTTAGGAGCAAGGTTTTGCTACTACAATGAAAGGTTCATCGAAGAGAAAGATATCTTCCAGTAAGAAAGGAAAAAAGATTCTTCCATCCAAGTCATTGAAGATCTCTAGTGCACAAAAAATCGCTGTTGAACGTTTTTTGGAGGAATCATACAACAACCTCAATAACATCCGCGAGTGCAGATGGGTGGCACCAGGTTTTTCCTTTTAAAGCCAATCTTAAAGCTTAATTACAAACATGAGTTCCTCATATCAACTTATTCATTTAATTGTCTTTATAGAAAGCCAAGAATGGGAGAAATACATGAAGCCAAGCAGCGAGAACGAGGCTGATGCATCTAGTGAAGAGACTCAGTGAAAGAATCGGAGAACCAGCTCAAGTATCCATGGTTGAAGTGAAGAGCCTAAAATGACATCCGCGAGTTCAGATGTTTCTTCTTGAAGATCTGACTTGATTTCATCTTGAAATAGGTTAAAGCAAACTGAGTTTATTTACATTCATTTCATCAAACTTGTCCGGCGATATCTGTTGTTTGAACTATGAAACATCAAGCCTTGTTTGTCAGCCGAAATGGAGAATGTGGAATGGTACTCAAGCCTTAATTTTCTTTCTTTTGTTGCTGGCGACTTTGAGTAATTATTGAGAATAATTATCAAGCATGGTCATAAATGCAGGAGTGAGTCTAATTAGAAATGAATTTATATGGTTTAATTGTAGTTTTATAGAGGGATGAATAATTGTGATATGACAAGACAAGAAGAGGATCAAGAATGTGATGGGGCCATTTATCTCCTTCTGTTTTTGCTCCTTTGCTGGCAAGTTTTCGTGTAAAAATTGCTATTTTCCTCCCAGTTATGGTGAACTTCTACCGTGTGCATAATTATAAAAACATCTTTTTAATATTGGAGGAGATATCTTTGATACCTCGTAGTATAGTCGAAGTTGTGCGGGAGAAGAAGATTGTGTTACACAATATATTCCTCTATGAGTTTTTCCTAGGAAGCGTTGGAAGATGGCCTTCCGGCTTGCGGAGCCAAGCTGTCGACGAATCCTGGTAAAACATGACCCATTGCACTCTTTTCACTCTGATCGCTCCTTAGAGTAAATGCATGTCCAAAGAAAGTAGAAGAGTGTATACTCGAACAACGACCATGTCCCTAACCAATGCCTAGACATCTTATTTTTTGTCGGCGTTTGACTAAATTTTCATTGATGTTATAACCGAGGGGTACAGAGGGGTTGTGCTTTCCAAGAGCTTTCCAGCAATACTCAATTTTCCTAATCGAATGACTCCATTACTGGATATTGTGACTTTTAACCGTCCAACCTCAAGGGTGTCAAGAAAATTGTGATTTTTCTAAGATCAGGTGATGAATTACCTAGATATAGTCACAAGCTTTTTTGATGCCTTGAGAATTGTATTGATAGAGTTTTAACCAGGAAGATTTCGCAACTTTTCACAACAACCATTTGTTGGTCCCAATTTGAGCATATCGGCAATCCCAACACTATTTCAAAAATCAAACTATATTTTCAGAAAGTTTGAGTCGTGCACCTTCACATTAGCTTTGTCAATGTTACCTATCAAGTAAAAGGCTCGTTCAAAAAGTCTATTTGAGTTTTCGAAAACGATCAATTTAAATCCTCTAATTGTTTATGCTTGATCAACTTACGGGACTAGGTAGATAAAAAAGATGTGAAAAGAAATGCTCGCTGTTTGTGCTCCAGCCTCCTCCTACGTTAAGCAATACTCTTGGGATGATTCGAGCAAAAATCAGGTCAATCAAACGTTAGATGAAAACTTCATATTGGATCAAAGTTGGTCTATGTTAACTTTCAGAATTAAGAGCACACTGCAAAGGCACCACGTGGCAGCGCTCATGGAAAGGGTTAATGGAAAGTTTTTTTACTAGGAGAGCCACAATAAAATTAACATAATAATTCCTGAAGTTACGGCCTTTTTGGCTCACGAACAGAAGTGTTAGAAAGGGCAGAGTTCTCTTCGCGTGGCATGGCAGAGTGCTCGATCGAATGACTCCAAGTCAATGAAGAATTGACAATATTCTCTATTATTGGAGATGATGTTGGATGTTTGGAGATGCAATAAGAATATGATATTAATTAGAAGATAAATCCTCTTCAGATAAAGAATTGATGATAATCAAGCGTTGAGCCAAAATGTTAAGGCAAATATACCTTATCCTAAAAAAAAAATATGTCTTCATAGAAAACAACATCTTCGCTTACAAAGAAATTACCTGTGAATGGTTTGAAAACATGATAACCCTTTTGAAGAGTCGGACATCCCATGAAAATGCATAGACAAGCACAGGGAACCATTTTGTCCCAAGAGCCCATGGTAGTAACATGGCATATGTAGCCAAAAGCTCTCGGATGATGCATTTTGGATTTATTCCCAAAAAGTAATTCAAAGGGAGTTCATCTACCAAAAATCCGAGTCGGCATGTGTTTAATCAGGTAAGTTGTTGTAACCACACAATCTCCCCAAAAGGTTTCTAGAATGGAATCCCGGAAGAGATGATGTGTTTACACTCGACAATCCCATTTTGTTATGGAGCATAAGTGCATAAACTCTCATAAGAGTTCCATGGGAAAAAAAAGGAAATGCGCATATCTCTTCCATTATCAAATCAAATGCACTGAACAGATTTCCCAAATTGATTAGTTAATAGAGTGAGAAAAAAATTAGTTGAGAAAGAACTTGACATTTGGATTGCATAAGAAAGATCCATGTGGCACAAGAATAATCATCTACAATGATAAGGAAGAAGCGATGTGACATCCTGAAATTCGACCCCGTTTCGATAAGGTGAAATGGGCATTTCGTCGACGTGTTTACGGGCCCTTTTCTCTCGAGGTGATCGATCACTCACGAGTTAACTAACCTATTGAGTGAAGCCGTTAAGGGATGTATCTGCAAGTAAAATCCCTAGAAGCTACTCAATTTGTTGGATGGACTAAAATCATGCCCGATCGATTTTTAACCACAAAATCAACTCGATTTCGGGAATCGAATTTTAAGCGCGTCATAATTCTTATTTTTAGGATCTTTGTCTCATCGTTCGTCAATTTATTGACGGTCCGAAATTTCAAGAAAGAAATTATTGGAGCAAAAATCGAAGACCGGAAGAAAATAAAAAGGGAATGAGAAAAGAAAAATAATAGAAGTAATAAGAAAATTGTGTTTTCTTATTAAAGTGTTATTTTCTTTCCTTTTTCTTTTCTCTCTTTTTCTCTCTTCTCTCTCCTCTCCCCTCCCCCTCGTGCGAATCCACTCCCCACCGATTGCCCCCTGCTGTCTTCCACTCTACTTCTCTTTTATTTTACTTTTTGACCAGTCAAACCTGATCTTTCTCTCATCTCTCTCTCTCTCTCTCTCTCCTCTTTCTTCTTCCCCACCCCTCGTGACCGAAGGCCCTCCTTTCTTCTTCCTCTTTTGTTCGTGAAAAACCAGCGAACCAAGACAGAAACGGAAGCCGCACGAAGACAGGATCCGCTCGCCGTCGCCGCCGTCCTGCCGCCCGCGCTCGCATCCGCGCGTCCGCCGCTCGTCGTGCGCTCCGCCGCCGCCCCTTCGTGCCTCACCGTCGCTGTCGTGTGCTGTCCAGGCCGTTCGACCTCTGTCCAGCGCAATCCGGCCACCTCCGGCCACCGTCCAGCTCCGCTCGGCGTCCCCGGCGTCTCCCTCGCCCTCCGCCGGCCTCCCCTCGTCACCCTAGCCGCCGGATTAGCTCCGGCAAGCCTTGAACCGCAACCCACGAAATGGGTTTCCAGCTGGTTCGGGCCCGCTTTTGGGCCGTTTCCGGGCCCCGAACCCGAGCCGTGCTTTGGGAAGTTTTGTTCCTCGCGTCGCCCCCGTCGGATTGATCCGATTTGCGCGCGATTTGGTGAGTAATCTCACTAATTCCGGATTAGTTGGTTAATTATGCTTAAGGTTGATTTAGTTTTAATTAATTCTGTTTAGGTTGTTAGATTAGAATAAATTAGCAATTATTAGTCAATTGTGATGCGATTTAGATAAATTGTTTGTGCAATTAGCAAGTAGACGTGGTCTACAAATTATTGGAAGCATCTTGGGAATTTTCCAACCCCTAATCGGGCTTCAATTTGGCGATTCGGGCCTAAGTGGGATTTTTGACATTTAAATATTATTTTGCGGAATTAAATTAATTATTTATTTATTTTCCGAAAATTCAACTGGGATGGCTAGGGACCGGAATATTATGCTGATGACTGTGGTGAAGTCCGTTTATTTAATCGGGCTTTATTTTGAGCTAAATTGAATTTTTAATATTAATTATTTAATTTTCGAAATTAATTATTTATTTATTTATTTTCCGAAAATTCAACTGGGATGGCCCGTGACCGGAAATTTATGCTGGTGATCGTGGTGCAGTCCATTTATTTAATTGGGCCTTATTTTGAGCTAAACGGAATTTTTATTATTTAATAATTAATTTTCGAAATTAATTAATTAATTAATTATTTTTCGGAAATTAAGATTGAGATGACCGACGACCGAAATCTTGTGCTGATTGTCGTGGCGCAGTCCGTTTATTTATTTGAGCCTTGAATTGTGCCAAATTGATTTAATTGTGGAATTTTTAGGATATGTTCCTAAATTGATTATTTGGGTAAATTGAGTACGAATTAAGGGTGTGGATAATTACTTTAGAAATGGAATGAATCATCATGAAAGGCACGTGGCTCGGTGAATAGTACATCATCTCGGAGAATGCACGTGGCTCGATGATTAGTACGTCGCCTTGGAGAATGCACGGGGCTTGATGATTAGATATGTCACCTCGGAGAATGCACATGGCTCGGTGACGAAGTATGTCGCCTTGGAGAATGCATGTGGCTCGGTGATTGTAACTATCAGTTAGGACTGAATAGCAATATATTATCAGCTTTGGGTGAGCATATGGTATACTATATCGACCTTCGAGCGATATGTCAGCTTTGGGTGAGAAAAGATACCAAGTATACTATATCGACCTACGGGCGATATGTCAGCTTTGGGTGAGCAGTATACTTTATTATCAGCTTTGGGTGAGCATATGGTATACTATATCGACCTTCGGGCGATATGTCAGCTTTGGGTGAGCAGTATACCAGTATACTATATCGACCTACGGGCGATATGTCAGCTTTGGGTGAGCAGTATACTTTATTATTAGCTTTGGGTGAGCATATGGTATACTATATCGGCCTTCAGGCGATATGTCAGCTTTGGGTGAGCAGTATACCGATATACTATATCGGCCTTCGGGCGATATGCCAGCTTTGGGTGAGCAGTATGCCTTATTATCAGCTTTGGGTGAGCTATACTATCTATTTATCAGCTTTGGGTGAGCAGTCCTGATTTGATAGGACTTTATAGATAGTATTGAATATGCTGACCGAGCATGGGTCGTGATGTCATGTAATCGATTAGGTCGATTGATCGTTGCTTTGATTTGATGTTGTGAATTGATTGACTGATTGGAAATGACCGTGAGTGGTCTTGTTGTCATATAATCGACTAGGTCGATTTGATCGATGTTTCGATCGGTGATATGATTGCTTGGGTGCCTATTACGAATTGTACTGACTTGCAGGTGGGATCTGAGGCCAAGGTAAGTCCCCTGACCTGTGCGTGTTTAGGCAGCCTATAGTATAATGGTTTTCTAATCGGGCTTAGTGGGGTAGAACTCGCTGAGACGTAGTCTCATCCCAGTTTGGGGAAAACATTTCAGGACCCCGATGAGAAGCTAAAGAGGAGAAGTCTGAGAAGGAGAACTCGGAGGTGAAACCTGAGGAGAAGGATTTTTGGAAGAAGAAGATAATACCGAGAGAGATTTTGAGTATGACCCGGATGGGTTGAGATTTTATCTTCTTTTGAGATCTCCATTTTGATGTGAATAGAGATAGAGTAAAAAGTTGTGAAGTGCTTTAGTTTGTGTTATGCATAAAAGTTTGGTTATAAGTTTCAATATGAAAAATATAGCCTACTTTTCTATCCCATTGTTTTATTGTCTGGGGATTTATAATTGCTTCCGCATTTGCTTAATAAATGAAAGGGTCGGCGATACATAATCCTGGGATATCGCATTTTAAAATCGACCAAGTAGAAGGATGTGTGCGTGCCCGAGGATCGGGGCGTGACAAGCGAGATCCATCACGATGTGAGGTGTGTGTAATAAAGCCCCCAAACATCAACATGAATCAGTTAAAAAACAATGGTGGCACGGGATTTACTAGTGGGAATGCTTTGCTAAAAGATAAATTTGGCATTAAGGATATAAGGAAGCATTGACTTAATTGCTGATGAGAAAGAAAAATTATATCATTGGTAGTAGCATTACATAATGATTGTTCATACAAGAAGATACATGAAAAATCAAAATTTTTGGGAAAGTTGGTCCAAAAATATAGCCCTTGCAAAATACCTCCCAAGTTTATTGGTTTGTCAATTTGAAAATGCCTCAAAGAAACAATTATCAAAATTGAAAAGTATATGACAAAAATCATCTTCTCTAA
Organism: Eucalyptus virginea; assembly: GCA_014182375.1. Classification (NCBI taxonomy): domain Eukaryota; kingdom Viridiplantae; phylum Streptophyta; class Magnoliopsida; order Myrtales; family Myrtaceae; genus Eucalyptus; species Eucalyptus virginea. The sequence goes on along the minus strand of CM024524.1, from coordinate 23,858,500 downwards.
ACCTTTAGTCCATGTCTTGCCCGCCAGTGCTCTTTGTTGGAGTTTCGTTTGGGCGACGAGCAAGATGCTCTCTCCCACCTTGATGTCCACCAACAAAGTAAGTCATTGGCTTTCCTCCTAGATGGTGAGTTGATAGATTTGGCCAAGTGATGGCACTAGATCCACAACGAAAATTTGAGACTAGAACAATAAGTGTCATTCAAAATTAAAAGAAAATGGGTCACCTTTTCTCTTTCCTTCACGGCCCAATACTATTGTAATGTCGAATCCAGTCCTATAAGTCTTTCTTTGGCCGCCTCTAGTTCATTCTAGAGTGTCTAGCGCTTATCCAAGCAGGCCGCGATTAACACGTTTCCTTGCTTTAACCTCGTAGTGCCTAGGTAAGCAAGAAATGTTTGGCCAGATTGAGTTTTCAATACATTTCTTTGATATTTTCCGACATAGTTCTTGAGTCCTCTGTCGGGGGAAGTCCAATCACCACTTATGAGGCTATGCAATTTCCTATCCATATTCGAAAAAGTTGATTGGTGCCAAACGCTCATTGGTCGAAATCAGGATGGTTCCATCAAGGAAACCCTTCTTATCCTTCATGACTAGGGCTTGTCCAAATTCTTGAGTCCATGCTGAGTAATTTTCGTGATTGGACAGTTGCCGGGCAATGAGCCACAGCTCTAGCCATCGATCGCAGAGTTGTGCGATGGATGTCTAGGCTTTAAAGATAACAAACGTTTTCATGAATAATAAAAATATTTTTCATTTATTGAATTTTGTAAGTAAAAAATAGATTTTTTAGAAAAATATTTTTAAAATCATTCATTTTGAGTAAAACAAACAGAAGTAAAAGAATATAATGTAATGCTTGAGCTTACCCAAACCGACCGGGACCGGCCCGGGTCATTTCGGTTCGAGCCCACTCTTCGAGCTGAAAGTATAGGCCCGGAATGTTCGGGGGCGGGCTCGTGTGCAAGCTAAATCCCAACCCGCGCGGCCCGAATCTCTGCACAACGACAAGGAGGATGTCCTCCTTTTTCGAAGGTCGCAGGTATAGTTCCCTAGAATTGCTCCTTGGCGTGGCGGATATTTTGGTGGCGGTGTGTCGGAGACTTTCATTGTCAGCCAGAAAGCCAAACCAAGCAAATATTTGGTAAGCAAGCGTCAAAACGCAGCGATACCACCGAGAGAATCCTCACTCGCTCACTTCACCTCACCTCACTCCACTCCTCGAAAGCCGAATCGCTACACCTCTCATTTCCCGTTTCGGCGACGACCCATCAACTGCTTCGCCGTTTCTCGCCTCCCCTTGTCTCCATGAGTAAGCCTTTTGGCGTTCTCTCGCATTGCTCCCGTGTTGTGCATGTGGGTTCTGCACTTTTTATTCTGTTTGCTCGATTCTCTGGCATTGTTCGGGTTGCGGTCCTGCTGGATTTCGTTACCCAATACACGTTTTTTGTTTTCTTTCATCTGGGGTAGTTTGCGCATCCTTTTCGTTGTTTTTTGTCGCGTTCGAGGTTGGATTCTCGGCCCTGAAGTTGTGGCATTGCCTTTAGGGTTTCTGTTCTTTTCTTTCTGCACGTTTAGCCTTTGTATTCTTGAGCTGGAATGGTTAATTTTCCGTTTGACATGGTCCTGGTGTGATTTTTTTTTTTTTTTTTTTGCAGTCACTTGGCGCATTTTCGTTATTCTGGTTCTGGCCTTAACGCTGCTTGCTGTGTCTCTGATTGTCTTGCATTTCTCTCAAACAGGTCTTCCAAAAATATTGGCAGCGGAATTGGAGATTTGGGTTATTTTAGTCTAAAGGCTCTGGTAACGTGTACAATTTATCTTATCGTAAGATCATTGCCGTCTGCATTTGGAGATGGCTTCTTGTTCATCCGTGCGTATTGCACCTTCTGTTACCCCGGTCCCCTTGGGAATGTCTGGCAATCTTGGAGACAGATTTGCCCTCGAGAATCAGTTGGGAAGAGTTAATTTTCTGAGAATGTCCAACCGCAAGAGTGGACTTATGGATGCCTACCAAAATTACTCTTCATCTCAATTTAAATGCTCTGTTAACTCACACAATGTCAGTCCATACCCAAGTAAAGACCCCTTCCTGAATCTACACCCAGAAGTGTCAATGCTTAGGGGTGAGGGAAATAGCACCATAAGTAATCCGCGGAAGGATAGTTCAAGTGGAAGTGTCACGGAGAGCCTAAGAGATACACCTATTCCAAATACTTATAATGAAGCTAAGATCAAGGTTATTGGGGTGGGAGGAGGTGGTTCAAATGCAGTTAATCGCATGATTGAAAGTGCAATGAAGGGTGTGGAGTTTTGGATTGTCAATACAGATGTTCAAGCAATGAGAATGTCACCCGTCTTTGCAGAGAATCGTCTACAAATTGGTCAAGAGCTAACTAGAGGTCTCGGTGCTGGTGGGAACCCCGAGATTGGCATGAATGCTGCCAAAGAGAGCAAAGAAACAATAGAAGAGGCACTTTATGGTGCAGATATGGTCTTTGTCACGGTAGGATAGGTTTTGTTTTGTCTGCCATCAAATTAAACGATGATGTTCTGCTAGCTATACTTCTGTATTTTATGGTTTATTGCTTTCACTTTGAACTCCATAATTTGCAGGCATTTCCTTATTGTTAGTGGACATTACCATCAGGAAAAAAAAAGGTTTTACTTGCAATTTTTCTCTATTCTGGAAGTTTGATCTGTTCCCATATACTCAAATTAGCATGTGAATGCTAGGGTGTAAGATAAGACAACTGATAATTTGGTAAGAGTGCCTGTGCAGTGTGCTTATTTTCATAAAAGAAACTTTTGACAATGTTCATTCTCTTTATTGCATTCCTTCTCTTGGGAGTAAAGCATGTAGATTGCTATTATAGGGGATAAAATTGTCACTGGAAGCTATTTTAAGTTGAATGCACTTGGTTGTCGATATATTCACATGGTCTATCTGTTTTCTCATCATCTTAGACTTCCACTTGCAGGCTGGAATGGGGGGAGGAACTGGGACTGGTGGTGCACCTATTATTGCAGGAGTTGCAAAATCGATGGGTATACTGACTGTTGGTATAGTCACTACGCCATTTTCTTTTGAGGGAAGAAGGAGGACCGTTCAAGCCCAGGAAGGAGTAGCATCTTTGAGAGACAACGTTGACACGCTAATTGTCATCCCGAATGACAAATTGTTAACTGCAGTTTCACCTTCTACCCCAGTGACTGAAGCATTTAATCTGGCAGATGATATCCTACGGCAAGGAGTTCGAGGCATCTCCGACATAATCACGGTATAGAGATATCAGTTTGCCTCATTGGACCTGCATTACTTTTGTTGTTTGGTTGTTGAAATAGAACTTCTGAATATAGAATGAAAGAGGAAAAGTGTATTCCAAACCTTTTTAATGGATGGCAGGATGGTTTCAGTAATCTAATTATTTCTGCCACCAAATGATCTCAAAGTGTGCAGTCCATAAGCAGCAAATATGGATTATGTAGGAAAGATTTTTTTCTGTTCAATGGAACCCTTTTCAGTAAATAATAGTATCTTAATGCATATATGATCGTGGAACATTTTTGCTGTTGTTACTGAAGAAAGAAATTGGGAAAATGAGTTTTTTTATTGCTGCTGGAGTTGCTTCTATGGTGGTATGCTGATTGATTGTTCACTATTTTAGGTAGAGCCACCTTGCAGTAACTTTTTTCTGACTGTTTGTTCATGGTCTATATGGGTGGTAAGTTAGATAGGTTGAGTATTTGTTGTTAATGAGCAGTTTCTCTATAAAAATAATGTTTGATCAGCTAGATTATGCTAGTTGAAGTTTTCTACTACTTCGAGTATCCTACTTCCTTGAATTTATCTGTTGGTGTTAGTTGATATTGTATCATCTTGTTTGCAGATACCGGGGCTGGTCAATGTGGATTTTGCTGATGTTCGAGCTATAATGGCAAATGCCGGCTCTTCATTGATGGGGATAGGAACCGCAACAGGTATTTTTGGGTTAAAGCAGAATAAATTTTGTATGATGCTGTGATACAACTTCCTGCATGCTAACGTAGCATCCATCTCCTTATATCAGAGATGAATTCAAGAGGGTATTCTGCTTATATTGTTTAAAAGTATCGTAGGTATTCACTAATTGCCAAGTAAAATTTTAATGCCAAATGTAGGTATGATATGTAAGGTACTGTATAAATATAGTGTTGATAGCTTCGTATGTGATTGTCGGAATCTCTTTAACGGTTGACTGCAGCTGAAACAAAACTGATTTAGTTTTCACTAATTGACATTCTGGTTAGTTAATCATTGCAACTTTTGATAACTTTATATGAAAAGTAACTGGTGTTTTCAATACATTCCATAAAGTTCATGCAATAATTGTTTGGGGTAATTGTAGATCATGAAGTTTCCGATCTGCATTCTTGAAGCTTTGCTTAGAAAGTGGTATTTGTGAATTGTAGAATCCTACGAATGTAACAATGAAAATGAGCTTACTCGTCCTCAAGGCTTGATTAACCATATATAGAGAGGAAGAGACTGAGCCCATCTTAATAATTCATGAATGCAATCTGTAATTTGTAGGAAAGGCATAAAAGGTTCAGTTTAATGTTATTCCTAATCCATCTATTAGATCTAACCATCACCTTATTCAAAAAGGGATCTGTTACATTCTTCTGTGCATATTCACTATTGATAAACTCTGAACTGTAACTTAATCAAGCAGTCCCTCAGGAAGTCTTACTGGTCTAATTCAGAAAATTACACTCTCCTCATGAGCTTGCATGTGCATCAGTATTTGTGATAAAGTTATCCTGGGGATTGCTAATATCTTAGATTGATTATGGGTTGAGGTGGCAAACTTGTCTGTTTGAAATTGTGTTCATAGACCACTTATGATTAATGTCGAAATTTTTCAGTCTGTAAATGTGATATCTTGTCGTTATTAGGTAAGAGCAGGGCCAAAGATGCTGCATTGAATGCCATTCAGTCACCATTACTGGACATCGGCATAGAAAGGGCTACTGGTATTGTTTGGAACATAACTGGAGGCAGCGATCTCACGTTATATGAGGTATAAGCATATTAAAATACTTTCTGTCCATTTTTTGTTGGTGGTTGTCCTTAGTTTAACCTTTACATGCTTCCTCTTTGCCTAGCTCATTTTCTATTTAAGCACATCCACGAAAAGACAATGTAAATCACAATTCACAACATAGGATGATCTCAGGTAGGTAACGTCACATCATGGATGTTGCAGCACATATTCATGCTCCCTCAGTCATGGACTCATTACAGTCTGAAGTGATAGTTAAAACTAGAAGTAAAATTCCCTGTCTTCCCACTAAGTGCTACGTAGTGGCATCTTATATCAAGAAGAAATAAAAAACTAATTGTTTTTTCTTTTTCATATGTGCTGTGTAAAGTTGGTCATAGATTGCTGCACTAGGGCTTGTCTGCTGCTGCACACAGCTTCAATATTGTGATGGAACTTGGTCCCACTGAAAGTGAGGCTTAGTGCTGTGAGACAGGTTCATCTTTTTGTTGTCCACGTATTTAGACTTGGGTCTCTGCTTGGATTGTGACAATGTTTGACATGGCAAACCTTCCATGTTCCAAGACTTTCTTGAGGACAAACAAACAAATATGAGGCTTCCCTCTTTCCTACCTGAAGTTTTTAACATCAGGCATTGGAATTCCTGAACAGGCCTCCCAACCACCAGTTGGCTGTATGAGAAAAGCTTGTACTATATCTCTAATGGCTTATGCAAGTCAGGATCTTCACTGCTACTTTAGGAGAACAATTTAAAGCTTCTATGTATTCATGCCCTTTTTTTTATGCACAATCTAAATCTTGGAAGGGATTTTGTGGTAGGTAAATGCTGCTGCGGAGGTGATATATGACCTTGTGGATCCAAATGCCAATTTAATATTTGGTGCAGTAATTGATCCATCACTCAGTGGTCAAGTAAGTTGCAGATAGTAGCTGATCAATAAGCAAAAACTGTATTGCACTTACGCTATTCAATTTTAAGCAAAATCTAGTCTTTAATCCTTCATGCTCTCTGAATAAGTCCCTTTTCTTTCTTAGTTTCTTATTTTGCCATTTTTGGAACACATGCACAGTCCCAAGTCCTTTTGGTTAAAAACTGTCCTCTAATGTTGGCACAGATGGCGAAAGTATAGTTGATTGGGCCAAAATAATGGACGGTATTTTTTACAATTGTCCTGTTACAACAATAACTCTTGCACTGAAGGTGATTGCAATTGGTTTTGCTCTTAATCAGGTTAGCATAACATTGATTGCGACGGGTTTCAAACGCCAAGAAGAAAGTGACAGCAGGCTCCTCCAGGTCTCTCTCTCTCTCTGCATACACAGCTGACACAGGAGTATGAACAAACGAATTGTTATCATTGTAAGAGTTGACCATGTTTAACTTGATTTTATTTCTGCTGTTCGGAAATGCAGGCAGGTCAGCTTGCCCAAAGTGAGGTCACCATAGGAATCAACCGGCCAACGTCCTCTTTTAGTGAGGGTGGTTCAGTAGAGATTCCAGAATTCCTCAAGAAGAAGGGACGGTCACGTTATCCAAGAGCTTAAATTGTAAAGTGAGGAATTTCTTGTTGAATTTTGGCATGCCTTCTAAGAGAATGAAAAGGATTCTCTGACAATTTGCCTATGGATCTTAACTAAGGGTTCTACATCTTGAGATATCAGTGTGCATGTTGGCTAGTGTTTCTTGTGATTAGATTTTTAGGTTTCGTTTATTATGTTATTACTTTAGCCTATAGGAAAATAATACTCGCTACAGTTTTGCAGACTCAAGTATCATCCAAGTTCTCCACAAAGGTCAGTTGTTTTGTGATATACGTTGGAAATAATTCCCCCTGTACAGATGGTACCTAATTGGAAGTGGCTCTGCTTCCTGATTTAGCTGTAATTTACTAGATGCAGTTTATTTTTGTTCTCCCTTTTTATATCATCTAATAGAAGAAAGAAAGGTTCATAATGTACTTTGTGAGACTTCCATCATGTGCAAGCCCCTGAGCTGGTTTGTGGTGATAATATTAGATCTAGGGAGAATTCTTATTCATCTTGTGGCATTGTTCTGAAGGAGTGACCTCATTGCTTGGCAGAGATGATGTCGACCAGCATAAATTAGCATGGCTAAAGCCTAATGGTCCTAAATATGGCTTTATAGTCTTCTAAATAAGATCAAATGTTGAAATGGAAGCTATCGAGATCTTCTATACGCACTTCTTGTATTCCTGCTGGCAAGAGCAAGCATTGTTTGTCTGCGCAATGCTCTTCCTGAAGAGCATTGGAATCATATGTTGCAGCTTGTGGATTGCATGGGAGGCAGATGCCTTGGCAGGATGACTCAATTGGGTAAGGCGATACTTGTGTTTTTAGCTTCTTGGAGGGCTCTAATTTGGGTTCTGAATAATCATAAAATGTCTGCTGTTGCTTATTGGGTTTGGTAAATTCGGTTTCCTGATAAGCATAGAATTGAGAGCTGAGAGTTTTGGGTTTTACCTAGAGGGAAACCTTAGCGGTAATTCTACTGGAAGTTGGGACATTAGTAGCTTACCTAGTTGGGTAGATCAAATTCCATGAAGACGGTCCAGTTATGTGGAATATGCCTTTGAATCTTGTGACCCCTTATACCACCCAACTGTTAAGATTTCGGTCCACATTGATTGTGCAAAGGTAAGATTTTGCCCTAATTTGCGCCTCCGGCAGGTCTCTTTTTGGGCTATATATGGCTTTACTTTCTGGTAGATACCACTCTGTAATAATTTGAGTCGCAAGGCGAACTCTCTTACATTGAGGCTTCTCTCAGAACAGGTCAATTGGTTCCCTAAGATCTCCAATGGTAACTGTGCTTAAGGAGGAGCACAAATGGGGTAAAGGATCTTCATCCGTGAAAATGGGAATTGAGGCTTCATCTTTTTTACGAAAAATCAACTATGTTAGAAAATATTTTCTAGAAAAATGATTCATTTTTCTATATTTAGTAGCATATTGGAAATAATAACAGAACTCATATTCTAATTATTTTCTGATGTTTGTCATGAGAAATTTATGAAAACGCATGTTGAGAAAAAGTCTGAAGTACAACTCAAGTCTTCGGCTCAAGCGCCACGGTCTAGGACCTGGTGGCCACAGGGATATCTAGACCTGATTGTTAAGGTCCGAAGCTTGAGCATTGGGGTCCCAAGTACGGATGTTGGAATTAATCTATTTTGAAAAGTGATTTTTGATATTCAAAAGAGGGAGTGAATTTCTTGAATAAGATTTTCGGACAATTCATATTCTTAAATGATCCAAATGTTAGAAAATGAGGAATATGTTTCGAAGGTAAAATTTCCACAAAAGGTCCACTTCCCTTGGGGAGATGGACTTGTTTCGGATATTCATGTGCAAAAAATAATATATAGAAATAACTTAAAATGGACCAATTCATACTTGAAGAAAAAGATTATTGTGGACTATGCTCATCATCTTCATCTTTATCATTGGATGTTACTTATCAACCGTTGATGGTTGTTGGTGGTTGTTCGTAGTGGTCACTGGCTTTTACCGGAGAAATATAAGGAAGCTGGAAGCTGAATTTAAAGATTAAGATAAACATTTCAATCTAATTAGTGAATTCAACTAGATTAAGCCAGATATTTTAGTCTAATTAGCTTCCATATATAGTTACTCTTTAGCAAACATAATTACAAGAATATAATGAAAGAGAAAGAAAGAAGAAAAAAATTATTGAAAAAATGAAAAAGAAAGGAAAGCTGGTCGGAGCTTCAAGCAAATGAGGACGAAATGAACGATGGTGGCTGGAGGTGTCCATCAACATGTAAGAAATATCTCTCCTTGAAACTCCTCTCCCACCAAGTCTCCATTTATATATCATAAAATTTATTAAATAATATAAAAAATACTATACATTTTTCTCTTATAAAAGTAACTAAAATGAAAAAAGGGCCCCTCCTCCAGTCCTCCCCCTAAATCCAATGCTACAGCCTCATTGGCCTGTCCCCAAGAATCGCATTCATCGAAACGAACATCGACCTCACATATAATCACTCGAAAAAAGCTGAAGCTCGTATCAACCGTACAATATTCCCAAGATCCCTTCCGACGGAACAGCTCCACCTGATCCCCTCTCGCTCTCTCTCTCTCTCTGGTGAATCATGGACTTGAAAGAAAGCCACACAAATTGTAATTCAGTCCGGAAAAGGACACGTACACTTGTCACATACCATTCAAATAAGGGTTACCCTTGACGTGTCGGCTACCGTCCCACCCATTTCTCGTCCCCCCTCTTATTCCCACACACTCTCGACCTCCTTCTCGCCTATCTTCTCAAAGCCCCCGAACGAGATAGCAGCGGGGATCGTTCAAGAACTGGAGCGGAGCCAGAGTGCCTCACGAGAATCAAGGACGAAACGCTAGCCATTTGTTCAGCTCACTCTCACTTTCCACATGGGGAAAAGAGACATTGCAATGAGTGTAGAAGAAGGTTCCGGCTCAGCTCAGTCCGATGCGTCGATGGCCTCTTCTCCTGCAGGAACCCACCAACCTGGTAATGAACTGGACACCCTTCACGGGGGTGGCCCTGAGGGTAACTCTGATGAAAATAGTGAGGGGCAGAGTTCATCACCTGCAGCTCGTGCCGAGACCAAGGACGATGGAGGAGAAGGCGCACGACTCCAAGCATTGGCCGACCGCTCCTCGGGCCTGGACGATTCGAAAGAGGAAGGTAAAGAAGATAGAGGAATGAACGGGCGGGAGAGGCTGAAGAGACATCGGATCGATGTTGCGGGTCAGGCGTGGATCCCCGATATATGGGGTCAGGAGGAGCTGCTGAAGGATTGGGTGGATTGCTCCGCGTTCGAGGCTTCGTTCCTGCCCGCGAAAATCATGTCGGCTAAGGCTGCTTTGGTTGTGGAGGGAAGACGAGCTAATTCCGGTGGACTGAGATTAGAGAACAGGTGCTAGAGTTTTTCACCCTTTTTCTTCTATTTTATTAGAGGCGTGTAACCATAATCACTTTTAGATTGATCTTGGCAATGTGTTGATTTCAATGTGTGTTGTATCGTCCGACCAGGAATATAAATATTGTTCAAGTGATTTTCGAGAATTGCTTTTTCTTCTTTTCTTGCTTTGTAGAGGGTGCTACACGCCTAGTAGGTATGAGTTCGAACTGGATGCAATAGGAGTTTTGCCGACATTGCACCTGCGCATTATAATGGCGTTTCCACGATGCGCATTACAATGACGTTTGCACGGTTCGCCGAATGCCATGGCGACTTTTCCAGATGAAGCGACTGGTATAGAAACCATAATTCAGGATCAATAAAATTGTTGCGTCTGTATATATATAAAGAGAAAAAGAGAGAGTTTCACCAAAAAAAAAAAAAAAGAAAAAAAGAGAGAGAGAGAGATAAGGAGAGAGGGGGGGCGTGAATCGATAGAAGCAAAGGAAAGGATCTAGCTGTTTCTTCTCTTGTTTCTCAAGTTCACCAGCGCAAGAATACAAGCATATCTACTTCCGAATCTTTAGCTCCACCATTGTCAACGAACAATTGACAAAGCGTGAACTTCTGCTTCTATTGTGTCAAGAGGTAGCAAATATCAATCCCTTCGGCCATAAGGTAACCATCTGGGAAGAGAGAACAAGCACTGGCCTGTTGCATAGATTGCTCCTTTTATGTCCCCAAAGCAAATGCCCTATTTATCTACCAACATGGTTATGGATCATTATAGTCTTAGTCTCCGCTTCAAATATGCAATAGCGGAGGATAATAAACAAATAAAAAGGGAATGTCTCCTCCCACAAAATTTGATTAGTCTATTGACTGCAGAATAGTAGGGTTTGCAGGACAAAATATGGTTTACACAACCAACCTATAAAAGATTACAGCAAATGACAGAAGAGAGGAGAGAGAGAAGGGGGGGTAAATTCTCCCTGAAATTGTGCACCCGAACACATCCACACTTCCAGCCGAGCCAGAAGCACAAATTTTCCTCATCTTCATTCACTTCTCTGTTTTGTTTACCCTGGCCAAACTTAGGAAAATCTTATCAGTAGCATTCTCTTATTTTAAGGCGAGACATTTGAAATGAAACCTCTATATATTTTTTTCCAAGGTTTGAACAATTTGGAGAGCTTTTTACATATCTATGACATGATACCTATGAAATTCACTGACAGCGTGATACATAGCTATCCAATTACAGGCACAAGCTCCCATATTTTTACCGTCCCATCATCACTTGCAGATGCAAGAAAGCGGTTTTCCTGGAAAATAACGGTGATAAGTGCATAATATTTTGGCAATATTAATATGAGAATTCAAAGAGAAGCAATCAAGCAAGAAACTGATAACAAAAGACAAACTTGCACAGGAAAACCAATAAGTAATTATAGATAAATCAACGAGAGTTTTCCCCAGTCCAGTGTTTCGTACATTATCTTCTAAACCTGTAGATTTAGACAGTCTACTCTTTTATCGTTCTTATCATTTTAGGCAATCAAGGGGGAAGAAAATACAAAGAACACCAAACAAGAAGCATCCCAGGGGACTCTCTTCGTCCCAGTATATTTAATTATGAAAAATATTGTGCCTTCTAATGGCCAATTTTCATTTTCCTGTGCATTTCATGCCTAATATTCCTTTAATTATTGATGGTATTCTGGTAGAAATAAAGCAAAGAATAATTTCCATACAGCAGTTAATGGTCATCATGAATACTTCCACCATAGGCATAAGCAAGATCTCAAAATTACAGCAAGAAAAGACCAAAATTTCCAGCAAGCCTCGTAAGGCACTAAAAAATTATAGTCAGCTTAATCTTTGATATGAGTGTGACCAAAAAAATAAAAAATAAAAATATTTAATATGGTCAATTAATTAAAATTCAGGTCAACTCCCATTCCTAACACAATAAGATGATTACATTCAACCGCAATCTGACTACACAATCAAGCAAAAATAGACGTCTCTATTGAACCCATATGCCAGTTCGGAACTTAGAGAGAGAGAGAGAGAGAGAGAGAGAGAGAGACTTACACCATGGCTCCACCTTACTGAGTTCACATCCATATCATGGGCCTTTTCATTTCTTAGAATCATTTTGTACGAAGGTCCATCAACCTGAGAGAAATGTGAGAAGGTCGGTGAGGTAATCTGTGTTTTTGAGTTCAAAAGGCAAAAGGAGGCATAGTCATTGATCCAAAAAGATTCAGTAGATCAAGTAAAGGCACTGCATAATCATAAAGTTTGCTTATTGAATACTTCATGACTAGAATTTAATGCAATATCCGCATTAACTTCATAGTCAGGTAACAAGAAGGACTCTAGATAATTCTAACCACAATGTGAAGAAGATTAGTTCTGCCTTTGATTACCAAAATTACATGATCATGGAAAATGTCTAAGGATTCATAGGTTTTCCACTTAAAACTAGACAACCCAGCAAAGTATGAAGTGAGAAACCTCATTAACCAGTCTACACCATCCAACCAAAGAAGAACTTGCACCTGACAGAGCTTTCAGATTATTTTAGAGAGGAAAGGCTTTGGTTTGTAAATCCCTCCCAACTGATCACTCAGTGCAAAAGAATTGAGTGTTTAACGCTGTAACTGGATCGTTCATGCAGAGTTCCAAATTTTGAAAATGAATGTTGAAATGTCCCTCAGCTTTGATTTGTTCAACATTTTCAGCATTTCAGTTTCGATTCCTCTGGTATATAGGGTTATGTCGAAGTCAGTTCTGTAATTGTTTCAGTGCTAGAGCTTTCCTTCCCATTCTCTCCTTTCCAAATCGGCTTGGACTCTTGGAATGCCGCTCTCTTCGCTGCGTGGTGCAATTGGAAGGAGAGAACTAAAACATTATCAAAAGAATCCAAATCTTCTCATGATTCCTTTTTTGCTTATTTGTAGTATTTATGGACTTCATGTTCTAATAATTTTAGGAAATATCTTGTCAGTTTTTTGCTTCTTGTATATTCTTGGTGTGCTTAAACAATTCTCTATTAAGAAAATTTTTCATCTATTAAAAAAAGGCTAACATTGACCAAACCTGTTAATCACTAAGAGAAACCATCTAAACATTAACATTTCGGAAGCTCCACAAATAGGGGAACAATATAGGAGGAACTGTTAAAAGAAAAGATTAAATCATGAAGATATGGTGAGGTATAATACTTACTGAACCATCTTTACTCTCAACAAAAAATCGGATAGCATCATCTGCAGCCCCACTAGCAATAATCCCTTCCCTATCACATTCAAGAATCATAAGACTATAAATCAGCAACTCTAACATAAGAGACAATCCATGTCAACACATTTCACATTAACCAAGAAAGCAAAATGCAAATTATTTCAAGAAGTGCCCTTAAAATCTTTTCATATCTCAAGTCCTAACTTGTCAGGTTGAAGCCCCTTGTATTCTTGACTTTGCTCCTAATAATTCTTGCCCTTGCCTGTTATACTGGTACTTGTAAAATAAACAAACTTATCATGCTACATGGCAATTCATTTCGGAAGATATTGTGGGACGGTTCCTAAAAATCAAGAGTCATGGTCCATGATTAAATGATTACATTCGCTAAAGAACCTCTAGGGAGATGTTGGGAAATAGTATACTTTGGACAGATATCTACAACATCGTCCAGCTTATACCCAAAACAATTCTTCAGAAGTTGGAAAGATCTTAGAGATCACCACTTAATTTGCATCACCAAGATTTTTCTGACTTAACAATTACAAGGCTAAGAAAGAACAGATAATAAGAAAAAATGCAGACATAACCTCAAACTAAGTAAAAATATATTAATCAAAGTATTGATATCACTACCTGGACCAATGAACAGAAAAGATGGTTCGATCATGATAACCAGAGAGAGTGCAGACATGACTCCTGGAGAAACGAGAGAAAGCAAATTACATGATTGCAATGAAGATTTCTGAAACCAGACCCTCATCCTAACTTAGCAGTAGCTAAATACCATCTAGTAAACGAAAAGGACTAGTATCAAAGCAAATCTTCCATCTGCCAATATGTACATTGGAAAGCTCATACGGTTAAAGAACACATATTGCTTTTCTAGCATACAGTTTCGTAGTATTGTGGTTCAAAATTCAAACTAAAGCCAGACGGAAACAACTGTAACATAAAATTTCCATGCACTGTCTGCAAAAATTAAGTAGTTATAGCGGATCTCTTCCTCACCAAGGTACATAGCCATCACCAGACATCATCTTTGCACCGTCAGTCTCCCATACCTTTATCGTGAGATCATCACTGCAGCATACTCAGATTGTTAGCAGCAGTCTCTTTCCAATTAGTTAGATATGGAGATACCTGAAAAGAGAACTTTCACGTACCTACACGTAACCATTTTGTCTCCAGCAGTATTAAAGGAAAGAGCCCAAATGGTGGACGTATGACCACTAACAAGAGAAGCAATCATGGAAACCAAAAATTATCACAAAGCAGAAAGATGTATTGTTTCAACATGTTAAGTAATACAGGTACCGTCGAAAGTGCCATTGCATGCATATAGAGAGGACTACACTGGTCACATGGAAGGAGCCAATTTTCACAAACGATGAACAAAGAACACAAACAAAACATAAATATAGAAGTGACGTACCCATTAGCTTCGCTTAAGGTTTGAACACAATGCCAGTCGTCATCACCATCCTCTGCCCAAATCTGCAACAAAAATTGCATGCGCCAAGTATTTAATCTCCAGACCAAACTCAGAACATATCCAGGATAACCAAGGGCAGAGAAGCCAATGGGAAGATTTCGTTCTCGACTACCTCTGGCAGCAGCATTAGCAAAAACAACAGATTTTACAGCAAAGAAATACCTTAATAGTGTTGTCATAGCTACAAGAAAACAGTATATCCATGGTTGGGTGCCACTGCACCATCTTTACATCTTGTGTGTGTCCTTGCAACACTGAAGCACACTCAAACTCATTCCCAGGCAACACTTCCCAAATCCAAACAGATCTATCTCGGCCACATGTCGCTAGCAAGGACCCGGACGCATTCCAACAGACGCTTTTGACTTCATTTTCTTGACCCTATAGCATATAGACAAGCAAAAAGTCTACTTCATATTTATTAGAACCATGAATTGACCAGCAAATTATACATGGAAGGAATCTATGTTTCTAGAACAAGCAATGCCAAGTGGGAGGGGGAAAGAGAAGGGTACATATGGCATACAAGATTGTCATGCAACGAAGGCTTAGCAAGTCCCATGGTGTATATTTTAACAATTGAAGTGCAAAACCATAATGATACCTCTAATGTAGAAACACATTCAAAATCACCCCCAACATTTTCCCAAATCGCAGTGGTGGCATCGAAGCTCCCAGTGGCTAATAACTTCCCCGAAGGTGACCAAGCGCAAGACCTAACGGTCCTAGTGTGCGTCTCATCCAAAACCGCCTGCAAGTTCCAACTCAACATTATAGTACAATGCGCGCTACTCCAATCCGCGAAACTTATAAATCAAACCCTTTCACGTCTTTCAAACTACTTTACTTGGGAACAAGCACTCAATATCTTACAACCCTACAGCCCAATTACAAAGGAACTCGCAAACAATAATGACAACTCGCCTCCAGCAATCCCACCGTAACAACACTCTCTCAGGCTCAGCCGAGCTAGCTCAACCATTCCGCGCTTCATCACTCGACAATCCAATCAACTAGCTCCTACATATCGTAACCGCGACAAGCGCGACACAAAAAACAATGGCGAATCGAAAAACCTTCACTGGCCGACCTTGCAGAACCACGAGGAAGAAGAGGGATTCTGCTCCCAGACGCGGACCGTCTTGTCGCCGCTGCAGGAGGCGAGCATCGCGGGGACGCCGGCCACCCCGGCGGCCGGGTTCCAAGCGACGCTCCACACCCTATCGGCGTGGCCCTCGAGCTTCTGCACCTCCTTGAGCGACCACGCGCCGTCGTGCGACTCCATTTAGCTGCTGCCGGTGGGGCCGGGGGCCGGAGATTGAGGAGGGGAGCTGTCGGCGCCGATCGGGGCCGCCGGCGATCGGGCGGGGAGGGGCGTTCGCGGGTGCGGCGGATGTGCACGCGCCGCCACGGCGGGAGGAGGGTTGTGGTCCAATGGTGGGGGGGCGGCGAAGGAGGGAGTGATTGCGATGACGGAGGGAGCGTGGAGTGAACGTGTCTTTGAATTATTGCGACATGGGAGGGCTTTGATTTCTGAGGGAAAAAAAGGGCGAACAGGACAGGGGGCAGTAGTGACCCCTTTTCCTGCCTCTCTTTTTTCCACTCCCCTTTTTTGGCCTTTTCCTCCTTTAGCCCACGGAATTTATTGACTTTCCATGAGTTGAAATAATAACATCATTCATGAAATTTTGTCCAATTTACGATGTAGATCCCGTGATCCGTGAACTTTTTTTTTATAAATATCTAATTCAGTCCTTAGATTATTATATCGCTGATTCAGTCTAATCCCTAGATTGGATTAAATTAAAATTTCAAAAGTCATATTGAATAAATTTAAAGTTTAAGAATCACATTACAAACTAAGTCAAGGTTTATAAATTATTTGTATCATTCGCTTAAGCTTTTACTTTAAACATTCATGATATCAAAGTTAAGTGCTGCTCTAGTTCAATTCACATGCATTGCCCTTTGTTAGTCAAATCCCACTTACCATTCTTACTTTGGCATGTGAAAGTTCATGCGCTCTTATATTTATATATACTCTATTTTCACTTACAAGCTTAATGGGTGTCTAATGTTATAACACCCTACCGTATTACAAAAGATAAATGATCATAGCAAGATCTATATGGGAAATTTTTATATCCTGGTGTTAATTCATGTTTTTGCAAGAAAAAACAATATGACGAATGAAAAGAAAAAAAAATAAACAACTCGAGCATATATGTAAAAAAAAATTATGAAAATGCATTTTTTCGCTCTTGATCAAAAGTGAAAAACGAAACCTTTATTATGTGAATCAACTCAACTTATGTTAACCCTTCAAAGTATGAGATTTTGTATGTCTACAAAGTCTAGTGCATGAAGCTTGATTTGTTTCAAGAAAAATGAAATGATTTGAAAAAATATTATTCTAAAAATGATCGGATATATCATTTACAAAAATAAACCAACTAAAGCAAATTAGTTTTATCGTCTACAAAAATGTTTTAAATATAAATTGTTATTGATGATGAAATTTCAAACAATACAAGTAACTAATTTAAAAAATTTCGAATTGTCGATTTTCTACGAAATAAACACGACCCTAAATTACTCAACCACGGACAGTGCAGTTGATGTGAGTTCTCTCCTTCATCGCATAAGTTGAAGATTCAAATTCTCTTGCTGCTAAAATATCTGAAGTGAGAGGTCCTAGTGTTGGGGTCCTAGACTAGCCTCCCCCCAAGGTTTACGTCTAAATAGTAGCTTGCGGCGAGACTCGATGATACCACCGGTACTGGAGAAGAGTCTTTGTGTTGGAGTCCTAAATTAGCCTCCATTGAGATTTATGTTTAAATAACGGCTTGCAGCGAGGCCTGACGGTGCCACCAAGTACTAGAGGATGTTGTGATCCTTCAAGGGTAATCTTCGGCGGTTCCTCGGTAAAAAAAAAAAAAAAAAACACAACCCTAAATTTGTATTTGTATGTCCCACAATTACGAAAAGGACCCGTGGAAACTTCTACATGCGAAGCGAGGGCCTGCACCGATCCGGCCCATACGGAGGGCCTCGGTTCAACCGAACGAACCGGGTTCGAACCAGTACGTCCGTTCTTAGCCGGTCCGGAGCTGAACCGACCACCCCATAACATCATTCGTTTTCGCCTGAGCGCTCGTACGAACCCTAAGCTGACCCCAACCTGCGAGAGAGCAAGAGCGAGAGCGATCGATCGAGCGAGATTCGAAGCGCCCAGCCATGGAATCGGCAGCTCGCAGAAGCGGAGGTGGCCTTCTCGAAGGCTTCTACCGAGTCATCATGCGCCGGAACTCCGTCTACGTCACCTTCATCGTCGCCGGAGCTTTCCTCGGAGAACGGGTAAGAGGCGACGACCTCAGTGCCGAGATTCGAATCGGAAGTGTTCCTTTGCTTTGGATCGATTCCGGTCCTCTTTCTCGAGTTCCATTTTGTGTGCGGTTCAATTAGGTCTTGGAGGATTTAAGCTGGAGAATGAGATCATTGTATCTTGCGTTGCTTAGGTTTTGGATTTGCAGTTTTAGTTTCTGGTTTTGAGTTTTGGGTTATCGAAGCAAAGGGAAATTAGTCAATCATATCTCGGTATAGCTCGGAGTATATTATCTTTTCCTTCGATTGAGATGTTTTATGGACTTTGAGCGATCTGCGGTGATTTTCTTGAGAAGGTCTTATCAGCTTGGTCATTATTATCAAATTACTTTGTTGGGTGATGGGCATTTTGGGTTTGATGAAAAGAAAAGGATGGGCTGCGTTTGAGAAAGAAATGTGTGTTGGGATTGCTGCATTTACCATTCCAGGTTATAGCGAACTTTCTACGCTAATTACGTGGCCGACACAATTGATGCAGGCTGTGGACTACGGAGTTCATAAGCTCTGGGAGTACAACAACGTCGGGGTACACATCTGTCTCCATCTATTATTTCCTCTTCATATCTCTTTGCTTGCATCCAGAAAATCAGCGATTTGTAAATGCATCTTTAGCTGGGGTGGAAATTCTGTTTGTTTCGATCACGATAATCTGATGAAAGTTATGTCAAGCTGTGAAAGATCGAATGCTGTCAAGGTTTTTGCTATTAGAAATGGTTTGTGTCACTTGATTCCATCCAAAGTTTCCTGGGAAATCTTTGAATAGTGAGTCATGAGTGCTGGACATATCTTCAAATGTACCAGCAGTTTTCTATTTCTTGTAGCATGCCCATTCCCCTTTAGGAACTGGGGCTTGGGGGCAAAGGGATGTTTTTTACTTACCAAGAAATAAAGAATCAGATATGAATATTATCTGTGGGTTTCCTGTTATTGAGGGGTCATCATCGTCACCTCTTGTTGTTGCTCTAAAGAGTCTTGAAAATTGTTTTTGTGATTAGAAGAATTCTTGCTTAATATTACTAAGTGCCTTCTTTTTTCATCATATTATGATTGGAGTGCTGATTCTTGTGGTTGTGGGATCTGTTAGAAAGTCCAACAAAAAATTTAGGTTGATAGGTGAAAGAAGACTATATGTATGTAAGAACTATCACAATCCCATAAAATAGTGGTGTGGGATACTCTAACACTCCCTCTCACATGCAAATTGGACTGCAAACAGCACATGGAATTTGATGAATGGGGGAGCCTCGCACTTGGGATTGATTCAGGGCGGAAGCTGCCTCTTATATGAGCTTAGAAAGTCCAACCAAACTAAGTTAGATAGAAGATGACCACATGTATAAAGTGCTGATGGAAATCCAATAGCCAAGCAATGCGGAATACTTTAGCAGGGACCATATGTGTATGATCAACGTTATCTGATGCTGGGCTTGCAATTAATATTATGTATCCTTTCCTTCGCCTTGCTTTTCTCCTTAATGAGAGAGGATAGCAAATGAAGAGTTAAAACCTTTGGGCTCTGCATGTGACATGCTTCATTTAATTGCTCCACCAATCCTAGGCCGGTAACATCTTTCATTTTCAATTAAATGAAGCTATAATTAGAAAAGACTGGCGGTCTGTGAAGTCACAGAATCTTGGCTATTTTGGCTGGTGACAGTATTGACGGCTGTTGATTTTTTTGCTTCTTGGAGTTCTTGTTGTGTGACATTCCTCACTTCAAGACCTTTGTGCTTGTTATCTTTTCATGTATCTGGGTTTAAATCATGTTTGTGTTGTGAACTGCAGAAACGGTACGAGGACATTCCAGTCTTGGGTCAAAGGCAATCAGAAGAGTAATATTGGTCCTCCTGACAACTGCAGCATGTATTTATGCTTCTGAGTTCTTGGAGGATGCATTTATATTGCACTTTTCATTCTTGAATAAGTTTCATGCACATGGGTACCTCAAAACTTAATTTTGTAACCTTGTGTTGCCAAAATGTTTCTCTTTTGTGGAATCATCAGTGGCAGTATTTACTCATATTCAGCTATCTTTTGCCCAGCAGTCTCTGTTACCTGTGTGTCTGCTCTTTGATGCAATCCTGTAACAACAATTTAAATGTTGGTGCTTGTGCTCCAGATTCTTTCTGCTTGAGCTTTTATTTGAATATTGCAAGAAGAAGAATCACAGCTTGAACTCCAGATTCTTTCTGCGTGATTTTTTTAAGTAATGTCTTTTTGGTGCAATATGAGCATGGGAATTCATAGTACTTAACACAATATGTTTGGCTTGGATTGGCTTGGATGAATGGGATGTCGGGAATATGTCAAAACTTATCCTTTTGCAATATCTGACTTTGATAAATTTACCAAGGGAGAATCAAAACATCCTCTCCAACTTTGGCCCCTAAACGATTTTGCATCTTCTAATTTTTTATCTAACCAATTTGCTCCTTGAATTTGCAAATGATATCATCACAGCTAACGGTCTTAAATCTTCACTTTCCATCAACCATAAAACATAGTTCATAAAGTGTTCCTTTCTCTCTCTTCTTAAACCGAGCCACCACGCAAGCTTAAGAATGATGCACCAACCAAAACCTTTTGAGATGACTTAACTCTTTTCTCTTTCTCGTCGGAGCTCGAGGTGCAACATTTACGGACTTCAGTTTTTCGTCCACACATCTTTTATGTACGTCCCAGAAAATCTTATTTGCAATCCATGCCCTTTTAACTGAAAACAATAGCGCCTGCGAACACTAGCATAGGACAGACAATTTACCGGTTCATGCAACCATGTGTCGTTTTTGTTCTTATAAGAATTCGATTCAATCTGGTAAATTGGTGCATAACGAGGGTACCATACGGATTACGGAACCCTGCCATCTCTCAGCAGCATCCGGTTTTAGCATGGTGATGTGCTGACTACTTATAACGACATATGAAGATGAACTTTTCCCATCCTTCTTTATTTCTGCCAGCTATATCTTCTTTGTGAAAATCTGAGAGTTTTAGACGCTGCCAATAGGCGATCTAAACAGAATAACTCGTAAACAACTCGTAAACGGTCCACTAGATACATAAACAAGACATGGACAGAATCGTCACCAAAATTTTTGTCGAAAGTCAAAAAGTCAGGCTCATAGAACTTACAAATGAGTAACAACCCCTGCAAGCGTTATGAGTCTGTGACTCGTGTGTCCAACTTTACAATAAATGACTCAATGGCACATGATCACATTCCAAAGCATAGTAATCAAGGGACGCTAAAGTTTGTCGAGAACTAACTATAAGTCAGTGGAGAGCGAGGCAATGAACCATCCAGCACATGTGAGGATTACTATTTTACCATGAAAGAACTTTTGCAGCTACACCCTCCCACCGCACTTGGGTTTGTAGTTACCTGCACATAACGCCAGAAATTTCGATTAGCCAGTCAAGGTAAGCTTAACCGTAGACAAACATGAAAATGAGGAAAAGAACAAGAACAATTCCAACAGCTCACTCTATTGTGAAAAATTCATAAATAAGCAAATTAATCTCTCCAATAGTTCCAGTATCAGTGAAATGTAAAACGGGACCATAGTAACTGAAAATGTTATATTCAAGGCCATTGTCAGAATGGAGTGTGTAAGAATGCAAAGCTACCTGGAAAGCTGAACGGATAAGCTCTTCAACAAAGTCAACAGTTGCCCCTTTCACAAAATCATATGAAATATTGTCTACAACAAGTTTCATTCCATCTCTTTCAAAAATCCTGAAAGCAAGACAGCTCAAATGAATTTTAACATCTTGGTCAAAATAGGAGAAACCATATGTAAGAAGCAAAACATCTCTCCTGTAATTTCAGTACCTATCATCTGAATTGGCTTTGTCATCCAAATCGAAAACGTACTGGAACCCCGAACATCCACCAGTTTCTACACTCAAGCGGAGCAGTTTCTCAGAACAGGATCCTTCACTCGCCTGCAGTTCTTTCATTCTCTGAAAGGTAGTCCTACAGTCAATCAGAACTTGAAAATGACTCAACGAGAGGAAAAGGATCAATATCCCTGCTCCTTCAATGTTCAATGCATTCTGTAATGATGTGAATCCTCTCCTATTCTACTTACAAAGAGTTCTACATGATCTAAGCCATTGAAGAAGCTGCAACTCGCACAAACCGACCATATTTCTGAAAATCATGCATTGGAGGATACACAGAATATTTTTACAGTCATCATTCTGTTACGATAAAGCTCTGCTGCTATAAAATAAGATTTCATGGAGAATGTACCACCGGGTGCTTGCCAACCCCAAAATAGAGATGATATGAGATCCAACATGGAGGGAGTATACAATGAGTATTGTATCTATAACTATTTTTCACAATCTTAGCCATCCATCTAGGTGCCATGCTTTGGAAAAGAAAAGGAAAACTATAATTCTGTGATACCATTGCTTTTCCTGATATGCAAACTATGAGGAACTTCTGGCGCTGACTTGATATCATGACTATCCTATTGCTACAACACAGAGTTGAAATTTTTTTTAAAGTGTTGCCTAGAAATCCATTTACCAACTATAAAATTCAGAAAGCATATCTAAGCTTTACATACTCCCTCTTTTGAAACCCGTCAAAAAAATATTAAGATGAAAATACCTGAATGCAACTGTCAGTCAGGTGTACGTCATCAGGAGATGCAAGTGGAGAGGAAGAAGCTTCACGAAGTGCTGAAGCAGAAGAGCTCAAAAGCCTATAGTTCTCTTGAATCCGGGCAGTGAAAAAAGGAGTTATGCGCTTAATCAATGACATTTTTATGTCTTATGGATATCTCTTGCTCTGCCTCGTGGATCTGGAGACAGAAAGATCATCGTCAGAATCACTCATTAACTCCTATCTCCAGCAACTTCATATTTTTGCCATGTTATTAAGAGACTAAAAAATACTGGCTTTGTTTATTGACCAGAGAAGTCACCACTCATACAGTATCAAATGGAGGCTTGTGAAGACAACATAAGGCAAGACTTCAGCCCAAGGAGATACATGTTAGAATGATGGGGTGAGGGTTGCTTGAATATGAATTTGATCAAATCACAGCAATCAATATTTCCTGCTTTTACAAACACACGTACATGAACCATAACCAGTCCTGACAAAATTCCCAACATCAATCAATTCACTAAGCTTAATATTTTAACTAGACAAATTCATAAGATTCTAGTAGATTATTTCCATCTACTTTCAGCAAGATATTACTTCTCTACAAGTTCATGAGGACACACTAACATTTAATCATATTAAAGTTCAACGAGTAGGATTAATTCTAAATGAATAAGGATACATCTGTCATATCTTTTGTAGGAACTTCAGGGCCAAAAAGTCTTCCAACGATGAAATTAACTACTTAATAAAATGCTGACAATATAAAGCCCAACATCTACACTTTAAGATTTAAAACCAATATCCCAAGTCTTCCAGCGATGAAATTAACAACGTAACCTAAGTATGTACATGACTACAATCTAAATCAAACTCCAAACTCATCTCACATGAAATGCGCTATCACTGAAGGATATCGCACAGAACAGCTTCGCAGTCTATAAGATAAAATAAACAGCAAGGCATTTTAGAAACAAAAAGGTGCCGAACTAATCTAATTTCCAAAGATAACAAGATGATGCAACGGAACTCACGAACCCGCGACAACTTAAGGCTGCAGCGGTCACCAAGAGTAGCTCACGTCATTTTTCTAAAGACAAAGTCATGCCCTACTCGTCTCAAACACATGAACTGGAAGTTCTTGTGCGCGCCCGTGCATTCAGCATCTCGATGAGTCAAGTTCAATTTTTTTCTAAAGAGAAACCGATCCCCCCAGCGACGGGATTCATATCTCCATATTTCGATCATTGTTCACCACAACCCGAACGGCCAGCGACTCGACATCATCCATCCCACCGATTGAAAATTAGAACCGCGATGGACCTATCTAACCAGCAGTTGTGCGGACAATTTCGGCGACATATCATCGCAACGACCGAGAACTTCCGCATACCAACAACAACAAC
This sequence comes from Eucalyptus virginea, assembly GCA_014182375.1. NCBI lineage: Eukaryota > Viridiplantae > Streptophyta > Magnoliopsida > Myrtales > Myrtaceae > Eucalyptus > Eucalyptus virginea. The sequence goes on along the minus strand of CM024524.1, from coordinate 23,834,372 downwards.
ACAAGAACAACATCGCACAGGCCACAGACAAAGAGACGACTACCCATTCGATGAGGTGAAGTAGACTACCTTCTCCGATTTCGGCCCGATCTCCGCGCAAATCAAAAGGGAGCGCGCGAACTGCGTCGCTCCGGAGATGTGGGAGGACGACTCGCTTCACGGAGGGGATTGCACCGACTTCGGATCGACGATATCATCGCTCAAGCAGCGAAGGTGGACGCATGCAGCATCGCCGAAGAAGTTTTTAGAGGCTCGGATGAAGACGCCAATCCTCCTTCTTCTTCTCCTTCTTCCCACGCTTTACCAGCGACATGACAGGCAGAAAAGGAAAAAGAGTGGATATTCGCTTTTTGTTGCGTTTTTTTTTCGGGGATAATTACATAAATAGTCCACCAAATTTTGATTCTTCATATTAATATCGAAACTTTTAATTTGTTTAATCTAATTCGTGAATTTTAACCTAGGTACAATGTATTCTTGAATTTTCAATTTGTTTGATTGATAATACCTAAAAGAAGTATTTCAAAGAGACTCAATATCTATATTTGTTCTGTTCTTGTTCTAAACGTAACCTTCTTTTTTTATAGTATCAAAGTAATGTGTTATGATATCTTTCTAAAATTTGTAATACTTACAAATTTTGAGGGAAAAACATGAGTAAAAATATCCAAGTGAAAACTTATTCACTACTAGTAGATGTTCCACTCTCTTTAATTCAGTGAGGTCCATTTCATAAGTGCGAAGCATCTAAGATCGTTTGGCTTCATGAGGTAGCTTACCTCAATAAAGCTGAGGAATTCTCACCCAGTGTCTTCTATCTTGTACATATTTATGTAGCTTTTGCTAAACAACCATCCTCTCTTTCTCCTATCTATTAATCCGTCACGTTCCAAAGAGGTCAAGGAATATGTACAGTCTATCTCATTTCATATGATTTTGTGAAAAAGGCGCAACTATTGACTATGTCGAAGAGCTCATTTATTCAGCTTTGATCTCCCACTCTCTCTCTCCTTCTCTCTGCTCTTATGAGGATGATCAGTTTTCCATCTGGGCTGGTTCCACTTAGAAATCAAGAACCTGATCAGGAGGACTGTTTTCTATTTTTTTGGGACCGATAATTGGACCGAACAATCTTATGATTGAGAATCGAACTGAACAATCCTTAAACTTGGAATTGGATTGGTCTGATTCGATATAATAGAACCGATTACTTGGTAAAAAAAAAAAAAAAAAAAAAAAAATTTATTAGAGTTATTATAATTTTAATGGAACCGGTTACTTAGCAAAAAAATTAAAAATTAAAAAGATATTAGAGTTATTATAATTTTAAGATTTTTTGTTATTTTTAAGAAATTTAAAAAATATTTTTAGGGAAAAAAAGTCGGATCGATCCGGGGCGGTTCACGTCCGCGCGGTGCGGTATGCTCACGCCTACAGTCCTCCCTCTCTCTGCACGAGCGAGACGCAGATACCCGACCTCCTCCGCCTCTCCTCAGCTCATGCCTCCTCGCCATCTTCGGCTCTCATCTTTCCTTCTGCTTCGTCTGATCTAGGGTTTGCTAAACGACGCAATGCGACGGATCTTCCACAGATTCCGAGGTTACCGACCCGCCAACTCTCTCTCGCTCTCCGATTTCGACGAATTTCGTTCCGTTTCGAGCTGATTTCGGGTTTGATTTTGCTTCCAAGTCCGTCCGTGTGTGGCGAGTTCAATTTGGTGATCGTGCTGTTCTTCTTCTCTGGTCTTGGGTTTCTTGTAGTGGGTATTCGTCGCGTTTGGGTTCCGACCCTCCGATCATCGCGCGACTGCTGCGAATTCTGGCCAATCCATTCGCTGCTTTTTCCCCCCTCTCGTAATTTATTGTGGAGTTACCGGCGGGCGTTCAATGCGGGTTTCGCGTTGGGGACAATTGGATTGGGGCGTTGGAGGCATTGGTGACAAGCTTTGGCGGTTTTTCTGAGGGTTGAATTTCAACCGGAAGCGTGAGTGATGTTGGATTTCAGGGGGAGGGAGGGGGTGTTGGAATGGATTAGGGTTAGGGTTTTGGGGTAGCCGGCTTTCAGGGCGGGGTCAGAGTCTGGGGGAGTTGTGTGCGAGATGGATGAGAACAATACCGAGCTTGAGGAGGGAGAAGCTTGCTATGACTACACCGGGGACGCCAGCAAGGATGGCAACATTGACCCTGATTCGGGTCATTTCAATCTTTTAATCACATTAAATGTGGATACTCATAGTATACATTTTATCTAATGCGTCTTTGTTGCTGATATCAATCTTTGCATTAGAGTTTTGCGGCACCTTCAACTCATGTCAGAATCTTTTACTATAGAAATTACTGGATTATCCATCCAACAATGAGTTTGCCTTCAGAAAATTTTTGTGTCCCCCTTTATTGCTTTTTTCATGTAATGTTTCAGCTCTCTGAATCTCTCTATGGCTTCAGAGGATGTTTGGGAAGCAGTCTGAAGCAGAAGCTATCAGGAACCAAGTCGGAGAAGCAATGCAGTACAGTTCTTTCCATATGAGAAGATAATGACTAATCGGGTACTCAAGTGCATTCTCTTTCTTATCTCTTTTCTATGAACTAGGTGTATTGAGTGGTCACTAGTAGGCATTGTTATTTCCAATTTGTGTGAGAAAACCAGATTTATTGTTCTTTACAATTCATCAAAATTGCCTGATGAAGAAGAGGCAAGTGGGAGCCCCCAAAATAATAAATAAAATAAAACCCAAAAACCCGACCCAACCCGGGGTTCGGTTCTGGTCTTATGTGTTTTGGGTCGGGTTGGGTCCGAGAGCGCACGACCCTAATGAGTTAGGTCAGGTCGGGTACTGTAAAAACCCGACCTGACCCATGACACCCTTTGTTCTCTGTATATTTCATAGGTTTATCTATTATGGATAACCTAGACATGAACTAAGGCTTGATTTGTTTCGTCAATAATTTATTAAAAATGTTTTCATTATCAACAGCAATTTATGTCTAAACATTTCATAGATGATGAAATGTTTTTCGTTCATTTATTTTTGTAAGCCATATAAACAATTATTTTTAGAGAAAGAACAACTCCATTTTGTGATTTTTTGACTAATTAGCACCGCATATGTTGTTTTCCAATGTCTGAATAATGAATGGTGTCGGGGATTAACACCAAACATCATTATGAATTGCTATGGTGTACTAAAGAAAGCAACTAATCGCTTTTTCCTAATTGGAATTTTATTTGAAGCTTTAATGAGCGATTTTGAAAAGTGACAGAGCCAAGAAAACTTGTTCACCGTTTTCTCTTTTTTGGCCGTAATTGTTGCCATGCTGCAGATAGGTGCTTCGATTCTGCTTTCTGACTTTAAAATTTGATGTGAGAATATCACTTTGTAAACAAAGGACTCTATAGAACTGCTTCTTTCCGCTCCTTCTATTGAGTACATACATACTAAGTTAGCCTCATCAGCACGTTCTTCTCCTCTTATTATTATCTTTTGTGAACAGACTCAGTAGGAAGTAATTGATGTGACATTTGCATTATTATTAGCTAGACAGAAAGGGGCAGAAAAGTGGAACCATCAAGTGAATTGCATTTATCTTTCGCTTAATGATTTAGAGCTCAGCAGATTTGGCCACTACAAGTCTCCACGAGGTGGCTTGTTTGGATATAAAAATGCCATGCATCTTGTGTGTCGTTTACCTTTAATAACATAGTGAAGCTTCTAAATGCGTTCCATGTTCTTTTCTTTAATAGTATGAAATCTAATTCTTTCCTTGTCAACATGAATGAAGTTGGCGTAAACAGAAGCCTCATCTTGGGAAATGCAGACTGGGGTCCCACTAAACGAAGCACATACAGAAACCTCATCTCGGGAAATGCAGACTGGGGTCCCACTAAACAAAGCACATGACTTTCAAGTTCGGAAACTAGAGGTCTCTGACAATAGCAAAGGGTTTGTAGAGCTATTGCAGCAACTGACAGTTTGTGATGCTATCTCTGATGAAAATTTCGAAGCGCGGTTCCAAGAGCTCAGGTCATTAGGCGATGACCATGTGATTTGCGTGATTGAGGATACTACCTGTGGAAAGATCATTGCCACTGGAAGTGTGTTCATTGAGAAGAAGTTCGTGAGGAACTGTGGTAAGGCTGGGCATATTGAAGATGTGGTCGTTGATCGTGATTATAGGGGGATGCAGTTAGGGAAGAAGGTTCTTTCTTTCCTCACTGATCATGCCCGATCTGTGGGTTGCTATAAGGTGATTCTTGACTGCAGCAATGAGAATAAAGCATTCTATGAGAAGTGTGGCTTCAAACAGAAGGAAATTCAGATGGCTAAGTATTTCATCTAAGAAGTTAACCAAATTATTCAGTTCATGTCTAACCCCATTTTACGTTCTCTTTTCTCAAAAAACTCTCCCTGAGTTTCGATTGAGATGAGTAAGTTCAACAGGCTTATGTATTCTGATAATTCAACAGCCAAACTTGCATTGTGAATTTGGATACTTCTGTGCTTTGTTTTATTTCATCTGTTCGTAGATACCACCTTAGTTTTTGTGATGATTATAAACGGAGAATCCTATTGTTGGATTGAATTCTGACGAATCCTTTGTGAATTTGTAAGAAACTCTTTATTTTTTATTTATTAAATAAAATAAAAATTAGCAATCTATTAGTGCCGTGTAGGGATGAGCATGGTTCCAGGGCAAAACCTAGAACTTGAGAATCGGATTGGTGGGAACCTATAGTTTCAAGTTTGAGGTTTCAAGGTATACAAGATAGGTTTCGGGTTCTTAAAAATGAGGAAGGTTGATTTCAAATTTTTAGTTGAAGGAACCCGAACCTGTAATCTACAATCTGGAACAAGTTTTAATATTTTTCTTGATCCATATCTCCGTGTGATCATCTAATATTTCATGTTGTTCGATGATAAGTGTATAATTTGAAAGTATTAATCCTTACTTTATTAATGTTCATATTTTTTGTGTATATAAATATAAGTTATGATTAGTAAATTATAATCGTTCATATAATAATATAAGTGGGACTTGAGTAGATCTTGAAACCTATGACAAGATAGATTCCAAGTTTTAGGGTATACAAGTAGGTTTCAAGTTCCAAAAAAATGAAGTTTTAGGTGGAACTTGTACAGAACTTAGATTCGCTTATCTCTACTTTTATATAGTTGAATTCCTTGCCAAGAATTCATTTTCTTCTATTGATAGTTTTATTCATTTTGTATTTTCTTTGATGAATGACAAGCTTGTTTATTATTGCATTCATTTTTGTTTTGTTTAACTAAAAAAAAAAAAAACTGTTGGATCTTGGAACCGACTTGTGACAAGATAGGTTCTAGGTTCCAGGTTTCAGGTTCCGACGGGTAAGTTCCAGGTTTCTCAGGAACCTGTAGCCAATACCAAATTCAAAGTTTTAGGCGAAATTTGTAAAGAACCTGTAACTGTTCACTCATAGTGTTATATCAGCATAATTTAGCTTAAAGCAGAAACTTACCCATTGTGGTCAAAAGTAAATCGTGATTCGAAGTCAGGATGAAGAATTAGAATGGCAGAAGAATATAGAAGCAGAAATGCATTACAAAGCAGAGATTCATTCAGATGGTCAAGTACGTCATCTGATTGCTATTTTGCTGGCAAAGCCTAATCTTCGTTTTCTCATGGACAAGTATTATTTCGTTCTTTCAACTTGTTTTCACTTGTGTACATTGTTCAGTCGAATCTTAATTTGGACAATGCAGTCCACTCGTCATTGACATACTTGATTTGGCCAACACGACTACTGACAAAACTTTTCATCTCGGTCCCACCGCCACAGCCCTCTCAATGGCCACCTGAGCCACCTGGGAAACGTCCTTTCCAGTTTTCTACAACCCTCTGGTCAAGACCTTAAAAGTGGGAGCAATTATGCTCACTCAACTGATCTCCTGTTTGGCCGGTAAAAAAACGAAAAAAAACTGAACCCTTGGTTCCCACTAGACCATTGAGTTTCCCCATCCCCGATGGAATTATTCGCTACAACCGGCGAAAGTAAAGAGGAAGCAAGTTCCCCACAATTGTCCAAAAACCGTATTTGGACCGAAGAAAACTGTTGCAACACACCTGCCATATTTTACCGATCTAGTTAATTTGATTCAAAGATCACAATGCAAAATGGCAAGGGGTCTTCTTTAATTCCTTAAAGTTCGAAGGGCAAAGAATTGGCCGCTGCACGTAAAGATGTCTTTATTTATGCTATTAATATGTACTTGTGCACATCACCAGACACTAACAGCATTTTCTTTTTGTCCTGTCTCTAACACACGATCAGAGCATATGGTGGGAAGCACCACTAGATGGGCTATACTTAGCGAACAACAGCTAATTCTTGGCCAAGTTAAAATATTTCTGAAGCCCTCTTCTATAAACAAAGCCTTGGTCCCGGTGGATAATTCACATTAGAGCAATGAAATGCTCAAATTCACACTTCTTGATTGGAGAGAGAGAGAGAGAGGGGAGGGAGAGAGAGGATTAGTATTAGACTTCCAAAACGACCTTCATTTTCTCTTTTTTGGCTTCTCACTTCATGCTTTACAAAGTCTTTAAAAAAAAAAAAGCCGATCAGGTTAAATTTACAATAGGCCTATTCATCAACTTGCCGTTGCTCCATGCAGCATATGGAGTATTCCCTCTCTAAGAACAAAAATTCCTGGAAAAAACCAAAGACACCATCAGCAAATTCAAGCAACTAGAACAATCCCACAAGAGTTGGCAAAATGAATATTAGTGCTTTTTGTAAGGAAAGTATTGAAAAGACTAGAGAGTAAAACTCAAACTCCATTTTAGACACGATAAAGGTGTATGATCAAGATGTCCTATGTTCACAGGGTGCAGAATTAGAAGTATCAAAAACAGTTCAAACCAAAGAGAACCCGGATGACTTGAGTGAATCATTGTCATGCCAATAAAATTTACGTGCGACAAAGTCAGGAGTTGCAGGATGAGAAAAACACTCTCAGCAATGACAGGTTAGGCCCACTATCCCTGGTATCCCATGATACAGGAAGACCCAATATCCCGTATCAAGTACTAGTATCAAAATTACCTGCAATTGTTGCTGACTAAACAGATGAAGGAGCCCTGTTTCAGGTGAAGTGATCAGTTCAATCAGATCATCATGGCTTTCAGGAGGGCCACCAGACTCCACGACCGACACCAAGACCTGCATTGCATGGAGAATGGTCCAATAAATTGAAAGACAAATGAGATACTCCGTGCATCCATTTTGGTATGTGTACTGGAAAAGTCAAAAAAATAAAAATAAAAATAGAAAGGGGATTTCTTCTTCGGGGAGAAAACACCACCTGCATGCATCGCAGAACGACTTCTGGTAGACAACACCTACGACACAGGCCCCGGACAATGTATGATGCTGGGCCTTCCAAAGAACCATCTTTATTTGAATACCAAGCATCTAATCGGGAGATTTCCATGGTGACTCCAATCTGAAATCGAGCAAGCTCACCTGCAGTAAACAGTCATCACTCATCAGCACTATGAAAATAAGTCGGCGCATCTGAAAATCTGGACCAAACTGTGTAGACTGAACTGATTTTCAGTTTATCAAAGATTGGACTGATTTTGGGTTAAATTTCAACCTTTCTTCACATAAATTATGCCAAAGACAGTATTAGAGCACTTATTTCTATACTTTACAGGAGCTTACCAAACAAAAGCTAAGAGAAAAAAGATACTGAGTATTCCTAGCATGACATCTACAATTAGATTAAAGAAAGTGTAAGCCAGTCTTTAGTCATTGGATCAGGAAACCAAATCACACCATATAAGCCATCTGGTGTAATTCTATATAGTTTTCCTGAGGTCTTTCATTCTACAAAGTTTTCCTAAATTTTCTCTTTCTGCAACAGCAAGTTCATCAAATCGCTCCACCTGTTATGCAACATAATCAAGTGGCTCCACTTTTCAATATAACTATTAAAGATAACTTTTGCCTTCCTTCACTTTCTGATGTCCGAAAATCTTAAAAAGAAAAAGAGCTTCGCTGACTCTCTTCAGGCAAATTCCATGACAAATAACCTCTTTCCCAAATGAGGAAACTCTAGACCCAAGCATCTTTAAAACATTGGATGAGTTTGCAACAATGCAACCACTCATTCAAAAACTTCAAGCTGGTCAAATGACTTGTGATCACCTGTAAAGTTACTCATTGTCCACAAAATCATTCTAACCAGAGAGGAGGGAGGGTAAACCAAAATTATTTAACCCCTTAACCAAAATGAACTGATTATTTAGTCAAATCATATGTCTACCCTCTGTTTGGTTCTCGGTTTTATGATTTTCTGGAGTATACAATTTCATGTAAAGAGTAGAAATCATCCAATGCAGGTAGGAGTGAGGAAGAAGCTCAGGGTGGATTAAAGTTCCTGTTATCACAGATTGAATTGATTGGTTGGGAGGAAAGTCTGCAAACTGGAATGATTGACTCAGCAGGGTTTTTGGTAGAAAACTGAACCGAACCAGTTCGTTGACACCCCTATGTAGCGTGTTAGGAGTAAGTTTCACTACCAAGTTCCCAATTTCTTTTGACAAGTGATCTAATCATAAAAATAAACAAACAAAAAGCAAGTACAGAATCAAGGAAGAAAGCATTATGTGACAATTAAAGCTCATTTTATCAATGAATTTAATGTATCTGCCTATCGCATACCCAAAAGAATTCAATCAAAGAGGTCGATCCTTAGCGTTTCTCTCTGAGCTGAATTTAAAATGCATAATGCCATCATTGAGTTTCAATAAAAACATACAAATTAATATTAAAAGATGAAAATAGAAGGCCTTCCTATAACGGAACCCTAATTTAAACAACACCATGCTAAACAAGTTGACGGGTTGTCATGCCTCTTAACTCCAATTAAGATTAATTATCAAAAAGAAGAATGTGAATGTTTTTACATTTTACATCCTCCCTGCTCTCTCCTAGTCTTCTACCCCAATAACATTGTTTGTGATGTTCATCATAAATATCAACAGTTGTCCGATTACTTTTTCTCATATGACAAAAAATGCAGAGCATCAAATTTGTGAGCAACCACACAATGTGGATCAGAGATAGACTAATTTCTTTTTCCAAATCTTAACGTAGAATTTCCCATCCAGACCACATCCTAATGAAAAATGGCAAGCCCTCCAGATAAAATTTCCTGGCATATCCATATATTGACATGGCCCCTGAACTAGAACATATGAAAAAAAGATGTAATATATTCATAACACCACTTACTCTGATCACACCATATGCTAGCACATGGAATTTATTTTCAACGAATAGAACAACCAATCTGCTTCTTTGGCAGTCCAAGAATTCTTGCAAGCAAGCAAGAGACACAATCATTATCATCATCATCATCACATTGCTTCATCTTTCCCCGCCTTATGTTGTGTCCAATGGTATTATTAGGGGGCAACTCATACCAATTAAAGAACGAAAAAGAAAAAAAAAAGGAGCATAAACAATTGCAGTTATGGACTGTTTTCTCACCCTTAAAGCCAGCTGCCACCATACTAGCAAGTATGCCACCATCATTGAGCACATGGAGTCCCAACCCGTCACCTTCAATGGCCATGCACCTTAGGACGACCTCAATGCAGTACTTATCCTTGGATGAGATAGCAACATTTACCTGCCAATTAAATTTAAAACCTCAGCAAAGGGAAAAGATATCTTCCAATTCAGCTCACAATGTCATGATCACTTTTATCTAACTGTGGATACAGTAATCACGCCAGGCTATTTCTTAGCTTTCTTCTACTAGACTTTGCTGCAATTATATACTTTAACCGAACAAGACCAACATTACTTCAGTGACTGCCATTTATCAAACTAATTACAGCTGACAACACTCCCTATGCTCCTATTAATTGTCCATACTTGGGAACCAATGACATAATGAACTGTTAGACTGAACCCATATCATAGGTAAAGGTAGTTTCCACGTATAAAATCCAAGCTTCATGCTGCCAGACGCCCAGGAAGAGTTATGACATTAGTGGACAAATGAAGAGGAAACTATGCTAGGCAAGGGACATGATTACTTAAAGCAGACATTTGAAGACAGCCAGGTGACATCGTTTATGTAGACCTACAGACATAACTTAAAAGAAAATGGCATTGTGATTCGTCATTTCATTGTCAGTAAAATCAAGCAATACTGGCCATAAGGAAAAAAGCAGAGCAATTATCATTAGTTCTGATTCACTAATGCAGTTAACAGCAATAGAATTGATGTAGAAGGAGAGTTACTCTCGAATTACTCAATCATCCAAAACATCTTGACCCTGCCTTTTCCACACATCTAAGTGTTGATCTTGAAAATACCTCAAGAACTAACTAGTTCTATATTTAAAAAGAAATATTGTGAATTTCCAAGGGGAAATTTTGCATAAGAATACACGAATCTCTTATCAGTAAGGAGAAGGAAATGGCAGGAAATTTTTTTGTCCACTTTTGAGATTGAATTATCATTCCTAGCTTCACATCAAATTCCGTAAGCACATAACTGACATAAATAAGGCATGTAAGGAACTGGAGAAATTTGATGAAAACAGACCATCATACCATCAACTGTCGATCTAACACCACTTCCTCACTCACTGAAGAGTAAAGTGCGCTCATCAGCGTAGCACAAATTGTGGCATCTGGACACATGCATTCACCAGATGGAAGGCAGAGCATTGCAGATGCGTGCAACTCAAGGAAAATAGGTTCCACTGCCTCATACACGTTTTCTTCATGAGAAGTCAACCAAGGATGTTCTTTCCCTGCAGACAAATTGGGAAGTTCTAAGAATCAAACACAAATCAACTGTCTTAAATTGTGTCTGCTTTTTGCATAAAGCATAATTATAGTAGCTGAACCCACTTACGAAGTAATAATGAACGTGCTGACTGCAGGGCTTCTCTAGCTGAAGCAGAAGCTCTTTCCTTCTCCTCCTGCGAGAGTTCTACTGCAGAAACTTCTGCATTCTCTTGTTCGATTTTAAGCCATTTACGATAAGTTGCATCACATGAGTAGTACTCACTCTGACAAATAAATGATACATAACCATCATAAGGAATATATCGATGGAACAAAAACCTATGAATCATGCCTACAAAACATACCCAGTCTTCGAATTCACTTAAATCCTCCGAGATGTCATAATTCTCAAGAGCCCCAAGATTCTCCGACAACTGCTTCAGAGGTTCAGCAAGGAAGCTAAGTAACTTATGAGCACCTATGGGCATTGCAGGCACTCTCCACAGGGAAATCAAAGCGAATTCCCTGAATAATATATTGCTACAAAAGAAAAAGAAAAATTAAATAAGAGTACCAAGAAACCGGAGAAATGAGACAATGATGAATAAGCCAAGCAATTGTGGTGACAATTCAAGTAAGACAGAAGGGTTCGACAGATGAATATATAAAAAGAGGAAATGCAAAAGATGAAACAGTGTACAGAAATATCTAAAATATAAAAGGAAAAAAAAGAAGGAACATTTGATTTCAAGTTACAAATACAACAAAATGTAAGTGATGAAAATCAAGCTATACTAACTTTTGATCATTGTGTACATAAGAACAAAGAAAAACCAGAAGGCCCAAAAGGATATTACCTATGCATCAGAGCACGAAGCAGTAGCTTGACACTAACAACCTCAACGTCTGTAATGGTGGAAGGTGGTGTGAAGCAGAGCCACTGAATGACCATAGCCTTTTGAAGGCTTTGAAGGCGATGCTGCTCAGCAACGTCCAATGTATTATCATACTTTCTAACTTTGGTTTCTCTTGAACTTGACAGAACCCTATTCAAGTCAAAGTTCATCAAATTTCCAGTTATCAGCATAGAACCAGAAAGCAGCAGAACGAAATTAGTACCTCTCAATTATTTCTTCAAAACTTCCCTTTGAATCATTGCTAGGAGAAAAAGGCAAGTACTCTATAGCAGAAAGGAAGATCTTATACTTCACATGTACGCTGCAGGAAAATAAAGGAAAACAAACTCATAAACACGAAAACCGAAGCAGCTGGCAAGCATATGAATATGGTCATCTTCGCACTCAGCACTGTACAACTGATGGAAGGACACTGCAATGGTATGAAGGAAGTGATCATTAAAGCACACTCTCTACAATTATTATGCCATTTAGGATAATAAACTATGGTCTTCTCTACAGCATAGATGGTGATCCCTCAAACACCACGGCTCATGAAATTTGTCCCCAGGATTGTCACATTTGGAATTATCAGGGAAATGTAAATCTAAGCATCTTATGCTAGCATGTGATAGGGGACCCACTTCCACTTAAAGTTATTAAGTGTTAACCAGAGTATGCTACATTCTTCCAACCTAATGTGGGACCCATATGTATGTAAGAAGAGATTTTTTTTTTTTGGGGGGGGGGAATCAATGTGAGAGGAGAGAGTATACCCCTAAAGCACAGACTAATTTCTTCAGTTCAACAGTTACCATACTATCCATGCATGATAAGGACCAGATCTTAATTCGGTATGTAAATTTGCATGTTCAGGACATCTTCAAAGTTTCTATGTTTCCTCAAGTGCTGCTGTTATTCAAATGATATATTTGACCTAATTTAAGTTCTACTTAAATTTTAGAACGCAAATACAAAATGTTGGATATTCTCACATTTGAAGGTGGTGAATTGAACAATCAAACCAGCAGAAGTAAATTATACTGACAATATGATGGTCTTTAAAAGATTGCCACACAAAACCACGCAAACAAAAAGAGAGATGAGAGAAGAAAGATTCAAAACAATTCTACATTTACAGACCTGCTGTTCACCCTAAGTTCCATCATGTGGGCAAAGAGGTCAATGCATCGGTGGCGGGCAAGCTGAGAAGCATAGATCCCAACCAATTCCTCATGCTGTTTTGAGAACAGAAACATCGCATACCTGAAATTGAACCCCGAACAGGCAAATGAATCATAGAATTGTTGTCTCCCATAACTTCACAAGACAGTGATCAGTGCAAACTTCAAAATCATTGAAGAATTAGAAGGACGCTACAAAAACTGGACAACCATGCTAAAAAAATGGGGGATCGTCTAACATTGCAGAACTTTTGTAGAGCCTATGCAGCTAGAAATACAGGATGGCCATATAGGTATAATAGGTCAGTTGATACCTTCATGTCCTGAATAAAGAACAAAATGAAAATGTCTGGCTGGCATTACTTAACTTTGAGAAGGGAGAATATGTTTTCCAACTCTACAAGTGATTAGTCACGACTCACAACTAATAAAACGAGTAGCAGATATTGTTTTAGCAAGCACCTACAGGTTATAATCAATTGCAAATCATCGAATGAGCAACATATGATTACTAACTAACCCATTATGATACATGCCGACTGGTTCATTATGAAGAAGCATATTAGCCCCCAGATTTGCCTACATGAAGCATTAGACCAACAGCGAGAAATTACATAAATTCAGGGCTTATTAACTACCTGCGCTTTAGACAAAAAAAAAAAAAAAAAAAAAAAAAAACATAGCCTACAGAATTTGAAGTCCATATACTTTGTCAATCCATTGAAAAACAGAGTTACTTAATGCAAGAAAAAGACTCACATGTGAAGAATGAAATCACCAACTGTCATAATCTTCTCCTTGAAGGCATCCTTAACTTCATCAGCAAGCAGATATCTTAGCACAAGTACTAAATGAGCTCCAAACCTAATCATCTGAGGATCCCCATGTGGCCTGAAAGAAGGAGACGCCTTAAGGAATCTTTCAAAGTAATTTGCTTCTCAGAACCCAGACATGGAGAGAGAGAGAGAGAGAGAGAGAGAGAGAGAGAGCCTCTGTCAAATCACACTCAAACCAAAAGAATAGAGAATAATGTTTCCAAATGTGTTTCTTCACTCAAATCACCATACAGCAATGTCTTCAAAACAATGATTTGGCTAGTAAAAGATTTGACAAGCTAAACTTGCATTCTATAGAACAACATTAAAATTGTCTGCAGTGAAAGCATGTTTTTCACAAGTTTTTCTTTATAGGCAATGAAGGATTTTAATTTATTCAAGTAAATCAGAAATGGATATAAGAGGAAAGAAATTTAAAAAAAAAAAGAAAGAAAGAAAATCATAACAAGACAATGTGAAGTCAGAACAAGATGTCCAAAGCCAAATAAAGAGTACTACACCGAAGCAACTGAAGAGTCTAAACCCTCAAACAATCTTTTATTGCCTCCCTTTCAAATGCATCACACGAGACAGAGTGGTCCAGCACTCCAATACTTGTTAGAAACTCAGCCTCCTCCATAAGCCTCCCAACAACTAAAGAGCTGGATGGCATGACTTGGCATAACCCACACCACCTTAGACAAACTAAGCCTATGAATCCAAAGCTGAAGAGCAAAGTCCCAATGAAGAAAGAGATGATTAACATATTTCCCTAAATGCTTCCACAAGCAACACCAATCCGTGAATAGAAAATTCTGTTTCCTCAGATTCTCAATGGTAAGAATCTTATTCCAAGCTACCATCCAACCGAAAAAAAAAAGACAAGATTATATATGATATTGTTGAAATATCATCCCACATCAATTGACAATGAGTCGTAAATTTTCTCTATATTCATGTGGTCTCCCTCCACCTATTAACTTAAACTTTTACAGTGGACTTCCTAACATGATACTAGAGCCAGTTATCCCTTACGCAAAGGTGCATGGTAAAATATCCTCGTTTATGTGCACGGTCAAAATTCTCTGTGCAGCTCATAATCCGACTTTCATGTGAAAGGGAGTGTTGAAATATTATCCCACATCAATTGACAGCGGGTCATAAATGTTCTCTATATTCATGTGGTCTCCCTTCACCTATTAGTTTAAGCTTTTGGGTTGAACTTTCTAATAGATATATAGGGCAGCAAATTGCTTTAGAGGGGAATGAATGAGGGGAGAAATTCCCCAAGAGAGAATAACATAATTTAACACTGAATTTCTTGTCATTAGCTGGTGCTGCACCATCTTATTATCCCTCAAACCATATATTTTCACAAGTTGAACTGTTACAATTGCTTGTTGACTCACCTTGACTTGGTTACCTACATTTTCTAACTTCCAAGATCTCTTCTAGTGGTTTCATCTTGTTGTTGGCTTCTTGAAGTGCAAAACCAAATGAAAACAGCTATACGTTTATTGCTCAAATGTTAGGACTCGGCCTTTAAGCATGCATCATTACAAAACAAATAGAAGACGCCCAGAAGTTATTCTTCTGGTTCAGGATGCACACATGCAGGGAGGGCGAGAGAGAAAGAGAGATACAGGAGCATAAAAGAAGATTTATTCTTGCTTTTTTTGTTCACAAAATTTCGAGTTTCAGGGTCTTTACTTATGTTTTCAGAGTCCTAGAAGTACTAGGTTTACTTCTTAAATGAGGCGTCCTATCAATAATGGGTTTTATGCCTATTCATAAGTGTTGAAGGGTTGTTTTCAGAGGGTGTTTTCCATTATTGAGTAAAGTTTGTCTTCAAGATTTTTGTTTTTTCTTTTCTCTAGCTTTGACATCCACAAGGCAACCTTTTAGATTGTAAGTTTCCTAGTGAATTGTTTGATTTGCTTCTTCAATTCTGTTCTTGGTGTTAGATGTTATTGTGGTATAAGAGCCAGGTTCCAATCTTTCTTCATGGCTGCAAAAAGGATGTGAGTCCTAGGCTCAACCAAACTCAATGGATTGTTGAGATGCAATGAACAATCGAATGACTTGCTTTAGAAGTGCAAACTCTATGTCAAGATCATGAAAGAGCCCAAGAAAGGGTGCCAGAAGGTGATCATGATCCCGATGTTATGTTTTCTTTCCACATGTAGTGGCACCATTAAGGGCATTGATACTGTGAGACTGGTACAAATAAGCTTGTTCTTCTTGCTTAATATAGTAATCTGGAGCTTTAGACTCATAAGATTCCCAAGAGTTATTTAGCAAAGTTCATAAAACTTTACGATGATACAGTTTGAACATACAATCCAATTTCACGGGGCCAATTAAAAAAACATGTTCAACTATCCCGCTAGAAAAATCGAAAGAAAAACTGGGAAACCATGGTCATAGGGAGCCTCCAACCAAAAACTACTTTACATTTTAGTGAGTAGATGAGCATGAAAAAAGTTGCTAAGCATTTTCATATTCTAATACCTGAAGATATTTTGATCATCTTCTGAAGGTGCTATCCATGACCAGATAAGATCCAGCAACTGGGGTATATTCCCTTCCATAAGTTTCATCTGTGAAAGCAAGTCATGCCAAGCTCAAATGAAGTAATAAACATTAAATGTATCACTGGAAGATCTAATTGAACTCTTAGTCAAATAATGTATGTTTGTGGACAAATTGTCCAAAAGGATAAAAGTTGCCCACTTTAACTGTAACAGATTGTGTACCTTTGTACAAGAGAGAAAAATGAATGGAAATGCTATAATGATATAATTTTCACAGTCGATGCAGTAAAGAAGCAATTATGCGCTCCATTCATGTGTTAATGACCATAATTAAGCCAAAGTGATTCTCCTGCCAAGATACTCACCTCAATTTGCCTTTGCTGCTCTTTGCATCCTCGCATAACGGCCTCATGTACAGCATCACTAAATTAGGCCGAAAGTAAGGTTTATCATATATTGAAAGAAATGATACTAACTTCCAAAGAAATTGAGTCTTGTTTAGTACCCCGAGTGAAGTTTCTGAAGAAGAGCAGAAAGATGTCGTGGCTGCTGGTTAAGAACTTGTAGCGGCCAATTTTCAGGCCCTGATGAAGACTGAGATGTGCCCTCGATTTGTTCAGGACTGCCATCAACCTCATCTCCATAACTCTTTGAATGAGTCATTCCACCAGGCTGCAAACGAGCAAGTTCCATGTCCACCAGAATATCAAGCCAGGACTTGGCCATTGCCCAGCAAGCAGACTGTAATTGTGGTGGGCATAAATCAGCCTTTCATGTGATTATTGTTTCTGTTTATGATAAATGTATAAACAAAAGAAGGTAACCTATTCATGTATATAAGATGCACGTAATAGACAATGCTAAGCAAGGCCTAAAGAAGAGAAAAACTGGAAAATTACTCAGAAGCAAAATTTTAATCCCGGTCTGGCAAAGTGTCAAATACTGTCTCTTTCAAGTAGTTGTAAGGTGCTTCTGATCCAACCATTTCTTCTCCTGTTTCCCCAAACCAGAGCTTGTGCATCATGCAAATCTTACAATTATATAAAGTAGGGTTTTCAAGATGCATGGTATTCACACTAGTCCACTGCATGAATTAGGTCAGGCATAGGAAAAGGTTGAATTTTCTTATTTTCTTTTCTTTGTTTCTCTCAATCCCTTTTCCTTTTTATTTGTCAATAGAGTTTTTTTTTCACAAAATTGACTTATATTTTCCAGGACAATGCCCTTTTGTGCCATAAACCACTAGACGAACTTTCATTATTTAGAGGAAATGTCATGCTTTGTTTTTTAAATATTTTCAATGTTTAATTTTAATCATGAAGCCAAGTGTTTACCCAAATCTATCCAGCACTTTCCATCTCATTATATTATTTGGTAAGCCTTTGGGGAAGCTTCATAGGTTCCTGATTTAGCAAGGAGGGACCAACCGAGAGCAGTTGTTAGGATGAAGGACAAAAAAAAAAAAAAAGTTTTACAGTTCTTGATTAAATCAGAACTAATTCGCACATAGATTTGATATCACAATCTTTTATTGATACAATAACTATTTTACATCTATGAACGAGTGAAAATTATGAAAAAATTGGGCGAAATGATCATTATGGCAAGATTCAATGAATATTAATAAAAACTTAGAAAAAGAACGGTACTCACCGTGAAACTCGGGTTTTCACTAACTTGAAGTTATCAAGGGCCTGCTTGTTTAAGCCTTTTAAAAGCAAAGAGTGTAATTTTTGCTTTCCCGCCAAAAATTAAAATATTCTAATTTAAAAAAACTATGAAAAATTTATATGTGAATGTAAGTCTCAACATTTATATGCCATAAAAGTTTCATACGTTTAGGGTTAAACAAAAAGTCAAAGGGTGTCTGCCACAAAATTTAGATTGAGTAAAATTAATGATAATCCAGACATGCCTTAAAGAAGTTTCTTTTAAAACTCATGGCCTTCGCACAGATGCCAACAAACAAGCAACTCATTTCAGTGTTCTCCACAACAATGTCACCAATTGAACTTTAGAAATTGACCAAATTTCTGAAGCACCTTCACCACAGTTATTTACAGATTTGAAGCTTTTCTACACATATAGCACCAGTTCACAATAAAATCACAAAGTTCTCAGGTTTTTACTTGTTAAAGTTCTTCCCAGGCATGGTGTCTGAGGGGTTGCTGCTTTTGCCAAAGTCTTTGGGAGAACTTGATACAGAATTTATAACTTTAGAATCCTTGCTCATTTGGATTTTATGAAATTGACACTGAAGTCTGTAAAATATCCATGGAGTAATTAGACACAGGGAGCAAACCAATACATGGCCATGATGTCTCAAAGGTTCAATTCCTTTTTAATCTTTTATATTTACATCATAAAACTGTTATCCAAGCAAATAAGAATCGAGTCTGCAAAAATTATTCCTATAAGCATCGGCTGGTACACCTTTCTGCCGCGGACCTCATAATGGCTAGTCCATATTGCATCTGCAAAAATTTTCTCCTTCTCTACCATGAGCCCCAGGAAACAGAAATAATAATCCTACCTGTAACTTGTCCATCATCTATCACTATGCCTCAAAGGCTAAATCTTGTGACAGCATGCAAACGATAATTCCTTGCCATATCTAACCTTTCCACATTGTCACAAGAAATGCTAACATATAATAGGAAAAGGCCAAAAACAGAACTTGAAGAAGTTAAAGAAATCAATACTAATCATATTGATTAGATGGAAAAGACGAACCTCCCAGTCTGTACATATTGGAAGCAAGCACCTCAAATTGCTACACTGGGCTGCATATACAGCAGCTTCGAATTTGCAACCATCTTTCTCAGCAATCCTCTTTAAAGTACCATGCACAAAAGCAGACACATATGTAAGACTACAAAAGCCAAACACCAGAGAGAATCATTAAACATCCAAAAACTTGAAGAACCATGAGTCTCGGCAATAATCCTAACGCTATTGAATGAAGATCTCTGCAGTTATTCATAGTGAATACCACAAAAAGATGAGATTAACATATATATGCAGACTGTTGAACCAATACACCTTAAACAGAGTTGCATTTTCGGCACGATGCTGCATATCAATATTAAAATGTTGATGTAATGAGTCAAGTATATGCAGAATTTATCATTAGAACCCCACCTCTGATGCGCAATAGGATGCCCATTTCCAGAGGCGCCACTGGTGTCCAATGCCATTTTCCAACTCAATTGCTTGTAGAGTCCGATTTTTTCCGTTCTTTACCAGGGCTTCACAGGAAGGAAATAGATCCAACCCTCCAAATGGACGAAGAGTTGCTGCTCTCCATGGCTGCCATGCCATAACAAAGTATGCTTCATAAGAAC
Source organism: Eucalyptus virginea (assembly GCA_014182375.1). Classification (NCBI taxonomy): domain Eukaryota; kingdom Viridiplantae; phylum Streptophyta; class Magnoliopsida; order Myrtales; family Myrtaceae; genus Eucalyptus; species Eucalyptus virginea. The sequence continues at coordinate 23,814,805 of CM024524.1, read as the reverse complement.
ATTAAAATACTGGTTGATTTTACAATTGCATCTTTTTGTAACTCAACACACCTGTCCAGCAGACCGACAAATGTCACAAGCCTCATCGACTCTCCCAGCCCTTAATAAAGTCCATACATCTTCCAATAGCAAATTATCTTGTTTCTGTAAGGAAATATTGAAAGTCCTGGTTTAATTCCCACAAGTTTAAGGATCATAAACAGGTAGGTATATGTTCAAGATAACAGTATCCACCCAACAATAGGAAAAAGAGGAAAGACATGCAACTATTGACAGAATGATTGCAAGAAAAGCTTCACACACAACATTACTTTCACTTAATTAGAACTAGGCTTCAACTTTGAGTCAGGCGCAGATAAGGCAGCACCAGAAACTATATGAAGTGATGATAACAGTCCTGGCAGTACCAAAACAGGTATCATTCTTCTTCATAATAATTAGTCTTTTAAGTTTTTAAGCAGGTATTTTAAAATCCATCAATTAACATCAACTTCATGGACACAAATATTTTTCCAAAAACCCATAGTTATCAAGCGGCACCACGTGCTCTGCAGCACATAAGCAATAAAATGAAGTCTGGAGAAAGTAAATAGCATCTGTCTTTGCTGGCAACACGGACAATTCCCACCCCCCCGATGGGGATTGGAAAATCAATAATATATCTGCTTTGTAGTGCCTTCCCTATCTTTGTGTGAAGAAACGAGGTATAACATAGACAACTACCAATGCAAACAACATTCTTTATGCAAATCAAGTACAACCTATATGTTTTTGAGGAGGAATAACAACAAGCTCTCAGTCAGAATGAGTATTTTACTCAGATGCTGAAGATGGAAAAACTGTGAATTCCAGCCTTCTTGGCTATTGGAAGAGGTGCATGCTGTAATATCCTTAAAATCCTTGAAAAGAGGAATTATATCTCATCGTATCCATCAGGATTCAGCTACATTTCTCAACCTTAATACATGTGGATAAAGAACCTCTCTCTATCACAAATGCCCATCACAAAGAGGATAAATTTATTACAAGTATTCTTCTTTCCTCCATCATCTTATCCCCTTTTTTGAAGTTTCCTTCACATGACCCCCAAAAAAGTACAATAGAAGGGCACTAGCAAATGCATTTTATCATTTTTATAGTAAGGCATGCAAATTCACAAACAAAGACGAGTATGGCGAACATAGATGCACAAGCTTCATTAAGAATGAATCATCTAAAGGCTTCTAAGCAGGCTGGGGCCAACAAGGGAAAATGTTATGAAATATAACCAAATTTGAAGGGGGAACACAGGCTTCAAACAGCAATTTGGTCAATATTCCGTTTATAACCAATGCTATAATTGGAATGTTACAGTAGGTAACTGTTTGCTAGAACTATGAGGCAAGAGAAATACTTTGTCATCAGGCAGCTGATGTGCATGTTCACGTGTTGGAGCATCAAAATCCAAGTGACGAACGGTGTCTGTATCAGAACGACCCTTCTTCAGAAACCTCTGAGTGTGATGCCAGATTCCAGAGCTGGGTAGGTAGGTTCCAACATGAGATCCTCGCACCTGAAATGACCGATAAATTCAATGGGAGCCCCAGTACAAAACTCATGCCATCCATCAGTAAGTAAACCTATAGTATTTGGCCAGCACAGAAGCATAGCAGTATCAGAACCTAGAGGGATACAAGCATGACACTCAGCATTATAGATCAACTCGTTGATTTTTTTTCTCAAATTGCATTCCAAAAGCAGACTTCCACATTCAGTTGGATTACCAATTAGAGAAGGATTGCAGACATTTTGCTTCCTCATTTTTAGTATTTTCTTTGCCTTTTTTCTGATGATAGATAAAAAGTTCAACTATTGGGCACCAAGGAGTCCAAACCCGCATACAAAAAGAGCCCAAAAAATTAAAGCCATATACAGAACAGCTCTCAAAACCAAAAGGATTTTTTAGCATCTAAACCAGAATATTAGTAGAAAGACAATAAAATACATGTGTATTTTCAGATAAATACAATAGATTCACTTAGTGGTACCAAGAAGGCAGCAGCCCCACAAAAAATGGCTTCTAAAGCAAAGCCTTTCAAGTACAAAAACTAAACACCACATTGTGTCACAATCATTCTAGAAACACATGTATATAAGTATCTAACCACCATCTTCACCCTTCCACTTCCCTATACCAAAGATGAACAACCTAACACTGAAACTCTATGAATTTTACTATGAAGATTCTTCTCCTTCTAAGCTCTCCTTGTTTCTCCGGTCTAAATATGCAAAAGAACAGCATGATGTCCATTTTTAGGTATTTTTCTTTTGCTGTACGGTAATTACACCTTGTCATGACTATGATCCTGTTCCTGCTCGACCTTTTTCTCAAGGCCATTTTCATCCCAATGATTTAAAAAAAAGAAGAAGCAAGCAACTGATATTATCAGAACAGAGATCAATCATCCACCAAACTACGGCATAACTAGAAGATAGAACTCCTGCATGGTCAAAACCCAAAGTCAACTACAGTTGACCTTATGGGTCCAGCGACCTTTCACATAATCTTTTATGGGAGAAATGGTTTAGTACATAACCATAAAAAAGTTCATTATTTATAATTTCTTAGGTGGCTGACACAATCCTGTCTACAAAAATACAAAAAACTGTGGTCCCACTGGAACTGACAGGCACCAAATTGTAAGAAACAACACTGCCACACAGAAAAGAGATTCTGGTGAAGCATAGGTGATATTTGTCAAATATTCTGAACAACAAATCACAATTTACAACATGATTTGATGTCCCTCATAAAAGAAATAAGTGAATAGAGTTATGCCTTGCTTTCCAAATCAAGCGCTTTGGAAGCTAGTCCCTCTAACCACTGAACAACCCGGAGGCACAACTGTGCTGTATGGTCATTTGAAACAAACTGACAAGCCTCCAAATGTGATGTAGTTGGATACTGTAGTAAACAAGAGAGAGGTGTCATTAGAATAAGGAAAGTATTATACTCGACTCTGAAGTCATTTTTTAAACATCAAAAGATAACTGTTGAGACAACAAGATGCATTACCAAATATACATCTTTTGGGATGTCTTCATTCCCTGTATAGGAAAAGGAAATTGTTAGAAGCACATGCACGCAGACAGAGCTTCAGGAGGAGAGGGGCAACTTGGCAGGGATATTATACATGAAATATTCACATGACAACAGGCTAGACAAATACTTACAAGTCGCTGGGGAAATAGTAAATTCAAAAAATTAGGGTACCTCTCTAATTCTAGAGGAATGTCAGATTTTCATTTTCAGTGAAAATTTTTTTAGGAAAATGTTTTCTTGTTTCCAGACTGTCTTTCTCTTCTTCCTTTTCTTTCACAACTCTAGGAGCTGATTTACCTCTCTTACAAGACTTGGTCTTCTGGGTCCAATTCTTGATCTTGTGCTTTTTGGAACTTTCAAATCATCCGATTACCTGTAACTGTGTTCATTTTGATTATAATAGAACTTCAAAAAGTTTGGAGCACAAATTTGGTACATTGTTTATACTCTCTATAAGTCATCTTTCTTGTACTTTCTGTTCCAACATTGGCAAGAAATGTTCAAACAAGAATTTTTCAAGAATTCCCAATTCTTTCCTCATATATAAGTGAAACTTCATAAACCATTTTATAAAATGATAAAAGACATATCCTAGCAGTTTTCTGTTTCCACAAAGAATTTTAAAGAAAAAAAGAACCAAATAGATCCTTAAGAAATTTTCGTCCCCATCCTTGACCTTAACCTACCATTCAAATATATATTTATCAAACTTGATCCTGATCTCAATCCACAAAATCAATTTCGGATTCACTAACCGACCCATAAAAAGATTATTCAACAGTGATCCTTTAAAGGATCCAAGAACAATTTCTAATTCATCACATGGATAAATGCAAAAATTACAGCACATTTTGTATGTCCGGGTAGTTATATGTGAAATATCAACAGAAGAAAAATATTGTAACATCTCAAATGATCTCATGATCGTATGAAACTTCACAATACCTGCCACGCACAACGAATAATGTGCTAATTTCACAATACCAGATTTAATAGATTAAACTGTCAAAGAAATATTCTAGCATATAATCAACTTCAATAGGTCAGAGATCTATTTCCTTTTCCATATAGATACCACAGGAGAGACCATGAAGCAGCCTCATCGAGCAAGAATTGAGCCTTTTGTCTCATTAGCTTGTCCTCCACAATACGATGCTTCATATTGGAACCATACCTTTTAAAGCAAAAAGAGTAAAATGAGAATTACGCCATGCAAGGGTTAAGAAGAGTACTACACTTCAACAAGGCAATAGTAATCGTGCAGTGAACTTGCTGGTCCATGCACACATTGCCAAAATCCCACAGAAAGAGTTATTAAGTACTGTATTATTCGTCTGATGTAATATACCTGATTGACTCTGAAACATTCCTACAAGATGACTCAAATCGTAGTATCAGATCAGGTATGGACATCAGCCCTGCAAAATGATAAAAAGTAAGACTCCACAAAGCATACTATTGAAAGTTTCACATTTAAGTCTGCCAAATTGCATAACACTGCAGATTTAGATATAGCTTTCGAGAACAGGTGCATGCCCACAACACCATACTATTTATGAACTCGTGAACTTCAGGTTAAAAAGAACGGACAAAAACATATATAAACACATGTGCTCACACACACACACAAACTCACCTGCACACCCGCATATGCAACACAGAGAGATCAATTACATGACACCTATGCTAAGCTCACAAAAGAAATTAGAAGCAGCCCATACACAGATTTTGAGTATATCAATATTGAAGCTTAAGCGTCTTTTGTTGATTTACATTCTCCAAAAGGACCATAATATCCTCATAAAAGCTTCCCTCAACTTTCATTTAACCTTGCAAGAACAAATAGTTTCTGTGGTGGGCATGTCTTCAATGTCCTCTCTTCACTTAAAAACTTACTTATCCTCTCTGTATGTCGACTCATGTCTATTACTCATGAATACACTCTCTCTAATAAAAGTTGCAGGTAATCTGTGCTGAAAAGAAAAACTACAGTCTCTTTGTTGACAACACAACCCATCCATATTTAAAATGGACTTTTTCTAAGACAATAACAAACAACTCAAACATCAGGCCCACTGGCCTGATGCACATGATCTAAGTTAGAACAGATTTTGGAGAAGCTTAAATGGAGAGGGAAAAAAAAAAAAAACAAAAACACAAAAACAGCACCTGCGTCTTTATAGATAAAAACTCCTTGAAAGGATACCAAGGGGGAACCTTTAGCAACCATATAGAAAATCCTCTATCACGGCAATTTAAATTATCACACATGACCATCCTAAATAACAGGATGCATCACAGTTACTGAACTTAAGATCGAGGCACGTGCTCGTATTTCATCTCAGATTCAAATTTCCATGAAGAAGTTTTCCATTCTTTCCATGATATCAGTGCAAATAATGCATATGTGAAAGTGACAATAAATCAATTATGAGATTAGAGAGATGAACATCTATTCAATTTATCTCTACATGCTAACATTTAATCTACTTGGAACACCTTGAATAGCAGAATCCAGGAGAGAAGCGAATAAAGAGAATGTCGTCTCTCCACTGTCCGATGATGACTCATCCTCCTGCTTACAAGCTTTCAGCGAATAGCTTCCAGCTCTTCGGACAGAATCAAAACCCATCTCGGCCTCTAACTTCCCATGACCCTCGATGGAGTATCTTCTCTTGGAAGAAGATTGGGTCCTCGCAGGCGTTCCCTCTGCATAATCAGCATCGAAGCCCGAGGCTTCTTGCTTGATGACTTCAAGAAGAAGTGCGGCATTTGTTGGGCTGTGGATGCGCGGTCCATCGTACAACAAGCTACCCTGCCGCACCATCGATCCTGAACGTTTCTGGGGCGATATGTTGGAAGTCGACGACTGCCCTCTCCTGAGGATGCAACAACACGATTCAATCCTAACCGCACATACGTTGCCAAGACAAAACTAACATTTACCGACACCTAATGAGCACTCAAGACTCGAATCAGGCAATGCATCGCAAACTTCCATACGATGACCGAACCATCGTTCCCCTCCGATTCCAGCCAATCTCGAAAACCCATGGAGCACAAGATGATCGGAGAAAATGCAAATGCAATGTGAAAGGGGATGCATCGATTTACCCGTATCGTCGGAATTGCTCTCTAATTGAGAGATCCTCCGGGTCGAAGTAGCTTGGAGATGCATCCATCTCGTCATCCATGGCAGCTCCGGGCTTGAAGCTCGCGGTATCGGTCACGGTGAAGAAGCAGCAGCAGCTCGGAGCTGACCCCTTAAACCCTAAGTCTCCATGCGCGGGAACTGAAACAAGGATGGCAGCCGGACCGGGCTCGGTTGGGTTGCTTCGGGTCGACCCGACTCCGGACAAGACCCGCCATAGCCGGGCGGTCCTGGCGTCTGGCAATTGGCTCGGCTTGGCCCGGCCCGGCCCGAACGTCTAGGGCCTTTCGGCCCCAAATAGTGCATTTCAGGCCAGGCCGACGAAAGCCCGAAAGTCTCGCCTTTTTTTTTTTCCCAAATTTTTCCAAGTAAAAAGAGCAGCCAAAAAGACAACCAATAAATTCTCTTATATCAATCTCACAGCTAATTTCAAATATACAACTCAAGTTTTAGAGAACAAATCTTTACAAGTTCAAAATAAAATGAAAAAAATTCTAGAAAAGCTCTTGCAAAAGACTCGTGAGCAACTGAGCATTTCTGTATTTTTTGTTGTTTCGAAAATCTTTTACGATATCTTGAAGAGTTGACAAAATTATTTATTTTCCATTACTAATTCATAGATGCATATGTTGTTTTAATTCAGGCAATGTTAGTATGAGGAATATTTTGTCACCATTAACGGCATCTAAAGTTTATAGTGGAAGGACTCCTACAAATAGGATGAACCCTAATAGGGGGTTAACCAATTTAGGAGAATAAAGTGTATGCAAAGGCTTGAAGAGATCATGGTAAGTTGAACAACTGAGTGAACTCTTGATTATCAATATACTCAATGATTAGCAGTCCGTAAGTTAATTTTCAGCAAGTAACTAGGATAGACCCATACCATTCAACAAACGCGAGTATCTATATAATCTCTATATTATGATCGATTATCTTTATTCCATTAAAAAAATGAGTCTCTGTAATATCTTTCATTTTAATATTTTTTTATCAATTCAGAGAAAATCATTAATTCATATCAAATAATGATCTAGCACTTGGAAAACTATAGGATCTTCTTCTTTCTATTTTGGGAAATTTTTAAATAAGGGTCTGAAGTGGAGCCATTTTCCTCAAAAAATTACCAAAGTGGACAATGTCAAATAAGAACCCGGAGTAACTAATTCAATCTCAAATAAGGACCCAAAATTCCAATTTTATTCATACTCAAGGGTATTTTTGTCCAATAACATCTTTTCTTTATATTTTTTTTCTTTCATCTTCCTCACGCATGTCCTCCTTCACTCTACATCACCTCCACCTTCAATGCCATCATCAACCTTTCTATCTCTCTGTCATCTTGTCGTGCGAAAAAGAGTGGCTTTTTGTTTAGCACAAGCCATTATAATAACATAGTCTAACTTGTTGAAGATTTTAAATTTTGCCCCTCGAAATGGTTTGTAGACATTTCACCGAAGCCAAAACGAGCTTATAGTAATTAGGTTCTCTTTACTCCATCATTCGTCGCAAATTCCAATCTCAAAGCCATAATATGAATTTGCTTTTGCCAAGACTCAACTTCTTGTCCAATTCTCAAACAAACGTACGTTCTCTCACCTTGAGAGTACATCAATTGCAATTTATTGCTTTGTTTTGCCAACAACGGAAGCAACAATATCCAAGCATCGGCAAATCATCTTGTTTGACTAATCAAAGCCTCTACTCAATTAAAGCCTGTTGATAAACAATTTCATGCCAAAGAACAATGTCATTGTAGGTAGCAGGCGACTACCTCATCAATTTCAAATTCAGTTTTCCCTCCCTTGTGTGAATTTGATCTTTCGAAGATCCCTCTTCCCCTTTGCAATGCTAATGGCTCCTTTCAATAATCCTTAGTATGGAGACACCCACTCACACTCTTGTCATTGTCATTGACACAACTCTTCTCCTCAATTGATACCCCACCCTCAGATTGATCACTGGTCCATCTCACATCATTAATTTCAGAAGTTGCTATATTCAACTGCCTCATTGCCACCATTGGCAAGTCTTATTCAAGCTCTCGACCTCATGGACCACCGCCCTTAATAGAAATTCCAATATCTTCCTTTTTAGATAGAGGTCGATTCAAGCCTCAGACTGAGCACGAGCGAGTCGAGATCTAATGCATCTTGAGGAACCATGGATTTTATCGTTTGAGAAGGTAGCTAGTGACAAATAACTCCAATTTGACTTCTCGTCACTAAGATCAATGATAATCTACATGACAATGTGAAACTCACGAGTGTAAGGAAGATGAAGAAAGAAAAAAGATTAAAGAAAAAAGATCTTGGACAAAAATATCCTTGGTTGTGAATAAGATTGGAACTTTGGGTTGCAGCAGTCATTTGAAAAGAAATATATTTCAAATCATTCATTTTATTGTGAAATAAACGAAACCTTAATAGTGAAATTTTTTTTTTTTTAATGCCAAAAGTTGGTAGGCTAAAAGGTGGAAAAATTAAATGTTCTTATGTCCTTCCGAACTAAAGGGACAAAAGTAAGTTAGCCGAGAGTTAAGACAGAATTGATATATTGAGATGTTGGAAGAAAAATTAGTATTTTTGGATGAGCGGCGAACTTATTTGAAAAAATGACAATGTTAAGTTAGTTGATAGTTAACACTAACCAATTGTTTTATTCAATGCGATTTATGCGAATTTCACTATATTTAAGAGATATTGACCGATGGATTGCTCAATCATCGAGGACATTGAGTAAAGATTTTTTTTTTTGGTCGGAACATTGAAAAACAAAAAAAGAAGAAGAAGACCCTATAGTTTTTCGAGTTCTATTATTATTCTTAATTCAATTTATTAAGTGGATTTATTTTTCTCAATTCGTTGATCACCAATTTAGGGTGATAGTTTCTTTTCATGACTAGGTCAACATTATCTGATGTGAATTTGATGGTATCATTTGAATTAATCAAAAGGCTGCAAAATGTTTCCCCTATCATATTTTGTCAATAATATTGCTTCCAAATAAGAGCTGCCATGTAAATTCATAAAATATTTAGGCTTCATTTTTTTTGCGAAAAATGAAAGATTTGAAAAATATTTCCTAAAACGATCGAGTTTCAATCACTTGAAATAATTATTTAATTTATTAACAACAATTTATATCTAAACATTTTCATAGATAATGAAAACATTTTTTGTTCAATCATTTTTCCAAGTGACACGAGCAATCATTTTAATATATATATATTTCAGATCATTTATTTTATTGTAAAATAAACGAAGCCTTAGTAGTTAATTTTTTTAAAATGCCAAAAGTTGGCAGGCTACTGGGTGGAAAAATTGAATGTTCCTGCTTCCTTCCAAATTGAAGGAAAAGAACCAAACTAAGTTAGTTAAGAGTTCCAACTGGATTATGTATAGGGAAGTCAGAAGAAAAATTACTATTTTTGGAAGAGGGGCCAAATCATTAGGAAAAATGACTAAGTTAAGTCAATTGAGAGTTGACACTAACCAATCGTCAGATTCAATGTGATTCATGGAGTGCTAGATCATTGAGGATGTGGACTATTGATTTTTTTTTTTGTCGGAATATTCAGGAAAAGAAAAATGAAGATCCTGTTGTGTTTCGTTTTCTATTTTTATTCTTAATTGAATTTATAAAGTAGATTTATTTTTCTCAGTTCGTTGATCACCAATTTAGGGTGAAAGTTTCTTTCCATGATGGGGTCAACATTATTTGATGTGAGTTAATGGTATTTTTTGAATTAATCTAAAGGCTGCAAAATGTTTCCCCTTGCTGTATTTTATCAATAATATTGCCTTCAAATAAGTACGTCATGTAAATTCATCAAATATTTAGGCTTCATCTGGTTCGAGGAAATACTTTAAGCCTATTTGGCTACCATTTTGTCCCGAAAATAATTTCTATTTAAAAATAGTTTTTTCTTATTTTATTTCCTAAACTGTTTCTAAGTATTCGAATACGTTTGGTAAGTGTATACAATTTCTATTTTAGGAATAGAAAAATAGCATAAATGCATTTGGTACGATCTTTTTTTTTTTTTTTTTTTTTTGTATTGTAGAATTTATTTTAATTTTTTGATAATTTTATGAAATTTTTCTTTTTTTCCCCTCTTCTCTTTACTTCTTTTCCTCCTCTAGCTGGTTGCCGGCTTTTTAATTTTGTTCCAAATCTATTTCATGGACAAATTTGTTCCCAAGAGTGGAAAAATTAGTTGAGGTTACCAAATGGATTTTTTTTTTTTTTTTTGTCTAGGAAATAAAAGAACAAAAATAACCAAGAATTGGCCAATTAGCAAATAGGCCCTTTGTAGCTTTTTTTCTCTCATGTTCTCTTGAAAAAGCCTCCCAAAAAAGACGAAAAAGGTAAAGAAATCGAGGTCTCTCGTTTTAGACTATGACGATCGAATTGCGAAGAACAAGCCGAAATTGTAGATCATAATCTATCCTCGCACGAAATGGAAAAGAGGCCATGAAAGTATGATGAAGCTTGTAAATGCCGCCCGGTTTTAAAAGAGTCGATTCCTTCTAAACTTTACACTCTAGAGATAAGGCCGTACCGTGCACCTTGCTCGGGTATCTAAACGTCAATTTCATTTAATATTTCTATGGAAAACATATTCACAATAATTGAAATACTTTATACTTAATATAACGTACATGAATTGGTGTAAGCAAGTAGTTTTAATCATTGGAATGTACGTTCTTGACCTTTTAAAGTAAAACTTTGTCTCGTTGCAAATATGAGAATAAATCATTTCTTTTTCTGCTAAGAAAATTACTTGTCATCTCAAGATGTCATCATCAGTGCATTTTGCAGTGACAGAAAATTTGCTTAACTAAAAAGTAGTTACGTGATTAAACATAAATTACTTTATTATGTGAGAATTAGACGTAATGAAAAAGCTTACGAATTTAAATAGGAGGTTTCTTGTTTTGTTTTTAACTCATATTCAATCACGTCAATCATAGTTCAATGCTAAACAATGATGCATATCGTTTATTTCACAATAAAATGAATGATTTGAAATATATATTTTTTAAAATTGATTGTTGGTATCCCTTAGAAAAATCATTGAACAAAAAATATTTTCATCATCTATGAAAATGTTTAGACATAAATTGTTGTCAATAAATGAAATATTTTTTTTATTGACTAATTATTTCAAATGATAGAAACTCGGTCAATTATTGTCAATTGATGCCTCTAATGCTCTAATGGAGGCCAAGGAGGAGGTTCACAACAGTGAGTGGGGAAGGGGGCAATAACATTTTGCCTGGAACAAGTTCGGTGAACATTGGATCGATCCCTATGCCAATCTCGAGATACCAACCTTATTGACTGCAAGGGGGGATTAGAGATTTTGGGGCTCGTCCACCTTAACCACCAAGTATGCCATTTAACTAGGGCAATCAAGCACAAGACCCTTAGAGAGACCAACGAGTGATTGAGCAAACTACTTGCTTGGTGATGCAGCGAATGGGATTAGATGGAAGCGTGCCGAGGCCCATTTATCGAAAACCATGTCCTAATTGGATTGATAATATCCAATATCCAAGAGGGTATAAAATCTTGGAATTTAATTTTTTCACCGGCAAGGATGATCAATCAATTGTGAAGCATATACGTAAGTTTATGGCCCAATATGAAGATGTTGATAATGATGGGAGAATGAAGTTACGTTTATTTCCCTTATCGCGTTATTCACAAGAGAACACTTTCTCGGCTAACAGATAAGATATGATAAGGGGAAACACTTTGTGGCCTTTTGGATCAATTCAAAATACCATTAACTCACATCGAATAATATTGTCCTAGTCATGAAAAGAATCTTTCACCCTTAATCGGTGATCAAACAACTGAGAAAAATGAATCCACTTATTAAATTGAATTAAGAATAATAATAGAACTCGAAAAAAAAATACAGGATCTTCTATTTTCTATTTTTCTAATATTCCGACAAAAAAAAAAAAAAACAATACTCCACGTCCTCAATGATGACTTTCCAATATATCAATTCAGTCTTAACTCTCAACTAACTTAGTTTTGTCATTTTCCTTCAGTTTGGAAGGACGTAGGAACATTCAATTTTTCCACCTAGTAGCCTACCGACTTTTGGCAATAAAAAAAAAAAAATCACTATTAAGGTTTCGTTTATTTTGCAACAAAATGAATGGTTTGAAATATATTTCTCTTAAATTGATTGGTTCTATGTTTAGAAAAAGATTGAAAAAAAATATTTTCATTATTATGAAAATATTTAGATATATATTGTTGTCAAAAATTGAATTTTTTTATTGACTAATTATTTCAAGTGATAGAAATTCGATCATTTAAAGAAATATTTTTCTAATCATCTAATTGATATTTTTGGAAGAGGGGCCAAATTATCTGAAAAAAAAATGACTAAGTGAAGTCAATTGAGAGTTGACACTGACCAATCGTCGAATTCAATGCAATTCATGGAGTGCTAGATCATTGAGGACGTGGAATATTGATTTTTTTGTCGGAATATTCAAGAAAAGAAAAAGAAGATTCTATAGTTTTTTTTTTTTTTTTTTGGTAAATAAGATCCTATAGTTTTTGTGTCTATTATTATTCTTAATTCAATTTATTAAGTGGATTTATTTTTCTCAGTTTCTTGATCACCAATTTTGGGTGAAAACATCTTTTCATGATTGGGTCAATATTATTCGATGTGCGTTATGCGTTAATGGTATTTTTTGAATTAATCAAAATGCTGCAAAATGTTTCCATTATCGTATTTTGTTTATAATATTGCTTCCAAATAAAAGTTGCCATGTAAATTCATAAAATTTTTAGGCTTCATGTCTTTAGCAAAAAATGGATGATTTAAAAATAATTCCTTAAACGATTGAGTTTCAATCACTTGAAATAATTAGTCAAAATGATTATTTCATTTATTGACAACAATTTATGTCTAAACATTTTCATAAATGATTAAAACATTTTTTGTTCAATCATTTTTCTAAGTGATACAAGCAATCATTTGAAAAGAAATATATTTCAAATCATTCATTTTATTATGAAATAAATGAAACCTTAATAGTGATATACATATATATATATATATATATATATATATATATATATATATATATATATATTTTTTTTTTTATGCCAAAAGCTAGTAGGCTAAAAAGTGGAAAAATCGAATGTTCCTACGTCCTTCCAAACTAAAGGGACAAAACTAAGTTAGTTGAGAGTTCTGAATTGATATGTTGAGAAGTTAGCCGAAAAAAAATGTATTTTTGGATGAGGGGCCAAATTATCTTAAAAATGACAAAGTTAAGTTAGTTGATAGATGACACTGACCAATCATTTTGGTCAATGTGATTCATGCGAATTTCACTATATTTAAGAGATATTGACCCATGGATTGCTCGATCATCAAGAACGTTGAGTAACAATTTTTTTTTTGTTAGAACATTGAAAAACAAAGAAAAAGAGGATCCTATTTTTTTGAGTTCTATTATTATTCTTAATTCAATTTATTAAGTGGATTTATTTCTCTCAGTTCGTTGATCACCAATTTAGGTGAAAGTTTCTTTTCGTGATTGGGTCAACATTATTCGATGTGAATTTATGTTAATTCATTATTTATGAAAATGTTTAGACATAAATTATTGTCAACAAATGAAATAATTTTTTTGATTAATTATTTCAAGTGATTGAAACTCAATCATTTTAAGTAATATTTTTCAAATTATCCATTTTTCAAAAACAAATGAAGCCTAAATATTTGATGAATTTACATGGCAACTCTCCTCTTTGCAGGGAACTCCTGAAACTAATTCATTTTCACTTCAACCCCCCTTAAGAAGGTGGGGATTCGAACCCTCACCTCCCTATTCCATGTTGGAAGGGTGGCTACTAGGGCAAACTCCAGTGGTTATGGCAGCTCTTATTTGAAGGCAATATTATTGATAAAATATAGCAAGGGGAAACATTTTGCCACCTTTAGATTAATTCAAAAATACCATTAACTCACATCAAATAATGTTGGCCGGGTGATGAAAAGAAACATTCCCCCTAAATTGGTGATCAACAAATTGAGAAAATTAGATCCACTTAATAAATTCAATTAAGAATAATAATAGAAAGCAAAACACTACAAGATCTTCTTTTTTCTTTTCTCGAATATTTCGACAAAAAAAATCAATAGTCCACGTCCTCAATGATCTAGCACTCCATGAATCGCATTGAATTCGACGATTGGTCAATGTCAACTCTCTATAGACTTAACTTAGTCATTTTCTTCAGATAATTTGGCCCCTCTTCCATAAATATTAATTTTTCTTTTAACTTCCCTATTTATCAATCTAGTTGGAACTCTTAACTAACTTAGTTTTGTCATTTTCCTTCAATTTGGAAGAAAGCAGGAACATTCAATTTTTCCGCCTAGTAGCTTGCCAACTTTTGGCATTTAAAAAAAAAATTAACTACAAAGGTTTTGTTTATTTCACAATAAAATAAATGATTTGAAATATATATATATATATATATATAAATGATTGCTTGTATCACTTAGAAAAATGAACAAAAAATGTTTTCATAATCTATGAAAATGTTCAGATATAAATTATTGTGAAAAAATGAAATAATTATTTTGACTAATTATTTCAAGTGATTGAAACTCAATCGTTTTAGGAAATATTTTCCAAATCTTCCATTTTTTGCGAAACAATGAAGTGTTAATATTTTATGAATTTATATGGCAACTCTTATTTGGAAGCAATATTATTGACAAAATACAATAGGGGAAATATTTTGTAGCCTTTCGATTGATTCAAAAAATAACATCAATTCACATTGAATATTGTTGAACTAGTCATGAAAAGAAACTTTCACCCTAAATTGATGATCAAACTTAGAAAAATAAATCCACTAAATAAATTGAATTAAGAATAATAATAGAACTAAAAAAAAAAAACATAAGATCCTCTTTTTATGTGTTTTTCAATATTTTGACAAAAAAAAAAATCGTTACTCGATGTCCTTGATGATCAAGCAATCCATGGGTCAATATCTCTTAAATATAGTGAAAGTCGCATGAATCGCATTGAACAAAATGATTGGTCAGTGTCAACTATCAACTAACTTAACTTTGTCATTTTTCAGATAATTTGGCCCATCATCCAAAAATACTAATTTTTCTACTAACTTCTCAACATATCAATTCGGTCTTAACTCTCAACTAACTTAGTTTTGTCCCTTTAGTTTGGAAGGATGTAGGAACATTCAATTTTTCCATCTAGTAGCCTGCCAACTTTTGGCATTAAAAAAAAATTAACTACTTAGGTTTTGTTTATTTCACAATAAAATGAATGATCTAAAATATATATTTTTAAAAATGATTGCTTGTATCACTTAGAAAAATGATTTAACAAAAAATGTTTTCATCATCTATGAAAATGTTCAGACATAAGTTGTTGTGAAAAAATGAAATAATTATTTTTGACTAATTATTTGAAGTGGTGGAAACTCGATCGTTTTAGGAAATATTTTTCAAATCTTTCATTTTTTGTGAAAAAAAAATGAAGCCTAAATATTTTATAAATTTCATGGCAGCTCTTATTTGGAAGCAATATTATTGACAAAATAGATAGGGTGAAACATTTTGCAACGTTTTGATTAATTCAAATAATACCATCAATTCACATCAAAATAATGTTGACCTAGTCATGCAAAGAAACTTTCACCCTAAATTGGTGATCAACGAACTGAGAAAAATAAATCCACTTAATAAATTGAATTAAGAATAATAATAGAACTAAAAAAAAATAGGATCCTCTTTTTCTTTGTTTTTCAATGTTCTGACAATTTTTTTTTTTTTTTTACTCGACATCCTTGATGATCTCAATCCATGGGTCAATATCTCTTAAATATAGGGAAATTCGCATGAATCGCATTGAACAAAATGATTGGTCAGTGTCAACTATCAACTAACTTAACTTTGTCATTTTTGAAATAATTTGGCCCCTCATCCAAAAAGACTAATTTTTCTGCTAACATTTTCATAAATGATGAAAACATTTTTTGTTTAATCATTTTTCTAAGTGATACAAGCAATCATTTAAAAAAATATATATTTTAGATCATTCATTTTATTGTGAAATAAATGAAACCTTAGTAGTTAATTTTTTTTTTAATGCCAAAAGTTGGCAGGCTACTAGGTGGAAAAATTAAATGTTCCTACATCCTTTCAAACTAAAGGGACAAAACTAAGTTAGTTGAGAGTTAAGACTGAATTGATATGTTGAGAAGTTAGCAGAAAAATTAGTATTTTTGGATGATGGGCCAAATTATCTGAAAAATGACAAAGTTAAGTTAGTTGATCGTTGACACTGACCAATCATTTTGTTCAATGCGATTCATGCGACTTTCACTATATTTAAGAGATATTGACCCATGGATTGCTTGATCATCAAGGACATCAAGTAACAATTTTTTTTTTTGTTAGAATATTGAAAAACACATAAAAAGAGTATATATATATATATATTTTTTTTTTTTTGAGTTCTATTATTATTCTTAATTCAATTTATTAAGTGGATTTATTTGTCTAAGTTTGTTGATCACCAATTTAGGGTGAAAGTTTCTTTTCATGACTGGGTCAACATTATTCGATGTGAGATGATGTTATTTTTTGAATTAATTGAAAGGCTACAAAATGTTTCCCCTATCGTATTTTGTCAATAATATTGCTTCCAAATAAGAGTTGCCATGTAAATTCATAAAATATTTAGGCTTCATTTGTTTCGCAAAAAATGGAAGATTTGGAAAATATTTCCTAAAACGATCCAATTTCAATCACTTAAAATAAATTAGTCAAAAATAATTATTTCATTTTTTCACAATAATTTATTTATGAACATTTTCATAGATAACGAAAACATTTTTTGTTCATTTTTCTAAGTGATACAAGCAATCATTTTAATATATATATTTTATATATATATATATATATATATATATATATTTTAGATCATTCATTTTATTGTGAAATAAATAAAACCTTAGTAGTTAATTTTTTTGAATGCCAAAAGTTGGTAGGCTACTAAGTGGAAAAAGTGAATGTTCCTAAGTCCTTCCAAACCGAAGGAAAAGGACAAAAGTAAGTTATTTGAGAGTTAAGACTGAATTGATATATTGGGAAGTTAGAAGAAAAATTAGTATTTTTGGATGAGGGGCCAAATTATAAAAAAAATGACAAGGCTAAGTTAGTTGAGAATTGACACTGACCAATCATTTTGTTCAATGCGATTCATGCGAATTTCACTATATCTAAGTGATAATGACCCATGGAGTGCTAGATCATTGAGGACATGGAGTAATGATTTTTTTTTTTGTCAAAATATTCAGGAAAAGAAAAAAGAAGATCCTATAGTGTTTTGCTTTCTATTATTATTCTTAATTGAATTTATTAAGTGGATTTATTTTTCTCAATTCGTTGATCACCAATTTAGGGGGAAAGTTTCTTTTCATCACCTGGTCAACATTATTCAATGTGTGTTAATGGTATTCTTTAAATTAATCAAAATGCTGCAAAATGTTTCCCCTATCGTATTTTGTTTATAATATTGCTTCCAAATAAGAGTTGCCATGTAAATTCATAAAATATTTAGGCTTCATGTTTTTAAGAAAAAAATGGATGATTTGAAAAATAATTCCTCAAACGATCGAGTTTCAATCACTTGAAATAATTAGTCAAAATGATTATTTCATTTATTGACAACAATTTATGTCTAAACATTTTCATAGATGATTAAAAAAAAATTTGTTCAATCATTTTTCTAAGTGATACAAACAATCATTTGAAAAGAAATATATTTCAAATCATTCATTCTATTGTGAAATAAACAAAACCTTAATAGTGATTTTTTTTTTTATGCCAAAAGCCGGTAGGCTAAAAGGTGGAAAAATCGAATGTTGCTATGTCCTTCCAAACTAAATGGACAAAACTAAGTTAGTTGAGAGTTAAGATCTGACATTATCAAACGGATTCCTATTCTTTTTTTTTTTTTATGAGAAACAAAAGAACATAGATAGCCAAGAATTGGCTGATTATTGCGCAGGCCCTTTGCAGCTTTTCCTCTCTCATGTCCTCCCGAAAAAACCGCCAAAAAAAGACAAAAAGGTAAAGAAATCTAAGATCTCTCGTTTTAGACTATGACAGCCGAATTGGGAAAAACAAAGCAAAATTGTAGATCATAAACTATTCTTGCACGAAATGGAAAAGAGGCCATAAAGATATGATGACGCTTGTAAATGCTGCCCGGTTTTAAAAGAGTCGATTCCTTCTAAACTTTACACACTAGAGATAAGCCCGTGTTGTGCACCTTGCCGGGTATCAAAACATCAATTTGATTTAATATTTTAATGGAAAACAGATTCACATTACTATAAATACTTTATAGTTATTATAACATACATAAATTGGTGTAGCAAGTAGTTTTAATAATTGGAATGTACGTTCTTGACCTTTTAAATTTAAACTTTGTCTCATTACAATTATGAAAATAAATCATTTTTTTTTCAGCCAAGAAAATGACTTGCCATCTCAAAATGTCATCATCAGCACATTTTGTAATGACAGAAAATTCACTTAACTAAAAAGGAGTCACGTGGTTAAACATAAATTAGTTTGTTCTTTGAAATTAAGACGTAATGATAAATCTTACGAATGTAAATGGTAGGTTCCTTGTTTTGCTCTTTGAAATCATATTCTATCACATCAATCATAGTTCAATGCTAAGTAATGGTGCATATTTAAATTCAATTAATCTTCTTTTGTAAAGGTGTTTTTATTGTACTCATATCTATAAATTTTCAATTTTATTCTCTACATGATATAACATGTTCATAAGAATTAATAGATGTTTGTGCAAACGGTTTGATCTTTCGACTGTCTTCTTTGGCAGTTGTTTGGGTAGCGACCTTCTTTTTGTTATATCCATTTGTCACGAACTTGCATAGGGGTTAAAAAATTCTCTATACCTAACTTTGAAACTTGTATCTATGTTTGTTTGTCTTTTGGCTCTTCAGTTAGCTGGCTTCTCTTACTTTCTGAAAAATGGAAATGGTGATAAATTGGAAAAAAAGGTGAACGTGGTGAATTTAATCGTGGACCAAAAGAGAAAAAAACAGTAGGTTTCTTGTTTTGCTCTTTTAAATCATATTCTATCACGTCAATCATAGTTCAATGCTAAGTAATGGTGCATACTTAAATTCAATCAATCATCTTTTGTAAAGGTGTTTTTGTTGTACTCATATCTATATATTTTCAATTTTATTATCTACATGATAGAACGTGTTCCCAAGAATTAATAGATGATCATGCAAACGGTTTGGTCTTTCGATTGTCTTTTTTGGCGATTGTTTAGGCAGTGACCTTCTTTGTTATATCCATTTGTCATGGACTTGCACAACAGTTAAAAAATTCTGTACACCTAACTTTGAAACTTGTATCTACGTCTGTTTGTCTTTTGGCTCTTCAATAGCCGACTAAATTATTGTCAACAAAGGAAATATTTTTTTATTACTTAATATTTTAAATGATAACTTTTGGCATTAAAAAAAAAATGAATGATCTGAAATATATATACAATATATATATTTACTTCTGTTTGTCTTTTGGCTTCATCTATTGTGCAAAAAATGGAAGATTTGGAAAATATTTCCTAAAATGATCGAGTTTCAATCACTTGAAATGATTAGTCAAAAAAAATTATTTCATTTTTTCACAACAACTTATGTCTGAACATTTTCATAGATGAAAACATTTTTTGTTCAATCATTTTTCTAAGTGATACAAGCGATCATTTTAAAAAATATATATTTCAGATCATTCATTTTATTGTGAAATAGACGAAACCTTAGTAGTTAATTTTTTTTGAATGCCGAAAGTTGGCAGGCTACTAGGTGGAAAAATTGAATGTTCCTACTTACTTCCAAACTAAAGAGACAAAACTAAGTTAGTTGAGAGTTAAGACTGAATTGATATGTTGAGAAGTTAGCAGAAAAATTAGTATTTTTGGATGAGGGGCCAAATTATCTAACATTGACCAATCGTCTAATTCAATGCAATTGATGGAGTGCTAGATCATTGAGGATGTGGACTATTGATATTTTTTTTTTGTTGGAATATTCAGAAAAAGAAAAAAGAAGATCATGTAGTGTTTCGATTTCTATTATTATTCTTAATTCAATTGATTAAGTGGATTTATTTTTCTCAGTTCGTTGATCATCAATTTAGGGCGAAAGTTTCTTTTCATGACTGGGTCAACAATATTCGACGTGAGTTAATGGTTTTTTTGAATTAATCAAAAGGCTGCAAAATGTTTTTCCTTATCTTATTTGATCAATAACATTGCTTACAAATAAGAGCTGAAATTTATAAATTATATAGGCTTCATTTTTTTTTTTTTTTGCAAAAAATGGAAGATTTGAAAAAATTTCCTAAAACGATGGAGTTTCAATCGCTTGAAATAATTAGTCAAAAATAGTTATTTCATTTATTGACAACAATTTATGTCTAAATATTTTCATAGATGATGAAAGCTTTTCTTGTTCAATAATTTTTCTTAGCGATACAAGCAATCATTTATATATATATATATATTTCAGATCATTCATTTCATTATGAAATAAACGAATCCTTAACGGTGAATTTTTTTTGAATGCCAAAAGTTGGCAGGCTACTAGGAGGAAAAATTGAATGTTCTTGCGTCCTTCCAAACCGAAGGAAAAGGACAAAACTAAGTTAGTTAACAATTAAGATTGGATTGATATATTGGGAAGTTAGAAGAAAAATTAATATTTTTGGAAGAGGGACCAAATTTTTAGAAAAAGATGACTAAGTCAAGTCAATTGAAAGTTGACACTGACCATGCGAATTTTACTATATTTAAGAGATATTGACCCATGGATTGCTCGATCATCAAGGATGTCGAGTAACGATTTTTTTTTTTTTTTTTTTGTCAGAACATTGAAAACAAAGAAAAAGAGGATCCTATATTTTTTTGAGTTCTATTATTATTCTTAATTCAATTTAGTAAGTGGATTTATTTTTCTTAGTTTGTTGATCACCAATTTAGGGTGAAAGTTTCTTTTCATGACTGGGTCGACATTATTTGATGTGAAATGATGTTACGAATTAATCAAAAGGCTGCAAAATGTTTTCCCTATCGTATTTTGTCAACAATATTGCTTCCAAATAAGAGCTGCCATGTAAATTCATAAAATATTTAGGCTTCATTTGTTGCATGAAAAATGGAAGATTTGGAAAATATTTCCTAAAACGATTGAGTTTCAATCACTTAAAATAATTAGTCAAAGGTAATTATTTCATTTTTTCACAATAATTTATGTTTGAACATTTTCATAGATGATGAAAACATTTTTTGTTCATTTTTCTAAGTGATACAAGCAATCATTTTAATATATATATATATATTTTATATATATATATTTCAGATCATTCATTTTATTGTGAAATATTTTTGAAACTTGTATCTACGTTTGTTTGTCTTTTTGGCTCTTCAATAGCCGACTAAATTATTGTCAACAAAGGAAATATTTTTATTTTATTATCTACGTCTTTTTTTTTTTTTTTTTTTTGACTAAATTACATGGCAGCTCTTATTTGGAAGCAATATTCTTGACCAAATATGATAGGGGAAACATTTTGCAGCCTTTTGATTAATTCAAAAAATAACATCAGTTCACATCGAATAATGTTGACCTAGTCATGAAAAGAAACTTTCACCCTAAATTGGTGATCAACGAACTGAGAAAAATAAATCCATAGGAAAAGGACAAAACTAAGTTAGTTAAGAGTTCAGACTGGATTAATATATATGGAAGTCAGAAGAAAAATTAATATTTTTGGAAGAGGCGCCAAATTATCAAAAACAAAATAACTAAGTTAAGTCAATTGAGAGTTGACACTGACCAATCACCCAATTCAATACGATTCATGGAGTGCTAGATCATTGAGGATGTGGACTATTGATTTCTTTTTGTCAGAATATTTAGGAAAAGAAAAAAGAAGATCCTGCAGTGTTTCGATTTCTATTACTATTCTTAATTCAATTTGTTAAGTGGATTTGTTTTTCTCAGTTCCTTGATTAGCAATTTAGGATGAAAGTTTCTTTTCATGACTAGGTCAACATTATTTGAAATGAGTTAATGGCATTTTTGAATTAGACGAATATGAGAATAGATCATTGTTGTTGTTGTTATTATTATTATTATTATTATTATTATTATTATTATTATTATTATTATTATTATTATTATTATTATTATTATTATTATTATTATTATTATTATTATTATTATTATTATTATTATTATTATTATTATTATTATTATTATTATTATTATTATTATTATTATGCCAATAAAATGACTTGTCATCTCAAAATGTCATCATCAGCACATCTTGTAGCGACAGAAAATTTACTTGAGTGAAAAGGAGTTACGTGATTAAACATAAAATTAGTTTATCCTATGAGAACGAGACATAATGATACAACATACGAATGTAAATGGTAGGTTTCTTGTTTTGCTCTTTTAACTCATATTCTATCACGTCAATCATAGTTCAATACTAAGTAATGGTGCATATTTAAATTCAATCTATTTTCCTTTTGTAAAGGTGTTTCTATTGTACTAGTATCTATATATTTTCAATTTTTTATTCTCGATATTATAGAACGTGTTCACCAGAATTAATAGCTATCCGTGCATATGGTTTGGCCTTTTGACAATCTTCTTTGGCGCTTGTTTAAGTAGCGACCATCTCTTTGTTATAAATTTGTTACGGCAGAAAATTTACTTGAGTGAAAAGGAGTTACGTGATTAAACATAAAATTAGTTTATCCTATGAGAACGAGACATAATGATACAACATACAAATGTAAATGGTAGGTTTCTTGTTTTGCTTTTTTAACTCATATTCTATCACGTCAGTCATAGTTCAATACTAAGTAATGGTGCATATTTAAATTCAGTCTATTTTCCTTTTGTAAAGGTGTTTCTATTGTACTAGTATCTATATATTTTCAATTTTTTATTCTCGATATTATAGAACGTGTTCACCAGAATTAATAGCTATCCGTGCATATGGTTTGGCCTTTTGACAATCTTCTTTGGCGCTTGTTTAAGTAGCGACCATCTCTTTGTTATAAATTTGTTACGGATGTGGAGGAGTTTAAAAATTCTCTATGCCTAACTTTGAAACTTGTATCTAAGTTTGTTTGTGTTTTAGCTCTCTAGTAGCCGACTTTTCTTACTTTCTCAAAAATAGAAATGGCAATAAAGAAAAAAAAAGGTGAATGTGGCGAATTAACTTGTGGACCGAAAGAGGAAAAGAAGTGATGAACTACGTCAAGGTAATAAAGAAAGTATCAAAAAAATGTTATTGCTTTGCCGATCGTTATAACATCTCAATTTTGTCTCTACGGCTGTCCCTAATTGCCAAGAGGTCTTCTTGGATATCTCGTCGCATTGGAAATGAAATTTCTAGTGTTTGTCTTTGCAGTATGGCCGGGAAATGATCACACTTTTAATAATCTGATAATGTTTAAATTTTAGTGTTTCACTTCGAATTATGGGACAAAGTCTAAACTTTTATGTTTAAACGGTTAATTGTAGATGAAGAATTATCACTTTGGCGAAAAGTATACACTACTTCAAAAAGTTGCATCTTCCATCGGTTTACTCCTTATTTACTTTTTTTTTTTTTTTTTATCACTTTCCCACCTATACTAGCTCAATTGTAACAGCTTGTCCCGAAGATTCCTTGAATTTTGTTGATCCTAAAGCATGTGATACAAAAATAGGGCGTGCCTTGGTATAAGGGTAACTACGGCTTATGGCAAAAGACTTATTTAAGGTTGTGAGAATTTGTATAGGACCACGGTCAACTATTCTAAAAAGTTAAACTATTAGATAAATGTGTGATTTACTATTTAAATATTTAAGCATGGAAATTTAATTGAGGAGGCAAATAGAGTCTAGAAAAATTTGAACAAGATCTCCAGCTTTGATACTAAGTGAGATTTTTTTAGGACCATTATCAACTGTTTAAAAACTTAAACCGTTAGATGAAAGCGTTGTTTATTATTTAAATATTCCAACATAGGTATGATTCAACCAGCGGCCATTAGGGAATGTTTGATAAGTTAGGGTGTCCACACAAGGCCTCTTAAGAATTCAGCATACATGGATTGGAATTCAAGCAGCGGCCATTAGGGAATGTTTGATAAGATAGGGTGTCCACACACGGCCTCTTAAGAATTCAGCATACATAAATTGTAACTCAGCAAACACGACAGCTAATAGGGATGATTAATTAACAATGATCCCATTGAAACGCATATTTGTGGATATTAGAAGTTTGGCAATGGTAGTAGTTTGAAAGAGAGGGGGAAAAATAAGAAGAATGACACAAGTAGTTTTTGAATTTCGCCCCAATGCATAATGTAATCCTTGAACTTTTAATTTGTTTCATATCGTCCTTGAACTTAAGCTCAATGTACAAAATCATTCTTGAACTTTAACTTATCTAATGTTGAACTTTCAACTTGTTTAATGTGGTTCATAAAATTTTGTTTCATATAGTCTTGAAGCTAGATTAAACATTTACCAAAAGTTTAAGAACTGCATTGAATATATTTAAAATTCAGGGACGACATAGTACATTAAACCAAAGTTTATGAATAATTTATGTCACTATCCTAAAAAAAATATTCTTGAATGAGTCATCACCAGTTTACACCTCCCCTGATCCTCACTAACTCATGCGCACACGCACGTCCGCGTTTACATTGGAGCCGAGGTAGGTCCCGGTGTTTTTCGATACATGATTTGCGTCTCGTGACAGCCCGCCTATTTCCCTATATAAAGGAAGACTGGAGATACTTCAGAAGTATACACTACGCATTTTGTAGAGTCAAGCCATATACACCATCAACAGCATTGTGAAACCGTTGCACGCCATTCCGTTGTCATGTCCTCTTACGCAGAACGAGACGCATTGTTCAAAAACATCAAAGACACCTTCCACTGGCAGCTCGAAGAGAACGTGGCTGCCAACGTGAATGTGTTTCAAGTGCCCAAATCGCTAAGCTCCGTCGCACCAGAAGCTTACGCCCCTCAAATGGTTGGCCTAGGACCGTACCACCATCTCCGGCCTGAGGTCCGAGCAATGGAGGGAGTCAAGTTGGATGCGACCCGCCGGTTTTTCAAGGAAACCAGGCACGGGAACTTTTCTGGTCTCACTGGCAAACTCTCTGAGCTAGACCAGAAAGTCCGTGCTTGTTACCGTAAGTTTTTGGAACTGAGTGAGATCCAGTTAGCGTGGATCATGGCGGTCGATTCTTCCTTCCTGTTCGATTTTCTCTGCCGCCACAGCATCGGCAAGACAACCCTCAAGTCCTCAGAGTGGCCACAGAACTTGGCCAATCCCATAGGGCAAAAACCGGCCGAGGATGCCATTCTCAGGGATGTGATAATGCTGGAGAATCAAATCCCCTTCTTCTTTATGAAGGAGATGTTAAAGCTCTCCACTCTGGACGATGATGAACAAGGGCGCTTCGTCAATGTCATCTTTCCCCAGATATTGGTAGCATTTTGCAAGGCGCTCTCACCGATCAAGGAGATAAATACGTATCGGCTCCCTCCAGCTTTGGAACATGCACATCTATTGGATCTTCTGTATCACATGATCGTGCCCCACATGGTCGTGCCCCAAGGAGACGAATCCAGGATTCCCATTCATGAAGAAGTTGTTTCGACAAAAACTGGTACTGCGACCAAGGAACCCGGTTCCAGTACCTTGACTCACATTAAAAGACTGTACGACAGCTGTGGGCCTAAAGTTCTTGGAGCAGTCGAGAACTTGAACTTACCTGTAGTCCAATCTTTTGCCGAGATGGCAAAACATTTGCTTGCCCTACCGCTCTCTGACCTAACGACTCTTTCAAACTTTCTACAAGAAGCTCCACTAGCAGATAATACCTTGATTCCTAGAGCTTCTAATCTTGCTAAAGCCGGGATAAAATTCTGCCCGACCAATACTATCATGGACATTCGATTCGACGAGAGCAAAGCCATACTACACTTGCCCGTCATCCAAGTGGGCGTGAACACTGAGGTAATCATTTGTAATCTAGTGGCATATGAAGCGATAGCCATGTCCAACTCCCTCATATTTGCACGCTATGTGGAACTGATGAGCGGGCTTATCAACACCATGGAGGATGTGAAGTTGCTTAGGGACAGTAACATCCTCATAAACCGCATAAAAGACAATGACGTCGCGTCAATCTTCAACGGTGCAATCAAGTCCATCAAATCAACCAGCAATATCCAAGCGGGTGAGATGATCACGAGCGTCAGGAAGGTCTACAATGATTCGTGGAATACAAAGGTCCGAATGTTGATGAGGATGTCCAACCACAGGTTCTGGAAGATTTTGGCTCTTCTGGCCATCCTCTTGTACTTGCTGCTCGTAGGGCTCCAGTCCTTTTGCTCAGCTTATAACTGTGCGCGACTCTACCGCACTGGCAGCTCAACTTAAGACGCGTCTGTTTGAAGTATTTGGTCTTCTGGATCCGGTGCCCACGTTATTATGTTTGAAGTATTTAGGCTTTACCTTAAGAACTGTCGGATTTATAAGTCAGTCGGAAGTAATGTAAGTGAATCAAGTTGTACCAATCTGGTATTCCCAGTAGATGCATTTCCTTAGAGTGTGTTTTGAAATAAATAAAAGGGTTATGAAGAGTTGAAACTTCTAAGTTTGGCTGATTAGCGATTTTCTCCCCTATTTTTAGTTTCCTGCAATTACGCCTTCTACTTCTTTCAACCTGCCATCAAGTCCTTCCAGTCAATCCCAGTTACAAATACCGCCAAATACATTTTCATTCTATTCTTATGTTTTCTTTTTCTTTTTCCTTTTGTTTCTTCCCTTTTCTTCTCTTCCTTGGTCTTGGCCGGTCATTGACCACGGTTGCGGCCAGTGGCCGACGACCAGCCACATTCCAACTTGAGCTTTGCCGCAAGCCAACGTGCTCCTTGGCAACTTGTGGTGATGCGGGCAATGCTTTGCTTCACCCAAGCTAGATCCGGTGAGGGCGAGGCTTGAGCTCGCCTATTTTGGCGGAGCTTGGGCTCACTTGAATTGGCGGAGCTTGGGGCTTGCCTAGATCGAGTGAGCCCAAGGCTTGCTTGTCATCTTGATGGAGCTTGGGCAAGCTTGAGGCTCGCCATAATTGACCGCCAACCTTAAGCCTCGCTTGGCTCGCCCTCACGCTCGCCGAATCGGCGAGCAGCGAGCTCAAGGCTTGTCGACCTACTTGCCGCTTGCTAGGTCGGTGAGCTAGCGGTGCTGATTTGGTGAGGCCAAAGGCTAGCGAGCTCGAGACTCGCCATTGCGCTTGCCACTCACCAAATTGGTGAACTAGCAGGCTCGTTGATGTGGTGAGCTTGAGCTCGCCACTCGTCGCTTGCCAAATTGACGAGCGTGAGCCTCTAGCTTGCTAATCTGGCGAGGCCACAAGTTAGCAAGCTTGAGCTCACCGACGATAGCTCTTCTTTGGCTGATCGCCAAAAAGAAATAAAAGAAAAAGAAAAAGAAAAATGAAGAGAAAATAAAATAAAATAAAAATAAATCTTAAAAAAAATTTAAAATCGATTTTTAAAAAATAATTGAAAAATATGTTTTAAAAAATAAAATAATAAAATTTATTGATAAAAAGTACATAAAAAAAGATTTTCCTTACTGAATAACGAAAAATATTTTCGACTTAATTTTTAAGTTTTAGCCTAATACTAAAAAATAATAATATTTTCCTAAAAATGATTTCTTAAGTTATTTTCTTTTAAAAATGTTATATTTTTCGTGAAACGAACCAATTCTCAGTGATGTAACGTTGCTACCCGACGCGAGGTGCCAAAGTCAACCACTCAACGGCATGTGGGAAATGACCTTGGTCGCCCTCTTCACATGATCAACTCTTATTCATCGGCTTACCTCATTTTTCCTATTATTTGTACATATAATCCTGCAGAAGTTTATGTTACTTTCATTGGTAGAAGAAAAAATATCACAGAAAATTTCACATCATGCCCACTGTGATACAATACCTCAATTTTTTCTTTGTATTATCATAAATCCTAAATTTTTTACTCACGTAGCACATATATTCTCTATCATAGTTCCATCCAAAATCACTTTTACCAATCCTAAGTGGCGGCTTACATGGATAACAAAAGACAAATAGAGGTGACGTAGCTGCCGCATGGTAAAAATAGGCCAACTCATTTCTAAAATGGATAAGAAATTCTTCTTTTATATGTTTGGTTCAATTCTCTAAAAAAAAACTCCCAACTTTAGATTTAATTCTAATTCTGTCCTGAATTCTTTTTACTAAAATAAAAAAAATCACAATTTTTTTACCATGTCCTCCGATAACCTTCGGTCCAAAGTCAGTAATATTAGTGGTCTGACATGGCATTTTCACGTCCACGTCACAAGATACATTCCCACACGTGTCCTTGTTTATTTGAGCTGCACCGCTTCAAATCAAAACCAAGCAACCCCCTCTTCGTCCCTCTCTCTCCAGCCGCTCAACCACAGGCGTCGCCACCACCTTCCATCGTCACCGGCGAGGCACCACCACCACGCCATTCCCAACTGTGCATTTAGTGGTCATTGTCGTCTTCTTTGTCTTTCTTCATCACTCTCGTTGTCTGCAACTATTTTGTCGAATATCGTTGTTGATGAAGTACCTTTCACTAAAAGTTGGATCTTAATTTTTTAGGAGTGGATTGGATTTTGTGACGATTCAGATAGGAAATAATGGATACAAATTAACTAAGAATACTAATAATGATAAATAAAAAAGATTAGCGAATAAAGAATCAATAAAGTAAATTGCTGGAGAAAATTGATAGGTGTGATTGATCAGGATCCTTTACAATTGATTCTCCCAGACCTTATGTAGCCATGTACAAAGTGCAACCATCTTGGATGGTTATTATTCAAATTCCAAATTCTAACTACTCCCGAGAATCTAGGCCTCAACTTGATTTGCTTATAACAACAAATTCTTATCCGTAAACGATTACAATTTGACTTTATCTCTATGTACGTAACCTTTATCGTGTTAGACATAAAAATGCATGATGCGGAACCCAGGATCAATTAAGACAAACCTCCAGCCATTGTTCGTATTCACGTTCATCGAATGTCCTGAAAAATCAAGAAAATAATAGGCATACTCTACTAACCAAATTTCCTCACGTACTGATGGTGTATTCTAAATGTGAGGATTTTGTGTTAGACCTTGTGATCAGCCCCAACAGAAATGAACGTATGTTCCTTTTTATATCCCATCTCCCATCAAGACGATTACCAAATGGGCGGTTGTCACGAAAGGGTACGAAGCGTGGAAAAACTTTACGTCGAATAGTCGCAACTTTAAGAGAAAAATGTGGGTCTAAAATGTGGGATCACAAAAAATAAATAACATTCTCCCACTTGATCCCATCATTTTCATCATACAGATTATCCAACTAATTCCACGAAACTTTATGCTTAAAGAAAAGAAACAAAAACACATGAATCATGGTGACATGTCCTCTAAGAGTGAGTAATATCTTCTATGTATCACAATGCATCTTATTTCTTTAATGTCAGCCTATATGTGACAACATATCTTAATGAATAAACCCCATGTTTATTCCAAAACCAAGGATAAATGTTATTTTCATAAACAACAAAATGTGCACATAAAAATTGAGAATCAACATTACAACTGAATAAGAGTTTCATATAACAAAAAACGTTCATATGACGACAAATCACATGATGGGACCTATTCCCATACTAGTGACATAATCCTTATACTTCATTGGTGGCGTGCCTTTAGTTAAAGGATCGGCTATCATCAATTCAGTACTAACGTGTTCAATGACCACTTTATTCTCCTTAACACGTTCCCTTATGGCTAAATACTTAATGTCGATATGCTTACTTCGACCATCACTTTTGGCATTTTTAGCCATAAAAACCGCAGCTGGAATTGTCACATATATTCTTAATGGCCTAGAAATAGAATCAACAATTCTAAGCCCAGCAATGAAACTCTTCAACCATACACCATGCGAGGTAGCCTCAAAACAAGAAACGAACTCAGCCTCCATAGTGGACGTAGCAGTCAAAGTCTGCTTGGAACTTCTCCATGACACGGCTCCGCCAGCTAACATGAAAATGTATCCATATGTTGATTTTCGTGAATCAATGCAACCCGCGAAGTCCGCATCCGAATAACCGACCACTTCCAGGTTGTCAGTCCGTCTATACATAAGCATATAGTCTTTGGTACCTTGAAGGTATCTCATCACTTTCTTTGTAGCTCTCCAGTGGTCTAAACCTGGATCACTCTGATATCTTCCCAATATTCCCACAGCAAAAGCGATGTCAAGTCGAGTGCAAACCTGAGCATACATCAAGCTTCCAACAGCAGAAGCATATGGAATGTTGTACATTTGTTCCCTTTCTAGATCGTTCTTCGGGCATTGGTTCAAATTGAACCTGTCACCCTTCATGATGGGTGCTATACTTGGTGAACAATCTTTCATTCGAAATCTCTCTAGGACCTTATTGATATAGGTTTCTTGAGATAGTCCTAAAATGCCTCGAGGTCTATCTCTATGGATCTTAATGCCAATGACATAAGATGCATCATCCATATCCTTTATGTCAAAACTCTTAGAGAGAAATTGTTTCACCTCATGTAGCAACCCCTTATCATTGGTTGCAAGTAGTATATCATCCACATACAAAGCACAAGGAAACAAATTTTGCTCCCACCGACCTTTCCGGTATATACATTGATCCATGACATTCTCTACAAAACCAAATGAATAGATGACTTCATGGAACCTTAAGTACCATTGGCGGGATGCTTGTTTCAAGCCATATATAGATTTCTTAAGCTTGCACACCAAATGCTCACCTTTACTAGAGGAGAATCCTTCAGGTTGTTTCATGTAAACCTCCTCCTCTAGTTCTCCATTGAGGAACGCCGTTTTCACATCCATCTGATGTAATTCCATATCAAAATGGGCAACCAAAGCCAAAACAATACGAAGAGAATCTTTCTTAGATACAAGAGAAAAAGTCTTCATGTAATCGATTCCTTCCTTTTGAGTGAATCCTTTGGCAACAAGTCTAGCTTTATATCTTTCAATGTTACCCAATGAATCCTTCTTAGTTTTGAAGACCCATTTACAACCAATGGCTTTCACACCATTAGGTAACTCAACCAAATCCCAGACTTTGTTAGATGCCATAGATTCATCTCTTCCTTCATGGCATTGTACCACAAATTGGATTTATCACTGTCCATGACTTGTGAAAACGTTTCGGGATCATTCTCAGCTTCAATATTGTAGTCAGACTCTTGTAAATACACAATATAATCACTAGGAATAGCCGATTTCTTTATTCTAGAAGATCTTCTCAATGTTGCATCAACATTCTCTTGAGGAGCGTGTTGCTCAACTGGTTGTTCAACAGTTTCTGGTAATTGCTAAACAACTGGATCTACTAGATCAATATCAGCAGATTGTGGAACTTCAACGATTGGTTGTTCAATAGCTGGTTGAACTAAAGGGGCATTATGAGCAACAACCAATCTTAAACTTGAGGTGGAAAGTTGAGTATCTGTATGATATTTCTTAGGATCAATGTCCTTCGATTGATCGCTCCCACTAATCAAGTCATTTTCAAGAAATTTAGTGTTTCTTGATTCCACAATCCTAGTGATGTGAGATGGACAATAAAACCTGTATCCCTTAGACCTTTCGGCATATCCAATGAAATACTCACTTATGGTCCTTGGATCCAACTTCTTTTCTTGTGGATTGTAAACTCTCACTTTAGACGGGCATCCCCAAACGCGCACATGATGCAAACTCGGTTTCCAACCTTTAAATAACTCAAAAGGTGTCTTTGGGACAGCCTTGGTCGGAACTCGATTTAATATGTACACTGCCGTCTTAAGTGCTTCAGTCCACGAGGATTTAGGAAGTTTGGAGTTGCTAAGCATACTACGCACCATGTCCAATAAGGTCCAGTTTCTTCTTTCCGTTACGCCATTTTGGTCCGGAGAACCAGACATAGTATATTGGGCAACTATCCCATGCTCTTAAAGAAACCTTGCAAATGGACCAGGTGCTTGTCCATCTTCAGTGTATCTACCATAGAATTCTCCACCTCTATCTGATTTCACGATCTTAATTTGCTTATCGCATTGTTTCTCTACTTCCGCCTTAAATACCTTAAAGGCATCTAATGCTTCATACTTATTATGAATCAAATAGAGATACATGTAACGTGAGTAATCATCTATGAAAGAGATGAAGTATTTCTGATCACATGAGTCCATATCCGGACTACAAATATCCGTATGTATGATTTCTAATATTTCTATACTCCTCTTGGCACCTTTCTTTGTCTTGTTAGTCTGCTTTCCCTTTATGCAGTCCACACAAGTATCACAATCAGTAAAATCTAAAGTACCAAGTACTCCATCATTTACTAATCGCTTAATTCTTTCTATGGAAATATGTCGATGCCACAACATAGAGGAATGTTCTTTCACAACACATTGTTTCATACCAGTTTTATCATGAACATGCATCGCATCATAATAGGCATTGTCTTGTAAATTAATTCGAAAAAGACCATTAGACAAAGTACCACTCCCGATAATTTCAGATTTAAATGATAAACAAAAGTTTGAATCTGAAAAGTTAAAAGAGTATCCCAAAGGTACAAGTCTTGAAACTGAAATTAAGTTTCTAGAAAAACTAGGAACATAAAAGGTCTTTTCCAAATTTAAAACAAAACCGCTATTGAGAACTAGTCTATATGTCCCAATAGCTTCCACATGCGAACGCATCTTGTTTCCTGAATAGATGCTTTGTTCACTCCCCACTGGCTTCTTGTGGTTTTGAAAACCCTGCAAGGAATTCGAAATATGGATTGTAGATCCAGAATCAATCCACCAAGTGTTGTGACTTACATTAGTCATATTAGATTCATAACAAACACAAGAGATTAGATTACCTTTCTTCTTGAGTCAGGCCTTAAATTTGACACAATCCTTCCTTCTATGCCCCTTCTGTTTACAAAAGAAGCATTTGGATTCTTTCTTAATGTCAGCTTGGAGAGGTATTTTATCTTTTCCCTTATGCTTGCCATGGCCCTTATTCTTTCCTTGTGTTGCCAAATGAGTACTTTCTCCCAATTCCATAACCAGTCTTTCTTCCTCTTGAACACACATGGTCATGAGTTCATTAATTGACCATTTATTCTTATGTGTGTTATAAGAGATCTTGAAAGGTGCATACTGTTGTGGGAGAGTGTTTAGAATATAATACACAATGAAGGATTCAGATATCTCAACCTCAAGATTCTTAAGTTGAGTTGCAATGTTCCTCATTTACATGATGTGCTCACGCACACCTCTAACACTAGTGAGCTTCAACGATGAAAACTTCATAATCAAGGTCATGGCATGCGCCTTCTCAGAACTCTCGAACTGCACATCCATGGCCTCCAATAAAGCCTTAGCATTGCTATGTTGAGCAACCGAACCACGAATACTAGGAGATATCTTAGCTCTTATAAACATGGCACAAACGCGGTTGGACCGCTCCCATTGGTTATAAAGAGCTATCTCAGCTGGAGTGCTCGAATCAGTAGGAGCAGGTGGTTCGTCTTTCCTTATAGCATAGTCAATGTCCATCCACCCCCAATTGAAGAAGAACTGATTCTTTCCAAACTTTATAGTTCTCACCATTCAGTATGGGAACATCAAACTTAAATTCAGAGAAATTCACAGGTTGCGAAACTGTATATCAAATAATCATGCTTATGTCACAAAATTTGAGGCAAATATAAATAAATCATGTTTTACCAATGTAAACATGTCACAATATAAATCACATAACATAAAAACTACATGTGGGCTAAGTTTTTAATTTAAATAGATTCATAATTACTTCATGATGAAATTACCATATTATATGCCTTTTCTTAATCCCTGTGGGTAAATTAAGAAAAATAATATGATATTTCATCCTAATTAATCATATTAATATAATGAAAATTCCTGTGGGATAAAATTCATCATATTAATATAATTAATTACAATCAATGTCCATTTCTTAATATGATCCGGAGGCTCTTAATATATAATTTAATTAATTAAAGATGCTGTGGCCACTCTCTAATTAATTAATTAATTATATGGACCATTGGACATTTAATTTCATGCATAAAATATTCATAAAAATGCATAAAATGATATAATAATAAATAAATACATCAAAGGGCAGAACAGTAAATAAATCGGCCAAGGGCATGATTGCAAAAATTTAAAATGAATGGGGCAAAAAGGTAAAAGCAGCCGCGGGTGGGAGACGACGGGCGTGTGCCGAGCAAGTGCCAGAATCCGCACGGGCGCGTGTCCCACACGTGCGCGGTTCAGCGAGCGTTGCACGCGCCTGGCAACTGCTGCGCGCGTGGATTCCATGCGCGCAGCGGTTGAGCGCGCGTGAGAGCGCGTGGCGCGTGGGATCCACGCGCCTGCAACCGCAGCGCGCGCATGGGCTCCACACGCCTTCTTCCTCGCGAACATAAGCTTTTCTTCGCCGGTTTTTCGCCATTTTCAGCCGTGATTTCACCACCGTTTCTTCTCCGACAGCCCATCTAAGACCGAAATAAATGATGGGTTTTGAAAAGCATGCCGGCACGACTACATGGGTCCAAGTTGCGGCGAAAATGACCAAGAAATTGCCCTCAAATCTAACGAAAAACTCCAAAAACGCAAATCCTCAACCACCGTGACTTCCGCCGTCCGATTAGCCTCCGGCAAACACCGATATACCGGAAAAACTCATGGCTAATGTTCCTCATGGCGGTGCGACGGTACGGGTCCGAAATCAAGGGGTGGGTCGCCGGAATTTGCCCGAAATTTGCGAGTTTCTCTCTTGGCCTCAAAATCCGAGTTACTGTTCATGTTAAAAAATGCCCGAAAATACACCAAAAATTCAAGAAAAACAAGGCAGAGGCACTAAACATGCTCTGATACCAAATGTTAGACATAAAAATGCATGATGCGGAACCCAGGATCAATTAAGACAAACCTCCAGCCATTGTTCGTATTCACGTTCGTCGAATGTCATGAAAAATCAAGAAAATAATAGGCACACTCTACTAACCAAATTTCCTCACATACTGATGGTGTATTCTAAATGTGAGGATTTTGTGTTAGACCTTGTGATCAGCCCCAACAGAAATGAACGTACGTTCCTTTTTATATCCCATCTCCCATCAAGACGATTACCAAATGGGCGGTTGTTACGAAAGGGTACGAAGTGTGGAAAAACTTTACGTCGAATAGTCGCAACTTTAAGAGAAAAATGTGGGTCTAAAATGTGGGATCACAAAAAATAAATAACATATCGATCTTCAAATCGCCTCCCCCTTTTATCATATGTCGATTTCCAATCTTTGCCAATTCTCTTTCATCCTGATGGCCACCTGTATTAGTCACCGATTTGCAATGATAGTCTGCAGCTGTCCTATCGACAACGCAGTCTCACCAATCGATCAAAACTCAAATTATTTTTTAGTGTCAACGTATGCTCTCTTTTAAAAGAATCAAAATTAATTCTCTCTTTTTGCGTTGATTAATGACCACAAATCTGTTCCTGAACAGGTAATCCTAGGTCCTTGCTTCGTCAAACCTCGAATTACTTTGTCTCTTTGGGGTTGTTTCCCTCGGTACAAGGGAGAGAAGCTTCCATCCTAGAAGAAACACATTACTGAGTTCGTGTGGACGTCACCGTCAACACTGTTGATATAATAGTTATTTCCTTTTGCACATGTTGCTGATTTGGTTTTTCAGTTTTTAGAGTTAGTGGAGTCATGTGTGTTGGTTATCCTAGTTTTTAGGTGTTAGTGGGGCAAGTGCTTTATGATGAACATGGATAGTTATGGTATGTTTTACGTTATGTATTTTGTCTTTTGTAAAAGACTTGGTTGCTTTGTACGTAAGATGAAGTTTCAGCCTCATCTTTCCTCCTTTTAGCAATTTAATAGTGGTATCAGAGCCAGGTTCTCCATAAAGCACTTGCCCCACTAACACCTAAAAACTAGGATAACCAACACACATGACTCCACTAACTCTAATAACTAAAAAACCAAAACAGCAACATGTGCAAAGGAAATAACTATTATATCAATAGCCTGAAAAAAATAATTTTTTGCTTTCAGGTCCTTCAACTTTCTAGCTTCCAATTCTACTTTCTGGGGATCTGTCAAAGCCATGCCTACTGGTGGCTCTTGAATTCCAGATTCGACAACCGACCAATACTCCTTTGATCGTAAAAACTTCTCCATTAGCATACTCCAATGGTCATAGTGACCATCAAAGCGTGGAATTGCTGATTGAACAAAATTGTCGGTGGCCATTGGAAATATTACTACTGCAATTTTCTCACGAAAGTTTTTTTTTTTTTTTTTTAAACTCTCTCACGTTTCTCTTAGGCTATCAATCTCCCCTTCCTTTACCTCTACCTCTACCCCTTCCTCTGAAATTGTTGGAATGAGTATTGGTAGAAGCCTTCAATGCTTGCTTCTCTACTGTTGAACTTCTGTTCATCTTCTGTTCATGGACCAATAAGAAGATTTTGCGTTCCTTGACACCAAAGTTTAATTATGTTGTCTGCTCAATTATGTTGTCTGTTCATCTTATGTTGTGCGCTCTCTCTTGATGAATTGCAAAGCTACGACGACCTGAGCATTTCCTTCTTTTGACCCCACGATTTGCTAATGGTATTTAAGGATGAGGTCTCAAGAGGAATCGACCTGGCAATATGCCAAAATTAATAAGGCTCTCCAATTTCGTTGCTTTGATTGGAAGCTCGATCTGGGTCTTCTGTGCAGTTTAACTTGTTAGAAATGTTGCGGAAAACTAAGATCTCGATAATCAAGATCAAATACGAAAATGTGTAAATTTTGTACTAACTTCCAGCTATTGATGATATCAAGAATAGATATGCATAGCCTAAACAATTGTGAATAGGCATTTCTAGTCAATTGCCCTCTTGACGTTGATGATGTGTTCTCCAATAATCAGATAATTAGAATAGAATGAATAATAAGAGGGTTTGACTTAGATGACCTATTTATATGCCCATACAAATCTTAATACATATATAGTCTTCCATCAAGACAAATCCTAGTAGATATGGGCAATCTCCATAGTTATCAGCAATCAGATTTGGAAAATAAAACTTCAATGAAATTTAATGTCAACAATGTTTAAACTGAATGTGGGATCACATTAAAAATATTACAGCATTCTCCCATTTAATTCCAACATTTCATTGAATGAAATCGTGAACCAAATCCACATAATTTCATGCTGAAAATAAAGCAAATGAATCATGGCGATAAATCCTCTTAAAACGAGTATTATCTTCCATATATCAGAATGTGTCTCACCACCCCATTTGTGATAACATAATATAATGAATAAACTTATGTTTATTCTAGGTCAAATTGTGATATCCGGATTTCGCCGGACCTCGAATATGTAACGGCCCGTCACGGATCAACGAATTTGCTGGACCGAGACGTCACATTTTGTGTTGGTCTTATGACATACCATCATGGTCATATCTTTGTCACGTCGAGACAATCTGATTTTCGTATAACTTATAGTCACGTCGAGAATTTCCTTACGCAATGCCACCAACGAGACCACATCCACCAGCAATTGTACCCTGCTAACCGAACCTTTGCACGTCATTTGGACCACCGTGCAGCCATGTAAGTGACGATATCTTCAGCCCATGCACACGTCCCTTTTGGGAGTCAACCAAAGAAGAAGATTAATCACCATGCTGCCATGCAAATGAGATCGTGTTCAGCCCATGCACACGTTTCTCTTGGAAGTCAACCCCAAAGGAATTGTTGACCAGGAGAGCAGCCACGTGACTTGGATTCGGTGGCCAGGAAGGAAAAGGGGACAGCTGCTGCCGCCGTGTCTTCGAGTGGCAATGCGGCCACCAAGAGCAGCCACGCCCACCCCATTTGTCTCCTCCTCTTACCGCCACTGCACACCCACGATTGTTGACTGAATTTGTCAATTAATGGAGGAACAAAAACAGGCCACGGAAGCGAGAAGGCGGAACACTCGAGAACGAAGCAACGTCCAAGCCATTGTCAACCGAAGAAGGGTTGACCGAGGGGCAGCCATGCACGGCCACGTCGCCTCTCTCCTTCGTGGCTGACCCGTACAAACCCATGCATGCAAGGGAGACACGCTTTTGCATGGGAAATGCAAGGTGTTCCCTTGCATGAGCGGCCTTCTGAGCCGTTGCCAGCCGTGTCTTCATCCTGCTGCCACCGTGACTCTTTTCTTCTTCATTGACTTAAGTTGTCGACATATTGGAGCCCGTCTCTCTCTCTTTTTCTTTCGGCAGCTTAGGCTCTTGTCCAGCGAAGTCCTCAGTAGCTTTAGTGAGAATTCTCTCACCGTCTTGCCGCTTCTCGACGCCATCCACCAGCCTTCTTCACCGCTGTTCCCCCCAACCGCCACTGACCCGAAGAGACCCCAACTTACAAGCTTGTCGTCCAGTCCTTCTCGACTACACTCGTGATCCACAGCTCGCGAATCGTCTTGCCATTGACACCCCAAATTGAAGGCAAGTGGAAGTCTACTAACCTATATAGTGTAAGGAAGTGCGAGTTAGATTGGATTGTCTGAATTTTGTGTTGGATGGTGGGATAGGTGATGATTGAGTGGGTTGAAGCTAGGAAGCTGAGGAAATCTTCATATTTCCTATGAGTGATTGCGGTTCTGGCCTTTGAATATACATCCATTTTGCGACTCCTAAACTTTGAAAATCTTATCCGTAAATCGTTTTATAAAATCTCCCAATTTGCATTGAAATGGCTATGTACCGTGGCACCGATCTCAAAAGCTTTAAGAAACGTGTTGTGTTTTCAAAATTCCGAATTTTATACAAATCATTCAAAAACTTGAAGTTGGGATTGAGATTTGGACTTACTGGTGTGCTGATTTCAAATTTGCTTATAGTTTTGATAAATTGTTTTATCTCAAGCCGTGAAGTGTGAATACCATTCAAGGTTTTACATGTGGATTTCGAAAATGTTGGAAGATTATCTGTGAAAGTGGGATTTTTCGGGAAAAATCCGTGCGACAAACGCAACAACGTGTAGGCGGACCACCTCCACAAGGGAAATCACAGAGACCACTGACACAAGGAAGGGTGTATGCGATCACCCAGAAGGAAGCAAAAGCTTCCAAAAACATTAACCCAGGTACGATTTCTATAAATGATAAGAAGGCATATGCGTTATTTGACTCGAGTGACACGTATTCGTTTGTGTTTGAAAGGTATAGACGATTGGGAGAAATGGAAACCAAATCTTTAGATACGCCTCTTCATATTTCTACACCACTAGAGGACATGGTGTTGTCCACGTTAGTAAGTGAGAAGTGTAAGATAACCATAGGGGGACGAGATCTGGAAATGGACTTGGTAGTGATAGTTATGTATGACTTTGACGTCATTGTAGAAATGGACTGGCTCCATAATCAACGGACTAGGATGGATGATCTCCTGGAACAATGCTTACCCATGCGCCAACAATAAAACTGTGAGGCTTAGTATGGGATAGGTCAAGCGGATAATATCTTTGTGAGTTAGTCCCTATCAAAACGAGACCCTCTAGTAGATATGTAGTTCGAGTTCGAACCAGGTGAAAGCTGGTGGACCTGTAATGACCCAATCCGATGAGGGTGGGGAGTGGACGCTGGGGCCAGAGGGCCTGAGCAAGGAGCGGCTCCTAGCAAGCTTCTAGGATGGCAAAAGGGGGTAAGAATGAACCAAACTATGAAATTAATTGGAAGGGCAGTGTTTTTGGGATAATTTTATCAGAGTGGTGCAGTGGAAGCATGGTTAAGCTTGTAAAATTTTGGTTTGCTGGAATGAAGTGGGTGAAAGAAAAGTTACGCGGATAAGCATAGAAGACCCTTAGAATTTGGCATAGGAGATCACGTATTCCTAAAGGTATCCCCGATGAAGCGAATATTACAATTCGGGATAAAGGGTAGGTTAAGCCCTAGATTTGTCGAACCTTTCGAGATTTTCGAAAAAGTAGAGGATGTATCTTAGTGGCTGACATTGCCTCCTAAAATGACAAATCTGCTTGGCGTTTTCTATAAGTCAATGCTAAGGGATTATTAGCCCAACTCTGGTCACATACTCGATCATGAAGCCATCAAAGTGGATGAGCAAGTGAAGTACATGGAAGAGCTGATCCAAGTACTGGATTAGAAGGAACAAGTTCTCCAAACGAAGAAAATTCCGCTAGTTAAGGTCTTAGGGCAACGCCACAATATAGAAGAGGCTACATGGGAAAGCGAAAAGGAAATGAGGCAAAGGTATTCTCACTTTTTCAATGAAACGTAAGAGACGTTCAATTTCGAGGACGAAATTCTCTAAAGAGGAGAGAATTCTGATATTCGGATTTTGTCGGACCTCGAATATGTAACGGCTCGTCACGGATCAACGACTTTGCTGTTGGACTGAGACGTCACGTTTCGTGTTGGTCTTATGACGTACCCTTGTGGTCACGTCTTTGCCGCGTTGAGACAATCCGATTTTTGTATAACTTATAGTATGATCAAAATTCCCTCACATGAGGCCACTTGTGAGATCAACCTTATCTGCATTTGCACCTTACTAAGCTAGCCTCCCATGCTTGCACTTGATATCTCCATGTACACGTCCAATGTGATCAACTACGAAGGAAAATTGGCAACCCCGAACCGCCCATTTCCTCCTACGCATGAAGACCATGCTACCCAAATTCCCCATGCACGTACAAGACCATGCAGCCGCGCCTTTCCTTGCTGTTAGACTAGTCAACAAGACAAGGTTGTTGACCCATGCAGCAATGTGAAGCCCACGCCCATGCAGCCTTGTCGAGCAACCCTTCTCCATGCACTAATGAAGACCATTGACTTGCCATTTTGCAGCCACGTTTGCTCCACGTCTTGGACAGTTGTTGCTGTCTTTGATCATGCAGGACGGCACGTCACTTGCATGAGAAATGCAAGTGTCATGCCAGGGCCAAACGGTGAGCGTTGTCTTGCCCTTTTGCTGCCACCTTTGCTGCCACCGAAGGGAGCAAATAGTTGACCGAAGTGGTCAACCAACGGAGGGAATGAAGCAAGCAGAAGACTTCATCTCTCTCCCTCTTCCTTTTCTTCTCCTTCGGTGCCAAATTCTCTATCCCTTTCTTCCTTTCCAGCGATGCCCGTATTGAAGAAGACTCAGAATTCCTTTACCCTTCACTCGTACTTGCTGCTTCGTCCATGTTTTGTTGACCACCGCACCACCGCGTCACCGATCTCCTCATCATGCCGTAGCTCGCCACCAGTCGCATCCTTGCTCCGCCGTTGCATAGTCC
Organism: Eucalyptus virginea; assembly: GCA_014182375.1. Classification (NCBI taxonomy): domain Eukaryota; kingdom Viridiplantae; phylum Streptophyta; class Magnoliopsida; order Myrtales; family Myrtaceae; genus Eucalyptus; species Eucalyptus virginea. The sequence goes on along the minus strand of CM024524.1, from coordinate 23,772,946 downwards.
AACTTGCCTTAACTGCACTCGTGACCCGCAAGCTCCTGGATTCGCTTGCCGTCGACGCCAACAAATCGAAGAGTAAGAAAGATGCCATTGCTGCTCGCACCTCCTGGTACTTTCTATGGGATCCCTGTCGATTTGCAATGGGAATAGTCGAGGTATCATGATCCTAAATTGTTGGGACTGACATTCATCCAAGTGAGGGTGATACTTACGATCGACACTAGTCTCCTCCAGGTGAATGTCAGTCCCAGCAATTCAGGATCATGATACTCCGACTGTCCCATTGCAAATCAATAGGGATCCCATAGAAAGTATCGGGAGGTGCGGGCAGCAGTGGCATATTTCTTACTCTTCGATTTGGTGGCGTCAACGGCCAGCGAATCCGGGAGCTTGCGGGTCACAAGTGCAGTTAAGGTGAGTTGGACTATGCAATGGCAGAGCAAGGACGTGGCTGGTGGCGAGCTACAACACGGCGAGGAGACCGGTGACGTGGTGGTGCGGTGGTCAACGAAACATGGACGAAGCAGCAAGTATGGTGTGAAGGGTAAAGGAATTTTGAGTCTTCTTCAATACGGGCACCGCTGGAAAGGGAGAAAGGGACACAAAATTTGGTGCCGAAGGAGAAGAAAAGGAAGGGGGAGAGAGATGAAGTCTTTTGCTTGCTTCGTTCCCTCCATTGGTTGACCACTTCAGTCGACTATTTTCTTCCTTTGCTGGCAGCAAAAGGGCGAGACAACGCTCACCGTTTGGCCCTGGCATGACACTTGCATTTCTCATGCAAGTGACGTGCCGTCCTGCATGATCAAAGACAGCAACAACTGTCCAAGACGTGGAGCAAACGTGGCTGCAAAATGGCAAGTCAATGGTCTTCATTCTTGCATGGAGAAGGGTTGCTCGACGAGGCTACATGGGCGTGGGCTTCACATTGCTGCATGGGTCAACAACCTTGTCTTGTTGACTGGTCGAACAGCAAGGAAAGGCACAGTTGCATGGTCTTGTACGTGTATGGGGAATTTGGGTAGCATGGTCTTCATGCGTAGGAGGAAATGGGCGGTTCGAGGTTGCCGATTTTCCTTCGTAGTTGATCACATCAGATGTGTACATGGAGATGTTGGGTGCAAGCATGGGAGGCTAGCTTAGTAAGGTGCAAATGTGGATAAGGTTGGTCTCACAAGTGGCCTTATGTAAGGGAATTTCAATGAGACTATAAGTTATACGAAAATCGGATCGTCTCGACGCGGCAAAGACGTGACCACGAGGGTATGTCATAAGACCAACACGAAATGTGACGTCTCAATCCGACAGCAAATTTGTCGATCCATGACAGGCCGTTACGTATTCGAGGTCCGGCAAAATCCGGATATCACACAAACATAATTGTTTTACTCAGAAAAACTAAATGTATATAGTTGTATTGAGAAAAACATCGCAAATGAATAAAAGTCTCACAATTCTTTCATATAAAGGAAAATTTACATGGTTGGACTAATGCCCATTCTGACTACATTATTTTTATAACTCATTGGTGGCATGTCTTTAGTGAAATGATCATCTATCATCAATTCAATGCTTATGTGTCCTATGGATCACTTTATTCTCTTTAACACGTTTTTTAATAGCTAAATACTTGATGTCAATATACTTGTTTCGACTACCACTTTTGTGGTTCTTAGCCATAAAAACTATAACTAAATTGTTGCAAAACATGCTTAATAGCCTAACTATAGAATCCATAGCTCTAAGCCCCAATAAGAAACTTTTCAACCACCTATCATGTGAGGTGGCCTCAAAATAGGAAACAAACTCAGTCTCTATAGTGGAAGTGGCAACCAAGGTCTATTTCGCACTCCTCTAAGATATAGCTTCGCCAACAAACAAAAAAATGTATCTTGATGTTGATTTATGTGAATCAACGCTGCCAACAAAGTCTGAATCCAAATAACCTACTACCTCCAAGCTATCAATTCGTCTATACATAAGCATGTGTCCTTCTGTACCTTGAAGATACCTCATTACCTTCTTTGCAGCTCTCTAGTGATTCATACTTGGATTACTCTAGTATCTTCCTAACATTACCACAATAAAAGCAATGTTAGGTCAAGTGCAAACTTGAGCATACATGAAACTTTTGACAATAGAATCATATACGATGTTCTTCATTTGTTGTCTTTCAATATCATTCTTTGAGCATTGGTTCAAATTAAACCTATCATCATTCAAATGGGTGCTACACTTGGTGAGCAATTTTTCATCCAAAATCTCTCTGAGACCTTATTAATATAGGTTTCTTGGAGATAGTCCTAATATATCTTGAGGTCAATCCTTATGGATTTTAATGCCAATGACATAAGATGCTTCACTCATATCCCATATCCTATATCCTTCATGTCAAAACTCTTAGAGAGAAATTTTTTCACCTCATGTAATAACCCCTTATCATTAGTTGCAAGTAAAATGTCATCCACATATAGGACAAGAAAACAAATCCTGCTCCCACAACCTTTCGATATATACATTGATCTATGATATTCTCTACAAAACCGAATGAATAGATGATCTCATGGAACCTCAAGTACCATTGGGGAAATGCTTGTTTCAAATCATATAGAGGCTTATTAAGTTTGCACAACAAATTCTCACCAATACTAGAGAAGAATCCTTATGGTTATTTCATGTGTCATTTCTTCTAGTTTTCCATTGAGGAATGCCATTTTCACATCAATTTGATGTAACTCTATATCAAAATGAGTAACAAATGCCAAAATAATATGAAGAAAATCTTAGATACATGAGAAAATGTCTCTATGTAATCAATCCCTCATTTTGAGTGAATTTTTTGGTAACGAATCTGGCTTTGTATCTCTCAATGTTGTCTAATGAATCATTCTTAGTTTGAAGACCTATTTACAATCAATGGCCTTCGCACCATCAAGTAACTCAACTAAATCCCAAATCTCGTTAGATGTCATATAACTCATTTCTTCTGTCACGACATTATATCACAAATTAGATTTATCACCACTCATAACTTGTCAAAACGTTTGGAGATCATTTTCAGCTCAAACATTATAGTCAGATTCTTTTAGATACGCAATGTAATCACTATGGATTATTGATTTCTTCATTCTAGTATAATTTATTAATGTTGCATCAACATTCTTCTAAAGAGTTTGTTGTTCAACTAGATGCTCAATAGTTTCTAGTAATTGTCGAATAACTGGGTCTATTGGATCAATATCAACAAATTGTGGATCTTTGATGATTGGTTGTTCAACGGTCGGTTGAACTAAAGGGGTGTTGTAAATAATGACCAATCTAGTACCTAAAGTGGAAGGTTGAGTATGTAAATGATATTCTTTAAGGACAAGGTCTCTGAATTGATCGCTCCTACTTAACCATGACTAGACCTGACATATGTTATGTAGTGCATATCCTCAGTCACTTTATGCATAGTCTGAAATAGTCGCATATGAATGCCGCGATGAAAGTTGTGAAATACCTGAAAGGGTGTCCGAGCTTGGGAATATTACTGTCTCATGACAATAACATGGAGATGATAGCATATAGTGATACAAATTATGCTAATTGTCCTATAAGTAGGAAGTCAGTCATAGGATTCCGCGTCAAATTGGGCAGCTCATTGTTCTCTTGGAAGACAAAGAAACAATTGACTGTTTCGTTATCATCTGTCGAAGCGGAATATTAGGCAATGACAAAGACCGGTTTTGAGATAGTCTGGATAAGAGGATTACTCCAAGATTGTGGCGTTTGGATAAATGAACCAACTGTCCTATTTTGTGATAACAATGCTGCACTTAAACTTGCAGCGAATCCGGTTTTCCATGAGAGGATGAAGCATATAGAAGTCGACTGTCATTTCGTCAGAAACAAAATTCAAGATGGATTGATCAAGACAAGAGGGATAAGAACTATGGAACAGCCAGTAGACATCTTCACTAAACCTTTATGTCAAAGGCAACATTCGTATTTATTAAGCAAACTAGGTGTTCTAGATGTTTATAGACGGCCAGCTTGAGGGGGAGTGTTGAAGATACCGTTGCCAGCTAATTGATCTTTCTACATGGAATTGATCTTTATGTTGATTTTAATTGATGCTAATTAGTCTATTGTTAGAAAATTAGAATATTGTGTATTAGGAAATCTTTTTCATGTATTATGTATATTTTTCTTCCTTAGATAGTTTTCATCCTATGTATTATAAATAGGACTCACATTGTACATCATTGATTAGCGAAAGTGATACTCAATACACTTATCCTCCAATATTTTTCACTCAAGTTTCTGACATGTATAAAGCAAGCCTTGCCTTGTTCTAGGGATATCAAAGCTGAACCTTACTTTCCGGACACCATAGAATGCAAGCTGTTGAGTTATAAGCTGAAACCCATCCTGCTAATCAACCTCGTGAATAGTTCAAATCTCTTATAAGCATATCAAGCATTTACTATTATAACTCATTTCTTATATCCTTTCAATAGAGCTTTTACGAATCAGAATTATAATCAAACATCAACGGTCTATTTTGCTTAGAATTGGCCTAAATCCAAATTTATGTCCTGATTTAAAAAATTCCTCCGATTAGATGGATAAAAGTTTTGAATATTTACCAGCGTTGCGAAACAAAGTTGATTTGACTTGCTGAGACACCTCGAGCACACACGCAAGACTATTTCTCACTGTCAATTGTGCTTTGTTTCCCTCTTTTCTTTCTTCATACTGGTCATTGTCTTTCCTCTCTCTCTCTCTCTCTCTCTCTCTCTCTCTCTCTCTCTCGTTGTTCTATATTAGCTGCAAAAGAGAAAAGAAAATGGGCTGAGGACTTACTCAAAAATATACTTGGCCTTTGGGCTATAAATTTTAATATTTTGGCCCAACTATTATAGCCTATGCTCTGTTTCCATTGCTTTGTATCGGAAGAAGAGGCCGAGAGTTCTAGATAGCGCTTATGTGCAAATCAGTTGCGATTGAGGCTTTATTAAAGATTTTAACTTGTTGCATTGCTTTTGTGAAGATCTGAAACTGAATCATTGCTCTAACTTTGCATCTAAGCTCCTTGCCCGAAATGTGCCTCACCTGATTGAAGATTTGTGTGAGAGATCTTAGGATTGATTTACCCTTGCCATTGATCAATTAGAAAGTTATTGAGTTTGAATTGAATATTGTTGTTTCACACATTGACCTTGTGACGTGATTGCTATTCTATACTATACTTGGCCAAACAATTACTTTAACCAAATCCTCGATCTTAGATTTTAGATTTACAAGAAGCTTAACTGGCCCCATACAAGGCAGTGGTGACTCCAAATAAGTCAGGATCTCATCGTTTAAATCGAATTGAGTCCCCCAATGTTGCGCACAGTAAGGGTTTGGAAGATTCCCCTCCAAACGATAACGAGTCCCTCGAATAGAGAAACCACCTATTCCCATTCGACATACCACTAAATCCACCTCCCCCTCACAGAGGATCACAACAAGGAATAAACTTATCCCTTCAAAATGCATAAATGGATGTACACTTATAGGCATTTCGGGAAGCCTTAGGATGAGACGCGGCTGCCCTGTCTTGGAGCATGTCCGCCTCATCTTGAGGAGAGCGCGCCTCAAGTCAAGACTCTTTCTTTCCGAACTCCTATCTCTTCTGTATGACATCCGATTCATATGATTTTTGCGTCTTGAAAGGCTCTTGTCAAGAGCTTCCTAATGAGCCATCGCAAACTTAAGATTTCAACGCATACCAGGGCTTAAGGCTTGGGTATGAATTAGGCATCGTTTCCGTAACTTATCATTTTCAAAAATTTATTTCAGCTCAGAGGTCTAGAAATTTTCGTTCGATTCTGAGGCCTATAGGTATGGTTTTGGGCTCGGGGACCTTTCTTTGAGGCATCAGAAGGTCGAACCGATAATTACTCTCTTTTCCGGCATTCATTCAACTTGATTTTTGTTACTTTAAGATGCTTGCAATCTCTAATTTTGTGAGGTGCAATTGAAATTACAAAATTTTAAACTTCCCGAGACTACCAAAAACGGGTGACCAGTTCCTAAGGATGACTAAATAATTCATTTTTGGGTGAAAAACCCGTTTTTGATCTTTAAAATGTGATTTGGGCGTTGTATATCCTAATCAACTTTAGGTCAACACTCGGTCAATCCGCGGTATGTGGGACCAAGTGCAATACCTTGTCCCGAGGGAAAACCGAACCTTCAAAAGAACGACTATTTGCTTGAACCTTCAAAAGAACGACTATTTGCCTGAACATGTGTGTTGATGGCTTTGCCAACCCTTTATATTTAAGATATTGTGTTTATCAACTACTTAGCTTTTTTCTATGATGTCGAATACTTGAAAATTTTCTACTCCCAGAGCAAATTAAGATGTGCTCTCGTGGTCAACAACCATTTATTTGGGTTCATTTTTAGGTGATAGTTGATTTTTGGAAAGACAGGTGTTTATGGTTTGAGAAGTTCATTGATGCGTGTATGACCAATGAAATTTGTATTTTTTTCGAATATTCACCTTGTCATGGACAATTATTCAAAGCATTTGTTTGTCATTCATGATTAATGGTAAAGCGTTTCGAATCCAACAACGTAGGAATGTTTTTGTGTCGTTCAAACTTAATGGGGAAAAGTGGATCCAACAAGAAGGAAAGTGTCTCTTTATTTGTTTTCTGCTACTGGGCTTTCTGAAAAAAGCTGTAAGTTGATAGCATTTTGCCAATGGATGGAAACCTAAGGTCTGCCATGTTCAGACCAAGATTGACTTTGCTTGTGTTTGGGTAGTGAGAGATTTTTAAGTCCTCATTTTGCCTAACGGAAGTAACTAATTTTGTTTCGAGTTGGAGTTCAAAAACGAAGCCTGATCTAAAAATGTGCTGAAAATCCAACCCATTTCGTGCAACTCTAGATTGTGGCTCAAAGGGAGTCCAAATTATATTAAGTTTTCAATTCAAACTTATAGCAAACGGTATCTTAATCTGAGGTGTCTGTGTCCAATAAGAGGGAAATGTGCATAAATCGAGCCTTAAAACCAAGTATATTTATGGAATATCAAGTTTCATTCTTTTTTTTCCCCTCAATAAACATGTGTTTTTCGTATCATGTATTTACAATTTGTCCTTGAAATTTGAAATCTTATGTATTAATTTTTGCAAATCTCGTCATGAAAATTATCATAAGTTAAATGAAATAAGAATTCCCATTATTAGTTTTCTAATTTTTTTAATTTATTGACATTTTTTAAAATTAAGGACAAAAAAAAAAAATGAAAACCAGGTGTGGCCGGGCGACGCACGTAGATAGCAGGGGAATTTCTTATGCCTGGCTCGGCACATTGATATGCCATGGCCATTACCTGTTGAAAAATCCGACGTGGCCTTTTTTTTGTTAATTTTTCTTTTCTGTATTTTAGTGTGCATTTTGCAGAGCACTTGCGTTGACGTGGTGCCAAGCAAGTGCTCCGCCATCAATTCCATTCTCCGTTTTCCCTCCTCCTCCTTTCCCAAACCACCGCCACTGGCCATTGCCGCCACTCATAGGGAATTGAGATATTTTGGCTATCTTCAAGATTTCACTGACTCTGGATTTCAGGAGAGAGAGAAAAAGGGAATGGCTGACAGTAGGCCGATGCCGGGACAAAAGGCACGGGAAGGATTTCCTACTACTGAATATATAAAAAATTACCAAATTAATCCAAGTCCAAAATCTATTATACGGATTACAAGTAACTAAATTTTTCGATTTTATCATACCATTTGGGCAAAATTACAATATAACTAATTACCACTGAAAATTACTAATGTGACAATCCACGTAGGATGTCAATTCTAGTAAAGTATTACATCAGTAAGGCCCGTGGGACGGCCCGACAATAGGTTAATTGCACATTCTGAAAATTTTAGAATTTGATTACATTTTCATTAGAAATTCTAAAACTTTTAGTGCATTTATCGCTTATCATACAAAAGGCCCAAACTAACATTTAATTTTATCGAGATACAGACCACCACACTGGCAATTGGCAGGTCACTGTGTAAGCAGCCATCCAGAAGCCAACATTGGCCCAAGATCGCCAAATGACATATCACAGGTACAAAAAATATATGGTGTGGGTGGGCGTTTCCTACGCGGAGAATGCAAGCCATTACGCAAATTCCTCGGCAACCACGACGTGCATTCATCCGCTCTCCTCCTGTATCAATCGAGTATGGACTTACTGTGCATGATGAACGAACTTCAGAATCTGTCTTTACTCCGATTTCTCATTCTCTCGAAACCTCCTTTCCCAGTCACGGGCATCATAGTCTTGCTCGATAAAGTCCTTGTCAGTGCTATAGACTATCCGATCCTGTCCGATGAATGTTCTTTGTGCCATCTCCCGAGCACTTAAAAGCTACAAAAGTGCAGACGCTAAATGTTAGCTAAACATGGTTTTTAAGAAAACAAGTTACCGTGAAAATCAAGTACTGCAGCCCAAAGCCATATATCATATTGCTGCGGTTATGGAATAAATGTCTTTAACTTTATAGAAGATAATGATAGTATATGCCTGTGTTGATGATGAGCTGGGACTCTCAAACATTGGCATAGTAAAGGCAACCAACCCAGCTGCTTGGAAACATCAAGAAATTTGAGTTTCCTCTCAATTTTGAAGTAACCTTCGTGCATGTGGGACTTGTTTCCCGTTTTTATCTTGACATTTGAATCTTGAATTTTGTAAAGATTAGTTTTTCTGACCTTTTGAGCTATCGCTCTTGCTTAGGAATCACTTATATAGCAACATCACTTAAGTGTTCATCATGTTAAGCAGATGAAGGGAAAGCAAATGCAGAAGCTACTGCGTATAGAGGATCAGAGAAGGTTAGGTACGTATAACTTACAAATTCTAACGAAAAATACCATACTGAGAATGAACTCAAAAACAGAAACCATGTTAGGACAATGGTAGATCATTGACTAAAGGAATAGTAACCTTTTGCCAGAAAAAGAATAATAACTGCTGGACAGAGCACAACGACAATGTTATTTACCTTCCGTCTCAATGAAATATCTGGCAATTCAAGTGCTTGAGCAAACTTTAGCCTGGTTTGGTTTCTTCTCTCAATTTCACCATTCCTTTTGCGCAGGAGCAACCAACGGATCACTGGAATTGCAAAAAATGAACCAGCATAGATCTGCAGATATTTCAAGTCACAATGCAATGTATAAATAGATAGAGAGTATAAAACGCAGAGAACTGCTCTGAAATATCTTTGTGAAAACTGGGAAGTACCGATACACGGTGTACATGCATCAAGAAGTTGATGAGATGCATTTGTGAAATGATTCAAAACCCCAATCAGCAACATGCCTAGAAAGTTCACAGGTTCAACCAAGACTTGGCATATAGAAAATTATATGGACACCAGTTCTAAAACATTCTGTGAAAGTAACATAAAGAGACACAAACTAGCACAAACCAATATAGTGCAGATAAGTATGGTCACAGTAAGAGAATGAGCTTGTTGCAGTGATTTAAGGCAGTACAAGAAAACATGAAAACAAAATATGAGAGAGAGAGAGAGAGAGAGAGAGAGAGAGAGAGAGAGAGAGAGAGAGAGAGCATACGAGAAACTGTCTATTAAAATCAACAATTAATTTGGTCCAAAAAGTATAACTACTTCTGGTGGGTACAGAGGGCAACATTGTAGAAAACCCACGGAAGAGTAAACCATATGCAACAGGAAACGCCACCTTCACTGCCATATATTCAAGACAGAACTTTGCTATTCAGAATAATGTGAATAGGACATATCCAGGGAAACAACCTCAGTCAAGTCTCCATCAATCTACTATTACCTTGACATGAAAATCTACTAACTTTAGGCAAAAATAAAAGGTAAAACAAAAATAAAAGAAACTAAGCAGGATCAAACGGTCAATAGTACCTGAAGCAAGGGAAATATGTCAGCAACAAACTTAATGAACCCCCTTGGTAGAGTAGTGTAATCCCTTTCATAACCAAAAAACAAAAAACTAAGTCAGAGAGAGAGAGAGAGAGAGAGAGAGCTGATATATCTATTATGATAGCAACATACTTTAACATCGTCCCAAGAATGATAACACCAAAAAGATTAAGCCCGCCTAATCCAATAACCATTGCTCTCTCCGATGCACTAGCTTTACTGCAGAGTGAGCAAACATTAGGGCTAGCCGTAAAATTCTTTACAAATTAATGATTATACAGAAAATGCTACCTAAACTGCCATTTCCTTTCTTCGAAGAACTTTTGTACTCCACCAACCCAATCAGTCCATTTTCTACCCACATATTCTTTCCTTCCAGTTCGCTGGGAAGAAGCTGTGCGCTGCAGAGATGGAAATCTATACAGAATGTTTCCCTACATCACAAGCAGCCAGAAGAATCTTTTAATGTAGGATGCAACAAATTTCGGTTGGACAAGAGTCCCATGCATTCAGATATCAATGTGTACAATTGGGATTATACGCAATCAACACCTTCAACTTTATAAAAACGTGGAGCACCAAATACAGGATAATCACGATACCCAAATTAACATGTACTTTTAGGAGGAAATATCCCAGATATCGAGTGTTCAATTGGCATTTAACAATACCTCTTCATCAATTTCTGGCTGTCCATCAAAACGCAAAAGTACAGGTAGGATGTACGATTCATCACTCTGGAAAAAGATAGGAGAGAGCTCAATCAGTGCATAAGTCTTTAATGACAGTTGACATGGACCATATACAGACCCATAAAACTCATAAAGGCCACTCATGATAATATAAAACAAAACTCATTTAGGATCTGCACAACATTTAAAAAGGAGAAATAAGTCATTCTCTCAAATTAGAAGACTCAGAGCTCCATATGAGGATCAATCATTCCATTAATTTCAAAATCAGATAATCTCATGCAAAGAATAGTCAAAGAAACGAACTTAAGGAGATAACATACTCTAAGTAAATGAACCAACCAATTGATCAGAATATGCATATCACCAACATAAAATGGAGAAGATTGTCTGAAGCATTGTCCATCATTCGAGCTTAATTTTACACATGGAACTTCTTTTATCTATCATTTCTCTTCTTGTAAGATCAAAATGATGAAGTATAGAGAAGGCATCCCTCAAAAACTAATTAAATGATAACAGAGCCATGACAACAACAGGATATAACTTCTATCTAGACATAAGAATCAGACATACACCATGACCCAGCTACTACATACCATATCTGTTGTCTTTTCTACATCAAGATAAGGAGCAAGTTCTTCAGCCGCAACAACACCACCGTTAGATGAAATATATTGACCAATCTGCAGAAACATTCAAAAGTAATACATCATTTAGCATCAAGTTTGAAGGTTTCACTTCTATTGATAGTCTACATTATTTAGCATTAACGCATTGCTTAAGAATTTCTTTTTTTCTTTTGGATAAACATGCAGGGTACTTTATAGATACATATGGTTACACAATTAAAAGCATAGATAATAGTAACACACAAGGCATAAATAGTCTCTAAAGGTAAACATGGTAAGGATGCTAGGTCGTTTGGATCTTCCAATCATGTGTTACATGGTGCGCTCCAACAATGTCCTTGGCGATTCAAGAGGCTTACTACTTTAGTTCCAGATATTAGTTCTCATTTATGCAAGTTGAACAAGTCAAGAAGAAGACAGTGATATTAATTTAAATAAATGATAACAGCAACGGACCACTGAACTCAGTCCTCAAATATTACCAACTTCCACCTTTCTTCTTCAATTCCTTGATTTGGATCACCATCGCCAAATACAAACGAGAAAACCTGCAGCAGATGAATTCAAAAAGTGTTATCTCCCTTTTCCTCCTGAAGGTAGAAACGGACAAAGAAAATGTAAGATGACTGATCATGACATACAGATTCAATGAAGTTCATTCTGTCATCGTCTACTTGCACCCGTCGTCTCCTATAGTAATATGGATCCCAATACCTTCCAAAAACCAAAAATGGGACACATCATTTGAAGTTCCGTATAGCTGTATTAGTTATGTTGAGGATGTCCTCTTATGCACATTCAAAGGTTATGCTAACTTGATTGGAGTATGAACATGTGCAATTTTTCATGCCAACTTTTCAATTAAGAAACATGAGGTGCCTGCATCATCCAAACCGCTAAGCAGGTAATCTTGAAGCATGACATTTTAAGCTGCAGAAAGCGTCTCATCCAAAAAAATATCAGTTCTTTCTCCAGAGATGCTAATGCATAGTGCAAGAATAATAACTTAATTTATAAAACCTATATAACCATGCATCTCATGCATGAAACAATAACAGCAACTAATTAATAAATTGGTTCTAATTGTTTACAAAGAAATTGTGCATATATAGTTTCAGAGTATACAACGGATTGCATCTCATAGAGTAAAGAGAACATAGATCTACACATTGAGTAATGGAACTAGTATATTGGAGAAATGAACATCAGCAAATATATCCTTTATGTATACAACCATATAATTTGGGCAGCAGAAAGGAGCATTTGCCCACTCAGTTCCTTATCTATAGATTATGTAGATAAAACGAAGAAGGTCAATCACAAAACCTTTTAATATATTGCAAAATCTGACTCGATTTTTTCAAATTAAACAAAGCCAGATGGTGTCTAGCCAAAAGAAATAATAAAAAAAATAGAAAGCAAAATAAATCAGTAAAGAAGAATCACACTCAAAGATCCACGGACAACCTAAAAAAGTGACACTGTCTACCAGTAAGAAAAAGCAACCAACATACCAAAATAAATCAGTTGGACTGATGTAAAATGTAAATCCAGAGTCATATGATCTGCCTCCACGTCTTCCTCGGTTATCTTCCTCACTGTCAGGTAAAAATTCAAGTGCACAATCGTATGAATTTATATGCAATTCCAATTATAGAAACAAATGAAAAACGAATAGCAAGTCAAACATCACTGTGGAAATGTACCTTCTGCTTGAGATTAAAGCAATAATGGTAGTATAGACAACAACTATTGAAGCAATTAGGGCTGTCCCAAAAGAAACTCTCACTAGATACTCAGCAGCAGCCTGTTACAAGACAAATTTCAAGTTGAGCACACACCAACAGAGTTTCCCGAGAGAATGCTGGGACATGAAAAAGACAAAAATCGGTACCTTTGCCTTATCAAGCCAAGGTTCAATTTTTATCCTCAATGACTTAGTCGCAAGTTTTGCACGATAATCCTTTGGAAATACATACAAGACATCGCCTTCATCTGAAACCTGTTGAAGCAACCTTAAAGAAACAATATTACTCAAGAAAGAACTTCAAAAAGCCAAATTGAAACATAATTGTTCAAAGATAATAAGGATTTCATGTATCTCCTAGAAAATTCATCTGTGCTGTTTATTCAAGTAAGAACCTCTAGAATCACAATAATCTCAATTTCCACTATTTTTCTCGACTCAATGCCTTTGGTAGAAAATGAGTCTTACGTATGCTCAAATAGCACCATCAATTCCCTACAGTACATAAACTGGACTCCACTATGTTCCATTATACTGTAGGTATGTCTGGTCAATTTTAATTATCTCATCTTTACACATGTCTAAACACAAAAGGTGCTTGTTCCTCTGGGAGAACCAATCATATAACTCTTCTGCTCCACGTATAACGGAACTTTGCATTTTCTAAGCATAGACCATCAGCATCATAATTTGTAATTTCATGTGAAACAATACAAAAGTATGTGCTAGGTTGCTAGGTAACACTTTCCAACCATAAACTTATCACAGTCCTCAAAAACCTAAAGATCTTACATAACGACAAATGAATCTATAGAGATAGGTTTAGTCAGGAATCAACAACCATCTTAGACAGAAATGTACAACACCATAGGTTTAGTCAGGGATCAACAATCATCTTAAGACAGAAATGTACAACACCACCACCTCCTTCTTATGATATCTTCTCTTAGAAAATTAAATTCGCAATGATTGAGCTTTATTTTCTAATGATAATTGGAATCTTTTGTATAAGCTCTTGCCAACAGCCCCTGATAATTAGCAAATTGGTCTTTAAAGAGTAACATAGGCACCTTTGACTTCAGGTGATTACTGTTTTTTTATCTCTACCGATGTTTTTCAAGCTAGAATTTAAGGTGCTCAACAAACTATCCTCAGTTTCTAGTCACATGCCGCAACTCGTGAGTCTACATTCTATGAAAGACAAAATTCAATGAGCAAAAAAGTACTAGAAACATACATGCTTCAAGGGGTAGTGGAGTTAAACAATATCTTCTTTGGTCCATTATGCCCCAAGGAAAGTGACCTTACTTGCCACAATTCTAACAAGTTAGCTCAATTGTCATTTTTCCCCTAGAAATTCTTGGTACAAACTTGTTCTTTTTCCTTCCAATCAAATTGACTTCTTTTTTCCACTTCTGATCCTTTTACTCTTATAACCCAAAGTCTCTATGCACCAGTTTCAACAACAAATGTTTGTCCTCAAGTTTTTTCAAAGCCAAGTCTTTGTTCTTCAATCAAGAAGAGAGCCAAATCATTGGAGGTAATAATTCGATCAATTGGTATAACATTAACCTTTATGTGCTCCCATCCAAAGGGAAGAAAACAGAAGCCATCCTGGATCTATTATGGATTAGCGAGAAAATAGTCACTTCACATTAACTCGGTAATTATTTTTTTCAACTTTCTCGATGCTCCTTTTCATTATGGCTGGAGAGGTTTTTATAAGTGTCCGACCAGATGATCAATTTGTCAGCTACCTAAAGATTTTTCTCTAACAAGTGCAAAAACTTCTCTACAGGGGCAATTGAAAGTGGACCAGCCATAAAGTATTGCTCAAGTACATAAATAAGACAATCCTCAAAAGAACTATCAAAATGCTCCAACTGTTGCATCCTTTTTTTCCATGTCCAATAAACCTATGTCTGTGGTTTTGAATAAATTCCCTTCTTCAGAACCAACCATGGAAATAGTCGGTGTTTCCAATGGATCATGCTGTACAAAGAAGCACTGTATCTTGAAGTACCAAATTTTGCAGTTATCACCTTTTAGCTTTTCATCATTGTATGAGTCATAAATGCCAATCTCGCCAACACAACACACAAGAAAAGAAGATCAAGTTCGCTCATTGTAGGATGACCAAGAACACCAAGGGGAAAAGAGACACGACGAAAATGAATGCTCTATCTTTTCCAAGTTAGGTCACGTTACTCGCAAGTGTAGTGAGCTGAATAAGGCATCATCAAACTCTACTGATACTGGTGTTGTGCAAGTTTTCAGCACTGGTTTCCTCACTACATGCCCTTGTGAATTTCAAATTCAAAAGCCACAGAACAGGTAGCAAGAGACCAGCGAGTGTTGCAGAGTGATATCAAGTTCTAGATGGAAATAGATGAGTACATGCAGGAAGAAATGATATGGAGCTGAAGCCATAGAAAATGGCATGTGAAAATTTGATGGCATAGTGAATGCTCACATTTCTTGATCACACTCCAACCACGCATTTGTGATATGGATATGCCAGTGATTCAATTTAGTAGACCGAATACTTCATATAGAATTGGTAGAAAGTCTGCCACTGAACTGTTGTTCACCCACTATGCACCACCTGAATGGTCTCAAGGCTCTATAGCGAATTTTGGATGATTCAAAATGGCTACTCACTCTAGCACACACAGATTCTGGTGTATCCCATATTAAGTACTACCTGCCAAACCATCTCCAATTTACTGGAGAACATTAATGGATGAATTTGGAAGAGGTCCGTCCGATGCTTTTAACAATTAAGTCTCTCTTTATAGTCCCACAATTATGGGAAAGCTCGTTGCAATTTTGGGAAATTCAAGCTGCCACCATTTCTCGTTTTGATAAATTCTGAAGGGCTGGATCAGGTCGGCCATCATGGACAGCTCAAAGCCCGTTCCAAATGCAACGTCTCGTGATTCGCCTTTTCACTCATATTCATTACCTTAAAAATGTAACCTTTCTACACGAACGCTCTACATCATGTTTTGTAAAGCTTACAGAAAAAATGCTTGTGCTTGGCATTACAGTATAATTGAACCTACCTCCAAGAAGCCATCGGTGTCGGCAGCAAGCGCCTGCAACGCCCGCTGAGCCTCGTTCACCTTGAGCCCGGCCCGGCTCGCGACGTCCCCGATCGTGACCCTCCGGCCGCACGAGTCCACGGCCTCCATCGCCCGCTTCCTCACGTCGGACGGCAGCCTGTCGCTCTCGACGACGCCCCCGGGCCGGGCGCCCGGGGCCGTCACGTCGGCGGCCGCCCTCACCGCCGCGGGGGCCGGCGGAGCCCTAGGGTCCCGGGCCCCGCGGAGCGAGACGCCCGGGAAGGACGGGGCCTGCGGCGGCGGCGCCGACCTCCTGGGGAAGAAGCAGGCGGGGGGCGGCCGGAGGGAGAGGGAGTGGAAGCGAGAGGTGGGGGCAGGGCGAAGCAGGTGGAGATGGTGCCCATCGATTTCATCGCGGGGAGGGTTCGAATTTTGACGACAGTCTTCCTTGTTCATCGAGGCTCGAAGGCCTTTGGTGGATGCGATGCGATGCGATGATGGTGGCGGGTTCGAGTGGCTCAGGAATGGAGGCTTTTGAGGATTTTTCTTGCCGGTGGGGATACGGAGGACGACGAAGGCGCTTGTCGAATTTACGTTTTTGTCCTTGCTGCATTCACGATGGCCCCCCTAATAACATTCCGAAAAATAGGAACGACGCATTTTTAAAATGATTAATATTGTGAAAAACCACAAAGTATTAAACTAAAATCCCAAATTATGATAAATTTATGATTTGATAATTTTTGTTCAATTTTACTGTTAAATTAGTGAGTTAGATGATGATAAATGACAGTTGAAATATATACTAATTTAGAATTTTATCTCTATTTGTCATAAATGTAATAGTTTGTGATTTTTTCGAAATAGTTATAAAATTTCATGAAAACTGAAAAAAAATGGTAAATTAGTAACAAATGTATCAATTTGGAGTTTTTTGTGGTGAAACAATTAGTTTAAGGTAAAATTATCATAAATGTATTGATTTGTGGTTTTTCATGATCCAAAATTAATTTGAAATAAATTTGTTACAAATGTTATAGTCTGGGGTTATTTATGGTCAAAAAATTAATTTGAAATAAATTTATCACAAGTATATTAATTTGAAATTTTTTGTAATAAAAAAAAATAGTATGGGGTAAATATATCGCAAATTTACAAATTTAGGATTTTTCTTGATATTAATCTTTTTTTAAAAGATATAAAAAAAAGAAGAGATATAGAGATGATTTTAACATTAATTTCAAACATGAAATAGGCATATAACATGCAAGGTGTGTTTCGCTATTTCGCTATGTATGGTTGGACTTTTGGGAAAATCTTTTGAGAAAATACAAGTAAGGTTTTTTCAAAGTGTAAATAATTTTTGGTAGAGTGTAATTAAAAAGTGCCTTGTGAATTGACTTCCTTTTTCGACCAAAAAAAAAAAGAATTGACTTCCTTTTAAAGGCCATTTGGGAAAAAAAAAATAGACTTGTAAACAATTTTAGTTAAATATTTTTAATAAATACTAAAGAAAATCTACTTGTGACAGTTGGATGCCGATGAGCTAGATCTAACACCGGCCTCTGGTTAGTGAGGGTCGCTGGCCTTTGCAGCCGCCCCACTGGCGATGGGGTGGCAGCCATAGGCAGGAGGAGCTTATGTTTTTCCCTTTTTTTTAGTTTTATTTTTTTAATTTGTAATCTAATCTAATTTAAATTTAACATGTGTTTGGATGAAAGTATTCTTAATTGGTTTGAATATTTTATTGGCAGACGGGGCTAGGCCCTTATTTGAAGCAATCATAATCACTTTAGGCATTTCATTGAGATGGATATGGGTACTTCACGCTTTTATTTAACATAAGGTCCATTTTAGATTCTTATTTAAAAAAATTATTTTGGGTTTTATTTGAAATTTTCCCCAAAAATAATTTGCAAAGTGATACCTAGCACTACCCATCACCTTTATCGCCCATAGTACAATCACAATTTGTTTATCCTCTATAATGGTGTTTGTTGAGGAAAATGGATTCCCAAAAATAGCGATCCGATACTCGATTGAACCCTAAAAATGAACACGGAAAAACAAACCCAAAAAATACATGTATCACCAATCAAAAAGTACATTACGAGATTAAACGTACTTTATCGTTCACAGATTAAAACACCAATATTGCAGTTCAAAGAGGAATTGCGTTCCTATTCTTTAGAGGAGAGTACTGTTCTTCTTTTAGGGAGAAGGTACATTGAGAGCATAAAACTGAGAGAGCGTGTTCTCTGTTTTCTTCAGATTACGTAACTTCAAAATCACGTAACCACCCATATATCTTAACCGCTCAAATATAATAACCTCCTCTATGGGCCCTTCACTTACGAGCCGGACTTTTGGGCCCAACATGGGCGGACGGGCCTACTTAGGCCCATCAATATATAGAAAAAACCCATCATAACCCATCATCTCCCACTCGCACATGGTGGGCCGAGCAGAATCCTCTTTATCTCTTTGCAACATTCATACCGGTGTATAATCCGTGCGACCAACATACTTTGAGAGCTCGTTGTCATACATCTGTTAAGAATATATGGCAGCTCATAATGGACATCACACTTTGAGTAGATTTAGTATGCAATACCCTAGATCGATCGATCACATTTATATCTCTCTTGATCTATTTTTAAACAATGATATATTGTATTCACAATTATGATTATCCCAAAAATAATCATAATTGGTTGACCAATGAATACAAAATTAGAATGTGATTCTTCAAATTCGATCTTCCTTTTTCCTTGAAACTCTTAATTTCAGTTCAACTTGCTTTTCTAGAAATATCCCATTAGATCGAATTAATTCATGATCATTGACAACATTCTAAAATAACAAACACTAAATAGAAATCTTGAGAATAAGTAAGAGTTATGGGGACACTAAATTGAGGAACTATTTTCCTAAAGAGTCTCATACGACATAAAAGTTGAGATCAAAACTTTTGCCACTCTTATTGGTCGTCCCATACATACGTAGTATGAAATACATATTGCGGTATTTAACTCATTTCTACACTTTCAACACCGTACAGATGATAGTTCAGACATACTTAATGTCTAACTTGAGTTCACGTATCTACTCTTTTACGGAATTCATCAAAACTCACATCCGTCATCATAACAGATAAAGTAAAATATGTTGGTTATTTTACTTTCAGACATAGTAAATATTATGTCATCACCTTAACACTCAGTTAAAGTGGCATATATATTTTAAGCTTGAGCTCTCGATTATCACCTAGATAATAAGTTCAAAAATCGTCTCATCTCTATTTATCACATAGTAAATAGAGGCGATTACCTGTATGAGTGAGCTAATTTTTTATCTGTTCAACATACTTTCTCAATTTTATATAATGCACTAAGCATTAAGATACATAAATATCAAACAAATATTCATATGCATTAATAATGAAAACACACATTCATTAAATGTGAACACTTCAAGGAAATTACAATATTTAGTACATCAGCCTCCACGCAGTTCTAGAGATTTCACATGGCCACAGAACACATCTCTAAGTATTGGCTTCGTCATAGGATATGCTACCATTCTATGCATAGATATGTACTATAAGTTTACATCTTTTCGTGCAACCATATCATTGTCAAAATTATACTTGGCATCTATATGCTTGGTCTTACTATGATATTTTAGATCTTTAGTGTATGCTATTGCTGCTTGGCTATCACAATTAATCAACAATGAGTTTGCAGCATTCTCAATAACACCTAAATGATCCAAAAATCTCTTAAGCCAAACACATTCTTATATTGCTACTGATAATACCATGAACTCAGCTTCCATCGTGAACAAGATTATACACGTTTGTTTCTTACGACTCCATGATATGGCATTATTTATTAGCAAGAAAACAAATTTAAAGGTAGATTTCATTTCATCTAAATCTCATCTCCAGTCAACGTCTGAATAGCTTTTGAGTCGCAGATCCTTTCCTTGGTAACTCAGCGTATAATCAGTAGTTCCCTTCGAATACTTTAGTATTATTTTAACGGCTTTTCAATGTGCTTGACCTGGATTGGATTGATATCTACTCACCATTCCAATTGCAAAACATATGTCAGGTCTTGTACACATCATTGTGTACATTAAGCTTCCAACATCACTAGCATAAGTAACATATTGCATTTGTTTTTTCTCTTGTGGAGTCTTTGGACACAATCTATGGCTCAATCTTTCACCTTTTACAATAGGAGTATTTATGGGTTTATAATCTTGCATACAAAATCGTTCAAAAACCTTATTTATGTATGTTTCTTGCGAAAGAGATAGTGGTCTCTTCGAACGATCTCTTGAAATCTTAACTCCAAGAATGTATGCAGCCTCACTCATGTCTTTCATCTCAAAGTTGGAAAATAACCAGCTTTTGATAGTATTAACAAACTCCATATTGCTTCCGGTAATTAGTATATCATCAACATATAATAATATGATCACAAATTGATCTTTGAATCTTTTGATATATACACAATGATCCTCATCAATCATTATAAAATCATATGCCATTATTGCATTATAAAAACGTATATACCATTATCTTGATGACTGCTTAATGCCATATATTGATCTCAAAAGTCGACATACCTTTTGTTCTTGGCCTTTCATAATGAAACCGATAGGTTGTTCCATATATATTTCTTCCTTTAATTCTCCATTGAGAAGAGTAGTCTTTACATTCATTTGATATAATTCAAGATTTATACTAGATACTATTGTCAGAATTATGTGAATCGAGGTGAATCTCATCACATGAAAAAATGTTTCCTCATAATCAATTCATTTCTGTTGATTATACCCATTCGCCACAAAATGAGCTTTACGTCTTTTTATTGAGCCATTAGCTTTACGCTTTATTTTGAGAATTCACTTGTTTCCAATGACTTTGCGTCCTTTTGGAAGATTAACTAGTTCCCAAATAAGGTTTGACTTCACTGAATCCATCTCCTCTTCTATTGCATGCATCCATTTTTCTTTACTAGGGCAATTTAGAGCCTCATTTACATTTATTGGGTCATCTTCATCTTGCAGAGCAACCATAAAAGTTTCCCCTTCAATGCCAAAACGTCGATGAGAAATACTTTTGCGACTTGTTCACCGTACGGGAGATTGTACACTTTGCACATCATTCCCTATTATGCTCCCGCTTGGATTAGATAATGACGATATCGTCTTATCATGTGATTGTAATTGAGAGTGAGTTAAATTAAATTCATCACTTCTCATGTTACTCCCACTTGAACGAGCTCCACTAAATTCATTATCTTGATTCAAGATTTCAAATAGGGAGTAATCCTCACATATTTCGCCATTCTCAAGAAATTCATTCTCTAATAGTGTGATATCCTATGATTTAAATTCAGTTATATTTCCACTTTCTGCTCACCTATAAACACATATCATTTCGAGTGTTCTAAATATCTTATAAAAATATTATTCTTTTCTTTGAAACCCAATTTCCCAAACTTGTGAGATGGCTCATGAGTATCGGCAGCATAACCCCACGGTTTAAGAAAACTTAAGTTTGATTTTCTATTTGTCTATAACTCATATGTAGTGGAAGTAACTGATTTAGAAGGCATACGGTTAAGTATATATGCAACAGTTAATAAAATATCGCTCCAAAGAGTGATAGGTAAATTAGCATGCGCCATCATTAACCTAACCATTTCAAGTAGGGTTATATTTCTTCTTTCCACAATACCATTTTGTTGAGGAGTATATGAAATAGACAACTGTCTTTATATTTTTTTTTCATCACATAAATTTCTGAACTCATTAGATAAATATTCTCGACCTCGATCGGATTTCAATACTTTTATTTTCTTATCTAATTGATTTTCTACCAAGCTCATAAACTTTTTGAAACAACTAAATGCTTTAGATTTATGAGAAATCAAATAAATATATCCGAATCAAATATAATCATCTATAAATGCGATAAAATAAACAGCCCCATACCTTTCTCTCACATTAATTGGACCACAAACGTCAAAATAGATTAAATGCAAAGGAAATTCAGCTTTTTTTCATTTTCCAAATGGTTTTCTTGTTATTTTCTCTGCTAGGCAATGCTCACATATGGGCAAATCGATTTTTTCAATATTACCTAACAAACTCTCTTTGGTAGTCTATTCATATGCCGTTGGCCAATATGACCAAGTTTAGCATGCCACACATTCACATCATTATCATATGAATTAGAAGACGTGAAAAGGGAATAACATACATTGACATTACCACAATCAACATTTAATATAATAAAACCATCTAGAAAATAACCACAACTTTAGTAGTTTGTATTCAAATACAAATCCACACAACTATTATGGAAGTTCATACTAAAACCAAGCTTAACCAACACTAAAACAGACACTAAATTTCGACAAATCTCCGGAGCATATAAAACATCATGTAGGAACAAAGTGCGTCCACCACGCATGTTCAATTGATAGGTGCCAATCCATTTTATTTCGGCTCTAAAGTTATTCCCTACATAAATCCATTTAGTTCCAATCAGCACTCGATTCTCTATCTTTCGTTACATGGTCTATTACTCCCGAATCTACAGTCCAAAAATGATTAGATTCGGTTAAGAATACATAACTTGACACATAAGCAAAGTTTTCAAAAATACCAATCAAAGTTTTCAAATATACAATGGGTGTTTATCTTTTTTGGCTCGCGACAGTCGCGAGCATAGTGACCATTCTTGTCACAATTGTAACACTTCACCATTGACAGCTTCTTCATTCGAGGATGTTTTCATCTTTCATGTTGGTCAACTCTTGGTTTCTTCCCTAAAAAACTTGCTCCCTTACCTTTCCACCTTTTGAACCAATCAGGATGTTTGCGCTTGGAGCTCGAAACTCCATGTGAGCTAGAACCAGTATAATAAATGTCAGTTTTTGGCTTAGCCACCAGAAGACGGTCCTCTTCTAGTTCAAGGTGGCGCACAGAATCCTCAAAGGTATTGATGTTCTCATTGTGGGTCAGGTGCACCTTCATATGCTCCCAACTCTAAGGCAAGGAACATATCACTACTTGCACTTGTTGCTCATCAGTCGGGACATGGCCAATATCCTTCAGCTCGTTAATCATATTTGACATTTTTCTTAGGTGTTGTTTCATGATCTGACCATGAGGCTTTTTGTAAGAGTCAAACTTTATAGTGAGCTGCCTTAGTTTAGTCACCGATGTATGACCAAATTTTGTTGCCAATGCTTTCCACATTTCCTTGGCATTCTCAAAACGCTTGAACTCACGCATGACATCATTCTCCATGCTACTTAGCAACGTAATGGGAGTAAGAGAGTTCTTTCTCTTCCATGTAGCAAATGCATCCTTATCTCTCTTATGTTGTACAGTGTTCCCATCTTCAAGCTCTTCCATAGTCATGTTAAGAGCTTCTAGTCTCTTTTGCTCTTCCGGCACATATTGAATTTTCATATGTCATATTTCATAGTTATCACCATTAGGCTTCTCACCTTTATTCAATTCAGCGACTATGCTCTTAGTGGCTGAAGCCATCGATAGAAATATATCAAACACATTTGTACGAATTATTAATACTGATCATTTATGCATCAATTTTGCATAGACTTATCATATTAATGAATAATTTCGAATAAGGTTTCAGAATCAAAAGGTTACTGAGTTTCCAATCATCATCCAAAATCATAACTTGAAATTATCATTAATATAATCTTCTATGCAAAATAAATTCTTTGAAGCTACAAAAACTTCTATGAATTACCCACAACAGTTAATAATAACATAACCTAATGATATTGGACATCCATTAATGATTCAAGAAAATATTTCCACATAATGTAACTAAATACATCATTTGCTACACCAATATCAACGAAGTAGAAAATATTTACATAAGATGTCCATAGAGCATACTAAATAGAGACCACTCAAGACATCTAACGCTAGGTCAACCTATGAACAGGGAAAGATTCATTTTTGTTCAATTTCTCGTCCTTTTCTTTTGAAAATTCTTCAGGCATTCTCGCCAGCCACGGAAAAATAGACGGATATCCCTTAGGATTTCTCCTTTGCCTATTCATCCCTGTTGGATTGAAGTCATTCCTAGGGTCGCAGTTTTTGTGGCTCAAATCTAATGATATTCATCTATAAAAGACATTACAAGTCTCTTATATCTAGTAGCTCTGTTGACCTCCCATAGGCGATTTAACACTCCTTGCCATTATAATGGAAGAGTGTTCATGAAGAATTGCACCATCTCAGATTGTGGCATGGGATAACCTTGCCATATGACCTCTTGTATTTTCTTGTTGACCTCGTTAACATGATTAATTATATTGTCACTTTCCCATCGATAATTAGTTAACTCGACTATCAACCTTGAAAGCCTTTCCTTTTGTTCATTTGTAGTTACGCGAATAGGTGTGTGCGCCTGATGGGGAGGCATTGTTTCTGCAACAAATGCAGAACAAAAAATGGATTACATATAATCCACACATACTTAATCGAAAAAGAAACACATTCTTTTTTTTTTCTTAACGGTCAACAATTGAGAGTCAATGGGTCAACTTAGACGGGTCGGGTCGGACAGGTCGGGTTGATTCAAATCGACGACTCGGCACGTGTGCGAGCAACCGCCGGTCGACGTCACGATGACGTCAATTGGCACATGCCATGCAGGCGCCAGTGGTTGCCGCGCGCGTGCCACGCATGTACGTGCGGTTACCGCGCGTGTGCATCACATGTGCCTGCGGTTTGCACCACTCGCGCATGCGTTGCACGCACTTGGGAAACCGCCTCTGCGCGTGTGTTGCATGCACCGACGACGCCAGTTCCTTTGGCCACACATGGCAGCGCATTCAACGGCCCCCGGCGGCGAGCCACCAATCAATTTTCTCGTATCGACAAGAGCTTCGACCCTATGTTATCAGAAACGAACTTCGATTTACAGAAAATCATAAATGGGGTAGAACAATGCGTGGTGTCGGGATTTTTCTGTCCCCGATCGATCAACAGTGGCGTTTCATGAAAAAAATCAATAAAAAAAACAATTTATAACACACGAAAAGGGATTGGGAAACATGAGCAATGCTCTGATACCAATGTTGAGGAAAACGGATTCCCAAAAATAGCGATTCGACACTCAATTGAACCCTAAAAACGAAGGCGGAAAAACAAACCCATAAAATACATGTATCACCGATCAAAAAGTACATTACGGGGTTGAACGATTATTATCGTTCACAAATTAAAACACCAATATTGCAGTTCAAAGAGGAATCACAATCCTATTCTTCAAAGGAGAGTACCGTTCTTCTTTTAGGGAGAAGGTACGTTGAGAGCGTAAAACTAAGAGAGTGTGTTCTCTGTTCTCTTCAGATTATGTAATTTCAAAATCATGTAACCACCCATATATCTTAACTGCTCAAATATAATAACTTCCTCCATGGGCCCTTCACTTACAGGCCGGGCTTTTGGGCCCAACATGGGCGGACGGGCCTATTTAGGCTCATCAATACATAGAAAAAACCCATCATAACCCATCGATGTTGATTACAATGGAGACAGAATATTTCATGAGTATAAAAATATGTGCCTTGTTTAATAATATCTAAGATAATACCCCTATTTCTAGGAAATACAATTTTTGACATGATTCGTTCTGATTAGCATACCTTATCCAATTGCTCAATTTTTTCAAAATTATAAATAATTTACTATTTCATTCAACCGATTTTGGATAATTATTGATGTAATACTAACCTTTTTATATGGTATGACTGACGTTAATGTAGGCAATTTTTAATTAATTTTTTATTTTTTATTCTCTTTTCCTCCTTTACGTGACATCACTGGCATTGATATAACCTTCAGATTGATCATTTAGTTCAAATTGGTCGCAAAACTCTTCAACTTTCTTAGCTACTGAGTTTGGTACTCTTAGATATTCAAATCATGTGTGTAATGATGATCAACTATCAAGTATATAAGAAATTTTGTTTTCATCTTTCTCATGGTTTCTTGTGTTTCTCATCCTCTTCTTGTGTCTCGCGGTTCTCCTCTTGAAAAGTTGCCTAAACAACGTCTTTGACTTTAAATGGCTCAAAAAGAGACGGTACAATACAACACTAGCAATTGATGTCAAGCTCATAAGGCTTACTATGAAAAGGTATTACTTCATTTTTCATAAACTGAGGAAGAATGCAATAACCTCATCATCAAATGAAGAGCATCCACACATATGATTCGGATGATAGGCACATCAACATTGACAATAGAAATTGAGCGGTAGAAATAAACATAACTAACATTTTAACTCTGCAAAAGCAAGAGATGAGAATTTAGGAGTTGCTGTCAAAAGGAACTAAATTAGGATAAACATTGCGATAGAAAATTAGTTTGCATCGTATTGGCGGTTTTTTTTTTTTTGGCCGAAAGATAATGATTTCATTGCTAGCCCACAAAAGGGGCACCATTAGTTGGAAAGTCTAAACATAGAATTGAAATTAAAGGTCAAGGAGGAAATGAAACCCAGTTACTAGGAAGAGAGTTGGCTCGATGGGCTTTAGTGGCCTAATCTGCGGCCTTGTTAGTATCCCTCGGTTCGTAGAGGACAAAAACACCACTGAGCTGGGCCAAAATTTATGTGCAATCAACAATAATGGATTGGGCAGGCCAAGGGGGCTCTGCTCGGCCGGATAAGCACTCCATAAGTGATAAGTTGTCTGAAGATATGAGCACCTTCAGATCAGTTCTGCCCATAGCTTGCTGTTGGAGATTAGTTTGTGTAGTTCTATTCTCCCTTACCCATAGTAGCGCCTCTCTCATGGCTAGGGTTTCAGCAACCCAGGCGGACTGAACATGGATCCTCTTGGTGAAGCCTGTGACGAGGAGACCAGTGGCATTCCTGCATACCCCGGCAACCGATCCCACCATCGTTGAGTTGCACCAAGAGCCATCGACGTTTAACTTTAGCTCCTATGGACCAGGTGAGTTCCAATTCATCGAGCTGTTTGGGGCTGTTGGTTGTCATATGTTTCTGCTCATCCCCTTGGCGTTCCATCTCGTGTATAGATCTGTAGCAGTTTGGGCTTCGGCTTGGGTGTTGAGATGGTCGAGCTTCCTTCCTTGGAAGACTACTGAGTTGCAGGTATTCCAGATCTGCCACAATAAACTAGCAAAGAGGGTTTTGGAGTTTGATTCGGCTCTTGAGATGAGATTTTCAAAAATCCATTTGTCAATGCGAGTAATATGTGCTGGAGATGTGTCGACTTGAAAATCAGGGGCTAACCATAACATTTTTGTCCAGTTGCATAGGAGGAAGATATGCTCTGTTGTCTCTGGTGTTTGACCATGGATCTGATAGGTTGGATCAGGTATCATTTACCTTTTATACAAGTTTTCCTTCGTTGGGAGAGTATTGCTGCATATATTCCAAAGTAAGAATTGAATTTTGGGGGAAGTTTGGAGTTTCCATATCTTGTTCTATAGTGATTTTGGAACTTGGTAGGAAGATGATGGGTTTTGTTTGGTGAAGAGGTCGGCTATGTTATGTATTCGGTTGTAGCCACTCTTAACAGTATAGGAACCCGAGCTGTTGGTTGTCCACACAAGCTTATCTGAGTGGGGATGCAAGCTAAGAGGGTGAGCTAGAATCTCTTTCACTACATTTTCCTCAAAAAGTTCATTTACTCTGCGAGTATCCCATTCCTTTGCTTCGTGATCAATTAATTCAACCACCACTCTTGGATTATCCCTATTTGATGGGCCTACGAGTCTTTCAGAAGGAAGCCATACATCTTCTCGAATTCATATTGTCTGTCCATCTCCAACCTCCCATCTAGTGGCTGGTTCGATTGTATCTCTCCCCACCAATAAACTTTGCTAGCTTCACGACGGATGGGTACCTTTGTTTGCTGCCTAGAAATCACCTCGAGGATAATAGATACCTTTTTAAGAACTTGACATCATAGGGCATTCGGTTGTTGGACAATTCTTCAAGCATACTTTCCTAACATTGCTTTGTTAAAATCCACCAAATCTTTAAAACCTAGGCCACCACAGTCCTTCATAGTTTTCAGATCTTCCCATTTCTTCCAATGAGCACCTCTTCTAGCTACATTCCGTTTCCACCAAAAAGAGGCTATTCGCTTCTCAATAGTACGACAAATAGAAGTTGGAATTTTAAAAATGGGCACAGCATATTGGGGTATGGCTTGAATTATTGTCTTAATGAGAACTTATTTGCCCATCTTCGAGATCAACCTCTTTTTCCACCCTTCAAGTTTCCTCTCGACTTTAGCAAGGATCCAAGCAAACATTTACTTTTTTGTTTGGCCCTAGTCAGATGGAATTTCGAGGTATTTCCGTAAACTTTATGAGATAGGAACTCTCAATTCAGTAGCTAAATTTTGTTTAAGGTTCTATAGGCAATCTCTCCAAAAAAAAAGGTCTAATTTATTGAGGTTTATAACTTGTCCTGACACATAATAGTATTGTTCAATACATTTGCTATATTCTGAGCTTCTCCTATTGTTCCATCTAAGAAAAATATTGCATCATCAGCAAAGAGGAGATTTGAGAGGGTTGGGCATGTAGGATTTAGACGAATACCCTTTATACTTCCATTTTGTACAGCTTTACTCATAAGGGTCGAGAGGATGTTGGCCATGATAATGAATAGATAGAAGGAAAGGGGGGTCCCCTTGCCAGATTTCTCTAGTGAGCCTAAAGACAGCTGAAGGTTCACCATTAACTAAGATGCTGAAAGACATCGATGAGATACATTTTTCTTTATCCATTTGACTCATTTCTCATGGAAACCCAACCATAGCATATAATCACATAAAAAATCTCATCCAACTCTGTCATACACTTTTTGCATGTCTAGTTTTAAAATGGCTTGAAATTTATGCTTCCTCCTTCTCACCCTTAGTTGATGAATCACCTCTTGGACAATAAAGATATCATATTGGATCTGCCAGTCACTTATAAAAGCAGTTTGCTCTTTAGAGACTATCTTTGGCAGCCATGGTTTCAGCCTATTATCCATCACCTTTGCTATAAATTTATAATTGAAATTGCAAAGGCTTATAGGTCTGAATTGGGTGATATTCTCTGGATTTGATACTTTAGGGATGAGGGTAATGCGCGTTCTATTAAGCTCTGGTTCAAACGTACCTTGGCTGAAAAAAGATTGCACCATGCTAAGAATGTCATCATTGATGATAGGCCAATGACTGGTAAAATAAACCATTTAGCCCGTCCGGTCTCGGTGCCTTTGTAGCCCCTAACTGAAACACAACAGCTTTAACTTCGTCTTTTGTGATTGGTTTAATCAAGTCTTCATTCATCTCCTCATTGACCACCGCATCATATTGCTCTAATACAGGTTGATAGTTCCAGTCTCCCACTGAAGTGAATAAAGATTGATAAAAGCTGCGGATATGATGACTGAGAGTCTAGGGGTCCAGACACCAGTTTTGATCATCAATTCGAAGCATAGATATTTTATTTCGTTGTCTTCTTTGAACTGTAGTTGCGTGGAAATACTTAGTGTTTTGATCCCCCATTTTAACCAGTCAATTCTAGACCTCATACACCAATACATCTCTTCTTGCCTCCACAAATCTTCAATTTTCCGGACAATGTTGCTGATTTCCTCTCTGTTTTGCTCCCCATTCATTGTATTTGTTAGCTCCATAAGCCGGAATTTAAAGGGGGTGATCTGTTTTTGGGCACTTTGAAATTTTTTCCTACTCCATTTTAATTCAGCAGCAACCAGCTTTGTTTTATGTGTAAGACTGATTTCAATTGTTCTATTTGCATGCCAAACTCGCTTAATCACCTCCTCACACTCTAGGTCTTCTAGCCAAAATGGTTCAAATCTGAACATTTTCTCGTTTTTCTTCTCCATTTGATGTAGAGAGAGAATAAGTGGGCTATGATCCGAACCTATAGCCGGTAGGGCAAAAGCCATCACATTTGGGAATAGTACTCTCCACTTCAAATTACAAAGTGCCCTGTCTAATCTCTTCTTTACTAATGCGCCACCTTCTCTATTATTGGACCAGGTATAAGCACAGCCCTTGCTTTCAATGTCCATCAAAGAGCAATCATCTAAAAAACCTCAGAAAGCTGCAATTCTGTAGTGGTCCACCTCTTTACACCCGACCTTTTCCCAATGGTAAAGTATTTCATTGAAGCCTCATATACATAACCATGGGAGTGGATTGTTGAAATTGTTATCTTTCACAGACCGCCATAGCCTCAGTCTCTCTTGAAAATTTGTTGGTGCATGTAGAAAAGATATTCGCATTAGGTCGCCTCTAATGAGATCCTTGCATTTTATATTGATAAGCACCATGGTGCTTCCCTCCACTTCCACCTTTACCTCCTCATCCCACATTATTGCCAAGCCTCCTGCTATACCAACTGGCTCGATAGTAAAATAAGATTTGAAATGAGTCATTTTCCTCACTCTCTCGATAATAGCATTCTTGTTTTTTGTTTACATGAGGAAAACCAGGTTGGGCCTCTCTTGAGCCATTAAGGCTCTAAGGTGCTAGACTGTCAAGGGGGTGTCTAGCCCTTGACAGTTCCAACTCAATAACTTCATCTATTCTTTGGTGGCTTATTAGGGCTGGCCACCACAACCCATGTACTCGCCCATTCCCAAGACTGAATTGGGGCATCCAATAGTTGGTTTTCATCCACCACAAGATCCTGTAAGGTTTTCTTCTCATAGGGACTAACCCGCTTTTGTTTTTTTTTTTTTTTTGCCACAAGAGCTTTATATACCGTCTTACCTTTCTTAATGTTTTGTGATTGTATCTCGGTCCCTGCTAGAGAAGGGAGTAGCATTGGGTGCTGATCTGAGCTTTGCCCACTGATTTTCCTAATTTGTTCTATCTTTCCAAGTTGGACAAGAACAATTGCTAGTTCATTTGGTTCATCTATAGCTGTTCGCAGGGGTATTTCAGTTGTCACTATTTGAGTTTCCATCACAAGCTCTTCGTCTGAGGCAGAGAGTTCAAGTTTACCATAAAATGTCTTCCAATAAGAATTGACTTTGCGGACTTCCGCCTTTAGCCATGAGCCAAACCGACCTGGTTGGTCCTGAGCAAGTCCAGTTTCTGCATAGGGTATTTCAGTGCAAAAGTTGGCATAATGCCAATGAGACCACAATAATAGCAAAAGTGAGGAAGCCTTTCATACTAATAATCTATCCACCATTTCTTTTCCCCACAGTTAATCACAATTTCTATTTTGAGCAAGTTGAACAGGTTCAGCAGCACTTTAGCCTTTCCATTTTTTCGGGAGTTGTTGCTTCTCGCCTCGATTTTTATCTCCTCAACTTTCCCCAATCAAGAGGCTAAAAGGCATATGGCATCTTCGATGACTCTAGCTCGAGGAAGGCCTATAAAATGTACCTAAAATGCATAATGCGGAAATTCATAACAATGTTCAAGTATGTTTGGGTCTCCTTCTCTGAGGACTAATAAATTACTCGCAAAGGACCACGGTCCCGATTCTAGCACCCTCCTTTTTTCTTCACTTGATTGAAATATAAATGAGAAAAAACCTGGTTCAATTAGCTCACACTTGATGGAATATGTTTTCCATGCTCTTTTCATAGTGGTACTGAAAGCTTGGAAATTAACATTGGGCTTCGAAAATAGCTTGCCGTAAATAGTTAACTCACTTTCTTGTTTTTCTTCTTCTGGAATGTCATCCCTAGGTTTGTGATGTCCTCTTCGGACCATAAGTCTCCCATTCGTCGACACAATGCTGCCAATCATAGCCGGTTGTCTTCCTTGGCGTCCATTTCCTGTCACCAGTTCTGGAATTGCCGAGACAATATGGATATTTGGTTATGGAGTAAAGGGAGCTCTAGAGATGAAGGGCGTTGAAAGTGGGTTGCATTGCAAAAGAAACTAGGGGGTTCACTTCAAGAAAATTGGAAAAACCACCGAAAGAGGCGCAAAACCTAGGGGCCACAGGATCTACCAGCCGCGTGAAACTTCTAGGCTACAAATCACTGAGGTGCGACGGTGGTACCTTAGGTCAATTGGAAGAAGGAGGATCTGGGGGGATGTGAAGAAACCCAGTGAAAGCTGCAAAACATTCTGCCATGGGACACCGTGAAGAGGGGAAATCGGAAGTGGGAAAGTTTAATTGGGTGGAGTATGCCTGAAATTTTCCATGAAGATATAGATTTAGGGTTTGGTGATTTGGGGTTTTGATAGATCGAATCAGCTATCACCTAGAGGGATATAGAGAAAACTCAACCCATGTCTTCCATGGTTAAATTTGGTCCAGAAGTTCAATTCCTGCTAACGAGCAACGGAAATTGAGAACTTAAATGCATAATTGGTTAGATACTATACTCCTAAACAATTAGGGCCCACAAGCAGGTCTGATGCATATCAATTGCATTCACTAACCTTGTTCACCAAATGCAAAGTCTTGAGTAACCGGGCCAGTTCAAATTTTTACATTTTTTCCTTCCACAAAGCAAAACTTCAGTGAAATAACAATCCTTGACAGGAGGATGACTAGAACCAAGTTATAGAATGACTATGATATTCCTTATGGACCTGAGCCCACTAGTATGTACCTGAGCAAACGCGAAAGTACATGTGCATGTCAGTGTGCACACATGTTGGCATGCCTTAGAACATAAATCATACATTCATAATAATTCACCTGAAGATTTACAGAAAAGCAATGTGGCTGATATCATAAATAAATTAAATTACAATAGTTCAAATACTCCCAAGGAAAGAAAGTTAAGATCGAACAGGTTTCTTCCTAATGACTGTTGAAGACATTATTAATCCCTTGGATGGTGCTTTTGATGCAGAAAAGTCTCATTTACGTGGTTTCTAATTTCTACACAAATAATACAGAAATATTGATGACCTGAAGTGTAATAACCTGGACAAGGAGAAAAACAGGACATAGCTAGAGACAATATGCTTTCTAGTAGGTAATAGGCGAGGGAGGATGATGTTGTTGCTGTTAAGACTACAAGAGATGAAACAAAAGTAAATTTGTCAAACGAGGCCAAAGGAGAGAGAAATAACATCCACTAAGAACATTACCTGAGAACTGATAATGTCTTCTGCAATGAAAAGAAAAACTGCAAGATTGCCATAAAAAGATGAGATACACAGGTCCCTAACAGCTTTGACACTGGAAGGGTGTATGATATCTTCGCTTTTGTGGGAATAATTCAAACTCATCTACGCATTTACTCGAAAAAAAAAATGAAGTTGGTATATATGCTGAACAAACCCACTACTCATGCCAATGTCCAGGAATTTCACTTTTGTGAGCACATCCCTAATCCCTACTGGAGAGCGTTGGTCAAATAAAAAACATTTGACTCGAGCACATATATCAAATGGACATGCGCCCTCCACTTGCAGCTCAATCCGTAAAACCCCAATGTCAAGGATAATATCAAAGAAACGAACTTAAGGACATATATTTTGAAAAGTTTCGTGCATATGCAGCTCCACAAAGCATTTCATTGCCAGTTTGGAACCAGAAAACTTGTCTAATGAGCGATGAGTAAGTACCAAGACAGAAAAGCACCACAGGCACTATTAGCCATATCAAGTATTTTTAGAGCGAATAATGAAAGGATGGCATAGTCTTCCAATTTCTAAGGACAGTAGAGCATGAGGGTCAATACGGACTCAATAGACCATATCGTTTAATTCTATATTAGATCTAGTTTAGTCCTCTATAATTGTACCCTTCTTTTCAATTTGATCATCTTTTTCCCTTGCAATCCATTCAACTAACTTGCTTGATTTCTGAGATTGCTCCTTTTATGACCTACCACTACCACTACTTGCTCCTTTAGATATTGAGTTACCATGCTAAGTGGACTCACTCAGATGATGTGACTAAATATATATATTGTTAAAATATATCTCGAGTTTAAACTCGAAGCGAAAAGCTGAATTTTGAAAATAAATTAAATTGAAATAAAGGGAGAGGGGTAAACAAATTAGTCTCCTCGTTCACGTCATATTCTTAAAGCGAAAGCTGGTCAACAACATTTAAAATCTTGGACTTAGTTGACCGAAGCACATCTATTTCCTGATGAAGTCGGGCAGGGCGAAACAGGAAAGTCTAAAAATTGGACATGGGTTGACTACACCCTAGTTGGATTCTATTTCCTTTCTAATACAGGTGGCGTACGTATATATATATATATATATGAGATCGTGGGGTTTTGGATGCAGTGTTCTCAATCACCGTTGTTGGTCTTCTTGCTGGAGTCCACGTCTAGAGAAAGAGAGAAGACTTGAAGCGCAGAGGAAACTCATGAATGAATTTCATTCATCAAGTTAGTTTGTAGCTGTGAAATATTGTGCTAAAGATTTATAATTTCTTCATCAGATTGAGAGATTATTTAGCGAGGAATTCACAACTAAATACTGTATAAATTATTGGGTATAATTGATGGGTATAATTGAGGCTTAAGAAACACCGAGCTTGTCACATGAAAGCGGGAAAATTAGACTTTGCTTTATCATATATGTTGTGAAATGCGAGCAATCTAATAATAAAATAGACAAAACAAGAAAATAAATCAGATACCAAATTTATATGGTTCAGTAAACACTATCATTTAAATATATATGCAATCGAAAAAAAACTTGAAATGTGGAGAAAAGGAAAATAAAATACCAACGATGGACAAACGGTACATTAGGCAATCGAAATCTTGGTAGAGTGCATCAATATTGGCTATCCTCTCTTTCTCTCTTGCTTTGCCGCATAAGCTCTTTTTCCTTTCTCTTTTTTTAAGCCAAGCAAGTTAATTTCAAATATAAAGTCATTGTCTTATAATCATATATATTAGAAAAATAAATTCAAATCAAAATGGAGAAAAATAGGGCACACGAATTTTTATTTTTTCAATTTTTCTATGTAGTTACGATTTACGTGATAACATTGTGATGATAAACAACATTTTTTTTTTTGTGGAGAATTTTGGTAGATATAGGAGTGATGAACGAACCAGTCATACCCAAAATTGAGCTAAAAATCTCCTATGTTTAAGCTGAGGTCCAGACGTGAATCCTCAACATGTTATCGCTCCTCGGGTCATTAATGGCGCAGTGGACCTTCGATTGTATTGGCCTTTGCTACACGACCATGTTAGCAACGGCCGATCCAGGCGGAAGTTCACCCCACCATCGACGACCTAAGAAGTTATAACACGTTAAGGATCCACATCAGAATCTCACATGGGATATCTTTAGTTCCTTTATGCGTACTATCACTCCGTTGATCACTCCTATGTCAACCACACTCGAATGATGCACGGTTTGGATTATGGATTACTAATTCATGAACTTTGCTCGGGCTTCCTCAAACCCCATACCAATTCACAGCATAGGGTTCAAGTTTTTTACATGCAAAACCATTTTGATTAGAAGTTGCCGCTAATTTGTTTTTGGTTGATTGATTAGAAACCCAAGTAAAGTATTTGAATATATATTTTACTCCTATGAACAAGAGATTATGGATTCAAGGACTTGATTACACTAGATTACTCTAACATTCTTTTGGTACCTTTTTCTTCTAAAAAAAAAAATGTTTGACAAGGCGCTTAGCTTGAATTGATTTTTAATCTATCTACTAACACATAACGTGATCATGTGAATGCACAATGAGTAATGAAACATCTAATAATTAAAATGGTACATAACTTGTGAAGGGGTAAGGAAGGAATTTACTTATCTCATAACAGTGTAAGCATCTACAAAGTTAATTAGAAAATCACATTCTCGGCCTAAACATGTTTTCAAATTAACACACAATTCCACTCAAATTTTTTAAAGGATTTTCTCTTATTTTAATGGTTAGTTATATGCAATGCATGCTATCAATCTAACATCACATGCAACATATCACTTACCTAATTATTCTAATTCTAATGACCATTAAACATGTTATTCTAGCATAGCACATAATTTATTAAGTACATGAATCTAGACATGCAAATTCTAATATGACATGGAATCTAATTAAATGAGCCAAACATGCAACTATCGTAATATGACATGCAATTTAATTGAATTACTCTACATGACGTGCAATTTAATCAAATGAACCTAACATGCAATTACTACATGAGATACATTTTAGAACCTAATTCTACATGACATGCCCATGACATTTTTTTTTTTTGTACTTTTCATCGAAATTCGGAATTAAAAATTAACGAAAAAATTATCTAGAACTAAATATTGTCCAATTCATCTTAAGGATTAATCAAGATCGAATCCCAATTTAAATTGAATATTATCTCTAATTAGATGAACTATATCGTAGCATGCAATCTACATGTAAAAAGATTCTAAATCTAAATCCTAATTGATTTTAAAAGATTATCTAGAATCATTTTAAACATGCACTGTTATCTAACATGCAATTTTGTCAATTAATATCTACTCTATCTTATCTGCATCTTTTTGAGATTTTTTGTGCATACGATAAAACCAAACCAAACCAAGCAGAACACAACATCTATCACTCAAGATATCATCCATATCTATTCAAATTCAAAAAGAAATAAATCGACGATCATATCTGACGACATGTGGATAGGATTGACCGATTTTCGGTGTACGTTGTGTATAAGAAAATTATGCTAATCCACGGATATTCGAAAATATTTTTGGATAGGATATATCATCCGAATATTTAATCAATATCACAAATTTTCAAATTAGACACCGAATATTCCAATATTCAAATTTGATCAGATTCTTACCTAATTCGAAATATTGGGCGGATTGGATGCCGGATCATGGTGTAGACAGCCGCTGTCAGGTGGTGATCACGGTATGGCCGACGGTGGTGTTCGGCCGAGAAGGCTGGGGTTCGCGGTAACTTGCCAGTTTTTGGTGTCTCGCGATGTGCTCAGCGATGAGGAGTCGACTCGGTGAGACTCTGGATGGTGAGGATCTCGGTAAGGTGATCGACGCGACGAGGAATCAGCAAGAGCTGGTCGACGGGGTGAGGGCTTGCCAAAAAGACCTGCAATAATAAAAACCGAAACAAAAGCTATAATCTGGTCGCTACCAGTCTCTTGACCGTGTGCTGGGCGTGCTTGAGTGCTCGCCGGACCATCCAGGTGCTCCGCTTCAGTTTCACTTTCTGCTCCCTTCGGTCTCCTCATCAATTCCTCGAGTTCTTTTTTGCTACACCCCATGGTCATATTCTTCACTTGGCTTCGTGCTGTACATTGATGCCCAAAACTTCGCGTCCTCAATTGAAGGAGCAGCGGCACATCGGAAATGGTGGTGGTATTTTGGGATGAAACGGCTAGACGCTACTGGAAAACCTGCAAACACAAACTAAAAACTCGTGATGTTTGGTGTTGCAAGTGACCGCGGGCGCTGGTTCGCTAGTGCAGGTGCTTGGACCCGAGGTCGCTGGTCACAGGGAAGTCTTCTCGGCATGGTTGTTGTCTCGTTGATCAATAGTTAGTCGATGAGCAGGGACGGCGATGTAGGGCTTGGCGCAGACAGCAGCAACGTTGTCGTTGGGCTCAGTTTAGAGAGGCAGCAGCGGGTTCGGGCGCAGCAGCAGCAACGAAGGGAGTGGAGGCCATGTTGTCGTCGGAGGGTGCTCGGCCGAGTAGGAGTTATGGCCAAGGGTGGCCTCTACCTTTTTTCTATCTCTCACTCTCTGTGTGCACCATTCTCAAATTTCCGACCTTCAGAACCTACAGGAAGAAATTTTTTTTTTTTTTCCTATCTCTGCCTGACTTTTCGTGGACGTGAATTCTCAGTGTCCAGCCCCGCATTGTCAAGACTAAGAGTGCAAAATTAGGTCTGCTCCTTTTATAGCGTAAAATTAGGTCAACCCTTTCTTATGAGGCCAGATTTCGGCCTTATGGGCTCAACTATGCTCGGAGTCCCTCTAATTAAAGTTTAAATTAATCACATAGGCTCAATTATATAAATTCCAGCCTTAATTATATAGATTCAATCAAGCCTAGAAATTCTTTCTTTGATGTGAATTTCGGCCATCATATTCCAGTCAAAATACTCATGTGGCATTTTTTGGCAACATGTTTTACTATGGTGGCAATTATTTTAAAAAAAAACTTATTCACGTGGTGCTAACGTGACTAACTTGTCCCAAAATGACGTTGTTTTGCCCCCAAAGCGAGGAGAGCTTCTATGGCCCTTACCATTACTACTGTTGCACTATCATTGGAAAGTGCTAGCGACGGTGGGGTAAGGATTAGGTGGGGTCGCCGGGCCTTGACCAGTGGTTGGTGACCCTGGCCAACTACTAGCAAGCGTTTGTAGGCCTTTGCCCAAATTTGGGGCGAGGAGCGTCAGTAGTGGTGAGGGGCTCTTGTGACAACCCTTTTTTTAATTTAGTTTTTTAATTTAATTTAATTAGTATTTATACTAAAATCAATTTTGGGACAAAAAGTCGTCGTTTTGCATCTCCATTGCTGAGTAAGCTTTTCAATGAGCCATGCAGACCACTTATATTATTAAAAGTAAGCCACATTGGATTTTTTGCTACTCTCGTCGGAATTGGCACTTAAGTGTCCTAATTTTTTTTTTAAAGTGACATTTAAGTATACTTTTTGAAATTTTTGGCACTTAAGTGTCCATCTGTCCCAAGTTTTGGCATTCCTAGTGTACATTTGCTAGGGAAAATGACATAGATGATCCATGAATTTTGGCCTAA
Source organism: Eucalyptus virginea (assembly GCA_014182375.1). NCBI lineage: Eukaryota > Viridiplantae > Streptophyta > Magnoliopsida > Myrtales > Myrtaceae > Eucalyptus > Eucalyptus virginea. The sequence goes on along the minus strand of CM024524.1, from coordinate 23,734,063 downwards.
TATACAACGTGATCCTTGAATTTTAATTTGTTATGTGTGGTAAATTTTAGCCTAATATGCAATGTGATTCCTAAACTTTAAATTTGTTCAATGTGGCCTATAGACTTTTGGTGCATGGTCAATTCGGTCCCCGGACTATTTAAAAATGTTCAAAAGAATGATAATAGTGAATATTTTCATGTAGTTCATGGACTAAATTGAGCATACACTAAAAGTTCATGAACTACACTAAAAGTCCATGAACTAGGCTATGAACCATATTGAACAAATTAGAAGTTCATGGATCGCATTGTACATTAAGGTAAGTTTAGAATCAATTTTGAATAAATTAAACGTTCAAGAATCACAATGCACATTGGGCCAAAATTCAATGACTATTAATGTCATTATCTCTTATTTTTTTACTAAACCAAGCCAGATTCTTGCTCACAAAATTCAATTGGACTCTCCTTTCTTTTTTCTTTTATTTATTTATTTATTTATTTATTTATTTATTTATTTATTTATTTATTTATTTATTTATTTTATTATTATTATTATTTTATTTTATTATTATTATTATTATTATTATTATTATTATTATTATTTTGTTCTTACTAAAACGTATGGTTAATATGCCGGCTGAAATTCAAGCGTTAATAGGGACTATCGAGGGCTGAAAAGTCCAAAACCGAACCCTTGTCTAAATTCGTCCATTAATCGACTATGCTATAAAGACTGGACATATTGCATATGTCGAACAATAAAGCCATATCATTTGCTCCTTCCTCTAGAAATTCATATCTTGTATGACCTAAATTCCTTACATTATCAAATGAAAATGATCATGAACTCTACAGCATATGTGTTCATTTTACGATTATATCCCATTTCATGCTGAGTAAAGTTTTGTTTAGTCTCACTTACGTACACTTGCTTCGATCTCTAACTTTTACCGACATTTTCAATCCCTAACTTCTATCAACATGATGCCATAATCTATTGTGTCATAATGTCAACATAATATTAAACGGTTTTACAATTAACTATACACATTGACGTTTTATAAAGATTAGGATGAATGCAGTTTTTAGACATTTATAGAGGTACCCTGTGCATCAACTTAAGTGGTTCATTCTAGATAATTGGATCCACATATGTAACTTTTTCTTTGATCGCTGTTTTGCCCCATACAGAATGGTAAGAATAATCAAAGAACACTTTTATTGATTCGTTGATTTTGGAATACCCTTCCTGTCGTATTTTAAACTGATTTATCAAATGTGAGGATTCGGTTGTGAGTTACCGTTTGTTACTTCTCATTCTTTACTCCTATTCCTTACTGAATTCTTGTTTTGATTCTCTGTCTTGTTAACACTAACCAAATGAGAGCTCAATGACTAAAGTGTTATGCTTGATTCTTATGCACTAGCTAGCTAGCTGACGAGAGAGGTTTTCAGGTATTTTTTTGAAGCCCATCATCATTTATGTTATTACGAATTATTGAATTCAAAGCATGGAGTATGATCAATTTAAAAGAAAGAGTGCTCGTAGGGCATCCCCCGGATGGGGAAGGCAATGAAACAAATTCAATCCGTGAATTGTGCACATGAGCTTGGGCCGAACCTGACTTTACCAGATCAATGGAGTGCGCACTGATTGGAAATCAACATAAAATAACACTTCCTTCTCTTACTCTCTTAGGTAGTTTACTATTATCATGGTTCTTGCATTGCCTTTTGTAATTTCTCAAGGGCGGGAATAATCCTTGAAAACATTACTTCCATGCCTCAAACGATTATCATTTCTCATTTCCCATCGGTGGTTCTCGAAAATTTTCTCAGCAAATTATGAAGCAGGGTTCTATATTTTAAAGGTTTATCAAGGTTAATTTGTATTTTATCCTTGAGCTCAAAGAAGAAAAGGTGTCTAGTCTAAGGAATTTATTTGATTAGCTAATTTGTATTCTCTAGAGCACATATTTCAATTAGAGTCAGAATCAAGAACAAAATCAATTCCTTCTCCAACACTCCCCCTCAAGCTAGCATCTTTTATATGTCAAAGACGCCAAGCCTGCTTAGTAAATAAATATGTTGTCTCTAGCATAAGGGCTCAGTGAAAATATCTACAAGTTATTCCGTTGTTCCAATTCTTTGAGTGTAATGAATCCCTCTTGAATTTTTTCTTGGGTGAAATGATATTCAACCTCTATATACTTTGTCCTTTCATGAAAAACAAGATTTTTGCTAATTTAAGTGCACCATCATTGTTACAAAATAGCTCAGTTGCTCCATCGAGTTCTACTCCAGGATCCGAAAGTAGACCCCGTATCCAAATTATTTTGTAAACCATTTTTGCCAAAGCCCAATATTCTAATTCGGCTAATGATAAGGAAACGATTGATTGCTTCTTAGTCTTTTGCGAAATAAGAGATCTTCCCAATTTAATGCAGAATATTGTAACAAATCTTCTAGTCATTGGGCAAGTCACGTAATCATTATCACAATAAGTTGTCATCTTCATGTCACAATCATGAGACAATAAAATTCCAAGTCTTGGCCATCCCTTCAAATATTTTACAACCTTCAGCACTGCATTCATATGGGACTGCTTTGGATTATGTATGAATTGACTGGGTAGTTGTGCTACAAAACATATATTAGGTTTGGTCATAGTGAGATTAATTTCCTAACAAGCCGTTAATAACTTGATGGATCTTGAAGCAACCAGTCCTCATTAGATGATGAGATACCTCTATCATATTCGGATGTCATGGGCTTGACATTTTGTTCAATAGGAATGATTGCTGGCTTGCATCCTAATAACCTTTTTTCTTATATAATCTCCAAGACAAATTTCTGTTGACTGAGGCATATCCCTTTATTAGATCTAGCTATCTCAATCCCAATAAAGTACTTGGGAGGTCCCAGGTCTTTGATATGGAAATTTAAATGCAGATACTCTTTAAACTTTCTAATGGCAGAATCGTCATTTCTTATGATAAGTATGTCATCAACATATATCAACAAGTAAATCGATAAGGTACCTTTGGTCCAAGAGAACAATGCATAGTCATTCTTGGAGTGCTGAAAACCTGCACTTGCAAGTGCAATAGTAAATTTCGCATATCACTACCTAGAAGCTTGCTTGAGTCCATGCAAGGACTTATGTATATGACATACCCGAGACTCCCCCTATTTGCGAAGGCCTTTGGGAAGGTCCATGTAGATTTCTTCATCGAGATCACCATGAAGAAAAGTATTATGGACATCCATTTGATGTAGCTCCCAATTGCGGAATGCAACAATAGATAGGAAGGAATGCATAGTTACCTTTTTGGCTACAGGACAAAAGGTCTTATGGTAATTGAAACCTTCCCATTGAGCAAACCCTTTTGGCAACTAACCCAGCCTTGTAACGCTTGACAGAACCATATCCTTATATTTGATTTTATATACTCATTTGCAACCAATCGGTTTTCTATGGGAAGGCAATGGAACTATATCTCGGGTATGATTATTTGCAAGAGCATCTTGTTCGACCTTCATGGCCTGCCGCCATTGTGGATCACGTACTACTTCATATGATGAAGGCTCATATTCCTCCGATATATGACTAATACAACACATATTTTGGCGATAGTCAACTAAAGGAAACACAAGAGGACATAGGATAATGTGCACTTGAAGAATATAACATGGAGCATATATAGTCCTTGGTTGTCCTTGGTCCACGTAGGTGGATGAGTGAGACGTCCAGACCGTCATGGTAGCTCAACTGGCTATTCCATGGGCAATGATGGAGGAGATGTATCAATATATTGCTGTAGAGATGAAATGAAAGGATTAGCTTCTTCTTGATATGAGGCCGGTGACTTGATTGCTGGACTTGAGTCTTTTGGGATGGCTGACATGCTTCCTATTGGAACCAAGAAGTGCGGCGAATTCATAAACAAATCTTCTTCCGATAGAAACTGTCGATTGTTGGGTGCCAATTTAGTTGTCGAAGATGAAGAAATGGATTCCTGGAATGGAAAAATATCCTCATGGAAAACAATATCCCAGTTAACAATAAAATGTTTTGTCAATATTTCCATAACTCTGTATCCTTTTTGGAGTGAAAGGTATCCCGTGAAAAGACATAGGAGAACATGTGGGTCAATCTTGTCCCTAGGTCCCATAGTTATCGCATAGCATAAATAACAAAAAAATTTCAAGTGTCCTAATTTCGGTGGTTTCCCAAAAAGCATCTTGTTGGGAATAACGGATCCCCAAAAACCGGATTCGACATTAAATCGAACCCCTAAATCGATGCGGAAGACAAGCCCGGGAAAACGAACACGTATCACCGATCCTAAAGCACACCACGGATTCGAGCGTACCTTTTAGCCACGATTAAACACCGACGCCAATGGAGGAAGAGAAACTCCGAGCCTGTTCGATCCGAGGAAGCAAAATCCTTCAACGTGCTTTACTGTTTTGCCTATTGAAGAAAACGGGAGAGGGAGAGCGTAAGTGAAGAGAAAAGCGTACGTTTAACTTAATCAAAACGGTATGTTTTTCTCTCTCTCTCCTCCCTTTTATACCCCCTTCTTTCCACGGGCCCTATTCCCGTGGGCCGGGCTTTCTGGGCCCAACTTGGGCGGACGGGCCTTAAGCCCAAATCAAATAAAGCCTTCATCTCCCACTCGCACATGGTGGGCCGAACAGGATTCTCTTTACCTCTCTTCAACTTTCATACCGGTGAATAATCCGTGCGACCAACATACTTTGAGAGCTCGTTGCTATACATCTGTTAGGAATATATAGCAGCTCATAATTGGGCGTTACACTTTAAGTAGATTTAGTATGCGTACCTAGATCGATCGATCACATTTATATCTCTCTTGATCTCTTTTAAACAATGATATATATTGTATTCACAATTATAATTATCACAAAGATAGTCATAATTGGTCGACCAGTGAACACAAAAGTACAATGTGATTCTCCAAAATCGATCTTCCTCTTTCCTTCAAACTCTCAATTTCAGTTTAGCTTGCTTTTCTAGAAATGTCCCATTAGATCGAATCAAACTCATGACCATTGGCAACATCCTAAGATAGCAAACACTAAATAGAAACCTTGAGAATAAGTAAGAGTCATGAGGGGACTAAGAATTGAGGAACTCATTTCCTCAAGAGTCTCACACGTCATAAAAGTTGAGATCAAACTTTTTGCCACTCTTATTGGTCGTCTTATGCATACGTAGTATGAAATACGTATTACGGTATTCACTCCTTCCCCATGGAGCGTATGTCTACATTTTTCAATACCGTACAGATGATAGTTCAGACATACCCAATGTCTAACTTGAGTTCACCTATCTACTCATTCACAAAATTCATCAGAACTCACATCCGGCATCTTAGACAGATAAAGTAAAATATGTGGGGTATTTTACTTTCGGACATCATAAGTATTATGTCCTCATCTTAACACTTAGTTAAGGCGACATGTGTATTTTAAGCCCGAGCTCTCGATTATCACCTAGATAATAAGCTTAAATACAGTCTCATCTCTATTTATCACACAGTAAATAGAGGCGATTACCCGTGTGAGTGGGCTAATCTTTTATCTGTCCGACATACTTCCTCAACTTAAAAATAATGCACTTAGCACTAAGATGCATAAAGATCACATAATGATTCATAGGCATTAATCAATGAAAAACAAAATTTCATAAATGTGAACAAATCAGGGAAATTACAATCCAAGACATCGACTCTACGCAATCCTAGAGATTTTACATGACCACAAAACACATCTCTAGGTATTGGCTTTGTCATAGGATCTCGCTACCATTCTATGCGTAGATATGTACCGTAAGTTCACATCCTTTCGTGCAACCATATCTTTCACAAAGTTATACTTGGTATCTATATGTTTGGTCTTGCCATGATACTTTGGATCTTTGGTGTACGCTATAGCTGCTTGGCTATCACAATTAACCAATAATTGATTTGCAGCTTTCTCAATAACACCTAAATGATCCAAAAATCTCTTAAGCCAAACTCCTTCTTGTACCGCTCGCCGATAATGCCACGAACTCAACTTCCATCGTGGATAAGGCTATGCACGTTTGCTTCTTACTACTCCATGATATGGCGCCATTGCTAAGTAAGAAAGCAAACCCGAGGTAGATTTTCTTTCATCCAAATCTCCTCCCCATAATCAGCATCCGAATAGCCTTCAAGTCGCAGATCCTTTCCTTGGTAATTCAACTTGTAATCAGCAATTCCCTTCGATACCTCGGTATTCTCTTGACGGCCTTCCAATGTGCTGGACCTCGGATTGGATTGGTATCTACTCACCATTCCAACCGCAAAACATATGTCGGGTCTTGTACACATCATAGCGTACATCAAGCTCCCAACAAGCACTTGCATAAGGAACATGCTTCATTTGTTCCTTCTCTTGTGGAGTCCCCGGACACGCCTATGGCTCAATCCTTCACCTTTCGCAATAGGAGTGTCTATGGGTTTACAATCTTGCATACGAAATCGTTCAAGAACTTTGTTTATATAAGTTTCTTGCGAAAGAGACAACGATCTCTTGAAATCTTAACTCCAAGAATGTATGCAGCCTCACCCATATCCTTCATCTCAAAGTTGGAAGATAACCAACTCTTGACAATCTTAACAAACTCCATATTGCTTCCAAAGCAATTAGTATATCATCAACATATAATGATATGATCACAAATTGATCCTTGAATCTTTTGATATATACACAATGATCCTCATCAATCATTGTAAAATCATATGCCATTATGGCATTATGAAAACGTATATACCATTGTCTTGATGACTGCTTGAGGCCATATATCGATCTTAAAAGTCGACATACCTTTTATTCTTGGCCTTTCACTATGAAACCAGCAGGTTGTTCCATATATATTTCTTCCTCTAATTCTCCATTGAGGAAAGCAGTCTTTACATCCATTTGATGTAACTCAAGATCCAGACTAGCCACTATTGCCAGAATAATGCGAATTGAGGTAAATCTCACTACATGAGAAAATGTATCTTCATAATCAATTCCTTTCTGTTGGTTATACCCTTTCGCCACAAGGCGAGCCTTATGCCTTTCTATCGAGCCATCAGCCTTTCGCTTTATTTTGAGAACCCATTTGTTCCCAATAGCTCAAGCGTCCTTTTGGAAGATCAACCGGTTCCCTAGACTTGGTTTGATTTCATTGACTCCATTTCCTCTTCCATTGCATTAATCCATTTTTCCTTGCTAGGGCAATTTAGAGCCTCATTTATATTTCTTGGCTCATCCTCATCTTGTGGAGCAACCATAAAAGTTTCCCCTTCAATGTCAAAACGTCGACGGGGAATACTTTGGCGACTTGTTCGCCGTATAGGAGATTGCACACTTTGCACATCATTTCCCATCATGCTCCCACTTGGATTATGTAATGATGATGTCGTCACATTAGATGGTTGCAATTGAGAATGAGTTGAATTCAATTCATCACTTCTCATATTACTCCCACTTGGACGAACTCCACTAACATCATTATCCTGATCCAAGGTCTCAAATAGGGAACAATCTTCCCCTATTTCGCCCTTCTTAGGAAATTCATCCTCTAAGAATGTGACATCCCGTGATTCAAACTTAGTTACACTCCCACTTTCCTGCTCACCTATGAACACATACCCTTTTGAGTGTTCTGAGTATCTTATGAAAATACTCTTCTTTCCTCTGGGACCCAATTTCCCAAACTTGTGAGAGGACTCATGTGTGTAGGCAGACAACCCCATGGCTTAAGAAAACTTAAGTCCGGTTTTCTACCCGTCCATAACTCATATGGAGTGGAAGTAACCGATTTGGAAGGCACACGGTTAAGTATATAGGCAGCAGTTAACAACGCATCACTCCAAAAAGTGATAGGTAAGTTAGCATGCGCCATCATAGACCTAACCATTTCTAGTAGGGTTCTGTTTCTTCTCCCTGCAACACCATTTTGTTGAGGAGTATATGGAATAGACAACTGTCTTTCTATTCCTTTTTCATCACATAATTTTCTGAACTCATCAGATAAGTATTCTCGACCTCGATCGGATCTCAATGCTTTTATTTTCCTGTCTAATTGATTTTCCACCAGGTTCATAAACCTTTTGAAACAACTTATTGCTTCAGATTTGTGAGAAATCAAATAAACATATCCGAATCGAGTGTAATCATCAATAAAAGTGATGAAATAAACAGCCCCATGCCTTCCTTTCACATTCATCGGACCACAAATATCAGTATGGATTAAATGCAGAGGAAATTCAGCTCTTTTGCCTTTTCCAAATGGTTTCCTTGTCGTTTTCCCTTCTAGGCAATGCTTACATATGGGCAAATCGACTTTTTCAATATTGCCCAACAAGCCCTCTTTGGCTAGTCTATTCATACGCTGTTGGCCAATGTGGCCAAGTCTAGCATGCCACACATTCACATCATTATCATATGTATTGGGAGACGTGATAAGGGAATAACAAACATTTGTATTAACATAATCAACATCCAATACAATGAAACCATCAAGAAAATAACCACAACCATAGTAATTTGTATCTAGAAACAAATTCACACCTCTACTAAAGAAGTTCATATTAAAACCTAATTTAACCAACACTAATACGTACACTAAATTCGACGAATCTCCGGAGCATACAACACATCATGCAGAATAAAGTGCGTCCACCACGCATATTCGGTTGGCATGTGCCAATTCCTTTCACTTCAGCTGGAGTTGTTTCCCATATAGATCCACTTAGTTCCAAGTAGGTACTCGTCGGAATTCCACGAAGGATCCTCTATCCTTCGCTACATGGTCCGTCGCTCCCGAATCCACAGTCCACAAAGGATTAGACTCAGCTTAAGAACACGTAACTCGACACAAAAGTAAAGTTTCGAAAAGTGCAAGGGGTGTTTACCTTCTTTGGCTCACGACAGTCGCGAGCATAGTGACCCTTCTGATCACAGTTGTAACATTTCACCCTTGCTAGCTTCTTCATGCGAGGACGCTTTCCTCTTGCTTGTTGGTTAAACTTGGGTTTCTTGCCTGAAGGACCTGGTTCCTTGCCTTTCCCTTTGTCAAACCAGTTAGGGCGCTTGCGCTTGGAGCTCGAAGCTCCATGTGAGCTAGAACTAGCTTGATAAAGTTCAGCATCTGGCTTAGCCGCCAAGAGGCGGTCCTCTTCCAGCTCAAGATGGCGCATAGCATCCTCAAAAGTTTTGATTGACTCATTATGGGTCAGGTGCACCTTCATATGCTCCCAACTCTGAGGCAAGGAACGAATCACTGCTTGCACCTGCTGCTCATTTGTGAGGACATGGCCAGCATCTTTCAGCTCATTTATCATGTTTGACATCTTTCTAAGATGTTGCTTCATGGTCTGACCATGAGGCTTCTTATAGGAGTCAAACCTAATAGTGAGCTGTCTCAATCTGGTCACCGAAGTATGACCAAATCTAGCTACCAATGCCTCCCACATTTCTTTGGCATTGTCGAAACGCCTAAACTCCCGCATGACATCATTTTCCATGATGCTCAAGCAACGTGATGCGAGCGAGAGAGTTCTTTCGTTTCCAAGCAGCAAAAAGCTTCTTTATCTCTTTTGTGCAGCGCAGTATTTCCATCTTCGGTTCAACCATGGTCGTTAAGAGCTTCAAGTGCCTCTTGCTCTTCCAAAGACATATTGATTTTCATGTGCCATATCTCATAGTTGTCACCATTGAGCTTTTCACCTTTGTTCAGCTCGGCAACTATGCTCTTTGTGGCTGAAGCCATTGATCTCGAACACATCGACAAATATGCACGAATTATTAATGCCTATCATTTATGCATCCCTATTTACATAGACCCATCATATTAATGAACAATTTCAAGTAAGGCTTCAGAATCAAAAGGTCACTATGTTTCCAATCATCCTCCAAAAATCCTAACTTAAAATTATCATTAATATAATTGTCTTATGCAAAGTATCTATGAAGCTACAAAAACTTCTATAACTACCCACAGCTAATTACCCACAGCAACCAGCAATAACAGAAAGCAATAGATAACAAATATCCAATAAAACAACAATGCTTTCAACTTTTACAACAAAAATATTGGTAGCTACATCAACAACTATCAAGCAGTAAACATTACATAATTATGTCCACAAAGCACACTTAAATAAAGATCAGCCAATACAACTAACACCAAGTCAGCACACGAACTGGGAAAGATCCTCTTTTGTTCAATTTCTTGATCTTTTCCTTGTCATAATACAGTAATATTCATTTACAAAATCTATTACAATTTTCTTATATGAAGCAGCTCCGTTGACATCCCATATGCGATTCAACACATCTTGCCATTCAGGTGGAAGAGTGTTTATAAAAAATCGCACCATCTCTGACTGTGACATAGGACGACCATTCCATATGACCTTTTGAATTTTCCCATTGACCTCAAGGACATGATCAATTAAGTCACCGCGCTCCCATCGATGATCGGGCCGCTCACCCATCAACTTAGAAAGCCTTTCTTTTTGTTCATCGGTAATCGCGCGAATAGATGTGCGCAACCCGAGGGGGAGGCATTGTTTTTTTTCCCGCAACAAATATATTGAGAAATATTCCTGCAACAAATGCAGAAAAATAAGGGATCACAAATAATCCACATAGACTTAATTGAAAAAAGAAACACATTCTTTTCCCCGTCTATTCTTTTTTTTTTTTTTTTTTTGGGGTCAACGGTCAACGGTCGTGTGGGAGGGCCAACGAATAAAAAATCGTCGGTCAACGGTCAACGGTCGTCGGACCGGTCGGACCGGTTGGCAGGTCGGGCCGGTCGGCCCGGGTGGGACGGACCGACCGCACGTGCCGTGCGTGTGCCGGCGTCCGCGGTTCGGGTCGGGTCGGGTCGCCGGGTCGGGTCGTCGCCGGCCGTTGACCGCTCGCCCCAGCCGTCGCGCGCGACGTCATCGATGACGTCACCCCAGCGGTTATTTACCGTTGGGTGACGTCATGTTGACGTCAGCTCGCGTCGGTCCGCCGACCGGCGCGCGCCGATTCGCCGCCGGCGACGCGCAAGCGCCAGTTCGCTGACCGGCGCGTGTGCCACACGCGCTGGGCGAACCAGCGCTTCCAAGCGCGTCGCGCCCACGCGCATCGGCTTCTGGCCGCGCGTGTGGGCGCGTGCGGCGTCGCCCGGCGGCGCACGACATGTCGCCGGAATCGTCTCGACGAGCCCTATCGCCCTGTGCAATCAGAATTTGATTTCGATTTACGTAAAGTCGAGAAAACAGACGAACAGTGCTCGGGTGTCGGGATTTCTCGCCCGATCCGTACGGCCGAAGAAATTTCGCGAAAAATCAATCAAAAAGCACGAAAAGATCGGGAAAACATGAAAGCGGGCTCGATACCAATGTTGGGAATAACGGATCCCCAAAATCGATTCGACACTAAATCGAACCCCTAAATCGATGCGGAAGACAAGCCCGGGAAAACGAACACGTATCACCGATCCTAAAGCACACCACGGATTCGAGCGTACCTTTTAGCCCGCAGATTAAACACCGACGCCAATGGAGGAAGAGAAACGAGCTGTTCAATCCGAGGAAGCAAAATCCTTCAACGTGCTTTTTTCTTGTTTTGCCTATTGAAGAAAACGGGAGAGGGAGAGCGTAAGTGAAGAGAAAAGCGTACGTTTAACTTAATCAAAACGGTATGTTTTTCTCTCTCTCTCCTCCCTTTTATACCCCCTTCTTTCCACGGGCCCTATTCCCGTGGGCCGGGCTTTCTGGGCCCAACTTGGGCGGACGGGCCTTAAGCCCAAATCAAATAAAGCCTTCACATCTCACACAACCTATCAAGAATTCTAGTTGGTGTACAATTAATCAAATATGCAGTCGTGACCACACGATCTCCCCAAAAAATTTCAGGTTTCAATGCCTGGTACTTAAGAGCTCGAGCTACTTCTAAAAGATGAGGATGCTTTTGCTCTACATGTGATGCCCCCAGCACATCGTTGCTAACACGGTTATAACATTCTTTCAATTTTTATGCATGCCGAAGCATGTGTGGTCAAAAATGACCTAGGACATATAAAACTCAAAGGAACACATGCGGGAGATATGGACCGGTCAATCACATTTCATTTCTTATTTATGTACTTAAGTGACATATGTTGGGGTACATTGGGGGACAAAAAGTGTACTACCACCCCTAACTACGTCAAAAGCTTCATCAGTCCTATCCTCCCAACCCGCAAGTGCATATATACAATGTCACTTATCCACCATCCTCTAGTATGTCAAAAATCACTACTTGATTTTCCTAAAAATGCTACTCCATTATCCTCTGATCCTTGCCTCACTCTACTCCGCTGCTGCCATTATTGGCCTTGTCATCATCGAGAAGTGGGAGAGGTCCCACCAAACGCCCGTTGATATGGGCATATACTGTGATGAACCCTAGAAGCATAAGGCCTGTTGGGGATTCGCCATTGACTATAAGGATAGGTATGCACTACACAAAGACAACTTCGAGAAAATCAAGATTTACAAAATCAGTAAGATGACTCGAGAAGTCGACGGGAGCACCATAACTAATCGAGGTGGAGGCAGGCAGGACCGGCATGTCTAATGATTTGGAAGAGGATAGTCAACAACCAGTGAGTACAAACTTAGCAAGCATAATGTCAACCAATCTATACTACGTAAATCTATCACTACCCATGTGAGGAAACTCCAAATATAAAATAAACGAAATCAGTTTGAATCACTTGTTTGAGAACCTTCTTCAAAATCAAAATAGTAAGTCAAATGGAACTTGAAAACACCAATAATCATATTTTTTTAGAAAAACCTAGCCGGCACCATCTTTTGAGAGAACCTCGTTACCTCCTCAGGAATCTCGCACCCACATGGCATCCTGAGAACATCTAGGGGAACTGTGTTATAGCCCCCAAGCATTTGGAAGACCCCAGTTACCCCTCCAAGCATCTCGCACCCATTCGGGCATCGTGAGAACATCTAGGGACCCTTGTTATCCCCCAAGTATCTGGAGGAATCCTGTTACCCCTCCAAGTATCCCTATTACAACCCGGGGCATCATCATTGTGGGAACCGACAGCATTCAACAAACTCACACCATGACGCAACAAGTCAATAATTCAATTTAAAAGTGTCATTTACTTTCCTAATGCATAGGAAAAAAACTCAAGTAGAATCAGCCAACCCTTAGTCACTTATAAATTATGGAAATGGTATAAAACTAATTCATCGGCAATACTAGTTTTAAAAGACAAGTTACAAAAGGAAATTTATCCAAAATTCCAAAATTGTCCCATAAAGGCAATTTGCATGCTTTTGGAAATCACTAACATTACCTAAGTACATCAGGTTCAAAAATTACAAAATTTTACTACAATGTAGATGAGACCCACAGGAACATTTCTCATGAAGAACTCAAAAACCATTCAGCTTGTACGACACTCAATAGTCGAATAAACTAGGCCAAAATAGAGTGTGGAATTGCGGAATTGGAACAAACACAAAAGGGACATTTCACAGGTTTAATGAGTTCTAAAAAGCATGGAAAAACCATACATTATAGTCTAAGATGTAACTTACAACTTTCATGAAGAATACTTGTCCAAATTCCTTAACGAAGAGTCGGTAGAAATTCGTGATCATCTAGAGGTCAGTAAGGTTTTAGGAAAAGCTAACTCAAACCCATGTTTTATCACAGTAGTGATATAAGTCGTATGAAGTTTGAAAAATCTAGAATTAAAATATATTGTAGAACAAAGTATAAGGTGTAATTTTTGTGAGGAGAACCTCAAAAAATTTGTATCACACAATCTCATATAAATTGGCAAAACCGTGGGTTGATCTATGATGGAATCTAACATTCGACAAGGTCTTCAGACTTCGCTTGGTTTTTGCGTTGCTTAATCTCGAGCACACACAATTTCAATAACCGGCACCACAATAACACATTCAAGAACCCAATAAACCATGAACTCAGCATGCTAGCTATATAAATCTTCTGAAATCATTGGTTGACACGAACATATATGAAATCAATGAAAACCGTAGAAATCCAAGAAACTCACCCTCATCGAGCAACATTGACCTACATAGCATAGAATAGAGGATAATCTGCTTGCCTTAAGTCTTCAAAAACCCTTTTTGATCTTCTTGTGATTTGAGTCAGGCCAAGCAAGACAGCGGGTGGCTTAGGTGTAGGCGGAACGAGGGTGCATCGTTGGTGAGTTGATATGGTCTGAGAGCTATGGCTATGTCGTGCAAGATGAGAGTGTAAATAGAGAGGGATGACTTCAGTTTCTATTTACGGTCGATTTAAAGCTTTGTAACAATTATAGAATTAATGCCCAGAATAATGTTCTATTTTGGCTACAAAATTAATGCCCAAACTAATGTTCTAAAAGGGTTTTTGAACCAACATCCAAATACAAACTCTAAAGCGAGTTCAAACTCAATGACCGAATTAATACTTTGAAACGATTTCAAAGTTAATGAACTAAATGTTAGGGAAATCCCTTATGATGTTTTGAAGATGACAAAATAAATCAAAGGCTACTAACATGTTTGATGGTTGAGTAATAGACCATGCAAATGATAGAACATGTAAAGGATATTATCAAGGCCGGAAGACCGAACGGAACATATGTCCAAAGTATATTCGAAGATTTCCGGACTTACGTGTCAAAGTCGAAGACTACCGGACTCAAGACTCAAAGTCGAAGGCTGCCGGACTTTAGTGTCAAAGTCTGTTCTACATCAAGTCTGCTCACTCGACCAATTCCGGATCGACCGTGAATGATGAACCGGAAGACGGACTCTATGAAGCCGAACCAGGAAGATAGACTCTATCTTTGAAGGCTGAACCGGGTACGAGACCTTAAAGCTAAATCTGTTCGGAAGCAGATTTGTTCGGACCCAGATTGTAAAGTCTCTGACTCAGATTGTAAAGTCTGACTCAGATTGTAAAGTCTAAAGACTCTCGGACTTTACATCCGAGTTCGATGAATCGTAACTCAAGCCCAATCATACAACGGCTAGTGATCTGGTTTGGATTCCACATCAAGATTGATTTGATTGATTCAATCTAATAGATTGACGATTGGATCTTGAAGACAAGAACTTTATATACGAAGAACTTTACTTATGGAAACCAAGATTTCGTTTGTATGGGCGATCGGAATCAATTTGGGATTCTACCTTTGTCACTCAACGGCTACCAAATCTTCTAGATACGGAGCTGTCCAATGGGTATATTGGAAGACGATTCTCCGGGATCTTGTCCAACGGGTAGTTTGGAAGTGGAGGAGTATTTAAGGAGATCATGGACCGATGAGCAAGTAAGAGACGGAGCGTAGAATTTATAATTCCAAAGTACGAGCGATCTTCGATCATACACTTGTCTCTTGAGAGCTTAAACATTTGTAATCGTGAGAGAAATACCAAGAGAGTGACTTAGTGAGATAGTGTGATCTACTAAGTGTTTGCACTCGAAGTTGTAATCTCTTGTTGATTGCATATTGGAATCCAGCCAAGAAGGCTGTTATCGTGGGAGAGTGGACGTAGGCTTGGATTAAGCCGAACCACTATAAATCTTGTGTTCTTATTCTCTTCCCTAACTCCTTTATTTTATTCATACTAGCACTCTCACTAAATAGAGTTAAGTAAATGTGATTTGAGACTGATTATAAGAAGTGATTAAGAGAGGATCATGAGATGATCGAGAGATAATAGAGTTCAATCAAATTAGTCACACACAAGAGCAATTTCTAACACAATTGAAGTGGTGAACTCCTAAAATTTCTCTCTACCATTCAACACGAGATTGGTGGTATGTCTGAACTAGAAGTCCAACATATGTGGGGCTAAGACTAAAGAACATCATAACTAGAACAATTCAAATATGCTATGAGGAGGTCCAACATTTTATGATCTAGATTTGAATAACGTCAGACTCAAACTGCTTTGGGCATGATATAAGGGTAATGCAATAAGCTTTCTTGTTCATTTCTATGTACTTCTTATTAAAACACATGAATAATGTTTTGGAGATACGTGCAAGGGTGTTTTTGCTTCTACTAAAAATCGTTTTTTATTCAATTTTACCTATGCACATGAACCTGTTTTTCAAAACAATACCCCAACAATGGGCATCCCCTTAATATCGTTATTCCAAGTAGAAGAAAGGAATCATTTTAATGCACTGTATGCATAAATTTACTTAGTCCAGCTCTATTACTTCCTTTGTTTGAAGATGCTATGGAAACAAGCGGACAAATAATATAATAGACAAAATAAGAAAATAAACTAGATATTGGATTTACGTGGTCCAATCAATGTGACTTACATTCAAGAGGAGAATAGTAAAACATTCCACTATAGATGAAGCGATATGACTAAACATTACAACTAGAATCGAGTCACTCAAACACAAGTGTTTCCCATCCCCTAATTACACATGATAACTCACAATGTTTGGCTCTCATAATTCCTCACAAAATAATGTCTCAAGCTTACAAATGAATTCACAAAATCTCAACACAAGATTTTCATGGCTTCAAACACTTGGAATGTAATTTGCAACCAAAATTTTATCTTTGATGCACTTCACAAGAAGTCACCCTTCTTATATGTAGACAAGAATTGGATCCAAAAGAGGAAACATTCTCCAACTAGAAAACCTATTCAAATAGGAAACCTACTTGAATTAAGAAAGTTTCTTCTCTTCACCTAAACTAAAGACTTATTTTAACATAGATACTTCCTTGAGGATAGAAATATCAAACCTTGAAGGTAAAAGACACCAATTTAAGCAAACAAGTGTGATATTTTCCATTATTGTGGAGATAACTTCATCATCATCAGAAAAGATTAGGAGCGTTAACAAGATGGATGGCTTTTTTAGGTTCCTTTGTTTTACAACTCATTAAATACATTTGAGTATAGATATTTATTCCTTTCATACCAATTTAATTTGTTCATTATATGGTTAAGATCTTTTTAATTTGTCCTAGACAAAAATCATATGAATTCTTCCTTGTCCACATTAGATTAACTATTATTCAATATCTTCGCTTATTGCCACAAAAGTTTACATTTCATTGCCAATCTTTATGTTTTATATTGATCAACTTGGTTACTCACAGTTTTCTATTTAAAATGAATAGAGATAAGTATAGTGGAAGTTGTAAAACTTATCACGAAAGTGTAATTACGTATTAAAACTTTCAAAAAATGCAATCAAGTCCTAAAACTTGTTAAGAAAGTACAATTGAGTTCTAAAATATTCAAAAAGTGCAATCAAATCTTTAAAATTGTCATGAAAATGTAATCATATGCTAATTTTTTCAAAATTTGTAATTAAAGGAAAGACTTGATTTTGGACCAATTTGATAACTTTTAGGACTTGATTGCACTTTTTGAAAGTTTTAAGATTCAACTGTACTTTCGTGACAAATTTTAGGACTTAATTGTATTTTCATGACAAGTTTTAGGACTTCTAATGTATATATCCCAAATGAATATGGTCTTTGAATATTAATCATAGTTTGGCATTGTTCAGGTTATTTAAGAAATTAATTTGAGTTAAACCTCGTTTAGCATCAAAGTTTGGTTTCTTAGCATTGTGATTGTCGAAAGCTTTTGATTTAGTTATTTAGAGGTAGTTTAGTGGCCCCAACCTTCACCATGTCTCACAATGTAAATTACAAGAAGCCTAATGCTGATCATCCCATCTTATATAGTAAAGGATGTTATAATTTTATTTAATATGATCCCACATTTAGTTTAAATTGCCCACATTAGATTTCATTAAGGATTTATTATCCAAATCTAGTTATTGATAACTATGATTGTCCGGATCTACAAAGAATAGTCTTAATGGAAGACTATATCTATTAGCATTTGTACATGCATATAAATAGGTAATCTAAGCCAAATCCTCTTATTATTCTCATTATTCTGATTATCTGATAATTGGAGAACACACCATCAACATCAAGATGGCAATTGACTAGAAGTGCCTATTCACTATCATTCAAGCTCCGTGTATCTATTTTTGATGTCATCAATGGCTAGAGGTTAGTTCATAATTTACATGTTTCCGCATTTGATCCTGATTATCAAGATCATGGTCTTTCGCAAAATTTCTAACAAAGGAACCATGTTGTTTTGCTAGCACAGAATCTCATACCAATCATCCAAACACTACTCGGGTCCTATTCCAGAGGAGAAGGGAATGACAGTTTTTGAATTATTCCGTGCAATTGGGCTTTGCCAGGTGAGGTTTGGCTAGTGATGCTTGGATACCTGGGGATCCTGGGATCAACAGGAACCGAAACACCAATTTTGCCATTATTTTAGGCGTTTCATATGTGCATGAATCGGAGTATGAAGATAGGAGTGATAACTTACAATCTAGAGTAATTTTCTTCCATGTCCTGTCACATCCTAGAGCACAGAAACAATTAAACTTGGTAATTAGAGAGGCTCTTTGATTTAAGCAGCCAAGTGCGACCTTGTCCAAATAGTTGAGGAGGCAGATTCTCTTCCTCATAGGGAGACCAAAAGGAACACGATTGCTAGCGCAGCGAGATCTCCCTTGCTTCTAGGAATTTGCCAATTGAAAAGTGAAGGAAATGATCTGCACCTGCCCATAATTTGAAGTGAACATTCTGCGTGATTAGACTAGTAACAAGGTTTTTCATCTACTCCTGTTTTCTTCGAGTGAATTAAGGTAATCACCATGGATATCCTAAATTTCTAGTCCTTTTATTGTGTTTTTTTTCTTTGTTAATACCATGAAAAATCTCAACTAGTATAATTATATCAAATTTACTTTTCATTAGTTTTCGTTAAATTTTAACATTAAATTATTAAATTAAATAATACGTGACAATTAAAGAAAGTACCGATTTAGGGTTTTGTCTTCTGTTTATCATATATGTTGTTTTCGTAATACTAATCCAATTTAACAGAGGATAAATTTGTTAAGAATGTGCTAACTTGGAATTTTTTTTTTATCAAAAAGTTAATTTAGAGTAAATTTGTGATAAATATATAAGTTTGAGGTTGAGATTTTTGTATTGTTAATCCTTTTTTTTTTAGCCGTCTCAAAATCTCTACTCTACTTTTCAGTGTCTTTGGTACTTGTAAACTGCGAACATCAGCCAAGCATATATGATGCAGGACAATTCTTGTGTTCCCGTGGGTTTAAAATCAGAATCATTTGCATTGATAGTAAATTCGTAAATTCCGTGGGTTAAAAATCAGAATCATTTGCATTGACAGTAAATTCGTAAAAGCATTGGTAACTGTAAAATCTTGTCGGTAACATCAAGTTGGCTAGCAATTCGCTTAACCTATCCCCCGTTTGTCATTTACCAACACTTCTAAGAAAGCACTAGTATCATTTTAAATTTTCAAATTCACCGACTTTTATTTTCGGAGGTCACTAACGTGTTGAGTTATTAAATCTTATACGAAATTACCGAAGTTCATTTTTTTTTTCTTTTTCCTAATTTACCAACTATTCTTAATAATTTGCCAACATTCATCTAAAGAGTTAGTAGATCCAAATCTAGGTACATTATCGAAATAGTTCTTTTTTTGGTAAAGACATTATCGAAATAGTTGGTAACTAAGAAGTATTAAAAAAATGTTGGTGAATGACTTGAATGAAACAAAGCAAGTAATTTCATAGAAAAGTTGGAAATTGAACTCAGGCAAATAAATGTTGGCGTAGTAATATTTAGTTCCAAGAACATCGACATAACGTCCCCGTGATAAAAAAATGTACGGCAAATACTTCATAAACTAACAATTTCCATATGCTCCACATGATCCTACTTTATAACCGATCAAAATTCCAGTAAGTTAGGATAAGAATCCTACGTTGAATGGAGACCCTTTCGAGATATTCCTAATGATCTTTGAGATCTATCTCTATGAATCTCTATGCCAAAGACATAAGAGACTTCATCCAATCCCTTCATCTTGTTTCATGTAGCATACCTGAATATGTATTGGCAAGTGACTTAAAAAATTTATCTTGCCTGCGGTAACCTGAGTCAGAATGAACTAAGTTGGGCTTTGTATCTCTCGACATTGCCAGACGCATCCTCTTAGTCTAATATAGACCCATTTACAACCGATGGTCGTAGCCTTTCGGATAAATCAATGAGATGCAATAAGAAATCTTCCATTGTAGCAAGTGTTGTTCCATGCCGACGGGCAAGCTTAACTATAATCTTCAAGAAACCTCCCAGTTAAAGCTTTGATGCATATTTACTGACCCAAAGAGGGAAACGCTATATCACGTATTTGCATCGGCTCCAAAAACTGAATATGAAGCCTCAAATTACCACACTGGTGAAAATCTCTGTTTCCTCATTTCCATTTTGATTTACGATCTGTACTCAACGTATTTATCTGTTGACACCTCAATATTCCGGCAGCACCACCAGAGCATAACCATTTCTCACTGCCTTTATTCATGTTCCATCTCACCCTATGCATCGCCACAATCTTAGGAGGAAAAGTCTCGAATTCTGTCAAAGTAACCGCATTTTCTGATCCCTCAGGAACTGTCTCTGGCTCTCTGTCCCTTTGCATCTCAACCCGCGGCCTCTTCTTATTAAGCTTCCCAGAGGTTTGGTTTTTTTTGCTCTTGAAAGATGCCAATGTCTCCTCCCATCCCGTTTCCACACTTGGATCATCACCATAGCACAGTGCTGCCACAGAAAAACAAGAAAAAAAGATTGAAACTTGAAAGACTCCTGAATAGTATTTAAGCGCAAGTTCTCCAATAAAAAATTCACGAGATATTACTAGGGTCAGCCATATACCTAGTATTTGGTCGTCAGGAGTTGGTCCTTCCTCCTCGTTTTCCATGGCTTCTTCCACCTCAGGAGATGCAGATAGCATTTCATGTGTTGAACTTGGGGTCCCCTTAAGTTGTTTTCCTAGTGTGACAGGAGTATCTGATGGCGACATGTTAAGTACAATGGCCAATCCCTCCTCTGCAACAGACACACACAGGAAATGTGGGGCTCGATGTCGTGATGGATCCTTGTCCACTGCCTTGGAGGTGAGCTGATCACAGTGAATACAATCAGAGTGCAGTTTTGCTGAACTGTCACATATAGAGTTTTATATTACAAAATGTTAAAACACGTGATGTGGGCATCCTGTGTCGCAGTCAAAGCTTCTAAAACTTGCTCAACCTTGCAGCACTTGCAAATTTAATTTGTGATCACTAATTCTCATATATCATTGAAAAGACAGGAGACAGAATTCAATACAAGTAGATTACTTGGATCATACATATATGCCATGTGAATCGCTTGTTTTTTTGTTTATTTTTGTTGGTTTTGGATCTTGCCATGCTTTCCTTTAATCTTCCTTCATGTCACACAGCAAACAGTCAGTTGACCCATACGTCCCGATTGTGACACAGGATGCCCATGAGGTTCAAATGTGTGCTACAAGCCTTGAACATGACACCTCGAATCCCATAATCAGACGTGATGAGAGAACAAGGATGGAGGATTTCAGGAACGTCTATCTAAACAGAACATTTAGCTAAGAAAACATTAAATAGGACTTTGCAGAGGAGATTCAAGCTGACCTGGAATTGGCAAACGTTTCCATCAGCACCACTATAGGCAACCATCCCTGATTATTCAAATTAAATTCCAGGAATTGGTTAGTTAATCTAAGTGGGTAAGATCACTAGAAGAAGAGAGTAGTAACATAAAATTTAAGCTTGCAGTGAACTGTTCTTTTTTAGGGAGTAATGATAGAGCTGAGACAATAAATTCAATCAATCTTTTTAGGACAAAATATAAAGACAAACAATATTAACAGACAAACAATATTAACAGAGGTTCTTACCAAAAAAAAAAAAACAATATTAACAGAGGTGCAATTATGGAGGTGCTTCCAACATAAAAAATTTTAAGTGCCCAATATAGAATTAACTTTAAACATCCGAACAAACATAAGAAGCATACCAGTATGTCTTGAGACATGAACACTCCAGATGGCAAAGGATGAACAGTACAATGTATGCAACCTTTGTTTCGTGCCACAGAGAGGTTTTCCAGTGACAGGACCATCATATGCAGACCTTGACAAGCTAAGCAATCTCACTGTTCCATCATCAAATGATAAAAGAACACATCTGAAAGAGAAAGAAGGTTGATACTTCAGCACATGCAACAGAAAATGTCAAGGCTACAAGACATGCTTTAGCATGTGCAGTAACAAGGATACCTAGGATCTGGCAGCCAATCAAGGCTAAGGATATTCTTGGGTGCAGAATGAATGTGCCACAAGGGATGAAATGGATCACTGCCAACAACCAGGAGTAACTTATCAAGTATACCATGCAACATAATCTACTGTCACTAAAAAATATGAACGAACAGATATACTATAACCAATAACCATAGCAGAACCACAAGAACACCTGCAATAAGACTAATTGTCAAGGTGCTTTTTGGCCCAGATTTCTGCAGCTGGTTTGTCAGCCCTCATGATTTATTTTAATGTCCAAAACCAGTCAAAAGCCCACTGGCAGAAGCCAAGACTAGAAGTATGAAAAAGCAACCTCCATTGTATTGTCATTCAATTTTGGTGCAATTAAAAATAAATGAGCAAGTGATCCCAAAGTTGCCCAATAAAGTGTGAAGAGTAGGCTTACAACAAAATTTTGCATATATGCAGAAAAGCCACAAGTGTGAAAATTTCACATTACTCCTTCCAACTTGTAATTTGAGAATCATAGGTAAGGCAAGTTAAAAGTCGCTTCTTAACTGAAATTCACAAACAAAATCCTAAGGATCTCCAAACAGGCTCCAATCTATCTTTTTCATTGCAAGCCCAGTTTATTCATGTTTACTACAACCAAAATCCGAACCTCGGCCACAACATTAAAATCTGGTAAAAACAGTATGCTTGAATTAGCATATTAGGTACTGGACAAAAAAGAATTAGCATATTAGGCATTAGAGTGAGAACTTGATTGAATATTTAGGCATTCAATTGGCTGCTGTCATGCCTCCAGTATACCTGCCCAGAACGCTTTTTCCTACTTTGCCAGTTTAGTTTGACTGACTAGCAAAAATAAGGTGTAAATTTTTTCCTACCACACACAAAGCTTCAGACATGAATGCATACTAATAGTTCTTGAAAATGAAAAAATAAAACTACAAAAACCTCTCTAAATCCAATAACAATATCACAACAACAACAACACCACCACCACCTTAATAATACTACAACAATAACAACAAGAACAAGCCTAGTGATAATACTACTACTACAACAACAAAAACAACAATAAACCTTTTCCCAGTGTGTGAGATCGGCTAATTCAATCCTTAAGTTATTTCATTCTGTTTTCGTAGCAAGACTTCTGAAGGATCCAAGTAGTCCATTTATTTCCTTAAACTTCTAATAATGTCTTTCTAGGTCTGATCTATCCCTTAAGTGGCATCCCTTGATTACACAAAATACTAGATACACTTCTCTACTTCATCCATTTTCCTTGGATTATGTCTATGTTACTTCCATTGCAATTTTCTTTTTCTTAACAGTAGTTCCATCAAGATAATTGATCCAAGATAATTACTTATTTCACTCCAAATCTCAACCCCAGTTTCATATGAACCTCTTCCTTCCCTCACAAATAATCAAAATACTGTATTTGGTATTTTAATATGAGGACACATTGCAAAGATGTGTTGTAACCAACCAATCAAAAATAAGATGCACACACATGACACCAAGTAGAGTAAGATTCATAGCATGCGGGCAATAGTTATTGGTCGGTTATACTAAGTCATCACTACCACAAGGTGTATCATCATATAAAATGCTTTTTCTTGTATTCATCCTAGATTCTGAAACTTCCCTCCAAAATTCAAGCAACATGTATCCATGCCCCATCTTCATCTACTAGCAGTATACAATTGGAAAAAGGATACCCCATGAAATGTCACCCAATGTCACCCCTGACCAGAACGACACAATGACTTTTTTTTAACGGTATGTAACCTATGGTCGATGGTTAATTTTCGCAACTGCATACGCACATCACTACAAGCTCTATATACAATAAACACGTGCCACATTCTCCAACTCAAAACCATCTAACACTCTTTCTAAGAGCCTATCATATACTTTCTGCAACTCTATGAAAACCATGAGCAAATGGATTTTGTCCATCTGTCGTAGTGTGTTTTGCAACCTTCAATAGAAGTAGCATTTCTGATCAATCAAATAAGAATGAAGTTTTATTTCTACAGACTAGCAAGCTTAGTTATTAGATAGGTTTGAACAATAATGGCCAATCTCCCGTGATGAGAGAGTATTAAGAGATGTATTCATTAGCTCCATGTGCTTAATATCAGAAGAGTTTATATAAGTTGGATTAGTTGTTGTTAAGCCTTTAGCCTACTCTACAGACACAAACAGTTCTAGCATAGGCATCAATCCGTTTTGAAGCATCATCAGAACTCAACATAAATCCTAATGTTCCCGTGTGAGTACATATTTATCAGAAAAGTGGCCATTCTAGAAATTGTATTAAGACACGGAGAATCTCTTAACATGGATCATAAAGATGTCGACAATAAGTTACCAAACATACCGCATGTCCCAGAACTTAATGCCTCCATGTCCAGCAGTGACTATGACATTTACACTCTCGGGATCACTGCAAAATGTTTAAATTCCAATAAAAGAATTACTTAAAATACATATGTTTATTAAAATTTTAAAATATGACAAAGCAAGGTCAAACTAAGTAGTCTTCACAATCATAATGAAAATAAATCATAAAATGCAGTAATTTATACCTATTCTAATAGGAGAACCGCCATTTAAATTTATCAACATTCATAAAATGAAGAAATTCAACATTTAAAATGGAAATGGGATATTTTTATTCCCCAAAAGTATATGATATTGTAAGGCTAAAAAGCAAAAGTTGTACTCAAACCAGTCCATCGATATACCAGTGTTGGCTCATTTTATCATTAACAATAGACCCGACACTATGATGTGCTTTAGTTAAGATGATCTGAAGCTCTATTTCCCAGATGAGATCACCCTAAATGGACTTTGCAGATAAATGGACACATAAAAATATTGTCATTTGAAAAAATGTTTGAAAGTAGAAAAAAGGAGAGGTGAAACCAACCTAGACAGGGCCAGGACCTAAGCTCCAGCTAAAATGGCTAATGAAATGGGAAGTGAGCCCAACTAGGATAACATTTTGGAGGACCTATAACTTCCAACTAGAATGGCTCTCTTTTCTCAAATAGTCATCAACACACCCCAAAATAGTGACTTTCCAGTTGTAACAATAGGGATAAGTATAGGAGATAATCTCCAACTAGAATGTCCTTCTCTTTTCTTAATGAATCATCTATGTTGCACCAAAATTGTCCAACAAAGGACTTGGCAGCTGCAAGAATAGGGATAACTGTGGCTTTGGCACACTGTCTCCAGAGAGCTGGACGCATGATTACCAATTCTGTAAAAACAAGGCAACCATTGTGCCTTCTTATCCTTCCGACTATGTTTTGATCGGTCCATAATTACCTGGCAGCTGGGCAAGGTGAACACACCATTTGCATGAGTCAATAGACGTTCTTGAACATTCTGTCATTCTTTATGTGCCTGGGTAGCATCCTCCATGCACTGCCTGATTGACCCTCTCAGGATCAATAATAATCAAAACTAAATCTAAAATTTTCTGCCCAACCTTTCCAACTAGGGAATTACATCAGCGGAAAGATGGTCTGCCTTGTTTCCTTTCCAGCTAGGGAATTACATTAGCAGAAAGATGGTCTGGCTTCTTGTTGCTTTTGCTTTTGCCTTTTCTTTGTAGGACAACTCTAATAATATGAGACATAGCCTTATTCAAAAGTTCGCTCTTTAAAGCCCTTTTTTCATTGCTTACAGAAGTACTAAAGTTTTAATTATTGAAGTTCAACAATTTTATGCAGCAAATAAAAGACAACCTAACATTTACATACTGACAATCCGAAAGAAAAAACATACAACTGAAGTAAAAGTCACCTTCCAAAAGGGGCCCAAGCAACTGCTCTGACAGGAACTGTATCTGCAGTGAAATGAAGCAAAGGCCTTGTATCTGCAATTCAAGAGCATAAATTTGATTGATGCAAGTGCCAATGAACCAAAAAGTTTGACAATTAGAAGGGAACCGACAGACAAATTGCCAACTACCTTTGGATGAATTACTTGCAAAGAATTTCCACAAAGCTACCTGAATGTCACAAGTTTGGTGTTCAATAAAAAATATAAACTAGAAAGGCACCGAGATAAAGATGAGCAGCTCAATCAAAGAAACAAGTGGTGATTTAATCCAAATAATCCAGAGACATAAGTTAGAAATGGCTTCTTTTTTAAGGATGTAAACCTCCTTGTTGCAAGCCATGTGCCACTTCAAGTTGCATCATGAGAGTTCTAAATGTTGGATAAATGGCGGCACTTTGGCCTGAGAATCGGTACAAGGGACAGAAGCACAGGCCAGGCAGATGAGAGAAAACAGAAGAAAGCCCTGTGGGCCCCCTTGAGCAAAATATTCCCTCAAGGATGGATAGTTTCTATGCCAAGGCTTGGTCTACGAGGCCCACTGGTAGGCCAAGCAATTCAAGTAGCAAACACTTTCTCCTGAACCATAAAATAAATGAAAGATCTTTGGCAAACCAAGGGATTAAATCAAGATTCATATTTGTCTGGACATTTCATACTAGCGTACAGAATCATTTTGCAAAAGGAGAAAAATGAACTGTTGAGGTGGTGCAACAAATTGCAGAACTCACAGTTATGATGACAAAAGAGAGAGCTGAAGCTCTTCATTGGGGAAGAAGATAAAACAATAGCATTACCATAGTTACATAAGTAATCTCCTCTTTGATAATAAAAATCATACATGAATTTATGTACATATTCCCTACACATGCTCAAAAGCTAGGAACTCTTAAAGCCATAACATTCCTAGGATTCTGGACACTTTTGAAAAGGAATGAACATACCTAAATGGGGAAGAGAATACACAAAAATATTATCCTTCTATGTTCTATATTCCTAATTGAGTAGAGAATACACAAAATATCATCCTTCTGTGCTTCTATATTCCTAAAATTTAAAAATTGTGTTCATTACCTATCCTGACATAGGAACTCCTAAGTACATAAAAAATTGTCCTACCAAATCAAAATGACTGGCATTATTCTTATGGTTATGTGAATACATATCAATAGGAAAGAAAACGGAAGATTTTGCCTAATGATGAAAAGTTCATTCATTTAAGTTATTTTACAAGAAGAAAAAGAATAAACATTGAGTCAAATGAATTCAAGTACTTGCTACACCAGGAAGATATTAAGTTAGACTTTCATACAGGAATTCAAACTATAGCCTGAAAAGAAACATATTCATTATATAATGACATTAGTAGGCATACCGTTCCATCATGGCACCCAACAAGCAAATATTCATGCGGGTGAGAAGTCGACCATTCCACAGACAGCGGGATGCTGTGCAAAGAATTGAAAAAGATTCACTTTTAGAGCTACCACTTAACCAACCACTTTTAAGAAAAGAAAAACATAAAACTGGTGCAGAGGTTCTATTAGAAGTATAGGGTTCTGCAAAAGTTCAAGGCTTCAAGCCAGCAGCTGCCTCTAGAGCCAAGTAACATGATTAAGTGATGGCTGAATCATGATTGATCCAGCTCGTTGAAAAGAAAATAGGTGAACTACAGGATCCTCTCGGTAGATTTGGCCCAAAGAGGCTGCTCTATCTTAGAGTAGTACAAATGACACAAGGACCAAGACATCATATTCTCGCCAGATTTGTCTTTCTGCTCTCTTTTAGCCTTATAAAGATTTGAGATCATGGAGTTTTGGATTTGTGATGTAACTGTCCC
Source organism: Eucalyptus virginea (assembly GCA_014182375.1). NCBI lineage: Eukaryota > Viridiplantae > Streptophyta > Magnoliopsida > Myrtales > Myrtaceae > Eucalyptus > Eucalyptus virginea. Next base: position 23,706,044 of record CM024524.1, on the reverse strand, counting down.
CATCTCACCCCACTAGTGAGATCTTGAAACAGAAAACAGGACATAGAAAAGCATACAATTCGCACATGAATGATGGAAACATGAGCACCATGCCTGAACCCATCCAATCCTTGGACATCTAACTCTAGTATGAATAATATATAAGCTCTCTTAACATAATTCTTTCAAAGAGACAAAACTACATTATGATACTTTCTGCCTCATCTAATCAAAGCACAATCTGCACAAGGCTTGAGTCACTGTATCACATAACATCCCTACATCATGCCACAAATGCAAACTTAACTATATATAGGCTGCAGGCTGAATGGAAGTGCTATAACAAAAGAAAATCAGAAGTTTACAAAAATCATAGGGTAACAACAATAATTTATACACGACACTTTAGTCCATTTATCAACCAACTACACACCAACAGCAACAAGAAACAGGGTAAAGCAAAAACCAAAAAATAAAATCATGAGAACTACCATAATAAACTACAAGGAGGCAGATGAAAGGAATCATCTGCCTCCTCACTCTTGTAGCAATCCAACCAGATCATTCAACAATAATCAAAATCTTCACTTCAAAAGACATTGTCATTTAGTAATTGGGAAATTACTCCGCTAATGCTTTACAATCGACATATATTTTACCTCTGTATGCCACCAGATTTAAGTGTCGAGCATCTAAATACTGGCTCCAGTTTTATAAAGCGAGGATCAGTATCCTTTCTCTGAGTAGAAGAATAAATAACTTTCACCGTTTGAGGCAGTGGAACCTCCCACCTGCACTTGAAACATAGAATTATTATAACTAGATGCAGAAAACTCCCAGTTTCAATATGTAAAAGCTTCTTTTCTGCCACTTATTAACATAGATTATCTAAGACAATACAAAAGCTGGTACATGGTGAGATATAATCTAATTAAACAGCAAGATTGTGAGATTAATTGAAAGTACAACTATAATTTCCTCTCACTCGTTGAACATCCACAAAGGTGCAGTTCTTCCCTTTCTGTGAGGGAATATAAACTATGCCATACCACATATATTTTTCCATTTCAAACAAAGTTCAATCCAAAAAAAGATGGTTCGAATTAAATAGGGCAAATAGTATCATAGAAAAACTTGTAAAAAAGATTATCCCAAGATATTTATTATTTAGGAAAGACAGAAAAACCATAGTGTCCCAATTTCAGCATGGAATTTGTTAAAGCAAGTCTCTTGTAGCTAGAGTTCAACTGTGCAACAGGGTCTAAATCACATGTCAACAAAATCGTGTCATGCTCTCATAAAACACTTTCAAAAACACTGCAGACTTATGCAAGAAAGTAAAGACAACAAAGAACATTATCCAGCAGTGTTTTTTTTTTTTTTTTTTTTTTTTAAGACAAATTGAGTTACCATCAAAGTAATTAGATCATTTGTGATTTTTCCACTGATATTGGCTTAGAATTCACCTTAATGGAGCGGGCACATGGTTATTCACATGAAGTAAAACACTATAGTTAAAGGACACACAAATGTATATGAAAGAAGGATAAATATAGATGTACAGCTCTTACACTTCTATAGACCCATTCCCCAGCAGAACGGCTAGATAGCCCATCAGATGTGTGCATTTGGTTTCATGCATATTAAATGGCCGCCATTTCACATCCCACGCAACTTTTCCATTGTGAGAAAAGCAAAACACCAACCTTGGTGCGGCAACATCCTCCGATATTAAAGTACCAGAACTCAATCTGCTATAACTTCCAACAGCATTATTTCCTGCAGAACACGCTCTAAAGCCAGATTGACCTTGCTGATTTATGCAGGGCAAGAATCTTTCCTCATTTTCCGTCATTATTGACACATGTTTATTGACATGACAGCTTTCCACACCACCGACATTATCTAACCTTCTACCAGTATTTGGGGATGCTGCTGCTTTGCTACTTCTTCTTTTTCGGCCAGAATCTTTCCCTGCAATTTGTGCACTGAGAACCCCAGAAACCCCATCTAAAGTATATGATACCGGTGTCTTCTCCGGAAAATCACCAGCCAGAGGCTGACCGAATTGACTGTTGCAATTTGAGTCATCAGAAGGTCTTTCTAAGGGCTTCTTTCTAGGTCTTCCCCTAGGTCTTGGAGGCTGAGATGATTTCTCTTTTAGGGATTGTGAATTTGCACGCCTTTGTCTAGGCTTGTCCACTAAAGATGCCTCTTCCCCATCTCCACTTACGTTAAGAAGAGACCATATTTGAATGACACCTCTGCCAGTAAGTGGGGCACCCAATTTGTGCTGAGAAGATCCCCGAGGATGAGCAGCAACAGCTATGAACTGAGAAAGCAAGATGATCTTTTAAAAATCAATCATGCAAGGGACATGTAAAACTAGTCTCACATTTTCCTATGCCTAGCCAAATCAGCACAAGCATCGGAGATTGCAGAGAGTGGACACAAACAGGGCCATGGCAAGTAGATTAATTAATGTTAGTCATACCAAAACAAGATTAATAGAAGCTAATTCTGCTCATTCCTCAAAAGCTCAAACATCTTATCTTGACATTGTAAGTAGCCATACTGCACAAAATGCTTTCATCCTAATAAGGTCAAAAAATGACCATGAAATTAGGTAGCACTAACAGCAATGACAGGGCATCCGCTTAAACATTCATTCAATCTATGAAGTGCTTAATTTAATGCAGACAGAGAAATAAGCTACTTCATAGGGCTAAGATTTGCATAATTAAAGGGTTCAATCCAACTATTTCACCAAAAGGGAGGGGAAAAGAAGAAAGGAAATCACTGGACCAAATCTAAGAAATAAGATGGCCGACCAGTCCATCATCCAGAGAAGAAGGAATTTCATTTACCATCTAGAATAGAATGTTCTATATCCCAAACTCGAAGGAATAGAGGAGCCAATATCAAAATTAAAGAAAGACATTATAGGATATCCTGCACACTCATAAGAGCATTAAACTTTTTGCCAATTTATTCCGGCGAGACATTTGCCAGAACATTCAGGTTGTCTACCATAAACTTCTCAAAGTAATCTACTGCAATTTTCTGAAACAGAAGTGGAGAAAATAAATTGCCCACCATAATGCTTCACCGGAGGGAGAAAGGTACCTCATTTTTAGTCTGATATTCAGGTCTGTGGCAAACTCTGGGACACCAATCCAGAGCCCAAATTGAACCTCCAACATATATGACAAAATCCTTGCTGCGAAATAATACGGAGATAGATAGATGGAGATGTCATCCTTATGTAACATAAAGAAAAGGAGACATTGAAGCATGATGTGCGTGTGTTTATCACACAGGCAGAAGGCAACACGAGTTTCAAAAGTAGTTCAGAACTAAATCTGAAAATATAGCAGCATCTATGGACAACATCATCAATGGCATTAGAAAGTGCAAGACAATGATCACGTGTATTTGACTATACATTAGCCTTACTTTGACGTACTAGAATAGTAAGTTATGCGTACCAGTTACCAACTAAAGCATTTAGATGAGCAGGCCCATACCCAGTTACCAACAAAGGGTACCTATCTATGGCACTACCAAGCAGCCAAATATACAATGCAAGGCTTTGAAGGCGAGATCAAATTTTAGCCTTTCGTCAATAGAGCTTAGCTGTCCATCAATTAAGCCGTCATAACAATTGAGTGTGAAAGCATGGTAGCTTGTTGCCCATATTAGTTAGATGAGAAGATTGGCAATCTTGCAAAATCCGTTGAGTTCTCCACCAAACAAAGTTTAAGTTTGAGCATTTTTAAGATTTAAACAAAGTTAATTCAGAATAGCAAGAAGTGGTTTTAATAGGTCAAGCTTTCGAATACCAGAATCCCTGCTTCTACTCTTAGAGAAAAAAAAATTGGTCACATCCTATTTGATGCAGTTCTGATGTAGATCTTGAGTTTGATGTGCAAAAACATTGGAAAGAAGTGTACAGATATGCTTAATAGAAAGTATGGATCACTTTGCTAGTAGCTTAAACTTTTGGGAGAAAGAACTGCTGATATAAATATTCCACAACACCAAGTTAAACCCCTCAAAAAGTGCTACCATTATGTCAAAAATAAGGGGAAAAAAGAGGAGAGAAAACTGTTACAGGAGAGACGGCAATAATAAAGTCACTGATCCAGCATTATCAGCCCCCACACCAGGCCTTAGGCTTCAGGTACCTTAACCCCAGGATATGAACTTAATTTGTTGGGACATTGAGCTACTTGCCATTTGGTTTCCATCACAATACTTTTAAGATAAAATTCCTACAGAGATTGCTAGTCACACATGCTGCCTATTTTAAGATCCCCTAGCATCTCATGGACAGAAATAAGTTGATAACCATCTCATGATCCCATAGTTACTTGAGCCAGCTTATATCTTAAAACGAAGAGATCAATACAGGATAAATAAAAGCAATACAGTAAGTGATTTTATGATTATAATGTGTATAAGTAGCACAATGAAGATGAGATGCTGACAGCCTGACTGTAGTTCTTAAATGCAAGTGGTGCAATTTGAAGAAATTAATTTGAAAATAAGGTCTTTGAGGTTGGTAACATCTATCGTACATTGTGAAGCTTCCAAAACAACAATCAGAACATAATCCTCCTACTTTAAGCACCAAAAAGTCTGGTGCAAAGCATGTTCAATATCAAGTATAAATAAGAGAACAACAATGATGTACATGCCATGCCGATCAACACAGAACATGATTGAAACAGTGAATATTTGTAAAATTCCACAAACTGTGTGAATACCATATTTTTAAGCTTAAATGCGATAGAAACACCTGTTGCAATTTGCGTGGGGTCCATTATCCTGCATAAGGTTTGCAGTTCACACCATCAGAAAGAAATGATTGTAAGCAGATAATGAGGATTAGCCACTAGAAGTACCAAAACTATTTTAGTTTTATACAGTTTGGTAACAAAACCTTAGGAACGACCATTTTGGTTGCAGACTTTCTTTAAAAATTTCATTTGAGCATCCAGGAACTTAGTCCAAAGAATCCTACGTGACAATATTTAAAGAATAGGATTGTCAAATCTGACTTTTCTAATAGTTAAACATCAAAAGAGACACTCAAATGATCTACCTCAAAAAGTTATGGAACTTAAGCAAACATTTAGGAAGTTTTGAAACTTCTAGTGTCCATATTAGAAACACACAACACCACAAACATCAGTAGCTTCAAACTATCAATTGAACAACTGCACAAAAGCTTCATTCCAACAATTAACCATTAAACACACAACACTGCAAACACTAGCAACTTCAAACTATCAATTGAACAGCAACTGCAAAAAAGCTTCATTCCAACAATTAACCATCATCACATTACATTTGAACGAAAAATAGCATTTCTAGCACAAAAGAAACCGAGCCCAACAAATATATACCGAGCAAAGTCATTGAGGACATAGACTTGTCCCAAATTCAAGAATTGAGACTAAATTGGTTGAAAAGTTGTAATAGGAAACGATACAACTGTTGGACTTGTATGATCAGGAAGTAGAGCAAAGAGAGGCACTAAAGCTGTTCACCAACTACTGTATGTCCGTGGACCAAAGATGAGAAGTCCACTTCCATCAGAATCATGATACATGAAAACATTAAAGAAGCTCTCTAAACATTATTCTACAATTTGATTGATTTTCTCTCCCTATTAAAATTAGAAAACTAAGAGGCTTTGTAAAACCACAGAAAGGGACTCCAATTATGGTGAACAAAATTGGTTCAAACAACCCCAACTGCCAACTTCACCCCTCTCATTTGTAGACAAATCTAGTGCTCGGCCATTGTCCAAGTCCCTATAACCAATACTAATAGCCCCTCTCACTCAACCATTCCTACAGCTATAACCTACATGTTGTGATCATAATCAACAACTTATCCTGACTTTTACTCTTGTTGGAGATCTCAATCCATAACGGAAGTAATTTGCTCTTTTGAATGGGAACCCAACTCCGTCTCCTCTTGCTCCTGCTTGACAGCACGGATTTTAGCGGGAAATTGAGATTGAGCAACAAATTAGGATTTAACTGAAATTAATGCTAGTCCTAGGGTTATATTTGCTAATCAATCTAGTCCAAATTCCTTAATTTGGGGGTAAGTTTATGCCCTCAACAATGTCGTTAAGAGCTAGTGTTCCTTTCATCTTAGAAATGATGTTCTTCGGTTGAAATATTATATATGTGGGTTATTCATAAAGGAAGCCTTTGTGCTACAATAAATGGTCAATAAATAGCTTGAAATCGCTGATGATTGTGTTGCTCTATGTCTATAGTTAATGGATAGCATCCGTTGGATACTATCAATTCTGAAACCTTTCAAGGGATCACTTAAAATTCCAAATCATTTTAAAATAGACCATTTGAGAATTTCATCCAATGCTTTAATCATTTAAAAAGCCACAACGCATAATTTAATTTTCAATATATTACAACTTAGGATTCTCCAGCAAAGCTAAGTCCTTGAAGACACTAAAACGAACCTTTTGAAAAAATTGTGAAGCCAAAATGATCATTGTTGACATTCTCTTCTTCTTTTTTTTTTTTTTTGGTTAGACAAAACCATCCGTAAGGTTGTGATACCAAACTATAAGTTGTAAAATAATTTTGACAATTCTAGTGTACTGATCCCAAGATAATGATATGATCTGCTCCAATATGCATGCACTAATGGAAGACTCATGGAAGTGGAAAAATGCATAAAAAAAGGTGCATAATCAAGCATTCAACAGCATAATACCTGAGGAACAGTTGCAGACGAGAATGGTGGCAAGGTTACCCTAATGCCAGCATCCTGTTCCTGCAAACCCCGCACTTCCTTAGCAAATTTGATAACCTTGGGTTCATAGTCCAAGTGCCTCCATTCCTCAATGGCATCGCTACACTCACATATCACGAACAGAGGAAGAAAGGTCTTCAGGTAAATTGAAAAACCAACTTTTTCTTTAACAAGTAAAAAGGATTTACAAAACACAGCACCGATAGAACTTTAGAAACTTGACTTCATAACGCATGAGTGCACTAATGTGCTCTTAATATTTAGTGAATGAGGATGAAAGAAAAAAGCTCGGGCAAGCGAACAACCAGAGCGCGAACCAAATAAGCTCAAATTTAGCTCACTATCATTTCAAATTGCTTGAAATAGTGATTGAAGCATACAACCTCAAAATCTCACCATCGCCCGCTTCGCCACAAGTCTCCGCAATTAAGTCCACCGCTCTGAAGCGAAAGAGAGGCCTCATGTAAAATGAGAAACCGACTCTTGCTTAACAAGCAAAGAATTTACAAATTACAGCAACGACAGAACTTCGAAGAGCTGGGAGATTCTATTACATCACGGGCGTAACAATGTCTTCTTACATTCAGCGATGAACATGAAGATCAGAGCTCACGCAAGCGAAAAAGCCTAAGCACAAGCCGACATAAGCTTCGATTGAGCTCACCATCACTTCAAATCGCTCACCTTGAGAAAGCAATCGAAGAAGACAACCTCGCAATCTCGCCGTCGTCCAGAGCGCCGCCGACGCCCGCCTCGCCGCAGAGCTCCGCGGCCGAGTCCACCGCTCTGAAGTGATTCTCGACGGAGCAGTCGAACGGCCAGACGCGGACTTCGGCGCTGCTCCCGGGATACTCCAACAGCGGCGGCGCGTCTCGCTCGTCGGCGCGCGCAGTCCCCCCGGCCTCCGCCGGCGGCGGCGGCGGCGCCTTTCTCCTTCCTCGTCGCTCGCCGGCGGCTTCCATGGCGATCGGCGGTGCGGCCCTTCTTCGGCTTGCCTGTCCGGCTGAGCGAATTGCGCGCGGCGAAAGTGAGATCGGCGTGTTTCGAACTTCCGTCTGCGATGAAAAAGAAGAGGCGCTTTGTATTTCCTTTTAAGGAGTTTCGAACCCTAGACCATGCTACTGCTGGCCGTGCTAATTCCCTACTCAACCCCGAATTTTACGTCTAATCTCATTTCTGCCCCGAACTCTTTTTTTTATCTGAAAAATCTCCGACTTTTGATTCAGTTCCAAATCTACCCACGCATCCGAAAATTACTATTGATTTCTTAAAACTTATCAATATCATGAGATTATTATTATTCCATAGAAGGTGAAAGCATTGATAAAAGACATATAATAAACCTCGGATATTTGATTATTTTGAAAAATTCGGCGGCAATTTCTTGAAGTGTGGCGGATTAGGGAATAGAATGAAACTTAGGAGTTTTTTAAGACAAAAAAAAAAAAAAAGTTAGAAATAGAATTGAGATTTGATCTAAAATTGAAATTTTTTAAGGAATTAGGCCCTAAGCAAGCCCTACACTTTTTTTTTTTAGGGTCAACGGCAAGCACCGAAAGTCCATCCTTGGATTTTTTACTAAATTGAAACAAGAAGATGTATCGCATTCCCAAAGACGAGAACATACCAAGTCAATTGAGCATGCATTGCATAATAATATATATTAACTTGTCAAATAAAGATAATCGCCACTATTTCCAAAACAGACATCACTCAATGAACACAGAGCCCGTCCCGGAAGTTCCGTGAAGAGAATAGATGCTGCTCCCACTCCCTCTATATTTTCTCCGCTTTGTCATGATTTCGTTCGTGCCCGGTGAGTCGCTCTACTTCCGGCGATCCCATTATGAGCTCGGAAACTCGACAGTGACGGACATCGAATTTCTCTCCAATTTCCTTGATGCAAAATGGAAATCAGCAGATTCAACTAAAAATTGCAAAAATAAATTTAGGAAACATCAATTGTGAACCAAAAAATTCATTACCTAATCTGCCACTGATCATTTTTTTGGATAAAACTTTATTGTCATTAGAAAATTCACCATAGTAGTGTCCCATGTCTTTGCATAACAAAGAAAAAACACAATAGGGAATAGTAGACTAGGGGTGTCAGTAACCGAACCGAAAAATACGGTTTTTTCGGTTCGGTTTTCATTTGGTTCGGTTTTCGTTAAAAACTGAAATTTTTTAGTTCGGTTCGGTTTTTATCGGTTAACCGAACCGAACTGAACCAACAAATAAAAGTCGAGAAATAAAAGTGGAGAAATCTGAGTTTAATAGAAAAAAAAAAACTGAAAACCAAAGGTTAAAAACCAAAAACCGAAAAACTGAAAAATCGAACCGAACCGAAATTTCGGTTCGGTTCGGTTCAGAAGATTTTTCTAACGGTTCGGTTCAGTTCGGTTTTTCAAAAAAATCAAACCGAATCGAACCGTTGACACCCCTAGTAGACAACTAGTTCACAAGCAAAGACTCGTTTCAATGGGATTTCACTATCTAATCCGCAGCATTGTTTGCCTCTCCTGGATAAAAAGTAATTGAGACACCTTGTACGCAATCCAAGAGATGTGTACACTCCCTGACTAACGTTTGGCCAGCACATGGAGCTTCGGCCTAGCTCGTGATGGAGCTTTCCAGCGAAGTACAATTTGATTCGATCTGAATTGAAGTATTTCCATCGTATAGTACCCTTGGCGAGGCTTCTCTTCGACTCTTCACAAACAGCAAACCCTGCCTCAAGGCTAGGGTCTCACGGCGAGTGCGGATGGAGCAATGATATTGTTCCCAAAGCCACCCACCAGTTGCCCAAGATGGTCTTTGCAAATTCTAGACATTGCTCCTTGTCGTGAGTCGCTACACCACGACCTATCATTGTTCAATTTCCATGAGCCCAATGGCGGCAGTGACCATCCCTCGACCAGTAAGTTTCTCTTCCCATAATCCCCTCTATTTTCCCCTCCTCTTGATTCCAATACTCGTAGAGGTTGAGGTCGTCAATTGCTTCAGCCATTATTCCCCGAGGTCAAGGTTTGATGTTTCAGTATACCCACATGTTACGTTCTTTTCATGTGAGCCATGCACGCCGACTAGAATTTCACTTGATTGCGACTACGCATGGGAAGATAGGTTTCTAGTGAGCCATCTATTTACTTGAGTGACTGCATCTGTTGATCTCTTTAGTTTAATGCGGGGATCTGACCAGATTTCTCTTGTCCAATCACACAAAAGGAGAAGATTTCGATGTTTCAAGGGCAGGCGATGTAAAGGGCACAATGTATCAAGTACGAGCCTTCTCTTATAGAGGTTTTCTTTTGTGGGGAGAGCATTGTTACATACACTCCATAGAAAGAAATGAATCTTCAAGTAGTGCTGACTCTGCCATGTATGAGTCCATAGGTTCTTGGGAGGCTGGTAGGATGTTGACAACAAGCTAAAGTTAGGTTTTTTTAGCCTAAGAGCACATTTTGTTGTAGCCACTCTTCAGCGAATATAATCCCATGCTGTTAACCATCCACACTAATTTATCCCTTTGTGAGTTGATACTTAGTAGGATGGAGAAGATCTCTTGGACTATTCTTTCCTTAGAAAGTTCATGTAGCTTCACTAGGTTCCAATCATGGGTGACTGGCTCAATCAGTTCCTCTACATATTTAAGGTTGTGTTGATTCACCACGCCACCAATGCGGCCACTAGATAGCCACAGGTCTTCCCGAATTCAAATTCTTGGACCATCTCCCACTAAGGATCACACTTCGGATTCTAGCACCCATCTCCCAAACTTTGCCACCTCCATAAAGGGTGATGACCATTTCTAGCATGCCAAAATTCTCCTTGCAGGTAATACAAGCCCTTCATAACTTGTCTCCCCAGCATCGCCTTATGAACTCCACTAAGTCCCTAAATCCCAATTCTCCTTTATCTTTCCTTGTTTTCAATAACTCCCAAATCCGCCAATGGAGTCTTGTCTTTCAACATTTTGTTTCCACAAAAAACAAGCAATCTTTTTTTCAACTGATTTGCAAATAGAAACCTGAGTTTTGAAAATGGATGCCACAACCTATGGAAGTGCCTGGACTACTATCTTGATAAGGATCTCCTTACCCGCTTTAGACATCAATTTCTCTTTTCAACCCTCTAGCTTCGCATTAACATGCGTTAAGATCCAAGCAAACATTTGTTTCTTTGACCGTCCCCAGTCTGAAGGAATACCTAGGTATCTACCTATTTTGTCAATAATAGGGACATAAAGCTCATCCGCCATATTCTCCTTTAATAGCTGTGGACAATTTGGCCCGGAGAAGATGCGCGATTTGTTTTCGTTTATTGCTTGACCTAAAGCATAGCAATAGTGGTTTAGAATATTCTCTGGGCTTTGGCATTCTTTAATCGTACCATCGAGGAAGAAGATGGTATCGTCTACAAAAGGTAGATAGGAGATCGTGGGGCACCACCTATTTAGTTCTATTCCACGCAGGCTCTCATTCAAGATTGCCTTGTTCATGAGCATAGATAATACATTTGCCATTATGATAAAAAAGATAAGGTAATAGTGAGTGACCTTATCTTAACCCTTGGGAAGGTTGAAACTATTGGAGTGGTTCCCTATTCATTTCACACTAAAAGCCACTATGGAAATATATTGTTTGACTCGTTGTACCCATTCCACGTAGAAGCCCATTGTTTTCATGCAATTATATAGGAAGTCCATTTGAACTCTATCATAGGCCTTCTGCATATCAAGTTTGAGAATTGCCAGGACTTTCTTTTCGCTCTTTTGGATGTGGAGCTAGTGAAGCATCTCTTGGACTATCAAGATATAATCATGTATTTGTCTACCACCCATAAAGGCACTTTGTTCTATAACAATAATCTCAAGAAGCCATGGTTTGAGACGATTGGCCATTACTTTTTAAATAATCTTGTAATTAAATTTGCACAAGCTTATTGGCCTAAACTGTGAAATATTCTCCAGGCTGACTACTTTTAGAATCAATACAACATAGGTCAAGTGAAGGGTCGAAAGTACCTGTAGTGAAGAAACCGTTTACCATATCGAATACATCCTACTAGATTTCAGTCTAATATTGATGATAACAATGCATGTTTAATCCATTTGGACCAAGTGCCTAAGTTGCTCCCATTTGAAACATTGCTTCTTTCACTTCCTCTATTTACACATTTTTCATCAAGGCCGCATTTATCTCATCATGGACAAGGTTTGAGCATTGGTCAAGTATATGTTGGTAATTTATGGCCCCACAATAATATATAAGGAGCTGTAGAATTGCCCAATATGCTATTTTAAAGCTTCAGGGTTGTGGCATCATTGATTGTCTTCCAATTTTACCATTAATGCCTAATTACATATTCTTCTTTGTATCATTGTGGCATGAAAAATATTTGGTGTTTTTGTCCCCCAAACCTAAGCCAACCAGGGATCTCATACTCTAGTACATATCATCCCGCCTCCATAATCTCTCTATTCGTTCTTTGAGTCGTTGTCATTCCCCCCTAAAGCTTGCCCCATTTGGGTTATTAGTAATCTCAGTAAGTCTCTTCATTAGACACTCAACTTGTCGTCAAGCATCGGAAAATTTCCTTTTATCCTAGGACCCCAATGCACTAGCTACCTTCCTTGATTTCCTCCCTATGTCTCCACAAGAACAAAACCTATCAGGACATGCCTTTTTAACCACATCCTTACACTCTAGGTCTTTTACCCAAGAAGCCTCAATGTGAAACTCTTATTGCCTCTTGTTGTTCTTCGGGTGCATTGCAACAAGAAGTGGACTACGGTCAGATCCTATAGCTGGTAAAGCATATGTCTCCACACTTCGGAACTCTACTCATCATTCTAAGTTGCATATTGCCCTATCCAGTCTTTCTCTCACTGTGACTTCCCTTTCTCTTATGTTAAACCATGTATAGACGCATCCCTTACCTTCCATATCCATTAAAAAGCAATCATTTAACATTATGCCCCAGGTCTAAGATTAAGGTTTTCCGAGGAGTTGTCTTAGAGAGACAGAGAATCAATATCCAACCCGTCTAGTTGATCCCGTCCACCTAGTTTACATGTACTTTAAAAGTATGTGTTATATATTTAGTTCATTTAATATAACTGATAATTATAAAATAGTATATTAAATTGTAGATTATCCACATAAACTTACGATTACAATTTTTCATAATTTAAAGTACATATAAGTTTTATTACATTAATAAATTTTCATTTAATTGTAGGTTAATTCTTACATTATAATAAGATAAATTAACCAAGGGTAATCATGATACATCTCTTTATTAATTTATCTAAATCTTCTCCTTCTTCATATAGAATACTTGAGTGTCACAAAATTGAAAATATTGCAATTCAGATAGAAGCTAAATATTTATTGTATGCATTTGGTACTAATACAATTTGGGGGAGGGAGTCTTTTTACATGATTTCATACTTAAGGGGGGAAAAAGGATGGTAATTGCTGAAGAGTTGATGGGCTCTTAAATGGTATTCATTATTTCCCTCAATTCTCAATCCATTTAAAATCATATCAAATTAAATAAGTTTTATTCTCAATCCATTTAAAATCATATCAAATTAAACAAGTTTTAGAAGTTACCATTTAAGAGCCCATCAACTCTTCAGCAATTACCATCCTTTTTTCCCCTTAAATATCAAATCATGTGAAAAGAACCCATCCCACAAATTATATCATTACCAAATGCATACAGTAACTATTTAGCTTCTATCTGAATTGCAATCTTTTCAATTTTGTGACATTCAAATGTTCTATAGGAAGAAGAAGAAGATAAATCAATCTTATTAATACATGCTAGTCTTATTTTGTGAGTTTAGGGTATTTCTAAATGACGCAAAATTTCTAGGTGGTAAGATTTTCGTGGAGAGGAAAGGTAATAGTCCTTTTACCCCATATAGATATGCGCACGCGCGCTTAAAAGAATTACATGATGTATTTTTACTTCATTTAATATACATATGTGATCATTATAAACAGTATTTAAATCATTGATTATCATTATAAGTTGTGGTATTAACATTATCCTCATAAATTTACAACTAATTTTTTTATAATTAAAGTATATAATGAAAAAATTTCCATTTAACTTGAAATTAATTCTTATAGTACGATTCAGTAAAACCAAGTGTTAAAATGATATATCTCTCCTCTAATTTATCTGTATCTACACGTTATAAGCAAAAACGGATTCCTACCTTTCAGAAGAAGAAATCACTCTACATTCTATTAATGGCCCGTGGTGAACTATATATTTCATGAAGAAAAAGTTATATGCATGGAATAATAATTCTTAATTTGTCTATAAATAAATTATGGCAGTTACAATTTAAGAATTTATTAGATCTTTAGCAGCTTGTGATCCATTTATTTACTCACTTCTCAATTCATTCAAAATTTTGACCAAAAATAAATTCATTTAAAGTCATATCGAATTAAATAAATTTTAGTGGTTACCAATCCCATAAACTCTTTAGAGATTACTATCCATTTATTTCTTAAGTACCAAATTATGAGAAAAGATATTACAATGTACTATTCTTATAAGTTTTAGCTTGTCATAGATAATCAATTAGAATTTGAGCAAACTTTCCCCTTCCGAAAATTATATCATTACCATATACATAAAACAACTATTTAGCTTCTATCTAAACTGCAATCTTTTCATTTATTCACGATATGATAAGGTTGTTTATTTCTGATAGAGAAATGATTGCGTAATAGTCTTTAATTTATTGTAAAAATAACAATGAACTATAAAAAATCAAATAACAAATAATTATAAATTATTGTGGGATCTACTCATTCATGAATTTGTAATTCACAACACTGTTATTTTAAGTAGACTAAAAACTGTTATGCTAACAAAGCTCTTTATGATATTTAGATATTGGTAGATGTTAATAACAAACTAATCTGAAAAGAAAATATGCAGTAAGTCAAGTGAAATATTTTGAAATACATGAATGTTTGCTATAAATGATCCTTCATCACATGTTAAAGATCTGATCTCGGTCACAACAGTCGAGGAGTCAAAGTTGCATGTGTCGTTGCTATTAAAGCTATATCAAACTCCTCTAATGGCCCCGATGAAGTTATCCCAGAAACTCCCCCTTTTAGGACACCTAAAGTTCCTGCTTTGCCACCTGCAGCAGCCACTGAAAAGGAAGCTTGTCAGGAAGGTATAGAGAAAAAGAAAGTAGTGACTACTGATTTGATCCCATTCTCTTCAAAAATGAAAGGCATCCAATAGTTACCTCTTGAAAAGGACTCAAGCGTTTCTATCATAGCAATGGACACTAGCTTCCCAATGCAACAACAAATCCCTCTTGTGGAAGCAGTGGACGCTTTGCCCCGACCCATGAATGTTACTACAGAAGGTGCTCTGACTCCAGTACCTATTCTGCACAAAGGGCATCAGCTGTCAACACTAAGAAAGCAAAACCCTATTACCTACCTACTAAAACAGGGATAGCAAAGAAACTCAAGAGGTATAACCCCTACGACCTGTGCTCTCATGGCTCTGAGAATGCTGACGACACTCAATTACTGGAAACTCCTGTCCTCATGGCTGATGAAGTCAGCAATTGGGCTAAGGTGGCTTGCCCGAAAAAGCCACTAGTGGTAAAATGAAGCTCCTCTGCTGGAACTATCAGGGCCTTGGCTCTCCCCTAACGATTCAAGCCCTAAAGGCCCTAGTGGCCAAAGAGAAGCCGGATGTTATTTTTTTGATGGAAACAAAGAATGAGAGCTAGCTCTTTTAAGAGTTCAGCGAAAACTGCAGTTCGTTAACTCCCATATTATAAATCCAATAGGCATAGCTGGAGGTTTGGCCATGTTTTGGCATTCTCATATATCTCTACGGGTGGAAATAGCTACTCAAGATTTTATCGATACCATATGTACAGAGACAGGGAGAGGAACCACCATGCGACTAACCTGTGTACATGCTCCAGCCACTCTTCACTCGCGCCAACCATTATGGACAGCACTCAGACGCCTTGCATTCACCAACTCTTTACCTTGGGTTTGCGCAGGAGACTTCAATGAAATAACCTATCAATGGGAGAAAGTTGGTAAGAGACCCCCTGATTTTTCTCGAATGCAATCCTTTAGAGAAGTCCTACATGATTGTGCACTGATGGATATCGAAAATAAGGGATGTGCGTTTACATGGACGAACAACCAAGAGGGGGATGAATTGGTTAAAGAGCGGTTGGACCGGGTTCTTTGTAACTGGAATTGGAGGATTACTTTCTCTGAGGCTGAAGTCTTCGCTTTACCAGCAGTGGGGTCAGACCACAGCCCTTTGGTGCTTAATACTGATGCCCAACAGCGCCGTAATGGTAAGACCTTCAAGTTCAAAGCTTACTGGTTGCAGAATCAGTCTTGTCGGGAAGTCATTCAAGTGACTTGGTCTTTAGCTCGAGCAAAGGGATATAACCTGCCAAAAATATTAAAACAGGTTAGTTGGGCTCTTTTGAAGTGGAGTAAAGTCATTTTTCCTAAAGCAAATGAACATATCGCAACCATACAACAGCAACTTCAATCATTGACAAATCAGACTCATGGCTCCTATGACAAATAGCTAGTACATCAGTTGAAAGATAAGCTTCACAATGCTTGGCAGCAGGAGGAACAGTACTGGGCGATGAGGTCTCGGATCAATTGGCTCCGGTGGGTGATAGGAATACTAGTTTCTTTCATGCCACTACTATTCAACACAGAAATAGAAATAGAATAAGGATGTTGCTCGATGAAGATCAAAGATGGGTTAGCTACGATCGAGTCCTCAAGCAAATGACGATGGAGTTCTTTTCAAAGCTCTACAAATCAAATGGCTATCGTGACTATGGGCCGATTCTTGAGAAATGTGAGTGTGTTGTGACTAATGAAATGAATATGTAACTTATTTCAGATGTTACCCGAGAGGAAGTCAAAATAGCCGTTTTCCCGCTGGGAAAAACTCAGGCCCCAGGTCCAGATGGCTTCAACGGTCTCTTCTACCAACATCATTGGGATATATTAGAAGACGAGGTTTTCTCCTCGGTACAACAATTTTTCCAATCTGGATTAATGCCATCGGAACTAAACCGAACCACTATCACACTCATACCAAAAGTCCCCAACCCAGATTGCCTAGATCAATATAGGCCCATAAGTGTTTGTAATTTTGCTTATAAATTTTGCTTATAAAATAATCTCCAAGGTGCTCGCTAACCGGTTGAAACCCCTCCTTCCTGACATCATTTCTATAGAGCAAAGTGCATTCGTCAGCGGCCGTCAAATACAGGACAATATCCTAATCGTGCAAAAGGTTCTACATCAGCTCAAGACGAGAACTCAAAAGAGAAAATTTCAGGCCGTTGTTAAGATGGACATGAAAAAGGCGTATGACCGAGTTGAGTGAGACTTTCTCAACGGCTATCTACTCAGGTTAGGATTCCATTCTACTTGGGTTCAGTGGCTCATGCAATGATTCACTACTGTTTCCATAAGTGTTAAATTTAATGGGGAACAGCTAGATTACTTCCACCCAACGCGAGGAATTCGGCAAGGAGATCCTTTATCACCCTATCTGTTTATTCTTATGGCGAATATGATGACTACTCTCATCCATCAAGCTAACCATATGGGGAACCTTAAGGGTATCCAGCTAAATAGGTGGTGTCCAACTCTGACTCATTCGTTTTTCGCCGATAACGCTATTTTCTTTCTAGATGGGTCAGTACAGGAATGCCAAGAACTAGCCAACATTCTGAACCAGAATTGTCTTGCTACGGGACAAGCTATCAACTGGAATAAGTCGGGCATTTTCTTCAGTTAAGGCTGCCCTGACAGACTTAAGGATAACTTAGCACAGGAAATCAGAATACCAATGCTAGCAAGAACTGGGAAATACCTTGGTATCCCATCAAATTGGGGACGATCTAAACGAGACATGTTTGCTTGGATACTCGGCCGAGTCCATGCCAAACTTGATGGTTGGAAAGAAAGTCTTATCTCTAAGGGTGGAAAGGAGATTCTTATAAAGAGTGTCGTACAAGCAATCCCATAATACGCTATGTCAATTTTTAAGATCCCTGTTTCGCTTTGCAAGTCCATTAAAAAGAAGATTGCATGTTTTTGGTGGCAAAATGACAGCCGAAGAATTGGAATCCATTGGAAAAACTGGGAAGTACTGAAGACCGGGAAGAAGATAGGAGGTCTAGGGTTTCGAGACCTAGTGGCTTTCAATAAAGCCATGTTAGGTAAACAAGCCTGGCGACTAATACAACAACCTAATTCTTTATGAGGCACACTCTTCAAAGGCCTGTATTTCCACTCTCACGACTTTTTAACAGCTTCAAAAGGTACTCGATCTTCCTGGGGTTGGTAGAGCATACTAGTTGGAAGGGATTCCATTTTATCAAAGCTTCAATGGTCGGCAGGAGATGGAACGAGAATTAGGATTCGAGAGGACCGCTGGCTTCCTAAAGGTAAAATAGGAGGAATAGCTGCTGCACAGGAACCTGAAAAAGTTGTTGATCTGATTGATACAGAAACTAATCGATGGAATATGTCTTTATTGGAACGTTTCTTTAATGTTGATACTACTGTAGAAATTCTTAAGATACCTATCAAACCTGAATATACGGCAGACAAGGTCATTTGGCCGTGCACAGTCCAAGGAGTGTTTACTGTGAAAAGTGCATATAGTGTTATTAGGCAGGCAGCTTCTACTACTACACTCAACCGAGCATCTTCATCATATCAACCACCACAGCAACTATGGAAGAACATATGGAAACTCCAAATTGCTCCCAAACTTAAACTCTTTCTCTGGTCTTTATGCCAGAACGCCTTGCCCACTAAAGATAACCTATTTCGCAGGAATATTAGTGCTAACCCTACCTGTACCCTTTGCTCAACTAAACAACTAGAGACTTCGGAACACTTATTTTTATGCTGCCCCTGGACCTCACAGGTTTGGTCTCACCCCCACATCAGTGTTTCTATACAACCAGCAGATATTCACCACATAGAGGAATGGATCGCTAATCTGTTTACAAAAAACCAGACCGTACCTGGTTTGGAGCTTATCGCCACCCTGTTATGGCAGATTTGGAAGTCTCGTAACCGATCCATTTTCGGTCAACAAAGACCCGATCCTTTTCAAGTTGTTGCTATCGCTCTTGGCCAAGTACGCACGGCTGATATAGTCTCAGCTTCGGTCCATGGAGTTGCTTCAAATCGCAAACGTCCAGATCCTAGCATCTTGTGGAGGCCCCCATATCCAGGAGTCCTAAAGATTCATATTGATGGGGCTTTTCAGCCAAGAAGCACCACTGGATCAGTCGCCTACCTTTGTCGTGATCAATCCGGTACATTGCTTGAAGGGTTCACGAAGACCGTACCTGCGTCTTTGGCATTGCAGGTCAAGGTTCAAGCCTTGAATATTACTCGACTCATTTGATAAACTCCAACAAGAATAGGGACCTTCTCCTCGAGTCTGACTGCCTTGTGTTGGTTGAAGCAGTTCGAGATCTTGAAGCATCACCATGG
Source organism: Eucalyptus virginea (assembly GCA_014182375.1). NCBI lineage: Eukaryota > Viridiplantae > Streptophyta > Magnoliopsida > Myrtales > Myrtaceae > Eucalyptus > Eucalyptus virginea. The sequence continues at coordinate 23,686,683 of CM024524.1, read as the reverse complement.
GAGATTAGACTCTTGATCGCCGAAGCTGTAGCTCTTCTCTCTCGTCTCTCTCGTTTGTGTGTTAGGTTTTGCCCAAGAGATGCCAACTCAGCTGCGAACTGGGCGGTTAAGGCCCAAAACAATGGTTCTTTGCCATCTAATTGGGCTTTGTCTCCCCTGGCTCCGTTGTTTGACATTATAGCTCTCGATGCTTTTTAAGCAGGATGTAAATTTCGTTTCAGCTAATGCAATGCTCATCTTTCGTCCAAAAAAAAAAAACTCCTTCATTACATGTCAAAGCTCTATTCTCGGTGACAATATTCCAGGAGCCAAAATTGTATGTGTTGTCGTTGTGAAAGCTAATACCAAACTCCTTTGTCACATTTTAAGTTATGTTCTCGGTCACAATATTCTAGGGGTTGAAATTGCATGTGTCATCACTGGTAAACTGCTATCAAACTCTTTCGTTACATGTTAAAGCTCTATTCCCGGTCATAATATTCGAGAATCCGAAGTTGCATGTATTGCCGCTATTAAAGTTGATAACAAACTCCTTCATCACATGTTAAAGCTCTTCTCCATCAAATGTTAAAGCTCACTTCTCTATCACAATATATGAGGTGCCAAAGTTGCATGCTTCATCTCTAATAAAGCTGATATCAAACTCTTTCCTCACATGTTTAAGTTCTATTCTCGATCGCAATATTCGAGGGCTAACAAGGGCGAGCTACACCAAAGGCCGGCGAGGTCAACCTTGTCAACCTTCATCTCTAGCCAGTCATTGAGGCCTAATAAACGATTAGAGAAAGAAGGAAAGTTTAAAAAAAAATGAAAGGAAAAAATGAAAAATAAATAAAATAAATAAATTTAAAAAATATGATCAAAAATAATCCACGTCGGTGTAGACCAAGTCACGTAGCTTGGCCAGCATTTATGTAATGGATTTTTGACTAAAATTGACCAAATGAACTGAAATACAACAGGTTCTTGACTCAATTGACCAAAAAAAATGTCTAAGACTAAATTCACACAATTGTACTAGATTTATGATTTTTTTTGATAATTTTCTCTTATGCATGCCCTAGTAAGTGAAATTATGCGAAGAACTCGCTCTCCATGATGCTTTTTTACTACTATTTTTATTTTTCTTTATGCATAGTTTTGCCTTTATTTGCATGGAAATTTTGACTTTTGGACGGATAAGCATATTGAAAGTGCAAAAAGCTGTTTACAGTATTCATTTTTGTGCCAAAAGTTTTTTCAAATTACTTAAGCGCCACTTCTTTAAAAAAAATGATTATTTAAATGTCAACTCCGATCTGAGTCACCAGAAATTTGATGTGACTATATTTTATTAATTTCTCAATCCTACATGGCTCACCAACATGTCTAATCATCATATAACTCCTAAAAGACGTTCAAAAGTTGTAAATAGTGATCATTTAAGTGCTAAATTATATTTAAAGTGATCATTTTAGTGTTGAATTTTGTTTAAAGTGATCATTTTAGTGTCGATCGTTGTTAAAAAGCGATCATTTTAGTATTAAGCATGCCAATGGAAATGCCACATGGACTAGATTAAAAAAAAAATTGTCAAGTCATATTATAATTTTAGTTATAAATGACATGTAATCAATTTGGCAGGAATTTTTCACTGTTGGCACTTAAATGATTGCTTTTTCTCCTATTTAGAATAGTGAGCCAATAAAAAATTGTTGAGCTAAAGTAAGCATCATACACAACTTTTAGCACTTCTAGTGTACTTATCATGACTTTTGGTATAACTTCCCTGCTACCAGCTCAAAGTACCAATCAGAAGCACAGCGCAATCTGAGTCTGGGACTACAATAAACCAATCCCTACAGTATGAAATCTGACCACGGAGAAAATATTACATGAAAAAGAGAAAATATTGGGTACGTCTCGTGCTCCAATGTGGCAAACAAGAAGGCGGTAGGAAGGCAACACGTGTCCTTGTGGGACCCACAATCTAGAGAGAAAAAGAGGCAACATTTTGAAAAAATTTCAGTCTTGTACTGCAAAGTTTTCTTTCTTCACACCTCTCTCTTTCTCCACCCTCCCTCTTTTCGACCGGCGAACCACCATGAGCAACCGACAAACCAGGAGGATACCAGCGAGACGACCGCAAGCAACCAACCGGCATGCGACCTCCCTCTCTCTCTCTCTCTCTCTCTCTCTCTCTCTGCCCTCCCTATTTTCAATCGACAAACCACCGCGCCAGCCCTTCGGCTCCGGATCTGGCCTTGACTCGTCCGTCCCCTGCTCTTTCTCTCCCCTTGCGTCTCTGTCTGCCCTCCCTCTCTTCTTGGTGAACCAGTGTGTGACCGGCGAACCACCGCGCCCCCCTGCAGCCCCAGATCTGGAATGTTCGCGCCCGACCACCTCACACCCACCGGCCTGTTGATCTCCAGTTCCGCCTACATCACGATCCCACCAATCGCTCGCCCGACCTCCTTCGTCGAGTCCCCAGCCCTCCTCTCCAACGTCCATGTAATTTCACTTTTCTCTATTTTTCTCTGATGGGTGTTTTCCTCTTATGGGTTTGCGGCAATATTAAGATGTTATATTCTTATATCGATGATGAGATCCAATTGTCATGAATGTGCGAACTAAGTATATCGTATATACTTAACGATTGGTTGGGCTAACTATGTTGTCTCTGGTTCAAAAGCTTGTCAGTCCGTCAAGAGAGCTTGGTGATATTTTAGGACTTAGTTGAATTAGGTGGTAGTGGCACAGCTTTGGGGGACAAATGTTACCCAATCTCGTACTCTACCCAATTTTGGGGATCCGTTCAGGAAACATGAGATGCGCTGCAAGTAATTGTTTCATTTCCTCGTAAATACTTTTGATGTTCATCTAACTTGTGCAATGCTCTTTTGGTGCTCTTTTTGTGGTCCATGCATCACTTGGACTGTTGGACATTGGCTTAGTTGCCTAGTGGTCTTAGTTGTCTAGCGGCACAGCTTTAGGGGACAAATATTACCGCCGCTAGACAACTATGCCAATGTGCAACAGTCCAAATGATGCATGGACCACACATCAGAAAAAAGGGGCTAGGATAGCCATGAGAGGACTTAAAGCACTACATATTAATCTAACGCATTAGCCAAGGGGCTTCTTTTTACTTCTTAGACCATATAATCAAAAAGAGCACTGCACAAGTTAGATGAACACGCAAGTATTTACGAGGAAAGGAAACAATTACCTGTAGCACATCTCATGTTTCCTGAACGGATCCCCAAAATTGGGTAGAGTACGAGATTGGGTAACATTTGTCCCCCAAAGCTGTGCCACTGCCACCTAATTCAACTAAGTCCTAAAACATCAGCAAGCTCGCTTGACGAACTAACAAGCTCTTGAACCAGAGACAACATAGTTAGCCCAACCAATTGTTAAGTATATACGATATACTTAGTATGCACACTCATGACAATCAGATCTCATCATCGACATAAGAATATAACATTCGAATATTGTCGCAAATCCATTAGAGGAAAACACCCATCAGAGAAAAAGAGAGAAAAGCGAAATTCCCTAGACGTTAGAGAGAAGGGCTGGGGACTCGACAAATGAGGTCGGGCAAGCGACTGGTGGGATTATGATGCGGGCGGAATTGGAGATCAACAAGCCGGTGGGTGTGAGGCGGTTGGGTGCGAACGTTCCAGATCTGGAGCTGGAGGGGGGGCGGTGGTTCGCTGGTCATGCGCTAGTTTGCCGCGAAGAGAAGGAGGGTAGAAAGAGATGCAAGAGGAGAGAAAGAGTAGGGGACGAACGAGTCGGGGGTAGATCTAGAGCCAAAGGGCTGGCGCAATGGTTTGCCGGTCGGAAAGAGAGAGGGCAAAGAGAGAGAGAGGGAGGGAGGTCGCACGCCGGTCGGTTGCTCGCGGTCGTCTTGCCGGTATCCTCTTGGTTCGTCGGTTGCTCGCGGTGGTTCACCGGTCAGAAAGAGGGAGGGTGGAGAGAGAGAGAGAGAGAGAGAGAGAGGGAGAGAGGGAGTTCGTCGAAGAGAGAGAGCGAGGGTAGAGAGAGAGAGGCGTGAACAAAGAAAACTTTGCAATACAGGACTGAAATTTTTTCAAAATGGCGCCTCTTTTTCTCTCTAGATTGTGGGTCCCACAAGGATACATGTCCCTTCTTATCGCCTTCTTGTTTGCCACGCTGGAGCATGAGACATACCCAATTTTTTCTCCATGGAAAAGCATCAGCATCAGGATATTTTTGACAAAGGAAATAAAAGAATCTCATTTGCTAAGCCTATGCTTCTTAGCTGGCTTATTCAAGATAACCAACCACGTCAGATGTCATGCTTAGCTATTAGAGTCACAGATGCATTAGAGAGATTAGAGTAAATTCTAAAAAAAAATTAAAAAAAATGCAAACATGTCTTTAAACTAGTCGAATTCTAAAAATGTCGGGGTTGGATATGATTTAGACAAAATGGATAATGTTTTTAAGGATTGCAGAAAAATTTAGTCGAATTTTCCATGCGTTGTGCACATGTCGTGCACGTATCGTGCATATAGTCCGTACTTACCTCTAGCCTTACCATGCTCAAAAGCTAGATAGCTTGTGAAGCAAGTGACCACAGCAAAAATCTTCTCACGTTGTTTGAAGTCAACAACTCTTTTTGTGATGAGAAGAGATTCAGTGTTGCGCAACCAATCATCAGCTACCATAGTGGGCTTTTTTTTTTTCTCATAGCCTCTAAAATCTAAGCATATTTATACAGTGCCAAAATAGTAAAACGGCACATGTGCACGTGTCGTGCACATCTCATGCATATCGTCTGTACTTGCCTCAAGCCTTACTATGCTCAAAAGCCAGATAGCTTGTGAAGCAGGTGACCAAAGCAGCAATCCCTTCATGATGTTTGAAGTCAACAATTCTTTTGTGATGAGAAAATATTCAATGATTTGCAATTATCATTCATCAGATAACGTGGTACGCATTTTTTTCTCACTGCAACTAAAATCTTGGCACGTTTATACAGTGCCAAAACAGGAAATTAATGTGGAATAAAAATTAAAAACATTCGATTTCTCTCTTGCTCCTCAATCCACAACCAACCGACCTCTGCTCCCCTCGTTGTCGCCAGCATCACGATCCAAGCCGAGCCCTACTACCTCCAGTCGCGACCTCCTCTGTTGTCTTTGTTAGCCGATTGTGAGCGACTTTTTTTGGGTCGATTCCTTGGGTTTCTTTTCTTTTTTGGTCCTCGCCTCCTCCGTTGTCTTCCATTTCTCTTTTGGGTTTTCTTTCTCGATCTTCTAGGTTTCTTTGACCTTGAAAGTGATCGAAGAAGGAAGCAATTTTTATTTTTATTTTTTACGATTTTTTCTGGGTTGATACTTGGAAGAAAAAAATGGAAGGGAGAGTCTTCCTCGGAACTCACAAATTTTGCTTTTTTTAACTTCATAAATGCATACCCGCCAACTAAAGATGTGATGATAGCAAATCACTTGAACAACTCACTTGACCTATATCTCGCACTTGCTTCAGGATTTAGACTTCGATTGAGAAAATAAAAAGAATATTAATAACCTCGACCAAAATATTGTGCATTAAAACCCAACCACGGGCAACATAGTTGGTGTGTGTTCTCTCCCTCATCGCCGAGATCGAGAGTTTGAACTCTCTTGGTGTTAAAGTGTCTTAAGCGAGGGGTCCTAGTGTTGGAGTCCTAGGCTAGCCTCCCTTAAGGTTTACGTCTAAATAGTGGTTTGCGACAACATCCGACAGTGCCACTGGGCATCAAAGGGCAATGTGACCCCAATTAGCGTAAGCGAAAGAGAGTCTTCAGTGGTTCCTCGGCTACCAAAAAGAAATATGTTGTGCATTAAATGAAATAAAGTCACACCAAACAGAACTGGACTTTCCAAAATAAGAGGAAGTACCCTCAAATAAATAATCGTCCACAATTGAAATTACAATAAATAATTTTTTTTTTAAATACTTTGGTAGTGATTATCTTCCCCTGCATATAGCTTCACTCTTTATAATGGGTTGGATCGTCCCTATGATGGGTCGGGTCATCCCTATTGGGGCCGCCACCGTCCATGCCAAGTGTGTGTGCGGATTCCTCAGGCTATGGGGCATGGTCAGTGCCAATCACCTGATCCACAGTCTGGGAAGCCTCCTTATTGGCCTTCGAAATAGGGTGGACAATTTCTGACGTGATCAACATGGTATGACACGATTTATTTATTTTTTTGGTAATGTAAGCATTGTATTAACTTTTAACCAAACACGGCTATACAACAGGGGTCTCAGCACCAAAACTTACACTCATAATGGCATACAAGTCATAACGAGTGGAAGGGTACCGAGAAAAGAAAAAAGAAAAAGGAAACGAAAAGGGAAGTCAAGCACAAACAACCCTCAACAAAATTACAAAGAGGGAATAGACACCGCAAAAGAGAAGATAGTGGGGTCGAGTCCCCAACTTCTTTGGATCCTCATGTTTTTCGATGTGTCGAGAACGTGATTAAAGGTAAGTGCCTTATCCTTCACAGCTTTGATGAGATGTTTTTTCATTGCGGGAATGAACAGGGCTTGGCCCTAGAAGAGTATGTCATTTCGCGTCTTCCAAATGGTGTGGCATAGAGCACCGAAAGAGTACCTCGCAATACTTTGATAAAAGTCACTACTCGGGATACACTTGATGGCCCACTGAAGATTGTCCATCCACCCCCTGTTATGCCAAGGAAGGTTGCATCTAGCAGCCCAAAACATGGCAAGACCAGCCGTAATGTGGCAATCAAAAAATAGATGATCGATCAAATCAGATCTACAGTTACAAAAAACACAAGAAGCATCAGCAATTCTACCATAGGATAGTAAAATGACCTGGGTAGATAGTCGATGCTTGGTTGTGAGCCAAAGGTGGACTTGGTACCGTGGGATAAGAGTTTTGTTCCATACAAAGTAGCATCATGGGACCAAATTTCTCTTGGGACGGATGGCTTGCCAAGCTGACGCCACCAAGAACAAACCCGAAGAATGCTCTAGCCAAGTCAAACAGTCGGGGTTCTGAGATAGTGCTGGGATAGGATGCACCCACAACTCCATAATGGCCTTGGTAGCTTGGCTTGGAATTAAGAATAAGTCCCAACCGTAGCTTGCATGGGTAGACCCAAACAGTAGATGTGGTTATCCGTGAAGATCGTATTCAAAGGTCCCCTAGGGTGCCAAGGGTCGAACCAAAGGGACACCAATAGGCCATCACCCACCTACCATATAAAGGACTTCTGGAAGTCCTTTCGTAAATCAAGTAACTTTTTCCAAGCACAGGAACAAAATCTTGGCTTAGAGACTACCCAAAAGTTATTATTTTTTAAGTGAACAGAATGGATTCACCTGCACCACAATGATTCCTTATCTGTGAAAAGGATCCATATGTGTTTCAACATAGCTACGATATTACGGTCACGGAGTTTCCAAATATCGAGTCCTCCTTCTTCTTTGAGGAGACAAACTTCATCCCAGGCTACTTACGCACCACATGTTCCAAGTCCCGAGCATTTCCATAAGAATTGACGGAATATTTGTTCAATTCCATCCAGAACCACTCTAGGTAGTATAAAGATACTAGCCCAATAGACATTTATTGAGTGGAGTACTGACCTGATTAGTTGTAATCGACCCGCGAAGGATAAGAATCTTTGAGCCCATGATTGCACTCTAGCCGTAATAAGATTGATGAGGGCACTACAATCCGCCTTGCCAAGCCTAGATGTAACGATCGGGACTCCCAAGTACCGGACTGGCAAGGTTCCTTCCTAGAGACCGAGAGAGTGGAGAATTTGGGATTGAGTGCTATCCCCACCACCCAAGAGGAAGACTTCGCTCTTGTTCAAATTAGGCCTTAAACCACTCCAGGAGGAGAAGGTGGCAAGACCATCCTTTAAGAGAGTAACCGAAGTTATATTTCCCTCACAAAAGAGGAAAACATCATCCGCGAGGAACAGGTGGGAAAGGCAAGTAGATTTGCACCTCCAAAAGAACCTAAAGTCCGGTTGACTAGCTTGACAATGTAATATCCCGAGAAAAATCTCCATAGCTAAAGTGAATAGATAAAGAGACATAGGGTCCCTTTGGCGTAATCCATGACCGCTGGAGAAAAACTTGTGGATCTCTCCATTAATGGAAATGGAGAACATGGACGTACGGACACAGATCATAACCAAACCAACAAATTGGCCAAGAAAACCAAAAGCTAGGAGGGAAAGTTCCAGGAAGCCCAATCTATGGTATCATACGCCTTCTAGAAGTCCACTTTAATAGCACACTTTAGTGAATAAGCATCATGATGAAATCCATTGAAGAGCTCTTGGGCCATTGAATAGCTCTTGGGCCAGCATTATATTGTCACTAATCCGGCGGCCTTTAACAAATGCATTCTGAGATGGACTGATAATGGAATGGAGCATAGACACTAGTCTATTAGCAATAATCTTGGCAATACACTTATAAATAGTGTTGCAACAAGCAATTGGTCTATAATCTAAGACTGTAGACGCATTGGAAATTTTAGGAACTAGAGCTATGATCGACACAACAATCTCCTAGAAAAGAAAAAAATCTTAGTCACTTCAATGACCAATGGACCAACGACCTCCCAGTTGCGTTTGAAAAAATCAACGTTAAAACCATTTGATTCAGGCACCTTGCCAACAGAAAGCGTTAATAAGGTATCATAGACTTCCTCATCAGTCACAAGACGGGAAAGGGAATGTACTTGGGCTGCATCAAGGGGATGCTGAATAATCGCCTATAGCTCTTGCATGGAAGGCCGAACCGAAGGAGCAACAGACGCCGAAAGTCCCTGGAAATGGGATACAAAAGCTTGCTGCACCCTTTCCGGATCACTAACTGGGGTACTCGAACCATCCAAAATAGAAATGATACGGTTCCTCAGCTATCTTTTGTTAACCGAGTGGTGGGAAAACTTGGTATTTTGATCACCTTCCTTGATCCACTAAACCCTAGACTTCTGTCTGTAGAAAACTTCCTCCTGTAACCGAAGACTAGAAAAGGTTCAGAGGTGGTTCCTCTCAAGGTCAGATAGCATTAAGTTGTTCAGGTCTTGTTGAAGGGCCTCCTGAGCAATTCAAAGGGCACTCCTTACAATAACTATTCTGTTAGAGATATCAGAGAATGAATCCTTGTTGAGAAGCTTGAGGCAGCCCTTTAGGTTTCTGAGCTTATGGCACAGCCTGAACATAGGAGTTCCTTCCCCTAGATCATCCCACACTTGGGCAACAATAGCGTTGAAATCCGAATGGTCCATCCAAAAATTGAAGAATTTGAAGGGTTTTCTACAAGTCGATAGGACCATGACTTTAACAACCATGGGACAATGGATGAAAATGCCAAGAGCAAGGAGGGATGCTTCGGAATAAGAAAATACATGGCACCATTTAATATTGACGAGCACCCTGTCAATCTTTCTCATTTTTCGGTTAGCCCCCGAGGAAGAGGACCAAGTAAACCGGTAACCAACATACCTTAGGTCTTCTAGCTCAGCCCGAACTAGGCATTGGCCAAATTCAACAAAAGACCGGAGCCAAGTATCCGAGCTACAAACCAGGTCAGATGGGTCCCGAATGGCATTGAAATTCCTTGCAACAAGCCATGAAGTGTCCTACATACTAGCACTTAAGAGATTTAGTTTCGCCCGAAGTGACCGATGAAAAACGAAGGTGTGCTCCGCATAGATGACCGAGAAGTAACATTCTGCTCTCGGGGTATGGAACATAAACCTGCCATGAATCGCTTGGGAACTGTACGAAAAGATATCCACACTCGCAAGAGAAGAGTTCCAGCCTAACCAAATTCTCCATCTATGAGAGTATTCATAATTAGAGAACCACTTCCATTCCAACAAAAAAAACCCGTTGAAATAGACGGGAAAAGAGACTCTGGAACTTTGGGGGTGCATGACAACCAGCTATTTCTGTTCCAGAAACAATTTTTTTTTATTTCAGACTTGTTTCTGGAATAGAAATCTATTTGATAAACTCATTCCGTTTTTTAATTTTTAAATTAAATTTCTGTCTCAGAAATAGGTTTGGAACAGAAATCAGAAGTAGAAATTTCTTATTTCTCTATTTCTAGAATAGAAATCAGAAATAATTTCTCCCATAAAACTCTCTAAACCCTAATTTCGGTGATTCCCTCATCTCCTCTACGACGTCTCTGCCTCCTCCTCCTCCTCCTCTGCCTCTCATCATCTCCTCAACGTCGTCTCCTCCACTGGACGCTCTCTGACCTCCTCATCTCCTCAACGTTGCCTCTCCTCATCTCATCGACGTCGGCATGTTTGCTCGTGAATCGCCCCCTCGCCGCGACCCATTGTCCTCGCTTGTCATCCGAGCACCCCTCGGCAGCAAATCTCGCGCCTGCATCATCGCTGCTCGTTCCCCTGCGACGCCAAACCACCCAGCAATTGAAGCTCGATCCTTGCTCCACTGCGCTGACGCCAAAAGCCCTCTGCAGCAGATCCTGAGCACCGACACCTAAGTCGCTCCACCGACGCCTGAGCCACTCCTGCTCTGCTTCGTCTCACCAGAAGCTGCCACCGCCTGCAACCTGACATCAGCAACGCCGCGCAACACCCTCTCCTCATCTCTTTGACGTCGTCTCCTCCATTGGTTAGCTCTGCCTCTCCTCATCTCCTCGACGTTGCCTCTCCTCATCTCATCAACGTCGTCTTCTCCACTGGATAGCTTGCAAATCCACGACGAGCTGCTCGCGAATCCGCCCCCTCACTGCGACCCACTATCCCCGCTTGTCGTCCGAGCACCCCTCGGCAGCAGATCTCACGCCTGCACCTCGCCGCTCATTCCCCTGCAACGCCAGACCACCCAGCATCTGAAGCTCGGTCCCTGCTCCACTGCGCTAACGCCAGAAGCCCTCTGCAGTAAATCCCGAGCATCGACACCTAAGCCACTCCTGCTCTGCTCTGTCTCACCAGAAGCTGCCACCACCCCGCAACCTAACATCAGCAACAGCGCACGACGCCCTCTCCTCATCTCCTCGACGTCGTCTCCTCCACTGGTTAGCTCTGCCTCTCCTCATCCCCTCGACATTGCCTCTCCTCATCTCATTGACGTCGTCTTCTCCACTAGATAGCTTGCAAATCCGCGACGAGCTGCTCACGAATCCGCCCCCTTGCCACGACCCACTGTCCCTGCTTGTCGTCCGAGCATCCTTCGGCAGTAGATATCGTGCTACACCCTCGCCGCTCATTCCCCTGCGACGCCAGACTGCCCAGCATCTGAAGCTCGGTCCCTGCTCCACTGCGCTAATGCCAGAAGCCTTCTGCAGCAGATCCCGAGCATCGACGCCTGAGCCACTCCTGCTCTACTTCATCTCACCAGAAGCTGCCACCACCTTGCGACCTGACATCAACAACGCCGCACGACGCCCTCTCCTCATCTCCTCGACGTCGTCTCCTCCACTGGTTAGCTCTACCTCTCCTCATTTCCTCAACATTGCCTCTCCTCATCTCATCGACGTCGTCTCTTCCATTGGATAGCTTGCGAATCCGTGACGAGCTGCTCGCAAATCCTCCTCCTCGCCGCGACCCACTGTCCCTGCTTGTCGTCCGAGCACCCCCGGCAACAAATCTCGCACCTGCACCCCCGCCGCTCGTTCCCCTGCGATGCTAGACCGCCCAGCATCTGAAGCTCGGTCCCTGCTCCACTGCACTGACGCCAAAAGCCCTCTGCAGCAGATCCCAAGCACCAACGCCTGAGTCGCTCCTACTCTGCTCCGTCTCACCAGAAGCTGCCACCGCCCCGCGACCTGACATCAACAACGCCACGCGACATCCTCTCCTCATCGTCTCCTCCACTGGTTAGCTCTGCCTCTCCCTCATTTGTAAATTCTAGGGGCCCTACTGGATTAAATGCTGCAGTTTTATATGAGTGTATGCATTACTCAACATCTTTGAACTAGGAACATATATTTGCATAGGATTTTTCTTGTTTATTCCGTTAAACGAAACTTCTGTGTGGCTGTTGTATTTTGTTATATTTGTGTGATGGATTATTTGACATCTCCATATTTCAAGTCTGGCTCTTTAGAATGCCGATGATATAGGCGAATGAATTAATTTTTAGTGGGAATGTTTACTGCTGGTTATTATGAGCAAATAGCTGGGGCATTGGTTGGTGGGAATATTCCTTTTGCTTGCAATATATGGTTGCTTGTAAAATTTTATATGAGGATGATTCTTTTTTAATTTTCTTTGTGCATTTTGTTTTATTGATAATCATAGAACATTATATTGATGTGATATCGACATCAAAGTCTATGCACTTGAACTAGTACACCAATTGATATGGCTTATTTGATGCTCAACTAGTTAAGGTTAAATGGCTTCCCAAAAAGAGGTTTGTATGACAAAGTGGACTGAGCCTTTGACCAATGAGCTTGTAAGTTTGTTGGTAACAAAGGTAAAAAAGGGAAATCGCACCACTTCTGCCTACAACAAAGCAGGATGGAATAACATACATGCCAAATTTAATAAACGGACAGGACTCCACTTTAGTATAATTCAGTTGAAGAACAGGGTCAACAAACTGAAGAGACAGTATAGTAGTTTCAATAAACTTTTGTCACGATCTGGATTTGGATGGGATAATATAAACAATAAGGTTGTTGTGGAGGATCAGAGTGTGTGGGAGTCTCACATTAAGGTATCAATTTACCTAGGTCATTTTGTTTATATTGTATTGCAAGCTTTGATTATGTTGCTGACATCTGTCATTATTGTATAAATTCCAGAATAATAGTAAATGGGCTAAATTCAGAAATGATGGGTTTCCTTAGTATCCTGATTTGTGTATCGTGTTTGGTGATACATATGCTATTAAGGAGTATGTAGCAGGAAATGCAGAAGAAGTGGTAGTGTCCTCGAAGAGAGATGACAATGGTGGTGACGATGGTGATGGTGGTAGTGGTTATGCAGTAGATGATCCAAAGGAATTTGATGAACAGCATATTGATGAGGAAGTCTTCATACCTGATACGACTACTACCTCAGATCGTAAGAAACACAAGCATGATAGGACTCCAAATTCTAAGAGAAGGAGAAAGAGTAACAGATATGATGTTAGTGACACCTGCAAAGCCATTCAAGAAATGATCAAAATCAGGACTACTCAATTAACAAGTGGCTCTGTGACCTCAAATGCCCCATCAACTGTAGACCCCTACTCCATTGCAACCGTGGTTGCTGTCCTAAATGGCATGCTTGATTTAGAGCAGAATATTTACAACAAAGCTGTGAACCAATCATGCCTTAATGCCACTTGGAGAGAGCTTTCATTATAACACTACCTAATAGGAGACGTGGACTTCTTGAATCTCTTTAAACAGATGTTGAGCAGTATACTATGGATTTATATATTTTTTTAATTTCACTCTATGACTTATGTATTTGAGATTATTTGCTCTTTTTTATGATGCAATTATGAAAACTTTGTGGCTATTGTTGATTATTATTAGATTCCTTACTTATATATTGTGTTTATCTTTTTTTTTCACGTGATGGCATAGGTAATATGGAGGGGAATGAAAGTAGCATGTATAGTGATCAAGTAGCAACAGGTAAATCGGTTGAACTAGACTTTGATGATTTTGATAACGATATTGTGATAGCATGGTTGTGCATGGTTGTGATGGATATGTCTATGCACTTGAGAGAAACTATTAGGGATAGCATATTGTCAGGACCTGAATGGATGAGGGAGGTTCTTCAAGGACATTCAAATAGAATATATGAATTTTTTAGAATAGAAAGACACGTCTTTCTCAACCTTTGTGATTTGATGAAAGCAAGAGGTTGGCTGGAAGATAATCGATATATAAAGGTAGATGAACAAATTGGGATATTCTTATTTATGATTTGTCACAAGAACTCAAATAGTTATGCGAGAAATTCCAACGTTCGAGACAAACTATTAGCAAATACTTCACTATAGTGTTGAAAGCAGTTCTCAAACTTGTAAAAGAGATTATCGTACCACCTTCCTTTGATGTGGTCCCAAATGAGATTCTTATGGATCACAACCATAAACTTTACTTCAATGTAGGATTTTCATACATTCATTTACAATATTGGTTTCATTTTGTTGCTAATCTTATATAACACTAGTCTTTGATAAAACAACAGGATTGTGTAGACACTATTGATGGTACTCATGTTCATGCTTATATACCTGTGTTGAAGCAAATTCCATTTAGAGGTAGAAAATGAATTACCACTCAAAATGTGATGTGTGTATATTTGTTTGATATGAAATTTACTTTTGTGTATGCTAGTTGGGAAGGATCTGCCAATGATTGCCGGGTGCTATCAGCAGCACTTGAGACTCCTCGCTTAAAATTTCCTCGACCACCACTAGGTATTTACTTGTTCTAGAATTATCAATTTTCTTTAAGATTATATTGTATTTACAAATCACGACTAATATATGAATACCTTCTTAAAGGAAAATATTATGTTGTAGATTTTGGTTATGCATCAATTCCGGGATTCTTAACTCCTTTTAGACGTGAACGATATCATCTAAATGATTATAGGAGTAGAGCAAAACGACCAAGAACAACAAGAGAGTTGTTCAACTATAGGCATTTTTCACTAAGGAGTGTCATTGAGAGATCATTTGCGGCATTAAAGAATCACTTCTTTATTTTGAAACACATGCCTGCATTTGCAATTCGAAAGCAAGCACATGCTGTAATTACATGTTGTGCTATCCATAATTACATCCATGATAAAGACAAGAGGGATAGAAACTTTTCCTTATATGGAGATCCAGAGTACTCATTTGAACCTACACAAAATGAGGTTATAGGCGATACAACGACCGAGGAGGAAACTGAGATGAATATGCTTAAAAAAAGTATTGCCAATAAGATGGCAAGGGATCATAATATGCCAGAAATTCCATGAAATCGTGTTTTCAACTTTTGTAATGTATTTCTATTATTTTGTATTTGGGGATTTCCAATCTTTGCTTTTGTAATGTGATACTATATTTGATGATTCCTATCTCAATTCTTGTAATGTGATGTTGTACTTGAGGATTTCCCTTATTTGTAGTGGTCCTTTATGCCAAGCTCTATTACACTTCATAAAATTCGCCGATTTTGTAAAATTTGCCGCAAATTGCCCAATACACTTTTTTGTGTTTCTTTCTAAAACAATTGCTCGATATCGTAAACCGTGGCGGCAATCGACGTGACACACTAGCATGAAGGGGATTAGAATATTTGCATGAGAAGGTTCAACCTTCTATAATACATAGAGATTTTAGGTTTACCAATGTGCTTATTTTTAAAAATTCAAAACCAAAATTCAGGCATGAAGTTTTGGGAACCTCTATCATGGGATTAGAATATTTGACTATTGATAAGTATATTGTTTGACCATAAGAAGGTTCTAAAGAATTTTGTGTGAAAATTTAGAAAATTTGATAAAACCTTCTATAATACATAGAGATTTTAAATCCAAGGATGTTCGAGTTAAGTATGATCTTGACAAAGTGGATCATGTTTCTAAGGATTGTGGAAGGTCTAACCAAAATTTTCGTGTGTCATGCATATAATTTAGATAATGTAAATAACTCAAACAAAATTGAGTTGATCTTGGTCTAGGCGAGTCAGGCCGTATGTTGACTTTTTTGAAAATATCTTTATTAAAATGCTATTTGTTGATCATTACGTATTACGACCCAAACAAGCAATTACACTATATTTTGTATTAGCTTCTTAAGAGCTAAAAAAGATGGGATTAATGGGTTAACTCTTGATACAGGATGGCGTTCCGAGCATGCATAACTATTTTGGAAGTCCTATTTTGGGGTGTGCTGCAACTAAACTGAAAAATCAATTTGAGATTATTTTTCAACCTAGAAAATCTTCATTTTTACGCCCATTTTCCCCAAATTTGACATCACATTACTTTTTTTTCCTTAGCTATTTGATATTTCATTAATGGTTTTAAATATTTTTATGACTTTAGTAATGTGTTTGAAAAGGATTGATATATTAATTTCTAATTTTCAATATATTTGTAGCTTTAGATTATTATTTTTTTATCATCCCGATGCCAATTCAAGGGTTAGAATCTCAAGATTGGTAACTTGAATTAGCCCTAAGACGGTGGGAGTTGGTCTTAATCCCAAGACCCTGAGAGTTTTCCTTAAATCCAAGGATGTTCGAGTTTGATATGATTTGAATAAAGCGGATCATGTAACCAGGACTATGGAAGGTCTAGCTGAATTTTCTGTGTGGTACATGTGTAGTGCATATAATTTGGACAAGGCTTCCTTTAATTCGCTCAAAATGACTGATAATACTCTAATTGAATAATTTTTTATGTTAATATTTTGAAAAATTCAAATCAGTACACCTTTGATAAATTTACCATAAAATTAATTTTTTAACAATCAAAAACCCCAAACTAATATCATTTGACAAATATACTCCAAATTAGTACACTTATAATAAATTTACTCTCTTTTAATTTTTATTAAATTTCATTGTTGAATTAATGAGTTAGATAACACACATGACAGTTGATCGGTGCATCAATTTAAGATTTTACTCTTTATTTATCCCAGTTGTACTATTTTTATGATTTTAATCCAATTTAACGGAAGATATATTTTTCATAAATATATTAATTTGGGGTTTTTAGAAGTTGGAGGGTACTAGTTGGGGATTTTTTAAGTCAATTGGGATCAACTTGTCATAGATATAGTAATTTAAGATTTTTTATAGTCAAAAAATTAATTTGTGATGAATTTATCGTATACGTATTAATTTGAAATTTTTTATGTTAATTTTTATGTGGGAAAAGGAGAAGGTGGTTTATGAGTGGTCGAGGACAGGCCTCGGCCTTATCGCATTCCCTTTGCTGGTTCGGTCGGGCAAAAGCCGAAGTGGCTCGAGAAGACGACGAAGCATAGGGTGACCGTAGAAGAAGAGATGATGGTGGTGGTGGTGGAAGTCGGTCATTCTCATCGGTGTCGCTTACCGACGCCATTTCCGCTTTCCTCTGCTCGTCGGCGTGCATCATCCTCCAGCGCTTCGCTCGCTCCGCGAACTGTACGGAGCTACGGCCGTTCGTCGATACGGCCCCCGAAACTGGGACTAGGGAGCAGCGCAAGGTCGTTGCCGCCGCCGCCGCGGCGTCTCCGGCTGGTTCCGGCGGCGGCGGCTGCAGGAGTTCCGTCGCCGCCGCTTGATCTTACGGAAGAGAACATCCGGCTGGTTCTAGCCGACGCTCGGGTGGAGGCAAGTAATCTCGGGTCGTCTTTCTTGGTGGAATTTGATGATGGAATCGGTTTCATGGTTAGCGTACACGGTTAGGATAAGTAGAATTAAATCCCCTTCACTGGCCGATGGGGAGATGATGATGTGGTATCATACTGTCTCTTTAGCTTGGAAGTGTGCTCTGAAACCTTGGGGTTCAACCGAGTAATGCGATGATACTGAACTGAACATTGAAATAAGTGAAGCCCATGCTTTTCGTGGCTAGCTTGTTCAGACCCTCGATTTGATCTTGTTGGTTGAGTTTTAGTTTAGTATCTCCGGCATTGCTCATTGTCTTTGCATCAGCAATGTGGGTTCGCAACATGCATTTTGTTGAAAGAAAAACTAAGTCCGTTTGTCCGGACTGCGAAGTAGGTTGAACTCGGTATTCCTTTGCATTGTTTGAATTGGTGATAGTTTGGAGTCATTGTGAGATGCACTTCGTTTTGGGTATTTGCCATTTAACAGTTGGTGAGACTGCTTTGCTCCTTGGAAATATCTCCAGTTCCTGGTTCAGTAATCCTTTAGTTTTGTTGAACAGCTTACGCTGCTCGTGTCTAGTCCTTTGAATTGTACTTTCTCTAGACAGACTTGATAAAGCTGCTGATTAATTCTTTTTCAAACCTTAAATAGATTGGTTGTGTGGAATATCTTAGAAAATTAAATCTGATGGGTGCATGGTCTCTCTTTCTTTGTTCGTTTGCAGTTGGCTCAAATTTTCGACACTTCAGTAGGCATAACAGGTGATATCAACCCCGCAGTTTAAAAGGCCTTTTCTCTTTCACCCCTTCATGAAGTCTTAGAAATAATTGTACTGCAGGACAAATTGAGCTTGCGGAACTGGATGGACCCTTTGTGAAGATAAGTCTTAAAGGCCGGTTTTGGCACGAACGATCCATGGTCCTCGCCAGAGTAGGGAACTATTTGAAGCAGAGGATCCCGGTAAGTCCCTTTACTGAGGTTTCACTTCTCAAAACTGACTGATATATATGCATTGGTTCTATTTTCTCTAGAAACAATCGCTTCAAGATAGAGAATCGTTCACTTAACATTCGGTGATGTTCAGTTGTTGTTCTGTCGCTAGGAAATCTTGGAGGTAGACATAGAAGATGAAAAGCAGTTGGATGACAGCCCTGAAAATTTCTGATCAGCATGCTGCTTACTTTCTTGTTCTTGTCCTCCAACCGGGCAGTTTGTGTTGTTGCTTGTGTGAACACAGAAAATCACAAGAGAAGGAATCAAATTGGAGGGGCATAGGACAGATTCGAGAGGTGGAAGAAGGGGACGTAGAAGGAGGAGGGAGGAGAGAATATGAGGGAGTTAGTTCTGATTAATTTCAAAATTTTTGCTGTTCCAATCTGATGCAATTACCCAAAATCTCTCTCTAACATAGGATGATTCTGAACCTGCCTAACAAATAGTCATCCTTACAACCAAAGAAGCTTCTTTCACTTCTTTCCCAATTTACATGAAGAAGCAGAGTTAAGGATAAGCATTTGTGTTACTGCTGCTAAGTTGGGTCAAACTCCGCGGAAGGAATTGGATAGGAAGCTTACGTAGAGAGTGGCGTGCAAGGATTCGTTCGGTATAAAGGCCACAATTTAATTTATAGTTTCTCGGTCTCGCAACCCAAGCTGTCGTGATCCCTACCTCGATGTATTCCTAAATGACTATGCAATTCCTTAAACTGGGAGAAGAGCAGGAGAAACAGTTGATCCGATCAATGTAACAAGTTTTGCTCGATAGCATTGTTCCGTGCACTTAGTTTAGGAAATGGGATTAGTGAACAAATCGACAAGCATAACATGATCGCCCATCGCAGAGTAGAAATTATTCACACTCTGCCAAGAATAAAGTATAGGATAAATTTTTCTATATCCTCCACCTTGTTTGGTATATTACTGAACGTACCAATGAGTGTATCCCTAATCATCAATCGTAATAGTCAACCACTAACAAACATCATGCTAAATTAAAAGGCGAATCATAACGACTGTTTCGACTTTCAGAATGCATGGACATTGCACGATCGAATCTTGTAGAAATAGTTTATGGTACATGTGTTATTATTTGGTGGCGAATGGAGGTTGAAGAACTTATAAAGAACAAGAGAAGGTGAAAGAATCACCAGGAAAAAACAGAAAGACGAGGAAGAGAAAGGTCCCGTGGGGAACGGTTGAAGAACATAGGGGGAATGAGAACAGAAAATCTTAAAGTTTACTCAGCGCTCATGACAAGTCATGACAAGACAAGACTCCGCCCCAGACTATGCTGTTGTAAGGAAGTACCTATACTTCGTAATCCTATTCATTAATCTTGTCTAAAAATAGAGAATAATCAGATATCTAAAATAGATTGCGAACTCATGAAAAGCAAATTCATCCTCTTCTAATGGGGGGAAGAATGAGCTAGCTCTTAATTTATGGATTTTCAATCTAGTATCTCAACTATTCAAATTTGGCTTAATGTGAGGTCTCCCTTAAAAAAATTGTCATGTCATGTGATTTTAATGACGTGGTTCGCATACTTGTCAAAAATTAAATATAATTGCTGACGTGGCTCACTTACCTAAGAAAAATTATCCTATCTCCATTTGAGTGTTTAGGATAAGATAGAATATAAACATGGACGATGTTAGCTATGCAATATGTTTCTACTAGCATACATTATCTTAAAAGGTTAAATCGCACCAATATATATAGGTAATGGCTAGACATTTTATGTCCCCAATTTTAATGGAGACCTCACATTGAGCCAAATTTGAAACATTGAGCTACTCAGCTGAGTAAAAAGAGCATGGGTATCAAATTGTGAATGAGTAAAAATTTAGGTATTTGCAATGTCATTTCTACTCAAATTTACACATATAATCTCTTTTTATCATCAATAACAGGTTCTTGTACCCGACTCTTGCCTAGGCAAGGGCAAATTATTCTTTCATGGTTGTTCCCAAAATAAATAAAAGAACAAATTCTACTTTTTGTATTTATGTTCACGCCATTTCCTAATCAAGTTACTGTACCTTTAATTTATCTAATTAATATTTTCACAATTTTTCTAATCAAGTACCTCGCTTACCAAACCAGTGAATTATCCATCAACTAACATGACCGTCCCACAACGCAAACGCAAGACTATGATTTGTATAAAATTTAACCAATGTGAGCGGGTTGGGTTGAACTACACTAGGAAATAACTCGGCGACCAATCTCTCTCGCGTATGCGAGTTTCTCTCTACCCTCTGGTAGCGATGTCTTATATAGAAACCCTAGACCTTGGCTAAATCTCGTCTCTTTCCAGTTTTCGTCCCTGTTACAAATCGCTTTACTAAAAACAAAAACCCTAAAAATGTTTCCCCCGCTTTGAGTTGGTAGAATGCGGTGGCTTTCCCAGGTAGGAGTACTGGAGATGTTCTATGAAAATCAATGGAGATGTTCGGTGAAAATCCTCTGACCAGGGGAGGTGCACGGGCTTCCGCGATTTGATCCAAGGTTGGATTTCTCCCTCCTTCTCTTCATGTTGACGGAGTGCTTGGGATCAACGCAGTAGCTGATAGTGTGAATGCGAATCTGTTGATGAGGTGAAAATGATCTTGGTTTGCCCTTCTGGAAGGAAATCAGGGTAGATGTTCTGTGAAAAACCTCTGATTAGGATAGGGATCCAGCTTGAACGAAAAGATCGACTGAAAATAGTGTTGAGGTTTCTGTCAGAATGATGTTCGAAAAAATGCCCAAGAGAATGCGCAGCCAAATACAGAAGTATCGCCTGTTCTTTCCAGGTTCCTAAGCTCCATAATCTAGTCAGAAAACATGGACAGTAAAGAGGAAAATGAGTTACGTGTAGCAGCATTATGCAAACGATTAGGACATCTATGGGCTGAGGAAGACGTCGTTGAAGTAAATCCGGAAGTATCTTTACAAAAAAGAGATGAATGCAACAGAACAATCTTGGGTAAACTCTACTCTAAACCCAATGTCAATTTTCCAGCGTTCTTCACAACTATAAAGAAAGCATGGAAAACAGAAGCAGTAGAATGTGCTCAAAAAGGAACGGGTCTCTTTACCTTTGTGTTTCAATCAGAGGTAGAAAAGGATAGAATTCTCAAATCTTCACCTTGGTCTTACTCCAGCAATTTGCTTGTGCTTTGAAACAATGCGATCCCGAAATTCCGAACATTGTTATGATTTTTCTAAAGCAGCTTTCGGGTTAGAATCGAGGTATTCCCCCGGTTGGAGGGTGGAAACAGTTTACCATGACACGGGAAGAAAGTTAGGCCAGTTCGGGAAATTCAGATCGAAACCATGGGACACCGCAAAGAAAGAGGAGGAAGAGTTAGAGTGGAGGTAGACTTAACCAATCCTCTGAAAGCAGGAACCATTTTGGATATTGGCAAAAAATGGCTGTGGGTAGAATTCAAATACGAGAGATTACCCCATTATTGCTACTCCTGTGGAAGGATAGGCCATTACGCACAAGATTGTCCAGAAATTCCTTATGCAAAATCCCCATGGGCAGTCGACAAAATCGGTTCCTACGGACCATGGTTGAAAGCAGAAGTCAGTGATCATAGTCCTTATTGGGAGGCTTTTTATGGAAATCTCGAAGAAGACATTATTGTAGAAGAAACCATACCTGTAGCAAAGTCTCCAAGTAGAGAACAGGCTCTAATCATAAGAGAGAAAGGGCCGAAGCCTGCAGCAAAAAAAGACCTGAAAGTTCCGTCGAGCCGGAGAGAATGGTACCCCCTGTTACAAATCGAAGGTCAATAAAGATTATGGAAAAGCAGTTATCTCCGCTCGATACTCTCACACAGAATCCTCTTAAAATAGGAAAGAGCAGCAAGAAGAACATGAAGGTACAGAAAGCTAAGAAGCAGAAATGCTTACCTGAACCAACTCCTATCCTCATTGATGATTCAGGCATGACAGAGACTCCAGTGAAGTTTCTTAATGATAGAACAGACTGGGCTTTGGTGGCTAGCCCTAATAAGCCCCAAAGACGACATGAAAATCATTATTTGGAATTGTCGGGCTGGGCAACCCCCGACAATCCAAGAGCTAAGAGCATTAATTGCTCTTGAAAGGCCCAGTATAGTCTTTCTAATGGAGACTAAAAACAAAGCAACAATGGTGGAAAGTATATGCAGGAAACTCCAATTTCAGCACTTATTTCTAGAAAATCCAACGGGTATAGCAGGGGGATTGGCGCTAATGTGGAATGAGGAAGTAGCAGTGCAAGTGCAAAGCAGTTCAAAACACTTCATTGATGTCAAATGTACTGATTCTGCCAGAAAATTAGGCATGCAGATTACCTTTATTCATGCGTCCACAAATTTTGGTGAGAGGATACAATTATGGCAGCAATTGAAGACATTGAAGCCTCACAGCTCCAATCCATGGATATGCATGGGGGATTTTAACGAAATTTTATATGTATGGGAAAAGGTTGGGAAAAGGGAAGCAGATAATCAAAGAATAGCAGCTTTCAGAAATATGCTTAATGAGTTATCTCTAATGGACATGGATAGCCAAGGCTGTGTATTTACGTGGGCAAATAACAGAGAATGGGAGGATCTTGTTAAAAAACGACTGGATAGAGTGTTATGTACCTTGGAATGGCGAGTAATATTCCATGATGCAGAAATTCATGCACTCCCAGCAATTGGCTCGGACCATAGTCCTCTGGTTCTGAGGCTACACCCTGCACAAAGGAAGAGAAGAAGAGAATTTAAAATGGAGGCCTTCTGGTTGGAGAATGAAGAATATCATGAAGTTATTCACGACGCATGGACCACTTTTTCAGCCCCTACACAGACCACTTTTTCAGCCAAACTCCAGGAGACAGCCAAAAAACTGACACAATAGAGTCAAAAACAGTTTGCACATGCACCTAGAAGGATAAAAGAGTTAACTCAGGCCCTAACAGCAATAACCAATCAGCCACAACAGAATTCAAGCAGACAGGAAGTGAAAAGTATTATTCATCAGATCGAAACACTAAGAAAACAGGAAGAACAATATTGGGGACTAAGATCGAGAATTAAATGGTTACAGTGGGGAGACAAAAATACAAGCTTCTTTCACGCAACAACAGTGCAAAGGAGGCGTAGAAATCATATCACAATGCTGCAAGTGGAAGATGGCAGATGGTGTCGGGATCCAGGAGAAATCAGACATCACATATATGACTATTACAGCAAGTTATATAAAACAGTTGAGGAACGAAATTATCAGCCGGTTTTAAGCCAATGCCAATCTCCTATTGATGATCATATAAATGCATCCCTGGTGGCTAATCCCACGTTGGAGGAAATTAAAACAGCGGTTTTTCAGTTGGGAGCTATGAAAGCGCCAGGTCCCAATGGATTCAATGGCCTGTTCTATCAAAACAGTTGGGAAATTATTCAGACTGACCTGTTCCAAATGGTGCAGACTTTCTTCAACACAGGAGTTTTGGATCCTTATCTAAATCAAACCCATATTGTCTTGATTCCCAAAGTGAAAAATCCTGAGACAATTAGTCAGTTTAGACCCATCAGTCTTTGCAACTTCAGTTATAAAATTATCTCAAAACTACTTGCAAATAGATTGAAGCAGTGGCTGCCAGAGATAATCGCACCTGAACAGAGCGCCTTCGTCAAGGGGCGACAGATACAGGATAACATCCTGATTGTGCAGGAAGTGCTACACCAGCTGCGTATCACCAAACGACAGAAAAAACATCAAGCAGTACTCAAACTAGATATGCAAAAAGCATATGATCGAATTGAATGGGATTTTGTTCGGGATTGCATGCTGAAAATGGGTTTTTCTGACAAATGGGTGACTCTAATAATGCAATGCATCACTACAGTTACTTTCAGTGTAAAGCTCAATGGAGAACCTACCTCGTTCTTCAGTCCATCCAGAGGCCTAAGGCAAGGAGATCCCCTGTCACCTTATTTGTTCATCCTAATCACAAATGTATTAACGTGGTTAATGAAAAAAGCAGTTGAGGAAGGCAGCATACAAGGCATACAGCTTAACAGGTCTTGTCCTAAGCTCTCTCACCTTATGTTCGCAGATGATGTTATTTTTTTTCTTGGATGGCACTCTAAGGGAATGTCAGAATCTGTCATTAACAATTAATCAGTACTGCTATGCAACGGGGCAAGCGGTTAACCTAAATAAGTCAGGAGTTTCGTTTAGTAAGAATTGTCCCTTACCACTGAAAAGAAATTTGGCTCACGAGCTGCGAGTGCCTGTGGTTGACAAGACAGGCAAATACTTAGGTATCCCTACAGAGTGGGGACAATCTAAGAAAGAATTATTTGCATGAATATTAACCAGAGTAAACTCCAAGTTGGAGGGCTGGAAGGAGAAATTACTCACCAAAGCAGGAAAGGAAGTCTTGATCAAGAGCGTGGTGCAGGCTATACCAACATACGCCATGTCGATCTTCAAATTGCTAGTCTCCATCTGCAGAGCAATTGAAAGGCGAATAGCTTCATTCTGGTGGCAAAAAGGAGATACAAAACAGGGCATCCATTGGAAGAATTGGGCTGCTATGAAGAAAAGAAAGGATGAAGGAGGGATGGGATTTAAAGACTTAATTACCTTCAATAGTGCGATGCTGGGTAAACAAGTATGGCGGTTGCACATGTCCCAGGACGCACTATGGAGTAAAGTCCTGAAGAGTATATACTTCCCCCATGGAGACATCTGGAATGCACAGAAGGGCCGGTGACCATCTTGGGGCTGGAAAAGTATGCTGTTGGGGCGAGATTCTATTAAACCAGATATCAAATGGTTAGTTGGGGATGGCAAATCAATCAAAATCAGGGAGGATAAATGGTTATCACAGGAGTTAAAAGGGCAACCAGTACATCAAGCAGAACCAGTTATGGTGGAAGGATTGATAAACGAAGACTCCCGAACATGGAAACACACTCTTATTCATCAGTATTTTGAGGAGAAAATAGCAAGCGAGATTCTAGCTATTCCATTGAGTTCAGATCCCAAACCCGACAGCAGAATATGGACAGGTAACAGTAGAGGGGAATTTACGGTCAAAAGCGGCTATAACATAACACAGGCATTGCATACCAAACAAAACTCACAGAAAGCATCTTGTTCTTACCAGCCCCCACGATCTTTATGGACACAGATTTGGAGCCTCTCCGTTCCACCGAAACTCTGGACCTTCCTGTGGAGCATTTGTCAAAATGGCGTTCCCACCAGCGAAAACCTCTACAAAAAAAAGATCAGTCCAGACCCTCTCTGTCAGCTGTGTCATACGGAAATTGAAACTACCGAGCATATTTTCCTATTTTGCAGATGGACTAAAGAGATCTGGAGAGATAAAAGACTACAGGGAACGAACTTGATGAAACAAATCCGGCGAATCGATCAATGGCTTCTGACAGCATTCGAATCAAGAAGGGAATCACCTGAGAGAGAGGTCATCGCATGGGTGCTATGGCAGATCTGGAAAGCTCGAAACGCACGGATCTTCAGAGACAAAACTCCAAACCCAGTGGATGTAATCGACCTCGCACATACCCAAAATCTAGCCTTCAATAGAGGAACGAAGAAAAACCTAAACCGAACTAAAAATCGGCTCTTACCAGAGGTATGGACACCACCCGGAACCAGTGAGTTGAAATTGAACGTGGATGCATCATGGGTACCAGGAGAATTTCTATGTTCTGTAGCCGGCATCGCCAGAAATAAAGACGGATTAGTGGTCGACGGATTTGCAGCGGAGGCTAGGGTTTCTTCAGCGGAACAAGCAGAAGCAGAAGCTCTGTTACACGGCCTTCGCTTTATCTCGAACTGGCCGTCCACTCACGTGCAAGCATCTCAAAGTCAAGTAGTTCGCTTCGTCTGTGAAAGCGACAGTTTTGCGGTGGTGGACTATGTCTTGGGCCGGGCCGAGATACCATGGAATTTGCGCAGCATAATCCAACGATGCCAACAAGAGCTCCGTCTGGGCCGCCATGTCTCCGTAATGTATTGCCCCCGGGAGGTAAATCAAGCCGCTGATTGGCTGGTACGCGCACACCGCTTAAAGCAACTTCCTCTAGATTGGGTGCATGGACCCCCTCTATCCCTTTGGAATATTTTAGTTTCAGAATGTAACGCATCGTCATTTTCCAAGACTTCTTAAGCTAATACATCAGTAGCTCTTTTGACCCAAAAAAAAAAAAAAAAAACTCTTACATGAATTTAGCCAATAGGGATAATATTGGAATATGATGTAGATAAAATTTAGCCAATGTGGACACCACATGAATGTCAATGTCTGAAAAAAATTATCAATTTCACACTTCGAAGACCATATCAGCTGGATTTGATCAGACTTGGTATGAGAGTAAATTGATTAGAAATTTTGAGAATGCAAAAGGACAAAGTAGAATTTATAAAAATAAATAAATAATAATAACACACTTTGCTTTTCAACCTCTATTGCGTAAACGTCAGTAGCATCCCTCTTGTCCTCCTTTACACGTAGAAAAGCGAAGTGATCAATTTCAACACTAAAAATCTGAAATATCTAATATCATATCGATGTTCCGGATTTGATTTTCTTTTTGCTGGTATAATGGTTAGCCCGTATATCCTAAGTCTTTTTCACGCTAGACTAACTCCACATTCTTGATCCGATTGAAGAATGGTCGCCCATAGAAGGGCTCGAGGATATGCAAGGTGTGAATACTAACGTTCGAAGTTTTGCAAAATCATACTATTTCATTTTTCCGTAATATCAGAAATTCAAAAATAATTCTCTTTTCCTATGACGGAACATTTCATTTATACATTTTTATTATGAGGGTGCGTCTATTTCGCCTAAAATAAATGGATTATTGGTAAAACATTTTTTTCTAAAAATTATCGGTTATATCGCTTACCAAATGAATGAACAAAAAACATTTCATCATTCATGGCAATGTTTAAACTTAAATTGTTGTTCATACTAAAAATATTTTTTAATTAATTATGTCAAGTGATATAAGTCATTATTTTTAAGAAAAATATTTTTTAAATTATTTATTTTCTGCAAAAACAAATAAAAGCCCAAAGTCAAAACAAGCATGTCCTCAATAAATGCATGTGATATCACTCCGATGGGCGAGCATTAATAGTGAAGAATTCTTTCTAGCGATCATGATTAGCTGCATCATTAAGGCAATGATAACGGTCGCATGAATACATTGCATCGGTGATGAGGCTAGGCTATCTCCACCCGGTGTTGGTCATGCGCCGCAAGTGCCTGAGGAAAGCAACTAATTTAGGCTCTTTCATTTTTTGAAAAATATGACATTTCCATAAAATAATTTTTAGGAAAATGACAATGTTCATCAGTGTTTGACTGAAATCTAGAAATAAAGTGAAAAATATTTTTCATCATTCGGTAAGAAAAAACTTTTCCTTCATGCATTCATTTTCAATATTTTTTTTAATTATTTTACTTTTTAAAATCATTTTTTAATTATTTTTTACCTTTATTTTCTTTTTTTTTTTTTCTTTCTCAGCGATTGCCATGGTTGGTCAACAGTTAGCCATGGGCAAGCCGGAGCCTCGTCAACTTATGCTGACACTCCGCCTTGCCTAATTCAATGAGGTTGAGCTTGCCCAAGGCCAATAAGCTCTAGCCTCACTAGATCCGATGAATTGGGCGAAGCTTGAGCCTCACCCAACTCATCAAATCTGGCTAGACTCGAGCTTGCTCGAGGCTGTTGGGCTAGCAATCTTAGGTGAGGCTTGAGCCCCACCCAGCTCGTTGCTTTGGCGAGGTTCTAGCTCGTTTCATGGCCTTGAGCGAGGTAAGGTGGAGCCTTGCCATAAGCCGGTTGTCGGCCATCACCGTGGCTGGCAACCGGTCGAAGAAGAAGGAAAATAAAAAGAAAGAAAATATAAAAATAATTAATTAATTAAAATTTTGAATTTTTTTAAATAAAAATAAAAAGAAAATGTGCTTGGTGAAAAAAGTGCTAGATTTAGAAGTGAAAGAAAGAGAATGGAAAATGTTTTCCGTTGTATAAAAAGGGGAAAACATTTTCCTTACTTTAGAAGAATTTTTTCCATTGATGAAAAATGTCTTCTAGGACTAGTTCATTTTTCATGAAACAAACGTCAAAAAATCCAAAAGACATTTTCCTACAAATTGTTTTCATTTTTTTAAATCATTATATATTATAATTCAGGGCACAACCTTAATTAGCCGGCTACGTGATTAGGAACCAGCGGGGCAAATCACCCTGTCGTGGCTCCTCATTCAAATCCGAGCTACCCAAAGCCATAGATTTCTCCCCTCGACTTGCATACCTCTTGCTCCTATCCATCAAAGCCACGAAGCCGATAGGCATTGGTCAAAAGAGATCTCTTCATCAAGATCCCCGTTGAGAGATGAAGTTTGAACAATTGGTAGAGCTCTAGATCCATATATGCGAGAATGGCTAGAATGAGGACTAACCGAGATGAATCTAAGAACTTAGTTGGTTGATTCATGTTTAGCTGTGGGATCATTGCGAATGTGAGTGAGTTAGGTAGGTGTCCATTTAGAATGAAAATGTTCTGTTCAAATCCGTTTTTGGGCAACATTAGGTTGCATTTTGATTGAAATGAAAGTCGCTCAGTTGATACTTAGTTGTTGGGGCACATCCCTAAATTTCTGGAGCACCCTTATTGCTTCCCAATGATTAGTAGGCTGAACGCTTAACTGGCTGAGGACTTGTACATGCAAATTCTGCTCATGAGTCACTGATGCCTGTGCCAAAACATATAAATCATTTATGCTGCATTGCATGTCTTTGTAGACCTTGATGCGAGTTTCATTATTTGTTTTGAACGACTTTTTTCTTCTTTGCCTGACACAACAAGCTTTGTCAACTTGCAAACAGCGAATATCAACACCTATTTATTTATTGTTGCCTTCTTTTGGGCGAATCGGTGTGGTCTTCCCTGGAGAAACAAGACTTGGGAGGATACCCTTACCTGGGCCACGACCTTGCTTTCAGGAAAGGACTTTCATAATTGTATTGGCCGATTCTCTTTTGGCGCTCTGTGCCACATTGTGTGGAAGAATAGGAATGATATGCTCTTCAGGGGGGTGCAGAGCTCTACATCCAGCATGAAGAAGCATCTTATGAAGGTAGTCCAAGACAAGGCTTGCACCTTCAAGAATGTGGAGGATTTCCCAAAGAACAGAAGATTGCAATGATCCTAGGAGCTAGATCCTTCTATTTTTGTTTAAAGTCGGTGCCGTGGGCGTTGCGTCTGGGCATTGATGCTTTTCTCCGCCTGGTTCTGTCCGGCTTCCTTCCACTCTTTTGAGCCTGTTCATTAGAGTGCAAGTTTTTGAAGCCGGTTCTTTATACTTTTTGACCTCCCCTTATAATACTTACCTTTCACCCAAAAAAAAAAACCTATTTATCTATTTTTATTTTTTTTTGGTGGTGACCTCTTTATTGTAGAAAGCTTTGGGTACTGTTAAGTCATGTGATGTGATGCCCGCCTAGTCGATTGCAGACATATTTTACCTTCACTTGATTCCAGGGTTTAATTTCTATTGGAGATGCCTATGTTTTGAGTTCATCAAAGATGCGATTGACATGTTCTTGAGCTTATCTTTGATGCTCAGAGGTTAGAGAACTTCCGATAGTTGAAGATGGATAAGGAAGGTAAGAAGTAATATTCCCTTGAATTTGCTTTTTTGCCTACATATGTTTGTGCGTGGATAACCCCATTACTTGGCTGCATTAATGGTTGATGATTTAGGCAATAGCTATCTTGTTATTTGTGATAATCGGTACTTGGTCGCACCCACTTACTATTTGGTTATGTGTAATCTTTGTCATTTTAGAGTTCTATAGTCATTGCCCCTCTTAAATTTTCAAAACCAAAAATCCCTTATAAAATATTGTACGACTTTTGAAAATTATGAAAAAGTTATATTTGAATGTATGTGTCAAAGATATATATGTGTGCGTTGTAAAAGTGAAAAAAAAAATAGTAAAAATAATCCAAATCTGTCTTTTCTGCTTTGAGGCATAATTTTGTGTTGGCTTGTCATACAAGCTTCTTCCTTGGGTTTCTCACAGAAGTTTCTCCCTATTCTTTCATTGCTCATGGTTATATACGCCTTGTAAGAGATGTGCAAAAGAATCAAAACTAACCAAATCGCCCAAAATCGAATCAAGCTAGCCTAGAATTGGCAGTACTGGAACAATGAGTAACGATCCGATTCTCAAGTCTAAGTGTGGAATCACCCACGTGGACCGAACTGATAGATATGCATAATTTATTATTTAATTTTTAAGTTTTAGCTTTTTAGAAAAAAACTCTAATTTCTTCTTCATCCCTCACCTCACTTAACTCACGACCTTGCCTCCCTTTCTTACTCTTGCTATCGGTGGTCTCTAGTCTCGTCAATCCCTCCCCCAATCTCGCTCTAATTTGTCTGTGGCCTTGTTGCTCCCTCTATTACTCTCACTCTCGGTCACCTGTGGCCTTTGACCCGGTTGCTCATTCTCAAATCTCATCCTTCATTGAAAGTGAAGACATTTCGACTAGTTCCATGGACCCACCCAAGAATTGAACTCTGATTTCCGATTGGTCCATAGAACTAACCGGCGGTTCTTGGTTCCAATTTTTTCAAAACCAATCCTTAATGTGCAATTCCCAATTCCAAAGTGCAAATCACGCACTCTAAAACCATTCACTCGTTGTTTTTGTTATTTTCTTTTTGGTACTCCTCAATCCCACCTCTTTCTCTCTCTCTCTCTCTCTAACACCCATTGCCAATCCCTAATCTTTTCAAGCAAACTATTCCCCGTGTCGTGCGAATGCTATTATAAAAAATTTCCATGACATTTGGTCAAATGAGACTATATAGCAATTTTTGCTAATGACGCATAATTAAAGGTCTCTCTCTCTCTCTCTCTAACACCCATTGCCAATCCCTAATCTTTTCAAGCAAACTATTCCTCGTGTCGTGCGAATGCTATTGTAAAAGATTTCCATGACATTTTGTCAAATGAGACTCTATAGCAACTTTTGCTAATGACACATAATTAAAGGAATTCGAAATGTGGAGAAAATTTTTTAATGCTAATCGGTAGATACTTAACTCACGGTGAACCACTGGAGGTTCGCCCCAGTGACCACCCTTCCAACTTGAAAGAGGAAAGTGAGGGGTTCAAATCCCTACCTTCTCAGGGGGGATTGGGGTGGGGACGATTTCATTTCAGAAGTGGGTTTCGATGCAAGAAGCGCGGGCAAAAGTCCGAGAGTGAGTGTTAGAGTAGGATTAGAGTAAAACCGACTAAAAAAAAAAAAAAACTCACGGTGGTCATTAATCAATGTTTAAAAAACTCATTTATTTCGGGTACTGCGAACTCACACTTTAGAATGCAAAAAGTCACTCGAGCTAATGATTCCGGCTGAGATTATTCTCCTTTACTAGCAGTGTTGAAAAATTACTATTAAGTGGTGTACATACTTTTTGAAAAGCTACTAATCAATGTGGTTATCTTATTTCATGTTATTACCATTACATGGAAACTTTTATACTTCCATGTGTGTAAAATTAGTAGCGAATGCAGCATTTACAGTATACTTCACATATTGGCAACCTTCCGGGCAACTAAATAATAAACAAGGACGCACGATTCCATGGTTTCACACAAATTACTCCTTTAATTTAGCATAGTGACATAAATATATAAAGAAAAAAAAATTATCTGAATTTACTAATAAGTACAACATATCGACATTCTTTATTCACGGTATATAAAAAAAAATAGGATGCGTGGGTTGACTAAGTAAATGGCAAGATAGCTTTGGTGGTCCTATATTTTTAAAATTTGTCGCAGTGGGTTTAGTGGATCAAGGGCATCAACTATCGCATGATGCGACTCTCTGTGTGAGTGGATTTCATTTACAACTTGTTGTTAGGATATGGACACAATTGAACTCCTTTGGGACATGCTTTTTTTACATATATCATTTAGCATAGTGCAAAGCGCATTGTATCATGAATTGCCAGTATAGATCAAAAAGACATAGTTGACATTCATTAGTCGAAATACTAGATTAGGGGTCACTTGTAATCAATCCATGTACCACGTGGTCCTGCATCGATCGGGTCCATGACTTCTACCAAACAAAGAGTTCATGCGATCCATCTTTGCATGAGGATTACAAGTGTATTAGGCGCGGGAATTCAATAATGTAGACGTTGATTAGGGTTTTGGCCAGAAAGAGACATCGATTAGGTCGGTCCTTTAGGACGATATTTTCTCCTGTTGCCACGTCAGCAGTCCAAACCCATCAAAAGGTGAAAATAAAAATGAAAAGAAATGGGGCCCAGTTTCTTGGCAGTGGTTGAGGGATAAATATCAAAAAGGGATTATGTTTCCTTTAAAAAAAAAAAAAAAAACATAATATGAACATATCATTTCCTTTGTGATCTTCTAAAAACCTTTTGATCTTGGAACGTTTACATATACTCCCAAATTCCGTCACTTGACCACTTATCCGTCACTTGAACTTTCACTTATGTGAAGAAGAATGATGCTTTTTAAGTAAACGCCACTTTTTTCAACCCAAAAAAAAAAAAAAAGGTAAACACCACTTTCCAAATTCCGTTATAATCCATCTTTTATTTATTGAAATATTCTCTGTTGCTAGTAATATAATTTTCAGTTCTTTTTTTAGAGTTTCTTTCTACAATCCTTATGAGTGTGAGCGAGTAAAACAGACTCGGGAAGAAATTTTTAAAGTCGCATGGCTAAGGACACTGGCATATAATATTCTATGTGGCATTAAAAATCATAATCCAAAGTTGGATGTGTTTTCTTCCGTTTGATATCCAAACCGACCTTAACCGAAGCTGTTATGATACCAATTCTTTCATTTATTACTCGAACTTAGTTCGATTTGGATTTTTTTTACAACAATTTTCCTGACCTCTACCCAATTGTCATGATATATGAATCCTCTATTTCAACAAAGAGTGTTTACAAATTTCATGATATAGCGGAGCAGTCTCTGCATTTTCTATTAAATCATGAATAAAATGCTCTTTTAAATATAAGACACTCTCCGACCAATGTATATATAAGACACTCAATATTAAAGGCCTCATAAATTACCTGCTTTTCTCTGTTCTGATCCGAAATCCCTCTCATACTTGCATTTCTTAAGTTCCTCTTTCATATGCTCCAGATCTTTCTGCAACAGTTGACCAGCGGAATGAGCAAACAAGAACAAAGCTTAAACATTATTCATAACTATGAAACATCACTAACCACAGTCGAATGGAGCTTGCTCCTCAAGTTAGAACAATGTTGAACGAGAGAATCGCATATCTCTTGCAATTCCTCAATTTGCTGTCACAAGCGATGATAAATGAGGATAAAACCGCGCAAAGGATCCTAAGATAAAGAGAGTCATCTAAAATCCAAACATGAAAATAAGTTAAGATAAAAAAAAAAATACCTTTCTTTGACTCTCCTCCCGATAATAACTCTCCACCTAAACACCAGTTTTCTCTCGTGCAGCATACAACTCTCTAAAATAAATGCGTTTAATCAACCGACGCTAACAGAAATCACTATATGCTCTAACTGTATCCGATAACTTGCATTCTAAGAACAAATGTCAGCACAATTGGATTCGCGTAAGTTTCTCACCAGCCTTAAGTCAAATCAATTTCACCGTGAGGGTCCTCAGGGAGAGTGGACTTCATCATCTCGTGGTTTACCTACACAGAGCGCAAGTTGTCATCCTCTTATGCAATCATGAGTAGCACTTGAAAATAAAACGAAGATCGACTTCAAATCAAACGTCACAATTGTAGGCACACACAATGCTGTTTGACAGTAGGGCAGTTGAAAAGAATACATTATACTTATGGTTCTTTTAATAGAATTCTTCGCAAAGTTTTATGATAAAATGCCAACCAAGAATAGCATATATGCATTCTATTTAAAACTTAGAGTAAAAGCCACCAAAATCATCAAAACTATGACACAGTTACTCCATTTTTTTTTTTTTTTGGTGACATAAAAATCCCAAACTTGTATCCATATGACACATTTATTACAAACTTGTATAATGTGACATATTTAGCCCAAACTTATTTTTTGTGACACCAAAAATTCCAAACTTTTTTAAGCGACACTACAAAACCCCAAACTTATATCTATGTGATATATTTATCCCAAAATTTAGTGTCACAGAAAAAAATTTAGAGTTTTTTATGTCACAAAAAAGAAGCTTGGGGTAAATGTGCCATAGTGGACAAAGTTTGGGATTTTTTATATCACAAAAATGATTTAGGATAAATGTATCACTCTGGGCAAAGTTTGGAGTTTTTTGTGACTTTTTCCTAAAATTTAAATTTTAATCTAGTTCAAGCTAGATGTGCCTATTTACTTGCATAACATCTTCACAATGTTCAATCTCCTCGCAACTACATGAGGAAACAGCTCATTATTCCACAAAGAACCCCAGTGACATAGAGGCTCATGCTTGCTCAAACAAGAAAAACATTGTAGGCTACAATATAAGGTTTGTAGACTACAGGTAGACAAACCAGTAGAGGAAACAGCTAATTATCAACTTCAACTGAATGAAACGGATTACTGAAGCGAGGAGGATAAGATAGGTGCAATTATGTTAATTCATCCAAAGCCGACCCAACCTCAGCAAATTAGAAGGGGAAAGGGCCGACATGAATTGGAATGCTTCATGTAACGACCCAGGCTCAACTGTGTGATATTGTCCACTTTGGACACTGAGTTCTCACGGCTTTAAAATGTGTCACACAGGTTAGAGGAGCCTAAGCCATTATAAACTGGCCCAGGACTCCCTCCCTAGGCGAGGCGATGTGGGACAAGGACCCCTTCCTTGCGCACGTCCGGGGACCGAGGCACGGACTCACCGCCATCCCTCCTCCCCGCGTACCGCTACTCGAGCCGTCACACTCTCCCCCCCTTGGTAGCACAGCGCCCTCACTATGGCCCCACACACGGTCAGGAGTTGGCTCTGATACCATTTGTAACGACCCGGGCTACTGTGTGATATTGTCTACTTTGGACACTAAGTCATCACGGCTTTAAAACGCGTCACACAAGTTAGAGGAGCCCAAGCCATTATAAACTGGCCTAGAACTCCCTCCCTAGGCGATGTGGGACAGGGACCCCTTCCTTGCGCACGTCCAAGGACCGAGGCGCGGACGCACCGCCATCCCTCCTCCCCGCGCACCGCCGCTCGGGCTGTCACACTTCAAGCAACCCAAAAGGTATAATACGAGAAGACACGTGATAGTAAACAGATCTCAGGCTTATTTTTAATGTTCTTTGCCCTATGCACATAATTTGGGGTACTCAAAGTCTCCTCCAGACAGTGGACCGTTGCAATAATGCAGGTCTTTATAATTCCTCCAAGGGAATCCTGAAGTAACCTAGTGAGTTTTCTATCCCCTAAGAGAACGTAAGCTTTATCAGACACGTTAGATGGGAACAAGTAAAGCACGTCAGATTATATCATATTTTGAAACCACTATGTACCTATAGGGAATATGACCAAGATGCTCCACAAGAGCATTAATGACTCTTCCCAATGTAAGCAAACTTTTGTTAATTTCTCCTGCTTCTCATGCACGACCCTATCAGATACATGTCATTAAATACAGGACATATATTGCCCCTCAGTAAAATTATGGGCAGATTGTATAGACATTACCTCCCTAGCACCAGAACGGGATATGTTTGCTGATCCAGCCAGATCAACCAAGTTCAATCTGCCGCATTTAATAAATTCTTCTCCTTCTGGTGTTGCTTCTTTGATGCGGATTGTGATTGAAAACAAAGAGTGTGACCAGCTACATCAAAACCAAAATCAATGTCTTATTGTAAGATTGCAGAACCAGCCTCTGACAGAAACATAGTGAAAGAAAAGCATTCAAATTTAGCAGTGCTTCAGCGATAGGACGATTTGAGGACCCCCTTTCAAGCAAAGTAAAGATCTCAGTTGCATTTGTCACAATTTCCTCCTCTATCCCTCAAACAACACCCCCTTTTCCATCCTCCATCAATGTCAGCTCCCTTTTGTGCTTATCCTCCATAGCAACTCGGAAAATTTCCTCAGGTGCTGGAAGATCAGTGATTCCTTCATTGTACAACTCTATTAATGTCACCTTCACACTGTTTCCAGCATTATGGCTCTCCAGAGTATAAAAAATTTGCTTCACTGCTCTAGGTATGACACCTGCTTCTAGAGGTAATTCTTCATTGGGTCCACTCTGCCACAGTTCAAATCATAGCGAAGACAGATTAAGATTCCAATGTTCGCATATGGCAGAACATTCATAATTAAGATGGTAATGGCAAACACAACGGCATAGTCCCTCTGATCTCTTGCATTTACGTTCCATGGTGTATGTCTTTCCTGTACCAGTTTGGTCATATGCAAAAAATGGTACAGTTGAAGCCGTCAAGAACTTCATTTATAATTGGAACTACCGCTTGCTCATAAAGATCTCTCTGCTGTGCAGATGGACAAAAAAACCCGCCTGCAAAAGCAAGATGACGCATGTAACCATCAAATAAAAGACCGTACCTACCGATTTATCAGTTTAACGCAAGTGGGGAATGAAAAGATACTTGAACTGAAAATTAATGAGTGATCGTGACGAAGATGGATTAAAAGCGGTGTTGTCAGATTTTGCAGAAAAAGATGAAACTGTAGAAGCATTTTATCGAAACTTCAATTCATACGAAGCAAAATCCAATGTATTGTCTGCTAAATGTGATCTTTACAGCAATCATTCCACAGAGAGCAAACCCATATTCGTTTTATTAAACATCCCCGGTTTCGGAAAGGAAAAGAACAAGGGATAACGCCATTTCTTCTACCCATTTATGAACAACCTAGTATAGGAAATAGCTAATAGTTAGGACTCATTTAAAAAAATTGATAATCGTTTACTCATGAAAAGACCTTCCCTTACCAGGTACTATTATCTTTTTAATGTGTAATTAGATCGGATAATCAATGAAATTAATAAATTGCGAATGGTTGTTAACTGAATGCCAGTTACTGCGAGAGAAACATCTTGTCAAGCCTAGAAGGGGAAGGCTACACATAAGAATCTGGTAAGACTGTATGGAGCGCACTGAGTGCCTGAGTCCTGTGGGAGTACCAGAAGCTTAATAATTTTGTTCTAGTAGTACATCCATGAGACCAACCCAACCCGATCCAACCCAACCACAACCCAATGTAACGATGACATAGCTAATTAAGAAACCGGGAACCAAGAAACTTGAAGAGGAAGCAATGCAGAATGAACCTTATCAAGGCGAAAACCCGATCAATGTGCTTCCCGTGGATATCCTGCGAGACAGCCACCTCTCTCTGTTACTCATTGCAAGGCACCACCTGAGGCGCATCGTTCCGCTAAGGGCCTAGAACGTAGAGCACGTAAAGAACTAAAAACGAAACTCAGCGCAATCGAACGAAGCAACTGCTCAAACGATATAAGAATTGGGACTTTTCAATGATGGCGGCTTAAGATTGGCAGCTCAAGCGAAGTTCGCCCCTAGATCGGTGATCAAATTTTCGTAAGATGCTCAATGCAAAAGAAAAAAAATTATAACAATAATAAATAAGAAAATTTATGGCATACTTCCATTTACTATAGTATAATTATAGCACAATCAAAATAAATGATATTAACAAAAATCTTAAGAATCCCTAATGACAGCACAAATTTTTAATAATTTTTTCTTTTTATATTTGGAATATGTATATATATATATATATATATATATATATATATATATTAGGATATTACATTAACAATAACCTATTATAATTATCTTTAAATAAATTGGCATTAACATCCACAACTGTAGAATGTTGTCTCTATGATAAATTAATTTTTTGTTTAATATCCACTATTGATATAATCATTTCCCATTCATGATTGGTTTGATATTATTCATTATTATTTTTTTATATAGTTTATACTTGGGACATTGCCTCAATGTGCCTCTATGCTTTTGGTCGATGTTTAATTTCGTTCTCCAACTTTACTTATTTAAGTTGGTCCTTATACTTTTAGAATAGAACATGATTTCGTCATTTCTACGATATGGCCCTATCTATCTATTTATATATTCAACCCGAAATCTATCTTTTCTCCCACCTTTTTATTTTTATTTTTTTCTGAATTACCTTCCTATTACATAGGGTTAATACCATGAAAACCTTAAACTTGTACATATGAGATTAAACCACAAAGTGAAACATCTATAACAAATTTATCCTCAATTAGTTTCTATCACATATTCCTGCCAAATTGCTAAGTTGGATGACACGCGGTAGTTGAAGTGTATTAATCTAGGGTTTTACCATATATTTGTCACAAATGTATCGGTTT
The DNA here is from genome assembly GCA_014182375.1 of Eucalyptus virginea. Lineage (NCBI taxonomy): Eukaryota > Viridiplantae > Streptophyta > Magnoliopsida > Myrtales > Myrtaceae > Eucalyptus > Eucalyptus virginea. The sequence continues at coordinate 23,647,920 of CM024524.1, read as the reverse complement.
GTGTTTTTCATGAATTAATCTAATTTAAAGAAAAATAATGGATAGTAAGTTTGTCATAAATGTATCACTTCGGAATTTTTATTCTTCAAAAAATTAGTTATATGTATATCATTTTGGGGTTTTTAATAGTTAAATAATTAGTTTGTCGATAAATTTGTCAAATGTGTACCAATTTGGGATTTTCGATGATATTAATCATATTAAATAATAGAAAAATGATGTTACATGTGTGCCACCATGGAAAAATTTAGCCAATGTGGACAATGTCAGAGTATGATGTAAATAAAATTTAGTTGATGTAGACGCCCACGCGTCAAAGTCAATGTTGGAAAATTTTTATTCGTTTCACACTTCAAAGGCCATGTCTGCTAATCGGATCCGGTATTAGAATGACTTGGTTAGAAAATTTGAGAATCCAAAAGGACTTGAAAAGAATGATTTATGAAAAGAATATAATAAAATAAAATAAACACACACACACACACACACACACACTTTGCTTTTTAAATTGCATTGCGTGAACGTCACTAGCATCCTTTTTGTCCTCTACACGTAGAAAAGCACGTAAAGCAGGAGATGGTATTACTTTTTGCACTTCCTTCTCTCATTCGTCTTTGCTCTTGCACTAGAAGATCGAAGTGATCACTTTTAACACTAAAAATCTGAAATATCTTATATCATATCGATGTTTTGGATTTAATTTTTTTGTTGGTACGATGTTTAGCCCTTATCCTGAATAAGTCTTTTTCACCCTAGACTTACTCCACCTTCCCAATCCGCCTGAAGAAAAGTCACCCATGGAAGGGCCAGAGGATTTGCGAGGCATAAATATTGACGTTCGAAGTACTGTAGCATCGTACTATTTTATTTTTTTGTAATATCAGAAATTTGAAAAATAATTCTTCCTCTATTGAGGAAAAGTTTCATATGTACATTTTATTATAAGTCAAAACAAGCATGACTTTAGTAAATGCATGTGATCCCTTTCGATAGGTGAGCATGATAAGATTTCTTTCTAGTGATCATGATTAGCCGCACCATTAAGGCAATGATAATGATCGAATGAGTACATTGCATTGGTGATAATGCTATCCTATCTAGTGTTGGTCATGCATCGCAAGTGTCCATGGGAAGTGACTCATTCAGTACAAAATTCCAAATTGGAGAGATTTAGTGCTATCTTTTCATTTTTTTTTCAATCATTATATTTTATTATTCAGGGCACGACCGTAATTAGCTGGGTACGCAAAGAGGAATCAGCGCGGTAAATCACCCGTCATGGCTCCTCATTAAAATTCGAGTTACCCTAAACCAAAAATTTCTCCTTTTTAACTTGTATACTTTTCGCTCCTGTCCGTCAGAGCCACAAAACCAATGGTTGTTGGTCCATATAGATCTCTTCATCAAGATCCCCATTAAGAAATAAAGTTTGAACATTTGCTAGAGCTTTAGATTTTATGTGCGAGAATGACTAGAATGAATGAGCCCAATCGAGATGAGTCTAAAAATTTGAGGTAATGTATCCTCTAAAGAAAGAGAAAAGCAATTATGAATCAAATTCACAACCATTGATTTCTTGAGTTGAAAAATACATAACATCATTATCAATATATTACTTTCAGGTTTTTGTACTAATGGGTTCGTGAGATCATATCCCCATCATGAATTTCGTGGTGGAAAGGGCACCTAACTATTACAGTGGTCCCCTACCTATTTTAGTATGTTGTCATGACTCTAGAGCTTGGAAATTTGCACGCATGGCTTCATCTCAAAACTGTCAAGCAGAACCTTTTTCTTGCACGCTCCCCACCTTTGCTAAAATCTGACATATATGGTTACAAGAATAGACTTTCCAATTCTTTCCTTTTAACAGCAAAAAAGACCACCTGAGTTAAAGAACATCAACATAGGGAGAGTTACTATAGAAATCAATTCTTAAGACGAGCACCAAACCCAACTGGTTCCGGTAATACTCTCATTGAATAACATCAATATAGGGAGAGTTACAATAGAAATCAATTCTTAAGACAAGCGCCAAACCCAACTGGATCCGGTAATACTCTCATCGAATGTTCCGAAAGCAGATGTTTTCAATCTAGGAATCATGAGTATTAATTAAATTGATTTGTATTCAGGATGTTGCATAATGATCTTGCGACGGTAATTAAAGTAAATCACATGGAAGAGGACTTCATAAGTGCACATATATTTTGCTGTTGGCTTTCATTGATACTGTTTCTCATTCTCTTGTAAATCACAGAAGAAAAGTTATTACATAGACTTGTTTCGTACATTTAGCAGCCGAGTTCTCTTTTTCTTCTTCTTTTCTGGGCCTCAACAAGCTGTGAGCTTATGCTACTTGAGAGATAATTCAGAATCACAACAAGTCTTTGCAATAATTTCCCCATCTAACAAAACTCACTGGCACGTGTTGTGAGTGCGTGTCTTTGAGAGAGAGAGAGAGAGAGAGAGAATGCTGTGTTTTGCTAGTTGACTTCACGTATACTCTCCAATGAAGGCTTCCAACTTCTTGAAAGATTGTCACCTTCATCATCACCTCCCAAACTTGTGCTTCTTTCTTCACTCTGAAACAACTGAGAACTAATCATCTCATCCTTGAAAGAAACTCCGCCTCTCGCGAGCAGCTCCGCCAACTCTCTCTTACTGATCACCACCTTTATCCTTACAACCGATGATGACCCACCACCCTTGGTTATCTCTTCGCCTTCTTCCACCGCCTTGCGATCATCATCAGCAAACCTAACCTTCTTCTTGTTCTCGGTTTTAGCTAATTTCGATGTCGTGGACGGATCGAGAGGAAAGATGTAGTACACGCGGCCACAGAGCAGCCTTGAGTCCGGCTCAAGGACCGCCATGGCCGGAAACGTCTGCGAGATCGCGTGGCCTGCAGCGAACTCGGAGAGGACTTGGCGAGCCCTCAACGGGGACTTGTACTCGAGGATTTTGCCATCTGTCTTGACAATCTTGATCACCTTTTCTTCAAGAACTAAGCAGTTCCCCATGGGGCTTTTTGTTCTTGGTTGGCTTAAGAAACACAATTGTATAAGGTTGTGAAGGAAGGTTCAGCTTTATTAAGTGAAGGGCTCGACCTTGAAAGGGTTAACTGATGCTTTATATAGGGAATAAATTCAAGATTGCCCTTGTAGGGATCACAATATTACTGAAAAGGACAGTGCTCCAGATGTTTATTCTTGGACCCCACCTCAGTGACTCTCGACGGTGTTGTAAAGCTGGACTGTCGACGATTCCTGGGATGTTAACAAAAAAACGATATCCTGTATAGCCGGCCAATTTTGATAATCACAGGTCCGGACATCCCGCTACCTAGAAACTCGAGAAATGTTACATAAGTTTATTAATCTGTTAAGTTCATGCATTTGAACGGTACAAATAGTCTTCATATCAATATAATTTACACGCGATAGGATATATAATTCACTCGCATGCGGGGGGAGAGAAAGAGAGAGAAGGACAAGGCTGGAGATGGCCGTTCACGAGGCTAGTGTTGAGTTTGCCGAAGGCAGCGATGGTGTTGGGTTGGGCCGGGCGAATAGGGCATTAAGAGAAGGGAGAGAAATCTCTCATTTCAGGTTGAGAAATGATTGGATCATAATTTTTAATTTATTATAAGAATAATAGTATTCTTTTTAAATCGCGAAAAATAAATAATTAATAATTATAAATTATTGTGATATCCACTCATTCCAGAATTTGTGACTCACAATAAAATATTATCCTCACTGTACTCCAGAGATTGTTATGCTAGTGAAGCCCCAGTCGATTTTAGGGTGCGATTTCCAAAGTTGAAAGGTATTTTACTAAAGTTATGATATTTTGGTATTTTGATTATTCAATTTGGACCATTTACTATAGATCTTATAGTTGATGTAGTTGACGATATAGAAGGGAAAATTAAATTTGCGTATCTCTAAATTTAAATGTCTAATCTTATTAAGAAAGAAAAAGATGCTGGAGGTATATTTTCTCCGCCGTTAAAAGTTCCATCTTGAACTTATCTACTCGGCTCTTCTCGAAGTTGACATTCTTTAACATGATATGAAATGCAAGCTTCGAGCTTCATCCTTCACTCTACATTAGAGTTGGCAAAATGGGTCATAAACCCATATTATGATCCATTTTTAGTTAAATGAGTCATATAAGGTCAAGTGAAAGTTAAATATGGGTCAGAAATGAGTTTGAGAAAGTAAAGCACAAAAAGAAATAGGTCTTAATGGGTTATTAGGAAACCCACTTTGAACCCATGGCCTTCACTCTTTCACTTTATAAAAATGTTTTTTTATAAAAAATTGAAATTATAATTATTTTTCATATTTCAATTTTCCTTTCTTTTCTTTTCTTTTCTTTTTTGTTTTTTGTTTTTTCTTTCTTTTTCTTCCTTCCTTAGCCGACGGCCGGCAGGATGACGATCGGCCGCCAGCCGATGACAAGCCAGGCGAGGCTCAAGCTCGCCAAGTCATCGACGACTGGCAAGGCTCAAGCCTCACTAGATCTAGCGAGACTTGAGCTCACCGGCATCAGGCGGGGCCTCGGCCTCGACAAATCAGCGAGATGAGCCCTGCCCGACGTTGGCGGAGACTCGGCCTCGCCTGGCGAGACTCGAGCTCACTGGCGTCAAGCAAAGCCTCGGCCTCACCAGATCGGCGAGATCGAGCCCCACCCAACGCCGGCAAGCTCGAGTCTCGCCAGATCCGACAAGGCTCGGCCTCACCGAATTTGGCAAGACTCAAGCTCACCGGCATCGAGCGGGGCCTCGGCATCGGGCAAGGCCTCAGCCTCGGCAAATCAGTGAGATCAAGCCTCACCCGACACCGGCGGAGCCTCGACCTCACCAGATCTGGCGAGACTCGAGCTCGCCGGTGTCAGGCAGGGCCTCGGCCTCACTAGATCAGCGATATCGAGCCCCACTCAATGCCGGCACCTCGGCCTTGCCAGATTTGGCGAGGCTCGAGGCTCGCCAACGACTAGCGAGACTCGAGCCTCGCCTGTGGCCGATCGCCGGCCATCGTCATGGTGGGCGGCTAGCTGAAGAAAAAGAAAAAGAAAAGAGAAAATGAAAAAATAATTATTAAAAATTCGATTTTTTAATATTTTAAAAAGAATTATAAAAATTTTCCATTAAATTTGTATTGCATAAAAGTTGTTAAAAAATTTGTATTGCATAAAAATGTTTTAACAATACTTTTTTTGTAAAAAAATCATAAAAATAAGCTTTTTTAGATTTAGTTAAAAACTTTTCATGTTACAGTTTGTAGTTATTCAATGATATGTTCACTTCAAATAAGAGAAGCATGTGCATGGTCTAATTCTTTATAAATATTTCAATTTATAGGTTTTTTTAAACTTTTTTTATTTTATTTACTATTTTTAATTTAATTTGAAGTTTTAATCCAATTAGCATATAGTAGAGGTGGGTTTTCCTAGAATATTAATAGGTTTTAGCAATAACGGTCGGGTCGGGTCGGGTCGGATATGGGTCACTTGATTTACACTACATAAATATAGGTCAAAACGGGTTAAATTGGTCAAATATGGGTCGACCCATTTTCGACCCAAACCACGACCCGACCCACCCATTTGACGGATCTACTCTCCATTTAGCAATTGAATTCTCCCGTTCCTGTCGGAATCTGATTAGGATTCCTATCATATAACTACGGTGCGAAGTTCGATTTGGACGAGCTGAAATTTCATGCGGTGCTAGAGTCATTCCACATCGCTTGTTCACGTTATAGTCATGCTTCGGATTGAAATAATGGTAGCCAAGTTCTAGTGCGACCATCGTGGACGTGTTTATTATTGTAAGCCAAACTCGATGCATACGCCAGAATCGCGCCAAAAGCAAACGGAATCCGACCAGACCCCACTTGCGAACATGAGGGGTTGACCTTTGACTATTGTTTTGGTGGGTTCCTGTCGTTGTGCACCGAACGAGGACGATGTTTGGCTTCTTTTCCAGTGGATATTACCGACCGCTAAGAATTTTGCACTTTCCTTTACTTGCCCATGCGTCCTTCGCTCTAGCCATTCTTATAATTCACCAAGCATGAGCCAAATATCGTTTAAAACTTTCTATGAGTACGTAAACTTTTTTTTTCTTTTTCAAGCAGTTACTACACGAATGTATTGGTTGGTTTCCATGTGTGTTTTGCAAAGTTCTAAGCTACCGGATCGAACAACTAGGATTCGCTTTAATGGTTATCCTTCCCACATAGGAAGGGGGAGAAAGGGGGTTCGAATCCCCACATTTTCAAAGGAATTGTGGTAAAGATAATTAGTTTCAAATGTAAATTTTGACTCTTACACCTTACAAAGAAATATGGTAAAAATCTAAAAGTTAGTTGAGAGTTAGAATATGACTTAAAAAAAAATTGCCTGACCGTCTAGATTTAGTTTAATGTAAAGACTAACTTCGCCGAGTCATTTTCGACGTGGCTACCAATCCTGGACCAGGTTACGTAAAAGAAAATGCACGATTTCCTTGCCTACAAAATTGACTTTATTTGCCCTACTTTCGGGCAGAATTCTTAGACACCATGCGCTAATACCCTCTCGAAGGGGAAAGAGGTGGGTCAGTAAGGCATGGCATTGCTTTTTGTCCTTTCGGTGTTCGCATAGTGCTTCGTGGCCAAACATTTGATTTTTTAAGATGAAAATACGCACTCGCGTAGCATACAAAGTCCACGTAAAGTTAAACCGTTAAATGGGGGGAGCCTATACAAGCTACATATAGAAGGCACATTTAATTTGGTTTTGAATTGACAAAGAACATAAATCTTTTAACACTCATAATTAATCCGGTTGGTAAATGCTTGTCACGAAGGTGGGAAATATATATAATATTTGGGCAAAGATAAGGTACAATCATGTGCATAAGGCATGAGTGATGTCTGTTGCATGCCGGACTCTACGAATATAAAGGCAGATATCCAGTGATCGATGACAGGATAAAGGAGTTTCACATGTCCAATTATTGAAACACGACGACGGACAGTTGGTAGCCGCTCGTATGGACCTTGGCGGCAACTTTTCCAACAGAAACCATTGAATATTACTCAAGGTACGAAGAAAAGTAGCATCAAAGACGCATGATGGAAAAAAGGCTGTTGCTATTTGGAGATCCATCCATAGAACGGCCATCGATAATTGCACAATCCTCAAAATACGGCAAGGATGGTTACATGAAGCATGGGCAAAGTGATCTATGGGAACAAAGGAACATGAACAAAGCCAGTGGTGGCAGTTACTAGAGAAGACACAACCATCAAACGATTATCATAACTTTACTATAACTAGCACCAGTCATCCAGCAACAAACCCCATTGACAAATCAATCAAAATATCATCATCTTATCTTTACTTTTCCTATACCACACTTTAATTTCCTTAGTCATAACTTTCAGATTTCCGTCATCGATTAGATTTCAGCGTATCTTTCTATCGCGGTGCATTGTCATAGATTAAATTTCGGCGTTATATCCTATATTCTCAACTTGTTTCGTTGATTGAATTCCAACATAGTTCAAGGGAGGACTTTTAGGGCACGCATGATAAAATTTATGTTTCTCGATTTATTTGTTTCTCTATTCCCCGAAACAGGTTTGGAACATAAATCCGTTTGGTAACGCAATTTAATTTCTCTATTTCTGAAATAAATTTCTATTCCAGAAATAGAGAAATCAAAGAAATCAGAAGCTGAAATTTTTAACTTCTCAATTTCTAAAATAGAAATAGAATTTTTTTTTTGGTAAGGTAAAAATAGAAATTATTTTTTCTTTTCTCCATTTGGGCATCCTTCTTTGTTCACGGGCTTTTCTATTTGGGCGTTGCTTCTCCTTCTCCTCTCAACGCTTCAACCAAACCCTAGCGCCATTGACTCCAAACAACCTGTCCATCCTCGCCATCGACTCCGAATCCATCCTTCTTGCCACTGTTGACTCCAATGCCGTTGTCGTTCTCTTGCCGGTCAGATCGTCACTCATCTCGCCATCGTCGTCCTCAAACTATCCAATTTGCTCCGGTCGTCCCATCGGACTCGCCTCCTCCGTCCACGTCTCTCTCGGATTTCTCTCTCTCTCTCTCTCTCTCTCTCTCTCTCTCTCTCTCTCTCTCTCTGTTATGTTTTCCTTGGTTGGGGTTTCACTATTCTTGGCCATTCTTGCACCGAGCTCAATCGATGCGTGCTGTGCTACTATCTAGTGTTTCCGGGTTGCACATTGTTTGTTCTATTTTCCTTAGAGGGGTTTCACTGTTCTTGGCCGTTCTTGCACCGAGCTCGATCGATGCGTGATGTGCTGCTATCTGGTGTTTCCGGGTTGCGCATTGTTTGTTTTGTTTTCCTTGGTTAGGGTTTCGTTGTTCTTAACCTACTTGTCTGAACCTACGCAGGATGAGCTTGCAAACGATACATTGACCAAGGAGGAAAACCAAATAAATACGCTTAGAAAAACCATTGCCAATAAAATGGCAAGGGATAATAATATGCCGGAAATTCCATGAAATTGTATTTTCACTTTTTGTAATGTATTAGTATTATTTCGACTATTATTTTGTATTTGAGGATTTCTTATGTTGTTATCTAATCAATTTATACTCCTAGAAATAGAAATTTTATTCTGTTATCAAATGGATTTCTGTTCCAAAAATAAAAATTTTGAGTCGTTATCAAACGGGTTTCTTTGCTCATAAACTTGTCTAGGGAATAGAAATTGAGAAATCAATTTTTGAGCAGAAATCAATTTCTGAAACAGAAATTTTGTCATGCGCGCCCTTAACTTGTGGGCCTTATCGTTGATTAAATTTTGACTTAGCCTAAGATTGTACAATGTTGTCTGGATCAAAGAAATTGAATTTTTCATTACATGAGATATCCAAAGTTGACACAGAATCTTTGTCTTCTCTAAAAAAACTGAAGAATAACTTTCAGTGAAAGATATTTTGTTACGGGAGTAATTCCAACAAAACAAAACCCAGTACTTTCAATTTGCCTTTTGTTCGATTTACCTAAAATATACAATGACAAGAAATTATCTCCCAAGCAGATTGAAAACCGAGTTTTTTGAATATTCATCTGGCCATGGTGCGCTATCCAAATGTATATTGCCTAAATAAATATGTAGCTTCATGAATTGTCGGTACGCATATTAGCCAGTTTCCCATATGAGGCACGGATGAGGGTTCGATATGTTATTCACATACTTTCTAAAATGTAATTGAATCCATAAATGTAGAAAAATATGCTATTGACTTCTTAGTTACTAAAACTATAGTGCATTGTTTAACTTCTTTATCAAACTAATTTTTCTGCAAATTGCTTGAGACGTATGTTATAAATATATAATATTGATAGACGATACAAATCGATACACACCTAAATCGACAAATTAATCCTTAATAAGCATAATGATTCAATGGACATAATTTAATTAGAGAATTTAAGAAGTTGATCTTCATTGAAATTTCAAAAAGATTAAAATATGCAAAAAGAAGGAGATAGACAAAATGAGAATGCAAGAAAACATCAAAAGAAAGTGGAAGCCCACTCTTGAGAGTAACCTTCAAAAGGTACTCTCTCTGATAACTTTAAAATTTCCGTGTCCTTACCATATCTAAATCAATAAATATAAATGATGCAGATATATTGTTCGGGAAACTTCGGTCAACGGTCAACGGCGGGTCAAAAAAAAAAAAAAACTTCTAAATATATCATATAGATGTCAATTTAATCTTAAGTCTTTCAATTTAAGCAATTGAGTTCTAAACTTGTTGACGATTTGCTTATGTAATCATTCCGAATAATTTTGGTAGGTGATCATTATGTGGATGCTCACCATTTTACGTGGCATAGCCAATATTGACGTAGATAATTTTTTTTAATCTTTTAACGTAGATAATTTTTTTAATCTTTTAACCTTTTTGAATTTTTTATAAATTTTTGAGCTTTTTCCTTTTTTTTCCCTTTTTCTTTTCTTTCTTTTTTTCTTTTTTTATCCCCTTCTTCCATGGCTAGCTGCCAGAGGTGAGGTCAAGCCTCAATGGCTCTCGCCTATGGCTAGCTATAGAAAAAGGATGAAAAAAGAAAAGAAAAGAAAATGAAAAGGAAGAAATATAAAAATAAAAAATAAAAAAATTATTTACGTCGATATTGATCATGTCATGTACAATAGCTAACATTTTTTTATAATTTTGTCTATCTTGTTCTAGTTTGTTCTATTCTTGGCAGCTAGTAAAGGCCAGGGGGTCGAAGTAGAAAAATTTCCATCCGTTCACTTTAGTTGAACTTTTTGTGAGAATAGTTGCACGGGGGTCATGATCATGGAAAGAATACATGGAGGCAATTTTCCGAAAAGGGTATGAATCGGGAAGAATACACGATAGTGCTGGCTGATGGTCAACACGCATGCAAAACATAAGCGGGGTTTTCCTCTAAAAACGCTTTAGTGGAGCAAGAAAAATCAAACCCTTCAATGGAGAACGAAGAAACAGTGATGAGCCCTAGATAGTGACTTTCAATGCGTTGGCCGACCACTCATTACTTTGTGAAGAATTGAGAGTGATCGGCTGTTCTTATCTCTCTGTCTGTTCTCTTCTTCTTTTATCGGTAAAAGTTGTTTTAAAAGATTAACCCTTTTGGAAATGGCATGTGTTAAATCGGGATAATCTAAATTTAAGGGGTGGATTTACTTGGAAAAGTTATTTATCGGACCAAATCCTCCGTTTTCTTTACGCGACAGACCACGCACACATAAAACCCTAATGTTCTCCCCCTCCTCCTTCCTCTCTTGCCTACTCTCAGCCGACCCACCCAGCCATGTCGCCGAGTCTCCATTGTCGTCGCAGCTCGACTAAGTCTTTTTGTCTTACCCTGATGCCCCCCATTTCTTATGAGTTGCGATTGTCTTAAAGTTTCAATTTGGGTTGTGAAGTCCCCGTCTTGATGTTTCAACTTGAGTCGTGACTTGTGAGGTCACCGATGAGCACATAGGTTCTCCGCAGTATGAATAAACCTTATATGAGAATTTATTACATGTGTACTTCATGTAATACATTTTTTTTTTCTGGCAAGGATCATGCCATACTTCACTATCACTATTAGCGTAAACTAAAATCGTCTGCATTATTCATATTTTATCAAATGCGTGACATACATATCCATATTATTATATACGTGGTTGAATGACCTCAATATCATGTCGAATATATCAATAAGAAAAATTTTGCACTATGTTTATTAGGAGGAATTTGGAAGAAAGAGAAATGATTCAAAATACATAATTGTGTTTAGGGATTCGAAAGGATTTGTGTTTTTTTAATTAATGAATTATTTTGAACAAAAAAATAATGTATTCTTCTTTCTCACTTAGACATATATTTACATCTTATTTTATATGCACAAAAAAATATCTATGCCAGAATCCTTTTTCTTTCCCTTTGTTCCCTCACCACAATCCAACCAACATCATAACTCAATTCCTTCAAATTTTTCTCTTGGGGTTATCTATATCCATTCTTTTCCTGCCTAATCGTTCCATTCAAACTGAGTGTTAGTGTTACAATCTAAAAACTTGTTAAGAAATACCGTGACAAAAGAAACACAGAAATCTACCGCAAAAGGATCGTTAAACATTAGATTGGTTAACGGCAAACTCCTCCATTGCAAAAAATCTCCTCATTAATAACAAGGGATAATCTGACGGTATGTGTAGTTTATCCTGTCCTAGGGTTTACTAGTTCAGCTAAGATGAGATCAAGAATGGTCTTCATCACGTCAGCCTGATAAATCCACCTGAAACCCTAGCTAGTGCGCATTAATCCATTCAAAGCGAAATCTTTTTTTGCTCTCTCTTCGTCTTACTCTAGTCTATCGCGTCTCTGTCGATCCACCCGAAAGCAAGCAAAGCAGCAACCATGCCGTCTTTGAAACGCAATGTCCCAGTTTACTGTCATTTAAAAAAAAAAGTGTTTTTAGGGCAGAGAAAGAGAGATAGTCGGATCAAGATCTCGGTAACAACCCGTTTTCCAAGATTCGATTCATTCTTTCAAGATCTCATTGACAACCTTTACTTGGTAAACAAGATTTAATTAACCGACCAAAAACAAAAACAAAGAAGTTTTAATTGCATTTTCTTGATACATGCGGCTGGGCTTTTTGCGTGAATTAAATACACGGGCTCAGTCAAAAAGTCGGGGGGTTGCGGGGGAGATCTAAGTTCAGTTGGCGAAGCCAGATTCCACTTCTTGTTTTGCTGTTCACTTCGTGGTTGATGTCCGGTTTTTTCTTGGAAAAGCTGGACCCTTTTCAACGAGACATATATTCCTTTCTCATTCTCTCCATCATTCCATCGTGGTCCCCTCCATTTTCACTTTTAGAAAAAAATGTTGGGATAATCAATAAAAAAATTTAAATTTTTCTTACTGTAAGACAGCAACTTCCTAAACTTTTCTCTCACAATTACGTTGTTAGAATATTTAATAAAATAAACCATCCATTTGTCTAATAGTTTAAGATTTTAGAATAATTAGCAGTGGTCCCACAAAATCTCATATGGTATTAAAACAATGAGGTCATAAGGATCCCCAATCGAATATTTAAGAGTTAATATTATGAAAAATCACAAAGTAATTTATCCTCTATTAATCTCCATTTTATCATTAAATGACTGAGTTAAATAATACGTAACAATTGACGGAAGCGTCAATTTGGGTTTTTACTCTATGTTTATCACAAGTATATCAGTTCATGATTTTTTATGATATTAATCCAATTTAATAAAAACTAATGTAGTACATCAATTTGGGGTTTTTTATGGTAAAAAAATTAAATTTTTCCAGGGAGGTAAATTTATCGGGTAAATTTATCATAAAAGTACCAATTTGGGATTTTTTGTGGTCAAAAAATTGGTTTGAAATAAATTTGTTATAAATATATTAGTTTGGGATTTTTTGTGGTATTAATCGAATTTTTAACAACCTTTATATGATGAGGGGAGGTTTTTTTTTGGGTCATTGGTATAAATTTCAAAATTCGGGTGAGACGAAAAAAAGTTTGGAAAATCCATGCACGTGGAAAATACTTAGCATTTTTTGTGGGAATTTTCCACAAACATATTTGACCCACAAACTTTTATGCTACCAATGCAATGAAAAGAAAAATTATTGGGATTTCTGAAAATAGATATGAAGTTTATAGTTCTTTGAACTTAGCCAAAAGGAAAATAAATATATGATTGAAATGGAATTAGACACATGGTATGACAAGAACCATTTTCAAACTTAAATTTCATTTTTGTCGTATTTTTAGATCATGTTACTTTCGATTTGCAGTTTTGCACTCCGAAGATAAGAAAAATCTACACCACAGCATTTCTATTCCATGTCTTATAATTCACAATATTTTTCATTATGGTATGGACTACATTGTTATGAAGATGCGAGTGTAGTCTTTTGAAATAACAGAATTTAAATTTTAAGGATTAAAAAAAAATCGATGGTTCTTAATGGTAGTCTCGATCTCTAAAAAAAGTGATCAAATTGATGGAGCCAAAATGAGTTTTACATAAAAAGGGTTTTGTCGTTTTCCGTTGCTGGTTGGCTTCTAGATAGTGGGGACCACTTCCCAAGAAAGGTCGCGGCCCTTTGTCTGCAGGCGTGGTAAAAGAAACGACGACCCTTCCATCTCCATGGTCGGGCGGCACCCCGGGTAGAATTTGTTCTGGTTTTAAGGCATGGTGCGCTCGGCCGTATCAGGAAAATGATTGCGGTCGACGTCGATCTCTTTAACTCAAGACAAACAAACACGTTTTTCTCCAAACTTTATAATTGTTGCCAAAAGATCTAAGAGGATGTGTTCAGAAAGTTTCACGGAAAAAGAATAATTTAAAAAATATATTATAAAAAATGATTTGTTACATCCCTTAAAAGATTCGGTCAAAGAAAAAATATCTTTACCACCCACAACCAATTATGCCTAAATAGTTTTTACAGATGATGGAATGTTTTTCGTTCATTTATTATTTATAAACAATATAAGTGATTGACTTTCAAATCATGAATTTTTAGTGAAACAAACGTATTTTTAAGTGAAAGGGATTTTTTAAAATGCAAATAGTGTTTTGTAAATTATAAAATAAAAACACATTAGAAAACAATTTTGACTTAAATGCCATTTGGAAAACAGCTACACTTTGTAAAAGACTTATGCTATTTCTTTTTAAAAATAATTCCAACTCTTTCTGGCAAAACTCAACTACCGTTGAGGCTGTTAGCTAGCATCACCTAACCTAGAAATCTAGGGTTTCTAAAATAGTAGGCAAAATTTGAATTTTAGTAAGTGCTTGAGGGCAAACAGAAAATTTCTTTAATTTTGAGACTTGTACGTCGAAAAAGCTAAAAGTTCAAGGCATTCCAAGACCTACCTTATGGCAAAGCCAACTCTTTCTCAAGGTGAATTTAAAAAAAAAATTAACTAAATGCCCAAACAAAGCCTTTAAATATATAAATATATATTAATAGTCTCAATCATTCTTATATGTACAAGACACGGCCTAGACTAAACCACATCGATGGGATGATTGATAATAACATGGATGGGTGAAAACATAACCTAGATCATTACTGGTTGGATGCAACATATCATTGCACGCACATAGAAAACATAAAGGGAAAATGTCGGGATTCTCGTACATCAAGAAGGTAAATTTTCTTACAAGAACAATTAAACGATGTTTACAAAAGCGAAAACACCTTAGTTCTAGAATTATTCGAACTAGGACATAGATTATTAGGAGCTTTCCAATTGTTCGAATAAACAAGTACGTATTTCCAATTTGAATAAGCTTCCGAACAACATCATCAAGGGTGGGAAAATTTCTTGATTTGAGATTATATTCCATCAAGATTTGGCAAGTAAACCATCCTTTGAATGTTTTGTTATTAACGAAATCAATCTTGTGTAGAAAAGTCTTCAAGCTCCAGGACATTGCTCTTGCCTTAAACATTCAAACTCGTGTTCGGGGGCCTCCAGCAAGAAGACCCAATCAATGGGCCATCTACCATTTCTTTGTTGATATATTGACCTTTATATATATATATATATATAGGTAACCGATGCCATTAAAATTCCCAACTAATATATTCATACCACATTTATATCAAACTAATTTTCATGTCATAAAAATCCTAAATCAGTATACCCGCAACAAAACTACATTCCATTAGCTTTTTGTTCAATGACACCTTTAGATTGTTGACGCGAAAACACATGTGGTAAGCAATTCGGATGATCATTGTGTGGCATGGATCCAACAGACAAAATTAAATATAAATGTATCTCTTGAACGATATTATTTTGGTGAAGCTGAATCTAAAGAAAATGAACTGAAATTCAAAAGTGTACTAATGTTGCCTCAAGAGCTCCCACACGTCTTGAAAATCTACTAAAACCACTAAATCTTCCCTGAAGATTTCAGTAGATTTGTCAAGGTTGTACCTGTCTGAGATATTTTATGACCCGATAATTAATTTAGAGTAAATGTAGCGACGATTATATATATATATATATATATATGGTATGAATCCCTTACAAATATATAAGAAGGGAAATGTGGAATTGCCAATTAGCTAACAAATATGCTGTCCCCCCATTTAAGCCCACACTCCTTATTAAGGAGGCTTTGCCCAATGAGTTGGGAGGCTAAGGCCGGTGCGAGCCCCCATGGATCCGTCCCGTCGCAAACCCAAATAGAGGTTAGAACAATGTCAACCTTTCTTTCCTTTTCTTTTTCTTTTTTGGCGAGAGAATTTCTTTCTAAAATAGCACCATGTAGCCTCTTAGTTTATTTTAGTTTTCTTTTTACCTCCTTTGTTTATTCTCCGAGAGAAAAATAATATTCTATAAATCTTCATGTTTTTATTTATAGAGATTACTCTTCATTTTTTTTAAGGTTATCATCTTTTCTTTTCTTTTTTTTTTTAACCAAGTCTTCTCCATTTTCATTCATCTTTGTTGGGAAATGAAAATTTATTTGTTTCGGGAAATCTTCTTCTAGCTCAAGCATTTGCATGGCAAAAACTTGAGCTGAAGGCTGACAATGATGGGTTTTTCCAATTTAGAGAGAACTAGGCGGAAAGCCATGAATGTATTATTAGATGTACTCGGTATATGTGAATTTAGAGCATCTCAATTCTTAAATATGTTGGTTTAACGTGAGATCCACCGAAATCAGAAGCTCAAATGTATCGAGCTCACATCACTCGGAGCATCTCAAAATTTTTCGGTGTCACGGATATTCACCATGGGGAGTAAAATTGGTCAACCCTCTTTCTTTGAATATGGAATGGAGCAAAGTGCAGAGAAACTTATACAGTGAAATTGCCTAAATTTAGTACATTTTTTGTCAGAAGTAATTCATTTCGCAAGGGCTCTCAGTGATCTCCAACCTTGAACAGGTGGGCCGAACTTAGCACGTGTTGAAAAGCTCTTCCATTCAAAGTGCAAAGCTGTGTCACCTAAGATGGGTCAGAAAATGGACGATGAATGGCCATGTTGAGACAATCCTTCACTTTACCGCACTTGATAGAGGTGGTGGGTTTCATTTTCTAAGGCTTACCAAGGGCTGAGCCATTTAAATTTATATGTATTGTGAGGAAAGTCATTAAAGACGCAAAAACAATGGCGTTGAAGATTAGAAAGAAACGTATGGAAATACAGAATTTATCACTTTAATGTGCTTAATTATGAAATTGTGTCGATTTGAAATTGACATATGCTCTTTTATTGTACAAAAACTTCTTCTCGAACCTGAAAAGAAAACTAAGTCATTGGTCACAATTCATCAAGTTAGACACACTATCCATTTTTTACCGGTTGTGTGTCTATCTTGTTAGTAATTTGCTCGCTTGCCCTAGCAGGAAGCTGCCACCTCTCTCGAGGCTCGTCCCAACCTCATCCTCGCCTCGCTTCATCCCGACCCTTGTCTCTGGCGGCTCGTCCCCAACCCATCTCTCCACCTCCTCCGCAGATTAAGAGCAAAGATTGAAAAAGAATCAAGAATTGCAGAAATTTTTTTTTCTCTTCTTTATTGGGTGAAAGAATAACTGAATTACCTAACAGTTCCCGTCACAAATTGCCAGCCTCAAAAGAGCTAGTGCACCCGTGCGCAGTCTCTTCACCACTGAACCACTCCTACCACCACCACCAACCACAGCGCACTCCGTAGTCCTCCAAAGAAAGAGCGCCATCGCCGCCGCCCCCGACGATGGCCGGAGTCCTGAACATGCCTCAACCTCCGCTGCTGAGGCCATTCTCGCGCCACCGCACGACCCTCAAGCCCTCGGTGGTTTCCGTCAGCGTCAGGGCGTCGAGTACCGACTCCCCTGAAACTTCCACGGCTACCAAACCGCCGACTTTCGCTCCTCCCCCCGATTTCAAGCCTCCCGAGCCGAAGCGATTCGGCGTGAGGCCGGACAAGGTCCTCGACGTCTTGGGTGCGTCTCTCGCCCTAATCTTCCGATTGGGCACCGGCGTTTTTGTCTCCGGGTATTGGGTTTTTCTCTGTTTGCTTAGTTCTTTGTTGAGTTTTCCTAAAGTTTCGGTTTTTGAGGCATGAGTTGGTGCTTTTAGCTGGCTGGATTGGTTAATTTGGATTCCTGTGGTGTAAAATCGAAATGGGTTATGTCCTTTCTGCTGTTTTTTTGCGGATTGTTGGTGTGCTAGACCTGCTTTTGGCTTATAACGTTGTGGAGCTTGAAGAATCGTGCATCTGCAACATACGTTTAGGTATTCTACTATTTGTCTGATCTTTGAAATGGGCTGTTCAAATAACCAGAAACCTAGCAGCTACGCGAGTCTTGAAAATTGTAGTGAAAATCTCATTGAAAAATAAACAGGTGTATAAACCCAAGTTCTCGTCAGTAACTGCAATTAAATGACAAACTTCATTTAAGCAAAGCAGTTCACATTGTTAAGCACCTTCCACAAATTTTTGCCATCATACCTTTAAACTTTTCATTATAGCTTTGTGACTAAGGATGAATCAAAGACTTTGTAGTGCATTAAAAGTGCACAACAAACCCAAGTATGCAATGAAGGTGGAGTTCATACTGAAGACAGTTTTGGTTAACATCAGGTGTTTTGTTCTTTTTTACTTTTTGACCGGATTTTCTTCCCTATTGGAAATATGTAGTGACAGTGTTTGGCTAATATCAGAATGGTTCTTTCTGGTTGAATGGGTTTACTAACACCCGTAACAAATGCTTCTTTGGCCTTTGAAAGGAGAAAGAATGGAGTTTCCCAAATGAACTTATCAGGAATTGGAGAGTTCTTCACGGGTGGAAAAAAGGAAGAAATCCAACAAAATTATGTACTTGAACTTGTGCAAAAATGTTGACAGTGATAATTCTCATCATATTCCTTTTCTTAAAAAGCACCCAGACAATCGCATATTGGGCAATTTTTGGACTCTTGCTGCTGTATTTAGGATCATTGAGAAAAAAGAAAGAATACTATTCTTCTGAGAAATGCCACTTTGAGGAGTTTAATCGAGATACCTAAATGAGACATTATTATTCTCATCATATTTCCTTTCTTAAAAAGCACTCAAACAGTTGCACATTGCGCAATTTGTGGACTCTTTTTACTGTATTTAATATCGTTGAGAAAAAGAAAGAATACTATTTCTTTGTGAAAGGCCACTTTGAGGACTTTAATCAAGATACCTAAATGAGACATTCGCTCTTTCCTTTATTATCGAAATTACTGGATCAGAATAAGACATCTGTTTCTTCCCCCTTTCACAATACATGAGAATTCACATAGGGAGTACAGGATACTTGAGATTGTGGTGACCGGGGGATATGATTCAGTTATGACCCGAATAGTTGAAAGTCCTGTCTTCTTTTATTTTGCAAGAAATATCAGAACTGAATGACTATGATTATATAGTGGGAGACTTGACATATATATCTTTATCTTGTAAAAAGGATGAGACGAATATAGTAATTGCTAAAGAATACAGCGTTAGATCTGAACCTCTTTGATATTGGTTTTGACTAATAAACTCAAGGTGAAAGGTCTAGCTGAATTTATGATAATGGGGCTTGTATCTTGCATTCTTATTTATTTTTCTTGAAAGGTTTGTTAGAATGTCGCAGGCCATTTGAATCTGAACCAGTAACGCTTGTCATTTTATGACAGGTACTCGGCATCCTTTGCTTCCGAAAATGAGATTCCACCTGGCCAGTATGCTTTAGATATTGCTGGTAGGCTGTGGCACCTTTTTTTCATTTAAGAGTAACTTCACTTGCAAGGTTGTTACTTAGCCACTTTTGGTCAATGTGTGTGAATGTTATATGCAGAAAGACCAAGTACAAGTGTTACAGGTTCATTGAGCTACTACTTTAGCATGCTTACTTTCTGATATGCATTTCCTTGTATTGTTCGATTTTAATAGGTGTGAAGGTTAAGGAGACTTCAAAATTAGGTCCTCGGCCAGAGAAGCCTATTGAAATTTACGAGTTTGAGAGGTACTCATGTTGGTATTTTTCATTTTACTCGTTGCTAGATTAGATGGATGATGTCATTGTACCTATCAGATCTTCTTCCGCTTATGGGATGCCAGGATCTTTTTCTATTTGTATGATGTGTTTATACCAATTTTCACCCAGTGCTTCAACAGACGCATTCTAACAGTGTCTTTTTGTTCCCTTTTCTCCCTTCCCTCTCTCTGCTCTCATTCACCTGGGGAATGTGTATGTGTGGATATCGCGGATCACCAGCTGTCCTTTTTGTCGAAAGGTAAAATCTAGTCAACAATCTCCTCTTTTTATTTTTTGATGGATCTACATCTGTCCTTTTTAGAAATATGCCCATCCTTGAATGATTGACAGAGCTAACAGCCAACTGGAAATTGCTCTTGATGAGATACATTCCCCATTGATTTTGTGGTACTGAACTGTATCATCTGGGAAGAAATTACACCATTTTTGTTAAAACGAGATGAATTAGTTGTGATTTTCATCTCAATCATAAATTATTGAAATTTGGTAATGTTCCTTAATCCTCTAATTAGACAATCGACAACAATTAGTAAGATTTGCAGATTAATGTGACTCTGCTTTTACTATTAATAAGGTATGAGTTCTGTTTTGCTTTTTCTTTGTAAATCCATTAATTGTGCCGTTCTTTGATGTGCTCCTTAAGACTCAAATTCTGGATGCAGTATTCCAAAATGACATCTCGAATCATCAACAGGTTAGGGAAATTGTTGCAGTATTGGATCTTGATGTTATATTCTATCCATGCCCACGAAATAGTCCAAATTTCCGTCCCAAGGTGGCTCAGATGGGCGGGAAAAAACAATTTCCATATATGGTATTGTACTCTTCTTCTCAATGTTAAATTTCATCCTGGTGTCAAGTAAGAAGAGGATTTAATTCTTCCTTGAATGGATAAGCTGATACTCCTTACCATGAATTTTTTATGCTGAAGCGTTAGATGTAAGTTTTATAGACTAACGGAGCACATTTCTTAAAAAGCATGAGAAAGATCTTGAACCATACTAGTTAATGGCACTTTGTGGCTTAAAGCAGGTTAATGTGGTTATTTGCCTTCAGTTTCTGGACTCTATATCCAACAAATGACAAAGCATAGTCTTTTTCTGAAACTCTTGGATCACTCTTATGACCACTCTCCAATCAAATTCCATCCATTTCCAATGGAATACTGGTTTTTCATTATGTTCATTTTGTAGCATCTATCTCGCATTGTGGCTAATAATAGGGGTAAATGGTATTAAAGGATCCTGGATTTCAATTAGTATTTCCCTATTCCTCTTTGCAGGTAGATCCAAACACTGGAGTCGCGATGTATGAATCGGACGATATAATCAAGTATTTGGTAACAAAATATGGTGCGTGCTAGAATAATTTCCTCTTCTGAGTTGGGTTTTCTCAGAAATTATTTATTCTCCTCTTCTGTTATGCACATATGCGGTTGTTAAATAGTTGCTAGCATAATTTCCTCTTCTGAGTAGGGTTTTCTCGGAAATTATTTTCCTCTCCTCTTCTGTTATTCACATATGTAGTTGTTGAATAGGGTTGATGTTGAAGTTGGATAATATTGCACACTTAAAGCAGTAGCATATTCTCATGCAAAAATTGCAGAGATCATATCATGCCCCTGTTAACAACGCTGTTGCGATATTCTTGTTCTTGAGGATGTTGGTTGAACTTTATTATGAAGGGCCAGAAAACTGAGGAGAGAAAAATTAACCTAGAAAAGGTGAATGCATGACCAAGTTGCAAAGCTACTTGATCACTTTTTGCATCTTGTCTAGTTTTTCTTTATTCTTAGATGTTGGTGTTAGTCTTGTGAAGAATAACTACATTGTGCCAGAAACAAATAGGTTATTAGTACATATTAGAGTCTCATATTGCTCACAGTTGCCCAACCCGAGATTCTTTCCAAGCACATCTAATTTTCCAGTCTCTTGCCATGCCTTCACTATGTCCTTTATTTCTATCCTTATTTCCGTTTGACCATTTGCTAGCCAAAATGGTACCAACTTTGTAGCACTTGAGTCTTTTAAATATCACTTTTCCATATGTCATGTTACTGCCATCTATTCATCTAGACCAATTTTTACCACAAGAACTGTGAAAGTGTCCCAGTCACAAGGCTCCCACAATGCAGGGGTTTGGGGAGGGGTTGATAGACACAGCCTGTTGATCTTGAATGTTCTTGGCTTTGGTAGGTCGTTCATTAACTTCATGAAAATTATTACAATGACTCATCATGGTTGATTGCTTAGTGATTCATCTAAGAATCATTAAAAATGACCCATGCCTAACTTCATTTTGAAGCCACCTTTTCTACAAGAAAGGTAAAATTGTTCACCGATGTAGAAAAATAATCTGATTTATCCAATATTAGTTCCAATTTTTTATTTATTTAGCTAGCTCTTCAGTAGCATTGACTTACTTTCGATCAAATGTTCTTGTTCTATCCTCTTCATAAATAGCTAACTCGTTCTATCAATTTTTTCACTTATGATGATTTTTAAACTTGAGGTACTGGACTAGTCTTTTTATTCTCTCTCATTCTTTACTAAGTACTGAACCAGACAATTTACTTTGTTTTTCCATTGTTGCAGGTGATGGAAATGTTCCTGTTTTGTTATCTCTAGGTCTTCTCACGGTTGACCTACTACTCTCAGTGGCTATTCTTGTGAATTTCCTGGATTCTTTTACAAATGCGTGATCTCATTTCCTCCAATTCGTCTACATTGCAGACCCTGACTGAAGGCTTTGCTATGATTGGTCGCATGGGAAAGGTGGCAATGCTAAATCTTGTAGCTGTTCATTACATCTCTTGTACTTATATTATTGGCTCATCCCTTGCTTTGGTGCAGGGTTCATCTTACACACCAGCAAAACTACCACCAAAGCCGCTAGAGATATGGGCATATGAGGTTGGTATAGTTAAGTTGCCTTTTAATTTTTGAGTACCCTAATATCGCTCTTGCTGATTATAGTTCGGTTGGAGTCCTGCGACATTGTTTTTGCATTTCAATTCCTGTTTCTTCATTTGCTTTTTGTTTCTGCAGTAAATTGACTTTGTCCCTAAATAGATTTTGGCATAGACCTGTACTTGTTAGCACGAGAACAAAGAGCTTTAAGAGATGGAACAGAGATAAGAGCTTTACACAGAAATTTCAACCAGCATCAAGGATTTTTCTCATAGTGTTGATATTGAACTATTAAGATCCGAGGGATTTCACTAGGCCCACAGTATAATGAGCTGTTGCTTTACCAAGAAGAAGCATCTATTTTGTACCTCACCGTGGGGCAAAGGGAGGAAAATCAAGTGCATCAATTCATTTTAATTGCATATCGATTCATGTCGAGTAGTCTCCGACCTGTTCATTATACGTGGCTAATTCTTTTAACTGTTTTAACTGTGAGTGCTTCTTGCTCCTAAAAATTGACCATCTGGTGAAGTATTTTGCTGCCCTCAAAATTTCAAGTCACATATCATTAAACTTTGCTTTCTGCCACATAGTTGGCCAAGTACTTGAGAGACTAGCAGAAGCTCCAACTGAAGAGGATGAGTTCTATTATGTTGGTTTTAAAATATTTATCCTCATTTCAGGGGTCTCCATTTTGCAAGCTTGTACGTGAAGTACTAGTGGAGTTAGAATTACCTCACCTAGTTCGCAGGTAATGGCTAAGTATTATTATAGGAATTCATGCACCTCAGTGTTGCTGGCACGCTGTGTTTATTGATTTTATTTACTTTATCTAAATTTCTGCACGTCAGAATTGTTCTTTATCCTATGAAAGATGACTCTTGGTCTGCAACAACACGATAGCTAAAAGCACCTCAGATGTGAAGGTTTTTTTATGCAGTAATAGTGCTAAAAAGACAGTAGTTCAGTTTTAATATCAACCATTAGTAGTCTACCTAAATGCAAGAAAGTGTTTAGTGTGTTCTCCATGTTTACTGTTGCTCCACATTAACTTATCAAACGCTTAGATCGTCAATGTTTCCCGTGAAATTCAATTGTACAAGGTCTGGTTAATTGTGGGGTATTAATTGAGTACTTGGTCTCTAAACAACTTGCTAATTTTTATGTCATCCACAATTTGAATACTTTTCGTTCAGAATTTCCCTGGCCACAAGCATTATTACATTGTTCCTCCTGAAATTTTACTTGAGTGAGCCCCTACGAAGCACGAACACTCTCCAGGGGCCTCCGCATCAATGTCAGATGCGTGTCGGTCAACTAGTGTTGAGCATCCAACACATGGTCAATACTCCGAACACACTAGTGACACGCAAGTCTGGCATCCCGACATGCCATTTTGACTTGCACAAAGTCAATTTCAACATTTTCAATAAGATGGAAGTCAAAATGCAAATCTATCAAAAAAAATAAAAAGAGAGAGAGAGAGAGAGGGAAAGAATGGGGAGAAAGATGAAAATGAGTGGATAATGTAGATGAATGACTTTTTGTTATGGTTAATGGTGAAATGTGGATTTTTCTTTTTTCTGATTAATTGTGAAATGTTATATCTAATGATGGAATATGGATTGCTTTTTCTTTTCTCCTCCAAGTTTTATGGATTATTGGAATAGAATGTAGTTGAATTTGTCAATTCGAAATAATGAATAATAGTAAGAAATGATGGATTAATGTTTTTAGTGTAAATTCATTTTAGGCTCTATTTTTATTATTTTTATTTGTGAATTTGAATCAAATTAATTCGATTGAAATAATCATAAAAATGATAATTTATCATATATAAGTATATATACATTTAATATACAACGTGGCCCAATATGTCAGAATTCTCTATTTTTTTAGAAATAACGTGTCGGCATATCGTGTCGTGTTGTCACCACCGTGTCACATGTCGTATATCGATGTCAGTGCTATTGAGGTGAGCCCTAATTGTGATCTTATACTTCAGATGTCTGCTATCGGTTCATTTTGTTTATGTGCAATGTCTACTGGATTATGCTGCCATAGTAAAACCTTTTCTCATTAAGTAATATTGCATTTCATACTTCAGTTGTGCCCGTGGCAGCCCAAAACGGCAAGTTCTCTATGAGAAAGCAGGGCATTTTCAGGTAATTAAGCAGTGGATGAGGGTCCATATTTGTTATCTCATTTGTCAATGAAGAATCCAAATTTGCCGTGCATCGAGTACTAAGAGGATTCCACGTCTGCATAATGGTTGACAGGTACCTTATTTGGAAGACCCAAATACAGGGTGCAAATGTTTGAAAGTGCGGAGATTGTGGAGTATCTTAGAGCTACATATGCCCTTTAATAAGTGGAGCTATAATTACAAGTATACACACATATGTATTTTGCAATTTTAGATTGAATTGCCTGAAACTGATGCTTGAGCTAAGAAGCAGAAACCTGCTTCTGTTATGTTGTATATATAAGCAGCAACGTTTACTGCCCTACCTTTTGTAACTTGCTTAGTGCTTTTTGCTTTGATCTTGGATGAATGTTGGATCACAAAGCTGCTTTTATAGTATCGCCTAGAAAATGGCGTACTTCAATTTGAGTCCCGGTGACAGGATAGTATTGTAAAATGTTGTCTATTTAGCGCTAACTAAAACAATGCACTAAAACAAGAGATGCTTGACAATTTC
The DNA here is from genome assembly GCA_014182375.1 of Eucalyptus virginea. Classification (NCBI taxonomy): domain Eukaryota; kingdom Viridiplantae; phylum Streptophyta; class Magnoliopsida; order Myrtales; family Myrtaceae; genus Eucalyptus; species Eucalyptus virginea. The sequence continues at coordinate 23,622,716 of CM024524.1, read as the reverse complement.
TGGCAAGAGAGGAATAACTCTTCACTTGGCATGAGAATGGCGGATTGGATATGCTTATTTTTTGAAAATGACGTTTGGGGAAATCCTTAAAGACGACCAAGTAAAGCGGAGAGCTCCAACCCTTGACAGTGTGGTGCTTGCTCTGGTAGGGAAGTGATGGCGAGTTCCAACAGTGTCGACCCGTGCGGAATCAATCTCTTTATTTTTGTAGCAGACTGGAAGTCAAATAGGAACCTGGGATGCTATTCTCCCAAAGCAATGACTGGGATGGTGAAAGAAAAAAAGTTGTGAAGACCACCACTTAAAAAAGAGGTGAAAAAAAGTGGTGTGAAGACCACCACTTCAAAAAGAGACATCTCTTTAATGGCTTGCCGATAGTGGTGGCACTGGCAGTTTCCTATGTGCACAGAAGATGGAATCTGCTGGGACATGCTCTGTTGGTCGGATCGTCATGATCGATTTACTGGATAAGTGGTGAAGAGAGCGAATGGCTGTACAATACCTAGTTCTTATTTGCACAGTTACCAGGGTCTTACAACAAAACAGCACGTCGGGCTAAGTCAAGTCCCCATGTAATCTCTCTGCACCGTGATCGGATACGTTTGTCCAATACGCCGGTCACAAATGAAGAGCACACGAGAATTTTCATGATCTATTTGCTTGCTGCTCTAATTTCTTCAAGTCTCCATGGCTTTCCTTTTAGCACAGACCATGTATTGGAGTGAACCACAAAGAAAATGGAACTTGACATGGAGATGATGGGGACATGAAAGTAAATTGCAAAGTTGACAAAGCTTCCTTTATCTCAGAGAATCTTCTTATCCCCTGTTTCTGAAGCTCAGAGTTGTCCCAGAGTTTTGTGAATGCTTTAGGCCCATTTTTTGCGGCACTTGGGGTGTGATATCTTCATCAGATGGCCTTATTGTGAGGTCTGCACCCACCATAGTGAAAAAAGCAGGATCCCTTTTCCAGTGCAACTATATGATCCCTTTTCTTTTGGTGGGATGATGAGGCATCGGCCATTTGATGCCTTCCCTCCCTTTATTATGGCATTTTCATGAGTCAAAACAAGGTCTCTTCTGGTATATTCTGAGGCCATGCAAGTCATTGTCTGCTTTCTGTTCCCTTCCCAGTTGCCAATGCGTTCCCACCCCAATCTTATCATTTTGGAAAGTTCTCGATATTTTTTTTTTTTTTTTTTTAAACTTTTGTCCTTGGTTATGAATAAACAAATGAGGGATTTCATTTAGTGTGGCCTTGGGGGCCACGCTACCGCCCTATGAATGGATTTTAACGAAGGAATGTGAGCATGACTGTTTAAAAGCATCGTGAAGATTTGTCAAATCAAAAGTCAATGCTCGTAAATACTACAAGAAGTTTCGAGTCGGTTGCGGACGCCTGACTACTCCAATAAATCAGATTTGGAGAGCAAATGGAATTCATAGGGACAAGGATGGGATACCAATCTCATCTCCTCTCGCTATCGTCGACATCTTAACATGGTATTGGGTTTAAGATTTATGAATATTTTGGACAATGCATTGAACAATGCTTGCGTGAAGTTTGATTTGTGAAAAGGAACGAGGTTGGAATGGAATTGCTATTTCATGAGAATAGATCTTTAAAAATTGGAATGCCCTTGTTTGGTTTGTAAAATGAAATATCAATTCCAAGAATATATCCTCCTCCCCCCAACCCACCCCTCTCGATCATTCTATTATATAATTTAAGAAAAAAACCACCAAAAGCTTCAAATTTTGTCCAAAGTGACAAATTTACCCAAATTTTTTTTTTGTGACATAAAAAATTTCGAAATTTGCTAACTGTGACACATTTACCCCAAACATTTTTTGTGACATGAAAAATCTCGAAATTTGCTAACTGTGACACATTTACCCCAAACATTTTTGTGACACAAAAAACCCCTGAACTTTGATTTGTGTGGCACATTTACCCTAAATCATAGGAGCGTTTTAATTTTTTACTTTTAAAAACTGTTTTCTTTTTTTTTTTTTTTTTTTTTTCTTCTTCTTCTTCTTTCTTTCTTCCCTCCGACCATGGCGGAGCCGACGAGAGGAAGCCGGCGTCCGACGAGGGCCATCCTCACCGGCATCAGGCGAGGGCCTCCCTCGCCAAATCTGGCGAGGGAACCCCTCGCCCAGCGCCGACAAGGACACCCTTCGCCTGAGTCCGGTGAGGGCCTCCCTCACCAAATCCGACGAGGGCACCCCTCACCCGACGCTAGCTTCTCTTCGCCATGGCCGGTGGAGGGAAGAGAAGAAAAAAAATATAAAAAAGAAAAAGAAAAATTAGAAAGAATAAGACAAAAATGCCCTTAATTGGGTAAATATGTCACAGTTTGCAAAGTTTGGAGTTTTTCGTGTCATAAAAAAAGTTTGGGGTAAATTTGTCACTTTGGGCAAAGTTTGAGGTTTTGGTCGTCTTTTCCCTATAATTTACTAGAATTGCATTGCGTATCATCCCTTGGGTTTATTTTATTTTGCGAATGTAACCAATAGGATAGAATAAGGTTATCTGCATTGAAGCTAATTTACTAAATTAATAAAGCAAATGATGTGACAGACTCTTTATCGATGCAATAGCCAAAGCCTTTTTTTTCAGTAGGGTCGAGCAATAAAATCCAAACGGTTTTAAGTAAGAGAAATTATTTCCGTTCAAATGGCCAAATTATGCACAGGCTGTATGAATAAGTATATGAAAGTGAGTCCACTTCAAACTTGTGATGTCACAGAAGAAGTCCAAGTTCTCTTATGATCTACATTTGAGGAATGCTTCCCCGGCGCCTCCCCTTCTCCCAAGCGTCATTTGTCTCTTTATGTTCATAATTAATACCTATTGACTTAGACTCCATTTCTTTCGTTAAAAAAAAAATTCTAGAAAAATATTTTTTGAATTTTCCGACATTTGTTTCACGAAAAATGAACTGATTGAGAAAAATATTTTCCGTTAATGAAAAAAAAAATTTCTAAATAGGGGAAAATGTTTTTCACATTTCAAAGAAAGGAAAACATTTTATTCACTCACTCTTATCTTACATCCCTATTAGCCCCCATTTCTTTCTTTCTTTTTGTTTTCCTTCTTTCTCGGCCAGTTGCCAACCACAACGATGATTGGCGACCAGCCACACATGAGCCTCAAGCTCGCGGCCTTGCGTAAACTCGAGGCTCATCAATCTAGCGAGGCCCGAGGTCGGCGAGTGAGAGCCTCTAGCTCGCCGATTTGGTGAGGCCTAAGGTTGGAGCTTATGGTTCGCCCAATTGGCGAGCACAAGACCCGTCATAGGCTCATGCTCACCAGCCTTGGGCCTCGCCAAATTGACGAACCTTTTCGAGGCCAATGAGCTTGAGGCTCACCGACCTCAAGCGAGCCTTGAGTTTGCCTTTGGCTAGTTGTCGTAACCGGCAACCAATCAAAGAAGAAGGGGGAAAAGAAGAAATAAAAGGGAAAAAAATAGAAAGAAAATAAAGTTTAAAAAATAGATTTTTTTAGAAAAAATAAAAAATTTATTAATATGAGTGTACAAAGGAAAATCAAATTGAATTTTACATACCGAACAGTAGAATATATTTTCTAGTTCATTTTTAAGTTTCAGCCGAATACCAGAATATTATCATTTTCTAAGAAAATAATTTTATGGAAAATAGTTTCTAAAAGTTTTTCAGAAATACAACATTTCTAGCCAAATGAACGGAGCCTAAATATCGGAAAATGCCCTTGTACAAATACCTTGGGGATTTTTTTCTCTGTGATGTGCAGAATACAAATCGCGTAACCCGCGAAAGGGCCACTAGTGGGGTGTGAAATTTGAGCATCGAGATCCTTCGTTTTAAAGCTTATGAAATTCAAATCTTAAATGGCGATATTTTGCCCATTAAAACTGAATATTATTTTTGGTGTAGTATGGATAGTTTGCATATATATATATATATAGCCACTTACTTGAAAAATAGGCTCTGATAGCAGGAATCATGATAGAACTGAGTTACACGACATCCACCGAACCATTTCATCTCAGGTCATAATTCCTTAACATTAATCAAAATAGCTCTCCATCGACGACGCAATTACTGTACGTGATTGAACTAAATGATAAAATAATTACATTATTAACTTACGCAATCCAAAGATACCCCGGAAATAAGAAAACCTTAAAATTAATCTGACACACGTGTATTATGACCTAAGTTCAACGCAAATACTTGTCAAAGACCATAGTCAAGCAATAGCAAAATTTGAGAAATAGAACCTCTTTTTTTCATTACTTTTATATTAGTTGAAACTTATAAATATTTCGAGTGAGTTTATGAGTTGGGCTAGAGGGAAAAAATTTTGTTCAAAGAAATAGAGGGGTCAAAATATATATTAAAAAAATCAGGATGGAATTTATAATTTGACTACTTACAAGTGAAAAGTGAAAATTGTTGCGAATTGAGCGGAGGAATTGCTCCCTCTCCTTATTGGGCCGCCCCATCGCAAGTTGAATGCAGACTTTATTATTTAAAAGGGCCGTGTTACCAAATACGACACATTATTTAGTATACCAATTTGGTAAATCTTGATTAATATCTAACTAGAGACAATAATAAGGGCCATTAAAATGATTATCACTAGATAGTGGTCGGTTGTCGACATACCTAACTCGATCGCATTAAACAACCCAATGGCAAACTCACCTACAATGGTGGAGGTTCATGGCCAGGGAGGAACACACTTTGGCCAATCTTAATAGGCCTATCCTCCATTTCAGTTAAGATTATGAGACTCCGACCAAAGATCCTACCACTTTCTTGGAAATGACAGTGTATTATACAGACTTAGTGACTTAACACACATACGCCTAATTCCCAAAATAAAAATAATAATACTAATTATAATTTAAAAAAAAAAAAGCAACCGGCACTATTAGAACGATATATCTTTACATAGAACTAACGTGGCATTCTCTCAATGAGTAAGGGTAGGTAAAATTGTAATCCAACACGCGGGATGAGAGAGATTCTTATGGATGGGAGTTTGCGTATAACTATCCACTCACGAAATAAACATGTATTAAGTTCTTTTACATAGAACTAACGTGGCCGCCGCTTAGTTCTAATATGCTTAGTTCAAAAGCTTAAGTAATTAGCCGGCGACAAGAACATGTACACAAAAGACCTAATGAAATAGCATTTGTGCTTAATGTGTGAGAATCTTAATATACTGCCTTTTTTTCACGCGCAAGTAAGGTAAAAGAACCGACCAAAAAAAAAAAAGCAAGGTAAAAGAGAATTTACTAAATGGCTTTTTTCACGTATAAGGAGATGCCATGCGTGCTTTTGGTTTATACTTATCTTCGCACAAAGGACAAAAATGATGCACTTGTACTAATAGCAAAAATACTTTTTTTTTAAAAAAATCTAATTTATTTATTGTCCTATGAATAGGAAATATGAAATCGATGCTTAAAATATAATGTAAAGTCTCATGAAAAAATGGGGACACGAAATTAAAGGAGTCGTAGTAACAATTTTAAATTTGGAAAAGAAGGTTAATAATGTAACAAATCCACTTTTTTGCAATGAAGATCATATTTTGTATATCGAAAGCACTCACGTTATAATGACATGTAGATAAGCAAATCACTCATAAATCGAGAATTTTCAAATTTTGGATGAAAAATAGGTTGTAAGAGATAATGTGAATATCTTATTAATTTGTTTCATCTACTTGCTTCTTCACATATTATTATCATGTGAGTGCTTCTGATGCATAAACTATCTTCGTGAATTTATCACATATTTAAGCAGTGAATACAAGTTTCTTTCATTAATATGACTATCAAACATTATCCAATAAAAATCGAGACTTAAGATATATTCTTCGTATGCAAAAGAAACCAGGAAAAAAAATTGACATGGAGAATTAAAATTAGAATTCTGCAATCTGTAATGGGCAGTTGCCTTTTTCTCTCAATTACAACCTGTGGTCCGCATGTCACCGTTACTTTCAATAATAATAGTGACCATTATGCTAGCATTGTTCTAACGCGAACATATGTCATTCTAGAAGCTTGGAGAAAACACCCTTATTTGAATTCGAATAACACAACACTATTATCAGGTCCTGAATTAGATTAGATATCGGAATAGTGATTCTTGAAATGATTGAAGATGCTTCCTATACAAGCTCAAAAAAGTCTCTAATAAGCGCTCGTTATCCAACAACAATTTGATGAAAAATTGATTTTATAAACTAAACTGGAAAAATGATATTTTGTCTTTTCAATTATAAACCCTAGTCGAGAATGGAATGGGTGACCTCCAATCATTTCATAGAGACAATCCTCAAATGGTAAAAATTCGATCAAATGGAGAAATCAAAGCACACAATAGGTCACGATCTATCTTTACATTCTCATTTCCCTAATTCTATACCTTTCTTATCTCATTAACCATAAAGACGAGAAGAAAGAACATGTTTCATTCGAATCACAATTAGAATGCTTTTTCTAGACACGATAATATGAAACCTTCTTCTGACAGGATATAGCCAAAAAAAAAAAAAACAGAAACGAAACGATCAAGAAACAGGAATAGCGGTGGGCACAACAAAACGGGTATAAATGGACAGGAGAGGCCAAAAAAAGGAAATGGGAGGTGCTCCAGGACTCTCGAGGAACAAACCCATCCCAATTATAGCCCCCCTCTCTTCTTCTTTCCTCGCCTGAATCCGCCATTCGTGAGGTTGTCGAATCACTCTTCTTAACCAACTCTCTCTCCCCCATAACGGAGCTTTTCCAGAGCCTCCCTAAATAGGGCAACCCCCCCATCTCCTCCTGGATTATCATCCTCATCGGAAAGACACGTTACAAGCTCTTTCTTCGCTAGCTCTCCGAATAGCCGCCCGCCATGCCCGCCCCATCAGTCTCCTTCTCCGCCCTCGTGGCCCTCGCGTTGCTCCTCGCCTCTGCTTCGGCGGACGGTAGGCATCTCTCTCCGTTGATCTCTGTCTCAGAAGGAAGTGTCGGGAAAATCTTTGCATGGATCGAGAGCGTGTTTTCCAGGCTTGCATGTTGTTCTAGGAAGAGCGTTCATCACATCCACATTTTCGTTCTGATCATCCGATTCATCTAGGAATTTAAAGTGTTGTCGACGGCTAATTGAAAGATCGAGCTTATCGTCTGGCATGAAACAGATACCGGAGATGTGAAGTTCGCGTATGCAGGCCCTCAGGGTCCGAGACACTGGGGGAGCTTGAGCCCGACGTTCGCGGCTTGCGCGCAGGGGCAGCGTCAATCTCCTGTGAACATAGTCAGGAACGCGACGGTGCTGAATAAGAACCTCAAGCCCTTAACCAGGGATTATCACCCTGCGAACGCGACCCTCATTAACGATGGCATCAGCATCGGGGTAATTTGTTAATCGATCTAACTGATTAATCGCTAAACTAATGGTGAAAAGCATTATGATTTTCTCTCTTCTTTTGAGCATCTAAGTTCCTCAGTTTCATTCATAGGTGATTTTCCATTGATTTTTAAGTCGAAAGTCGAATGATTTTCCTCGTCGAGAGATATTGTTATGAATAATTTCCAAGTGAACGTTCGACTTTTTGGCAAAATTTTTTGAAAATTTGATGAGTGTTGTGAATTAGTGAGTGTCTAAAAGCTGACATCTAGGCCCCACGTCATTCACTTTACACCAAGGTCGGAAAGTGATGATGCAGACGAGTCAAAAGGAGGGGTCTTGCTGGAGAATTGGATCGAAAAAGAGAATGCTATAATTGATGGATGAAGTGTCTTTTGTTTTTTTTCTTGGGCAAAAGCATAGTGATGCTTCACATATGTGTTTGGAAGAAGAATAACAAGAGGTGAAAGAAAATCTAGGTCATGAAAATGGAGTGAAAGAAGAGAAGGTGCAGAATTAGACGGTTTTAGTAGGACTCGTCGCATTCATGAACAATGCACTTGATACATTTCATATTATATCTACTAATTTCCCAATCTTAACCTACCCATGGATTTAAATATGCATGTAAATGGGTTTTTTCTTTGTGTGTTTAGAATCGACAAAATTATAATAAGATTTCAATATCGAGTTACCTAAATTTGTGACATCGGCCACACATGAATTTATTTAATGTATTTGTCCTGAAAACAAAAATAAATAAATAAATGTATATATAAAGTTATTGATATGGCCTTGGGTAATGTATGTGTGTGTGTGTATATAAATATTGCATCTCTCTCGCTCTCCAATCCTCGAATAGACATTGCTAATGTATGTAGAATGAAGTTATGCTTGGTAAACGAGGGTCGGTTGCATGAAAGATGATGAAACGATTGATGTGAAGGTGGTTTATGAGGAAGAAGTGGGGAATCTGTCCGTGAATGGCAAGAACTACAGCTTAAAGCAAATGCACTGGCACTCTCCCTCTGAGCACTACATCGATGGAATCCAGTGAGCAACTCACACTCTCTCTCTCTCTCTCTCTCTCTCTCTCTCTCTCTCTCTCTCTGTGAGAAGATACTGTTTGAAAACCAGTTTAGCAAGACAGTCAAGTTCAGCCCATGATCTGTTATCGAATGTGTAAAAGATGGACAAGGGCTTCGCCACTAGGGTTTCGCCCGAGTTTCTTGGGCTCAGCGGAAGAGCTTTGATCCACAATCACCCCTCAGGAAACTGATGCTTCTAGCTTCCCCTCCATTAGGGTTTGGGAGCTTTGATCAATTGAAGCAAAAGAACAAAAAGAGAAGAGGAGTAAAAGTTTGTATTGCTTCACTATTGAGTGCAGGTTCCCAGCTGAACTCCATCTAGTCCACAAGGCGGGCGACGGCGAATTCGCCGTGGTGGCGGTCCTCTTCGCACTCGGTGACCCCGATCCCCTCATCTCCAAGGTAAAAAAAAAAAAAAAAAGGCCAATGCATATGTTCGATGAATGTACACGAGCACTTACTTCCGTTCAATTCGAGTCTCGAGTCCTTCCGCGATCGAAAAGGAGTTACTAGTAGTACGTGTGGAGCTCGGTTCTATTCCGTCGTCACTGATCATGTACCGCGGAAATGCAGATAAAGAACAAATTGGACGAGCTGGCCGAGGACGATTGCAGCGACGACGAGGAATCTCAGATCCCTCTGGGTATCTTCGACCCCAAGCAGATCAGGAGGAACACCCGCAAGTACTATCGGTACGCCGGGTCTCTCACGACTCCGCCGTGCACCGAGAGTGTCGTCTGGAACGTCCTCGGCAAGGTATGCGACCTTAGACGCATACACACACATGCGCTCCGAATCGAATTCGCAAATTCACGCCGTACCAACCCGACCGATCTAGATTAACTGATGAGATTGAGTTGATTAAAAGGGCAATGGACAATTTTACTGTGCGTGCAGGTGAGGTCGATATCAAAGGAGCAGGTGGAAGCTCTCAAGGCCCCGCTGCCCACCGACGACAAAACCAACTGCAGGCCGATTCAGCCGCTCAACGGCCGTCGCATCGAGCTCTACGACGAGCTCAGCAACGAGTGATCTGGTCATCTTTCGCATCGCCCAACCTGTTCGAGTTTAATCATTTTGAAAAAATAGCGAGACGGAGAGACGGAGAGACAGAGAGACGTGGTCGATTGAGCTGTATTTGTCATGTACCGACGTTGTTTGTGGTCCAACTCGCTCGTAATCTAAATCCTTTTTTCGTGCATCCGACTGCTTCTTCTAATCTGATCCAGTCAGACCCTGTAATTCGGAGTGTGGGAACTGAACTGGAACCCGAACAGAACCGGAACCATCGGAAGGGAACCAAATTTTGGTGCGTTTTCAGTTTGGTTTGGATGCCGGTTTGGATAATGAAAAAATAACCATTTTTTATTCTAGTTCGGATAGTCTTGGTTTGTTTTGGTCAACCAAATTGAACTGAAAATCGCCCCATTAATATTACAATTCACACAATCTCTCTTTTTTTCACTAGACCTCTTTTTTATATTTCAAAAAAGATAACCAGAAAACCGAACCGATTCAAGTCTTGGGTTCTAGTTATTCAATTTGCAATGCGCTTCAGTTCAAAATTAATGCACACCCTAGGAATGTCAAAAAACCCATCTGTGGCCCAACCTGACCCGACCCATCATAACATGTAGGGTATTCTAGGAGCCGGACCTTAGTCTTCTTTGGGTTGGGATTTTTAGATGAAGATATTGTCAGGCTTGGGGTAAGGTCGAATTAGGCCTGGGCCCAACCGACACAGGCTTTTTGACACCCCCAAAGCACAATGAAATAAGGATGAAAACTTTGATTTCAACCCAACTGATTAGGGCCGGCCCGACCCGACTTGACCCACTCTCTTGGGTTATATGATATTCACAACAATTCTCAAGAGGGTCAGATCAGGTTAATTGTCCCCCTATAGGTTTTCAGGTCAGGTCGAGTATCATAAAAACTTGGCCCGATGTGAACACACCCAAATGGTTAGATTCGGTTCAAATTTCTAAAAATCCAAAGCAAACCAGACCATTGACATCCCTACCTATGATAGCACTATGATCGGTGCTGATTTTCTACACTTGATGGGTTGAAGTTGAATAGAGCTCGCAGAATCCAACCTAAGCGCCTAATGACCTCAAACCTCTCTGCTTTTGGACCACTTTGATATAGAGCTGCGCTGACAGGGAAACCACAGGTGAACGAAAGTCAATTTGCGCCCCTCAATTTGCGCCCTAATTTGAGTAAGGTGATTATTAGATAATAAAAAAATTGACAAATGAGAGAGCTATTTCGTGACTAATTTACGGAGGTCTATCATTAGTTCTTCAGGTTACCTGAAGATATTGTAAAATCTGACTATAGTCATATTGGTTCTTATTATCCAAAATATATTAATTTTTTCAATCATTTTTTGCATTTTCACCTATGTAAGAGTACGCCCTTCTTTAAACAGACTCTTGTTAGGTTCCCAATCTACGTTCGTGCAAAAGAAGATATAGTTCGTAACTATTGCACATGCAAAATTAAATCTCCAATTCCATCTTTATCTTAGGGTCATGAATATAATACAATTTTTCTCTATATAAGAGAGTATTGGAAATGACAGCGGATATACTACAAATCCACATAATGAAGAGTAGACTTGGAAAACCAAAAAATTTGAAAATTTTACTAAAAAACGAAAAAGCGCTAGAATTAGGCGCTGTGCTGACTGTTCGGTGGTTGCCCCTTCACGGCGGCCGCCACCACATTAAATGGCGCCGTCGTCGTAGTCCCATAGCACCAAAAATGTCAAATGGAAAGATAGCTCATGTGAGACAGAGACAGAAAGAAAGAGCGATGGAGATGGGTGACTCAGGTAATTACCACACAATGATGTCGCTGCCTAGGGAACTCGTGGTGGTTGTCAACGGACGGCGACCGTCATGAGAGGCCAAATCGTCGTACACCGTGCGGTGGTGGCCGATAGTGCCGTGGAGGAGAGGTTGCAGAGCGAACGATGCTTGTCCAATTTGTAACCCTGATATGTTTATCTTTCCGATATTTTCCTTCATCCGATCCAAAGGGAATAAAAACTCATCCCATCCCCAAGCGCAAGATCGACTGTGCACCATAAGATTTCTATTCGTACTGATCTAGTAGAGACCTATCTGGTCCAATCTGCCTCCCCAAATCATTGTACCGGACATGAAGGTTGTTTCAACGATATTTTCTATTCCAACATATGCATCAGCATCACCATCTTCAACGTTAAAGGTCGGTATCAAGCGAAATTGATCGAACCCAAGATTTCAGCCGAGAGAATAAGCCGGCCATCCGAGTCAACAGTTTGACCCAGGCTCACCCTGACGTGACAGCATCGATGCGGTCAAAATTGGCCAAATGAACAACATTTTCCAGGAGAGATGACGACGGTCCGATCTCACGGGGCATTTTGCGCACATAAAATAAACGAGAAAAAAAACAGAATTTGGGTTTAATTTGCACACCCTTACGTCAAAGTCGAGAAAAAAAACAAAGAATTCGATGACACCGCTCCCATGTGGATTTGATTTGAGGGGGAAGTATTCTTCGAATACCATCTTTGTTTTTAAATAAAAATATCTCGAGATCGCCACTTTGAAAGTTGTCAGATGGGATTTGAGACATCTCGAGTTAAAGAAAGAATCTCTCGCGATCTGCGAGTTGGGATCGACCAGATCCCATCCGCCGGACCGGAAGCCGTCGCCGATGATGATCGGAAACTACACGGAACGGCGAATTTTCGCCGGTTCTGTTCATGTTATTCAATCCATTCATTCATTTTCCCTTCCACCGCCCTCAACAAGAAAAACTAGCAAAGAAAATTTAAAAAAAAAAAGGGAGCAAAAATCCCTGCTCTTGCGCCAAACCTCTCTATTTACAAAACCTTGAAGAAGCCACCACCGCCGGCGGCGGCGCCGCCTACCCGTTTCCATTACACAGATCGAAAACCAGATTTTTTTCGGCCCCACTCAAGGGAGAAAAGAAAAGAGAGAGAGAGAGAAAAAGAAAACAAAAATTATGCTGAGCGGGGTAAATTCGCACCGAATAGTAGTTGTTCTTATTTACCTCGTCCCGAACAGTCAACGCGCCACGTTAGCCGAAGGACGACCTGCCCACCTGCCCAAAATCCCGGCCAGCGGGCCCCACGCGGCAGCCAGCCAACCGAGACCCAGGGCATCCCGATCGATTTCTCCGTCCTCGGTGGGGCCCGAGATCCGCCCGGCTGGCGTCGCCGCCTTTGACTGCGGAGGATCTCCGCTATGCCACGTCGCTGGCCCAGGCGTCGGACCTCCGACCCGACGCGAACCGCTTCATCCCGCCCAGGCCCAGGGGTCGCCGTCCGCCGCGCTCCGCCTGGGCAGCGACTCCGGGGAGAGCGCGTCCGCGTCGTTGGCCCAGGCGTCCGACCTCCGGCCCGACGCGAACCGCTTCATCCCGCCCAGGCCCGGCGCGTCGCCGTCCGCGGCGCTCCGCCTGGGCAGCGACTCCGGGGAGTGCGCGCCCGCCTCGCGCGCCGGCAGGCGGTCCCTGATGTCGCGCGTGACGCTCCTGGCGGAGCTCCTCCGCGGGGGAGACTCCCCCGGGAGCGGCGCCGCGGCGCGGCGCTCGAAGCTTCCGGCCCGCGACTTGCCGCCTCTGTGGAACATGGAGCGGAAGCTGGCGAAGAGGCCGGTCCTCTTCTTGGCGGCCGGCTTGGCCTTCGCCGCGGCCGGTTCGACGGCACGGCTGCGGCTGCGCAACCTCCGGTTCCGGTCCCTCTTCGACCGGACCCTCCCCATGCACGAGACCTTGGGCGAGGACGGCTCAACCAGCGACGGGTTCAATTTCCCGCCCGACGATCCGTTGCGCTTCGGGAACAGCCGCGTGTTCGCGGCCTTGGTGGCGGTCTTCCGGTTCTTGGCGTCGACGAAGCAGGACTTCTGCGGCTTCGGGAGCCCGATGATGGAGGCCTTCGACTTTCGGTTGAGGGAGAAGCGCTGGGAGTTGGAGTTGGAGTTGGCAGCTGGGGTTGAGGTTCCCGGAGTTGGTGCTGGCCTTGGTGGACTCCTTGCGCTCGTAGAAGGCGTTGCGGTCGAACCAGTCGAACTCGGCGTCCTTGGAGAGCCAGAAGGACTCCGGCGGGAAATCGGGGGGGATCTCCGGCCGATCGGAGAGTTGGTCCAGGCCGCCCTCCGCCGGCGGCGCGGACGCTGGATCTTCGGCGCCGGCGATGGTCTCGCAGGCGATCTTGCGGTCGCAGGAGCCGCCGGCGCAAGCGGAGACGAGATCCACCTGCGGCATCCTATCCGTGCTGCGAACAGGCAAGGGTATATGCAGAGAGGGGGTGGGGGCGGCGGCGGCGGCGGCGGCGGCGATGGTGGTGGGGCGGCGGCGGCGGTTGCGTCTGCGCACCTGCTCCGATGAAAGGAAGAAGATGAAGTTGGTTTGGTATCGCTGCACTGACTGCGGCAATTTATCACGTTGAAAGCCCGTGGGATATAATGGGATCCCCAGGAATGCGACAAATCCTCTTTTTTTTTTCTTTTTTTTTTTTCCTTGTTTTTTTTTTTTTTTTTTTGTTTTTTTATCTTTTGCTGTTTTCGTCGGGAGAACGCGAGAATAGAAAATTAAATTGCGGGAGAAGTTAGGTCACGACATTTCCCCTTTTTTGCTGATCTCTTTCTCTCTCTTAAAATCTCAATGGGATTTGAACCCCAAAAAAAAAAGATTTCTCGATTGGAAAAATATCCTATAAAACTTTGTTGGACACGAATGTTAAAATATTTAGATAACAAATCATATTATTATTTAATAATTTTAAGCTTTTAGAATAATTAATAGTGACCTGAGATAATCTCTCAACAATTATGCCAAATTTTTTTATCACCAAAATCTTACATCAATACAATTGAAATACCCTGCCTCCGCCTATCTTAATAACCTTGAAATTTGACACTTCGACACTAATATTGTAAACTTTTTTTCGTGTTATCAATCTTCAAAAGAAATTTGTCGTTAAAAATCTAACATAACAGTTTACATAACAGTTTGCATAACAGTTTGCATGGATGACAGCAAGGTATGTGGGATGTAACTATGGTAAAGGGGGATTTTGGTAACGTAAAAAATAGAAAAATTCAGGGCACTAGTGTCACATCAGATATGGTTAAGGGTTTGAGATGTTAAAAGAAAAAAATTAGAGTATTGGCATCACAATAGGCATGATTTAGGGTTCTTGATAATATTGATCATTTTATGATACAATTTAAAGATACTTTTTCCCTCCAGACAATAAAATATTTTTTGCTCGGTATATGACTCAGTTCTAAATAAATTATTAATGTTTTTCTTTCTTTTTAAGTAAATCATCTACATTCAACATCAAAAGGGCAAGTTTTAATTCCACGTCAGCACCTATAATCTAAAGATATTTTTGGAGGCAATAAAATTTGCTCGCTCAGTTCAATTAATGTTTTTTTCTTTGGTAATGGAGAACTCCACCACGGGCCTTCTGTGCCTGGACAGCACCGAAAGACCAAGCCCCTATATCTTAGGGGAGAGACTAACAGCGTAGGGACCCACCTCCCATGGCGCCACACTTAAGATGTGTTAGTAGTGATGACTCGAACCTCCCCCAACTGTAAGATGGGAGAACGCCCAAACCAACACGTCCACAACAGGGTGGGTCGGTCCAATTAATGTTTGTGAAATGGTAACCGAAGAAAAGTGGGGATGCTTTTGGTTACCAAACACATAAGTCGTCTTAATTTAAGAAAATTATGATCACACGAGTGATTGAGAAAATTAAAATATCTATCGTGTAAAAATTGATTTATCTATTATTGACGTAGACTTAAACTCCGTTTGTTTTACAGAAAAATAAATGATTTAGAGAATATCTTCCAAAAATAATCTCTTGTGTCACTTGAAATAATTAGTTACTATAATGTCAATATTAATTTATATCTAACTATCTTCATGAACAACAAAATATTTTTCATTCATTTGTTTTAGATTTATTTAACATGGTCCTTGAACTTTTAATATATTTAATTTAGACCATGAACCATATGGAAGTAATTAATGTTATCATTCAATTGATTCCAAGTCTAAAACAAGATCGAACATTTTCATATAACCCAATAACTAAATTAAACACATACTAAAAGTTTAGGAATCACATTGATTAAATCAAAAATTTAAAGACAATATTGCACACTGGGGCAAAATTTAGGGACCCGTTGAATAAATTAAAAATTCGGAGATAACAGTACACATTAGCCAAAATTTAGAAATAATTTGTGTTAATTTTAAAAAGGAAAAAGAAAATAGAAACACTTTTGTCGCTGTGATGAATGATGATGACTTAGAAACGAGTGCAAGTGTTTATCCCCTATTCGAATTGAAAAATCTCGACTAAGTCGCAAAAAATATTCCTCCTGTCAACTTGTTACTCAAGTACCATGCAGAAACTATATTGTATTACATGACAACATATGCTTCTAGAAGGCGGACAATATCGG
The DNA here is from genome assembly GCA_014182375.1 of Eucalyptus virginea. NCBI lineage: Eukaryota > Viridiplantae > Streptophyta > Magnoliopsida > Myrtales > Myrtaceae > Eucalyptus > Eucalyptus virginea. The sequence goes on along the minus strand of CM024524.1, from coordinate 23,606,717 downwards.
GAGGGAAAGCACTAGGAATGCGAGAGATGGGAGCAAAGCATATAGGCATCAGACATAAGGAAAGGTGACAAAGGAAAGCACCATGGAAAGTTCAAATTCGCTCTTTTTCAGGCATAAGCAATCCAATGATGCATGGTGGGAGGCGTGAAAATCACACCTTCGTTGAACAAGATAAGAGCTGAAGAAGGCAGCGACGCGAGAAGAAAAGTGTTCATGGGTAGCAAATTGGCCATAAAAATTGAGAAATTTCGAAAATCTAGAGGCAAAGTTGGTGGAGATGAATATCACACTATGCGAGTAGATGAAACATCTTAGTTCCAGTTGCACCATTGCCCTATCCCTCGATTTTTACCATTGATTGCTCACCACAATGCGTGTCATTGCCCCGTGAGGCTAATCTCTCTTTCCAACGTCTCTCACTAGTTATCTCTATTTTGACAAGGTCGAAGATTTTATCTAATTTTTTTATCAATATTTTTCTTCAAATAAAAAGGAAAAATCAAAATGTAATCCTATTATTATTTTTGATATTGCTCATTGTACAATGAAATTAAAATTCTTTTTTCTGTTAAGTAACTTCTAAAAAAAATGGAGCTACAGCGCTGGGCTGCTTGAATTCCAGATAGATTGGAGTCCTTTTGAAACAACAGAAGTAGATTACTATACAAAACAATCATTGGAGTACACGTTTCATATAACTTGTCCGTGGAGTCTGACAATAAGTAGATAGTCAAATAGGCAATAAATGAACACTTCCGGATTAAGTTTCTCTTTCAATCGGAATTATCCATCAATTAGGGAATTAATGCTCCGATTGATTTTTTGGGGGCTAATTTAGCTTTAGTACCATGCTTAAGATTTTGCACAAAACCATAAAGTTTGTCGGATGTACATAAATTAAAGAGGACCTCTTATTTTACGTTAAGGGATGCCGATTGTTTCTCTCTTTTCCCAATATCCTGAATTACTTATTTTACAAAAAATGTACACATGGACAAATGCATAAGTCGATAATATACCATATTATCCCTCGCATGTTTCAATACTAGAATCTGAATATACCCATCTGAAAACTACCTTCTCAATAAAGCTTTCAAATCTTGGACATTAATTCTCTTCCACATCTAATCTCTACTATTTTCGAAGTATGTGTTTTTATCAAAGATTTCTTTTAATTATTTAATGGTTGGGATACTTCATAATAAAGCAGCTTTGCTTAATATTTTGAATGTCAATTTCTCACATGCACATAGAAGATGCGCGCATTTGCTAGCACATATGAAGTCAATAAGACAATTATAGACAAACGACTAGGGATGAACCTTAACAAATCCTTAAATCATACTATACTTAGCTTCTTTTTTTTTTTCTTTTTTTCTGGTCGAAATGCTATACTCAGTTGATGAAGCCAAAACACATAAAAAAAAATTAATATCTTTTCTACAGAGTATAATTTTCCCATATAAGTTAAGTGAGATTGAAGAATCAATGGACTTTTCTGTAGTTCCATCGACGACACCTCACCGATTTTTTCATCTTCCTCGAGTCCCCGAATTTTCAAAGTCGAGCCACTTTTAAAAGGGTCCCAACGACGACGTTTCTTTCAAATTATTTCAGCACTTCATTATTAAAATAATGACCATATAATATATATCTATACGACTAAACTTTCAATGGTCCACACCTATCATTTAATTCTTTATTTACATACTCCCTATTTCCTAGTGCCCTATAAATTTTTAATTGGTTATTTTTTGTTGTTGTTCGGAATTTTTTTCAATTGATTAAAGTTTTATGTTTACCTTTCTTTTTTTCTTTTTCTTAGGTGTTGTAGAGACCAAAGTTGGTGGCCCCGTCTTGGGCCCGCTCTATTTTTTATGATTAAAATTTAGATTCACATGCTCTGGTGTAAATATTGGTGGCTGAGAATATGAAAAAGTTTTTGAAAAATCAAAAATTAAATAATAAAAAATATAATAATATAATAATATAATAAAGGTGGGATGTGTAGAAGTTGAAACGGCTTGTTTTGGTTGGGTGATGGCACAACAACGTTACGTGATTAGATCTAATGATTGTGGATCGTTCAACTAGAATATATGATTGAGCATCATGATCTTATTGAAGTTGGACGTACGAATAAAGTAGAAAAGGGTACAACGAAGGAACCAAAATCGAAATTTAGGACACATTTTGGCTCTATTTATTTCACAAAATATAAACTATTGAAAAAGTATTTTTTTAAAACTACCGTTTCTATCTCTTACGGGTACAAATGAACCAAAAACTTGTTATTGTCCACAAAATATTTTGACTTAAGTCACTATCATTAATAAAACTATTATAATTAACTAATTATTTTAAGTGATACGAGCGATTATTTTAAAAAATATATTTTTCAAATTATATATTTTCTGCAAAACAAACTGAGTATTTATATTTCATGTGAATTGTTTAAGTTATATGACTTTGAGTGAATTGACAACAACTACTCGAATCACCTAATATCACTTTACAAAAAAATTAGGAATGGTTGCGAAAAATATCCTCAACTTTACTTTACATATCAAATACCCTCTTTACATTTCAAAACTTACATTTTGCATCTCCTCAACCTAAAAAAGGCCCATTTGTCCTCATGCACATTCGAACCCCTCTCCTACTCTCGTTCCCTTGTCTTTTCTCTCTATCATACTTAGTCACAGCACGGCACAATGACAATCAAGAGCTACCCGCATCTTGTCTTTGTTTGCGGTGAGATTGCTAGTAAAAGTGACAACGAGGCCAAGCAAGCTGGCCTAACCCCATGACTTGCAATTGCAGAGGTTGTGCAAGGTCAGCCTTGAGCTCACTAGGCCGTAGTAGACCACGAGCATCTACAGCAGCCTCACGAGCTAAGCAGGCTCTACAGTAGAGCTCGGCAGCAGCTACAGTTCAACCTCAATCTAGCCTTGAGCTCGGGCACGGCTACACTTAAAATCTACCGTAAAAAATGAGAATGATAATTGTAACGAGAGGATATTTGATATATGAAGTAAACACGAAAATGGTTTTTGTAACTTTTTTTTTTTCACAAATTCGTGTAAAATCCTAGTGAATGAGAAAAGCACACAATACCATCATGTATGTAAGAAATTGAGGGTTATCAAAATGCAATGAAGTGAGAGTTTGAGGGTCTTTCCAATTGCAGCAAGGGCATCCGCACGTCGATTTGCCTTTGAGGGTCTCTCCATCTAGATGTCGAATCTCCTCCCGTTGAAGCTCCCACTATCGCCACTGCTATCTTCAAATAGGCCTTTAACAAATCGTTATTCTCTGCAAAACCACTTCACGAGGCAAATCTACTGGTAATTTATCGCATCTTTGACCAGGAATATCAAATGTTGACTTAATTTTTATAGTCTGGTGTCCACAAGTGATATAATTATTTTACTAAGGTAAGAACAAGAATGGGGGAAGAGAGGAGCACTCCAAGAGCGAGTTAGGTGCGACTCGTTGACACCACGAGCGGAGCGGAAGAAAAGTCTTCGGTTGTCACTGTGTTGCGACCGGTTTCGTCTTCTTGTGCTTATCTCGATCGATGTCGTCCATGTCAAGAGCCCTCCAAAGTCACTGATCGGCGGAACGAGACTAGTTAGGTCTCGCCTGGAAAAGAATCGCAACAATATCACATAAAGGAAGAAAACGTAAGTACATACATATGTAATGTAACGTAACATGTTCCCTCAAATCAATTGAATTGTACGTTGTTTCACTCATTCAATTAGAGCCCGCATGATAAGGATGAGGATCATGACATATAAAGCCATAGATTGATCTTAGAGTACTTGTTTTACACGGGTTCGAGATTTATCGTGCAAAAGGGATGCAAGATGAGAACTTCAAACATCAATGAGGGTTTCAATCGGCACAACAAGGCCCATGTGATCGATGTGGCGACATATATTAAACAGAGGACATACATAAGAATAGTTTATTACTTTGAGTGATAATAGGCTTCTAAACTTTCAATTTCTCGAGATGGTTTTTTGATTCGACGTGCCACAATCCAAACCACTTGAGCTTAGTTTTGTACACTATTAAAGATAAGCCTTGCCCATTAAATAGGTGATTCATTTGGTCTATAAGAAATTGCCAATTTCGATGTCAATAACAGTGCATGACCATGTGGGACAATGTGATGGGATTCCTCACCTCCTCTTAGGGCAAGCCCAGCGTGGGCACCGCCCCTTGACGTTTGTGCTGACCACTTGAACCCCTTGTCTTTAAATTATTTTTGTAAACAAGACGTCTTCATCATACTTTATTTATGTCCACAGAGAAAGAGAGAGAGAGAGAGGTCAATTTTGCACTCCAAAATTGAATGAGCGCAATTGACGAGGAAGCTTAGTTGGCACCTCCACTTTTGATTAAGGCACAAATTTGATGCTGGCATTAGAGCTTTACAATTTTTCTTAGGTATCAATTTATTGGAAAGACCCATGTGATTTCTTGTCAGCCTCGCCCTGGAATTTTATCGCCACTTCCCTATCTTATTTCCTTCTTTAGCAATTGTTGGAAGCGTTGTCCTTCATTGGATACGGAATTTTCATGGAACGTTCTCTCTCTCTCTCTCTTCTCAACCTTTTATTTGTCGCCCTTATATACATCGGTGATGGATTGTGGAAGTGTTGCCTCACGTCACTCAAATACAGGCTCGATCTCCATGCTCTTTATAACACATACGGTGTGTCTCCATCTTATAATTTAAGGTTTGACGTTGGATTTTCTAAGATGAATCTTATATGAACAATAATCAAGTTACCAAACAAATTGTCTAAGCGTAAGATGACTAAACTAATCCTGAAATGAGTTGGTATATGTGAACAGGGATAAAAAGGAAACGCCGTTTGTCTTTTGGCCTCTCTTCTCTCTATCCCAGGGTCAACGGTAAACAGGTGTGGATCGCTTGGTTTCGCTACAGTGACAGAAACTTCCTCCGCTTTTGAAAGGCACATAAAATCAAGATGTTTGAGATGGAACAAAAGAAAAATAAGGTTTGCTTGATATTAAGCCCCAATGACCATTTAAAAAAAAAATTATTAAGCTAACTGAATGAGTTTATCTGAATTGACTTTACTTTTCTAAATTTTAAGATTCTCGCAACATCGACATCTTTAATAATTTTTTAGAAATAAAAAAGAAAACCCATCAGTTTCGACAAGAAATTGAAGAAAGGGTTCATTTTTTTTAAAGTCAACAGATTTACCACCTTCCCCTTTTCTTTCTGCCCATTGCTTTCTGTTGTTGATCTTTTACTCACCTCTTGCAAGTCTCCTCCTCATGTTAGAGCCGGTCAAATTCGTGCGATTAGACAAGACATCGTTGAGGTTTTAAGAAGCGTTTAATCAAAAGTGAAGAAAAGTGTGGAGCAAACAAGTCAACCACGCTTTCAAAAGAGAAGGGATGAGGACATGGAAATTTGCTCCATTAGAGGCCCACCTCTCCAATCAAAGCCGCCGCCAATGAAGATCTCGTCCCTCTTCTTTCTTTCGTTTCCCACATTTTGTCTCTTCTTTTTGCTTTTTTCGTGCAATTGCAAAGATCATTTTGACTTTCTCGGCTCCAGTGGCATTCTAGAAAACCAATACCGAGTGTCAAGTGCCTTCGTCATAACATGCGTTGCAATATTTAATACTGTTTGATAATGAAGTTTATATACTCTTCATATATACATGGTCTCTCTTCACTTATTATCTTAAACTTTTAAAACAGTTAACAATAATCCCATAATTTCTAACATAATAGCCGTGTTAGACTTTTTATGAGTAGGACTGAAGGAGGATATGTCACCCAATTAGACAATGAGGGGCCTTAACGATGAGCCTTCGAAATCTAATTAGCGGCCTCGTTTGTTTTTGCTATTTGTGGACAAGAAGAGAGGTTAAGATTAGGAATAAGTGTCGCACAAAACTTATGATGCTTGTAATATTCTTTTCTTAAATTAGATCAACGACTACACTCCGCAAACTTTGACACATGTAGAGAAAGTCTTCGACTTGCCAAAGTGGTTCCTCACCTTCAGTTAGAGATTAAGTAGGATTAAGGCATAACTCCAAGGGGTGCCATCGTAGATGTGAGAGATGCAGTTGCATTAGCGATTCGAATCTTGATGTTTAGAGCTCAAAGCCTGACTGATGAAGAGGCAGGGCTGATTGAACAACAGTAGGAGGGTTTGGACCATTTTCCAATCCATTTGACCTCTCGATCTGATTAAGCATCCGCACTTCTCCATTCTTAAATTCGTAATTAACCGCTACTTTCACACGTGTATCTAGATGTCCAATCGGCCCGATATTCCTTTATTCGATTCGCTTCATGATCGCTCTTTCATTTCCTCCTCCTTGAACCAACGACTACTTCGATAATTCTAATTCATGAAGAAGCTAGAACAATGTTGTAAGTTCCATCAAGGTGAAAAAGGGCAGCCTATTTTGACAATAGAAATTGGAAAATGGCGTTTACTTGAAAGCATCATTCTTCTCCATAAAAGTGGAAGCTCATGAGGATAAGGATAAGTAGTCAAGTATTGTCATTTTCAGTGAACATTATGTGGGTTAAGATGGAGCATCTTGGAATTTGGGAGTATATAAAACCTTTTTCTAACTTAAAGGTTTCTAAGAGATCAGAAAGGAAAGAATATAATCATATATAAAATGTATAAGTAATCTTTCTAAAATCAAAAGGTTTCTAGAGGGTCATAAAGAAGAGGGTATCTTCATAAATTGCTTTTCAAAGGAAACATAGTCCCTTTTGAAAAGATTCATGGAATCCCTAGTCCCACAAACACTGCCAATTGATTGGGCCCCATCTCAACTTTTTTGTTTCCCAAATAAATTATGCCTTTTTAACTTTCGTTTTTTGATGGGTTTGATATTGTCCAGAGGACTGACCTAATCAATGTTAGCATTATTGAAGTCCCACACCTAATACAGTGGTAGTACTCGTGAAAAGATGGATTAGGTGGACTTTTGTTCAGCACGAGTCATCACATAATCAATCCAGGACAACATAGTAGATGGGTTGATTCCAAGTGACACCTAACATACGATTCATGAGATTAATGACACCTTTCTCTTTGTGCTTTTTGCCATCAAGCTCTCTACATTTTCCATTAATCTCCTAAGATGTAGGGTTGGCAATTTATGACACGTAAGACTTGCACAATATTAACAATGCATGTAGTAAAAGCGTGTTCATAAAAAGTCTAATTGTGTCCTTGTCATAGTAGCATGTTGTAAAGGAAATGCACTCATACAAGATAAGTGTTACATGTGAATTGATGCCATTGATCCATTAAACACATTATGGCAAATTCTAAATGTATTGGACCAGCAAAGTTGTCATTTGGTTTACTTAATCAACACATGCATCCTAGTTTCTTTTATATACCATGAATAAAGCATGTCAATATGATGATAATTGTGGTAGGGATCTTGTTTAACATTATCTCCATAGTCACGACGATTATGTGTATGCTATGTTTTTTTGGTGGTGAAGATGAGGGCACTAGGTGATGGAGGAGAGAAAGCTAGTATTGGATAGAGTACCCAAGTATGTGATGGATCTGGTTTAAAAGGGAACTAGTGTGTGGCTGGCTAAGCACTTTTTTAATACCATCAAGGCCGTGCCAAAAATCAAAAGTCCTCGTTTCAAGGAGTTAGTGAAAGAGCAACTTAGGGTTAATATGTCTACAAATCAATACAAAAGGATTAATTACAAAGTGATATGTACATTGATCGGCATGTAAGGCAATGTAGTCTTCAAATCCCAATCAGTAGAGTTTATGTAGAGGTTGTCAAGAAGCCACTACTTGATTTGGGACTAAGTTTGATAGGATGTATTTCCGCTTTGATGCATGCAAAGATTGTTCTTGGTTGGCTATAGAAGATGATGTTTTTTGAAGAGTTCATATAAAGGGAAGATATTGGTTACCATCAAAAGACATGGAAATAACCAGATGCTTTCACAAAGCTAAGCTATTGTGAGGTGGAGAATAGAGACACTTGGTCTTAATTTTTGCAAAAATCCAATGGCTGAACTTGGTATAACCGATGGGTGAGGTCAAGCATTCATGAGTGACCACAAAGGTAACGTTATTGTGAGATATTATGTTTGGAGTAGCAATCACTTATTGCTGCTTATTGATTTGAATTTTTGTAGAGAGTTGATTCTATAGTTGTTGAGTTGATGCAAATTTAATGGCACATTTATGCAAACTAAGCCTTGAAATATAGAGGTGATAAGCTACGGAAGTCATATTAGCTTATTGCTTGGAGCACCAACTTGGCAGATTTCAAAACTCACTTAAAAGCTCCATTAGCCATGATAGATGGAGGTTACCAAGCACTCTTCCACATTAAAACTAAGCATTGGTCTAGGGTCTTATTTATATTCAAGTTTGATACTAGTGACAGCAAGCTCCGTGGGGGCATTCCATTGCAAAATTGTAGAAGCTAGATGCAAATCAATTATCAATATGTTTGAAAATATAAGAGTTATGATCATGGCTAAGTTGCAAAGATAGATGAATGTGCAGAGTGGACTAGATAGTGTGGCCTTAGGATTGTCATGAAATTGGATACGAGCATGGCTGCTCATAGATTCTGTTCTCTAGTGTGGAATTGGGATGATGGATATGAGACCATGAACAACAGTGAAAATTATGTTTTCCAACTGGAAAAGAAAAGGTGTTCATGTCAAGCCTAACCAGTAACCGAGATACCCTATGTTCATGCTATTTATGCCATTTAGCATAAGCAACACAATCCTGAGGATGACTTCGAAGACCAATACGAGACAAGTAAATATCATCCTCCATACCAATTAATGATGCAAAGAAGTAAATAATGTAAGCAAATCATCAAGCCCCTGACCTTTTGCCTCTGAAGAAGTACCTTGGCAGGGCAAAAAGCAAAAGGAAATCCAAGGCAAATTATAAATTCTTGTATCGAATTCTATTTACTTACAAGTGTAGTCTTTCTTTGCGGATATTCCGGAGAAATCCACGGCAAAGTTCAGGCGAATCTTGGGTGTGTATGGATTGAATAAAATTGGAGAGGCACCAGACAAGGGGTCTAAACCCCTACAAATAAAATATTGTGTCGTCATAGCTCCAAAATTAGCTTAGAATTAAATAAGCATAGTAGTTGCTCTGTTGGATCAAAATTGAATTTTCATAAATAAGTAGATCGACGTAATGCTTAAAATTAGTCTTTGAAAAGTACAAAAAAATGTCTCTGTAGCTGTCATTTTGCTGAAATAAATCTAGGTATTTTATAAAATCTCTAAGTCATAAGTCTGCCTATTTAAATATTTGCGCTGGCAACCCAGATTCCTTGACAGCCAGAGAGCTAAGTGCACCCTGGGATCATGAACCAAAACCTTGCGCATGTCCTGAAATTTTCAAACTTCTTTTTTTTTTTATCAATCATACCATACTCCTATTCTAACTCTAACTTAAAACTTTTACCTTACCTCCTTATAAGGTGTAAGAGTTGAAACCCACACCCGAAACTAAATCGTCGCCTTCCCAATCTCTTGAGAAGATAGAGATTCAAACCCCCCACCTCCCATTTTCATGTAGTTACTTTATTTTAAAATATTTTCAACCTTTTAAAACCAATATCAAAGGACAATAATAACTTGTCTAAGTTGGTCAAGTAAGAACATAACTTTGTCAATTTCAAAATTCGGCATGCATCATCAAATAAAATGTCATTTAGTCAACTGCATTGGTATACGCATCACAATTAGGACTCGCGCATGTACTTGCACGTCATTTGCATATTTTTAAAATACAACACGAGGCATCATGCTGGGGAGCAAAATGATGAAAAAAATTCTAAGAATACCTCTTTGGAAAAATCAACAAAATTGCATCTAATGTAAAATCTTGCAAAATCACTGTCAATTATCCTAAAAACTTAAGTTGTTAAATAAATGTGTCTGGTCTTTTTTATTAGTACTAACCATGGAAATATGTAATTGTGGTGAAGAAAAGGGGCTTGGAATGATTCGAACTTAGAAGTTATTGCTTTGATATCATGTAAGATTTCGTGGAATTACTACCAGCTATTATAAAAGCTTTACCTAATAAATGAAAGCGTGGTTTATTATTTAATTATGCTATCATAGCATATTAAGAAAATATTAGGAAATTACTTTGTTAGTCACGTTCAAGATATTCAATTGAAAAATGTGGCATGAAAAAGGTATTGCGGGGACGCTAATCTCTCTAATTAGATAAATGTGTGGTTTATTATTGAATTATTCTGTTACAACATATTAGGAAATTATTTTGTCAGTTGCATTCAAGAGATTCAATTGAAAAATGCGGCATGAAAAAGGTGTTGCTGGATACTAGTTCTTCCTTACACGTAATCGAATCCTCGGACCACAGTTTTGTTGGTTTTCGTAAATGACCAATACCTTCGCACATATATTTGTGTCCAATCCGCCTTATTTTTCTTTATTCAATCGCTTCATGATTTACTCTTTCGTGTTCTCCTACCAAAACGAACGACTACTTTAACGATTCCAATCTCTTGAAAGAGCTAGAAGCATGTTAGGAGTCGTCATAAAAAAACGGACAAACGCAGCCTATTTTGACAATAGAAATTGGAAAATGGGGTTAAACTTGAAAGCATCATTTCTCTCCGTATAAGCGGATGTTCAATCATGAGTGAAGGATAGGAAGTCCCGTCTTGTCATTTTCAATGAACATTATGCGCATACGTGCGTGCATGTGTGGGTGTATCTGTGTGTGCGCGTGCGAGAGAGAAAGAGAGATAGACACAGAGAGTGCGTTTATTTGTGTTTCTGTTAAAAACTTGTTCTAGGGAATAGAAATAGAAAAAATTATTTTTATTTCGGGGAACAATTTTATCCGAAAAACGCATTTAGTAAACTTGTTCCGGAAATAAAAAAGAACCGAAACACGTTTGGTAAATTTATTTTTTTTTTGTTTCTTTTAATTTTTAAATAAATATTTTTAAATATTTTTTAATATTTTTCCTTTTTTTTCTTTCTTTTTTTCTTTTTTTCTTCTTTTGACCGGTTGCAGGCCTTAGCCTTAGCCATGGCCAACGACCGGCCGACGAGGCCGAGCCTCGCCGTGGTTGGGTGAGGCTCGGCCTCGCCTTGGCCGGGCGAGCTCGAGCTCGCCCAAATCCGGCGAGGCCGAGCTCGCCCACCCACCACCGGTTGCGGGCAGCGGTGGCCGGCGAGGCCGAGCCTCGCCGATGGCGAGCGAGCTCGGCCTCGCCGGATCCTGGGAGGCCGAGCCTCACCGGGGGCGGCCGGAGCGTCGCCGGCCCTCGACGGCCGGTTGCCGGCCATGGCCGAAGCCAACAACCGGCCAAAAAAAAGAGAAGAAGAAAAGAAGAAGAAAAAAAGAGAAGAAAAAGATAGTAGAGAGAAAATTTGTTCTTAAAAATTGTTCTAGAAACAAGAAATAGGTTTTTTTTATTTTTTGTTTCTGTTCTAAATGTGTTCCCAAAAACAAAAAAAAAACAGATTTGAAACAAAAACGTAAACAAACGCGTTTCTGTTTTTTTTTGTTCTCGGGAACAAAAAAATAGAATTTTTGTTCATAAACAAAAAAAAAAAAAGAACACAACCATGCACGCCCAAAGTCGTTCGATAAATAAACGATGGAGCATGTTGGAATGAGCAACCGTATGTAATCTCTCTGAGATCAAAAGCTTTCTAGAAGGCCATAGAGAAAAGGGTATGTTTCATAAAATATTTTTCAAAGGAAACATAATCCCTTTTTGAAAAGGTTCGCGATACGGGACAGCCAAGAGATTGGACCCCGTTTCTTTTTTCAGTATTTTTTTTTTCTCAAATGTAGCTTTTTGGCCTCTTTGATTATCACCCTTTGATGGGTTTGGACTGTTGAGGAAATGATACGGCAACTAGGACAAAATTGTCCAAACGACGGACCAATAATCGATGTACCTTTCTCTTCAGATAACTAATCTACGTTAACATTATTGAAGTCCCACAACTCTTACAGGTCTCGGGAAAAGATGGATTAGATGAACTTTTTGTTCAGCAGAATAATAAATCTTGTACAACAAAGTACATGGGTTTGATTGCAAATGACCCCTAATATACAATTCAACTAAATAATTTCGCCTTTTCCTTTTTGGTCTTTACTAATTAAGTCACAGGGCCGGCAATTCATGACGCGGTGCACTTTACATGATGCCAATAATGTGGCAAAAGCACGTTCGATATAAGTTTTAATTGTGTCTATATCATAGAAACATAATGCATATGATATCCATTGATAAATGATTGGTGTTCCGTGTGAAAGTCGATGCCCTTCATCCCATTAAATGCATTATGACAAGTTTTCAATTAGATAGGACCACCAAAGCTATCATTTGGTTTAACTAGTCAATACATGAATCCTAGGCTTTTTCATATACCATGAATAAAGCATGTCAATATGTTGTACCTTTTTACTAAAGTCAATTTTTTTTTCGATTTCATGTGTGGAATAATAACACAAATGATCTTTAAATGTTGGCCCAATGTGTAATGTGCTGCTTAAACATTTAATTTATTCAATATGATTTCAGAACTTTAACTTAACGTGTAATCTGCTCCTTAAATTTCTTATACATGTTCAATTTAGTAATTGACTTGTATGAAAGGTTCAAAGTTGCTTTTCCATTAATTTAAGTTTAGAGACAATGATGGCAAAATATTCTAGCAAATTAGGGATGTTTTCATCCAAACGCAAGTTAGATTTAAATTAAATTAGATTAAAAATTTATTTAAAAAAAAAAAAAAAAAACACAGGAGAGGACATTGCCCCATTACCGTTGGGGCGGCAACAAAGGCCGATAGGATCACCAGCACCTGAGCAAGGGCCGCCAATCCTAGAGGAGGGCCAGCAACCCTTGCCTAGGCCAGGGTGACAGCTCTGGTGGCAATTGCACTAGTACACACATCACAGTGCATATTGCATATACTTGAAGTCATGCCATGGTGTAAAATGATGGAGGAACTTTCAAGAGTACGTCTCCAATCAAAGATTGCATCCACTATTTGGTAAAGTTTACTTTAATAGTTGGATTAAAGAATCTAATTGTAAAAAATGTGGCGCCGAAACAACATTGTGGGGACTCTAATCCCTCCACACACACAACCCCCGGCCCACGGTTTCATCGATTTTCGTAGGTGATCCAGTACCTTCACACGTGATTTCTGTCCAATCAGCCTAGTTTTCCGTCCGACCCGCTTTATGATTACTCTCTCATGTTCTCCTACTAGAATGAACGACTACTTCGATTATTCTAATCCCTTGCAAAAGCTAGAACAATGTTGGAAGTTTCGTTAAGACGGGAGGCAAAAAACGCAGCCTACATTGACAATAGAAATTGGAAAGTGGCGTTTACTTAGAAAGCATCATCTTTCTATCTATAAGTAAAAGTTCATGACGGATAAGTACTCAAGTTTTGTCATTTTCCGTGAATATTATGTGCTCGCACGGGAGAGAGAGAGGAGAGAGAGAGAGAGAGAGAGTAGTTTAGTAAAAAAAAGATGGAGCATATCGGAATTTGAGAGTATTTCTAAGATCAAAAAGGTTTCTAGAAGATGACAAAGCAAAAGGATATGTTCATAAAATGCTTTTCAAAGGAAACGCAATCTCCTTTTGGAGATTTATGGAATCCCTTGTTCCTTAACCACTGCCAAGAGATTGGACCGCATTTCTTTTCTTTTGTTTTTGATGGGTTTGGACTGTCGAAGAAAAGAAATGGCAACTAAGACAATATGGTCCAAAAGACTGACCTAATCAAATGTCCCTTTCTTACCGAAACCTAATTAGTGTCAACATTATTGAATTCCCACGCCTAATACAGTTGCAATCCCCGTGAAAAGATGGATCAGATGAACTCTTTTTTGTTCGCTAGAGGTCGTGGACATGATCGATCTCGGACGACATTGTACATGGGTTGATTACAAGTGACCCCATAATTGAGTTTTTTTACTAATTAATGTCACTTAAGTTTACACTAGCCATTCTCGACACGATGAGCTTTGCACGATACTGACGATACATGTAAAGAAAGCGTGTTCAAAAGGAGTTAAATTGTGTCCATATCCTAATAACAAATTATAAATGAAATCTACTCATACAAGATAGGTGCTCCACGTGACAGTTGATGCCCGTGAACCATTAAACACGTACGTGCTATCATCCCTTTTACTTAGTCTTCACACAACATCCTAGTTTCTTTTATTCGATAAGTTGTACTTTTTAGTAAATTCAGATTCTTTTTCTCTTTATATGTTTATCTCCCTTTGCTCATTAATGAAGAAATTTGTGTGAAACCATGTAATCGGGCGTCATTGTTTATTGGAAGGTTGCCAATATGTAAAGTATATCGTTACATATTGTTACAAAGTCTCGTTTAACATAATCACATGGACATTTTTCAAGAAGTATGTAGATACCACTAATTAGTAATTTTTCAATGCTACTAGTAAGGGAGAAATAATTCATCAGGAATCATTAACTCGAATGAGTTTTTCTGCATTATAAAGCATGAGTTCACAAGTATCCAAAATGATATGAGATTTTTCACATTTATTTATGACCAGAATTAAGTATCTACCGATAGGCATCGAACAATTTTCTCCACATTTCGAATTCCTTTAAAAAGTGTTATCAGAAAAAGTTGCTACAAAGTCTCGTTTGACACAATCACATGGACATTTTTCCAATCGCTTTTGGATGATACGAGGAATTGTTTGCTTGAAAAGATCAGAGATTGGCAATGGACCTAACCATGGGCGTTAGATGATGGGCCAGGCCTAGAAAGGGAAAGCAGGCCCAAGCATCAGCCCCGGGCCAACTGTTCGTACTGGTGATGGCTGTGCCTAAAATCCAACAAGGCTTTTCGGAGGGCCCAAATTTTAATCTTTTTAATCTTTACATACACAAAATCTCTTTTGATAAATATAAAAATAAGACAGAGAGATGGAATTGAGGAGCACCAAAAAGAAAATCACAGAAATAGGGCGTACATGATTACGAGGAAAGAAAGAAAGAAGACAAACTTGAGTAAGGAATCCCAACGAACAAGCTTGCCTGACAAGCCAACACAAAATTACGCCTCAAAGCGGAAAAGTCAGATCTGGATTGATTTTTACTAACTTTTTCACTTTTACAACATATGAATGCTACTGTCACGTAAATTCAGGTATGACTTTTTTGTAATATTTAAAAGTTTGATGAAATTTTAAAAGTGCCATTTGCTTTTGAAAAGTTCAAAACGGGCATGATTGCAGAAGTCCAAAATGACAAAGATTACACATAACCAAATAGCAATAGCAAGTGAGTGCGACCAAGTACCGATGATCTCGAATAACAAGATAGGTACTGCCTAAATCATCAACCATTAATGCAGCCAAGTAATAGGGTTATCCACAAACGTATGTGGGCAAAAATGCAAATCCAAGGGAATGTTTACTTCTTCCTACCTCATCCATCTTCAACAAAGATGAGCTCAAGAACATGTCAATTGCACTTCTGATGAATCCAAAACATAGCTATCTCTAATAGAAATTAAACCCTGGCATCAAGAGAAGGTAAAATATGTTTGCGATCAACTAAGGGGGCATCATACCATATGACTTAACATTACCTAAAACTTTCTACAATAAAGAGGTCACAACAGATAAAGCAGCCTCATCATTCATGCTTTTATCCCTCCAAGCATGCATGATATGGCAGAAACCTTTGAGCTTCACCTGCGGGGGATCTCATAGCACCTCAAAGAAATAGGTGTTGGTATTCGCCATTTGCAAGTTGACAAAGTTTGTTGTAAGTAAAAGTGTCTGGCAAAGAATAAAAAAGTCATTCAAAACAAATAATGGAACTTGCACCAAAGTCTACAAAGACATGCAATGCAGCAAAAATGATTTATATGTTTTGGCATGGACATCAGTGACTGGTGAGCAGAATTTGCATGTACAAGTCCTCAGTCACTGGGAAGCAATAAGGGTGCTCCAGAAATTCAGAGATGCCCCAACAGCTAAGTATCAACTGAGCAATTTTTGTTTAAATCAATATGCAACTTAATGTTACCCAAAAACAGTTTGAATTACATTTGCATTCTAAATGGACACCTACCTAACTCACTGACATTCGTAATGACCCCACAGCTAAAAACATAAATCAACCAGCTGAGTCAGACAAAGAAAAAAAACCTAAATATAGATGAAGACCAACTCAAGCACCTTTTACAGAAGACAGGAAGCACATGGCATTGTTTCTATTCTCAGTGAAAAAAGGCTGCCAAAACAAACATTGCTTATGCAACAGGATAGTAAAACTGTAAAATATCCTATGCTGGGGTTGTTGTTTTATTTTCTTAGCAAGGAACAATCAGCTTTATGCTAAGTGAAACTAAATGAGGGCCACATTTCTTGCTCTTAACAACTGAAAAAGTGGAGGAGCTCAACTGCATTCATTTCCACTTAACCATTCAAAGTTTTGGACTCAACGACATACATATCCCATCCCACAACAAAGCAGACCTTGGTGTTTAGATGCTATGGAGAGCTCAGTTGCAAGAGCTCAGTTGCAATTGTAAGTGTTACACTACAAGGCTTCAAAAGGTTGGTCATAATGACTAGGACAGTTGGAGAGGAATTGGTTGTATGGATTCTTTTATCCAATTTTTACCCAAGATAGCATTCAGAAATTCAGAAAAAAATTGATATGAAGAAAGATCACGGCTACAAGCTCTCCACTATTGCTAAAATCTTAACTTCACTAATGCATTGACTTTCCTTCTTAATGTAAAAGGGACTAATTGATCAAACAGAAACAACATGTTGGTGCAAAGAAAAAGACTAGGAAATCTTCCAGAGCTAGAAAGTATACCGAAATTATCGCCAAAATTGGTCCACTTATCAGCAGAGATGGAATTTTGACCTTCAGCAATCCCAATAACCTCAACAAAAGTTGTGAGTTGGGAGGGCGGCAGGCCCTTTACAATTATCTGCTTCTCATCAGTAGATTTTCCAATTACCGCTGAACCGTCATTTCGAATAACCTGAATTACTGCCCGAACCTTCCGTCCAACATACCTACCAAGCAACTCAGCATTCACAAAAACTGCTGGATTCGACGTATCCATGACTAGCTCTGCAACTGAACATGGAAAACTTATTTAGATGTTCTCCAGACAGCTTCACCTGCTATTATATTTAGTATTGCAGAATACATGATCATGATGGGCCTATTGAAGTCCCTGTCAGTGTTTATTTACGTAAAGTAGGACAGCATAACAAGAAAGCCATCCCAGAAACCCAAAAGTAGTCCTAATTCAAATTTTCCACTTGGTACTGCTACAAGATTGCTTGACAAACCGTAATTTCAGCTGTTCCGGCATGTAATTTATTCAGATAAGAACCAGCAGCAATGAGAGAGAAAACAAGCTTGAAATTCCAATAGTAATTAAGCCGTAATATAACTGATGAAAGGTTATCTAATACGTGAAGCAAACAGCCGTCAGCTCTAACAAGCTAAGATCTTACAGCCATAGAGAAGATTACAGATATAAGCATGGGGTCAACATATTCTATCACCGCAAACTCATTGTTTATTTAACACCAACAACAGACAGGACCGACCCCATGAGCCTCCAGGATTTTGAGAATTATAGACGCAGACCCTAAGCTTCGGCGACTTGCCAAGGGGGAACCACAGATTGCACCCGCAGAAACCTCGATTTTACTGGCCTACATCAAGCACGCCAAACGCGACACGCTAAGCCATAGGACGGCCACAAGCTAAGCCGAGCGCATCTCATTTCTTTCCTTTCGATTTCGCATGCAGAAACCAGAAATCACACGAGAATCCCGGCCTAACGCTGAAAAGATCGAAAACCCAGTTCGAAATCAAGCCCCTTTCACGTCCCCGCAAAGCCGATTCGTAGAGCCGAATCGAATTGGGGAAAGGGTTCGACAAATTGCTTGCGGAGTAGAGTTACCCCACGACGAACGATCGTTGGGGATCAGGGTTTTTACCTGAAGAACCGGCGGGCGGCGGCGGCGTGAGGTTTTGAAGCGACTCCGGAAGGACGAAGAACGCGGCTCCTTAAATGGCTGCGAAATCAAATTGTAGAGAGAGAGAGAGAGAGGGAGGGAGGAGGGAGAGTATCGATTTCGTTCCCGCGCAGAGCGCGAGAGTGGGGCTTTCGCCTTTAGATGGTGGGCCCAATGGAAAACAACCCAATAAACCTACAAATTTAGAGGTGGGGATTAAGCCAAAGTTGAGTAATCAAATTCCAAGTTGGGAAAAAATATTCACCACGTCAGTATGAGCGCGCCACGTTATCCACTGACATGGTGCACATCTATCAATGAGATTCCGACACGTGTCCCGTGAGCGGGACCCGCTGGAAAATGGAAGGGCTAGTCATCGGTTCGCTAAGCTTGGCCTCATTGCAAAAGAAAGGACGGATTAGCGATACTCCCGCGCAAAATATTTTTCTCCCCTCACTTTAATTTTTTGGGTTTTCTCTCCTCATTAACAAACAAGAGATGTCAAGCATCTTGATCACAGGCTTTTCAATCGTAAGATGGAGGAGTCCAAGCACGAGAGATGGAGGATTGAGCCTATGGAAGATTTGAGCGAGATGGAAGGGAGAGATGATATGAAGACAAGTGAAAGCAATTGAAAAGTCAAATTCCAATTGCTCATCCAATATGATGTCATTAATGACGTGGAAATGCCACGTAGTCATTAACATCCACTTTGGACAGAAAATTAATTAAATTTGGGATAATAGAAAAAGTTGAGGATTTTTTTATGAGGCAGAAAAAAGGTTCTGGATAGAATTGGGACTAAATTTAGAGTTGCATTTTTTTGGGTATTGGGCCCTTCTTCTCTGGTTTCCACTAGCGCTCTTTTGTTTGAAGCTTCCGAGGGCAAGAGAGAAGGAGAGAGAGCTAGAGAGAGAAAATGACGTCCAATTTCCCTTGACCTTCTCTTCCGTAGAATTGCTTATGTTTTTCTTTTGTTCAAAATTTGCAATCGCCTGATGAACACCGATTTCGCACTTCAACCCTAGAGTCTCACTTTCCACATCCTTGCTGGGATTGGTGAGAGGGAACCTCGCCAATATCAAGCAAGGCTCGCCCTCACCTCGCCAAAGGCCAACAAGGGTTGGCCTCGCCGAGGTCGGGGAGGTCGCCCCTCGCCATATCTCAGTGTGGGTTGTGGGAGGTCAACCCTTGCCAGCCATTTTTGAGGCACGACAATCGATAGAGGAAGAAAGGAAAAAAAGAACAAAAAATTAATAAATTTTTATCAACATTGGCATCGATCTTACCATGTAGAGAGCGATCGATGTCCATGTTAGCGATTTTCGATCAAGATCAGTTAGATAACTTAATTTGTAAATTATTAAAAGGTTTATAACTTAATTGATAAATTTGAATAGTTTAACATTGAATTGTTACAAATGTAATAGATTTATGATTTTTTGACTAATTTTCTCCATTATTTTGGTTAGACAACCAAAGTCAATTAAAAGGACGATTTGAAAAAAAATGCACTAAAAGCATTCATACTCAATGTTGAAAATTCTTTGAAGTCTTTCCATTTCACTATTCAATTAGTGACGGTGACCCGCGCTTTGCAAAGGCATACGTCAAAAATAATATACTTTTACATTTATTTATTCTCCTTTTCGCTATTAGCATGGTTAAACTTTCGTGCATCTTATTTGGGATTGCAACCCATGGCTGTATCCTATTAAATGCTATTACACTTGCTAAGACCTTACTAAATGAAGTTACACATACCACGGGCTCTCCAAGCTTCGGTTTTCATTTTTATAAGCGTGTAATGATTCTGGCTTGCCTTGCGTGAGTGTATCTTCAACAGACAAGCAAGTGGCTTATGCAAGTGGAAGAAAAGGTAAAATGCTTTTGGAGGAAACTAAATGTTTGAGAGTCTAATTTGGTTTGAGAAAGAAATTTATATGATCGCGAGAGGAGATTAGAAGAGGTTTACAACTCTTTTTTTGGTCAAAAGAGGTTTACAACTTTAAATGAAATTTTAAATTTTTGGTTAGATAATTTTAAATGACAATAAGAAGAGACATGTAAATTCGAAATCAAATTTAGAAATTAACCAAAAACCTTGATGAGTATATTACGAATATTTCCATTCTCTCACAGCCTATGATCACCCTAAGTAAGGCATGAAATGCTATGGGATTTTCTTTTTTCTTTTTAATTACAAGTCATATTTTAACTAGCAATAAAATTTCGTTACGTATTAAAACTTAATTGATTGGACCTTAGCACATCTTTAAACTGTTTCATTTGTACTCTGAGGATATATTCTCTAGGTGAAAGAAGAAAAACTTTATTTCCGATCAAGAATTGAGAAATGTGGATTTTGACACATTAAAATAAAAAATAAAAATACAGTCCTAATTGCCCATTCAGCAAATCTGCCAAATGAGGCGGCCTCAGTGGAGCTTCCGAGCACTTGTTTGTGACTACCAAATGATCCACACCACATAAAATCTGAAAAATATATATTTAATTTTTTTTTTTGTTAGAATATATTTAAAATTGGGACGCAATCTTTGAAAGTTCAGGAAGTACCGCCCGTTGTTTAAGACTTTCTCGTCCTGACTTTTCCTATTGCGAAATTACGGTTATACCCCGACAACTAAAAGGAGAGAGATTTAAGACTATCCTTCGGCTGTTAGGCAGAATAAAAATTCATTTCATCACATCAATTAATTTTTATTCTCCCAAACAAAAAAGTAGCTAGAGAATATATTTGGAATAGAAATAAAATGTAAAAAAATTAGTTTTTATTTTCGAAAATAATTTTTAAAAGTAAGTTATTTTCTTTATTTTCTCTTTTCTTCTTTTCCTCGTCATTGGTCGCCAATTGTTGCCGGCTGCCATTCGCTAGTCGCGAGGACACCACCGATCGCCGAACACCATCATCACCGGTTGTCGGTTGCCGCTCGCCACTTGTTGTTGCTGCCCACAATCGCCGTTGTTCACCGATCGCGAAACGCCATCGCTATCAACCGCCGCCACTAACGATTGGAGGAGGAGCAAGAAGAAGAAGAGAGAGATAATTTGTGGATGATACCAAATGAATTCTTATTCTTTTTCTATTTTAAGAATATAAATTTTGTCAATTCTAAACGCGTTCTTTTATTCGAAAATATTATCAAACAGATATTAAAGATGTGTTTGACAACTAGTCAAATAATAATTGATTCTATACTTTATTCTTGGGAATATATTTGGAACATAAATTCATTTAGTAATTTTTTTGTTCCCAAAAATAAATTTGGAACAAAATTGATAGGTAAAAAAAGTTACTTCTTTGTTTTTGGAAACAATTTCAGAATCAAACCAACTCAATTTTCTTTTCTCTTTTCTCTTATTCTTTTCTTCTTCCTCTTCCTTCCCTCTTCTTCTTCCACTATCGCGACCATTAGCCATCGGCATCCACTATCGTCAGTCATTAGCAACTGATTGGATGAGATTTGGTGAGCTCCCTAGTAGCTAATTGCCAATCTCGGGATGACCAACAATCGGTTGGAAGAGGGCGATTCTATTATGAATAAACGATTATAAAACGCATTCAAATACTTAAAAATTATTTTTGGGAATAAAATGAAAAATGATTTTTTTAGAAATTATTCCTAGAACAAAAGGTTATCAAACGCACACTGTTTTTGTCCCGACTTTTCCTCCCATGAAATTACGGTTATACCCTCAACAGCCAACAGGAGGGAAAGAAAACGCTGTGCTTACTGCTTAGCGTGGATATGAGGCTTTAGGTTTTTGTGCCCCCTCTTCCCTCGCACGCCGTCGCCGATCTCTCCCTCCTCTAGGCCCGCTCGTAGCTTACCGATCGTCGCCATGTCGTCGGAAGCGGAAGCCCCGCCGCCGGAGCAACCCAAGGTGAGCAAGAAGGCCGCCAAGAAGGAGGAGGCCAAGCTGGAGAAGCTCCGCCGCCGCCAGGAGGCCTCGTCGGCCGGGGCGGCGGCCGCGCCGGACGAGGAGGATCCCCTGGCCGGGAACTACGGGGAGGTGCCGCTGCCGGAGCTGCAGTCGAAGGAGGAGGTGCGGGAGCCGTACACGGCGGTGGGGGCGCTGGCGGAGGAGATGAAGGACAAGACCGTGGTGGTGAGGGGGAGGGCGCAGACGATAAGGGCGGTGGGGAAGAAGATGGCTTTCGTGGTGGTGAGGGAGAAGGGGTTCACGGTGCAGTGCGTGGTGACGGAGAAGGAGGGGCTGGTCAGCCGGCAGATGGTGAAGTTCGTCGCCTCCTTGAACCGCGAGTCCATCGTCGACGTCCACGGGTCCCTCACCGTCCCTTCGTCGCCCATCAAGGGCGCGACCCAGCAGGTGGAGATCCAGGTCGGCAAGATCTACTGCGTCAACAAGGCATTGCCTACCCTCCCCATCAATCTCGAGGACGCTGCTCGCAGTGAGGCCGAAATCGAGAAGGCTCTTCAGGTATACTCTCTCTCTCTCTCTCTCTCTTTCTCTCTCTCTCTCTGATAATCGTTTCATCTCTCCACTTATAAAGTGAAGGCTAGAGTTTCATCTCTCCACTTATAAAGTGAAGGCTAGAGTGTCCCGTTTATGTTCCGTTTTTGCAAAATTTGCAGGCTGGAGAGCAGCTCGTTCGTGTTAATCAGGACACGAGGCTAAATTTCAGAGTGCTCGACATACGCACGCCTGCTAATCAAGGAATCTTCCGAATCCAGAGTCAAGTTGGCAATGTGAGCTTCCCCATATCCCACTCCTGAAGAAATTAAGCAAAATCGTTGCATTTCTTTTGTCCCCTCTTCCTCAAACCATGCCTAAATCCACAACTAGTCCGTAGAAGGGAAGGGAATGACATTATTTTGACTTGCTTATGTTTCAGTACGTGCAGTGTATAACTGCAAGATGTTAGGAAATAGTTTGCTTCCAATCGTTGAGGAGTAAATGTTTCAAAACACAGTGGAGCTTTATAACGCATGGTTTGGAAAGATAGGATAGGAGAAATGGGGAAGTCTTTTTCCTTTGTTTGTGTGTGCTTCAAATGTTAATGGGTTGTTTTGGTAGTTTCCAATCTCCATATGACTGCGAGTGCCATTTCTTAAGGTAAGATGCTGATGCTCCGGCTGTCATGCATTCAGTGGCCAAGATTCTGCTGTTTACGTATGTATTGAGTAATGTGTTTTGAGTCCAACACCTAAACTTATATGGTTCCACATTGTGCAGATATTTAGGCAGTTCTTGTTATCTGAAGACTTTATCGAAATCCATACACCAAAACTGATAGCTGGATCCAGTGAAGGAGGTTCTGCTGTTTTTAAACTGGACTATAAAGGGCGCCCTGCATGCCTGGCCCAGTCACCTCAGCTTCACAAGCAAATGGCCATTTGTGCTGATTTTGGGCGTGTTTTTGAGATTGGCCCTGTTTTCAGGGCTGAAGACTCTTTCACTCATAGGCATTTGTGTGAATTTACTGGCCTTGATGTTGAAATGGAGATCAAGAAACACTATTCTGAGGTGGGAGTGGATACTTTTTCCATTTATTTTGTGCTTTAGTTCAGTTCAGTAAAGTAGACATTTCTGTGCAGGTAATGGACATTGTGGATCAGCTGTTTGTTAAAATGTTCGACTCACTGAATGCAAGTTGCAAGAAAGAACTTGAAGCTGTTGGAAGACAATACCCCTTTGAACCTTTGAAGGTTATGATATGATACTTTTTTTTTTTTTTTGGGCAATCCTCAGAACAGTAGGTGATGATTACAAAAAGAACTCATGGGCAGGAACTTTTAAATTGCAGTACTTGAGAAAAACCCTGCGGCTTACATTTCAAGAAGGGGTTCAAATGCTCAAGGTGAGGAAATTTTTTTCAGCAGCTAATATAACTGCCAATATTAGAAAACAAATGAGCAGATAGAGTGGCTACATATGCGTTCATTGGCACTTCTATAACATGGCTGTAAAAGTAGGAGCATAGTTCTCTTAAACTGATTTTTTGTTTGTTGCTTCTAAGTGAAACTGACTGTTTGCATTGGAAGAGGGACCACGAAAAGTGAATGACAAGGATATGCCATGTATGTGTACATTGGGGGCTGATTGTTGGCTTGGTCAAGTAGATTTGGATAGTCAACTAGTTAGAGCAACCGACTCGTTTCCTTGATATGTTAAGGTCCATCCTCCCATGATCATGGGCTCTCTCCAGTCCTTGATGTGCACCTAGGGGCTCAATGCGATGAGTCTATTTTTTAACATAGACATTCTGTTTTAAGGTCTATATGAAGTCGCGAGAGAAATATGAAGTTCTTTGACTCCAAAATTTAGCTTTGGAAAGGTGGTTTTCTCAATGTAGGGTCTGACCTGCATTGGTATTTTAACATTTTCAGAATGCAAATGGAAGGGAATTAATGGATTTTTTTAGTATTCTTGTTCTACCCCATATGCGGCCTTCATAATTCCAATTTTGCCCTCTATGACTCTACTTTCTGGAAACCAGCAACCCTGCCACCTTCCTTGGTGGTTTCCTTGCAATTCTTCACAGCTATGTAGTTGGTGGTGGTGGATTCAATGGCAAGGTTTTCGGTTGCCCTCAGTGATATATCTGCCTTCCTTGAAATTTCAACAGAACTGGCACATCTCTCTCTGTTTCGCTTTCCCCAGCACACTCACTCACAAAAGCCTTAGAGTAAAGTGCGCCAATCTGCACCCATTTTGTCTTGTCCTCGGTCAAAGAACACCAGTAAGCAGCAACCTGGCCAACCCAATTCGGACACGATATTGGTGTCGCTCATGGATCTCCATCCTTTGCTCTGTTTTTTGCCTACATCGTATTCTTTTTTCTTTATTAATTGATCTTTTAGTTAATTAATTTATCACATAACACCCATTTATCTTTAAACCTATCAAAGCAATACCAACCTTGAGATGATTCTTAACTTGGTAATTGTCTGTTAATAGGAATGATCAAAAATCTTTTTAAGTATAGTTTTCACTGAACAAAAGTTTCTTTCAAATGGGATTGGAAAATACTATCTACTAAACACTGAACTACTTTGAGTGGATGCACGTTAAGTCAAAGCCCCTTCTTTAAAGGAGCTTTCCAAATGTCATCACACTCCTAAACTCACCCTTATTTCCTAGCTTGATGCATGCTGGTAAATAAATAATTGGGTTTGAATCTTACGGATGCAGTTTATATTTTTGAGTTCTAGTATTTATTTTGGGCCAATTTTCAGCATGGATTTTCTAGTTGATGGGTTTTTTGCTGGAATTTCGCTTTTAGTGAATTTTACTGTAGATTGTGTAGGGAAAATCATGTCCTTTCAGCAGGAAGCTGTTAACATTAGCTAATTCTATGGGTCGGTTGTTGTTGCATCTTATTGATTGTTGTTTGGAGTTTGATTTCTTGTCTCCCTCAGAATGAGTGCATTGAGATTCTGGAGTCATTTCATTGTCAATAGCATGTATAGATCGCATCAACTTATGGATTGAAGTGAGCAGCATCCTGACATTAATTGCTTTTGGTCCAAAATCCTTGAGGTTGCTTTTTTCATTAAATGTTGGTTACATTCCTGTATAGTTTTGTAACAGTTACTGGTTTGTGGATAAGCGTTTTTAATGTAATTAGTTTGGTTCTGAACGTACATGCCCTCATATGTGCTAATATTTTTCCTTGCTGCTCTGACATTACTATGCTTGTACAGGATGCTGGTATTGAGATTGATCCTTTTGGTGACCTGAGCACAGAAGTAGAGAGAAAATTGGGGCAGCTGGTTCTAGAAAAGTAATGAGTTAATTAATCTTTGATGTGCCTGAATTTCTAAGTTAGGTTTGTGATCGTTATTGCAATTACTTTTGGCTATGATTAACTTACCAAGCTTTCTTTTATTCTTAGGTATGGCACTGAGTTCTATATACTTCACCAATATCCTATGGCTGTTAGGCCATTCTATACCATGCCATGCTATGATGATCCTGCCTACAGTAATTCATTTGATGTGTTTATTAGAGGTGAATTTTTCGGCCATCCTATACCTTCAGTAAATTTTCTCTGATTGATGGTTTGGGAGTTATGCCTTGGTATGATTATTTGGCCTTACGGTCTGTTAGAAATGGTTGTGCATGTTCAAATTGTTCGAAAAGAAACATAGGGAGGGAATTGGTGGGGAGGGAAGGCTTGGACTCTCTGGAGAACCATGGGTTCCATTGATTCTTTATAGACCATGAAGTGTCCTTAAATAGAGACAGTATCTTCCGTAACCCCTGATGGTTTAGAACTTCTTCCATAGATTCTTGGGCTTCTCCTTTTTCTTTTGAATGGCCTCTATTATAAAGTTGCATATCGAGGCCCTTTACTAACATCCAGTAAAACTTATGTCTCCTCCCATGATTGGGCTATAGATGTGAGAGTTGCCCATATGAGTCTCTTTTAACCTATAAACCTTGCATTCAATGCATCTTCGATTGCAAACTTCTGATATGTGTCATTTTGTCCTAGGTGAGGAGATCATATCAGGAGCTCAGCGTGTCCATGTTCCTGAACTTCTTACCAAGCAAGCAGAGGCAAAAGGAATCGATGTGAAAACCATTGAAACGTACATCGACTCTTTCAGGTAATCCAGTTTGATCATCTTTGTTCTTCTAGAAACAGTCATTCTTTTGCTATCATTGATGCAATGGTTGAGTCAGTGCTTCACAGCTTTGATGATCCATGTTCAGTGCTTAGTCATCTAGTTGATCAAGCTGAATGTGATTGTTCCTCCGTTATGACGGGACATTACGATGGTGATTTTGGTGGTGCAGGTATGGAGCACCTCCACATGGGGGTTTTGGAGTGGGACTGGAGCGGGTAGTCATGCTCTTCTGCGGTCTCAACAATATTAGGAAAACCTCTCTTTTCCCTCGTGATCCACTTAGAATCTCCCCTTGAGAACAGATTCGGTGGTGCTATTCTGATGGGTCATCCTCGGACGTATTGGGGCTCGGCTCGAGTTTTGACTATCTGGTGCATATGAACTTCGCAGATTACAGCGCCCTCGGATTTCGAATGACCATCTTGCTAATAGGAAATAGTATAAAAGCTAGTCTTGATTTGTTTATGATCAAGAGGGGGTCTGGCTATGAATTTCTGATTAGATTACGTCTTGTCCTATAGTATAAAAGCTAGTCTTGATTTGTTTATGATCAAGAGGGGGTCTGGCAATGAATTTCTGATTAGATTACGTCTTGTCCCATACATGATACACGTTTTTCCTTTTCTTTTTGTCATCGATGATACAAGGTTTGAATTTCTACTCTGTTGGTGGGTTTTGTTTTTCCAATCTTCAGATACTCAATAATCTCGACGACGAGGGATGTTCTTGCCCGACATATGTTGGTAGAATTTAAAGTGAATTGAGTATATGTCGAAATTGTTGATGAAATTTGCATGCGCAATTTAATTAGACAAAGATCATGTCACGGCAACTTACGGCTGATTTCTATGATTTTTAATTAATGAATGTTGTAAAATTAAGCATATATAGATTTACGTTAAATCTTTATGGAGTTGAGCTTCAAAATCGGGTTTGAAATTAAAAAATGCATGAACTTGGCGTAATTTTTTTTTTCTAGGTAACTAGATGGGTCTTATCCTTTAATTACAACTTAACTAACTTTGCAATTTCAATTTTTAACCTTTTGGGTTAATATCCGAAAACCCAACACCGGTACATATGTGATAAATTTACCACAAAGTAATTTTTGATCATGAAAAATCTCTAATTAGTACACATGTGACAAATTTATCCAAACTGATCATAAAAAATCTCAAACTGGTATATTTGTAATAAATTTATTTAAAATTAATTTGTTCGACCATAAAAAATCCAAAATTGATATACTCTCGTTAAATTGGATTAATATAAAAAAATTACAAAAATTGTATAATTGTGACAAATATAAAGTAAAATCATAAACCGAAGACACCAACCAATCATTCACGTGTTATTCAAATTAATAATTTAACAGTAAAATTTAACAAAAACCAACGGAAGGTAAATTTGTTATAAGTGTACTAGTTTGGGGTAAATGTGTCAAAGTTATATCAGTTTAGAATTTTTGGTGGTCAAAAAATTAATTTTTGGTAAATTTGTTATAGGTGTATTAATTTGGGGTTTTTAAGGATATAAACCCTAATCTTTTTTTGGGCAAAAACATTTTCTTTAACTTTTTTTATATTTGTAAAGAATGTTATATATTGTTAACGTCAAGTGCATGTTTTTTTTAACCCTGGCAAGTGGCAAGGACGGCGCAATTGTCTCTAGACAATATGCTCTTTCTCGAGAGCTTAAATATCAATATCTTTCTCTTGAACCAAAATCAAAGTCGTCCTTTCTCCGGAAAGAAAGGGAGGAGCCCCACATACCGCCTCTTGAACGATGGAAATAGTAGATAAGCCCTTCATATAAATCATTTAAGCGACGGTTGAAACGGTTGATGAATTACTTACAGACAATATGATCGTGGAAAACGAAACACTCGAGAACTTAATATCTTTTCTATTGAACCAAGGAAATAGCCGGATGTTGGCGAGGAGGGATTCAAACCTCCGACGCCATGGTTCATAGCCACCTACGGACTCTAGAACAAATTTTAGATAAGCACTTTCCAATCCTTGGTTACAAACCATTGAAACCGAGGTTGAAACAATCGATGAATTATCGGCAGTTATCTCGGTTTCATTTCTGCTAATGGCTTACTGGTAGGGGTGTCGACGGTTCGGTTCGATTTTTCAGTTTTTGGTTTTCAGCTTTTAGTTTTCGGTTTTTGCATTTGTTTTTTTTTTTTTTTTTTTCCGTTGTATATGTTTTCGTTTCCAAAAAATAAGTTTTTATCGGTTTGTTGGTTCGGTTCGATTCAGTTAACCGATAAAAACAATTTCGGTTTTTAATGAAAACCGAACCGAAGAAACCGAATTTTTCGGTTCGGTTCGGTTCGGTTTTCGGTTCGGTTTTTGACACCCCTACA
This sequence comes from Eucalyptus virginea, assembly GCA_014182375.1. Lineage (NCBI taxonomy): Eukaryota > Viridiplantae > Streptophyta > Magnoliopsida > Myrtales > Myrtaceae > Eucalyptus > Eucalyptus virginea. The sequence continues at coordinate 23,577,608 of CM024524.1, read as the reverse complement.
TATGGGTAAGGAAGAGACGTGTCAATCGCTGTAGAAAGAGAGAAATTAGCGAAATAATACTTAAAATTGATCTCTCTCCTTGGGTGGCTCCTTTTTGGATATTGAACTCCGCCTTTTTACTTATATATAACTACAGTTAGCTTATAAAAATATTTCCTTACTCAAAAGATGTAATTAATACGACTCATCCGTTCCGATAGATTCATAAATTTTTGACGAACTAATACCCTATATTTAGTGAGAGCTCGACTCTGAATTCAATTACAATTTTTTAATCTAATTCCACAATAACTTTTCGATAACCCCACTCTTGACTCAATTAGGGCCTTTAAAAATGGAGGTAAATCTTTGATCTCACGGGTGCTCTCTTCAGTACAGTAATAAATCTCAACTAATGATTTTTTTTTTTTTTTGAGCAAGATCAACTAATGATTGACGAAAATGAAATTTTATTGATAGTTGAAATTTATCGAAATATCTAGGGACCTCAAAAGTGACCTAAAGTTTTGCTTAGAGAGACGTGCAGATTCTAACACATCTAGCGGAACCCTTCAACCCAAGTCTGCGGTAATGCCATTCATAGAAGATCCTTAGGCCCTAAAATTTTTCAATTTAATTTCTTATCTTTCGAAGTTGATCTGATGTGATCCTTCCATTATAATAAAGCTAACACCGATTAGTTGATGTGTCCATCGATTCTTTACATGCTCGGATTCATATGAAGCTAACTTGACTTACAAGCATGAACAACGGCAACAGCAAGTAGTGCGGACAAGCATGGACTTGGCCACCACCCTATGTGGCAAGGCTCCCTCGTTTGACAAATGGATCGTATTAAGTCGATTTTGAAATGGGGGAGCCTTTTAAGGTCCTGCTCGGGACCTAAAGACTTGGGGAGGTCCCTCCTCGGCCCACCCAGGGGCTTCGTTTCCCCTGTTGTCTTCATGGGAGGGTGGCCTCCTTGTTCCTTGGGATTTTTAGGAGATCCCTAGGATAGAACTCCATACCCAGTGGTTAACCCCGCATGGGCTTGGGGGAGCAGTTTAAGGACCTGCTTGGGTCCAACAAATGGATCGTATTAAGTCGATTTTGAAATGTTCAAGAATTATATTGAAAAAAGAAAATTCAAGAATTATATTGAACAATGATGAAAAGTTGAAGTAATTCCTATGTTGATAATAGCCCTTCTATTTATGAAAGGGCCCCTACTTTTACATTTCCCAAACTTCTTTTAGAAGATTCATTAGCATTAATCTTCATCTAACGACCTATTTCACTTGCACACATATTTTCCCAATCTAATTATAAGATGATGAATTAACCGAAAGCACATCAATATTACTAAATTGCACAACTTAAATGGTTGCAAAAATAAACTGCACGAACAATTGTTGAAATACACTAATGTTATCACCAATTAAGTTAATTTTTTTAGTAACGTTATGTTGTTGTTTTTTCCTCTAACTAATGTGAATAAAACATGGAATATAACTTTTGGGCGATGTGATTGAATCACAGAATTTCATTTTACCTAATTATTTATAAGTGAACAGTAAATTATGAAGAATTATACGAGTATTGGCACCTGAGAAAGCCAAAATAGATATTGGTCATGTGAACAGAAAAATCAACTCTATGAGTACTGACTATATTAAGGGCAATATCAATTTTATAATCGTAAGATGCACGGTCAATTATGTTAATCAAATCATGAATAGCACAAGTTTGGCAAGAGATAGAGTCACGGCGAGTGACACCAGCATGTTAGGCTACGACCCCAAAATCTTAGGAGGTTGGTATCAAAGCCATTTAATTGGCGGGCATGCTCTCTAATTTGGCTCCTAAGAAAGCCAATATTGATATTGGCCATACGAATAGAGATATCGATTATATGAGGTATTGACTATATTTAGAGTGATATTAGTTTTATAATCGTAGGATGAGTAGTTGATTATGTTAATCAAATCATGAAAGTGCGAGTTTGGTGAGCGGTAGAGTCATAGTGCGCGACGCCGACATGTTAGGCTACAACCTTAGAATCTCCGGAGGTCGGTTTGATGGCCATTCCATTGGCAAGCATGCTCTCTTTTTTGGCACCTAAGAAATCTAAAATAGATATTGGCCATACGAATAGAGATATTGACTATATGAGGTATTGACTATATTAAAGGCGAAATCAGTTTTATAATCGTAAGATGTACGGTCGATTATGTTAATCAAATCGTGAATAGCACGAATTTGGTGAGGCGGTAGAGTTGTGGCGCGTTAGGCTACGACCCTAGAATTTCGGGAGGTCAGTATCATGGCCATTTAACTGGTGGGCAAGCTCTCTATTTTGGCACCTAAGAAAGCCAAAATAAATATTGGCTGTACTATTGGCTGTACGAACAGAGATATCGACTATATGAGGTATTGACTATATTAATGGCGATATCAATTTTATAATAGTAAGATGAAAAGTCGGTTATGTTAATCAAATTGTGAATAGCACGAGTTTGGCGAGTGGTAGAGTCGCGGCGCACGACACCGGCGTATTAGGCTTCGACCATAGAATCCCGGGAGCTCGGTATCATGTCCACTTAATTGGTGGGCATGCTTTCTTAGGCTCTTTCAGCCCCTTACATTGTCTAGTCTAGGACACGATAAAGCGACATTGGCTGGCATTTTCTATGCTTTCATTTGACCAAAAGCATCGAAATACATGTGAACAAGCAATAAAGAAAACAAAAGAGAGCTCTCGAGAAGATGTAGGATGGGTGATAACGTGTCGGGGGATGTAGCCAATTGCAAGTTGATGCTGATCGCTAGCCCTGCTTAATTTTCTGTCCACGCCCGACGTTGATGTCCGAGTCACATCAGCTACTTCGTGTTCAAGCCCTCCATGTGATGAAGTCGTTGGGCCGGCCAAGAAAAGTGCCGCGATTACTCAGATATGTTCGATTCGGCGATGGGATTGGCTGGATCTAATGAAAATTATCACATCAACATACGTAATGAACTCTAGGCTGAATATCAAAATCATCTACTAATTCTAGAGCTACGACTTTATAACCTGGACTTGGTATGATTCTGAGTTTATTTAAAACACAATGGTTTCTCTTTTCCGAAAAAGATACCCCGCCCTTATCGTCGATAAAGGCAATGTTCGCGCTTGGGATTGGCGGAGGTCAACTGCCAGCTTAAGAGTAAGGTTTGAGATATCAGGATGATTGAGGAGGGATTTAGGGTTTTCAGCATCCTTGTGTTACCCAAGCTTCTCTTATCTTAAAAATTAGCTCAAAAGGCAAGGCTTTCCGCCTTTCTCCTTATAAACCGACCATTAATCCATTCCATAATCGATGCGAAACAACCTCCATCGGGCTTAGATTAGAGGCAGTATCAACCTAACTCTCCTGTGTTACTATGATATCAATGTTTATTAGGTGGTCTTGGGTTTCTTTTACCCCAAAAATTAGTTCAAAGGATGAGACTTTCCATCACATTTATAAATTGATCACTAACCCCTTCCACAATCAATATGAGACAAACTCAACATCCTCAGATACATTAGGACTCAGCTTGAGTTTTGACTATCCAATGCATATGAAGTTGGCAGATTACAGCGCCCTTGGATTTCTAACGACCATTTTGCTAATAGAATATAGTATAAAAGCTAGTCTTGATTTGTTTATGAGCGAGAGTGGGCCTGGCAATGAATTTCTGATCAAATTACGGGTTGTGCCATACGTTATACAGGTTTTTCCTCTTCTTTTTGTCATCGATTATATAAGGTTTGAATTGCTAGCTTTTTGTTTTGTTTTGTTTTGTTTTTTTTTTTAATCTTACGATACTTAGAAATCTTGACAACGAGGGACAACTTTGTTTAGCCGAAGGTCATGTCACGGCAACTTCCAGCCGTCTTCTATAATTTTTCATTAATGAATGTCGAAAAATTTATCACGTACAGATTTATGCTTATTCCTTATCGGGTTGAGCTTGAAAATCGTGTTCGAAATTAAAAAATCCATGAACTTGGCGTAATTTTTTTTTTTCTGGTAATTAGATGGGTCCTATCCTTTAATTACAACCAAACTAATGTTGCAATTTTTAACCTTTTTTTGGGCAAAAACATTTTTTAACCTTTTTTATATTAGTAAGAATGTTATATATTGTCAACGGCAAGTGCATGCTCTTTTTAAACCCTGGCAACGACCACGCAACTGTCTGAGTCTCTAAACAATACGATCATGGAGAAGGAATCACTCGAGAACTTAAATATCAATATTTCTCTTGAATTAAAATCAAGATTGACCTTCCCACGGAAAGAAAGGGAGAAGGGCCCCATTTATCGCCTCTCGAACAACGATAATAGTAAATAAGCCCTTCGTAGAAATCATTGTCAAAGGAAACAATGCCAGCTAACCTAGGAGGAATAATCCAGGATCACCCAAGAATCACTGCAACTTCCTCCCAGGAAGATCACCCAAGAGATATCTCAGAATCACCGCAATTTCCTCTCCAAGGAAGATTACCCAAGAGATATCTCTCTTGAAATCTTCACAGTGATTAATTGAATCAATCTAGGATTAGAATTGATAAACCTAAATTAGGATAATATACTCTTTCTTTTTATTAATCATTCTTTGTATAATATATTGGTTCATTGTTACAAAGATTTATGTAGCTCTCAATATAATAAAACTTTCTTCAAGGTAATATTCTATCGAAATCCATCTCTCTTGAATTTTCACAACCATTTGGGTGAAAGTCAAAACGATTGATGAATTACCTATATACAATATGACCGTGGAAAACAAAACGCCTGAGAGCTTAAAAATTAATATCTTTCTATTGAACCAAAATCAAAGGAAATAGCTGGTTGTGGGCGAGGGGGGATTCAAACTCCTACACCATGGTTCATAGCCACCTATCAACCCTAGAACAAATTGTTGATAAGCACTTTCCAACCCTTGGTTAGAAACCATTGAAATCAAGGTCTAAATAATCGATGAAATTACCCATAGTTTTCTCGGTTTCAGTTCTGCTAACTGCTTGCATATGGGTAAGGAAGAGATGTGCCAATCGCCATAGAAAGAGAGAAACTAGTGGAATAATACCTAGATAGGGCTGTCTCCTTGAGTGGCTCCTTTGTAGGTATTGAACTCTGCCTTCTTACTCATGAAAAAAAAAAAAAACTACAGTTAGCTAATGAAAAATTATTGCCCTACTCAAAGGATGTGACTAATACGACTACCCAATTCAATAGATTCATAATTTTTTTATGAACTAATGCTTTGCATCTAGTGAGGGCTCCTCCATTCCACTTTGAAATCATTTGCAATTTTTTAATCTAATTCCACGATAACTTTTCGATAACCCCACTCTCGAATCAATCAGAGCCTTTAAAAATGAATATAGATTTTTTTATCTCATGGGGTGCTCTCTTTGGTACATTAATAAATCTCAACTATCGATTGACGAAAATGAAATTTTATCAATAGTTGAAATTTGTCGAAATACCAAGGGAAGCATTGTGCCAAGCAAAGAATCTTCACCTCTTAAAAGCAACCTAAAGTTTCGTTTTGAGAGAAGTGCATATTCTAACACATCTAGCAGAACCCTTCTACCCAAGCCTGCGGTGATGACATTTATAGAAGGTCCTTGAACTCTTATATTTTACTTAATTTGGGCCTAAAATTCTTTCAATCTTATCTCCTAACTTTCGAAGCTGAATTGATGTGGTCCTTCCTTCATAATAAAGCTAACACGGATTAGTTGATGTGTCCATTGATTGTTTAAATTGTCCATGCTAGCATTCACATGAAGCTAACTTGACTTACGAACACGAACAACGACAACAGCAAGTAGTGTGGAAAAGCAGCATTGTATTAAGTCGATCTTAAGAAGTTCAAAAATTATATTAAAAAAAAAAATTCAGGAATCATATTGAACAATGATGAAAAGTTGAAGTAATTCCTATGTTAATAATAGCCCTTTTATTTAAGAAAGGGCCCCCACTTTTGCATTTTCCAAACTCCTTTTAGAAGATTCATTAGCATTAATCTTGATCTAACGACCTACTTCATTTGTACAGCAAATTTTCCCAATCTAATTATAGGATGATGGATTAATTGAAAGGACATCAAAATTACTAAATTGCACAACTTGATGGTTGCCAAAAGTCAACTACACGAACCATTGTTGAAATACATTAATGTTATCACAAATTAAGTTACTTTTTTTAGTGACTTTTTATTTTATTTTATGTTTTTTCCTTTAACTAATGTGAAAAAAATATGGGATATAAGTTTTGGGCGATGTAAGTGAATTGCAAAATTTCATTTTACCTAATTATTTATAAGTGTACAGTGAATTGTGATGAATCATAAGAGTATTGGCACCTAAGAAAGCTAAAATAGATATTGCCCATACGAACAAAGATAGTGACTTTGCAAGGTATCAACTATATTAAAGAATTTTTTTTTACCAAAAAAAAACTATATTAAAGGATTATTAGGAAAACCCAAGTCACACATTAAAAAAAATAGTAAAAAACTTACCCAAAAAAAAAAAAACTACATTAAAGGATTTGACCAAAAAAATGTATATATTAAAGGTGATATCGACTTTATAAATACAAGATGTACCGTCAATTATGTCAATTAAATCATAAATAACACAAGTTTGGCATGCGATAGTGTCGCGGCGCGCGACACCAGCATGTTAGGTCGCGATCCTAGAATCTCAAGACGTCAGTATCATGGCCATTTAATTGGCGACCATGCTTTCTTAGGCTCTCCCCCCAAAAACATCGTCTAGTCTAGGACACGATAAAGGGGCATTGGCTGGAATTTGTCCGGGGATGTACGTCCTGCGTACCCGGTTGCACGTCGATGCTGATCGCTAGCCATGCTCAATTTTCCATCCGCGCCCGACGTTGATGTCCGAGTCACATCGAGCTCCTTCGTCTTCAATCCCTCTACGTGATGAAATCATAGGGCCGGCCAAGAAAAAAATGCAAAGTGTCGCGTTTACTCGGATACATTCAATTCGGCGACGGTGTTGGCTGGATCTAATGAAAATGATCACATCAACACACGCAATGAACTCTAGGCTGAACATCAAAATAATCTACTAATTCTAGAACTACGACTTTATAACCTGGACTTGGTATGATTCTGAGTTTATTTAAAAAACAATCTTAAGGAAATGGTTGGAGGCAACATGGTGACGCTTGGGATCGGCAAAGGTCAATAGCCAGCTTGAGGATGAGGCTTGAGATATCAGGATGATCTAGGGATTAGGGTTTTCGGCATCTATCTTATTACAGTAGTCTCTCTTATCCTCAAAAACTAACTTAAAGAGTGAGACTTTCTGTCTTTTTCTCACGCTTGAGTCTTCTTCCACAATTGGTATGAGACAGACCTCTATCGGGCCTGGTTTAGGGGCATAATAACCTTTAACTCTCCCGCGTCATTATGATAGTAGCATTTGGTGGTCTTGGACTTCTTTTATGCCAAAAGCTAGCTCAAAGAGGGAGACATCTCTCACACTTATAAATTGACTGCCAACCCCTTCGACAGTTAATGTGGGACAGCCTTAACAATTCTAGTCATTGTAGCCTTGTAGATTAGGGCCACTAATATAACATAATACTAGAAAATCTAAAAGATTGACAATTTTTCCTCCACTCCTAATTTATACTTCTCCTTGCTTGGGTGGCTGAGCTTTGGTCGTATCCCTCCCGCTCCCACCACCTTCCGCAACCTCGCTTTGTCTTCTTCTTCTTCTTCTTCTTCGCGTGCGTTCGTCCCACTTCTTCAACTATTCTCTCTCGCCCCGACCACCTTCCGCAACCTCGCTTTGTCGTCTTCTTCTTCTTCGCGCACGTTCGTCCCACTTCTTCAACTATTCTCTCTCTCTCTCTCTCTCTCTCTCTCGCTACGGTGCCGGGCTTCTCGAATTATGATGGTCAGAGAGGCTCTTTCTCTTCGTTCCCAACACGTCATGGAGACCTGGGGAGTTGGTGTTTCGACGATTCTTCATCAACTGAAAAAACCGTGTCTCAATCGTGCGTTAGCAACTTTCTTGCAATTTAACAAGTTTCTTCGTTGCTGCAGTGAAGATATTGATTGACCATAGTCAGCGCACACCCGCCGTGACCAACCTCCATACGCAAAGTTTGGTCCAGCCGAAGACATTATTGTTGTATCTTAAACGAATATTTTAGAAAATTAGATACGATTTAGAATTTTTTTTTGGGGGGTGGGGGAGGGGGAGGTAAGATGTTTTTTTTTATCCCAATTGAAAATATCACTCGATTGACATGTCACGTAAATCTATTGCAATATTACGATTATAAACAGTACCTTACAGGAAGGCACGAGGACTTTTAATGGTGGGATGATCGAGTTACCAACTGAAAAAAATATTGCCTTACTCAAGAATGTGATTAATATGAAGTACCTAATCTGGATTGAGTAAATTCATAATTTTCTTGGATGAATTAATGCCCAAATTTGGTGAGAGACCTAATTTTGCTCTGAAATCAATCGCAATTTTTGAGTAAAATACCACAATGACTTCCATAAACCAATTCAGACTCAATTAAGGCCTTAAAAAGTGGATGTAAATCATTCATCTCGTACGGTGCTTGGCTTGGCACGTCAACAAATCTTAACAATTGATTGACGGAGATAAGGATTTATCGACAATTCTCAACAATTTTTCAATTTGATACCACAAGGCAAGCGAGGGCCACAACACCCTTGCCAAATTTGGGCTCATTTGCCTATCCCAACACTCGCCGGCTATCGCCAAGGCCTTGGTAAAACGTAGAGGGAAATTAAGAAAATTAGAAAAGATCAGAAAATTTTAAAAAATTTGTGAAAATCTTTCATATTAGGGCTAGCTATATCACATAAGGTAATCATTGCTAACTAAACCACCACATCAGTAGTTTCTGGGTAAACTTGAATGAAATGATTACATAGGAAAACCATCAAAAGGTTTGAGACCAAATTTGCCTAAATGAAAAGTTTATCAATGAATTAACCACTGTACAATAAGTTCATAACTTTTTGAACAATTTTCCCGAATTTCATTTTACCTACTTATTTTCAAGTTTATAGTAAATTAGAACGAATTATACTAGTGTTGACAACCCATATGTCACCCATGTTATTGTTGGGTCCAAATTTGTTAGCAACTTGAACTTTGACACCAATATAAATTGATCTTAAACTTCTCTCATTTTAAAAGTGAGTTCAAAAAGTCAGACACTCCCTTACATTTTATAAATGACAAATTGCTGCTTTCACAATTGATATGGGATAATCCAAAAAAAGTATTGGCTTGTTTGGCCACAATTCTAAAATCTCGGGATGTTATTGTCATGGCGATAGATATAGGAAGGACACACTAAAGCGACATTTGCTCTTTCATTCGACTACACATCTATATACATATCAGCAGACAATAAAGAAAACAAAAGAGAGCTCTCGAGAAAGATGAAGGATGGCGATAATGTGTCCGTGGACGTGGCGATGTACGTCCTCTGTACCCAATCGCACGTCGGTGCCGATCTTTAGCCTGCTCAATTTTCTATCCACGCCTCACATCAGCTCCTTCGTCTTCACGCCCTCTACGTGACGGAGACGATTAGGGGTGCGTTTGGTTCAGCATTTGCAATGGGCTTTGAGTCCAATGCAATGCCGAAAGCCCAAAGCTACTTTGGGGAAAATGCGGTTGTGTTTGGTAAAAAATTTTTACAAATGGACTTTGAGTTGAACGTGTGTTTGGTAAAAAAACTTTCACAAGGGGCTTTGATGGGTATTATTTTTTTTTATTTTTTATTTTTTAAATTCAGTTAAACCCTTCGCCGGACCGGCGAAGGGCTGCGGCCGCCGGCGAGGGTTGCGCGACCCGGCCCGAGGGTCGCGCGACCCGGCCGAGGGCCGCCGGAGGTCGCCGACCTCGGGCGACCTCCGCCGACGGCCGCCGGCTCCAGATCCGCTCGCCGGCGGCCGCAACCCTTCGCCGGTCCGGCGAAGGGTTTAGCTGAATTTTCATTTAAAAAAATAAATACGAGGGTAATAACGGAAATATGAAAAATTGATGAGGGTAGTTTAGGAACAAAAAAAAATTCAGCATTCCCAAGGGAGACTTTCACTTGAAAGCCCCTTGGGAATGGTTGCCAAACACCCTATTTTAGGGTGAAAGGGCTTTGGGGCGTGGATGGGCTTTCTAAATGCCCATCCAAACGCACCGTAGGACTCGGTGCGAGGTTTGGGCACTCCATACATGTCCACCCCGGCAGTGTGATAAGATTAGACTGGTCAAGACGAGATGATGATGTCACATGGTTCCTTCGATCAGCTCGATTCGACGATGGTGTTTACCGGATCTAATGAAATTCTCACATCAACATACGTAAATGAACTCTAGAGAGAATTTTGAAATCATCTTCTATTTCTAAAGATGCATTTGATAATCATTTTGTTCTTGCAAACAATTTATACATAGAAATTATTATTTTTTATTCTATTGCTTGGACGAGTCTATGAGCATTTGAAAACGTTTAATAACTATCTAAAATTTCCATTTTCGGGATAGAAATGCATTTGGTAAAATCTTAAATTCTTTTGTGAATTGGAATTTAATTTAATTTTTTAATACTTTTTTTTTCCAATCCTTTTCCTTGTTCTTCTAGTCTATCGCTAGCCGTAGTGGCTAGTGACCGGCTAGGCGAGGTCTGGTGACCTCACCAAAGCCTCCCAAGGCCAAAGCAAGGTCCAACGAGGCTCACTAGAGCCTCACCTATGGCTAGGGGAGCTCGCTTGGCCACTAGCGAGGCTCAACCTCGCCCAATTGGCACCAAGACAGCCTTGCCATGGCTTAGTGAGGCCGAGTCTCATGGTGGCTAGCGGTGATGCCTGGCGAGGCTAGCTAGATTTAGGCGAGGTTGAGCCTAACCAACGCAAGGCCGACCCTTGCCAGGCCAGAGCGAGGTCCAGTCTCACAAGTGGCTAGGCAAGCTCGCCCAGCCGATCATCAGCCATCGTCGTGACCGGCGACCTACAAGGAGGAAGAAGAAGAGAAAAGAAAAGGAAAGGAAAAGAAAAGAAATAAGAAAATTTGGCTTGATTTTGAAATTATTCCCGAGAACAAAGAAGTAATATTTTTCTTCTTAATTCTGTTCCAAATCTATTTATGGGAACAAATTTGTTTCAATGAACTATTAAGCTATAAAACGGATTTTTATTCTTTTTTTGTTGCTAGAATTTTTTTTTTCTAAAAAAAGAAGAAGAAGGATCAGTCACTATTTGGCTAGTTATGTTTGGTAACACTCTAAATAGTATTTGATTCTATTCTTTTGTTCCCTAGAATTAAACAAAAAAAAATTGGTAAATATTTTGTTCCAGAACAAAAATTGGGTTTTTTTGTCCCTGATAATAGATTTGGAGCATAGTGAAGAAGTAGAAAAAAGTTACTTTTTGTTCCAAAGAATAATTTCAGAATCAAGTCTAACTTTTTCTCTTTTCTCTTTTCTTTTTTTCTTCTCTCTTTGTTCTTCCTCCCAATTGGTCACTAGCCACGGCCGCGGCCGTCAATGATGGCTGGCAACCGACTAGGCGAGATCTGACAAGCTTGTTAGAGGCTTGCCTGGCCACTCGAACTTCGGCCTTGCAGATCTAGACAAGCCTCACCAATAGGGGTGTGCATGGTCCGGGCGGGCGGTTCCTGACCTAGTACGGAACTACTCGTTAAGGATCGGTTCCAAAAAAATTGGAACCGGAATCCACCCGTTTGTTGCATGGATTCACCCCGAACCGGACCACCGGTCCAGTCCGGTTCCCGGGTGGATCCATGGAACCGATCTTGATGCGAAATAATTTTGGTTTTCAACATAGAACGACTAAGTGACATCAAAGCAAGCCAAAGAAAGAAAAACCAAATTTAAGTACGTGGAGATGCAGACGGCAAGAGAAGTAAACGCAAGTGAATTTACAAATATGGTCCGGGCGGTTCCCAGTTGCACACCCCTAGAAGGGAGTGAGATGAGATCTAGGGTTTCTTTTAGTAATTTTTTTAATATTAAAAAGGTTCCGGTCCGGTCCAGGTGGGCGGGCGGGTGGATCCGCTCATGGAACCGGGAACCGGACCGGTGAAACCGCCGGTTCCTGTGCGGTTTCGGTCCGATTCCGGGCGATCCAGGCAGTTCCCGGGTATTTTGCGCACCTCTACTCACCAATGGCTAGGCAAGGCTCTCCTTACCGGTTGATGTGAGACTGAGCCTCAATAGGCCAAGGCAAGGCCAATCTCACGCTGCTTGGGCAAGGTTGAGCCTCGCTAATGGCCAAGCGAGGCTCAGCCTCTCCCAAATCTGCAAGGTTGAGGCTCACGGTGGCCAAGTGGGCTCACTAGACCTCACTAAACTAGTTGTCGACCACAAAGGAGGAAGGAGGAAGAAGAAGAGAAAATGAAAAAGAAAAAAGAAAAAGAAAAATAAGAGAGGAAAATAAGAAAAATATGACAAAAGTATTAAAAAAATTAAAAGAAACAAAAAAAATTAAAAATCCTATCAAATACATTTCTATTTCAAGGATAAAAATTTTGGGCAGTTACCAAGCACCTTAAAAAATTGAGAAATTATTCCTATGAATATAATAAAAAAAATCATTTCTTATTAATAATTGTTTCCAAAAACAAATTAGTTATCAAACGCACCCTTAACAAATAGGCCCTAAATTTACAGCTTTGTAGTTTCGTTTATACATCTACTAACAAGATGGCCACTTCTCTTTCCAGAAAAATCCTGCCCTTTTTTCTCACCCTCATCCCAAAAATTGTTTGAATATTTAAATATTAAGTCAGGTCTTTCTCTTATAGGTTAAACTTTAATAACTATAAGAAGCAGTCTTAGAAAATTTTTGTGGTATTTGAGCTTGAGGCTGTGTGTCCAAATCTCAACAAATCATTCACTGGCCCTTCTAATTATATTATTTCTCTCATAGATTTAGGTCAAAGTCTAGTTTACACGAGAGGGGAAGTGCTAGAATTTTGAATATTAAACAACGCATTTACCTGATAACTTAAGTTTTTAGAATAATTGATAATGATTTCACGAAGTTTTTTTAAAATGACCCTCAACTCACATAACCATACCACTAGCCCCAATCTAACACCACGGCAACTCCTCATGGTCATCGTTTTTGATGCCTTTAAATCTTTCAAAAATGACCTTTGACTCACATAACCCTAACACTAGCCCTATCAGACACCACAACACCTACTCCTCCTCGTCATCGCCTTTGCCCCCGACCAATGTCTCCCCACCCCATTTCCGGGATTCATGATCATGTAATGAAGCTGTGACAAGTGACAACCATGACGGCTTTGTCGAGCTTGGGCGTGCGCGCTCACATACACTCACAACCATGCTGCCAGAGGCTGCGGCTCCAGGCAATGCGGCGGTGTGGGAGCGTCCAAGTTTAGTAGCAAGCTTAGAATAAGTTTAGAATTTAGGGTTCGGGGTTTTGAACGTCATTTTTTAAGGAAGGTGTTTTAGTCATTTTAATCAAGTAGATTAGGGTTGCAGATATAACATAATACTAGTAGAGTTGAAGATCAAACGATGCAAAGTGAAGAGGGCAGAATTACTTCTTCCTCGCCTTTTCATTTGTACTTTCCTTTTCTTGGGTGACCAAGTTTCGCTTTGGTCGTATCGCCCTCTGTCCACGCCACCTAATGGCTGCTTCTCCAACCTCACCTTGTCTTCTTCTTCCTGTACGTTCGTCCCCCTTCTTACAGCTATACTCTCTCTCTCTCTCTCTCTCTCTCTCTCTACAATGCCGACCTTCTCGAATTATTATGGAGAGAGATGCTCTTTCTCTACGTTCCTAACACGTTGCGGACTCTTAGGGAGTTGGGGGTGTTGACGATTCTCCATCAACTGGAAACTGAGTCTAAATGATGGGTCAGCACTTTCTTGCGGGAAAAAATGTTTCTTAATTGTTGCAGATATCGATGGAATATGATAAGCGCACACCCACCGTGACCAAAACCATTCAAAATTTTTTGTCCGGCCCGAGGCATTTTCGTCGTGTATTAACTATATGGTTTAGAAAATTAGACCCAGTTGCAGCTCTAGGTTAAGGAATATTCTTCTGGTGAGACCCGAAGATGTGATATTCTTTTTGACCGTATTATTTTGACAAATTTGATTCCCAAACCGATGTTCCCCTAACGATTTCAGCGCGAATTTCGTAATTTGTATGTAAATGCAAAAGAAAATTATTGATTAAGAGTAGTAAATTAACATATGGCACTTAGAGGTCAGCACCAATTCAGGGTAAATCTTGGAAGTGAGCTAGACCGACCCTACCCAACCTGACCGTTTTTTGGTCCGATTCAAATTTTTGGAATCAGCTATAACCAGTTTGGTGCCCGAATTTGAGTGCTGAACTGGACTAAACTGGAGAACTGGACCAATGATCCCTAATTCTATCCTTTTCGTTTTACCTTGCATCATGTATCCCTACTTTTGCTGCCTCTGCCTTTTGTTCCTCTTTCTCACTCTCTGCTTTGCTTCACCCACTTTTTCATAGTTCCTCGATGTGAATTTTTTGCTTGAACTTTTGTTTTGCTTGACTATGAGCTGAGTTGGACACTTCTTAATTGCTTTATATTTATGTTTGCTTTGTACAATACTTCTCGTTGTTTTGTTATTCTACTATTTTGTTGTAATTGTCATTTGTATGAACTATAAATAGGAGGATAAAGTTTGTCATATCAAGAAATAAGAAAAGAAAAAGAAAAATAAAAGGGAATTGGCCAGACCAAACCAACAGGATTGGTTCCAAAGTCTACTACAAGATAGGTTCTAAGTTCCAAAATTGAGAACCGAGGGTAGGTTTCAAGTACTAAGTCAAGAATCTTCCCACTTTGGAATTACTCACCCTTATGTGACTCGGAGAGCAAGTTCTATAGCCATTTTGTCAATCAATGGCGTGCTTTTGATGTTGAGGGTGTCAAGAGCTGCTTCAACGGCGTGGAGGAGCAAAACTCGGTTCAATTGTCTAGGGGGGAGATGGAACTGGCCGACCATGGGCGTTGGTGTTCAGGGCGATGCTGTCACATGAAGATGAGACAAGCAAAACTCAGCTTGGGCAAAACCCTACTATCAATTGAGGATTGTGTGGCACACGATACTATGCGGACAAGATTAGGAACTAGATCACCACTATTAACCAATAAATTCGAGTTTGCATGGACTCTAAGACCATTAGTATCGGCTCTCATACCCATAAGTTCATCCCAAAAGTTTTAGCCATTAAAAGACACACGAATGTGGTCTTAACAACAATTTGTCTATTCTGTTACATTAAATAACTACAACACATCTTTAGAAAAAAATTAATCATAATGCCAATCGGATCTTCGTTTACCCTTACAAGTTACATCGGTAGGATGTATTCAAAGCTCGAGAGAGAACTTCGAGGTCTACCAACATAGCATCATCGCACAATAATGCGGTATAAACAAACCCCCTTGTTTTCTGATTTCTTGCCCCCCGTCACTATCATCGTCTATTATATTTTTTGATGTCAATTGTAACAATTTTTTTTTTTTAATGCTCTCAATCCTATATAATAATCCGAATCAGGACAACCTAATAGAAATAAAGAAAACTGACTAATTCCCCATCCCTAAAGAATCAATCATACGTTCCGTACCATTTTAAAGTGAAAAAGGCCGAAACCAAAACTCATCTCATCATTAATTTCGAAGATATCCCCTCATCATGCAAGAACATATCCTACAAATCCTCCCCAAACCGCCATTTGTGCCCCTCCAAGCACTCCACTGAAAGTCACCAATGTAGCATTGATCTTCCTGGCTTCTAATTTCTCTCCATCTTCATCTTTCTCATCTCCAGTTCCTCTCAAACATTAGAAATCAAGCACATCATGGGGAAGAAGATAGTTTCGCACATCATGGGAAAGAAGATAGTTTCTTTGAAGAAGCTAGCGAAGAAGGCGAAGGAGAGAGCCCTATCAGCTGATCAGGACCGCCCGTCGCAAGAGGTGCTGCTTAGGGAGCGCTACAGCCAGGAATGCTTGACATCCTCCCCGTCGTTGACGACCCCGACGGGGTGCTTCGCAGTCTACGTCGGGGAAGAGAGGCAACGGTTCCTCGTGCCGACCGGGTTCCTGTGTCACCCGCTCTTCAAGATGCTGCTCGAGAAGGCGCGCAAGGAGTTCGGGTTCGAGCACAGGAACGGCCTCACGGTACCGTGCAGCGTGCCGGCTTTCCGGGAGGTGTTGAACGCCGTGGAGTGCTGCAATGGGAAATTTGAGTTTGGTGAGTTGGTAGAGGAGTTTGTCTAGGTGATCTTGTTAGGGTTGATTGTAGCAAAAGGGAAGATGTTTTGTTGGCCTTCTGTAGCTCATCTCCTATCCCGTAAATTTACTTATTATAAAGCATTGTAAGATTGTAGCTTCTTGACCAATTGCAATGGCAAATGGCTAATGACTTGGGTGAGGTGCTAATGCCTAATCTAATTTTTCTCCTCTCTTGTTGCTGAAATTAATACCGTCATTCATATCTTTAAGCCAATCTCCAATTCACTATTATTAATTATATTGAAAGGAGAAGAAACGTATTTTGACAAGTAATTCGTTTATTATTTAGTGTTCTTAGTTTTAGTCCATTTCGATTTCGATATGCACGATGTTAATGCACTTGGGAGGACCAGCGGCGAAATGCTCACTACCTCTTCTACCCGGACACGTCGTGCTTGTTTCCTCTCTCTCTCTCAAAATCACCTACATGTGCTTCTTTGACATCGTTCGAAAGGTCGTGTCATTGTAAGGTTTTGTTATTTTGTCTTGGATGCAAAAAGTTGGGCTTCTGTTAGATTTCACCAATGAAGGTATTTTAATTTTATTTAAATGAACATTGATACCTATTTCATCAAATCCCATGATTATAGGTGATCGGTTCCAAATCTAGTCCGGTTCCAAGGTAGAATTGGGAACTAAGGATCGGATTGGACTATCGGTTCCAGTCCGGTTCAATGGAACCGGCCATTTTTTTGCCCCACTAAAGGGTCGTACATAATGAGAGAGAGTGTGACAAATCTTAAGGTATTAACGAAAATAACGATGAGTGAAGAATTATTATGTTGTAGTTTGTGGTACTATCGGATGAGATAGTATTCAATTCACATCTTACTAATTTTTTTTAAAGAAATAATAAAAAAGAGTATTTGTAGTCGGTCTTGTTTAGTTTCCTCTTAGAATCAGGAACCAAACCACTCGGACACTAGTTCCAATTTTAGGAATCAGGAGCCGGATTGACTCTCCCAAGAACTGGACCAAACCGCCGGTCCGGATTGCTCCGGGTGGTTCTTGGTTCGGGTAGTTCGTTTTGTACACTCTACCCACGGTCAGGCCAGGCTTTATAGTCGCTTGGTACAGGCCCAACCCGAATTAAAAGGGCCTAGTAAAAGGAGTCAAGCCCGCACATTTAAACGGATGGGCTAGGCAGGCCCGTCAAATGGCTAAGCCCATTATTTTATCGTAGACATCTCCACAGATTGTAGAGTAACTGATAATTGTAGATTACAAATTTACAATCGAACTAATAAATAGAGATGAATTTACAATTAGTTAAGATGATTTTGTTATTCATAATTTGAATAACCTCATTTTTTATTTTATTTACAATTGATTTTGCAAGTTAGATTACGAATTGAATATATTTATGAGGTATAATCTCTAAAATAAGCAATGCATTTTTTTTTCATGAACGTTGAATTTCATGCTGGAACTTTAGCAAATGTGGGGCGAAAGAAAATGAACAGATACTTAAGGAGGCTGATGGAGTGGGGAGATATTGAAGATCCGATGTCATTTATGTCTTTCTACGATTTAATTTAAAGGAAATTCTAAAAAAAAAAAAAAAAAAAAAAAAGTGAGGAGAAAAAGACACATTTTTATTGAATATGTATAAGTAGATGATAGGGCCAGCTCAAAGAAATAACGAAATCTTGTTCCATTCTAAAATTATAAGGACCGACTTAAATAATTAAAATTCGAGGATGAAATTAAACATCGACTAGAAGCATAGAGGCCATCGAGTCATTATCCCAATTATAAACTATCAAACCAGTAGTGAATGATAACGAACCAATTATGAATGTAAAATGATTATATCAATAATGGGTATCCAATAAAAAAAATTAACTTATCATAGAGTTGACATAATTGTGGATGTTCATGCCAAAGATAATTACAGTAGGTTATTGTTAATATAATATGATAATATATACCAAATGTTAAAAATTAATAAAAATTCGTTGGAAATTCTTAAGATTTTTACGAATGGCATTTATTATGATTGTACGGTGATCAAACTATTGTTTCAAGATTGAAATAGATGGAAGTGTGTCATAAATTCTATGCTGAATTCATCGGAATCATTGCTCCTTAATTATTATTTCTTTACCTGCGGACAAGAAAGAATACCCGTTCCATTTCATTCTACTGATTTTCCAATAAAGGCATTTAAGGGTGCGAACATAAATTATAACTAGAAATAGATTATTCTATTTATTCATTGAATGAGTTTTTAAGTAAAAATATACATTTGATAACGATACAAAATTTATGTTTTCATGATAGGAATAAAATTTCTCCCTCTCAAGTGGCGATGAGAGGTGACGAGCGGCAAAAGGCAAAGGATTGTGGGTGGTGGAGATTAACAACTATGGTAAGTAAGTAGTGAAGATAAATAATGAGAAAAGTTTATATTTCTCATTTCTGTCTCAAAAATAGAAAAGTAAAATAAATTTATTTTTGATTTATATTCTAAACTTATTTTCGGACTAAAAATTTGTGCTAGAATTAGAAAAATGAAATCATATTATCAAACAAATTCCATTCTGAATCAATTTCTTAAAACAAAAAAAAAAAAGATATGGTGAGAGAGAATAGTTATTATGCATGCCTAAAAATTCCCAAATTTTAAAAAAATTGCAACTTTTAAGACAAGAACCTTAAATTAAAAAAGAAAAAGAAAGAAGAAGAAGCAAAGATAGCTAACCGCAATTGAAAAACAACAAAGGCCCAACGCACATGACGATACACGACACGCTCGAGGGCCGCAGAGCGGCGCCTATCGATTCTCATCAAACGCGACGCGGGCCGTCCGATCAAGCCGCATCGGCCGTCGGATGAAACCCCAGGGGCGAGGGGCGCCTTTCAAAATTCAAAAACCGGCCCCGTCCCGCTCCTCCCCCCTCGCATTTCACACCCGAAAACAAGCACAAACTCTCTCTCTCACTCGCTCTCTGCATTTCGCGTATCCGCCCGCGTCGAAGAGAGAGAGAGAAGAGAGAGACAGAGTAGAGAGAGAAAGTGTCTGTGCAGCAGATCCGGAGAGGTTGAAGACGACCGGGAGCAGAGCCGCAACCATAGGTTCGTTCGATTCCCCCTCGCGCGTCCGCTTCAAGATGTCCGGCCGCCACGAGAAGGAGAAGGGCGTCAACGTCCAGGTCCTCCTCCGCTGCAGGTACGCCCCCCGGGGGTTTCCCGTCCCCAGATCCGGATTCCGTCGGGGCTCCGTTTTCGGTTCGAGCATTTCGCTTCGTTTTTCGATCGCGCTGAGCCCTCCCCTTTTTTTTTTGGGCGTGCTCTGTGTTTTCAGGCCATTCAGCGATGACGAGTTGCGGAACAACGCGCCCCAGGTGGTGACTTGCAATGAGTACCAGAGAGAGGTCGCCGTCTCGCAGAGCATCGCGGGCAAGCACATCGATCGGGTCTTCACCTTTGACAAGGTTCGTCCTTCCTTCCTCGCTTCCTCTTTAGTTTTTCTCGGGTTTCCTCCCTGGCTAATCGAGCTGATTTTATCCGGGTTCCTTAATTAGCTAGGTCGTCGTGACGTTGGGTCGGTCCGAGGTGGTCTCATGGATGTAGTAGTGTTAGTGCAACAAAGTATGAAGCTTCTGGTAGACCTCCCCTTCTAAGCTTGACAAAGGTGTTTCTTTCGCAGTCGCTGGCATTAGATTTACAACTGTTCGTAATTTCTTAATTTGACTGTTTATCCGATCTAATTACGCGTTAAGAAGACTACAGTATTTGGTACGGAAAGGTCTTTTTCATGAGTGGATGATCATCGAATTTTTGAGTGAGTCCTAACTATTAGCTATTTCCTGGTTGTTCATAAATGCGTGGAAGAAGTGGCATCATCCTTCGTCCTTTTCCTTTCAGAAACTGGGGTGTTTAAAAAAAACAAATATTGGTTTAATCTCTGTTGACCCATTGCTGTGAAGATCACATTTAACGGACAATACATTAGATTTCGCTTTGTACGAATCGAAGTCTCAAGAAAATGGTGCTAGAGTTTCATCATTTTCTGCATCTTCTGAAAACTCGGCTTTTAGTTCATCTTTATCACGATCAATTAATAATTATCAGTTCAAGTATCTTTTCGTTCCCTGCTTGTGCGGAACAGGTATATCGGTAGGTAGTGTCTTTTACTTGATGGTCACATGCTTCATCTTGCTTCTTGCATGCAGGTTTTTGGTCCATCTGCACAGCAGAGAGATCTTTATGACCAAGCAGTAATTCCAATTGTAAATGAAGTTCTTGAAGGCTTCAACTGTACCATTTTTGCATATGGCCAAACGGGTACTGGAAAGACATACACAATGGAGGGTGAATGCAAGAGATCGAAGGTATTATGCCTTTGTGTTTTCCACTGCCACCTTTATTATGAATTTTCTGCTTTCTGCAAAAATTGGAATCCTAATCTGTCTCTATGGTGAAACATGGCAGAGTGGTCCCAATGGAGAATTACCTCCAGAAGCAGGAGTCATACCTAGAGCAGTGAAGCAAATTTTTGATACTCTGGAGAGCCAAAATGCTGAATACAGCGTGAAGGTGACATTTATAGAGTTGTACAATGAAGAAATAACTGATCTTCTAGCACCTGAGGAACTTTCCAGAGTCGCTTGTGATGATAAGCAGAAAAAGCAGCTGCCCTTGATGGAGGATGGAAAAGGGGGTGTTCTTGTTAGAGGTATAGAGGAGGAAATTGTGACAAGTGCTACCGAGATCTTTACTTTGCTTGAAAGGGGATCCTCAAAGCGTCGTACTGCTGAAACATTGCTAAATAAACAATCAAGGTAAAAATAAAATTCTTTTCTCTGTCTATGTTTTCTTGGTTCTTCAATTATACAATGAAATGTTGATTTTGATTTTGATGTAGTCGGTCACACTCTTTGTTTTCCATCACAATACACATCAAAGAAGCAACACCAGAAGGAGAAGAGCTTATTAAATGTGGCAAACTGAACTTGGTTGATCTGGCTGGATCTGAAAACATATCCCGTTCTGGTGCTAGGGAGGTAATGCTCCATACATTCTGCACATGATTTGACTGACGTGCAATATTTGTCATAAACTCATCTGTTAAAATATTGTGCATCATTTGACAGGGTCGTGCGAGAGAAGCTGGAGAAATTAACAAAAGTTTGCTTACGTTGGGAAGAGTCATTAATGCTCTTGTGGAGCATCTCGGTCATATTCCATATAGGTACAAAGTGATTCCAAAATAATATAAAATCTGACGTGTTACACTTGTTCCTGTCAAATGTGGCTGATTGAGATTACCTTTTCTCAGGGATAGCAAACTCACTAGGTTACTTCGGGATTCTCTTGGAGGAAGAACTAAGACCTGTATTATTGCAACAGTTTCACCCGCAGTCCACTGTTTGGAGGAGACCTTGAGTACCCTAGATTACGCGCACAGGGCAAAGAACATTAAAAATAAGCCTGAGGTCTGTTAATGTCACCCTTATTTCATGATTAGAAATTTTTTCTCTCTGGTCAATTTGTTTGTTCCTTTCATAGTCTACCTTTGGAGTTGCTTGGATGATTCATGCTGACCCTTTTCCCCTTTTTTGCTGTTGTTGAGTCAGCTTCTGGATGAAATCAACATAATTGCACCTAGATTATCTTCTCCTCATTTGTTTTTCTTTTTCAGATGAAGTTGACAATTTTAGCTGTTTTTCGTTCTGGTTTGTCTCCCTTTAGTCTATAGACATGATATTCTAGCCTGCAATATTCATATTGTTTGAGCAAGTATGAGCTTCTATTGCACCAGTGTTCTTGGTTTGTTGAATAAGGAGCACCTCACTTAGTTTTGAGGAGTTTGAACACTGTGAAGATGGTTTGCATGTGAATAGGCACAATAGCTTGAACTTGATGAATATTTAATTTGAATAGGATGAATATCCACTATTCTTGCTTGGCATTTTCAAACCTTTACCAAGAACTTCATTGAAACAACCATAAGAATAATTTATGTTTTTTATTTTTTTTATTTTTGACCGCCCTATTGTCAAAAGGAAATTATACACATTGTGATGCTTGATTTGAAGGTTCTATTTCCAAGTTGCTAGTCATGCTTGCACTGAGGATGACCAATTTTGCTGTGTAGGTAAACCAAAAGATGATGAAAGCCACTCTTATTAAGGATCTCTATGGTGAAATTGATCGACTCAAGGCTGGTGAGAATCTTTCCCAGATCCATTCATGCTGGCATTTGTCCTGGGATGCAAGTTGTTGAAGCAAGTTGTTGATTACAGCAATAGCATATTGTGAGTTGAGTTAGTGTTGGTTGATGAGATGCTTATATCTTGTAGAGGTTTATGCTGCACGAGAGAAAAATGGTGTTTATATTCCTAAGGAGAGGTATTATCAGGAGGAGAGTGAAAGAAAGGTATTTTTTTTCTTCCTTATCTTGACTTTTTCATGCTTGGATTTCAGAATATTTTGTTCAGTGATGCTATGCAAGCTAAATATCTATCCCTTTTTCATAGAATATTCATTTCAAGAGCACTGTTGTAATTTTCATGTTGGCTTGGTTCAGGCTATGGCTGACCAGATCGAACAAATGGGGGTTACTATAGAGAACCATCAAAAGGTTAGTAATTTCTTGATAATAGTTTGACCTCTCATCTCGTGTGATGTTATCCTCATTCACCATCTATTGTGACAGCAATTTGAGGAATTGCAAGAGAAATATGGTTCTCAGGTTCAACAATGTTTTGAATTGAGTAGCAAGCTCAATGCAACTGAGGTTAGTGATGTTTAAAAGTTATGGTTATGGATAGTGTTCGAACCTTGTGCTTGTATTCTCATTCAGCTGATCAAATATTGCAGAAAGATTTGGATCATACAAGTAAAGTGCTGGCTAACACCAAAGAGGAGCTTAAGAAATGTCAGTATTCTATAAAAGAGAGGGATTTCATAATTTCAGAACAAAGAAAAGCAGGTATGCTTCAATTTTTAAGTGGGTCTTGTATTCAAAGAGCATTATCTTACCAATTTGATGATTTAACAGAAAATGCTCTGGCTCATCAAGCATGTGTTTTGAGAGCTGATTTGGAGAAATCTCTACAAGAAAATGCTCTATTATTTTCTAAAATTGGTAAGCACTCTTTAAATGGAATAGAGTTTTTCGAATTTGGAAGGCTACATATGTGTTGCATTGGACTGATGCTTCTGGACATGAACTTGTAGATAGAGAAGATAAACTCAATGCTGATAACAAATCTGTTGTAAACAACTTTCTAACTGAATTGGCGAGACAAGTTGCTTCACTTCGCACTGTGGTGGATGGATCACTTTCTCAGCAAAATGAGCACCTTGATCGTGTGGAGAAATTCTGCCATTCATTTGAACAGGCAAATGAAAGGGTAGGGAATTTTTTTTTTCAACTGCTTCATCTGTTTTATAGTCAGGTTCTATATTTGGGCAAGACTAGTAATGACTCTCAGGCTTCTTTTTGTTAAAAGTGCTTTGTTTCTCACAAGAGTACTTTTTTTAGGCGGTTTTGAATATGAAGAATAAAGTTACAGCTTCAAGGGCTATGTACATCTCTCACATTGAGGCGCTACAAAATGTTGTACGTTTACACAAGGCTAGCTGTAATGCAGGATTGGAGAATATCTTATCCTTGGCTTCTTCCAGTGTGCAATCTACAGAAGAGGTTTGCAGTGAAGTTTGAATGTCCCCACCCTATTTTGGTTTTATGCTGTCTATAATTCTACTGGTACTTTATCAAGCTTGTGGATCTTTCAATGTTCTGCAATGTACTAAACTGTTTCTCATGCTTGTAGCAGTTTCTGACATCAAAAGATGTAGAAGCAAAAGCTCTATTCGATGATCTCCAAAGCACTCTCTCAACACATGCAGGAGAAATGGCACACTTTACCAGGGAACTGCGGCAGGTGTGTGCCTTTAGATTTGTCTGCTCTGTTTCTGCTTTGGTGTATTAAATGGAAACTGTGCATTCCCCTTAACTTATCTAATTGAGGTGGTCCATTGAATCCTGCCCCTTTGTGTTTAATTCATCAGAGATTTAATGTCAGCATCGAGCACACCAAGGACATTTCTGAGTACACTAGTGGATTTCTTGGGAATCTTGTTGAAGAGTCTAAAAACCTTGAGGGCCATGCAAAACATATTGAGGAAATTCAAATGAAAAGTATTGCTGAGTTTCAGAAGGCTTATGAAGTAAGGGAACTGCTACGCCTGTGAATGATAAGGCACTATTGAATTAATCATTGACTGAATTGTCCAATCATTATTATGCAGGTACAGTCAAAATCTGAAGAAGAAAAGCTTCTAGTAGATATGACAAATCTAGTTTGTAATCACTTCCGTCGTCAGAAAGAAATGGTTTGTCTTAGGAATTGCTTTATATCTGAATAAATTACTTCTCTGATGCTCCCAATCAAGGTGGATTGATAGTTAAAAATTGTAGGTGGATACAAGGCTTGTTAGCCTAAGGGAAACTGCCGCTCAGAACAAGACATTTTTGGATGGGCATGTTTCTTCACTGGAGGGTATTACTACAGATGCCAAAAGAAAGTGGCAGGAATTTTCTTCTCAAGCAGAAAATGATGCTAAGGATACTGCTGATTATTCTGCTGCCAAACATTGCCGTATGGAGTTACTTTTACAGCAATGGTAATCTGCTTGCTATGCATATACCCTCTTAATATCAGTACCTCATTCAGTCTTTGACTTTATTTCAATATGGTTAGTGTAAGCACTGCAGACTCAGCTTCCAAACATTGGGATGGCACACGTGAGGCCATATGCGAGATGGGTAATAATCATGTTTCCTTGATGAGTTCACTCATAAGGTTAGTTTAGGTGCTCGTTAGCTCCTTGTTTTGTGAAGAGCTTTTACGCGTCTCCATTGTAACCAGTCTAAGACATTTGTAAAATTGCCTTGGCAGGGATGTTTCTGATAGTAATGAGCAACATGATGTAGAGATTGGTGTTGCGAGGGATACAGCTCAGCAAGATGTGGTCAAATGTAGTGAAGATTTCATTAAGCATGTTGATGGTGAGTATAAGTTTGCTATATATTAGTACTCTGGGACACAGAGTCTTCCCTTTTTATCCGTTTGTTAAATTTCTCATTTGCCACCAATCTTGAAATTACAACTGCATTTGTGATTAGATTCTCTTACGTGTCTGAATTAAAATTTTGAAATCACCAAAAGCTGGTAATTGCTGCAAACATTTGTATGCAAGATAAGTTTAACAGGTTTTAAAGGGAAAATTATAAGTTAATGGAATTGCTCTAGAAATTTCTCTTTAGTTGATTGAATTTGGTTTCTAATGACATTGATTTAACCTTCAAGTTTATGTAAAATGTGGATTGCTGTGGCATAGTTGCACGTTTGGGGACTGATGACTGAATGCAATCCATCCAAAAGTGCAGTTATGGCTACAATTATTACAGTTTTATATAAACGTTTTTGTTATGATTATCACAGGAGTGTCAGAGCAGGAGCGAGAATCTATATCAGGTATTCTAGAAACGGTCCAAGCACACATACAGTTGTTGGAAAGTTTCCATGAGGACCACTCTAGCAAAGCTTCAAGTGTCAGGGACAAGGCAGAAGAAACTTTTCAACATAGCTATATGGTAATATTGCCTCTCTATCCCTGATATGACTGTCAGTTCGCCATCACATTCTGTGATAACACGAACACTTTTGCTTAAGGTACGGTACATAAATTGGTTACTATACCTGAAGTTGTTCTCAAACATGGGGTCTAATTGGTAATGTATTGTATTCCATGACCAGACAATTTATTCATTATGGTTATGCAAGTTTTAAGTTTTCCTCATGGGAAACACCTGGCAAATCCAGTCACTGTTTAGCAAGTTTTTGCACCTGCAAAAATCAGGTTTGATACAATAATGACACATCAAGTTTAATTCTGAAAATAAAGTAGTGGTGTGAGTGTGTTGACCTAGTACATATTATGAGAGCTCTTATTTGTCGTGATCACACTCTTGCATTTTAATTGGTAAATTTTATTGTCAATACAAGCCTGCACTACAATTCATTTCTTGGTTTGGCAATCAAGCCTTGTAAGAAGCTTAGTTCCCCAACCTGGACTGCATATGATGGATGATGATTCAATTTATGCATTTCATATACAGGACTATGAGCCAAGTGGGACGACGCCAATTAAATGTGATCCAGAAGTTCCAACAAAAGGAACTATTGAGTCTCTTCGGGCCATGCCAATGGAATCTCTTGTTGAGGAGTTTCGTGAAAACAATTCATATGAATCATTTGATGGGAAAGACTTGAAGCCATCTCTAATACCACGCTCACCCTTGACACAGATCAATTGAACGTGTGATCTTCTCATCTCATTTTTACGGAAGGTAGTTGGCAGCCACATGAGGATCTGTACTGTTGGTGTACATTAAATATCTGTCACTCGAGGATTGTAAGGATGCGAGATAGGTCACTGGAGCAGAATGTTAATGCAGCGGGGCTATGAATAATTACATTATAAGGATATAGAATCTTGTCTCTTCATGAAGTAATCTGGCAGTTTCAAGTGTAGGCTTCTCGCTTATGCTTAAACAATTTATATGTAAAGCTCCTCTAGAGTCGTATATTCCTTCTCTGTAATGTAACATTTTTTTGGTTAGTGAAACTGGAGGCGCATAAAAACTGTCGTGAGTTGCTTCAACTCAATTAATGTCATTTAAATGAATTTCTCCACCAGTGGAAGAAGTATGGGAATATGGTTTCACGTTGGAAACCAGAAGTGAATTTTGTTTTGGGGCCTGAGATTGTCTTATAATTAGATAACACTTTTCTCTGACCTGGAGTTAAGTACTTAACATCATTGTAATATGTCCATGAGTTTTAAGTTATTTCTTTATGTTCTCACATGATAGAGTTGATGCCAGACTTCTAAAAGTATCCTCATTTCGTTCTGTCTCTACCCTACTAGAAATCTGGAGAGCATGAAGAAGCATTTTAGCTTAAATTGCATCCCAATTATGCCAGTGATCAAGACACTGATTTCTGTTCAGTTGCTTTGAGTCTTAAGAAACACAGGTAACAAAAGACCATGTTCTTAGAAATTCTTTCATAACATCTCAAATGTAACCTGAACATTTCTGTGACATGATAATCAAACAGCCAAGTGGAAACCGTGATTGTCATCTTTTGTAGTAGCATGTTTTGACTTGGTTCACTACTTAAATTAATCGCTTAGCTTCTTTGACCTCCTCAACGATACTATATTTGTATCCTCTTCAGTAGAAGAATGCACTTTCAACCTTATTCAAAATTTCTAAACCACTTTCTGCAGCACAGATAATGATGAGATTGTATGTTTGATGAAACATATTAGGACTGGTCAACTCAATGACTTCTATAGACACCTCAAATTTGAATATAAAGATGTCTTGAGAAGATTTTTAGGTTTTGTTAAGTACCATGTAGACAAACTACCAGTCCAAACAGAAATTAACCATCGATGCCAACAATCCTTACTAATAATATCTTTTCACTCACTGACTCTAATATAGTGAGTGAAAACCGAGAGCCTGCAAAGATTCTTTCGTGCAATTGTAGAGAATGGGGTAATTAATATTACAAAATATCATGCGACGATCCTTATATTGTCAGAAACTAAAATAGAAAAAAAGCTCGAGAAGTCTGGAGAAACCTGCCTTTTGATAAGGTTATATACTTGCCTATTGATGCCTAGGCAAGCGGTATCTGGGTCCTGTGGAGAGATGGTTCGATTGCCATAAACCTCCTTGTTCAAACCGAACACAAAATCCACTCGAGGGTTCAAATACGCGTTGATAAAACCTGTCTTAGATAGCTGGGGGAAAATGGGTGGTATGGGATAGCTGGTGCTTTCAAGGATCATATGAAATATCGCTTGGTATTAATATGACTTTACTAGCATCTGCCCGGATCACCTTCCTATTTTGCTGAACTTGAAACCTGGTGCTACCAAGTCTTTGCCCTGGACTGTTCTGTTTTGAACCTATGAGACTTTATAAGAGTGGTGGGAATTCGAAGAGCCATGAAGACTAACCCGAAGAATGTCCCGATAAATCTTGAGAGGGAACTTAGAGAAAAATATCAATTTATCTTGGAGCAGGAAGTTCTGTGGGACATGAAATCCAAGACCAATGGGTCATGGATGGTGACCATAATACGAACTACTACCATCATTTTATGGATAATAACCGGAACACGAAGCTTAGAGAATTTGAGACTACCCCCACAGTTTCGAGAGGAGGAGATGAAGAAGTACATAGAATGCAGCACGCCAGTTTGGATACAGTACTCAGCTAAATGCTACCATACTTTTCAGGCGCTTGACATGTGAATAGCTGCAACTAGCACTGAAAATAACAGCAATTGGGTGCAAAAATATCCCAGTTAGCTGAGAGCAACTGTCTCTAAGAATGCGTTTTGAATCTTAATTGTCTCCAAGAAGTTTCTGACAATGAAATGAATTAAGGATTATGGGGCCTTAAGCCTCTTAAGAACCCCAGAATGCTGTCTTTTCAAAAACAATGGAATGTGGCTGTAAATCCGGTCTGATAGGCTAGGGAGATATTTGTTCGCATAAGCCTCCTTAGCGATTCCCTCTTCGTTCTAATCCCTAAAGGCAGGAGTGTGAAATTCTTACACCAGCTTAGCCCTATATGCTTGTGCATTCACCCTTTTTCTAATTAAGTTCCTGCACTTTCAATTTTTCTACCAAAGTCCTTTTACTTACACAAATTGGTCCCCCCGGACGCTACATTTGACCAAATTTAACTGACGCGGTAGTTTGAAAATAAACAACCGAAAAAAGTTGCTCTTCCACCCCCACATAGACAACATTTTGCTGACATGGACACTACCGTTAGAAAATAAACAACCGAAAAAAGTTGCTCTTCCACCCCCACATAGACTCTGTTTTTCAGCATGCTTGCAAAATATTATGCGTGTTGCAATCTAATGTCGTTCAATAGCCTCGTCAGGTTAATTTGGCCAAGATGGCAACAGAAGGATTTGATTGGACAATTTGTGCAAGTGAAAGGACTTGATTAGAGTTGTAAGAAGTATAGAGTTTTGATGAGAAAATCTGTTAAAGTTAAGGGATGCAAAGTAAAATTTCTAAATAAAATTAGCATAGAACGTTTCGTTAGGAGACTCAAAAACACTCTGTCGATGGTTTGATCAGGCTTCAGCCAGTTTTAGTCCGGAATGCGTGATGCGGTCATCCTCACCAGAGAAATTTTGCGTTGCATGAAGAATAACAAAGAGCGCAAGGTGTTCTTCCTAATAGAAGTATATTTAGAAAAAAAAAAAAAAAATTACGGCACATTCAGATATGATTTTTGATTAAGGATCCTTGGACTGTTTGGTTTTCCTTGATTCCAGTTTGATCTCATCTTGAATTGTATTGGTATTTAAATGCTTTCATCATTTAAAGATGGAAATATACTCGGAGCCTTCTAACCATTGCAGCAAAACAAGGAGACCTCTTCTGCCTTTTCAGACTCCGCACGAAAGCTTAGAGATTACGACCTTATAGCTAAGAAATAAGAGTTGTGATCCGTCATGGTTTCGGACCAAATCTAGTGAA
The DNA here is from genome assembly GCA_014182375.1 of Eucalyptus virginea. Taxonomy (NCBI): domain Eukaryota; kingdom Viridiplantae; phylum Streptophyta; class Magnoliopsida; order Myrtales; family Myrtaceae; genus Eucalyptus; species Eucalyptus virginea. The sequence continues at coordinate 23,547,621 of CM024524.1, read as the reverse complement.
GGAAGCTTCCTAGCCATGAGTACAGATTGAGGACTTCCTATGAAATCTTGGGAAGCAGGACATGAATTAGATGAACTCGGGCGATACGGACTCCGCTTAGCGTCTATCCTTCGGGGAAGAAAACAGGTTCACTGGTCAGAGAAGGGGGACAACGACAGTGGGGAAGTCGGGAAATTGATGAGGGCTGCTTCCGAGGGAAACCATGTAAAGTCCAAGTATTGCAGATTTTTGTGATGTTTGCTAAAAATATGTGCATACGGCAGATGTTCAACGCACTTCTCAAAAGCCATTGTCCGAAGGCTTGACCCGCTTCTTGATTCTCATCCACTGATGTTACTCAGATCTGGCTTTTTGCTATTTTTATTGAGAAATGTTTTTTTATATCAATTTTTTGAGAAATGTTAACCGAATGCAAAAAGCACGTTCCTTTTCTTTTTTGCGAGCGGGTATCCACTCTTTATCTCAGGGATTCAACCAAGGGAGAATCACTTTCTACCATTACAAATGGTAAAAAACAACATCATCTGCTCAGCCCCAAAAGGGATAAAGCAAAAACATGCCCAAATGAATTCTTCTCGGTCGAAACAATGAAAGGAGTCAACTAGTCATCCATACAAGCACGCTTCAATGTAAAAACAAATGCTCTGCAACAGTAAGGACTAAGTAACCACCTAAAGTTTACTTGATCTTCTTCTTAGGCCTCAGCTGCAAGACAGAGTTTTGATCACTTTCATGGCATGACAAGAAACAAGGAAATATGATGTTTAGCCCAATGGGGAGAGAGAAGAAAAGACCGAAATTCCTTTAGAGAAACAAGCTAACCTGATTGCTGTGACCACATTTCTTCTTGCGGCAGTTGACAGCTCTTGGATGCAGGCGGGCATAACATCTGGTGATTTATAAGATGTAAATGTCGCAGGAAATAAATCAGACCTACCAGCAGACGGCATTACATAAAAAGGGTATAGATGTACAGAAATTCACGCAAGACATTTTAACATCACATACAGAAGACAGATAAAGCAGCTATCACCTTGAGGAATCCATGGGATTGCAATTACCCTCAAATTGATGGTGAAGGACAAGTATGGGAATGGTATTGAACATGGTTAACTAAATAAAATGAGAATGCACATAATCATGTGGGCTTCACAGGAATTGACATTAATGTCCTTAAAATTGCAGATAAAAGGTGTAACAACAGGCAGCAAAAAAGGATGGGATATTTCAGCATTTTGTCACATGTCCATCCAACCGAAATCCAAAGCACAGAGGTCAAATTTGACACAAGTTTTTATGACTGTCAGTGAATATGAATACCCTCAATGACAAATAAAATTGCTGAATGCTGTTAACTACACAGTAGCAAACTCCCCAAACCTCAGATGGATATGTCTACTATGAAGCCCACACGAATGAGATTTCCCATCTCTATCTAAGCTGTCCATCTTGATCTTCCTCGTCTCTAATACGTCCTCTAGCTTTAAAAACAGGCCTAGGACAGGTTTCTCTTTTAAAAAATGTGTTTCCATGATAAAATAGATGTATCATTTCATGACATGAGTTATTTTGAAGAAACAAAAAGACTAGACTTCATTAACGATTAAACTACAAATGTACCATCAATGAAAATCAACTGAATATAGTCAAAGCCCAGCTGACAAAGATTAAATGGAAATCGCTTTTGGGAACTAGGATGCCCTCCATTGCACTTAAACAGCAAGTGAGGGTTCAACTGATAGTCCCATATAAAGTGGCAGAAAATTCGAAACTGACAGCAGTATAGCAGCACCAAATGTCACAACAAATCCAAGATTTGATGATGATCAGATCATCAAACTTTAGAATGCAGAATAGGAGAAGGAAGAAAGTTCTAAAAGCAGTTCTGTGGAAAAGATCTAGCAGATACAATAGTGGAATGAATTTGATTATACTAATAGTAAACAGACGATAGTAGAAGAAAAAAGGCATGTAAGAAGTTCGGTAAGCAGAATTGTCGACGGAAATGGACAACAACCGGCCAGTAAACTTCTCAGCTATTGGATCTGGCTACAGCCACTTTGGCAAATTCAAGATCGAGGGCACTGATTAAATCAATCACACGCCCTCACCTTGGTACATGTAGCCTCAGATCTCATATAAATCAAAGCAATAGCATTTCAAAGGAACAAAACCATTTCTTTAATGGAAACATTTAATAAGGCAAAATAATTGAGAGAGAAAAAGGAATAGAAGGAGGCCTAAAAGCAGTTCCGTGGAAAAGCTCTAGCAGATACGGCAGTAGAGAGTTTGATAGAACATGTCCTGATGACTAACAAGAAATCTAGTCTAACAACATCATACGGGCCAAACAATATCCACCATTAAGATTTAAAAATAAAAATAAAAAATAGAACAGCCAACCGACTCAATGATAAACCATACAAAGGACTGACAATTAAAATTGTCGAAAAGAGAAAAAATTCACCACCGGAGAAAATCATCTGGAACTGATCGAAACCAGACAAGAAAGCACTAAAGATCGACAATTGTTATTGGAAACTAGCACAACCTTTTCTGCACTAGTTCCAGCTTAGACGCTAAGTGTAGTCCCGTCGTCATGCTCAAAGCTCATTATCCAATACATCAGCTCAACTCTATTTCGACATTTCTAGCGTTTCAATGATTCAATTCCACTACGAACAACCTCAGATAACATCGGGCACCACAAAGCAAAAGAGCGAACAACTCACTTGCGGCAGATCATCTTGTCCTGATTGTACTTGCGAGCCAAAGCCATCAGAGAAGGCTCGATGATCCCTCCGCGGAGCCTCAGGACGAGATGGAGCGTGGACTCTGAATCAAAAACGACAAGCAGAAACATATTAGCGCCTCCGTCTCAGAGCACGGCGATTCGCTTCGTGCGAAGCCGAGCAAAGGAAAGCGAAGCAGAGCACACCTTTCTGGATGTTGTAGTCCGCCAGAGTCCGGCCATCCTCGAGCTGCTTCCCGGCGAAGATCAGCCGCTGCTGGTCCGGCGGGATTCCTGCACAACGGACACCGAAAAACAAACAAAAAATGCAAACGCATCAAGACGCGGAACCTCGGCGCGAAACCAAGCGGATCAGAGGCAAAAGGAAGCGGAAGCTCCGGTGGAGGGCGGCGACGAACCTTCCTTGTCTTGGATCTTGGCCTTGACGTTGTCGATGGTGTCGCTGCTCTCGACCTCGAGGGTGATGGTCTTGCCGGTTAGGGTTTTCACGAAGATCTGCATCTTCGCTCTCTCTCAATTCTCTCTCTCTGCGCGTCTCGGCGGTGGGACGAAGGGGAGAGAGAAATACTGAAGAGAAGTCGAGGCTTTTATAGGGCTTCTGCTCAGCTAGGGTTTTGACTCTCGAGTCCCTCCCTCAAGCCTTGACCCCACATTTTCTTTTGGGCTTGTTGGGCCGAAGCGGGCCCTATATTGCAATTTCTCTATTCTTGCGTATTTTCACTTATGGCCCCGAAAACTCGCACCGAAAAATGATTTTTCATTTTGGCCCCTTGACTATCAGATTTCATCGGATCGCCACGCGCATTCCCTTCGGGCAGTTGTAAAAGTATCGAGGCGTTGAGTATGTCACAAAACATCAACTTAAGATTTTTTGTTATATGAAAATTAATTTAAGATAAATATATTAATTCAAATTTTTTTGTAATACAAAAATTAGTTTGAGATACATGGAATATTAGTATTCCCGGTTGGAAATTTTTTATGGAATACATAAAGCGTTTTTTATGGTTCGTTTGTTTCGTAAAAAATGAATGATTTGAAAAATATTTTATAGAAAAATAATTACTTATATCATTGGAAAAATTAATCAATGAGAATATTTTTGTCATTAATAATAATCTATGCCTAACTATTTAAAAAAAAAAATTCCATTCATATATTTTTCTAAATGATACAAGCAATGATTTTCAAATCGCTCATTTTCCCTGAAACTAATCCATCCTAAGTGGAAAAAAATTAAAAAAAAATAAATAAAAAATAAAAACTGCAACATCATTAAGACCAATCACCATAAGACCTGCCATTGAGAATAAATGAAAATATAAGCATCCGGCGAATCCAAATAACCGATTATGTGAATCAAAGAAAGGTCAATGAATCTGAACTGCGCGCCTGGTTCATGAAAGAGGATAAATGAGGCACGCTATCTACCGTGCCGGGATAACGTCAGTACAGATTTTATTCGTATCGAAGCAGAGCTTCCCAATTTCAATAGTTACACAGGCAAGAATGAAAAGCCACTAGCTCGGCGCCGGCAGGCACCTAGAAAATCAGAATTCCGGTAGGGCAAGGTTAGATGGACGTGAACTTTGGAGCCACAATCTCGAGAAGTCCCTTTGGATTGTCCACATGAACCCAGTGGCCAGAATTAGGAAGAGCATGAACCGAAACCTTCCCTTCGGATTGGTCCCTTCCCAAACTAGAAAGTCTTTCGAGCCGTTGTATCACATCTGGGTCCCATCGGTCGCTCTTCTCTGCACGTACAATTGCTATTTCCGTGGCTTTCGGCGGTTCCTCCAACAAAGACCAATAGGATGTCTCCCTGTATGAATCGAACATCTGAATGGCGCCCTCCAGATTAAAAGCCCACGTTTCATGATCTCCAGATTTCTTGAGGTTGCTGCCTATCCACTCTGCTAAGGACTTTGAGAAACCGAGTTCTAGCACGTGGTTCACCAGCCACCTGAGAACAAGAACATCAAACACAAAGTTTTTAGCAATCCTTACATAGTGTGTCAGACTCTGCATCTTCAGATGCACACTGTGATAAGAGAAATCCTGCATGATGATTGGGATTATACTCAAACAGAAGTTATAACAACTCAGACAAATTGAGACAGACTATCAACTTAGAGTCCCTATGAGAAGCGTTCAGATATGTCTCTTCTTCAAATGGAGCAGCCCTTTGGGGTTAAATTCTGCAGTATACTGCTTACATGTCTAATACAGGACTATCCAACATAAATGACAGTAAGGAAGATGCACATGTCCCTTCTCAAGATGTTGTGGACTTAGAAAACGCCTTTCTAAGGGGTATTGAAGTACTCAGAACAACTTTCTAAACACTTCTTGCTGCAGAATGTCTTCATTTGCATTATTAATTTGCTTGACTAACAAAGAGAGAAAAATGTTGAGACATGAAAGCTGTGGCTATGACATGCTATCAAAGGACGAAGGATAATCCTACTTTCTTGATGGGATTGTTGAAGGTAAACTCTGCAATGTTTCCAAAACTTTTTCTACTTCTCCGTCACTATTATCCGGCTTTACTTCTCCCGGGACAGAATCCAGCACCCCCAGCTGCTCTGCATCAGGAAATAGAAATAACTAAAGAGCTTTCCCAGCACATTAGCTGCCATAACATGCAGAGACACGTATATCATAATTAGGATCGCTCAAATAAAAATTTCCAGTGGCATTTACATCACATAATAACCTGATTGGAAAAAGTTAATTACCAATATGGCTTGAATTTCTATAGTGCATCATGTTCATAATATAGGCCAGCATGGTCAGCATAACAAATCATGCAAGAGCAGAAAACAGAAAAGGAACAGAATAAAATGCCACAGGCCTGTCCACTATATTAATTTCACTCCCAGGTGTTAAACAGACAATTTAAAAGCTTAGGCTAATCAGAAATGAATATACCATGCATATCAAGCATATCTCTTAACATTTTTCACTGGGTAAAAGCTAGACCTTACACATGAAGCACAGGATGTGGATGCAACAGCATCAAATAGAGCATCAGAGACACATAAAACAACAAGATTATACCAAGGAAACTTGCACGAGGGATTGCTAGGATTTAAATTCTTGCAGCAGATCAAGACAAGCAAATTCTCCCATCAACTTAAGTATCAGAAAAGTGAACCCTAGCTTATCAAGCATATCTTTTCATGCCAGACATCCTGTAAAGCATCATATATACTTTCTCTCATATTCAATTGCTAGAACTACTTTGAAAATGAAACACGTACAAGCAGTACCACCTTGGCACCATTCCAAAGAAAAAAAGTCTCAAACTCTGTAAACCCTACCCAACAGCATGACTGAAAGAATAAGACCCTGGGGAAGATTCACCTCATTTGTGGCCATGGAGCCAATGGTGCATGCTTTGGGGGTGATGAAACATATTCTATCGATATTGTTAACCAAACAATAGTGCATTCCATATTGCAAAAAAATTTGTAGAATGGAGCTAAACCATGCTTTGACTTCTACAATGAGGTAAGCAATTCCTAGACAAAACCCATGGAATGGCACGCTTGGAAGCAAGCATCGGATTAATGGAAGAATCTCCACTACCATTCACCATCAAGTGCATAGGGACATTGTGTATTCTGCTCAGTTATAAATGAAAGTCGAGGATTCCAGCTTAAGAAACATATCACCAGACCCAGAGTTTGGACACATCAAAGACAAATACGAGAGACTTGGATAGGATTGACAGAGCCTTGTGTCGAAGCTAAGTTTATTACCATATCAAGAAATGGCTAGTGCCCTACAACAATGAGCTTCGGCAGGAGTTTAATTCATCGACTTGTCAAGTTGCACTTTTGGACCCTCATTACTCAAAATATCATTTCTGCTTCTTCAAGTATAATAGATTTCCTGCCCTCAATGAATCACATCGTACAGCAATTAAGCATTATCTGCAGAAAATGACTGGCAATATGATCTAGTCAAGAAATTCTAAGAGACTAAACCAACCAGCAATCAATCACGCCCAATAAACTATCGCTCGCTAAGGGCAAATTACTGAGCCGCCGCGCTAGACAAATCACGACATTTCGAGAAACGACGAGGAAACACGCCTACCAGTCTGGGACACGCGACGGATTCACCGTAGTCCCCACGAGCGCAGCTCTGCGCGAACTGCAAGGCCACCTTGCCGCCCATGGAGTGGCCGATCACGGCGTCCGGCCAAGCCCAGCCTCGAGACTTCACCAGATCGGCCAGATCCTTGGCGGCGCTGAACATGTCGTGAGGCGGGCCGAAGCCCCCCAGCTCGGCCGATCTCCCGTGGTTCCTCAAATCCACCAGGACCATCCTCCAATCTGCAAGCACCCCACAAGAGCATCGGAAAAAAAAAAGACTCCAGTCCTCCACGAAACATTCACAGAAGGGGAGAGAGAGGGTACCGGAGGGAGGGGAGGCGGCGGAGAGAGTGGAGGCCAAGGAGCGAGAGAAAGACCTCCAGTTCCTGCCGGAGCCCAGGAGGCCGTGGAGCACGAAAGCCGTCGGGGCGGCGGGACCGTCGCCGGAGGGAGGAGGGGGTACCTCTTCGTAAGCTAGGGTTTGCACGGATCGGGCGGAGGAGGAGGAGGAGGAGGAGGAGCTGGTTAGCAGGGAATGGTGGCGACTCGGTGAGTCGAGGAACCGAGTCAGGAGGCGGAGGGGCCGTTTGTTTCCGAGACTTCTGGCCATGGATGATGATCCCCCTCCTTCGTGCTCGAGTCCGGAGGCTTCAGACTTGATTAGAGCTGTTGTGTATTTATGAATTGTAATTTAATTAAAGGGAAAGAAAATTGCCAAAGCTAGGCTGTTGAGAAAAAAATTCATCAAATTCAAAGACACCACCTCAGCAGGTGACGTGGCGTGTATTTCTTTTACTCAAATCCATCCACTTGCAAATTGACAAATGTCCATAATGCCATATCATTAGTTGATGTGGAGTCAATGAAAAAAATTTCAAAATTTTGATTCTCTCCCTTTCTCATCGATTCCGCCGTGTTGTCTTCCTCTACTCACGCATGATTTAGCCAGCCAAGACGAGCGGTGGTCGCCAAATTTAAGGATGAGCCCACCTTGCGAGTCATGGACAACACAAGCAAGGTTCATGGCTGTTAAAGAGGCCAAATTTGGACGAGCAATGATAGGACCGAAATGTTTCCATAGATGTTGCGGGAAGTTTGCAGAAGAAGTAAAGAAGCTTCTCTATTTGATTTTTCGAGAGGTGCCAAGGTAATGATGAAGCAAAGAATTTGTTTGAAAACCTCACGTGATATTTTAAAATTGACAAAACCATTTATCTATATCAAATGTTAGATAAGTTGGTCTTATCTCAAGTTACACAAATGCAATGACTCCATCACCACTGATAGATCATGAAGTATGGAGTGAAAGACTAATAAGAATATGATCCTTAATGCTCCTGTTTTTATGGTATAGTTTGTTCTATGGTGTTATAAATTCCCTCATACAAAGTTCCAAAACAAAATTTATAGTCTAGTGAATTTTTGTTCCATTTTAATGCGGACTTTTGTTCAATTCCTCTCTTTTATCTAGTTGAATTCCTCACCAAGAATTCTTTTTTGTATGTTGATAGTTTTGTTCGTGTTATATTTTTTTTGATGAATGACAAGCCTATTTATTATTGATGCATTTATTTCCGTTTTTTTTAAGACTAAATATGAAACAAAAAAAAAACTATTGGAACTTGGAATTTACTCTGTCTAGTTTCCAAAAAAATGAAGAATCTGTACTCGATTATAAGTTTCAGATTCTAGACGGAATTTGTAAGCAATCTGAAACCGCTCATGCTGACGTCTCTCTCATCTTCCTCCGCCGCCCTCTGGCTTCCACTTAGAGAAAGTGGACGCTGTGATTCACCGACACATGGCGCTCGTATAGTGCCTCCCAGCTCATTGCTTTCCATTGTGACATCTAGGGGTGAGCGTGGTTCCCGGGTAGAACCGGGAACCGGAGAACCGAATCGGAGGTTCCGGTTCGGTTCCGGTTCTTAAGGGACCGGTTCCGGTTCCTTTGGTTAGGTTAAAAAAAAAAAAAAGCCCCAAATTAATTTACCCTAGTCTCAGACTCTCAGTTCTCACTTTCACTTCACGCTTCTTCTCTCTGTCTTTGCCCGACGCTGCTCTCTGCTCAGTGCTCGCCCTCGACGAATTCCTCGACGAATCTGCTCACTGCTCAGTGCTCGCGCTCGACGAAGTGCTCGCCGTCAACGAGTTCCTCGACGAATCTGCTCACTGCTCAGTGCTCGCCCTCGACGAGTTCCTCTCCGGCAAGACCTACATCTCCGGGTAACGCTTCCTCGACGAATCGGGCGATCACCTTCTCGGATTTCCACACGGAGTCAGGCCTCAAGTCCCTTCCAAGTGGTGGTGTTGGCTGGCGACTTCTCGAAGAAGCTTGTCCCCCTCGTCTCTAAGGTCGCTCCCTCTACCTTCCTGCGGTTCGGAGATTTTCTCCGAGGAACTAATGCGTTCTACTTAGAGAACGATTCTCGAAGGCTTTTCTCATCCGTCTTCGTCTTTGTTTTTATTTTTCATCTCGGTTCAAATTTGTTGCAGGAGGTGCCGAAGGCGCTGCTTCCGGTGGCCAACCGCCCTGTCCTCTCCTACATCTTGGAGCCCCTGGAGCAAAGTAACCTCAAGGATCTCATCGTCGTGAGTTCTCTCTCCCGCTCGTTCTCTTTCTTTGCCCTAATTGGGGTTGCCAGCATGTTGTGGTCCGCATTTGCGAGCGCTTTTTGGTGCGTCTTTCGGATATAATGTGTGCATATTTGCTTACGGCCAAACTGGTTCGGGAAAAACCTACATGATGGTACAAGTCCTCTCTACATTTGAACTTTCCTCAATAAATGTTTTGTCCTTACAAACTTACTCAATGTTATGCGATGGCATTGCCAGAGTGGTCCTGGTGCAGCGACTGAGGAGAGCTGGGGTGTCAAGTCAACTATCGAGCTCTTAATGACCATTTCAATATGTCTGAGAGCATAAGTAGAGCCATCATGTATGAAATCTGGGTTCAAATGATTGAGATCTACAATGAACAAGTGCGAGATCTACTCTCCAGTGATGGCTCTCAGAAGAAATATCCTTTTGCAGCATTATAGTTACTTTTAAGTTAAATTAAATAAGATTCGTTTGTTCTCATTATGGAAGTTCCAAACTTAAATAGGAAGAAGTACTTGGTTTTCGTTAACATGCTTACACTAGGGATTTCATCAATCTCTCATGCAAGTGGTCTAGCTGTTCCAGATGCTAGCATGCATCCTGTGAGAGCAAGCTCGGATGTTATGGAACTAATGGACATAAGACTTAAGAATAGAGCCGTTGGTGCCACCGCATTGAATGAAAGAAGTAGTCGCTCGCACAGGTTCTTGATCTGATGTTCTGTTTTCAATTGATGTTCTAGATCCTAATGCATTTCTGTGGTTCTGAGCTGTAATTTTATTTGAAATTTTGTGGCGACGGTATCGTCACTATACATGTTCGTGGGATAGATGTGAAGACTGGAAGCGCATCACATGGTAATCTTCACTTGGTAGATCTTGTGGGAAGCGAAGGAGTCGACCGCTCGAAGTCGAAGTAACTGGTGACAGACTGAAAGAGGCACAGCATATAAACAAGTCACTCTCCGCCCTTGGAGACGTCATTTTTGCTCTTTCGCAGAAGAGTCCTCATGTGCCTTCTTGTAATAGCAAGCTCACTCAAGTGCTACAGAGTTCTTTGGGTAATCCTCTTTATAATGCCTTGAATTTGCTTATCTTGTCTCTATAATTGGTTTTTTCATCAGCAAAGTAGTAGCGCAATGATATACTCAGCTTCATGTTTCCTTGCAAACTTCTAGTCAACTTTTTGGCAATGATTGAGTGTCATACCTTTTTTTTTTATTTTTTATATTATTTGTGTGCAATACTTGAAATGATGATTATGGTATGGTCCAACTTCAAAATGCCTTTGACAAGATATTTGGCTCTTCCCTTCTCCATAACACCATATTCTTGTAGGTATATATCTATTATCAAGACTGAAGGGCTTGAGATATCACAACCAGCCCTTGATCCAATGAAATCAGAGGTGCATCACCAAATCACTGCACGTGGGAGGAGAACAGTTGTTCACAGGTGATCTTATGTCCTACTATCTTTTGCCAAAGTTTGACTCCAAGACCTGTTTGATCTCACAAGTGCCTCTTTATCGTATGAGTTTGAATTTGACTTTGAATTGGATGCTAACTGTCTGCTATGGACCAGAATAATAAAGTAGGAAACTGCCTCATTGATAATTTGTGTGTGTCTAAGAGGATGATAATTATTAGTCACTACATTTTAAACTCATAGATGGTATAGGGTGACTCAGTTAGGCCTAACCTTTTACGGAGGCAGATTGGTTACTCACCACTCTGTGCATTCTTAACTTTCTTCACGAGAATGATTTGATCCATGCTTGGGGCCTAGACACACAACTTGGTTATTGCGCTCAAGTCAGTTTAACTTTCAGAAGCACTTCGAAGTTTCTACATGCATCCGTATATCCAAAAGAGTTTCCTCATGTGCCTTACCGTAATAGCAAGCTCACTCAATTTGTTTATTATTGCTTCTAAAATGCTGTTTGTGTTATATTCTCTTCGATGAATGACAAGTTTGTTTATTATTGCTGCATTCGTTTCCATTTTTTTAAACTAAAAATGAAAAAAAAAAACCTATTGGAACCTGTTGGAACTTGGAACCGACCCGGAACTGTGACGGGGTAGGTTCCGGGTTCGTGGTTTCGACGGGTAGGTTCCAGGTTCCAAAAAAAGAGGAACCTGTACCCGAGGGTAGGTTCCAGGTTCCAAGCGGAACTTGTAAGGAACCGGGAACCGCTCACCCACTGACATCGCCCGCTCTATCCCTCTGTCTCTCTCTTCTTGGAAATGCGGGCCGACTTTCTCTCTCCCTGTTTTGTCTCCCTCTTCTACCTTTCTCTCGTTTTCACTTCGACGCGAACACCTCCCCCACTCCCCATGATCTTCTATTCCCACAACAATGTCGACTCTCACCGTCTTGGAGACTGTGCCCCAGGGCCGATGACTGCGAGCAGCTCCGGAAAGCCTTCACAGGTCTGCTCCATCTCCTGCTCATAGCCTTTCTCTCTTCTTCGCGCTGCGTCCTCCGATTCTTATTGCGTGTTTGGTCGTCGATGATCGTGTTACGTTTTTAGTGTTTGGATCAACGATCTGGTCGGAATGATCTTTTAGGTGGCGATCTGTTCTAGAGTCCTTGTGTTGATTTTTTGGGGTGATCGGCTGTTAAGATGGAGCTATTTCTGGATCCATGAAGAATGCCAGTGGGTATTGTTATTTTTATGAGATTTTGGTTAGTAGTCATGTGGTCACTGAAAGTAAGAGCAACTTCAAGGTACCTCGTTTCTAAAACACTGAGACATATTAATATTGTCCGTTTCTGAGTTATTCATTTATTATGCATCATGCTTTGTTCAGGCATACGTCACTTCCAGACTACAACCTTTGGTAGTATGCATCAGAACATACTGAATTTTTCTTTGTTCTAGATTAAGAATTGTCTAATTCTTCATCCTTCGTGTTCGCAGGATTTGAAAACTGATCCAAAAGACGAGTTCCTTACTGTATTGAGAGCTTCAATCAAGTGCCTGACTTGCTCTGAGAAGTATTTTGAGAAGGTTTTCGTCTGCCATTAGTAGGCGATGAACAGATGAAGGGGCTCTGACTAGAGTGATTGGTACCAGGACTGAAGTCGACATGAAGTTTATAAAAGAGAAGTACCAACTAAGGAACATTGTCTTCCTTGATCATGCCATTGTAAAGGACACTACTGGAGACTACAAAAAAATGCTTCTGGCACTAACTGGCCATGCTGAGGCATGATTTAAAAGTACTCATGAAGTTATGTCCGGTGGAGGCAATGTGTCTATTTTGGCGTGGTTTGAGTTGTTTCCGTTTTCCTTACTTTCCAGTAATGCATAGTTACTAACATGCCTCCCTAGAAAGTCATCAACTACAGCTATAGCTATGCAAAGCAAATACATTTCTTATCGTGGTGTTGGTTTACGTACTTTTGAGAAGTTTTTGATTTTGATCTTTAATCGAGACTGCTAGTAAGTGACCATGAACTCTGTTTCCTCGCAATCATGTTATAGCAGTGTTGGCAATTCAAGAAAAATGCTGGAGAAACTGCTGATGCAATGGCCTTTTATTTGATGAGGGACAAATATTATAATGATCGGGGGTAAAGTCTTGATCTCATTGAGTAGCTTGAGAAAATACTGTATAATATTTATTCACATATACAACTAATCAATCAAGGAAATAACGGATCTATATATGATTGTAAAACACTAATCAATAAATACAGCGGAATTAAAGCGTACCTATTTGAGTCATTGCTTCACTTGCAGAAAAGTAGATCACTCTAATAATCAGGGATCTATCGGAATGTCAGATCTTTCTCTTTATGACCTATTTCGATATAGCGCAGCTTTCAATGGGATTAAAGCGGCGATAGGTATAACCTATCATTTTATAAGTAGAGAGGGGGCCAGAAACCCTAATCAACGGCGTGTCAACTAGGCCATTCCTATTACGGACTCCAGGTTAAACACATTGCCTACACTTTCTTCTTCAACTAGGCGTTATCAATAGATCAATACCCAATTCAATCGATCACTTTAGGGTTCAACAAATATTGGAATATCCATTAACCCGATTATTTAAAATAGAAAATTAATTAATTAATGTAAGCTTATATCATAGGAAATTTCCAACATTCTCCCACTTGGGCTACATTAATTAACTTATTTTATTTTGAAAATGATTTTATATTTGAAAAAGACACTATCGGGTTAATAACTGAAAATTTTGTTTTATGTGGCCATAACTTTTAATAAATAATATTTCAATAGTGGCATCTCAATACCAATCCAATCCTATATAACCTCAGTATAGGACTATGGAGATCAATGTATTAAGAAAATGTCACAACACAAGACCTTCCATAATCACATATAATAAGTATTATATTTTCATGAATCATGGGCCTAGTGTCGTAAGAAATAGTGCCAACATGTGATCAAAATATACATTATTTCTTATCGGTCCTAAATGCAATTTCTCAACGACATGAAACTGCATTAATCAATTTCTAAACAACATGAAATTGCACGACTATATCACAATTCGACATGAGATATCATAATCAGTGACATCCAGTCATCTTTAAACAAAATTTGTTTAAAGATAATGTTTTCTATTTCCATTTCTCAGTCAACAGGATAAATGATAACAATAGAATCAACAACAACAATTATCAAAATAAATGCTTTAATAAACATCATAAAAGCATTATCAGTCTGCATATAACCATAATATCCAGAAATACAATTTGTATAACTCTTACTAACAAAAGAAATCAAAAGAATCTAAAACATCCATATTCTTTACATGTTCTTTAAACAAAATGGGTCGTAAGCCTTTTGTTAGAGGGTCAGCCAACATGGACTCAGTTTTGATATTTTCAATTACAATGTCTCTATTTTTGACCAAGTCCTTAACAATATAATATTTGATCTCCATGTGTTTGTACGTATTACTTATCTTGTCATGCTTGGAATAAAACACAGCTGCAATGTTGTCACAGTAGATCACCATAGGTCTAGCAATAGAATTCACAACTCGCAATTCTGAGATCAAATTTCTGAGCCAAACTGCTTGAATTGACGCATCGTAGCATGCTACAAACTCAGTATACATTGTAGAGTTCGTAATCAAGGTTTGCTTTGTGCTCTTCCAAGAAATAGCACCTTCAGCCATCATAAAAATATATCCAGAAGTTAATTTTCTATCATCTGAACAACTAGCAAAATCAGCATCTGAATATCCAATCACCTTTAGGTCCTCTACTCTGCTATACACGAGCATAAAGTCTTTTGTTCGTTGTAGATATCTCATCACCTTTTTAGCTGCAACCTAATGTTCTTGACCTGGATTCGACAGATATCTTCCAAGAGTATTCACAACAAAAGCAATATCAGGTCTGGTACATACTTGTGCATATATAAGACTGCTAACTGCACTAGCATAAGGAATATTCTTCATGATTTCTTTTTCAACATCATTCTTGGGGCATTGATTTATACTCAATTTATCTCCTTTCACAATAGGAGCTTCACCTGACTTACGGATCTGCATATTAAATCTTTTCAAAACACGATCTATATAACTTTTATGAGATAACCCCAAAACCTTCTTAGATCTGTCACGATGAATCTCAATGCCTAGAACAAAAGAGGCTTCCCCAAGATCTTTCATATCAAACTTTGTAGATAGAAAATTTTTTGTGTCATTCAAGAGATCAACATCACTACTAGCAAGTAAAATGTCATCTACATAAAGTACTAAGAAAATATATTTACTCCCACTTACTTTCATGTAGATGCATTGGTCAAACTTGTTTTCTTCAAAGCCAAACGATCTCACAACTTTGTGAAATTTTAAGTACCACTGACGTGATGCTTGTTTGAGACCATAGATGGATCTTTGAAGTTTGCACACCATATGCTCCTTTCCGACTTCTTTAAATCCTTCAGGTTGCTGCATATATACTTCTTCATCCAAATCTCCATTTAGAAAAGCTGTCTTGACATCCATTTAGTGAAACTCTAAGTCGAAATGAGCCATCAATGTCATGATTATCCGAAAAGAGCCTTTAGTGGACACTGGGGAAAGACTTCAGTATAATCAATACCTTCTTTCTGTGTGTACCCTTTTGCGACTAACCTTGCCTTGAATCTCTCGATGTTGCCCTTATTGTCTTTCTTGGTTTTGAATACCTATTTGCAGCCGATTAATTTATGCCCATCAGGTAAATCAACTAGTTTCCACACTTGATTAGTTGACATGGACATCATCTCGTCATTCATCGCTCCTAATCATTTATCTGCATGATCACTATTAAGAACTTCTTTGAAGGTCGTTGGGTCAACTATACTTCCAATGTCAAAATTAGCTTCTCCAAGATAGACATGATAATCATTTAGAGGTGTTGGTCTTCTTTGTCGCTGTGATCTTCGCACAGGCATTTCTGGAGCTGCATCATTCATTTGGGGAATTTCATTTGTAATAGGAGGATCTATCGTCATATTTTCGGTATTTGCTTCTTGCTGAATTTCCACTCTGCTGGGATCTCGCATAGAATCATCATGCAAGATGGGCAATGGAATAGAGACGGTTTTGTTTGGTTCTTCCCTTTCAAAAGATTGAGAGGAACTCTTTTCAGTAACATCTAATTCCATGAATTTGGCAGTTTGAGATTCAACGATTCTAGTGCCTCGAGTAGGACAATAGAATCTATACCCTTTAGAATGATCAGGATATCCAATAAAGTAACATCTAATAGTCCTGGATTCCGTCTTCTTTTGAGAATGATCATAAATTTTCACCTCTACAAGACAACCCCAAACTCGTAAATGATTCAAGCTTGGTTTCCTCCCTATCCACAATTCAAAAGGTGTTTTCGGCACCGATTTACTAGGTACATGATTCAAAATATAAGTTGCTGTTTTAATCGCATCACCCCATAAGTATTCAGGCAAATTAGAACTGCCCATCATACTTCGTTTCATCTCCATGAGTGTACGATTTTACCATTCAGCTACACCATTATGTTCAGGACTCCCAGGCATTGTATATTGAGCGACAATACCACAGTCCTGCAAATATTTTGCAAACAGTCCCTTTTGCTGTCCAGCCTCAGTATATCACCCATAATACTCACCACCGCAATTAGACCTAACAATCTTGATAATTTTTCCCAATTGTTTCTCAACTTCAGTACGAAACACTTTGAACATTTCAAGTGCATTAGTCTTCTCCTTAATTAGATAAACATAACAATAACGGGAGAAATCATCAATGAACGTGATGAAGTACTTATTTCCACACAAGGTGGTAGACTATGGCCTACTAATGTCAGTATGAATTATCTCCAATAGATTTTGACCGTGAGTAGCGCCTTTCTTCTTGGTTTTAGTTAATTTTCCCCTTACACAATCAATACAAGTCTCAGTATCATCTGAGTCAAGAGGAGGAAGAATATCAGCCTTGATAAGTCACTTTACCCTTTCTTTGGAGATACGCCTTAATTGCTTATGCCATAACAATGAAGATCTATCTTTGATTAAAGATCTCTTAGCAACAACATTCTCGACGTTGAAAGAGCAATATGGTCTATCAGGAGATAAGGATAATCGATATAATCCATCAAACAAAACACAATTCCTAATAATTCTGGAATCATAACTCAAATCCACTCTTTTATTCGCAAAATGAAGACAATATCCAGCTTTGTCAAGCGAAGAAAGAGATACTAAGTTTCTCCTAAAATTAGAAACATAAAAGACATTGTTCAAGATAAGCTGAAAACCAGAATCTAAATTCAAAACAATTGTCCCTATGCGCTCCACATCAACTCCAGTATTGTTTCCAACTTTAAGCTTTGACTCTCTTAGACTTGGATTTCTTAGATTTGTGAGACCCTGTAAGGCAGTAGTCACATGAACAGTAGTACCAGAATCAAGCCACAAAGAATCCACAGGAACATCAACCAAATTTGATTCAAAGCAAACCAACAACTCACCTTGGTGACTTTCTTTTCTTGTTTTTAGCCAAGCTTAGAATTTGTAGCAATTGGCTCTCTTGTGACCCTGCTTCTTACAGTGAAAACATTTAAAATCCTTATCTCCATTTCTCCCATAGTTCCCATTTCTCTTAAAATCTTGTCCTTTCTTTGGACCATGAGCATTTGACCTTTTAGGCTTCCATTTTTCTCTAGACAAACTCAACTTGGTATTGGTAGTTAAGTGGGCAGACTCATACTTTTCCTTCTTTAACTTCTCTTCCTCAGTAACACACTTAGTAATCAAGGCATTAATGCTCCATGTCTCATTCTGAGCACTATAAGCAGTCTTAATCTGGCTAAATTCAGCTGGCAAAACATTTAAGGCGTGATGCACAATATAATTTTCAGAAAGGACAATTTCATGGGCCTTAAGTTTGGATTGAATGTGGACCATTTTCAGTATAAATTCTCTAACACCCATAGCAGCATCATACCTTATGTTCGTTAACTCACTCAGCAAGTTCCTAGCTTTAGCCTTATCTGAGACTCTATATCTTTCTCCCACTGCTTCAAGGAACTGTCTGGCATTCGTATCTTTCGGCAAACCACTAATCAGATGCTCAGCAATAGACCTCTTCATAGCAATGAGGCTCAGTCGGTTAGATTTTTCCCATCTAGCATAATGGGCCTTTTGATCTGCAGTACTTTGATCATTGGGCATGGCAGGTTTATCCTCACATAGAGCTAAGTCCATATCAACGATGCCCAGAGCAAACTCTATATCTTGCTTCCATCTCTTGAAGTTTGATCCAGTTAACATTTCAACCGTGGCATTGTTGTTATTTACAGCAAATGTAACTGTTTAACACACATAATGCAATAAGATCAATTATGGGCAATAAGTAATTCAACAAAAATAATAAGTACATCATAAACTCCCCTTTGGGCAGAGTGTATAATGCACCATTATTTTTCCCAGCATGAAATTTATAAAGCAACAATAAGGAGAATTACATATAATTGTCAAGGATCCATCTCTTTTGGGCAGACAAATCCTTTAAATCATACATCTCCATAATATCAATATAGAGGGGAATTTCATATAATTTTCAAAACATTTATCCCCTTTGGGCAGATAAATATTTTCAATTATACATCCCCATCTTTTAAATATGAGAATTAAACTTCATGCTATTTTCGAATTAATATACACAATAACTCCCTTTGGGCGAGTAATTGTATATATTAATCTTTTATTAATAGGGAACTCCAAAATTTATGCCCAAAATTCATCAAACAATATGAAACACTTTACAACATGTGCTTCCAATGATCATATTGCACTTTTTCAAACAATAATTTTACCACAATTTTTTTAATTTTTTTAATTTTATTATTATTATAATATTATTTAAATATTTCAGACTCCGGTGGGCCTAGGACCCGCGAGCAGCCCTAATCAGACCGCGGGCCAGACTCGCGAGTCCTAAACCCTCATGCGGCCCACTCCTTTTAAATTGTAAATGGCCCATGTAATGGAGAAGCCCATCTTCCCTTTAATTTAAAATTGGCCCATGAAATGAGCTACGAAGTTAGCCTACGAAATTAAAAAGAAATATGGGCAAAAGCCCATATTCAGGCCCAGGCCCGGCTGGAGGTCTTCCTCAACCTCCAGCCGAGTCATGAATTTGCAGCAACGACTTGGTTTCGACCCGAAGCTCCAAAGGCACAAATTAACATGGTTTTTGATGAAATTTCCTCATGGGTTTTGCTTATAACATCAATTTAATTAACTAGATTTAATTAAACGAAGAAAAACCAACTAAATCCACCACATACAAGCTTCAAAGTTTTGGATCTAAACCTCCCATGGCCGAAAATTCGGTTTTCTTAAATTCAAACCCTAAAAACTCAATTTAATTCAACAAAAGGATACTAAAACAAATATATAACAATACCCATACAACGGTTTACAACAAACATCAATCAATTGCAAGTAATTTGCAAATTCTAGAACTTTTTCACGTATAAACCCTAGAATTTCAAATATGAAATTCTCTCTCAATTCTCAACGAAATTATGCAAAGTATACATGGTTGAAAAGATCTTGACACGTAGAACAAAAGCCCTATGGTTTCAGGATCAATCAAACAAAAAATTTACACTAAAAAATAATGCCCATATTCGGCTCAAAGAGAAGGATTTAGAATTTGTCCATAAAAAAAATTTTAGGTTCCACAATCATATATGATCGGCTCTGATACCACATATATAATATTTATTCACATATACAACAATCAATCAAGGAAATAACGGATCCATATATGATTGTAAAACACCGATCAATAAATACAGCAGAATTAAAGCGTACCTGTTTGAGCCATTGCTTCACTTGCAGAAAAGTAGATCACTTTGATAATCAGGGATCTATCGGAATGCCAGATCTTCCTCTCTATGACCTATTTCGATATAGCAGCTTTTAATGGGATTAAAGCGGCGATAGATATAACCTACTATTTTATAGGCTAGAGGGGACATAGAAACTCTAATCACAGGCGTGTCAGCGGGCCCTTCCCATTACGAGGCCGGTTAAACACAATTGCTTTTCTACACTTTGTTACTCAACTAGGCCCGTTATCAATAGATGCCAATACCCAATTCAATCAAATCACTTTAGGATTCAACAAATATTGAAATATCCATTACCCGATTATTTAAAATAGAAATTAATTAATTAATGTAAGCCCATATTATAGGAAATTTCCAACAACTACATGTTTGATGTTTGTATGGTATTGTCAGACGATGTCCATTGAAAGAGAGAGGGGAGGAAAAGGGAAGGGGGGTGAGGGGGCCGTGCGGAATCTCAACCTTAACGCTTTATGCTCGTGGTCATCTCAACTTCATTGTGGAAAATACAGATTGCATCATTGCTATCCGAAAGATCTGTATTAAACCACCCACTAGGAGCCTTTGAGGTGATTTTGCAGTACCATGGTAATCTCCTTAGTTGCTCCTCACTTCATCCCCACTTCCCACAAGAAATTCAGCTGCTATTTCCAAATTGATGCGAGGTAAATCTCGACAAGTACAACCATGATGCAATGGCAATGAACATTTCGCAACACCCCTAAGGAAGGGCCTGTTTGGTTCGGCTTTTGGGGAATGCATTTGCCAAAATGCAAATACCTTTGGGTGAAGGAGGTTTTCCGAAATGCAAATATCGTTTGGTAAAATTTGTATTGAAATACAACTTTGGCCAAAATACCGTTTGGTAAAATTTGCATTTGTAAATTACTTTTATTAAATTAAAAAAACAAAAAAAAATTCTATTTTTCTTTTTTGAAATCCGCCACGGACCGCCGGATTCGGCGGCCGGACCGTCGGATCCGGCGGCTGGATGGCCGGATCGCGCCCTGGGTCGCGTGACCTCGGGTGACCGTCGCCTAGGGTCGCGCGACCTCGGGCGGCTGTCATCGCCGGGTCGCGCGACCCAGTGACGGCGCGCGCGACCCGGGCGATCGTCGCCGAGGTCGCGCAACCTCAGCGGCCGTCGCCGGGGTCGCGCGACCCGGGCGACCGAGGCAACGGCCGCGCGCGACCGGGCAATCGTTGCACAGGTTGCGCTACCTCAGCGGCCGTCGCTTGGGGTCGCGTGACCCGGGCGACCGGGCGATGGCCGTGTGCGACCCGGGCGACCATCACCGGGTCGCGCGACCTCAGCGGCCGTCGCTGGGGTCGCGCGACCTCGGCGGTTGCCTAGGTCGCGCGATCCGGGCGTCGACCGCTGGATCGCGCGACCCGGGCGACCGCCTAAGGTCCAGCGACCCCGGGCGACGGTCGCCGGGTCGCGACCCTCGGGCGGCGGTTGCCGGCGCGTGCCATCCCTTCGCCGGTGGTCGTCGGTCTCCGATCAACAGCTTAGAGAGGTTGGAGAAGATGAACGATGGAACCGAGCTACTTGCATTCCCAGGATGCAACTTGCCAATGCACCTCAAGAGCTCCATTGGGCTAAAGGCCTTTAGACTCCTTTGGAGATGCAATTGCATCTTGCCAAAGTCACGCAAAAATGCGAACCAAACGCATTTGCATTTGGCCAAAGGACTTTAGAGTCCAAATGAGCATTTGCAATGCTGAACCAAATAGGCCCGAAGCCTTATCAATTAATCCGTTGTAGGTTCGGATGGGATTAAAATCCCAACGAGGGAAGTGCCAACGGGCGCACAACTTTGTTGGGGGTGGGTTTCGGGGGTGATTTCCAAGTTCAAAATTTGGAGTAGCCGCCGCGCGCCGCCGCTACCGCCACCCCCCCCAAAGAAAAAAAAATAAGGCGGGAAGCAAGCGGCGTCGAAAGAGCACCAACTTGATGGATGGACAAGTGCCATCCGAACCATCTGTATTAAACCACCCATTGGAGCCTTGGAGGTGCTTTTGCAGTATCATGGTAATTTCCTCAGTTGCTCCTCACTGCATCCCCACTTTCTACAAGAAATTCAGCTGCTATTTCCAAATTGATGCGAGGCAAATCTAGACAAGTAGAACCGTAATGCAAGGGCGATGGCAACACACACTGCCAGCGCTAAGGGACTTTTCTTCGCCTGGAGTTTGGGTTGGCATGGTTTTCTTATTTAGTATTAGTAACATATTCAAAGCATATTGCAAAAGCCCTTGTGACTTGCGATCCATTATAGGTCATTTGGATGCAATTGGAAAGGTACACAGTTGTGACATATCATTTATATGAGAAGCATATACAGAGTTCAAAGTTACATCTTGAACATGGATGGGATAGAAAGTTCTCTTGGAAAACCATTGATCAAGGACAAGTCCAAGGAAATGATTTTAACTTCCACATCCACAAAATTAAGCAGTAATCCATGTTATTTAAGGTGAAATCTCAATCAAGCTAAGAAATTCTATTTTATAATTATATTGTGTCATATATCTATCGCACGGCATTATCCCACGCGACACATTCATATGTGAGCTTTACCCACTAATTTGCCTTTTGATTTTGACTTTGAATATTTAGTAATAATTTTCTAATCAATTCTTATACATAATTGGGTAATGATGCTCTTAATTGTGACTTTAGCAAATATATAATCCTAAGAGAGCTCTAATCCTTATGCATATTTTGCTAATAGATCTCTAATGGATGTACAAGAAATAATATAATTAATTCAAATATTGGTAATAAATCTTCAAAAAGACAATATTTATGTATAAATAATATTCGAAAATACCTATATATTATATTTTAAACTGGCTAATCCATACCTAATTTGGAAAACACAGCTTTGACGATTGAAGTGTTTATAATGTCTTATGACCTTTTCATAGTTATAATAGTTTGCTTCTCCACTGTCTCTTTTTTGTTATTATTATTTTTTTTAATCAAAATCTCTCTCTTTCCCCACCTCAAAATGACTTCCGGTGTGAACTGGCTATAGTGTTTACAGATTTAATGTTGATTCAACTATTTTGCATTTCTCCATGATTAGTTTATCTCATCTCTAGATCTTCACTATCTTAGTTCACTAGATATAAAACCCACATGAGGATATTTCGTGATGACTAGTTTCCATAGCTTGTAAGTGCCACCTAGAGATATATTCTTCCAGTATTTATGGAACCATTCTCATATCTTTATAACATTTTGCAAGAGTGATTTTTTGTTTGACCCCTCTTGACGCATGGATAATCTGCCAACAATCATGGTTTTGAGGAGTGATTTTTAGAACTTATAGATGGAGGAAATTGGGGTTTTGAACCCAATTAATATATAGCTTGTTGGATCGCAGTTGTAACTCTTGCTCGATCAACGAAAGGAAATCCAATGGTGATATGGGCTACTTTTTCGGTCCATGGAGCTGCTTCAGATGCAAGTAAATGATGGTGGCTGTTTGGAGGAGAGTGACGTTGAGCGTATCATGAAAATTTAAACATGAAGTGCTGGTATGCATGCATTTTCAGCTATTCATGGTGTGAAAATAGTAGTGTCTTTTAAGAATACTTGCTTATTTAACAATATCGAGATATCTATCTCATATTTTATTAATATTAACATATGATCAATCCCATACTGGGCTCATACTTGACAAATAAATAATGCTTGTATTAGGGAATACAAAATATTAAAAGTTCAATCTCATAGTAGATTCAGTTTGACAAATAAATGACATTATAAAAATCAACAAAATAAATATCCATCGTCACAAACAATTTATATAACATGCTTTACAAATGAATCGATATGATAAAATCACTGAAGGGAAAAAAAGTATATGTTTATGAGGTTTTATTACATGATTGCATATATTTCAACAATAAGGATAGCGTATAATGAGCGATTATTTTATTGTTATGATTAAAAAGGTTATATGAGTACCCATTATGACGTATACTTTGTCGATTGCATAGAAAATTGATATTAACAAATTGATAAAGAGATTATATAACACGAAAGACCATATTTAAGAAATAAGTGATATAAATGTGTCTAAAATATAATATGCTTGCAGATAGCTAATCGATGTAGGAATATATATTATACCAACGTAGTTTATATTTGACAAAGAGAAAATCAATAATAAAAAAAATTATAACATGACAGCCCATATATAACAAATAATGATATAAATATGTACTAAGTCTCCCCTAAAGTATCGATAAGAATGTAACCCATCATCACAAAAATGCTAGAACACAATTTACAAATAAATGAATATCATAAAATGATAACAAATGTATATTGGACAAATCGACAAAAAAAGTTACCAGTGCCGAGGTATTGCTCTTCAAGAAAGATGCGGTAAATAACTATAACGTCAATTTTCATCACAAATGTTGCTTCGCCAAGAAATATCAAATAAATTGGTATTTGTTCAGACTTATTGAAGAAAAAATAAAGCACATTTTGTAAAGCGATGAGGACAAATATCAGTCAATATTAAGTGTATTCAATAATTAACTTGAAGTAACAATTAATGTTCGATTGGCAACCAACTTTCTAGGAAAATATAAAACATATAGTGTTAAGACCCATGCGATGCACGGGCATCTTGCTAATATATAATAAAATGAGAATACCGTAACTTTCCTCCATTGACGTCAAGTCGCAAAGGTAAGGGAATCCGCCGAAAACCTTTACGTGCCGTGTTTTTCCGAGCAGAGAGAATCTTCTCTAAAATACAATATTTAACTTCGCTGGGTTAACCCTCCTTGACTTGAATAGGACTTTCTTGTTGCATTTCTAGAATTTCATCAAGCAATAGTGCTTTTTGTTTTTTGGGCGTAGATATATTAGTTTAGTTTTCCCCGCTTTTTGAATATTGTTACATCTTAGTCGTTGCTCCAAAATGACCTTCAAGTCTTTGCAAATTAACAAAACAGGTTGTGATGTGAGTTGTGTGGACCAGTAAGTAATATTTTTCTTAGCCGATGATTGTGGATTTATAGGTCCATTCACTCAATCAGAACGAGAGGGAAGGAAGACTGAATCACTTTAAGGTAGATCATACTACTGTTGATGCAAAAGCCAATAGGTGCTTTGAGTAATTAAAGAAAGAACTACTAAAGTGCTTTTTGTTTTTTGGGCGTAGATATATTAGTTTAGTTTTCCCCACTTTTTGACCATCGTTACATCCCAGTCGTTGCTCCAAAATGACCTACAAGTCTTTGCAAATTAACAAAACAAGTTGTGATGTGAGTTGTGTGGACCAATAAGTAATATTTTTCTTAGTCGATGATTGTGGATTTATAGGTCCATTCACTCAATCAGAACGAGAGGGAAGGAACACTGAATCACTTTAAGGTAGATCATACTACTGTTGATGCAAAAGCCAATAGGTGCTTTGAGTAATTAAAGAAAGAACTAATAAAGTGCTTTTTGTTTTTTGGGCGTAGATATATTAGTTTAGTTTTCCCCACTTTTTGACCATTGTTACATCCCAGTCGTTGCTCCAAAATGACCTACAAGTCTTTGCAAATTAACAAAACAAGTTGTGATGTGAGTTGTGTGGACCAATAAGTAATATTTTTCTTAGCCAATGATTGTGGATTTATAGGTCCATTCACTCAATCAGAATGAGCGGGAAGGAAGACTGAATCACTTTAAGGTAGATCATACTATTGTTGATGCAAAAACCAACATGTGCTTTGAGTAATTAAAGAAAGAACTACTAGAGTGCTTTTTGGTTTTTGGGCATAGATATATTAGTTTAGTTTTCCCAGCTTTTTGACCATTGTTACATCCCAGTCGTTGCTCCAAAATGACCTACAAGTCTTTGCAAATTAACAAAACAAGTTGTGATGTGAGTTGTGTGGACCAATAAGTAATATTTTTCTTAGCCGATGATTGTGGATTTATAGGTCCATTCACTCAATCAGAACGAGAGGGAAGGAAGACTGAATCACTTTAAGGTAGATCATACTATTGTTGATGCAAAAACCAACAAGTGTGAACGTGTAATTGTAGGATGAAATCTCCAGCGCTTTCCTTTAAAATTCTCACGTACGCACGGTTTGGAAGTAACTTGCATGAATAATTCACTTGACTCGACACGAATGCGAATGAATGTGGGTCGAAGATGTCTTGCATGGAAGGTTCGGCTAGCAGGGTACTATTGCTAGTGGATGTGGGTCTCATTGGTGGCATTGCGTAAGGAAATTTTTGACGAGACGTTAAGCTATATGAAAATCGGATCGTCTCGATGCGGCAAAGACGTGACCTCGAGGGTACGTCATAAGACCATCACGAAACGTGATGTCTCGGTCTAGCGATGGTGATGATAAAACGGCATCCATAGGTGGCTCAACGACGCAGTCCGACGACAAATTCATCAATCCGTGACGGGGCATTACATATTTGGGGTCCGGCGAAATCCGGATGTCACACTTGCTCCTCGGTGTTAACATAGTATATGTACTCGTAAGTATATTCGGTACGAGGGCTCCCGCCACATTGATTCATTCAAGATCACTTCTGCATAAAAATCTTGTACTTTCTTCAGGAAGGTTAGTTTTCGTAGATTCTGCTCCACTTGTGAGAAGTATTCTCGTCTTGTTTTTCCCCTGTAAGAACATGGCATGATGTATGTGGCAGGAGGAATTCATATTTGCTCCTTTAGCCGAACTAAGAAACCGGATCACGAGCAATTTTGGCTGCGTTTGTTTTGATTTCTTTTTTCTGTTTTTAAATAATTTTTTTGTTTTTTTGTTCCTGGGAATAAAAAAGGAAAGAAACACGTTTGTTTGCGTTTGTGTTCCAAAATTATTTTTTTGTTCAGAAACACATCTCGGAACAAAAACAAGAAACAAAAAAAAGTTGTTTCTTGTTTACGGAACAAAATTTAGGAACACTTTTCATTTTCTTCTCTCTTTTTTTCTTCTTCTTTTTCTTTTTTTTTTCTTTGGCCGGTCGCCGGCCTCGGCTAGGGTTGGCGACCGGCCATTGAGGGCCGGCGACCTCGGCTGAGCGTCGCCGGCCCCGGCGAGGCCGAGCGTCGTCGGCCCCGGCGGCTCGGCCTCGCGCCGGCCGGGTGAGCTCGATCTCGCCTAGATCCGGTGAGGCCGAGCTCGCCCAGCCGGTTGGCGAGGCTCGGGCGAGGCTCGGCCTCGCCGGGCCATCGCCGAGTCGGCGTTGCTGGCGGTGGCCCGGCGACGCCAAGCCTCGCCGGCCGCTAGGTGAGTTCGGCCTCGCCTAGCTACGGTGAGGCTCGGCCTCGCCGGGGGCCGGCGAGCCTCGCCGTGGTTGGGCAAGGCCGTTGGCCATGGCCGAGGCCGGCGATTGGCCAAAAGAAGAAAAAAAAAAAAAAGGAAAAAGAAAAAAGAAAAAGAAAAAAAGAAAAAAAGGAAAAAAAATAAGAAAAAAATAGAAAAAATAAAAATTAAAAATTAAAAAATAAAAGAAATAAAAAATTATACAAATTTACCAAACGTGTTTTGTTCATTTTTTATTCCCAGAACAAGTTTACCAAACGCGTTTTTGTTCAAAAATTGTTCCTCGGAACAAAAACACTTTTTCTATTTTGTTTCTTGGAACAATTTTTAAACGAAATGTTACCAAACGCGCCCTTTCTTTTTCACCCATTGTCATTTATTAAACCGAGGTACATTGCCCGGAAGAAAAGGGTACTATAGGTATATAAGGGCACGTTTGGTAACTATTCTGTTCCGGGGAACAATTTTTTTATGAGAAATGATTTTTTTTCTGATTCTATTCTTGGGAATCATTCCTGAGCAAAAGAATGCGTTTGGTAATTTCCTTAAATTTCTATTCCCTTGATAGAAATACGTTTAGTAGGATTTTTAGATTTTTTTAATTCTTTTATTATATTTTCTTTTTTTCTTTTTCTTTTTAGCTAGTCGCCGACCACCGCCATGGTCGGCGATCGGGCCGGGCGAGGTCTGGTGCGCTCACCAGAGGCTAGCCTGGCCACGGCAAGCCTCGGCCTTGCCCAGGCGGTGCAAGGTCAGTCTCGTCCTGGCCTAGCGAGGCCCAGCCTTACGCCGCTTGGGAAGGCTGAGGCTCGCCATGCCTTGCCCAACCACGGCAAGGCTCGTCGGCACGAGCCTCGTCATGGCTCGGCATTTTCGAGGGCTAGCGACGCTTCGGCAAGGTTGCCGGCCAAAAGGAAGAAGAAGAAGAAGAAAAGAAAGAGAAGAAAAAGAAGAGAGAGAAAAATCGATTCTAGAAATTATTTTTGGGAATAAGAAGTCATTTTTTCTACTTCTTATTTTTGTTCCAAACTTATTCACAAATTGTTTGTTTCTCGAGAACAAAAGTTTTATCAAATAGGTTTCTATTCTTTTTTGTTCTTCGGAATAAAAAACACGGAAATAATTGTTTCGGGAAACAAAAATAGATTTTAACAAACAGAGAAAAGAATTCCGCATGCATGGCACTAAAGCAGAGATGTTTATTAGGCTAAAAGAGAGAAAGCAATAAGAAATTGGCAGTCATTTCAAGAAGACGATGATGGAGGTGAAAAGGCTATGATGTAAAATCCGGCTCTTCCGGAAAAGATCACATAAACTTTGAGAAAGTTAAGCATTGCTTTTAAACTTTAAGTGAACAATGGCTTCTCTATCTCTTTCCACCTTTTCCACCATCAACTGCAAATTGATACGTGTCTGAAGGATAATTATGAATCCTCCAGCTGGGTGCTCAATAAAAGGATGAAAGGCCAAAAGAGGAAGAGAAGTAGGATAACGAGATGCCAGAAAGTTTTCTACGTTCACACTAAAAGGGAAAAAATCACGCAGGAATTTCCTTTTGCAGACGTGTTGAAACTAAATAATATGAGATAACACTTATGGTTTTATTTTATATAATTTAGGATTAAGGAATACTCAAGCGATTGTAAGCTCTGTATTTTCGAGATTTATATTGAATTTCTTAAAAGTTGACTATTTTTGTTGAGTAATATCAACAATCGGATTGAACCACTTATATCTTTGGTTTTTTTTTTTTTTTTTTTCCGTTTATCATCGATATCTATGGTAATTTCTTCTTCTCGTGTTAGATTTGAATGGCAAAATTCGTCCATTTTCACGTTATTTCACTACATAAGTTGTGTGGACCAATAAGTATATTTTTCATAGTTGATGATTGTTAATTGATAAGTCCATTAATATAATAAGAATGAGAGGGGAGGAAGACTGAATTATTTAGTGTAGACTAGATTATTTCGCTGCCGCCAACGATAGCGGCCACCACATAATTGTTGTCACCGTTATGACTAAATTGGCAAACTGCCAAAGGATTAAGAACTAAATTGAAATATTTGGAAAGTTTATGAGAAAATTGATAAATCGTCAAAAGTTTTAGGACTAAAATAGCACAATTAAAAAATTTTAAGGCTGAATTGGCCGCTATACAACATATTTAATACTTTTTGGATAATTTTTTGAAAATTAGATCTTACCCCTCATATGTTATATTACGTGAAGTCGAGTAAAGGATGGTCGTTGCTGAAGGCTAGAAAAGAAAGACAACATGGGTCCAAAATAGAGATTGCATTTGGCCTGAGCAACATCACATTATAGTTAAATTGGCGTGGTGACTATGACCTTTGCCTTCAATCATTTATGTAATTCATGAATTCCGAAACGGAAGGGGACTAACGATCATATTGTAGTTGATAATTTTAATGAACTTTTTTTCTGACAATATTAATTGAAAATATACCAAATAATCATTGGTCATGTCACCCACATTAACAAGGGATGTTTTGTTACGAAATCGCACGTCGATTCCAAAAAAATAACGCTTGCAAATAATTCACCAGGCAGAATATAATAATAAAATAACAGAATCAGAAGAACACGCAAGAAAATTTGTTATCGAAGTTCACCCAAACCTGGGCTACGTCTCCACACAGAGGCACTTTGCAAATCCACTAGACTTCAGAAAAAGTTGGAATACAACGATGATCTTCTCTCAAGATCAGGGTACAAAGAGATTGAGAACCCGCATAAAGAAAAAACTCACTTTTTTCTTCTCTCTTTTTCTTACCTCTCTATTTACTCTTTTAACGTCTTGATGGCCAGCATCTTGCCATCGCTAATATAAATGTATCACTTTTAACCTAAAAGCAAATCTGATAAAAAAGACAAAAGAGCCCTTATAGAATATTTGGCTTCATCTATAACATATTTATCTGCAACTTTTTGGAACATAAGTGCCTCCGTAATTTTTGCGTACATACATGGTGTCATCCCAAAGAATTGCCTCGACAGATATAGCGGAGGAGGATTAATGATTACAACAAAATAAAAGTTCAGAAGATAATTGCGTAACAATTAAAAGTTTATGGGCAAACTTGTATTACGCCCAAATTCAGAAGAGTTTTGGGTAATTTTCCCTAAAAAAAATTGAAATTTTATCTCATTCACCGGAAAGAAGTGATTATTTTGTTGACTCGATGGTCCAATTTTTTCTATAAATACGTTGGTTGTATTGTTCCATTTCAACAGATATTCGCCTGTAAACGAAGAAAAGCCCACCCGAAATAACCTAAACCCATCATGGCCTACGAGCAAAAATATCTCTCAATGTTGTTTCTCGCTCATGTCCTTCTCCTGATCATGCAAGAATTGCCTTGTCTTGCTTCATCTCAAAGCTCTTCTCTAGGGGCCCTTGCTGATGCTAGTAACCAAACGAGAAATGAGGAAGTGGAAGCACTCTTAAAATGGAAGTCTAAGCTAGACATCAAGAGTCGCTATACTTTGTCTTCGTGGAGCGGAAGCAACCCTTGTTCATGGCGTGGAATCAATTGTGATCCTTTTGGAAGCGTCACTGGTTTGAACCTTTCAAATTCTGCCATATGCGGTACGCTTCAGCATCTCAATTTCTCTCATTTGCCCAATTTGATCATTCTTCATCTTGCCAACAACCAACTCTCTGGGAACATCCCTCCAAGCATTGGCGATCTTTCCAAGCTTACTAGTATTAACTTTTCTCAAAACAACCTTTCGGGCAACATCCCACCAAGCATTGGCGATCTTTCCAAGCTTACTAGTATTAACTTTTCTCAAAACAACCTTTCGGGCAACATCCCACCAAGCATTGGCGATCTTTCCAAGCTTACTAGTATTATCTTTTCTCAAAACAACCTTTCGGGCAACATCCCACCAAGCATTGGCAATCTTTCCAAGCTTACTAGTATTAACTTTTCTCAAAACAACCTTTCGGGAAACATTCCAACTCAACTTGGGTCATTGCGTTCTTTACGATTTCTCGGACTTTCAGATTCTAATTTCACCGGTCCAATTCCTTCTTCCATTGGAAACATTAGCCACTTGTGGTGGATTAATCTGAGCACCAATCAACTCACTGGGCCCATTCCAAAGGAAATAGGAATGATGGAGTCTCTAAAACATCTTGATTTATCAGGCAATTGTCTCATTGGATCCATTCCTACAACTTTAGGAAATGTGAGCACATTATTATTTCTTTACCTCTCTGCTAACCGACTTTCTGGCCCCATACCTTTTGAAGTGGGAGGAATGAGATTCCTCATAGCTTTGCAATTGCTAGAAAATGATTTGATAGGTCCTATCCCATCATCCATAGGTAACTTGACCAATCTACATAGCCTTCTCCTTTACAATAACTCATTGTCAGGCCCTATTCCGAAAGAGATTGGAAAACTAGCAATCCTCAAAGATCTAAGGATATTTATGAACAATCTGGAAGGTGTTCTTCCCATTGAGATGAATAACCTCACATTCCTCAACATGCTAGGGCTATTTGAAAACAACTTTGTTGGCCAATTGCCGAAAGATATTTGTGGTGGTCAAGTTCTTCGATATTTTACCGCAAATCACAATAACTTCACTGGTCCACTTCCGCAAGGTCTCAAAAACTGCACAAGTTTGCATAGAGTTGTGCTCGAAAACAACTTGCTCAAGGGAGATATAACCGATGCTCTTGGTGTGTACCCCTCCTTGGATTACCTTGCATTGAGCAACAACAAACTTTACGGTGAGCTACCACCGACATTGGGTCAATGTAGAAATTTGACAAGCTTGACGATCTCCAACAATAAAATCTCTGGTGCCATACCACCTCAGCTTGGAAACATGACTCAATTGCACAGACTTGATCTCTCTTCAAATGATATTGTTGGGGAAATTCCTAAAGGCCTAGGAAAATTGAAGTTGCTGCTAGAGCTTTTGTTGGACTGCAACCTTCTTGCAGGCCACATCCCTCAAGAACTTGGAGCATTGTCCAGTCTACAGAAACTCAACATTGTAGGAAACAACTTGAGTGGCTCAATTCCTACCCAACTTGGGAAGGGCTCAAACCTTCTGTTCTTAAATTTAAGTAGGAATAATCTAGAAAAAAATATTCCGATTGAGATCGGGAATCTTCAATATCTTCAACATCTCGATCTAAGTCAAAATTT
This sequence comes from Eucalyptus virginea, assembly GCA_014182375.1. Classification (NCBI taxonomy): domain Eukaryota; kingdom Viridiplantae; phylum Streptophyta; class Magnoliopsida; order Myrtales; family Myrtaceae; genus Eucalyptus; species Eucalyptus virginea. Next base: position 23,515,289 of record CM024524.1, on the reverse strand, counting down.
GCTCATGGGAAAAATACCGGAACAACTTGGGCTATTGCATAGATTAGAAATACTTAATCTCTCGCACAATCAATTATCGGGTTCAATAGTGTCGACCTTTCATGATTCGACAAGCTTGGCATCCATCGACATATCGTATAATGAGTTAGAGGGTCCTTTACCAAACATTCCGGCCTTTCATAATGCTACAATTGGAATTGTGAGAGGGAACAAAGGCTTGTGTGGGGCTATTGCTGGTCTCAGCCCTTGTACACAAACAACATTGAAAGGTAGAAACAAAAGCAAAAAGTTGTTGCTAGTTTTGATTCCTACTTTGGGTTGCCTACTATCTTTGCTTCTTATTGTGGGAGCTTCAAGTATTGGATGCCAAGGAATAAGGAAAACAGAGGCAAGTTCAATTGATGGAAGCAATGAAAACCCCTGGGCAATATGGAGCTTTGATGGAAGAATGGTTTATGAGAGCATCATTGAAGCCACAGAGGAGTTTGATGCCAAATATTGCATCAGTGTAGGAAGACAAGGGAGTGTTTATAAGGCCCAGTTGCAAACAGGTGAGACTGTTGCTATAAAAAAAACTTAAGGAAGTAGTGGACGTTGAAATGGCCAGTCGAAAAGCATTTGAAAGGGAGATTCATGCTCTAACCGAAGCTCGGCATCGGAATATCATCAAGCTCTATGGCTTTTGCTCGAGTTCTCGACATTCTTTTTTGGTGTACGAGTTCCTAGAATCAGGTAGCTTGAAGGATGTACTGAACAATGAAGAAAGGATAGCAATATTTGACTGGAATAGGAGAGTGAATGTTGTTAAAGGGGTGGCTTATGCGTTGTCCTACATGCACCAAGAATGCTCTTCTCCTATAATTCATCGAGATGTCTCGAGCAAGAACATCTTACTGGATGAAGAATATGAAGCTCACGTCTCTGATTTTGGCACGGCTAAGGTTCTAAAACCTTATTCATCCAATTGGACTTCCTTTGCAGGCACCTTTGGATATGCAGCTCCAGGTAAATCGGTTTCTTCAAAATTTCACACCATTTCATTTTTATAGATAGGAAAGTAATCATACTTAGGATTCTCATCCTTAACTACCTGCCTTTAAATTTTCAAATTCCTAAGACCAAGTCCAACGCTTTCCACTAGATTTGAAAGTTCGATTAAATCTTAATTGAGGTGTAGGTGACCGATTTAAAATGTGAAACTTTTTCCTAATTGGAAAATTTTAAAGCCCATTGGAATCTAAAGAATGTATTGATTTATATTTGATTCTCTAAATTTGATTTACTCAAAATCAGTTTAGATTTACAAAGCATAGATATTGTATAAAAGCTAGAATTTTTTTTTTGCTTTTCTCTATGTAGAACTCGCATACACAATGGAAGTGAACGAGAAATGTGATGTTTATAGCTTCGGAGTGGTGACATTGGAAGTAATCATGGGAAGCCATCCAGGCGATCTCATTTCTTCTCTTGCATCATCATCTTCATCACCATCGATCAATTCAACAACTTCTTGGCCACTGAAGGAAGTTTTAGATCAAAGAATTCCATACCCGAAAGGTAATGTGCTAGGGGAAGTGGCTTTGATGACAAAGATGGCATTTTCGTGCTTAAATCCCAAACCAGAGCATCGTCCAACCATGCAACAAGTTTCTCGGGCAATGTCAGCACATAATTCGATTGTGTTAAGCACATCAGAGGATATCAAATTGGAAGAACTAGTTGATCGTACATGCTTTGCTTTTTGAGATATTTCAGTCTTTTTGCTGCAAACTATGTAGCAAACCGTTCTCTATACTTTATTTATCTTAGCTAATTCCATTATTCATTTCCGTAACGGTTCATTAGTTACTTGAAAGCACTTGGGAATTATTGTCATTTGCAATTCCATCTCGAAAGAGATGGCCTACAGTTGTGATGTCCAATCCTTAAGAATAGCTTTAGAGATAACAAGATCATGATATTTCTTATAAATATTACATTTATTTGTTAAAATTTGGCTTGTCATATAGAAAATGTGATAAATTCAAACGACCACAATTGGTGTATGTTGGCATCTAGTTTTGTGAAGTTTGGTCCAATTATATTAGTTGAATTGCGTACAAACATCATAAGTTAAGAAAAACTTAAGTGCAGATTGGCGTATGATTTGCTTAGATCAAATTATGTGAGAAACTTTACGTCCTTTGAAAAGAGAGAATCAATTTTAGTAAGGATTATTTTTAGATATTAGTGTCTTAGAATTCTCAAAACTCATCATAAAAATACAATTGAGTCTTAAAATATTTAAAAATCAATTGAGTCATAAAATTGGTGCAATCAACTTCCTTCATAAGCTCTGTCCACTTTGCCTAATGGGAAATGATAATGTTTGATTTTTGTAATTTTTTAATGTGCATGGCGCTAGTGTGGCAACACCAAGAAGGCATGTCAGAAGGAAAAAAAATCGCGGCATTAAAAGAATTAGGAAGAAGGATAAATTAGTAAAAGAAAAATATTAATTAAAAGCCAAAGTTTATTCCTATTAAAAAAGAAAAAAAAAAGGTGCAAAGCCAAGGGATTGGGCTGTGGGGCCGAGGGCAGCTGCCCTTGCTTGAACTTTGTGGAAGAAGTTGGGGGCATTATATTTTTCAAATGAACGTATATATGGGCGGGCCAGATTTCAAAACCCTTGTCTTGACCTGGTCGGTCCATTAACCTGACCCGAAAATTTTGTCCAAATCCGGCCCAACGGGCCCGGACGCTGCCGCGTGCCGACGTCTCTCTCTCATCCTCCTCCGCGTCCGTCTGGTTTTCACTTCGAGAAAGTGGATGCTGTGATTGCACCGACATGTGGCGCTCGTACAGCGCCTCCTGGCCTATTGCTTTCCAATATGACGTCGCGCGCTCTGTCCCCGTCTCTCTCTTCTTGAAAGCACGGGCCGACTCTCTCTCCCCGTTTTGTCTCCTCCTTCCTCTCTCTCGTTTTCGCTTCGACGCGACCACACCACCCCCTCCTCACGATCTTCTATTCCCACAACAATGTCGACTCTCACCGTCCCGAAGCCTGTGCCCACGTGGCTGATGATTGCGAGCAGCTCCGGAAAGCCTTCGCAGGTCCGCTCCATCTCCTCCTCATAGCCTTTCTCTCTTCTTCGCGCTGCCTCCTCCGATTCTTACCGCGTGTTGTTTGGTTGTCGACGATCGTGCTCCGTTTCAGTGTTTGGATCTACGATCCGCTTGGAGATCGCAGTCTAGTCGGAATGATCTTTCAGGTGGCGATCTGTTCTAGAATTCTTGTGTTTATTTTTGGGGTGATCCGCTGTTAAGATCGAGCTATTTTTGGATCCATGAAGAATGCCAGTGGGTATTGTTCTTTTATGAGATTTTAGTTAGTATTCATCTGGTCATAGAAAGTAAGAGCAACTCAACGGTATCTCGTTTCTAAAACATTAAGACTTAATATTATTGTTCGTTTTCAAGTTATTCATTGTTTTGCATCGTGCTTTGTTTAAGCATGTGTCACGGCCAAAAGGTTTCTGAAGCTAAAGGCCGTGTCTTTCCGCGGAGGACCTCTTGCGATCGCTAGGATTCCCGACAAGACTTTTTTCAGAACTTTCCAAGGGCGGGTGATACGGTCATTACACCAAATTCTAGAACTCTCCTGTCATTAGTGTCGGTAGTTGGTAGGGTTGGCGGTGCGATCTTATCCATCGAATGAAAAGCCGATCAATTGATGTAATCAGAGAGCCTCTAGTATAAGAAGGGGCGCCCTCCCCCTCATTTGTATCTATCCAAACATTTCAGCAAATACAAAGCTCCTTTCTTTCTAGAGCTTCTCTCTCTAGAAACTCTCTCTCTATGGTCTGGGTGAAGCGAGCGAGTGTGTGATTGATCAAGCAAGCCGCCCCGATGATCCAAGGTGATCCAAAAGTGTTTGAGTCGCCGCACGGTCACGATTCCAATCGAGCGGCCCGTGATATGTGGTATCAGAGCAAAGGAGGGATCCGTTTCGAGAGATTGAGGAGCACTAATTGTTCGAGAGAATGTCGAGACAAGAAGCTGTCATAGATGGAGAGGCTGTTCAAGTCAAGGAGACTTGCGGCCGAACAAAGAAAAGAGAAGCCTCGATGGACGCCGTAGCTGCACTTGATGAGAAGTTTGCGAAGGTTCAGAGTGCCATGGTCGAGTTCATGGAAGGACTTGACGATGTGAAAGACCGCATCATGGAGGTTGAGACCTCGCTTCGTGAAGACTTCACGATTGGCATCAACCAAGCGATGGCCTTGCTGCATGACAAGGATGAAGCCCTTGAATCATCGATCAATGTATTGAAGGAGCGCGTCCAAGTGATCGAGGAAGAAAGCCCTCATAGGGATGAGGTCGAAGCTATGAAGGCGGAGATTCAAGAGCTCAAAACTGAGCTCACCCTATGCAAATTGAGCATCGCCAATGGGTCGATGCCTACACAAGCGGTGCCCAAGAGAGGTCAAAGGCGACCGATCCGCCAAAGAGGTGGATAACTTCGTATGGAGCATGGAGCAATACTTTGGCGCTGTCAACATCCAAGACGAGTCGATCAAGGTAAAAACCGCTTCGATGTTCCTTACTAATACTACAATGCTTTGGTGGCGCAATAGGTGCGATGAGACCAAGCGCGACGCTGATCCCATGGACACATGAGATGACTTCGTGAGGGAGTTCCGAGATTACTTCTTCCCCGAGTTTGCTCAACAAGAAGCCCGTAGCAAGCTCCATCGCCTTGAACAAAGGGGCACGATCCGAGAGTACGTGAAGGAGTTCACGGAGCTCAAACTCCAAATCCGCAATCTAGGAGAGGAGGAGGCTCTCGGAGCGTTCATGGATGGATTGAAACCGTGGGCGCAACTCGAGCTCAAGCGACAGGATGTGCAGAGTCTCGCAAGAGCGCTAAGCGTGGCCAACTCCCTCGTCGACGTCACCAAAGCTAAGCCAAAGAATCGAGCAAGGGATTGGAGGTCGGATCGATCATTCGAGGATGAAGCTCCCCGTGCGCCGAAAGATCAAAACAACTGAGTTAAGACGTGGGGAGGAGGAACTTCAAAGCCGTCCTTTCAAAAGGGTTGACCACCAGTGGACTAGACGACAAGTCAGTTCGATCAACCCCCGCCTTCTCCTTGCTACATTTGCAAAGGTCCGCATTGGACCAAAAAGTGCCCAAAGAAGGGCAGGATCAACGCCCTCCTTGCCATTGAAGAAGAGGAGGAGGAACCCAAAGAAGAAAAGCGGCAAATCCGGCTTGGAGGCATGAAGGTTGTCAACTTTGTCCAAGCTCATTTGCCGTCCAAAGAAAAAGAAGTTGCCTCGAACTTGGGCATGTTTTTTGTGGAGGTTGAAGTGTGCGGCCGAACGTTATATGCCTTGGTCGACAAGGGTGCGTCGAACATGTTCATGTCGACCGAAGTGGCGAAAGCCTTAGGACTTTGCGTAGAGCCAACCGCGAATTAATTCAAGGCCATCAACTCGAATGGGCTCCATGGCATAGGATCAACTCCCGATGTGGATGTCCAAATCGGCGGATGGAAGGGCAAGCTGTCATTCAAGGTAATTCCTCTCGATGATTATGATCTCATTCTGGGTATGCAATTCTTCCATAGAGTGAGGTCCATGATTGACATGAGGACCAAGTGCATCATGATCATTGATCCAAAATGCCCGACAATGATCCCCATGATGAAAGGGGTGATCGACTCCAAGATCATCGCAATGATCCGGTGTCTCGACAAGAGCTTGAAGGCCGAGAAGTACATGAGCAAGCCGCCACACACGGAGAAGTCCAAGGAAGAGTTGGATCATACTCCAACTCATGCCATGCTGATCCAAGTGCTCTTCCTTGAGGTTGAGTACTCACCGCGTGCCATGCCCGAGCCGAAGTTGCAGCCGTGTGCCATGCCCGAGTTGAAGTTGGAAGGGTGTGGTCCATCGTACAAGCGAGTTTGAACAAAGAGGAATTGGAAGAAGAATGCCCATGCCTATGCCAAGAAGGCCGCCCTTCGAGCTGTGAGCAACGAGGGCGTCGCTCGAATGAGTGGGGGAGAATGTCACGGCCAAGAGGTTTTGGGAGCTAAAGGGCTGTGCCTTTCCACAGAGAACCTCATGCGATTACTAGGATTCCTGACAAGACTTCTTCTAGAACTTTCCAAGGGCGGGCGATATGGTCATTACGCCAAATTCTAGAACTCTCTTGTCATTAGTGTCGGTAGTTGGTAGGTTTGGCGATGCGATCTCATCCACCGGATGAAAAACCGATTAATGGATGTAATCAGAGGGCCTCTAATATAAGAAGGGGGTGTCCTCCCTCTCATTTGTATCCGTCCAAACATTTCAACAATACAAAGCTCATTTTTTTCAGAGCTTATTTCTCTAGAAACTTTCTCTCTCTATGATCCGGGTGAAGCGAGCAAGTGTGTGATCGATCAAGCAAGGCTTGGCTTAGGCGCCCCGACAATCCAAGGCGATCGAAAAATGCCTGAGTCACCGCACGGTTATGATCCCAATCGATCGGCCCTTAATACATGCGTCACTTCCAAACTACAACCTTTGGTAGTATGCATCAGACCATACTGAACTTTTCTCTGTTCTAAAATAAGAATTGTCAAATTCTTCATCCTTCGTGTTCGCAGGATTTGAAAATAGATTGAAAAGGCGAGTTCCTTAATAGACTGAGAGCTTTAGTCAAGTGCCTGACTCACCCTGAGAAGTATTTTGAGAAGGTTCTTGGTCTGCCATTAATGGGCAATGAACAGATAAAGGGGCTCTGACCAGAGTGGTTGGTACCAGGACCGAGGTCGACATGAAGTTTATAAAAGAGGAGTACCAAGAAAGGGACAGCGTCCCCCTTGATCGTGCCATTGTAAAGGACACTACTGGAGACTACAAAAAAAATGCTTCTAGCACTAACTGGGCTTGTTTTAAAAGTACTTGTGAAGTTATGTCCGATAGAGGCAATGTGTCTACTTCGGCGTCGTTTGAGTTGCTTCTGTTTTGATCGCTTTCCAGTAACGCACATTTACCAACATGCCTCCCTAGAAAGTCGTCAGCTACAGCTATAGCTACGCGAAGCAATTACATTTCTTATCAGGGCGTTGTTTTATATACTTTTGAGAAGTCTTTGATTCTAATCTTTAATCGAGACTGCTAGTAAGTGACCGTGAACATGGTTTCCCCACAGTGATGTTATAGCGGTGCTGGCAATTCATGAACAATGCTGGAGAAACTGCTGATGCGATGGCCTTTTATTTGATGAGGAACAAATATTATAAGGATCGGAGGTTAAAGTGTTGATTTCATTGAGTAGCTTGAGAAACTATATTTTGTGTTGTATTGTGTTGTCAGACGATGTTCATCGGTGGGCGGAATCTCAACCTTAACGCTTTATGGTTGTGGTCATCTCAACTTCACGTGGAAACTACAGATTGCGTTATTGCCTTTCTCGTCTCTTATAACACTTACTCTGGGCACGAGTGCCATACGAACCGTCTGTATTGAACCATCTGTATTAAACCACCCACTAGGAGCCTTGGAGGTGCTTTTGCAGTATCATGGTAATTTCCTCAGTTCCTCCTCACTGCATCCCCACTTCCCATAAGAAATTCAGCTGCTATTTTCCAAATTGATGCGAGACAAATCTCGACAAGTAAAACTGTAATGCAATGGTGATGGCAAGACACTCCCAGCACTAAGGGACTTTTCTTCGCATGGAGGCATGGTTTTCTTATTTAGTATTAGTAACATATTATAAGGCATATTGCCATAGCCCTTGTGACTTGCAATTCATTACAGGTCAGTTTGATGCAATTGGAAAGGTACGCAGTGGTGACATATCCTTTATATGAGGAGCATATACAGAGTTCAAAGCTACATCTTGAACATGGATGGGATAGAAAGTTCTCTTAGAAAACCATTGATCAAGGACAAGTATGAGGAAACGATTTTAACTTGCACATCCACAAATTATGCAGTAATCCATGTTATTTAAGGTGAAATCTCAATCGGGCTAAGGCATTCTCATTTTACAATTACATTGTCATTTATCTATCACATGGCATTATGCACGTGACACATTCATGTGTGAGCTTTACCCTATAATTTGCCTTTTGATTTTGACTTTAAAAAACCTCCAATCCTAACAAATCTATAATTCTTATGCATTTTTAGTAATAATTTTCTAATAAATTCTTATACGTAATTGGATAATGATGCTCTTACCTGAGACTTTAGCAAATATATAATCCTAGCAAATCTCTAATTCTTATGCATATTTTGCTAATAGATCTCTAATCTATGTACAAGAAACAATAGAATTATTTCAAATATTGGTAATAAATCTTCAAAAATATATTTATGTATAAATTCTATTCGAAAAAACCTATTTATTATATTTTTAAAAGGGCTCTCGCTAATCCATACCTAATTTGAAAAACACAGATTTAGCGATTGAAATGTTTATAATTTCTTATGACCTTTTCATAGTTATAATAGTTTGCTTCTCCACCATCTTTTTTGTTATTATTTTATTTATTTATCAAAATCTCTCTCTTTCCCCCATCCTCAAAATGACTTTCGGTGCGAACCGGTTATGATGTTTAGATTTAATGTTCTCATCTCTAGACCTTCACTATCTTAGTTCACCATATATAAAACCCACATGAGGATATCTCGTGATGACTAGTTTCTATAGCTTGTAAGTGCCACTTAGAGATATGTTCTTCCAGTATTTATGGAACCATTCTCATATCTTTATAACATTTTGCATGAGGGCTTTTTTGTTTGACCGCTCTTGACACGAGGATAATCTGCCAACAATCATGGTTTTGAGGAGTGATTTTTAGAACTCATAGATGGAGGGACGTGCGGACCCCTGGAGTGCCATAGTTTTGCACAAAGGGACACTTAAGTGCCATAACTTACGAAAGGTACACTTAAGTGCCAAAATCGGAGTAAAAGGGATCACTTGACTGCCAATCCGGCCAAAGTTCGGCCAAAACGCCGACGTGGCATTTTTTCGGCGAACCGAGCTCAAAACGACGCCGTTTGCACGCCGACGTGGCTAAATAATGCAAAAACGGTGTCGTTTTGGGCTGACGTGGTAAAAAAAATAAAAAATAAATTAAATTTAGTTAAAATATTAAAAAAAAATAATTAAAAATTAAAAAAAAAAAAAAGGAAAGGGGGGAAGCGGGCCGAGGATCACCCTCATTTGCCGCCGCCGCCGAGAAGGGCTGGCGACGGTGGGGGAGGGTCGACCGGGGTCGCCGGGCCCGGCCGGGGCCGACGACCCCGCCCGGCGGCGGTGAGGGCTCGCGAGCCCTCGCCTTAGATCGGGCGAGGGTCGTAGCCCTCGCCTAGATCCGGCGTGGGTCGGCGGCCCTCGCCCGGCCAGGCCAAGGGCCGCTGCCCGCCGGGGGTCGCCCCGGCCGGGCGGCGGCCCTTGGCTCGGCCAGTGAGGGCCGCCGACCCTCGCCGGATCTAGGCGAGGGCCACGAGCCCTCGCCACTGGCCACAGATCTGGGGAGGGTTGCGGCCCTCGGCCGGCGAGGGCCGCCGATCCTCGTCGGATCGGGGGCAAGGGCTGCGACCCTCACCCCGATCCAGGGCAAGAGCTCGCGAGCCCTCGCCGCCGATCGGCCGGGGTCGCCGGCCCCGGCCAAGGCCCGGCGACCCTAGTCGACCCTCCCCGCCGTCGCGGCCCTTACCGCGGCGGTATCCCTTAGCGAGCCTCCCCACCTTTCCTTTTTTTTTTTTTATTTTAAATTTTTTAATTATTATTTTTTAACATTTTAACTAAATTTAATTTTAAAATTATTATTTTTTTAACATTTTAACTAAATTTAATTTTACAATTATTATTTTTTTAATATTTTAACTAAATTTAATTTTAAATTTAATTTAATTATTTTTTAATTATTTTTTTACCACGTCAGCCCAAACGACGCCGTTTTTGCATTATTTAGCCACGTCAGCGTGCAAAACGGCATCGTTTTGGGCGTGCTTCGTCGGAAAAATGCCACGTCGGCGTTTTGGCAGGACTTTGGCCGGAGTGGCACTTAAGTGATCCGTTTTTCTTCGAATGTGGTACTTAAGTGTACCTTTCATAAGTTATGACACTTAAGTATCCCTTTGTATCAAGTTATGGCACTTGAAGCGTTCTTTTGCCTAGATGGAGGAAATTGAGGTTTTGAACCCGATTAACATTTAGCTTATTGGATCGCAATTGTAACTCACGCTTGACCAAGGAAAGGAAATCCAATGGTGATATGGGCTACTTTTTGGGTCCATGGAGCTGCTTCAGATGTAAGTAAATGGTAGTGGCTGGACCTGGATAGGTCCTAAAATTGTACCGTTTATCGGAGTCAACCCCAAACGTAAAATGGGGTAATGATAAACCTCTGGGGGACATGTAACCAAATTGGGAACATCCCATTGGGTCCATGGAGCTGCTTCAGATGCAAGTAAATGGTAGTGGCTGCTTCGAGGAGAGTGACGTTGAGCGTATCATGAAAATTTAAATATGAAGTGCTGGTATGCATGCATTTCCAGCTATTCATGGTGTGAAAATAGTAGTGTCTTTTAAGAATACTTGCTTATGATTAGGTTGAAAAGAGTTTAACAATATTGAGATATCTATCTCATATTTGATTATTATTAACATATGATCAATCTTATACTGGGCTCATACTTGACAAATAAATAATGCTTGCATTAGGAAATATAAAATATTAAAAGTTCAATCTCATATTAGATTCATTTTGACAAATAAATAACATTATTAAAATCAACAAAATAAGTATCCACCGTCATAGACAATTCATATAACATGCCTTACAAATGAATTGATATGATAAAATCATTGAAGGGAAAAAAGTATATGTTTATGAGGTTTTATTACATGATTGCGTATATTTCAACAATAAGGATGGCATATAATGAGCGATAATTTTATTGTTATGACTAAAAGGTTATATGAATACCCATTACGACATATACTTTGGCGAATTGCGTAGAAAATTGATACTAACAAATTGATAAAGAGCTTATATAATATGAAAGAGCATATTTAACAAATAAGTGATTTAAATGTGTCTAAAATATAAGATGCTTGCAAATAGCTAATCAATGTAGGAATATATATTATAACATGGTAGTTTATATTTGACAAAGAGAAAATCGATAAAAAAAAAATGTATAACATGACAGCCCATAGATAACAAATAATGATTTAAATATGTACTAAGTCTTCCCTAAAGTATGGATAAGAATGTAACCCATCATCAACAAAATGGTAGAACATAATTTACAAATAAATGAATATCATAAAATGATAATAAATGTATATTTAACAAATCAACGAAAAAAAGTTATCAGTGCCGAGGAATTGCTCCTTCAAGAAAGATGCAATAAATAACTATAACGTAAATTTTCATCACAACTGTTGTTTTGCCAAGAAATATCAAGGAAATTGGTATTTGTTCAGACTTATTGAAGGAAAAATAAAGCACATTTTGTAAAGCGATGAGGACAAATATCAGTCAATAGTAAGTGTATCCAATAATTAACTTGAAATAACAATTAATGTTCGATTGGCAACCAACTTTTAGGAAAATATAAAACATATAGTGTTCGACCTGTGCAATGCACGGGCATCTTGCTGATATATAATAAAATGAGAATACCATAACTTTCCTCCATTGACGTCAAGTGGCAAAGTTAAGGGAATCCGTCGAAATCCTTTACGTGCCGTGTTTTTCCGAGTGGAGAGAATCTTCTCTAAAATACAATATTCAACTTCGTTGGAGTAACCCTTCTTGACTTGAATAGGATTTTCTTGTTGCATTTCTGGAATTTCATCAAGCAATAGTGTTTTTTTGGCGTAGATATATTAGTTTAGTTTTGCCCACTTTTTTACCATTGTTACATCCCAGTCGTTGCTCCAAAATGACATACAAGTCTTTGTAAATTAACAAAAAAAGCTGTGATGTAAGTTGTGTGGATCAGTAAGTAATATTTTTCTTAGCTGATGATTGTGGATTTATAAGTCAATTCACTCAATCAGCACAGAGGGAAGGAAGACTGAATTAATTTAAGATAGATCATATTATTGTTGATGCAAAAACCAACAGGTGCTTTTAGTAATTAAAGAAAGAACTACTAGAACTACTGAATTGTTTACTTGCACGGAATCGTGGTCAAATTTTCAAACCTAGATACGATTACTAGCTTTGCTCCTTGGTGTTAACATGATAGAGCATGTATACTCGTAAGTATATTCGGTACAGAGAGGGCTCCTGCCACATTGATTCATTCAAGATTACTTCAGTATGAAAATCTTGTACTTTCTTTAGAGAGGTCAGCTTTCGTGGAATCTGCTCCACTTGCGAGAAGTATTATCGTCTTATTTTCCCTATAAGAACATGGCACGATGTATGTAGCAGGAGGAATTCATATTTGCTCCTTTAGCCGTACTAAGAAATCCGATCACGAGCAATTTTCTTTTTCACCTGTCCTCATTTATTGAACCGAGGTATATTGCCCAAAAGAAAAACGTAATACAGGTATATAAGAGTTCAGTAGCATGAACAGAGAAAAGAATTGCGCGTCCATGGCACTAAAGCAGAGATGTTTGTTACGTTAAGAGAAAGAAAGCATAAGAAATTGGCAGTCATTTCAAGAAGACGATGGTGCAGGTGAAAAGGCTATGATGGGTCAACATCAGATTTTTCCGAAAAAGATCGGAGAAAATGTGAGAAAGCTAAGCATTGTTTTAGACTTTTAGAGAAAGTGATCAATAGCTTCTCTATCTCTTTCTCCCTTTTCCGCCATCTACTGCAGATTGATACGTGTCTCAAGGATAATTATGAATCCTCCGCTGGGGTGCTCAACAAAAAGATAGAAGGCCAAAAGAGGAAGAGAAGTAGAATAACTAGATGTCAAAAAGTTTTCTACGTCCACATTAAAAGGGAAAAATCATGCAGGAATTCCCTATTGCAGGCGTGTTGGAACTAAATATGAGATAACACTTGTGATTTTCTTCTATATAATTTAGGATTGAAAAATACTCAAGCAATAGTAAGCTTTGTATTTTTCAGATTTATATTGGATTTCTTAAAGGCTATCTTTTTCTATTGAATAGTATTGACACTAAGACTGAATTATGTAAATTTCAAGTATTCTTTATCATTTTTCATCAATTTCTTTAAAGATTCCTTCTTCTCGCGTTAAATTTGAATGGCAAGGTTCGTCAATTTTCACATTTTTTCACTGCATGAGTTGTGTGGATCAATAAGTATACATTTCATAGTTGACGGCGGTTAATTGATAAGTCCATTAGTATAATATGAATGAGAGGGGAGGAAGATTGAATTATTTTATGTAGACTAGATCATTTTGATGGAAAAACCATATAGAACATTTAGTATTAAAGAAAACTACTAGAATTCCGGCGGCCATGACAAAAGTCCACTTTCTTCTCCCTTAATTTCACACTTTACCTTTCAATTCCCTCATAAAAGTCCAATGTCCAAATGCAACGGATTATGTTAAGCATACAGAAACTTCGATGAAGCTAAGTATTGCTTTTGGACTTTAAGAGAAGTATGTACCATGTAAAAGTTAAAAAAGGATAAAAAGGAACAAAAAAAATAGGAAGAGAAGTAGAATGATTAGATGTCGAGAGTTTGACGAGAGAGAAAAATTGTGAATGAATTATCTAGTGTAGTCTGTATTGAGAATGCGATATTATGAGGTAACACTTGTGAATTTTATCTTCGGTGTAATTTAAGATTGAAAAACACTCAATGTAAACTTTGTATTCACCGGATTCATAATAGATTTATTAAATATAGGCTTTCCCCTTAGAATAAGTAGCAACACTCAAACCAAACTACATAAAACCCTAGTGTTATTTATCATTCCACATTAAATTCTCTAGTAATTTTATCTTCTCATGTTAGAACTTGTGGCTACATGACATGACAAGTGATTACTTTGGTCAAACTACTCTCATTGGTCTATAAACTTAGTGGTTTTTAATATTGCCTCTTCTAATAGGATGACTTTTAAGTAGAGGTCTCTTCAATGAATTCCTTGTCGGATTTACCCAACTCAACTTATCACCTACATATCGTCTATCTTTAGCCATTCTAGTCCAGAAGCATGCATGATCAACAATCCAAACGAGATTAGTGTACTATGTACATCGAGAAGAGAATCCAGTCAAGTCATTGTGGAATAACCAATTAAAAATTGGGATCAATTAAGGCAGATCAAACTTTCCTCGTGAGCGCCGGTATAGGAAAAGTCTTTTGGAAATGCTTGACTACCACATCGAACAACTCAACAGCAGGATTAGCAAGGTTCACAGCAGTTATCAAGTGTGTGCTTATATTTATAGAATTTATCGAGCAATTTCAAATTCATATGTAAAATAATGTTTTCCCCGTATGTAATAAAGCTACATTATCACGAATCAATCAATGAAAACAAGGGAGCGAGAGATGCAAAACAAACTTTGATGCAAAGGACCCAAAAATCGAACAAAAAAGAAGCAAAGGTAACAACCTACGTATAAAATAATAAGTCAAGTCATATGTACCGTTCGACCAATCTTCTAATAGCTTTGGACTCGTGTTTCATGCTACATGTACATGGGGAATTTGTCCAATCCTCTTCTATGCCGTGTTTCGCCAATAGGAGGAATCTTCTCCAAAATCACCATCATTTCAAGTGCAATGTGAACTTTTGTGTCACTCTCTCCCATCACATCTCCCGTCCTCGACGGATCTTGTACGACCCTTCGGAGAATTTCTCTTGATGTTGGTTTACACAATTATGTTCGCGATTTCTTCGTGAAAACATAGACGAAATATAGCTCGAGATAACATCAGCATTTCCAGAAAGAAAAAAAAAAAACAAAACATAGAAATAGGTCTTCGTTGTGCATTTCTTGCATTTCATGCTTTGTTTGTTTCGCATCTGTCAGTCCCTCGTTGATGATGGCTTACATACTAATGATAACGATTTCTACGTAAAAACAGAAATAGAATATAGCTCAAAACAACATCGGCATTTCCCAAAAAAAAAAAAAAAAAAAAAAGAGAGAGCATGAAATGCACCTTCTACTGTAACTTCAAGAAGATTTCTAACAGAATCCAGTCAGTGGGCCATTAGTGTGCAAAAGTGGACGTAGGTTTATACCAAACTGAACCACTATAAACTCTAAGTGCACCGTTCTCTATTTCTCTTCTCATATTCATTTACTAACCAATAGAAACATTGCACAGCATTATTCGATATAATCAGTTTGTACCTATATCAACACTGTCTCCCACCCCGCTGTGGGCAAGTTGGTTTGGGCCTTTTCCCCTCTAATTGCGGTAGGGGGAGGTTCGAGTCACTGTGTGCGCATTGCGGGACTTAAGTGCGGCGCCGTGGGAGGTGGGTCCTTGCGCTAGCGTCGCCCGGATTTACGTTGTCGGCTGCCGGCATGCGGCGGTTCTCGGGTCATAAAAAAAAAAAAAAAAAAATATATATATATATATATATATATATATATATATATATATATATATATATATATATATATATATCATCTCACCTGGTCTCACTTATACCACTTAACACCTTTAATTTAGCATTATTTTTTCTGAGGCCTTCCTTGTGCCTGGAACATGTGCCTGGTCGCGGGCTCACTCACTGGGACAGGGCTTGGGTCACGGCCAACGCATGGCCGCATGTTGGACCAAATCATGGGCACAGCTAGCGCACATGACCTATTCACGAACAGTAAGCCACTAGTGTGCCCTTCAGCTTCTTACCTAATGCTATATCTCACAACAAATTAAAGGTCACGGTGCAGACTTTGACACTCCTTATTTTGTGTCGTACTCTTTTTAATTTTGCTCGTTCTCCTAGCTACCGTTATAAGTTTGACATGGTCACTTACACATGAAGTATTGTGTGATTCTATATGTAATGCTTGGCTATTTTCTGACAGCAGAGATTGAGGGGGAATGGAGTTAAGTCCGGATCACTTCCACCTCTAGAAGTTGCATGTCCGATTCTATACCCCTCAATAGCACCGTGGTCAAGGGAACTGAGCGCACCACCTGCATTCTAGAATTTTTGGCGTTGTTGACTTACATCTCGGTCTTTGCTTCGAAAAAGACTAGTAAGACTTCACAAATAAAGGGCCACGCATCCTAGATATACAATGTTTTTGTTGCAAGAAGTATAGTTATTTGTTGATGATCATTGGTTTATCAGTCAAGTCATCTCAGAGAGCGAGAGGGACGAGAGTCTGCAAAAAAGGAAGCTTGCTAGTCTAGAAAAACAACTGAATTTATTTCAATAGCAGTCCGTCGCTGCTTGGAGTTCTAATTACACTTGTCTTCAACTCAAAACGATTCGTCTAACATACACATGAATTAATTTAAAGTATAATACGATCAGAGTTAAAACTACATGAGTATGATTCATGCGTATAAAAAAAAGAAAAGCAAATTGACTTTCATGATGCAGCTGGAATGATGGGAGAATTACTAAAAAAGTCCTAAACCTATTGCAATTGTGCCAATTCAGTCCTAAACTTTTTTTTTGGCCAATTTAGTCCTAAACCTTTTACAATTGTGCCAATTTAGTCCATCCGGCCAAAATTAGCCAGCCGGTGCTAACGTGGACACCGGCCGGGGACAGCTGGCCAGCGAACGCTGATTTGGTAATTTTTAAATATTTTTAAATATTTTTTAAATATTTTTAAATATTTTTTAAATATTTTTAAATATTTTTAAATATTTTTTAAATATTTTTTTGAATTTTGAATTTTTTTCCCCTTCTTCTCCATCCTCGGTCGACCGATGCCGGCTAGAGGTGAGGGCCGGTGAGGTCGGCCTCGCCGACCACCGGCAAGGCTCGCCCTTGCCGACCACTAGCGAAGGCGAGCCTCGCCCGGCAACGGCGAGGCGGCCATCGCTAGAATTGGCGAGGCTCAACCTCGCCATGGCTGGGCAAGGCTGAGCCTCACCAGATGTGGCGGCGCCGACCTCGCCTACCTAATTCCCTTGACCCTCGTCAACACGCTCAGGAGAGCCTCATCTTCCATCTCGAGAATCGACTCGTCTGACAGCGCGCCGCTCCTGTAATTCTCGATGAGGTCATAGAGGTACCCGGCTTTGCGGCCAGAGATAACTAGAGATAATTCTCAGCGGGGGCAAGCCTCGCCGGCCGGAGGAAGGAGAAGAAGGGGAAAACAAAGAAAAAAAAAAATTCAAAAATTTAAAAAATATTTAAAAATTGCCACATCGGCGTTCGCCCGCTGTGCCCCTCGGCCGGCCCACGTCAACGCCCGGCCAGCCAATTTTGGTCGAATGGACTGAATTGACACAATTGTAAAATGTTTAGGACTAAATTGGCTCAAAAAAAGTTTATGATTGAATTGACACAATTGCAATAGGTTTAGGACTTTTTTGGTAATTCTCCCTGGGGTGACTTGTGCTAATGCGAAACAATTACAAAATAAAAACACAAGATACTAACCATTTCTGTCTATGATATAACAAAGACACAAAATGTGACATTTTGAATTTCCAATTCTGTTTTCAATAGAATGAGTCAGCCATTTCATCTACGCACTTATAGTTCTTTTCTCTGAGTTGGCCACTCGTGAGATAACTAGACGATCGAGGGAAGCCGTTAAGGGATTTTAATGCAATAAGACTTGAGAATTCGACCAGGAAACGACTATTCGATCGTGCTCATCTGAAGAGATCAATACGGCACAGTTATAAGTCAATTAGAAATCAGAGATATGTCAGTTCGACTGAGATATATCGCTAAACATGGGTGATTCCTCTAAATTGCAAAATTCTCATCGATCGGCACTAAACTGATCTTTATGTCTTTTTGGTACCCTATGCCTGTATTTGAATTCTCAAGATTTCCACGACAACCGAGAGTCGCCAATGTGTCAAATGGGTTCATTGTGAGTCAAAGAAAATCGACCATAGGTCAATTGCACTAAAAATTTCTGAAAGCTACCTGTGTCGTTTAGGTTACGCTAAAATCGAGCCAAATCAAAATTAACCGCGAATTTGAATCTAACTTTAGAAATTGAAAGTTCCGTCATGTCACAAGTCGTTTTAGAAATGTTTACTTACTTTCCAAAGATTTTTCCGCGAACAGAGATTTTTTGGGAAAAAGTCGAGGTAATGCTATTTTCGATCGGGATTTGCAGAGGACCGTTTATGATTGCGAAATTGAGATGCAAGTGGGTTATATTGGTGGGGACAAATACTAATTTGACCGAGGACTCGACAATTGAATTTGCAAAGGCTAGATTGAATTATTTCAAGAATGATTGAAGTCCAAATTTTGCCATTTCTCTTGCAAATTCGTATGCCACACATACTCAACATTTTGGACTACCTAAGGGCTTCTAGAAGGGGCATTTTAGTCAAAAAAAATGAAGGGTGGAAGACAGCTCATGGTGGGCCATGTTTGAGAGACCTAAGAGAGAGAGAAGTGGCCCCCATAGAGCAGCTAGGCCCTCTCTCTCTTCCTCCCCTTCTCTGTCCGTCGAGCAGCTTCTTTTCTTTCCCTCTTCTTGTTGTCTTGACTTCAGCAGCAACCGAAGAAACCGTGAAGCAGAAACCAGCAGCCGTCACAGCCACCGCTGGAGCCAGGACCGCCGTTCGCGCCACCACCTCACCGTTGCTGCCCACGCGCACCTCCACCTCCCTTTCTCCCTCCTATTGCTGTTGACTTCTTCTTCTTCTTCTTCTTCTTCTCTATGTTGTTCGACGCCCCACAGCCAGTATAGAAGCCTCGTCGCCGTCGCACACCACCGCTGGATCGCATGCTGTCACCACTCGCCGTCTCGCGCGCCGCTGCTGCCCCGCGGTTGCTCGTCGCCTCAACTGTGTCTCCGCCTTTGTCCGCGCATTCCAGGAGCCACCGGAGCTCATCTCCGCCGCCGTGAGCTGCCGTCGACCTCCCCATCAACCCGTCCAAGCCTCCGCTGGTTTTCCCTACTTGTTTCGGTCCCAAGCCAGCTCGTTTTCCCTTCCGACGGCACCAACATAGCAGCTGGAAAAATGGGTATGCCAACTTGGTTCTTGCCCATTTTGGCCGGCTTCCCGACCTCAAAAGCTTGGCCCGCTTTGAGGAAATTTGTTCCCCGCGGCGTCCCCGACGTTTTGAATCGATCGAATCGCTAAACGGGTGAGTTTTAACTCACTAAACCTCGCTTAGGAGGTTAATTATGCTTAAGGGGTGTTTAGATTAGTTTAATGATGATTAGGTGGTTAGCTTAGCCTAATTAAGTATGGATTAGATTAAGGGCTTGATTAGTTTAGCGGATGGATGGATTAATTAGTCTAATTATGCGATTAGATTAGTGTAATCCTAATTAGACTTTTATTTATTTATTTATTTAAAATTAAATATTATTTAATTGAATTATTGAATTATTGAATTAATTAAATTTTCCGGAAATTGATTTGGGATGGTCGGTCGTTAGAAGTTGTTTTGACTGCTGTGGTATGGTCAGATTTTAGAATTGAATGCTGATTTAATAATTAGATGTCGAATGGTGAAATTGCATAATGTATTTGTGAATTGGGTGGTTTATGCAATTGGCTATTGATTGTTCGATTGAATGCTGCTTTGTGCGATTGTGAGGCATTTGAGAGTTGTTGGGCATGTTGTTGTGGTTAGATCAAGAAAACCACCAAATTTGGAATCAATTGTGCACCTAAGCCGTAATTCAGCATTACCACCGAATTGGGAATCGGTTGTGCAGCTGAGCCGTAATTCAGCATTACCACCGAATTTGGAATCAGTTGTGCAGCTGAGCCATAATTCGGCATTACCACCGAATTTGAAATCGGTTGTGCAGCTGAGCCGTAATTCAGCATTACCGCCAAAGATTTAGTAGGCCGTGTAGCTGAGCCGTAATTCAGCATTAGGGGTTGAGTAAATGATACAATCGGAGAATGGTCTCGTTGACATGTAATTGACTGAGTCAATTGATCGATGATTCGATCTGAATTCTTGATTGATGTGATGATATGATATGATGATTGTTTATTGAATTGCACTAACGTGCATGAAGGAACTGAGGCAAGGTAAGTCCTCTGTATTGTGTGACTAGGCCACCTTTGAGTGTATTTCCTTCCTAATAGGAGTTTAGGGGGTGAACTTGCTGAGACAATATCTCACCCCGTTGTGGGCTTACCTTTTCAGGTTCGTAGATGATGGTTGTGGAGGACTGAAGCTCGGAGTCTGTGGAGGCAAAGTTGTGAAGGATCAGCGTATGTGTCCGACTAGTATGTCATAGGACCACTTCCTTTTTTAGAGCCAACCTGTTGCAGCCTTTTGACTAGACTCCTATTGTAACTAAACCTTGTTGTTTATGAAAGTTGAATTTTGAGAAATGTTGCCCTGCTTTCCTATCACATGCTGTTTGTTGTTAAAGGTTTTATATTCGCTTCCGTATGCTTATTAATATTGATTGGGTCGGCGACACGTCCTGGAAAAGTTGCATTCGTATTGACCACCGAGGGATGTACACGCACTCGAGGTTCGGGGCGTGACATCCCCGTTTAAGTAGTATCAGAGTGTGGTCATTAGAAATTGGAGTGATAAGGTGCGATGAGTCATGGGATAGTTAGTAGGAAGGACTTTTATTTCATGCAGGTGCATGTGATTGATAGCTGATTGGTAGCTTGTTTGTGTGGGTCACTCAAATTCCAATATGGTATTGGAATTAGAAAACAGATTTCTATAAAGATCCTGTAGTATGAGTGATCAGGAGTTGAGGACTCCTAGTAAAAGGGCAGTAGCCTCTATGACTCGGAGTAGAACGTCGACAAGGATCGGTGCCCGAGGTGGTTGTGACAGAGCACTGGCTCAGGTTAGCGCGAGGGTAAGAGTACCGCCGTAGGTCGGTACCAAGGGTGTAACAGCATCGAGCGATCCTAGCTTCGACGGGATCGTTCAGGCGCTAGTGTTCCTTGGGAACTTGTTGAGCCAGTAAGCTCAAGACCAAACCGCTGATGTTACCACCGACGCTAGTGCCGTCATTATTGTGGTTGCTGCACCTACTGAGGTCCAACATGGAGATGCAATCGGGGAGCGAGCCGTTGCATCTGAGTCAAGGTTCAATTCAGGCAAAGATAAAAACCAGTTTGGAAAGGAGCTCATGACCAGAGGAAAGTATTCTATTCTGCCCAACAAGAAGAGTGGGATAGACAAGTTAGCATCGAATCAAAATATTGTGTGTCATGGAAGCCGACATGGATCAGCCCCGTGTCCTATTAAGACGGGTGCTTGTTCTGACTGTGACCAATAGGGTCACTTGGCAAGAAATTGTTCCAAAAGGTCGATGGGACCACAGCATCAGTTGCTGTCACCACTAATGGGATCGCAAGGGCCATCGCCACGAATAGGATAGATTAGCAGGAGTGCACCGTAGAAAACACCATAAGGTTTTTGGAACCGACCTCCGGTGCAAGAAAGAGTACATGATGTCACCGACAGGAGATAGAAGACTCACAAGATGGTGCCAAATTTGTGGAAGGAAGCATAGATAAATCTAGTGTCTGGGTATGGCTAGAGCGTGCTTTGATTATAGTTAGCACGGCCATCAGGTGAGGGACTGTCAGTTCGAGTTCAGGAATGAAACTGACCATGCACCGATCAAAGAAAGAATGTTTTAAGGTGATTTTATCAAAGTAGCATAGCAGAGCTTTGGACTAAGTTTGTAAAATTCCAGTTTGTTGAAATAAAGTCGTAGAAAGGGGAATCGCTGACTAGAGTTGTACTTGACTGGATGTCTGATGTGTAACTTTGATGCCACATGAATAGAGTAGGCTCATGAAGCATATGATGGTAGTGAATTATGGCCATGGAGTAATCCAGCTTAGTCCATTAGCATGTGAAAGTGTTGAGTTTATTTGGAGTCGAAAAGAACCCACGACTTCCTTAATCTCGTCGGTTGAAGACAATCCGTTTGTTAAACGGAGGTTGCCAAGGTTACTCGGTAGTGGTTATAGATAAGACAGATTGAAGAACTGAAGATTAGGAACATCTCGAGAGTCTAAGAATTTCTAAATGTGTTTCCACAGAATGGTCAGGTCTGTTGTTAGAGAAAGAGATAGAATTAGCGATCGAATTAGCACCCGAGACAAAGCCACTCTCTAAGGCTTCTTATCAGATGTTGTTGTCTGAGTTGAGAGAACTAATGGTGCAGATGCAAGAATTGCTAGATAAGGGATTTATACATAGCAGTGCATCACTTTAGGAAGCACCAGTTGTGTTTGTCAAAAAGAAATATGGTTTGTTGCAATTATGCATCAACTATTGTCAACTCAATCAGGTGATGATCAAGAACAAGTGTTCATTGCCGAAGATTAAAGAACTGTGTGACCAGTTGTAAAGAGTGTCAATACTTTCAAAGGTCGACTTGAAAACAAGGCATAATCAGTTGAGGATCAGAAAGAATGACGTATTGAATTCAGTATTTAGTACTCGAGATGGTCTTTATGAGGGAATTGTAAGGCCGTTTGGTCTGGTAAATACTTCAGCTGCTGTTATGGATTTGATGAATTGAGTATTTGAGGAATACTTAGATCAGTTTATGATCATGTTCATCAATGTTAGTCTGATGTGTACTCAATGAGTGCTGAGGAGCACGAGTCATCTGAGAATGGTCACAAGATTTCAAGCAAAGGAATCTCTGTGGACCCGACCGAGACCGAAACAGTTGTTAGTAGATCAAGATCGACAATAGTAATAGAGATTAGAAGCCGTATGAATTGGGCAGATTACTACAGAGAATTCGTGGAAGAATTTTCAACACCAGTGTCACCATTGATTAGACTTACGAAGAAAGAAGAAAAGTCCGTGTGGACAGACAAGTGCGAGCGTAGTTTCCAAGACCTTAATTAGAAGCAGGCTACCGTACCTATGCTAACCATTCCATCCGGTCTTGAAAGATACGAGATTTTTAGTGATGTGTCGTTCAAAGGACTGGGTTGCATGCTAATGCAATATGGTTGGATTGTCGCACACGCGTCCCGTCAGTTGAGACCCCATGAGCTGAACTGCCTGACGCATGACTTAGAACTCGCAGCATTAATTTTCGCATTGAAGATTTAGAGACATCATTGGTATGAAGAAAAATTCCAGATCTTCATCGACCAACAAAGTCTCCAGTATTTATTCTCTCAGAAGGAATTGAATGTGAGATAGTGTTGTGAATTAGAATTTTTAAAGGACTAGGATGGTGATATATGGTCTCACCTTGGAAGAACGAAAGAAGTCACTGAGGCGTTGAGTCGAGAGTCTTTAATTGTGCATAGGCTGGTTAAAGTATAGACCTTACTTGAAAAAAGTTCGAAATTCGGTTTTCAAATTTGAGGTAGGCCACTTTTTGAATTTTATGGCCGCCCTCAAAATTGAACCGGATATTTGTGTTAAAATCAGGCGTTTCAGTTGACAGACCAGGATGTTCAGAAGATCTTGCAAAAGGATACTAATAAGAAAGAGTCCGACTTTCAGGTTTATGAAGATGGAACACTCTAATTCCGAGAGTGATTGGGCGTACTTGACGTTGTAGCACTCAGGTAAGAGACCTTGTCAGAAATTCATTGTAGTAGTTACAGTATTCAACCAGGCAGTACAAAATAGGTCAGAATCGGCGTCAGTTCGTTTGGTAAACCGATATATAGTTAGATATTGCTAGACAAGTTGCAAGTGTTAAATGTGCTAATAAGTAGAAGTCCAATAATGCAAGCTGCGATGACTTTTACAATCACTTGAGAGTCCCGAGTAGGAATAGAAGTATATCATGATGGACCATGTGACGAACTTGTCAAAAGAATCAGAGAGGTAATGTTTCCAATTGGGATAGTGGTCAACAGATGGATGAAGCCAACTCACTTCATTGCTGTATGAAGGGATCTTGATTTGAATAGAGACGAAGAAGTGTACATGAGTCAGATAGTTTGTCTTCGTGGAGTACTAGTGGTGGATCTATGTCAGATCTAGATCCAAGGATTTCTAGTTCAGCAGAATAGTCATATGGTTTCTTTCGAAGCATTCATAGTAGAATGTACAGAACTTCAGTTGATGAGATGAAATCAGGGAAAGAAAGATCACAGCCTAGATTTAGGAAGCAATCAGGGGTAGGTGAGACTCAATGAGACAACGATATCCCCCACATTTTTGTTTAAGGATTTGGGAAGATTTAAATTTCGAGGACGAAATTTTTATAAGAGAGGAAGAGTTATGACATCTTGAATTTCCAATTCTATTTTCAATAGAATGAGTCGGGCATTTCATCTACGTGCTTATAGTTCTTTTCTCTGAGTTAGCCACTCACGAAATAACTAGACGATCGAGGGAAGCCGTTAAGGGATTTTAATGCAATAAGACTTGAGAATTCGACCAGGAAACGACTATTCGATTGTGCTCATCTGCATAGATCAATACGGTACAGTTATAAGTCGATTAGAAATCAGAGATAGGTCAGTTTGACTGAGATATATCGTTAAATGTGGGTGATTCCACTAAATTGCAAAATTCTCATCGATCGGCACTAAATTGATCTTTCTGTCGTTTTGGTGCTCTGTGCCCGTATTTGAATCCTCGAGATTTCCATGACAACCGAAATTCACAAATGTGTCAAATGGGTTCATTGTGGCTTGAAGAAAATCAACCATGAGTCAATTGCACTAAAAATTTCTGAAAGCTACCGGGTTGCCTAGGTTACGCTAAAATTGCGCTAGATCGAAATTAATCGTGAATTTGAATCGATTTCAGAGATTGAAAGTTTCGTCATGTCACAAGTCATTTTAGGAACGTCGACTTGCTTTCCGAAGATTTTTCCGCGAACCGAGATTTTTTGGGAAAAAGTTGAGGTAAGGCCGTTTTCGATCGGGATTTGCAGAGGACCGTTTATGATTGTGAAATTGGGATGCAAGTGAGTTATATTGGTGGGGACAAATACTAATTTGACTGAGGACTCGACAATTGAATTTGCAAAGGCTAGATTGAATTATTTCAAGAATGATTGAAGTCTAAATTTTGCCATTTCTCTTGCAAATTCGTATGCCACATATACCCAACATTTCGGACTACCTAAGGGCTTCTAAAAGGGGCATTTTAGTCAAAAAAAATGAAGGGTGGAAGACAGCTCATGGTGGGCCATGTTTGAGAGACTTAAGAGAGAGAGAAGTGGTCCCCATAGAGCAGCCGGCCCACCTCTCTGTTCCTCCCCTTCTCTGTTCGTCGAGTAGCTTCTTTTCTCTCCCTCTTCTTGTTGTCTCGACTTCAGCAGAAGAAGAAGCGTGGAAGCGAAACCAACAGCCGTTGCAGCCACCGCCGGAGTCGGGACCGCCGTTTCACGCCACCACCTCACCGCTGCTGCCCACGCGCACCTCCGCCTCCCTTTCTCCCTCCTGCTGCCATTGACTTCTTCTTCTTCTTCTTCTTCTTCTTCTTCTCTATGTTGTTCGATGCCCCACAGCCAGCAGAGAAGCCTCGTCGCTGTCGCACACAACTGCTGGACCGCACGCCGTCATTGCTCGCCGTCTTGCGCTCGCCCATGCTTGCTTGCTGCCTCAGCTGTGTCTCTGCCTCTGTCCGCATGTTCTAGGAGCCGCCGAAGCTCGTCTCTGCCGCAGTGAGCTGCCATCGACCTCCCCATCAGCCCATCCAAGCCTCCGCCGGTCTTCCCTACTTGTTTCGGTCCCAAGCTAGCCCGTTTTCCCCTCTGACGGCACCAACACAGCAGCTGGAAAAATGGGTATCCCAGCTCGGTTCTGGCCCGTTTTGGCCGGCTTCCCAACCCTGAAAGCTTGGCCTGCTATGAGGAAAGTTGTTCCCCGCGGTGTCCCCAACATTTTGAACTGATCGAATCGCTAAACGGGTGAGTTTAACTCACTAAACCTCGCTTAGGAAGTTAATTATGCTTAAGTGGTGTCTAGATTAGTCTAATGATGATTAGGTGGTTAGCTTAGCCTAATTAAGTATGGATTAGAGTAAGAGCTTGATTAGTTTAGCGGATGGATGGATTAACTAGTCTAATTATGCGATTAGATTAGTGTAATCCTAATTAGACTAAAGGACAACATTTCTAATGTTCTTGGCACATGCCCCAACTTGAATAACCTTGAGTTGAGCAATAACGAATTTTACGGAGAACTTCCACCAAGATTGGGCGCATGGAGCAATTTGACGAGCCTGAAAATCTCCGACAATAAATTATCAGGCATGATACCGCCTGATCTTGGAAAGATGACTCAATTACGTGAATTTTATGTATCTTCGAATAATATTGTCGGGGAAATTCCAGAAGAACTTGCGAAATTGCAGTTTCTGCTAGAGCTTTGGCTGGACGGCACCCGTATCATATTCCTCGCGAAATTGGAGCATCGTTGACCTAGAAAAAATTAACGTTGCAAGAAACAAGGTAAGTGGCTCAATCCCCAGAGAGCTTGGAGAGTGTTTGAAACTTCAGTGTCTAAATTTAAGCAGAAATAATCTTGAGCAAAGCATTCCATTTGAGATCGGCAATTTGCACCTTCTTCAAAGTCTCGATCTAAGTCGAAATTTGCTTACTGGAGATATACCTCGACAACTTGGAACATTGCACAATTTGGAAACACTCAATCTCTCACACAATCAACTGTGGGGTTCAATTTCACCAACTTTCGATGATATGGCAAGCCTGACATCTGTTGATGTATCATGTAATGAGCTAGAGGGTCATTTACCATTGCTTCTGTAAGAGAGAACAAAGGCTTGTGCAGAAATATTATGGGTCTCACGCATTGTCGAAGGACGGCAACGAAAGGGAAAGACAGAGACAAAAATTTGCTGCTCATTTTAAAAAAAGATGCTTTTTTCAGGACATATCTTAAAGTCCTAAAGGATTGAAAAGAAGAGTGAGCGACGAGTGGTTAAATCCGGAATGAGAATGAGAGACCACTAACGGAAAGAGTTTTCTAAAACACTAGGCTTTCTTGCATAAGATTTAGCGAGAAGTCCGAGTAATCAAAGGAGTCTGAGCGTCGGTTCGCTGCCCTAACCGTGCGATTTAAGGGCTTCTTTTCAAGTATTCATCTAAACGAAATGCTGATGTCGGGTATCATCTCGATCCATTGGCAGCAGAAAAGAGTGATAGCTAGCTTCATTCTAGAGGTTCGAAACTATATAAGTCTTCCTTCCAAGTAAGGATGGAAGATCATATGCTTACACTATATCCCTCAATCCCCCCAAAAAGAGGGGCTTTCCTGGCGACCTTACCTACACTTGGTAATTGAGGAGTCAAATCATTCTTTTTATCTGAAGCCCTAATCCTTTGACTGTATCGGCGTTTCGGTTGTATTTTTTCTTTCTCGAAGAATCCCCCTTAAAGTCTCCCTCTTTTACCACTTAGTAAGGGAACGAAGGGCTGGTACGTCTTAATAGATGTTTTGGTAAGCAATTCTCTTCCCTCTGTTAAAGCTACTCGACATTCCGGATTCCGGACTGAGCTTATTTCGATTTCGGTAATCGGTCTCGGAAATAAACCACTAACTGTTGGAGTGAGCGATCCGAGGGTGAGTTTCTCTTATCACTCTATCGGAAGAGGAGAGGCTATCCAACATCTTTTCTAGGCCTAGGCAGTACACTTCTACATTAGCGCACTCTCTCTTGCATTTCTGATTCATTTCTATGGGCGGTCTTTCTTGTGAGGAGCTACATCTTTCCTTTCATGAAGGAGTGAGGGGTTCATGGATATGGACCACGAACGGAGATAGACGGATTGACACTTCTTCTTACTTCTAAGAATCAGTCAACACAGGATTACCTACTTGGAAATCCCTCTCAAAGCCTTCGACGTACCACAGCCTCTTATCAAGCAGCTTCTTTTCCTGCTTCAGGACGTGTAGCTATAGGGTTCTTGGGGTTGTTCCTTTCGAATAAACGCCTCTTAAGAGAAAGACCTCTTATGGCTTTTGGCTTTAAGGTAAGGCTTGATCACAGGATAGATCTTTACTCTTTCCCTATATATGCATATCCCCATCGGGGAAAAAGAGACCTAGTTAGCCCGGAAATGCTTGGAACGCAACTCAAACTGCAAGGGAACCCGCATGCAAATGAATGACTTCAACCTAGGCAAGACCCTACTTGCTGGTTTATCCATCATCCAATCCACAACAATTCGAATGAAAGCTGATACTTCTCACCTACTCAAACGAGATTGAAAACTACCATTCCGTCGAATTGGAAAAGGTTTCGAAGAGCGCAGAAGGTGAGTTCGGTGGCATTAGTAGGCAAAAGCCCTTAACTTAAAAAAATCAATCGGACTGGTGCCATCCGCGCTTCTTCGACTATTGAAAATGGAAGTTCAAGCTTTGAAGCTCATTTTCCAGCATTCGTTTCAATTCTTTCAACTGATTTGGCAACTTTCAGCTATACAAAGTTAGGTGATTTACCGGGTCGACATTCATCTTGATTTCGGCCTTTCTTTTCCCTCTAACTGGGCCTCCTCGCCTCCTTCCGCTTTGTTAGATATATTGTATGCGGATGCTCTGGCGGCTAAGTGTAATCTCCACTCTTTCTAATTAATATCAGTTGTTTTTCCGACCAAAAAAAAAAAAAAAAAAAAAAGCTAATATTAGAGGCTTCCCTTATTGAGCAATTCTTGTATTGTCAGTATATATGTATCGGTTATCCGTGTCATCTTATATCGTCCTAATATTATTCCTAATGTGAGTACTTGTCATTAAAAGTCAGTGAAAACGCATCAATTCTCATTAATTTTGAAGTTAATTCACATCGTATTGTGTCGATTTCGTCCTTCTCTCATTAAATTGTAGTCATATTTAAGCCTTGCTGTCATGTCCGCCACTGGAATCGCCATCTCTAGTCTTACCAATACTAAGACCTATGAGCCATTAGCTAATTCTATTTGTGAAACTTTAAACGCATGTATCTCCTATAATGGGTTTTTTATTTGATGGGCCAAGTCAAGCCTGTCCGTCCATGTTGGGCCAAAACCCAGCCCATAGGTGAATGGCTTGTAAGTGAGAGTGCAGTTACTGTTGTATAAATATAAAAAAGAGAACATTGAATATGATGCAGTGTGAAGAAAAACATAATGTATTTTTCTCTCCTTGGACAACAGTGTTTTCTCTCTTGATGAACGGAATTTTAGGGACTCGATTCATTCTTCCGAGACTGCAACGGTATTTAATATGTTGCAAACAAGGTATGTCCATCTCTGTGATATATCTTTCGATCGATGTTACATGTTTTCCCAAGCACGTTTCCGCGTTCGTTTTCAGTATTCATTCGTTTGAGTATTGGTTCGTTTTCAGGAATCTGTTTTCAACATTGGTATCGAAGCGATGTTGTTCATGTTTCCCGATCATTGTTGATGTTTATAATTTGTTTTTGGCCGAAATTTTGAGAAACGTTGCTGTCTGACGCGCGGGGATGGAAATCCTAACACCTACTACTGTTTGTCCTTCCTTTTTTTTTTTTGGTGAGTCAAAACTCGTTTCTGATGGTGCAGGGTCGTAGTTCTCGTCGAGACAAGAAAAACAACAGGTGGCTTGCCCCCGGACATGCCGTCACGCGTGGCGAGAAAGAGCAAGCATGTGCCGAGGTAGTTTCCTAAGAGCGTGCGCACCACATGAGAGGTAACCGCCTCGCACGTGTGCCACGGGCGCCTACTGACATCATTGTGACATCAACGGTGGTGCCCCGCGCAGGTGTGGGACACGTGCTGATGATGTTACGATGACGTCACCTAATCAGGTCGGTCTACTTGACTTGACCCAGTTTGATCCATTAATCCGTTGACCCAACTGGATCAACCATTGACCATTGTTGACCGTTGACCATAGTTGACTAGCGTTGATTGGCGTTAACTTATCGTTGATCGACAAAAAAAAAAAAAAAAAAAAACAGAGAATGTGTTTCCTTTTCAATTATGTCCCTATGGATTATAAGTAATCCTTTTTTTTTTTTTTTGTATTTGTTGCAAGAACAATGCCTTCCCTTCATATGTGTACACCTATTCATGCACAAACAGACAAAAGGTGAGACTTGCAAGGATAATAGCTAAATTTGCTAATTATCGATGGAAAAGTTGTGACATAATCAAACATGTTCTAGAGTCAATAAAAAGATCAAATAAGTCATTTGAAATGATTATCCCATGCCAGCTTTTGAAATGGTGCGATTCTTCATTAACACTCTTCCATCTAAATGGCAAGGAGTGTTGAATTGCTTATGAGAAGTTAACGTGATTCTTGATTGTTGAGACCAAAATTTCCGATAAACCACCTAGGGTTTGGCTAATGGATTGCTAAGCCTGAACTTAGCTCGGAGTCTCCCAAGCCCATACCAATTCGCGACTTAGGTTCAAGTTCTTAACATGCAATTGATTTTTCAATTAGGAGTCGCCACTAATCTATTTTTGGTGGGTCGATTCGAAACCCAAATAAAGTAATGGGAGATTTACTTTACTCTTACGAACCAGAGATTTGTGAGTTTAGGGACTTGATTACGCTAGATTTCTCTAATGTCCTTTCGGTACCTTTCTCTTTTATTTTGAAAAAATGTTTGGCAAGCAGCTTGAATTGATTTTAATTCACTTCCCTAACATGTGAGGTGTTCATACGAGTGCGCAAACCACCAATTTAACATCCAAGAAAGTAATGAATAAATTGCAAAACTTACCACATAGCAACGAAAGCATCTGTAATGTTAGATCAAAATTCACATCAACGGTCCTAGATATGATTTCTAATTAACACGCAATCTCTTTTTTCTTTTCACTTATTTAATGAGAATCACGCTTTATGCAATGCATGCTACTAATCTAACATGATGTGACATGGCAATATAACCAAATGACCTAATTCTAATGACGGGCAATTTTTAACTAAATGGACCTAGCAACAATAGCTAAATGACATGCATTTCATGGATCTAATTCTATATGACGTGCACGTGATATTTCTATTCTCTTAAAAAGCATAATCTATCCTAAAGAATGAAATTGATTTATTCTAAGACAACTTTTTTTGTATTTTTTTTTTATGAAAATTCGTAATTAAAATTGCTTAAAATCAAAATCTAACTAAAGCGAGACATATCTATTTTAAGTTAGGAATACACCAATCTGAATCCTATCTTAATCTAGAAAATTATCTCATCATGCAGTCCAATCCAAAAAATATTATCTAACCTAGATACTACATGCATTTAAAAAAAAAAAAAACATTTCTATCATGCAACTTTATTTAGGAAATCAATTCCAATCTACATGATATGCAAATGCAATATTTTGTATTTTTTGGGATAAATAAAGCAATTAAAAGATAAGCACCAAATCATTCACAGTCATCAAAGATATTATCCATTTGTTCGAATTTGGAAACGATATCTAATCAACTTGATTATTTCGCTAATAAAATCGATAAATTGATCTTAAGTCTTAAAGATCAAGATATCAATTTTATTCTCACGTGATTAATTATTTCATCTAAAGCCTTATAGATGGAATAAAAAAAATTGGTGTGCGGTTGCGAATTAGGCAATAAATCCTAATTTGGAACACGCCGATAATTCAAATATGCACATAAGATATTGAAAAGCATGTATTAGACAATAAAATATCCAAATCAAATTTAGATAAGATAATTACCTAATTCCGCAAATAATATTACCAAATTTGAACTGAATGGAATCCGCTCAACAGGTGACCGGCGGTGTGGGGTGGTGCTCGGCAGTGTGGTGTTTACGGTCAAGGAATGTGGCAAGGTGGTAGCTCGATCAAGGAAAGGTTGTTGCCAGTGGTGCCGAAGGACAAGTATTGCTCGAAAATTCGCTGGGATTTCCGGGGCGGTGACTGGATTCGGTCAAGGAAGACCTGCAATAATAAAATTCAAACGAAAGCAAAATAACTGGATCGGTGGAGGCCTCAGGCACGTCAAGGACGCCTGGAAAATCTGCAAGAAAGTCGTCAGGTGCGGCCAAGCTGCATGCGCATGTCAGAAAGGGACGGGCTGGTGTTGCAAAATTGGCCGAGAAAGCTGAAGATCGTGCAAGAGCAGACATGCAAAGAAGCTTATGGGCTAGATTTTGCTATGGTTCAGAAATATGTATTTTCTCTCATTCCATATTGATCTCCAAGCATCGCCAAGTGGAACCTTGTTAGAGCCGCCAAAATCTGATCGTCGTGAGCTTCAACCATCGTCATCGGAGGCTCCTTGGCGTGTGATCATCGTCGAAGGTCGTACCTCGGCTGGACAGCAAATCGTCATGGGTTCTCGGACAGCAACTTCGTCGTCGGCACAGTAAAACCAGAGCAGCGGTGTTGTCCTGCGGCAGCGGAAGACGTCTCGTCGAGAGGGAGCGCGGCAAGAGGAACGTCCCAATGGTGCAGCCTCTCTACCGTGCTATGGGCTTCCGAATTGCCGTCCCTCTCTTTGTTGACTATTTTGTTTTATAGCCGTCTCTCCTTTTCACGAGATTGTGGCCGTCACGTAGTGATGGTCAGATCATGGGATAACCCATATGACCATCCATGATAATGAGGAATTGTAAAAACAATACAGTGGAGTATGTGATTTGCTCGAAGAAAAAGGGGGCAGAGGAGTGAATGTGATGAGGGGAGGAGAGAAATATTGTTAAAAATTTGAATTGATGCAGTTGCTTCTCTCTCTCGCTACCTCTCACACTTTTTCTCTTTTTTCGTGAATGAACGTGCTCTCCCCAACGTGGCCGTTTGTATCGATTGTGTGGCCCCCCAAAACCCTACGCGTTTAACCTATTTATAGGCCATGTATGACATCCCAGATTTTCAGTCATATTTTCTACTGAATAAATCGGGCATTTCATTGACGCGTCTATAATGTTTCCGTAACCGATCATTCTGAGATAACTAGACTATCCGGGGAAACTATTAAGAATTTTAAAGCAAATAGACTTGAGAATTCGAGGGAATCGCAATTTACCGACCGCGCTCATCTGTCGAGATCATTATAACATGTGATATAAATCGATTTGAGATCGATATGGTTGGTTCGATTGAGATGTGTTAATCGTGGGTGACACCACTAAATTGGAAAATTCTCATCGATCAACACTAATATGATTTTACTGTCGTTTTGGTACCCTGTGTCCGTGATTGAATCCTCGAGATTTTCACGACAATCGAGAGTCGTCATTGAGTCGAGTGGGTTCATAGTGGCTCGAAGAAAATCAACCACGGGTCATTTGCACTTAAAAGTATCTGAAAGTTACCCTAGCCAGATCACGCTAAAAACACATCGAATGGAAATTAACCGTGAATTCGAGTCCGATTTCAGAAATTGAAGATTCTGTCATGTCACAATAAATTCTAGGAATGTCGACTCAGTCTCAGAAGATTTTTCAGAGATTCCGGGATTTTTACGGAAAATCGTACGGACGTCGCGGAAAATTAACAAAAATTTGTATGGGCCGAATTTAAGAGTTTTGACTTTCTGCTCAGCGCTTTGAGTGTTTAATTACGTAAAATTATACGGGATTTTTCTTCGTTGAAATTGGACCTCGATTTGGAAAATTGATGAAGAATTGAAACCAAGTTAGTGAAATTCGAAATTGGAATGGGGCCGAAATTTGGGACTTTAATTTGGATCAATTATAGAAAATATGAGTCAAGAAAGTATTAGGGAACATGCAATTAAGGGAAGGGATAAGATTTGCTGTCCTTGGGCCCCCATTCTTGGCTTCTTGAGCAAGAATTTCCAGCTACCCATCCTCATCCATTCCCCTCTATCTTCGCACGTCTCCCTCAGCCGGTGCTCACAGCGTTCGTCGACCTCTCCTGCTGCTGCTTTTGTTTTGCTTTCATTTTCATCTGAAGAGGCACCGCCGCAACTCCACGATCGTTTACCGCTTCTTCCGTCCGTCCACGATCGAAGCCGCACGTCACCGAGCCATCTTCCCTCGCGTCTTCAGCCCATCTCAGCCGTACGATTGGTCAACTGCAGCGCTCATTGAAGACCAACAAAGCTGCCTTCTCTCGTCTGCTTCTCCAGCAACGTGTCTTTGGCCCATGTTCCACGAAGCTGCTCCATCACTGCACGTCCGCGCCACTTGTCCAAGCACCGCGGTTCTTCGGTCAACAGCAGCAAGTTTCCTCCCATTTTGTTGACCACCGAGCGAAGCCGAAGCAGCCCTGTCCGCGTGGTCTTCAGCTGTTGCTTCATGCGGCCTCGACGTCCAGCTTCAGCGTCCAAGTCTGCAGCTCCTCTTCCTTTTACTGCCACTAACGCTCCCAGCTTCAGCATCCATCGATCTCGCTTGCCACTTGTCTTCAACGTCGTCGCCCTTGGTCGATCTTCAGCAATGATGCTAACTTCGCCACTGCCTCATCTCCATCGAATCCTCCGCTCCCTGCCACGTTTCCCTGCGGCCCAACATCACCGAAGCAAACTGCCCGCGTGATCTCTCTCCTCCGCTCGTGGATCAGTCGGCCCAAACCTGCAGTTTTCGAGTCCATCAGTCCAGCGTTCTTCAGCCCAGTTCAGTTCAACGCGCAGCCTAGCGTTCAGCCCATTTGGGCCGCAAGTCAGGCCCAGTGAATTCAGCTTTGCAAGCCCAGCAAAATTAGAAGCTGCAAGGACAACCCATTCAAGGCCTGTTTAGTCATGTGAAGTCCAGCCCATTCTCAATCCATTGAAGCTTGAGATTCAGCCCAAGAAGCCCAAGTTTCGGCCCATAGGTTCAGCAAGCCCAGTTCCGAGCCCAAGCCCACAAAGCAAGTCAGCCCAAGTTCGGCCCAAGGCTAGCTTTTTCGGTGGGCCTGCAAGGCTTGTAGGCCTGGCCCGAGTGTCCGCCGACACTGCCGGAAATTTGGATTTCGGCTGCCGTCGCGTCGCCATCGTGGTGTCCCGGTCCCCGCTTTTTAATCAAGTGAGTAATCTCACTAATCCTTGCTTAGTACGCTAATGATGCTTAAGGGTTGATTAGATTTAATTAATTGCAATTAGGTGGTTACATTATAATGGATTAGTGATTATTAGTCAATTGCATTACATATTAGTTAGGTGGTTAGTGTACTTAGCTAGAGAACTGCCTATACTATTTATTGAATGCATCTCGGGATTTTTCTCGACCCTTATCGGGCTTCAATTAGGCATTACGGGCCTAAATTGGATTTTTAGTATTTATTTACTAATTTTTGAAATTAATTATTTAATTATTTATTTTTCGAAAAATTAGGCTGGGATAAATGAACCGAAATTTCGTACTAATTGTCGTGGTGTAGTCCGTTTATTTATTTGAGCTCTACGTTGTCTTTGAATTGAATTAATTGTGCAATTTGAGGAATTATTCCTAAATTGATTGAAATTGAGTGAAATTGAATGATTGATTGGTGGATGACCGAGTGTGGTTATTTAGCATTGACAATGCTTTGATGAGTTGTAAAGTAAAGAAAATCGTGAGGCTGAACTGAGAATAATCTTGGCTAAGATCGATCAGGTACGAGGTATAGACATACGTGGTTCGGTGATAAGGAAATCACTGGTGAAAATGGCGCCTTAAAGAACGCACGAGTGCTGTCTATTACCTGCATCAGTATAGACATACGTGATTCGGTGATAAGGAAATCACTGGTGAAAACGGCGCCTTAAAGAACGCACGACTGTTGTCTACTGCATGCCTCATTACGGACATACGTGGTTCGGTGATTAAGAATATCACTAGTGAAAACGGCGCCTTAAAGAACGCACGAGTGCTGTCCAGTACATATGTCATCTTGGCGAAAACGACGCCCGAGAGCATTACTGTAGCTCTGTGACTGAGAATGCAAATGGGAGGTTTTATAATGAGAAGTGATTTGACCTAGAAATGGTCCGACTGACATGTAATCGACTAGGTCGATTGATCAATGATTTGATCCATTGTCGTGAATTGACTGATTGAGTGGAAGTGACCTTGAATGGTCCGATTGACATGTGATCGACTAAGTCGCTTGATCGAGATATCGATCTGTGATTGCTTAGGTGCCTATTGAACTGTACTAATATGCAGGTGGAATCTAAGGCCAAGGTAAGTCAGAAGAGGATCAGGTGATCCTGAGTACGACCCGGATGAGGATTGAGATCCCATCTCTTTTGTGAACTTTGTGTTGTGTATATAGAGTGTGACTAGAATGTTATGAATAGTCTTGTGAATAGACTTTGAGTCATGCCATGTATAAAGGTTCGGTTGTGAATTTCAATATGAAAAATATAGCCCTGCTTTTCTATCCCATTGTTTTATGTTTCAGGATTTATAATCGCTTCCGCATGTGTTTAATAAACGAAAGGGCCGGCGATACTTAGTCCTGGGATATCGCATTATAAAATTGACCAAGTAGAAGGATGTGTGCGTGCCCGAAAATTGGGGCGTGACACCACGGATTAGGGTTTTAATTTTTCTAAATCAATATCCAAGAAGATTTCTTTTCTGAACGCAATATTTGCTTTTGATATGATTTAGAATTGCAGAAGGATTTTTCTGAAATTTCAAATCCTGCAAAGTTGAGCTTGCAATATTTTTTCACACCTGCCCTATCCGAAGATATTTTAAAACAATTCCCTTCATATCTCGGAAAATTTCAAATTCCTATTTTTCACGGAGATAATTTTTTATTATTAAAACAAAAGGGCTTTGGCCAATTTGCTCGCTTCGTGGGCTTAATCCACCGCAAGTTAAAGCTCGTAACCACTAATTCAAACCCATCCATCACCGGTCCAATAAATAAATGCAAAAAATGCAAATTAAAAATAAATGCACCTAAATTTATATGCTATGCAATTAATATTTTTTTCAGGGATAAAATTAACCCATAATTTTCTATGTAATAAATAAATGACTGGATTGCCAAAATTTAGGTGGCAACACTAATTATAAGAAGCTTGTAGTGGCTTTTTTGAAGAAATATTATATGATTGAAACCACAAAGACTTCAACCCAAGAAATGAGTTCAACCAGGCGAGGGATAAATGTGCGAGGGAGAAATCCTAAGGGATTTCCATCTGTTTTTCGGTGGCCGCCAAATGTGCCTCAAGAATTTTCAAAGAAAATTTCTAAAAAATTAAAAAAAAATTCATAGGTTGACTTGGCGTTAGCTGTTTCTAGTTGTGTTTACTTAGGGCCCATTTGGTTCAATTTTGGGGAAATGGCTTTGCATTTCCCCAAATATCTTGAATGAATGGGCATTTTGTGAAGGCAAGTGTGTTTGGAAACTCATTTTTGTGTATATTTTGCGAAGAACTTTAGGGTGAAAAGAAAAAGGAAAAAAAAAATGGAGGAGGAGATGTAGCTGCGTGGAGAAGGGAAAATCGTGGCGAGCGGCTCGACAGTGGTGGTGGTGGTGGTGGGGAAGCGGCTGGTGGCAATGGCGGTGGCGGTGGCGGTGGCGGTGGCGGTGGCGGTGGCGGTGGCGGGCAAATGGCTCACCCCGGGTCGCGCGACCCGGGCGACGCCCAGGTCGCCCGACCTCAAGCGAGGGTTCTCGGCAGCCGGATCTAGCCGCTCGCGGCTGAGTGCCGCCCGCCAGCTGAGCTTCCCGGTGGCCAAATCCAAGGAAGAAGACGATGAACGTGTTTTTTAGAGCACAAGGGGAAAACATGATTTTCAGTAAGGGCAATATTGCAAAAAAAAATTCATTAAACCTCAACCTAGCATTCCAAATGCTAGCATTTGGCAAATGGAGCCTAAAAAATGTGAACCAAATGCTTAATATTTTTCCCAATGGGCTTTGGGGGCTCAAAGCCCCAGGAAAGCTTTTTTGAACCAAACGAACCATAAGAGTAGAAGAACTTCAATGGAGTTGAACAAGTCAAAGAATGGGAAGTTCATTAAGATTTGGAGGCACCATGACTAGGTAAATAGCTCATGTGGTTGTGATTATACTTATGAAGGTAAAGTGGAAGGTGGTATGTAAGCCAACTGTTGGTGGTAAGCTTTGGTAGACCGACACGTGCCTGATAAAAGTGGTTTGCTATATCACTTGAGCAATTCAGTTTATTGAGAGTGATTGTAATTTCTTTTGAGAAGTGTATGAGTATTGTAGTAGTGCTTAGGATTAGTAGTGTGATCTTTTGGCTTTAGGTAGAAGTAGCATGAGTTACATTGTAACCTCTCAAAGAATTATTAGTGAAATCCAGCTTGTTGGTGCCTATTAGTCTAGGAGAATGGAATGGATTTGGTCTCAGCCAAATAACTATAAGACTTGCATACAACTTTTCTATCTTTCTCTATTTATTTCCAAATTTATTTGATAAGGGCATGCTATACTTGATATCATCTGTTTACTCTCACATATATGGAAACTACTCTTATATACATTAAACTTGATTTTAAATAATTCCAAAAAATTTATAAGTTTAGTTTGTCAATCTATTCACTCCATACTAGGTTGCATATTTAGCTATAAGAGAGGCTTCCATGGATGAACCGTCACCTGTGGGTGGCGCCTTGCTTGTCCATGGCGCCAAATCTGGCATGGAAGCCATCTACACTCGTGGCCATTACTCCAAATCTAGCCAAATACAAGATGATGACCCAACATGACACTGCAACAATAGGGGGAGGTGCGAAGGTTGGTTCCATTGAAACACAGACAAAATCGTTGAAATGTCATTTGAAAATGTTACATCATGGACAAACGAGACTGATGATGGCCATGGACGAGCAACGAACGGATCTTTTGGGCAACAAAGCAAAGATGCTCCAAATTTCTTGGAGAGAATTTTCATTTTTTATTTATTTAATTTTCAAGTCAATTCACATGTGTCAATCATGATGAAATATAAGTGAAAAGTACACACTACATTAGTCGCTCATGTGGCTTTAAAACCACTCGATATTTTTCGTAAGTACTCTCGTCAAGATTGACTAGTTGGGAAGCTCCACAATACCAATATATATTTTTAAGTTTGTGGATATCTTGGTAACCATAAGAGCATGAGTATTATTTGTTTTGTGAAAAATTTACTA
This sequence comes from Eucalyptus virginea, assembly GCA_014182375.1. Classification (NCBI taxonomy): domain Eukaryota; kingdom Viridiplantae; phylum Streptophyta; class Magnoliopsida; order Myrtales; family Myrtaceae; genus Eucalyptus; species Eucalyptus virginea. The sequence continues at coordinate 23,476,238 of CM024524.1, read as the reverse complement.
CCTAAAAGCATTTTTCTTATTTTTTGACGTTCTAAGGCAAGCAGGTCAAATGGAGAATTTTTTACATAGCTAGTAAAAACTTTTGCTTAAATTTAGGAAAATTATTTTGTCTTTGAAAAATATCAAAAATCACTTTTCAATATGTGATTAGAATTGATGCTAGAGTATGGCAACTCACACCCATGCTTCGGCCCACCGAGGTTGGGCCTAGTGTCTCAATGCTCACGCTCGGGTCCTTGGCAATTGAGTCCATTGAGGTTGCGCCCAAGTGCTTGTTCTCGTGCTTGAGTTCCCAACAGTTGGGCTCGAGAAACCCCTACTCCCTTGCTCAAAACCTTAATGGCCAACTGTGGGCTTAGTCTCCAGTGCTCGAGCCGAGGTCCTTGGCACTTGGGCCTTGGACCTGGTGATTGGGCTTAGGCCCCTTGAGATTAGACCAAAGACTTTGGCTCTCTTCTTGGGTCTTCAGCAATTGTGATAGATATAACATGTGTAAAATTCAATGATGTAGCATTTCTTATCCCTTTTCAACAGACTAATGATTGGTGAATTTCTTACCTATTTTCAAATGGTTTGGTAACTTTTTACTGCACATGTGCAGCTAAATTTGGCTTGTTTAGCTTCTCTTATGAAACACATATAAGATGAAGCAATTTGAGTATGTTTCTCTTGGGCAAAAGAATGCTTTAAGTGCCAAAACTTGGTACAAATGAATACTTAAGTGTCAAAAGTTATGAAAGTAACATTTAAATGCCACATTTTTTGAAAAGTACGACACCTAAGTGCCACCTCTGGCGAAGCTGGCCGGAACTCATGCGTGGCAATTAAATATTAATATTGCTCGCCTATGTAGCTCGCTGGAGAGCTGACTTAGCTTTGATTCACCCAAAACGATGTCGTTTCTATAGTTGGCCAAAATAAAGCCCTTAAATTGGCCAAAACGACATCATCTCCCCAATTGCCCTAAATCTAAAACCCTAAATCGGGCAAAATCCCATTGAAGCACGGAGCTCTAATCCCGAACCCCAATTCGATTTACCCAAATTCTATAGTTGAATATTGGAAATGGAGAGCAGGACTTTCAGCAATGGCTCAAATTCCTCTCGCCAAAGCGAAAGAGAAGGCGAGCGTTTATGTTTTTGTGGGTTACCAAGTCCAAGAAGAACATTGTGGACTCGAATGAATTCCGAGAGAAGATTCTATGGATGTACCCGATACAAAAAATGGTCAAAGTGCAAGTATTCCAAATGAGTCGATGCGAAATTTTCTCACCGAGCCACATAGGTGATATTGGACCTACTTGATGGATGTCATCAACTTCCATCTACACTTGTGGACGACTTGAACGATGTTGACTCAATGCAAACTTAAACATCTTCTGTTAACCATTTGAAGAATGAAGTTTTAAGGATGAAAATTAAACAGAAGTGTTTCCAAGCGTTTATTATGTTGCTGGTTTTTTTTTTTTTTTAATGACCCAGGGAACCCCGCACACCGTACCAACACGGACAGCCCGACAGCCCGAGGTAAAGTGTTACCGGGATTCGCGCAAAGGATCATCGGTGGTTATGTTGCTGGTTTTTTGTCTATCCTACTTTATGATAAAATATAAAGTGCTGGAAGATGAGAAGAAATTTCTCCGACTACCATAGTTGTAAATAAGTGAACAAATGTACTTGTTTTAAATGAAATGTAACTTATTTTTTTTGGAAGATGAGAAAAAGTTTTGTATTGTCTACAAGATCGTTGTGGTTTTTTTTTTTTATTTTTTTATGCTGTCATATGTATTATGCGTTTACTTCTTGTGCTTGTGGAGAGGTCAAGAAAATGGAATGAATGAATGAATGAGATACTGTTTGTACTATATTTTTACTTATTCTTGAATATAAATTGATAAGGATGGAATGCATATTGGGTCAATGTGTTGTGGTGACTTTTTTACTTAAACTGAATGTAAACCAGCAGCAAACATTAAATTGAATGGAGTTGCCATAAGTTGAACCGTATATATAAACCAGCAGCTCACTGGTTTGCTGCAAATCGGCATATACATAGAACAAACACAAGTGATTACTCAAGTGCTATAAGTTGTATTTAGTGATCACTTAAGTGCCGATCGAGATAAAAAAAAAAGAATCATTTAAGTGTCAAGTTATTATTAAAAGTGATCACTTAAGTGCCATTTGTGATTAAAAGTGAACACTTAAGTGCTAAGTTTTTTAAAATGTGATCAATTAAGTGTCAATTTTTTTTGTACGTTTCCTCTATAAATTGCACCAGCCATCAGCTACCACCAGCCACCACTATCGCCTACCACTAGCCATCATTGGCTTCTAGCCATCATCACCAGCCACACTAGGCATCCGAAGCACCCACTTGAGCCACTACCAACTATCATTGTGTTGGTGGTATGCTGGTGCAAGATGTGCATATTACACACTTGTATCTTGCACCAGGTGTAACACAAGCCCCAAACTCATGTCCTATAATAGATCCACCATCACTAGGCATTAGCAGCCACCACTACTAGCAACATCAGCATCCTAACTACCACACCAGCACGTAACCACCACCATAGACCCACCATTAGCAGCCACTATTGGTGGTGGGTGGTGGGTTTGTTGCAAAAGGGGCTCGTGCAAGCTAAACTATGCACATTGCACACTTGCACCGGTATTAGGTGCAGCAAGAGCCCCTAACCCAACCCCCACAATGGACCCACCATCACTAGGCTTCACCAACCACCACCATTAGCCACATGAGCACCCCGGCCACCACCAGAAGCAATAAGTAAAAATAAAAATAAAATAAAAAAATGAAAAAAAGACAAAAATGAGAAGTAACAAGATTGTTCCATTGATATTGAAATTAAGTCTCAAAACTTAATGATAAACTATTAAAAAAAAAAAAACATCAATAGTAAAACAACTGACTCCTCAGCCCCATAAGCCATTTTCGATCTCATTTCATCAATCAATATGCACAATGCCTCATGTTCGTGCTCCTTTTGATGGATCTTTCACTTGATTCATAATTCTTGTACTTTTTTTAATAGGACGTGCGACTTATTCTTTAACTGTCTCGGGATGTATTGATTTTGATGGAGCTATAATTGTCATAGGTTGAACTGATTCAGAAGAAGCTACAACCTATGTAACACCGAGACGGACACGCGACACGCGACACGACACGATACGACATATCGACACGTCATTTCTCAAAAAGTAGAGAATTTCGATACGTTCCAACATGTTAAATATTAAATAAATATTTTTTAAATAAATGCATAAATAACTAAATAATAATAATAATAATAATAATAATAATAATAATAATAATAATAATAATAATAATAATAATAATAATATAAAAGTCTAGAATTAATTTATACTAAAAACATTAATCCTACATTTGTTAATATCATTCATTCTTTTAATTTGACAAATTCAACTACATTTCATTATAATAATCTATAAATCTTGAAGGAAAAAACAATTAATCCACGTTTCACTATTAAATTTAAAATTTAACAATAAGCAAAAAAAAAAAAAAAAATCAACATTCCATCAAGTAATATAACAAAAAGTCATTTATCCACATTATTCACTTCTTCTAAAAAAAAAAAAAAAAAAAACGGACTCCATCTCCGGCTCATCAAGTGAAAATTTGCAACTTCAAGCATCCCAAAATTTTCAAATGAGTCAAATGCATTTTCGCCAATATCCCACATCTTAGTCTCTCATTCTACGTATTGTGGGCTTTTTTTTTTTTTATAGAAGATGAAAATTGTTATGAATAAAAACCAAATATTCTGCACGTTTTGGGGTCATCTTATTTCTTCTCACCGAGTGCACAAATGAATAAATACTCTAATTTCTCTTAGCACATGATGAAGAAGAAGGTTGTGTAAGAAGTTTTAAGGATATGCTTTGAAGCATCGATGCACATGCACCATGATTAACCCATCAAGCCTTAGGATCCACAGAATATCGATTTTGATTTGAATCAAAATCTCTAAAATCCCAATTTTTACTCAAAATCTACATACTCCAAATTCACTTTGTTGCACTCATCCAAGTTAGGAAAGTATTTCTTGAAGCATTTCAGTCTTTCTTGGTTGATCTCCTTATTCTTGTATGGAGAAATTCTAGTAGAATCTTCATCAAGCCATTAATCACTATAGTACCTTTATTTAATAAAATAAAATAAAATTAGAAAATAATAATAAATAAGATGAGTATTATATTATCATGTTAAAAAAAGGATAATTACTAAAGTAATAATCTCATACAATTTTAGAACTTACCCATTTAAGGCATGTGCCAAGCAATGAAGTGGAGTGTTGTTTTTTGTCCAACGATCTACAAGAATTGTGTGAACCACCTCATAAAATGTAAACTTCTTATCTAGCATCTTCACTTCATGTGCATATATAGCTTTCTTCATTTTTTTCAATTATCAAACCCACATATCATAAATTAAGTGAGAAGAAAGCTTATCGGTGTCACAAATTCTAAAAATATCATAAATAGGAGCCGTGAAGAAAAGTATATAATCAATCAAATCCCATAAAAAATCCTCCAACGCCTTCTCCTTGACAAACTTAGATTTCTCTTGATTAACATCTCGATAGATATTCCATTTGTCACAAATCATCATGTTTTGAAGACCACTTTTTATTAACTTGAATCTCCTAACCATCACAATCATCGAAGTAAAATGTGTATCCGCTACAGAAAGCAATTTCAAGCTAACAAACTCATTGTATATTGCTAATCTTATAGAATGGTTCATGATGAAATGTTTGATTTGCATAACTTCCTTAACAATATCTGAAATCTAACTACATTCCTTATAAATTATTTGATTGCTCTCCATATTTTTTGTGACACAAATGTTCTTCAAAGCTAGATTAAGGGTGTGCACCACACAAGGTGTCCACATATTGGATGGAAATTCTTGCTCAATGAGTTTCCCGCGCTCTTACAATTTGAAGCATTATCCCTAATTACTTGAACCACATTCTCATGCCCAATTTCATTGATAACTCATTTTAGCAAGTTAAAAATGAAATGCATATCTTTTATTTCTCCCGAGCAATCAACCGATTTTATAAATATTGATTCTCCATCCGATACCGCCATGAAATTAATTAGCGGTCTTCTTTGTGAGTCGCTCCATCCATAACTCACAATACGTATACCCTTCTCCTTCTATATGATTTTGATAGGTGCACACAACTTATCAATATTTGCCTTCTCTTTTTGCAACAAAGTGGTCCTCAACAAGTTATATTTCGATGGTATATAACCAGCAATATTATGATTAGCGGCATAAGTGAAAGCGGATTGAAAATAATGAGTCCTTACTAGGTTAAATGGCAAGCCCGCCGAATAAAACATCCTAGCAATCTCACAATTTAGATGTTCCTGTTGAGTCATATTAAATGCATCTTCAAGTGATTTTCTACTCCCACTTTCACATTTCCTTTTTTGGGAGTTAAATGATAAATCCATTACGTCACCATCACTACCACTAAGTAAATAACTAGCAAGAGGCAAAGGTACATTTCTAGGTGCAATACTCATTAATTTAGTGTTGACCCATTCCTCTAATTTTTCCACTCCAAAAGATCTTTTTTTTCCTACTTTTGTGCACTTTCCAATTCCTTTTCAACTTATCATCATCAAATGGCCTATCACTCTCGTATATGAACTCTTAAAATCTTTTTGACAAAAGTTGCATCTCCAAGACAAATTTCCCCCCGCATTAGTATGATTAACTAACTTAGTAACATACCTCCATAATGGTTGTTTTACAACTTCATTGCTAGAGGTAGGTAGTTGTGTGCTTGAAGTACTACTAACCATGTTTGAACTTGAAAACATTCTGCAAAAAAATAAAAATAAATAAACATGTTATTATCAATTGCTATAAAGTTTCTTAGTTAAAGTTAACTAAAGAAGATTGGATACCAACCGGAAGCACGTTGCGGGAAGCAATAAGTAGCAGTAGACAGCAGCAAAATAGCGACAGATAACAACAAACAACAATAAATGACAGCAAGCAGCAGCAAACAACAGCAAGCTGCTGTGAATAGTAGTAATACAGCAGCCAACAGTAGCACTACAGTCGTAATACAGCAACAAATGGTAGAGAACAGCAGCAATACAACAGCGAATGGCAGTAATACGGCAGCAAACAACAGCAAACAACACTGATTTTAGGAGGTGAAGAGTTTGTTTGCAGAAATACACTGATTTTTCCTAAGTTATATTCCCAAAAAAAAATTATTAGAGAATACTAATGTACAATAACTTTATTATCAATTTGGTGTGCAGATTAATAATTCATACATTAATAATTTGTACCAAAACATATATGCCAACATGAATTCAGGTGAATAAGTAGAGGGTTTGTCAAAAAAATGAGCAGATTATCAATTCGGTGTGCAGATTAATAATTCCATAACTTTACCCGGTGATCGGTTCTTGGATCAATAAGAATGAGCATACGAGGCTCACAAAATGAGGTCTGGAGCTGATTAGTGAATGTTCCTGGAGTGTGCCTTCCGACAATTGCTTAAGCGCCCATGTATTGGGCAAACTTCAAAATGGCCTTATGACCATATGGTCGAGCAGACTAAATAATGATATCCTGCGGGTTCTCAATCGCCACAATAACTCTAGCTGCCAGCTAAAGTTTCTCCCAAGTTTTACCAAGATTGATAATGTATATACCTGAGAACGCGAGAGTGAGATAGTCGTTGAAAATAATGAAAAGCCTATTCTCCAAGCATACCAAAAAACAATTACTATTCACATTGCAAGTGAACTCCTTGTACATGCATCTGTCTAAAGCATAGCATTGCATAATCTAGGGAAAAAAATCTTCGGCAAGCCGATTTTCGACAAAGCATGGTGCGACAAAATGTTGTGCTATGAAAGAACTGGAGCTCCAATTTCAACATCAAAAAACGTAGCCAACAACTGAGCTCCATTGTTTTATTTAATTTTGGAACTTTCAAGTTGAGAAGTATCTAACAAAACATGCCGAATCTGCACCCAACATCGAGGGTGCGGAATGGGATGGGAAGGTCCAATTTTTATTTTTATTTTTTGGGTGGGGGACTAAGCAAGCCGATTCTCGACAAAGCACGACGCTACATAACGTCTCGCTATGAAAGAACTAGAGCTCTAATTTTTCGACATCAACAAGTGTAGCCAACAATGAGCTACATCCGTTTCATTCAATTTTGGAACTTTCAAGTTGAGAAGTATCTAACAAAACATTCACTAATCCCCCTTTCCCCGAACTAACTCTAGGGTTTGCCGAAAAATCCCAAATCACATTATAAAGAAATCCAAGATGCTAACCTAAGATGAGCAAAAAGATGAAATTGCAAGATGAAGAAGAGCAACGTGATAACGCCTGTGAGAGGCAGAGGTGACGGCTCGCCGTTGGGGTGACTTGCGAGAGACAAAGGCAGGGTCGGAGGTGATTATGGTGACGGGTGGGGCTGAGGCATGGGGGGCTACGGCGAGTCGGCGACTAGTGGGGTGGGCCGTGCGGCCGGCAAAGCAACATCGGCGACACTCACAGCGAAAGAAGAGAACTAGAGTGCTTAGGTGCGTCGAAGAGAAGAGTCCAAAAAGTTTTAGCTTTTATTATTTTATTATTTTTTATTTTTTCATATATTTATATTTCAACCCTATAAGTTTTGGAAATTCGTAAAGATAACCCCGTGCGTGTCGGAGTCACATGTCATAATTTCCAAGTCGAGTGTTAGAGCGTGTCAGAGGCAATTGACCGCGTGTCAGACACGACACGAAGGGTCCCAGAGAGTGTCCGTGCTTCTTAGGCTGCAACTGTCGTAGGCTAAACTAATTCAGATGGACCTGCAACTAAGTTCTTCTTACTCTTCTTTCTTGTTGGCCTAGCCAATGTCTTCTTCTTTGTTGGTGCAGCCGTTGATTCTTGAGTTGGGCCTTGAGAAATAAGAACCTCTGAACTTCTCCCAGGCTTCAAAAAGAAAATTCAATTATCAACAAAAGTTTGTACCATAAATTAAATTAAATGCAGCTTATAAAACTTACATTAAAAATGATCGTTCTAGTACGCTCATCTATATAAAGGCTATAACCATATTAGTTTAGCCTCTTCCCAAGAGCCCCTCTTGTTCAAAAGGAAACGTCACTTTTAGGTACTTGTGATTGGTTAGCCCTTCTTCTCACTTGTAATTTCTTGGGCTCTTGTTGTGGCTGTTCAGCTACAGTAAAGGCTTCTTCGGCCAATTCTTCAACTAGGCGTCTTCTAGATGGCCTTCTTGTAGCTGGCCCTTGATTTAGCTTTCTTCTGGTTGTTTTTCTATGTAGCCTTTCAGCTTTAGTGACACTTTCTATTGGCTTTTGTGGTGGCCCTTATGATGACTCTTTTAGTGACCTTTGTGATGACCTTGGTGATGGATCTTGTGGTGGCCCTTCAGTTGAGCCCTCTATTAGTAGCTGAGCTCTAACTTGCCTTCTTCGAATATGAAAAAAGGCAAAAGACATCATAAATATAACATCAGGTCATATAACAACGTAAAGGAAAACTAAATACAAATTATTGAACTTACTGAGTATTTTTTTCTTTGTTGCTGCTAAAGAACAGTCGACTTAACTGGCCCTTTAGTTGCTTCAGCCAATCCTTTAGCTGGCTGTCTTTTACCTTGCTTTCTTCGAACAGGCCATCAGTTTCAGGTACAGCTGGGGCTTCGGTGTGGCACCCCTCAACGGCCCCCAAACCGTTCGGGTCACCACAGTCCGCTTACCTTTCTTCTTTCCCTAATCACCTATCACTCCGATACCATTTCAATTGCAGCGGGTCCATACAACCATGGGGGTTTACATCTTTTAGATCGGTCCCTTGCGCAGTTCATATACGGAAGCACATCCAACAACTCCATTCCCTATATTCAGAAAACGATGCACACCAACTAAACATTTATAGGTAAAAGCCGAACACTTTTATTTACTTAAACCAGATGGACATCATTCATTGGTACATCAAAATGCCATAGTCTTCTATACTTGGCTACACTTGAAAAGATGACCGACATCTCCTCCAACAGTCATATACTTAAAGTCCATCGATCAGTGTCGGTGTCCAAAAGTTCCTTCCTTTGCTATCCTCCTCCTCGCGGTCATATCCAATCACTTGATCCATCTACTGGTAGCAGTGGCAGCAGAGGTATCTTATCTAGTCTGAAATATTGGTCCCCGAAGGGGTGAGTACAGCCACTCAGCAGGTAAAGGACCCAATAAACCACTCAATGCATCACACAATACAATCATCACAATCATAGCATAACACATGTCATTCATACATCCATGCATAACTTACCTTGAAGCCATGCATATGTCATCATACCACATGTACATACATGCCATAGGTGCACATACATCCGTGCACTCATCATCATCATGTCATGCATGTACCATCATGCCATAGGTGCACATACATCCATGCACTCACCATCATCATGCCACATATGTACCATCATGCCATAGGTGCATATACATCTATGCATTCATCATCATCATGTCATACATGTACCATCATGCCATAGGTGCACATACATCCATGCACTCACCATCATCATATCATACATGTACCATCATGCCATAGGTGCATATACATCCATGCACTCACCATCATGCACTCATGCATACATGTTGCCATACCCTACATAATTTAATTTCAATTTCCCAATTTTATTCTTTCATTTTGGGCCACCACATTTCTCTTTCCCGGGACCAATGTTTGCATCCCACATTTATCGCTCGCATCCAACCAGGCATTGCGAGAAACCTCTGGCATTCAGTCATTTAAGGCCACCGAGCATCCGGCACACACCTCCAGGCATCTCGCATCCCAACTAGCATCACGAGGCATCCTCCCGGCACAAACCTCCGGGGCTTCCGGAATTACGTACCGACATACCACCAGGATTCCCCCCCTTTGGAATTACGTACCATATACCACCGGGCATCTCGAAACTCCTGAGGACCCTCCGGAATTACGCCACTAGGCCACCGAGCATCCAGCACTCCTTAGCCGGACATCCGGACACTCCCGGGGCATCGTCGGCTCACACCTCCGACGGCCTTCTCGTTTATCATAGTTCACATTCCCAATTATAGTTCAATTTCAACATGGCATATAATATGATGGCAAACAAGATCATTTTCAGCATTTGATTCTTATGTGTAGTTCCAATCATCATCATATATGCAGCAAGATCCAATCACTCATAACAATACAATCCATGGGGTCCATACAACTTAGAATAATCCATAAATCATGTCTTTTTGAAATTTACCAAATTCCAGCTTGCACGATTTTGGAAAAACACATAAATTAAATATCCATATGATCTTCAAAAAAATTATAAAATCAGAACATGTAATAGGCAAGACATAAAGGTAACAACTCCATGAAGAACACATGCCCAAAAGAACTTCACACAAAAAGATATAGCTCACACAATAAAGCTTGCAAAATTTGGATAAAGTCAGATTGCGCAGTTCTTGAAATATTTCAATTTAAATACCCGAACGACCTTAAAAAATTATGAAATTTTACCAGGTTATAGTCGAGACCCTAAGGTAGATTTTTCATGAAGACATCTAGGCCAGATTCGTCCTACATAATTTACTATGGCCGGACGAAGCTACTGTTCCTAGTACCGAACAGTCCAGTTTAGCTGTCTCCGAAAGATCGAGGTTTCGCCTACTTATCCTCCTTCGTTTCCTCTTAAATTTTGATATGTTGTGCCTCAAGAGGTCCACTACAACTTTCATTAAGGGTTCTAGGTGAGATTCTCAAAGGATAGTCACCATTTAGTCCACGAAGTCTCGGGAGTCCAGTACCACACTTCCAGATCTACCGTCTTCAAAAGAAAATCGTTTCACTAGGCTACACTTGTTATTTTTACCTCAAATTTGAGTATGTTAATATTCAGGATGTTCTATACAACTTTTGTGAAGAAGTTGAAGTGAAAATCTTAGTAAAAAGTGACATGCAGCACACAAAACCACCAAGAGGTCGACTAAACAGTTCCAGATCTAGCGTTTTCGTAGAGGATGGGTTTCACCCCTTAAAACTCAGCCATTTTATCTCAAATTTTAGTATGTTATACTTTGAGATGTTTTCTACAAATTTTGTGAAGAAGTCGAAGCCAAAATACGACTTAAAACCTGCATGCAAGCCTCTACAATATTCTGGGTCAGGCGGTATACTCGAAAACAGGATGCTGTTTCAAAAACAACACACAAAAAGCTTCGGTTTCTCACTCCCTAAACGTCCAAGATTCATCACACTCAAACACATATGCAAAACACAACATGCAAGAGCAGAATATGGATCCCAACTTGCCTTTGTACCGAGCTACAGCAAGCACGACGGTCGACGGACACACGACGACGGGCGACGGACGAGTGGACGGACGGACGGACACACCGCTTCTTCCTCCTCTCTCTCGGTTCCTCACTCTCTCGGCAACCCTCTCCCTCTCTCTCACTCTCTCAAAACCAGCCACTCCCTCTCTCTCTTTCTTTTTGGTTGCTTAAATACTTGCATGCTTCCCTTTTTGCAAGGAGGGACACTTGTCCCTAAGAAGGAGACAAGGGTCTCCCTTGTTGAAGACACTTGGAGGAGGCCATGCGGCTCCTCCTCCCCCCTCCATGCGTCGACAGCCCAATGGGCTTCATGGACCTGGTTTGGGGCCGAAGTGGTGGGGGTCTTGGGCTGGGTTTTTGGGCTAGCTTGGCCTAAGAATTTCGGCCCACTAACCTTTTAATAATCTGTTAACATTTTCCACTTAAATAAATACCTAACTTGCAAAAATAATAAGGCCATAAAACTTGTAGTCACAAATCCATAAATTCCAATTTATAATACATATGGCCAATGATAGAATTTTCTTTTCTATCACATAATTATCCATTAAAAGCTTGGCCATAAATCTTATTGCAAATTATGGATTAAATGGCTATAAAATAAATTAATGGTAGTTCCATCTCCTATTCATAGACTTTAATGTAACTAGAGGTCGTCAAGAATTTTGGGATGCCACATTCGGCCAATTCTTCACGTATCATTCTCGTGACCTGAGAAAGACAAAAACATTACATACATATTAATTGTATCTATGTACATATTTGTAATAAACCATAAAGCAACATAAACAAAAATTTCGTGACTTACTAGGTTTATTATTGTCGACTGAAGAACAATCGACTCACTTCGCATTTTTGTTTGTCCTTCTCCAATTGTCCCTTCACTAGGCCTTTCGGTTGGCTTCAATTGTTCTTGCTGCTTCCTTAATTGACAACCTTTAGTATTGTGCCATGCTATGTGGTAATAAGAGCACTTTATCTTTACACTTGTCCTACTCATCCTACTCTGACATGAGACCTCTCCCTCCATCATTCTTCGTTTTCACTTTGGCCTTCCCATTTTATTCTTTAGTGGCAAAGGTTGAAGCACTTCGTGATTTGTTAGCTCCCAGAACTTGCTACTTCTGATTGACTGCATCATGAATTGGTACGGAGCAAGATATTTTGGTTTCTTGTACCAATCATCAATGTAGTCATCTGTGTTATGGCCCTTCAATTGGATGGCACATACGGCATGTGTACAAAGAATTCCACCTAGTTGTCATGCTCTACATGAACACTTCCTCGTACCTAAATGGACAACATACTTATCAAAACCCTTCATTATTTCATATCATTCATCCCCATTCCAAATGGGATGACAATACCTACTTGCAACTAAGTTCTCATCCAATTTCTTAGCAATCCTAGGACTACATTACCTAGTCCACTTTGTAGCCTTGTCTCTTTGTCTATGCAGCCGAGTCATGACCATAACCCGTATGTTTTCAAGTATCGAGATGATTGGTTTGCATCTGGCATCTATTATCCTCTCATTGAATGCTTCGCAGATGTTGTTATCGATGTTATCGCACTTGAATTCCTTGTTGAAGAACGCCTTACACCAATACTTCGGTTCTGTTTGGAATAATGTATCATAACTTTCCTTTGTCAATTGAAGCAATTTTTCTTTAGCCATCCTAAAGTCAGCCATATTCGTGCTCTTTGCTAGCTGCCAAAATTGCGACTACAGCTTGTCCCTTTTATAGGTCTTTGCTCAATTTACGTATATGTGCCGCGCACACATTCAATGTTCGGCATAAGATGACAACTCAGTTACTGCCGAAACCAGTCTCTACAATTATTCAAAATAAGAAATGTAAGCAAATGACATGTTGATATCAAAAAATAAACAACTGACCAAATTTTTCAAAAAGCAAACATTACATTTTGTTAGTCACTCATGAACATCCACCATTCCCCATTTATTATCTCCAAATCAGTCATCGAATTTTTTAGGAACTGGAACCAATTGTTCTTGTTCTCTGCCCTCACAATAGCCCTAGCTAGTGGAAACATTTGGTTATTCGCATCTCTTCCAATTATGGCCAGCAATTCTCCCTTGCACAAGCCCTTCAAAAAGCAGCCATCCAATCTTATAATCCGTCCACAACCAAATAAAAATCCTCATTTGCATGCATCGAAGCAAATATAGAACTTATCGAACTTGGTTCCACTATCAAGAAGTGGTCTCTCCACGACCTCTACGTACACTCTACTTAAAGGATTTTGCAGTCTACATTCCTAAGCATAATCCCACAACTATCCATATTCGTTACTGTACTGACTAATGAGTATCTTCATCACATTTTACTTTGATCTTTTGCATTGATTCCTAGATATCTTGATGTCTACATGCTTTTTCACCAGCATCCAGAACTTAGTACTATTCATATGGGGCATCAACTTAATCAGATCAAAGAAGTGCTTGGACAACCATGCATTTATTACCATTTTATTTTCAAAATTAATGGAACAAGTATGTTCCTCTTGATAGGCTCTAATCTGGAAAGATCCACTTCTCCTAACAAATGCGACATAGATCTTCCATGGATAATTTTGTTGCGAACACGTAGCTCTTGCAAAGGTCTTAGTGTTTCTAATGAAGTTAATATTCCTCTGTGTAGCAATAGAGTTCTTCAGTATAACTTCCCTAAATTGTTTCACATCTTGAAATTTCATATCTACCAACAAGGTAGGAGAGGCAACGAATAGATCATAAGAATGAAACTTACATTTCCTTCTGTGCACAGCTTCTTGATCTTTTTCAAGCTCATCTTGGGAAGTAGCATTCTTGACGCTTTTTTCATAATTAGTCTCCTCACCAGAAACACCAGCATCTGCAGGGCCTTCGGCCCTATTTGGAACTTCATCAGCTACCTACAAAGCTGCAAACTTATCTGTCAAAAAATGCCTTTGCTTTTTTCTTGATTGTACAAGTTCCTCCTCCTCGTCGTCACTTATAAAATTTTCAGCAAGCAACCCTTCATCGTCATCATTACTTGATTCAGCTACTTCCCAATTTAATCCAGTGATTGTGACATCACCTATGCCATCATCACTTTGGTAAACTGTATCTACGCCCCTCTCCTCTCCATCATGTCTATCATGCCCTCCTTCATCCTTAACCTCAGTACTACCTTGAATATCATCCCCTTCTTGTCCTACTTGGGCACTCTCTCCATTATCATCTTCGTCCTCACTTTCACTATCGTACTCAATGTATACATTTACCTCTTCGCCATGAAGATAATGGTATAGAATATCCTTAAAACCATTATCATCTTCTAAGCTTATCAAACCATCTCTTAAGCATTTCCCAGGAACATAATACAGCAACTTCTGGACTTTACAAGGCAAATAAGTCACTATATCCCTAACAAATTATATATAAGATGCATTCTTTATATGGACAAAGATAATGCCCTCATTTCCACCCTCATACTCTCACTCATCCTCCCCAATCACAAAATCCCTACCGTAGCAAACTATGACAACGACATAATCCTTATCATAAGCCATTTCTGCACCAAGAAAAAAAATAATTAGTTGTTGGGACTACATCCACAAAAAACAACAAACAATTGCACATGAAAGTCCTCCAACTCTCATGGACATTATTAAAGAAAATGGAAGGGGGAAGAGATGCACATGTTAGGCCATTTACTAGAAAGATACCAATCACGACAAAAAAAGGTCCCCACACTGACAATATACCCCTACATGACAGCCAAAAAAAAGGTCACCACTTTGATTATTTGCCTTCCCTTCCCTTAAAATATTAACCAAAAAACAGAGGTCCCCACAACAAGCATAGGTCCTCATGACACCCATTTCAACACTTCAATTTAAAAAAAAGTGACCAAACGTCCCCATAACAACCACTCCGAGTAGTTAAAATTGCTGTCGCACATCACATTTCACATTTAAATCGTCCTCGCACATCATAATACCACATCTAAGCTCTAAACACACATCACAATAGCATCATTCTAAGTCACACATCACAACAATACAAAATCTTCGAGGTCGAGCCCTAATTTTCCCCTTGCCGAATCCTACATTTTGAGACCAAATTCTAAATTGCCAATCCGAACCCCCATTAGGGTTCTAGTACCGTTTCTGACTCCTAAATCGCACATCAAAGTACCATTTGAGCCGACCTTTACATTTCCCCGTTGAGCCCCAAATTTTCCATCAGAGCCATAATAAAAGAATTCGAGCCCTAATTTTATCACAGGGGAGGGGAGAAGGGGCCAAACCTGGAGGAGCGACGATGGCGAGCAACGACGACATCCAACAACAGCGACCGATGACCACCTCTTGGCGTGAATGGCGACGGAGAGAATGGCCTGAGATCAGTGTGAACAGGGAGGAACGGTGACGACCAGGTTTGCTTAAGCCAAAATAACCTAAACGACGTCGTTTAGGTCAACTTAGCCAGCATGAATGGACAACGTCATTTTTGTCCTCCACGTGTGCTTTTTCTTTTTTTTTTTTAAAACGTTTGACACCTAAGTAAAAGATGTTACCGGAAAATGCCACGTATGCAATTTGGCCAAATTTTCTCACCGGTGGCACTTAAGTGATCTATTTTGCTTCAATTTTGGCACTTAAGTGTCACTTTCGTAAATTTTGGCACTTAAATATCCATTCGTGCCAACTTTTGTCACTCCGGGTGTCCAAGTGTCGTTTCTCTTGTGTACGATGTGAAGAATTTGCTATTAATCTGTAATTTCTCCCTCTATTAGTATTTCTCAAGTAAATGATCAATTAAGTCCTAAAAATATTGTGATAGAGCTAGTAAGAACACCTAGAGGGGGTAAATAGGTGTTAAAGAAGTTTTTGCAAAACTTAATAACTTAATTCGCCTTTTGAGAGTGGTAGACTAACGATATATAAAAGACTGTAAACAGTTATATAAGACTACGAATTAAAGTAAAGAGTTTAAGGGAAAAAGAATTGAAACACAAGATTTATAGTGGTTCGGCTTAGACCAAGCCTACGTCCACTCTCCCGCACTGACAGCCCACTGGCTAGATTCCACTAAGAACCAAAAGAGGTTTTACAGTCTTACGTCCTTGATTCCACAGTGTAGAAACTCTACTACACTTCCTCAAGGTCTCACAAGTATTTAATCTCTCTTTTGAGTACAACTTAAGCTCAACAATTGAATCAGCAAAGAACTAGGAGGTTCAGACTTTGGAATTTTTCTTTCATGCACACACTCAAACAACTTGAGCGTCTTCCTTATATACTCTTCCATGCCATTATAACCGTTGGCACCTTCCAAAGAAGTTCTTCCAATCTACCCGTTGGACAAAATCAATTAGGGAGATCTCGAGTTATTTAAGGAATGTGATGATAGCCCACCAATCCTGCTCGCCCATACAATCAGGATCTAGATTTCCATAAGTAGAACCTTCCAAATATACTTCGCTAATCAACAGATCTAATTATCCGAATTGATTTCAATAAGAATAATTGATCGCGAGATGCTATCTCTAGCCATGAGATTTTCTTCAACCGTACGAACCAAATCCTTAAAGATATACTTGCATCTGGATAAGCCTTCTTTATCGGATAAATATTTTCTTCGTCGGTCTGGAAGCTATCAGTGAGGGTAGACTTTAAATCTTGAGTTTGGAGGTCTTCAGACTTTGACGATAGAGTCTGCAAGTCTTCAGACTAGAATGATGGAAATGTTTTGTCAACTTCAAAACAAATGAGGATGTTTTCTCCAACATATTGTACATATTTCAATTGTTCCAATGAAATCTTAAATCTTTGTGTGAAATTTTAATGTACTTTTTTGGGCCAATCAGAGTAAAGCTCAATACTTAAAAGATCACAAAGTGAGGAGGAAGAGAGGGTTAGCTCCTAGTGCCCCTTTGCTAGATACATTTTTGAACTTCTAACAAACAAGAGGGAGAGGGAGAGGGAGAGGGAGAGGGAGAGAGAGAAAGTGGCCAGGCTTGAAGGCCTTCTATGATGGGCTCCCCATTCATTCTTCATGGGCCGAATCCTCTAAGCCAATTAATCTGGGCCTCTCCATTTTATGAGATTGGGCTGGTGGGCTTAGGCTTCCAAGGCCAAAAGAGCCAATTGGACATGGTTTTTTGGACGGGCTTCATAAGCTGGACTTCAGTGGATTTGATTGGGTCAAATGTAATGGATCTGATGCTGGGAGTGAGTTGGTGGATTTCATAGAATTGAACCAGGCCAAAAGGCTTAGGCAATGAGGCCGAACTAGGCCTAATTGGACTCTCTCTCTCTCTCTCTCTCATTCTTATTTTATTCTTTTTACTTTTTTTTCTTGATAAGATTACATTCTTGCCTTGTTGACGAAAATTCAGATGTCAACATTTCTGTCCCCTATATGAAAGGGGTTATGAAAATTGAACTTCTACTAAAGTTGAGCACACCCTAGTCGAGTTGCCAAAGTTGAGAGCCATGAGATGGTGCAGCTTAGCTTGCCGCAATTTAAGTTAGTTTCTTCCATGGTTTTATCAAGGTCATGTGAGCAAGATGTGTCAACTTTCTGATCACATGTTTCTTCAACGCTCGTTTGAAATCCATTTTGATGTTGTCTAGTGCAAGGAGGCCCTTGCTTCAGTCGCAGACTTTGGAAAGAAGTGTTGAAATATATTTGTGGATTTTAGTCAGTAGTTGTGGGTGATCATAAATAATGAAATTAGGATTTGGCCAGCATCTCTCATATTCTATAAATAGAACATCTATATACAATTTTATAAAAGTTATCGAGTAAAGATGTAGCCTTTTAACTATTTTCTCTATCAAAGACCTTAAAATATTTACGATCACCTATATTGAGCCGATGACAAGCTCATTATTCAGCCTTCCCCTTTATGGAATTGACTGTCGTCAACTAGAATTAGATTTATGAATGTTTAATGAGCATTGATTGACGCCTTCAACATTCATGAGCGAGGGGGAGTTTTCTGTTAAATATGAAGAGAACAGGCTAGTGATGATCCTCTGATGTTAGCTTGTCTTCTTCTTGTGTCGTTTGTCGTTTGTTTGCGCTCTCCAATCATGTCTTGTTCTTTGGAATTGACAATCAAGAGCAACCATTTTCAGTTTCGATCTTTCCTTTTGTTTCCTTTCTCGATTTATCATATGTTCTGCGCCGCGCCCTCGTGCCGGCACATCAGGGGCATCTCCATCTAGTGTGTGCATGAGCAGTTTGTTCTGAATTTCTTAATCTAGCAATTCCAAAGTTCTTGGACTTGTTCATGGAGCCTAGAAATATACATCAGGATGTTTTTCAGAATGAATTCTGTAGCCTGGAATCTATGAGCTGCTGTCAAATGGGAGCACAACCATATTAACAGTGAAAATTTTACATATTGATTGAGAGACCGTTTGTTTTGGAGACTTGTGGCCATGGATGATCCCCTTTGTGTTGGAGTCCGGTGGCTTCAGACTAAATTAGAGTCGTATTTGTGTGTGGCAACTGCATCTTCCTCATCTGGAGCTGTTGGTTTATTGAGGATTTGAACTGCTTCCCTGTCTCCTATTTAAAAGGGGTTATGATTACCAACTTCTGCTGGAGTCCTCACTGAGCCGCCAAAGTTGAGCGCTGTGGGATGGTGTAGTTTAACTTGTCCCAATTCAAGTTAGTTTCCACATGGTTTATCAAGGTTATGTGAGAAAGATGTGCCAACTTTGTGATCATGTGTTTCTTAAGTCCTTGTCTGAAGTCTGGTTTGATGTTGCCTGGTGTGAAGAGGCTTAGGGATTGCAGCTTTGGAAGAAAATTGCACATGTCATATTTAAGCTACTCCAGCTTGAGGAGAGTGTTGATATATGTTTATGGATAGTAATTGATAATTAGTAGATGGTCATAAACGTAGAAATTAGGATTTAGTTAGTGTCTCTCATATTCTGTGAATGGAACCATAAATGTACTCTTTTGTCAAGTTACTGAGTTAAGATATAAGCTTTAACTATTTTGTTTCTATCAAGGATGTTAAAACATTTACAATCACCATCATAGAGCAAGAGACGATCCCATTATTCTGCCATCCGCCTTGATTTCTTTCTTCGATATAATCAACTGTTGTAAGCTAGGCTGCTAAACTTTTTCTGTTCAACGAGCATTGATTGATGCCTTCAACATTCATGAGCGAGGGGGTGTTTTCTATCAATTGCGAAGAGAATAATAGGCTAATGATGATCCTCTGATGTTACTCGTCTTCTTCTTGTGTCATTTGTTATTTGTTTGTGCTCTCAAATCATGTATTCTTCTTCGGAATCGACAATCAAGAACAACCATTTTCAGTTTCGATCGTTTCTTTAATTTCCTTTCCTCAGTTTAGAGTTTTTCTGTTCAACGAGCATTGATCGATGCCTTCAACGTTCATGAGCAAGGGGCGTTTTCTATTAATTGTGAAGAGAATAATAGGCTAATGATGATCCTCTGATGTTAGCTCGTCTTCTTCTCGTGTCATTTGTTATTTGTTTGCGCTCTCAAATCATGTATTGTTCTTGAATTCGACAATCAAGAACAACCATATTCAGTTTCGGTCGTTTCTTTTGTTTCCCTTCCTCACACCGTCATGGCGGCACATTGGAGGCATCTACATACATCTACTGTATGTACAAAAATATTTTGTGCTGAACATCTTAATCTTGCATTTTGAAAGTTCTTGGACCTGTCCATGGAGTTTAAAATGATAACACTTTCACCTCTAACCTCTTGTTCCAGTTTCTCGTTTCCATTCTTCTCTTCTCCTCATTCCTCTCTCTGCTTTCTTTGATAATTCGGATACCATGTTTAAATGGCGGAGTATTTGCTCTTTCTATTTACTTCTTGTCCTGCCATTCTTTTCCCGATTAGACAATGCTCGAGCTGACATTTATCCAACTGCAGGCCTTCCTAATAAATGGATAGCCAATTATACAGATCGGACTTCTGGCTTGTTGCCCATTCTCGTGAATAGACACAATGGATCGGACACAGCATTTGCATGTGCCTTCTACTTGGATGAACACAGGGAAATTTACTATTTCGGCATTCTTATTGCTGGCGCTGCTGACAAGAAATTTGACGTGATTGTAGATCTCATACCGGTGTGGTCAGCTAATCGAGACAATCCCGTTAGTACCGACGCCAGCTTGGAGCTCACGGCGGAAGGAGGTTTGGTACTGACAGATGTTGACGGGTCTGTGGCTTGGTCTACCAGCACAAAGGGTAAGTCTGTTGCGGGCATGAACTTGACAGACACCAGCAATCTCGTGCTCTATGATAAGAAAAATGCCATAGTGTGGCAATCCTTCGATTACCCTACGGACTCACTTGTCGTTGGGCAGAAATTGACCCCAAATAATTTCCAAATGAATATAGGACCGAACGAGATTTACTTTCATTTTCGCTGACTTCTAGTGGTTTATTTGCACAGACAAACACTAATCCTCCACAGGTGTATTACTCTTTCAGGATAAATTTTCTGGACACAAAGTGATGACACCAATTACATTGAATATGTTGAAGGATCTTTGGTATTGTTAACGAATTCCATAAGCAATAGCTCTGTGATTACTGGTATTGATTCACCGGTGCGGTTCTTGAATTTTGAATCTGATGGACATCTGGCATCATATCAAAGGGATGGATCTCTCATAAGGACGAGGGATGGATCTAACCGGCGTAAGAGAGAAGATCTTCTCAGTCCAGGTAATAGGGATTGTGATTATCCAACGGTCTGCGGTAAATATGGAATTTGTAATCCCGATGGGCAGTGCTGTTGTCCAACATCAAGCGAGGGGACCAGCTACTTCAAGCCAGTGAATCAAAGTAATTTTAAACTTGGGTGTGTGGAAACCATTCCTTTGTCTTGCAATGCTTCAGAGTTTCAATCCTTTTTGGAGCTTGATGACACTTCTTACTTCATCTATAACAAAGACCTGCAACTTATCCCAGATCTGGCAAATATATATAAGGAGAGTTGCAAAAAGGCCTGTGCCAACAACTGCTCAAGCGCAGCAGCTTTTCATAAATGATTCAGGTTCTTGCCACTTAGTATCTCAAGTATTTTCGCTTACATACATAGAACAAACTCCTAACCATTCCATTGCTTTTATTAAAGTACAGAATTGCAAAAAATCGAACATTCTTGTGGTAATACTACACAGTCACCTTGACGAGGCACGCCAAATCAAAAAAAAAATTTCTATCTAAGGTTGAAACTATTAGCAACATTCATCATGTCAACTTGGTGAGACTCATTGGACTTTCTGCCACAAACTTTGATATACTGCTAGTCTATGAGTACCTGTCTAATGGTTCTCTGGATCAGTGGATCTTTCGCAAATTGGAAGGGTCGTTCTTGCTTGATTGGAGAACGAGGAGGGAGATCACTTATGACATAGTTAAGGGCCTAAATTATCTCCACAAAGAATGCAAATGGGAGATAGTTCACATGGATATTAAACCCCAGAATATTCTCTTGAATAAAAACTTTAATGCTAAGGTTGCTGATTTTGGCTTATGTAAATTGCTTGATAGGGACCAAAGCCAAGCGGAGACTATAGTGAGGGGAACTCCTAGATATATGGCCCCAGAGTGGCTAACTGGAATAACTACTGAGAAGGAGGATGTCTATAGCTTTGGTGTGGTAGCTCTGGAGATAGTTTGCGGGAGGAAAGTATTTGACAGCTCTCAGAATGAAGAAGAGTAGTATCTACTTGATGTTTTAAAGAGAAAGGCTGAAGAAGGGCGGCTGTTATATATGGTTGACAACACTTGTGAGGATCTACAACTAAATCGACCCCAAGTGGTCAATATGATGAAGATTGCTGCAAGGTGATTTTTCAAAGAGGCCTTCTATGTTGGTGGTCATCAAGGTTTTGGATGGAGATATGGACATTCCAAATGATCTAGGTTATGACTTTTACATCACACCTTGAATATTGATGTAAGGGTTGGTCAGGAGAATGTTGATTTTGGTGCTACAAATTCTATGTTATCATCAATTCTATCTCGTCCAAAGTGATCTTGTATTTAATGTTGCTTCTATTTCTCTTTTATAGTATCATTTCGTTCAGTTTGCCGAATTGCATTGTAATATCTTGATGTGTATGATGGAACAAAAACCATTTCCTCCTATAAAATTATACATGTCTGCTTATTTTTGTGGATAGTGAATTCAAAAGATGATGTTCATTCTATTCGTTAAATTGCATCTCCATAGACAGCAATTATGATTTAGTTTAATTTTTAAATTATGTTTTAGTTAAAGTGCCTAAAGTGAGGCGATTTTAATTTTCTTGGCGAGGACCCTTCTTATGCAAAGGAAATGCAGGAGTCACATGGCATGAAGGAACTGAACGTAGCGAATTTAGTTATCATCACTGCCAGAAATTGCCATACATGGAAAACCTGTTGATCTTCGTAGGCAATTATGTGTCACTTGAAATATTGTAGTACGCAAGAAAGAAACTCCTGAATCTCTGTTCGTGAAGCTGATCTAGATTCCTACAATCGCATTCCCGGCTCCGGTGTTGGTCTCGTTCTATTTGGAGTCAGAAGCTGTAGCACTGCCCTTTTCTCTCCCCAGTAAAACTGTAACCTTGTCATCTAATTACTAAGGTAATTGACAGAGTGAAGCGCCAGCAACAAGAGCTCAACACAAGTGATAAAACCAAAGTAAATTTAAGAGAACGCATCAAGTCATGGAGAACTCTTTCAAAGAACGTTGTAACCAAGAGATAGCGATATTCGTCGATACAATAGTAAAAGATACAGACTATGAATCACATAAAAAAGCACACGGAGAACATAAGATGAGCCCCATTTCACAGGCTCTACGGTTACTAGTTTCAAATAGCAAAGTTTCTGAAAGATTCCAAGAGAGTTAGCTACGACCTTGTAAAACGAAACTCATTCTTTTGTTCATTCTGCTTTCTTGAGTTTGACTGTACTGCAGGTTGCCTGATTGCACTGAGATGTTCTTGATAAGACCCATGGTAAGATGACCCTTCTTCCCTACTACTGCAATATGTCATATATCTCTGCCTTCGCTTCGAATGTTCTTTGATAGAGGTCTGAATTACAGCATTGATGTCTTCAGCATTCATGGGTGAAGGAGTGCTGCGACGAAAATTGGCAAATGATGATGTTCTGAATTTTGAAGATGCTGTCAGTTTTCTTTTCTTTTCTTTTCTTTTTTCTTTTTTCTTTTCCTTTCAGATTCTTTGTTGTTAACTTATACGAATAATGTTTGTTCACTGTCATTAACAATCAAGACAGAATTCTAACTTCGATGTTTACGTTCCTCTCTCGAATCTTTATAGATTTTGTGCCGTCTATCCGCACATAGGGGGCATCTATTTAGAAAATAGAAGATTTTCTGAATATCTGGATCCAAACAATTCTGAGTCCTTGGACTTCTCAATGGACCTTAAAATAAAACCAGTTTCACCTTTAACATCGAAGTTGGGTTTCCATTTTTATCTTTTCTTCTCATTTCTTTTCCTGCTTTGTCTGATCATTCAATATCATATTCACACACTGCCGCCTTCACCCTATCCTTTCCTTTCTTCTGCTACCATCCTTTTTCAATTTAGCGATGCTCAATTTTAAGATTATCCAACTGCAGGCCTTTCTGCTAATTGGGATAGCCACAACGCATGCTGATAATTCTGTGAGGTTCCTCTATGCTCTCTCTACCTCGATGCCCATTCTTTTGCGATGACCCAATGTCTTAGGCTTTACATTTACTTGTGGATTCCACGTCCACTTTGGCTGCCCAGGAGATTACTGTTTCGGCCTTTTTATTGTTTAAAGCAACAAAGGAATGCGATGGTGTTGATGATGGTTCAACTTCAGTATAGGTGTGGTCCGCTAATCGAGACTATCGGGTCGGAGCCAATGCCGCCCTGGAGCTCTTGGCGCAAGGAGACTCGGTAGTAGCAGATGTTGATGGATCTACGGCTTGGTCTATTGACGTGTGATGGGGATGCGTTTTGAGACGATGGAATTTTCTTTATAGATAATAATCATCACCAAAACATAAAAGACAAGCTACTAGCCGAGTATTAGAATAGCGATCCATGAAATTTACCATCAAACCGTAAATGAACCCACCAGCCAAGGATAAAGGATTTCCGAGATAGAAATTCGCTCATTTAAAGAAAACATTATATATCTATCAAATTCAAGTCTTGTAAACTTTACAAATGAAATCATACCTTTATTTATAGAGCAATTCTGCTAAACAAAAGAAAGGGACTCTTGAAATCCTAGAAACCGAGAGAACTATTATTCACATAATAAAGACTCTTGAAACCAATGATACACATTAAATTCATAAAACCAGCACTAAATAAATAGTAACTAATATTAGGCTCTCTAAATTTGTCCACCAACCTTGGAAGCTGAATAGTCACCTTACAAGATCAGCAAATATCCATGGAAATCGACTAGAATAGCCTCCAATCATTAGGTAGTCGGTTAGGAGTTTCAAAGTCGACAACAAACATATCAATTGACGTATTGACAGTTGATTGACAACCATGAAATTGACAACTAATCCATTGAATCAACAACTTCAACCTTAAAACCATGGAGTCAAATTGTAGCTGAAATTGGCCTTTCTTGCAGGATTAAGAATAGGGTTGTATTAATTGATGAAATATGAGTTGAGCTTGATAATTGTTGCATTGAACTTGATGCTTCCACACCATCTACCAAAACTTTTGGCAGGGGCATGAATTTAACCAATGCTGGCCATATAGGACGCGTTTGGTAACGCTTCTGTTCCCATGAACAATTTATAAGCAAAAGAATGAGTTTGGTAACTGTACAAAATTTCTGATTCTAATATAGAATTGCGTTTGATACCGTGCTTAAAATTTCTACTCCAAATTATTTTCTTTAATTTTTAAATAATTTTATTACTTTTTTTTTTTTTTTTTTTTTCCTTTCTTTCTCTTCTTCTTCTTCTTCTTCAAGTCGCTAGTCACTAGCCTTGGGATGACCGGCGGCCGACTGGACGAGGGTCGGCGACCTCATCGGAGCATCGCCGGCCCTCGTTGGCCAAGCCTCGACGGGGTTGCCCAAGCCTCACCAGTGGCTGGGGGAGGCCTAGGTGAGGCCCGCCTAGCCACTGGCAAGCTCGTTGAACCAATTGCCGGCAACCGGCGGTAGTGGACAGCAGACGGCAACAACAGCGGTGGCAGCAAAAGAAGAACAAGAAAGAGGAAAGAAGAACAAGAAAAAGAAAGAAAAAGAAAAATAGGTGCTTGATTCTAAAATTATTCCCGGGAATAAGAATCAACTTTTTTTTTATTCTCGATTCTACTCCAAATCTATTCTAGGAAACAAAAATTTTACTAACGCATTTCTATTCTAAATTTACTCCCGGAAACAAAATAACAGAAACAAACACTGTCCCCATAGTGTTTTTTCTGCCCTATAAGATCAACACTACGGTGTGGTAGCCCTTTGATCACCCTACGGACTCTCTTCGTCGTCGTACAGGAATTGAGGAAAGGCAAAAATGAACCCTCAGTAATTCTGCGACCAATTCAGCCGAACTGGGTTTACTATCACTTTCCCTGAAGGTTTATTGGCCCAGACAGATTGATCTGCCGCAGATTAACTACCCTTTTCCTATAAATTTTCCTTTCCGGATTCAATTCATCTACGTAGTACATAAATTTGAAATTTTATAACATTTGAGGGGTATCAACAGGATGGAAATTGGCAGACCGTACCGGATGATCTTCTAATACAAGATTTCATGAATGCGGTCGTCCAATTGTTTGTGGGCAATATGGAATTTGTAATTTCGATGGACGGTGTAGTCATCCAGCTTCAAATGGGGAGACAACCTACTTCAAGCTAATAAATCTCAGAGATCCTAAGCAAGGGTGTTTGGAAGAGTTTCTTTTTCCCGTGAAGCTTCTCAATTTCAAATCTTCTTGGAGCTAAGTGACATTTCTTACTTCATCTGCAGTTTGGATACCCAAAGCACCCCTAGATTTAGCAAATACAGATGAGGAGAGTTGCAAAGAGGATCGTCCTCCTAATTGTTCATGCAGAGCAACTCATTTCCAACACAAATCAGATCGCTGGTATCTAAAACCTTTGAGGATGCAAATGCAACAGCTTTGTGACAAACTTTTAAGCAAACTGAAAAGTCTTAATTCTTGCATTTCCTATTATGTGACAATGTAATGCTATGTTCAGTATACAATGCGGCCGGACCAAATCGTCATTTTGGCCTCCATTGCAATGCCAGCGTTTGGTGAGGCTCCAAAAGTAGGTCTACCCAAGGAACGCCATTTTATTCCTTAATTCGGTAAAACAAACATAAAGTTACAATGAAAACAACCGAATGCTCTTGATATACTACAATGCATAACATCATGCTGCGTCAGCAAACTGTTTAGTCAAATGGATCTATCCGCGGGTCATGCTCGCTAGCCATAAGCATTCCGGTGCACAGGCAGGTAGGGCACATGACCTGATTACACCACAGAAATGTAGTTAGTCAAAATACCAGAAACAAAAATAAAATAGAGATTTTCCTACTTTTAAATCAAGTTCAACGAGCAACAACTAAGCAGCTTTACGCCTTTGACCATTCCTGGTCTGCCAGTTAGATGATGAAATGCCAATGCATTTTTGAATAGCCCACTAAGTGCAGAAACTTTGTTTCTGTTAAAAACAGCCAGTAAGCCTTCAGGTATCCTAACCTAATGCAATTAAGCGACAGCTGCATTAAGCAACAGTTAAAACTCGGAACATAAAGCGCATGTATTAGATCCACAAAAAAATGTCTTGTGTACCTTTCCCGCCCCAGAGCAGTTTGGACACCTCTCGGTTTTAGGAACTTGAAGAGGGCAATCAGCAGCACCATTTACCAGAATGGGGTTCACACTCAAGCATACACCGCTTGCCGAACATCTGGCACAAGCCAAGTATCCTGCCATAAGATCACATAACATATATCATGAAAATAATACGAGTCATTTCACAGAGAACCAAAGAGAGAAACCACATCTTTGTAGGGGGCAAGCAAGAAAAAACTCAATGCTCTCAACCCTAGGCTCATATTTCGACTTATTACAAGATCTCCATTTGATTTGACTAATCAATGAACGGAGCATGCATTTGGTGGTATTACGTAATGAACTACACTGTGGATCTTTATGAAAGACTGATCAGATTTTCCATGAAAAGCATTCAAATCACTAAATTAAATCAAATTTCGAAACTTTATGAATGAAGACTTCAATTATGTACATGAGAGAGCAGACTCCATAAATTAGCTTAAATCTTCTGTTTATCTTTTAACACAGTATTGCTTGAACAGCATAAAACCATATGCTAGTAGCAACTAAAAGTGAAAACTGTCCAAATCAGGTCAGAAGAAGAAGTAACACTAATAATTTATCAGCAGATGTATGGTCGTACATGTTATTTGACAAACAACACTTACCTGTTCCATTGCAATATTTACACCTTTTCTTCTCTTGCCGCTCAACATTATTAGCTTCAATCAACATCAGGGTTGATATGACGCCAACAGCGCCACCAGAAAAAGATGCTACAATAGGATCGACCTGACTGATTCAGCAATAGGTGATATCAATAAACCAGCACAAGGAATCAAGAGTTACATCCCACACGTTTGTCTTATGTAAAATTAAATAAGTGAAAAATCAGAGGTTTCATCAGCTCCATTCTTAGCTTCATATGTTGATCAAGTACCTTAACTGCAAAGGCAAATGCATATTGCGTATGAAATCTTCATATGAGGTACCTCCCAAACCTAGTTTCAGCTCCAGCTGGCACAAAACATAAAACATGACCCAGTGCTAAGCAAAATCACACTTTGGGACTGAAAATTGAAAGTTTAACTACTTAGCTCTAAGAAGTAAATCAATCTTTTAGTAACTTACGGTTGGTGCGATGAGACCACCAAATAGGATGATTCCACCTATGAATGATAAGCTTGTCAAGTAGAGCTGTCTCAGTGTCTTCGGTGTCTGTCAAGCACAGATATGTTAGCACCAAAGAAAAGCTAATAGCTGGGCGACCATGGTGAATAAGAGAAATGGAAGAACGAAGAACATAATAACTAGTGAAGCATTTCTCCCATATGTAATCCATAACTAACTTCCAGGATGAAATATTGATCATTTTCCACAAAACAATAATGTCAGACTAAACAGAATTAGACTTAGAAGGTTCCTTTTCAGGAACTTTTGGAGTTGACATCCTGAAATATTCTTGCACGCAACTGGTGCAGGGAATCTTACATACTCCAGGCCAAAAGTACAATACTTTTTTGACTTGATAGCTTGAACCATTCTCACATACACCAAGTGCATGTGTATGCAAGCACAGATGCTGGATCTAGGGAGCCCATGAGGGACCGCACTTGATCCAGGATCTTTCATGTTTGCTGGGTGGACAATGCACCTAGTTTGAGCGTGACTTTTAAAATCATTCGATCAGGTGGTACCTACCATGTGAGGGAGAAAAGGGATGGAAGATGGAATATCAGGCATCTCATCTGCTTCCTCCACACCATTCTCGTTAATGACTTTCACAATCTTTGTTCGTTGCTGAACTCGCAGTCTCCTTACCTAGGAAAATGCATGCAAAAAACGATAGAAAGTCCAGTACACCACAAGTTAATTGCGAGTGTAACCAAGTTAACAGCCACCACAAAACCTGACAAAATCGAAATACCAAAAGAATGCACAAAATAGAGCCTTTGAACATTTGAAGAAACATTACCTCCTCCATGAGAAGGAAAATCTTATTACGCCTACTCCTAATGTTGTCTTGAATTTCCTGCAACTGCATCTGCACGAAATCCTGCACAGTCTCGGGCCCTTCTATGATGCAGAAATTGCTGCAGAAAACTACCTTGTCTTAGGAACTATAAAAGTAGCAGCATTAACAATCACCTTCACCCATTAAATTTCCTTTACATAATTAAGAAAAGAACAGCAGAAAAGAACATAAAAACCTTTCAAAAGAGAGACGTTCGAAGTAGTCACATTTTCCACAAAATTGCTACGGAATCTTCGTTATGCCATTTCATATTCATGAACCCATTTCCCCGTATTGAGCAAGCTTCACTTTAAACCGACACCCATAAATTCTTACAAGATAAAGACACATCAAGAGGCAACAACGAGGGTAAATTGATGAATATCTCGACAAGATCAATCCATTCGGAGCTCTAAGGAAGGAAACTAATCGTTTCAGCGAGGATTACAGGCAAACACAAGCCCAGTCCCTCCGTTAGGCGAGGCCCAGAAGCAAAAGACCAGAACAGGGCAGTCCCGCTGACTTGGAAATTTCTCCTAAACTAAGGATAAGGAAAGAGATAAAGCCCAAATTGAAACCAGAGGGGACGACGAACCTCGAGCTCTGATCGCCGGAAGCATCCCCAGAGGAAGAAGAGGAAGAACAAGCGATTCGGAAAGGCGACGCGTTTCCGGGTAGAGCCGGTCGCCCGGGCGGCGCTTCGCGAGGAAACGCGAGGAAGGCGGGGACGGTTTTGGCCGGAGGGGGATTGGGAGGAGGAGGAGGGCGCGGCGAGGGGAGGCGAGAGCAGATAGAGAAGCAAGCCATCGTCGTCGTCGTGCTGCGGTTATGCTCTGCTTCTGCTTCGTGCGAACGGCAGGGGAAAGCAGTATGCAGGGGAGCTCTGAGGTATCTATCTCAGTGGTGGAATCTACTGTGACAGAGCCGACAGTGCAGGAAGCATCTCTCTCCGTGTCGCACCATCTTCGATGACAAGACTACCGGACATTTTCTCGATATGGACATCATCGCATGGACATCGAATTTAATAATTTTGTGCAATTAACAGCTCTTGAGTACTGTGAAATTTGCCCCAGTGATTAATCTTTTTACATGAACAGAAAAAGCTGAGGAGTTCGAATCTTATCTCTTTAGAGAGTTGGGATAAGAATGATTTATAGCTTTAAACGTGTGAATTCGGACTCCCAAATGAAGTAGAATTCACCCAAATCATTTACTCACCCAAATGGTCCATGAGCAGTGAGGAACTTCCGTCGTGGCAAATTGATTAGAAAGTTTCTACAAGCCTGAGGTCTTTGGAAGGAATGCTGCAGATTTCTTTGAATAGATCATCACATGGATCCACCTCCATTAGTGTCCATGGATGGTTGAGTTTGGGGCCTCTTGGCTTGAAAGTTAGGATTTGTTCATACCACGTGAAGTGCCCAAAATGTTAGACATCACATTGTTTCAGTGGTGATGTCTTGCTTAGATTTAGATTTTGTTTGTTTCACGAAAAATAAGTAGTTTAAAAAAATATTTTTCACAGAGATTATCATCTCTTAAAATAATCCAATAGAAGATATTTTCATTATCAACAATGACTTACGTCTAAACATTTTCGTAGATCATGAAAATATTTTTCGTTTATTCATTATTGTAAGTGATATAAGCAATTACATTTAGGAAAATATTTTTCAAACCATTCATTTTTTGCAAAATAATTAGAGCCTTAAAAGAGAGAAGTTCTGTCTTCATTCATCCATCTCATACTTGCTGGACAATAAAAGAGCAAAACAAAAGAAAACATGATCCAATGAACAACAAAAAGGTAGTTTTGCTTCGAGATCCTTTAAAGACAGAAATAGATTATAGAACATTCTCTGCTTAACAGCATCCTGGTCCCAAAAACCACAGAGAACGAGGGAAATTGTTCAACTCTGCAAGTTTTTCGTTCTCCCTTCAATGCTTATGTTCAAGCCCTAGCTCTGATTTTCTGAGAAAAAAATGCTAGTTGTACAGAGTCAGAGATTACATTTTATGATTTTTTTTTTTTTTTTTTTTTTTTTTTTTTTTTTCGTTCGTATGTCGCCGGCCTTCAATCACGCTTAAGATGTTCAAGCCCGTAGGTGGTCCCGGTAGATTGTTACATTCTGAATTTAAGCTCCAACTACATGAATATATTAATATTTCTCATATAAGTTGGCTATATTCAGCATATCCCTGAAAATATGGGTGAATAGGCATAAATCGCAGATGATGATGCAATTACATTCTCGTGCTGATTCAAGCATCTCAAACTTCTGACCCTGCAGATGAAAATCATACTAGAGGTGTTCATAATCTGGCAATTTGAACCGACTTCTTGAGGGCTGCAAGGAGACTTCTCATGATTCTCGGCTCGCCAGGAGGTGCTTGATCCTTCAACTGTCCATTCCTTATAGCTTGGAAGATCGGGGCTGAACCATCAGCCGGTGGGGAAACCAGGCAATCTATGTACACAAGGACCTCAGTTTGCCCGTCTCCAATTGTGATGAACCCTAGCCTTGCTCCTCCTGGAATTTTATCTACCTGAAGCATGGAAAGTTAGAATCTTTCTCATGAAAATCTTAGGCCGACAACAAGCTGCATCATATTGTCAGGGCATATAAGTTGTACCAAACCTATAATCAACATATGTATGATAATCGTCTGATGAGCAGTCTAAAGAAGGCAAAAGGTGTGTCATCACATGCCGAGAATTATGACAGAAGCCAGCAAGCGTTGGATACTCTAGAGAGTCATGACAGAAGTTATGAGAGAATTGCATTGGCGCAGCAGAAGGTAATCCAAGGACAGAGAAGGAGGTAAACAAACTATAATGAATAAGCTTTTGTCAAAATACCCACTGGGCAAAAAAAAAAAAAAACAATTTATAATTAAGAGCAAATATCTCTTTCATTATGTTAGAAACTGAATCCATCCAAAGTGAGTTGGATTTTGGGAGAAACAGCAAACCCCCGAATGAATTTACAAGTCATCCTTTTTATGGCACCAGTTCATTTCTTCCCTGCTGCCTTTTCGAGATAATGAACGAAAGCTAAAACAGGTCACACCTGATTGAATACATGCTTTTAAGGACCTCATGACTAAAAAGCCGAATGAATTGCTACATGGCTTTTTCTAACTGACGACGTCCTAGAACTCGGATGACAGATGTGTTTGTGCAGAAAAAATCATCACCATTGTTCTTTCAGGGTCGTACCTGGTGTCGAATTAGTTATGAGCTATCATGCAATCCAACCAAATACGACAGTCACTCGAGAACAGCATGCCAAAGCAAAATGATATATCAGAGGCAAATTTAGCCTTAGGAAAGAGTTACACGCAATTGTACTGGTACTCCCAGGAACTAAAAGCAGAAGCAAAAGATATAACACGAAAATTCAGTTTTTTCCAAGAACTTACCAACCTTAAGTGGCATCGGGAGGGGCAAATTTGCGCCTTGGCAGAGACTGTTCGCCCACTGTCACACGGCCAATTGGTAATAGAATGAGATCAGCTCAAAAGGGACATTAAAAGATCCATTCCACACCCAGCTGCACTTAATCTAATTGAACATTTGAATCAAGCAATTTTCGATTGTGATGAGGTGATCATTCACAGCAATCAGCAACAATCCCAATTGTTCAATTGTCCCATTTCAGACTTCAATTTCTCCCCATCTCACATTTCACTACGAATACCAGATTCTCACAAAGAACCAGAACTTCATATGAGGACTTCTGTTTCACTCTACCAAACCCTTTCATCATCTATGTAACTTCCATCTCATCAGTTTTCGCAAACGCAAGCCTACACTTGAAGCATTTACTACAGACACAGACTTTCAAACGCACAACCGTCTTGCAATACGCACGTTCTCGAACCAAACGACGCTAGCAGCTATCACTATCATCATCATCATCATCATCATCACCCGTACCTGGAAAAGCAGGGTCTCGAACCTCTGGATATCGGTGTCGGGGGGCAACTTCATGGTACCCAGAGAGACTCCGTCGTCGTCCCCATCCGACGGCACGACGCCCCGCTCGTTTTCTGGCGAGGCCCCGGCGGCGACGGACGTCGCCCGGTCCCCGAGGCGGGACAGCGGGGCGGCGACGAGCTTTAGGGGCGAGCGGGAGGACGGCGACCAGGTGGGCAGGAGTGGAGGAAGGAGGAGACGGCGCTGCTGGCGCTGCGCTCGGCCTTGGGCGGATACGGTGGTCGTGGAACTCGCGAGCTGCGAGCAACAAGCCATGAATATTTTCTCGGGAGAGAGTAGAGAGAGAGGTCGTAGCTCGCTGGCGGAGTGGATAATAAGCGGAAGCACGTGTGGTGGACGGAGCAACGGCGAGGACCGATCTCGAGTAAGATATGTTCAAATAACTTGTTGAGATGACACCAGTTTACATTTTGGTGTACGTCATAAATTCGAAAATCGCACGTCATATCATCACCTGACGGTAAAAATATGTTTCCGACCGTACATCTACAGCCATATGATCCAAAGAACTAGAAACACGACGGCCACAGCAATCGCCATCCACCACCCACCACCCGAACTGCAAGTTCATCCAATAAGACGACTCGCCACAACTCAATAGAGGTGAGTAGTTTTAGGATCGGTTTAAAATTTACTAAGAATTTGAAAGCTACCCTATCGAAATAGATTCTCTAGTTTTTTAAACTTAAGACTTATATTACATATTCTAAAATTTACACTGTCAATCGGTTAAGGGTTTATTCTGAAACCAGCAATTTTTTTTTCTTTTTTTTTTTCCATATTAAGCAAAATAAAAGTGAATGTAACAATAAAAATCCACATTCATCAATAAAACAATCCATAAAATATGAGCATATAGAAACAAAATAAATAATAAAAAGTTCAAACCATGTAACATAAACTTTAATTATAAAATTTTGGTCCTCCAACATCCATGAAAAATTAGTCCAAATTCTAATCACCTAAAATTAAAAGAAACAACATAGTTAATCAATTAATAATAGTTTAAAATTAAAATTACTATTAATTAAAATAAAATAATTATTAGAAAACCTTACTATATATATATCACCCCTCTTCCACTGATAAACTTTTTGACCAAAAAAAAAAAAAACTCGTAAACTCTATTTAACGAGGACAACTCCTCATTAAGACAATCCAATCTAAAAAATAAAAAATAAAGACAAAGAGATTAAATAAAACATTCCCTCATTAGATCGACAAATAAATTATAATATAAAAAGATATATACATCACTCATAATATAAAATTTTCGGTTAATTAGTACTTGATTCCCCAGTTTTTGATTCTCGGTCGCCAGTCTAGTTCAATTCCTATTGGAGAATTGAGAATTGAACTGTACCAAATCCACTTTTTTAGAATTGAGAACCAGATTGATAATTATGAGAACCTAAAACCGAACCATTTCTTATGGCTAGTTCAATTCGATTCTTGATTCTTCCTTGTAATCATGCTCACCTCTACAACAAGGCACTCCTCTCTTCTTTGCCACATCTTGCCACGTCTTTCCCATCCGCACCTTTAGGCATGTCCTGTTGAGGATGAATCAAAAAAAAAAAGATGTATGATATCACCAATAAATTATATTGATATGGCCCAATTTTATTTTAGACTTTATTCAGTTCACAAAAAATGTGACGCTTTTGGAAAATGTTTTCCAAGAAGACATTTTTCAAGAAAATAACCATATTTTTCAATATGAAGTTGAGATTTGAAAATCAACTAGAAAATATTTTCTACTATTCTGTATGGAAAATTTGATTTGATTTTCTTCCATGCATTCCTTTTAATATATATAATTTTTAATTATTGTTTAATTATTTAATTTTCTTTCTACTTTTTTTGTTTTTATTTTTTATTTATTCCTTTTATTTTTTTCCACCTTCTTCTTCTTCAATCGATCCCGGCCATGGAAACAGCCGGCAAGCCGACAACAAGCGCAAGCCTCCGGCTTGTTGATTGTTGATTTGGCGAGGCTCGAGGCCAACATCGATGTGCGAGCTCGAAACTCACTTGTGGCCAATCACTAGCCATCACCATAGTCGGCGACCAGCCGATAAAGAAGATGGAAAAAAAAAGAAGAAGAGAACAAAAAAAAATAAAAAGAAAGATAATTAAAAATTTGAATTTTTAGGAAAGAAAAAAAAAAAGGGAGGCTAGTAAGGTATGAGATAAGAAAGAGTGAGTGAGGAAATTGTTTTCCCCTACTTGAAAAACAGAAAATATTTTTCCCTATTTAAAAAAAAAATTCCATTGATAGAAAATGATTTTCCCGACCAGTTCATTTTTTGCGAAATAAATGCCGGAAAATCCAGAAAATGTTTTTCATAAAGTTGTTTTTCACAAAACAAATGGAGCATTAAATTTGTTATATTTTGTCGATAATGAGATATCTTATAAGTCAATAATATGAACTTGTATCATATATTTCAACGAAAAAATATGAAATACTTTTATTTTCAATGCCAAAAAGATATTTGAGTGCAAATTAAATTATTCGAAATCACATTATTTATAACTATATTTACTATATCTAAATCTTATCAAAGCTCACACTAAGAAAGCGCCACCTCATCACCATATGTCAATGCCACATAACCTGGTACGTCATCTGCCATGCCATCCACCAGATTAGATTTATGCCCTATGATTGCCACATGTCGCCATTTATTGGTTGGGCCGGTCAAGCTTTGAGGACTCAAATTGGTCTCATATTTAAGCTTCATGTAGCACAACTTCAGTAGGCTAGACATGTCATACCGTCTGGCTGGTTTTATCAAATTGGTCTCAAACTTTAACCGTTCGTTTCAATCTTTTCCAAATTAGTTTTACTCTTTTTTCAGACCATTTCTCGAGGTATTGGGATTTC
This sequence comes from Eucalyptus virginea, assembly GCA_014182375.1. Taxonomy (NCBI): domain Eukaryota; kingdom Viridiplantae; phylum Streptophyta; class Magnoliopsida; order Myrtales; family Myrtaceae; genus Eucalyptus; species Eucalyptus virginea. The sequence continues at coordinate 23,440,047 of CM024524.1, read as the reverse complement.
TTCTCTCCAAAATTTTTGTGTTAGAAGTGGGATAACAGCTAGCAAGCACATCCCAGGCTTCCTTTGTGGTAGCGATACAACCAAGTTGAAGTTTGATAAGCGAAATCAAAGTTTTCCAAAACCACCTAAGAATTGATGTTTCCCACTATCTCATTCCCCCAGGCGATGAACAAAATTTTCCTTAATCTCACTAGTATTCAGAGGGAGCTCACATGCATCTCTGGTGACACAAGACCGAAGCAGGCGTCCTCGTAAGAAATGGACATCTCTTGTGGCCATTTGATATAGTTCAATCCATTCAATTGGAATGAATAAGTAAGGAAATCTCAAGTTTATCCATTATAACGAAGATGCACACCTCAAATAGAGAAAATTGATAAGAAAGGTAGTGAAAATGGCACCATAGGGGTGGTGTACTATTTCAATACTCTAACAGACAAACTCAACACCAACGATTATAGCCCACTAGTAAAGAGCTCGCTCATCTCTCATAGGGTTACCGATTCGATTCACATAACAAATGAACCTTTTCATGATGCACGCATTCAATTTTGCATTTGAAAGAGTTTCTGGCTAAAATTATTATAACAAATTATAAAAGTTGCACCATTTTGCTATAGAAACATATTTTAGTCAAGTGGCTATGTTGTTTTTTTCATACCATGGTTCTACTCTCCACGAATGCAAAGGTATTTTCCTCGTAGGTTCAGGAAACATAGAACCGAACTAGTACTCCCTAGAATTGGTAGGAGAAAATATTAGGTAGCATGGTGATGCTATGTCACGAAAATACTAATCCATTAACTGCGTGACATGTGTTTCTCACAAGCCTACCTATCATATGGCAATAGACAACCAAAGCCATGAGGAACCTAAAGGATGCAAGGGCTAAAGGAGGGCTCAAAGCCACAGGTGATGACAATGAAGGACTTGGGATTGTTCTTGGCCCCGAGGGTGGTAGACAACCTCAATGGTGGAGCCATTACCAGAGGGGGATCAGCAAACGAGGCAATGGCAGAGGCGGACGAGAGAGAGCAAAGCTATGTCGTCGAGAGAGAGAGAGAGAGAGAGAGAGAGAGAGAGACTATGGAGAGAGGAAAGAGATCTAACAGGTGGGCTCACAACATACATGTGTTATACGATGAGTGGACTATGGCAATAAAAGTTAGGATAAGTTTGAATATAGCAAACGTAATAATAACCTCCAAACTCTTATAGGTGGGCTATGTTTTGTTGTCTTAATAAAAGTTAGGATAAGTTATGTTTTATCATATTTTGTGTTTGATAACTATTTAAGACATGATAAAATTGGATATAGGAGATTTATAGGAATAAAAAAAATCCTAGGGGAGGAGGTGGAGTATAATTGGATAGGATTTCTCTTATCCAAAAACCTTATGTTCTTATCCACTAATGCTTCCAATTCATCCTCCTCCGACCGTGTCTCCCTAACCCTCTTTGGCCTCAAGTTCTTTCCTCTTAGGCACACCTCCAGCTTGACCCACCACCACTGGAGGGTCACACACTAGGCTACTTAGCATCACCGAAGAGAGGCTCAGGTACCGTCAATGAGCGAAGCAGTTTGACGACCGACAAGGCACCAACTGATGCTTGACAGTGACTAATCAATGGCTAGGTTGTTGGTCACGGTGGTAGGAAGACTAGGATGAGCTAGGAGTCGACTTGAGTTGCTATGGCTAGTCACTTTCACCGAATTCGACAAGGACTCGACCCTCACTAGAGTTGGGAGGCAATAACATCGAAGTCATAGGGGACCTCAAGAATGCGGGGACTAAGGAAGGACTTGGGGGTCATGAATGACAAGGGATGGTTGCGGGGAACGACACCAAAGCCACAAGGGACCTAGAGGATGCAGGGGCTAAAGGAGGGCTCAAAGTAGCAAGTGATGACACAAGGGACTTGGGCTTGTTCTTGGTCCCAAGGGCGGGCTTGTTCTTGGTCCCAGGGGCGACAAACGACCTCAATGGTGGAGCCATCGCCAAAAAGGGATTGGCAAACGAGGTGATGGTGGAGCAATAGATGAGGCGGAGGCAGAGGTTGATGAGAGAGAGAGAGAGAGAGTCACAACCCGACCCTCGAGCGCATGCATATCCTGCAATGGTCGATAAAAATTTGCAACCTCCTAGAAATTGTTGCCGAACCATTGATTTTATTGCACAAGCAGAAACGTAATAATAACCTCCAAACAACACAGAGATGGGATAGCAAACATAGGATTATATTTACACTAAACACCCATATTTTTACAAGAGTGTTTATATACATAAAAGTCTAACATGACATGGATCTGTTTCAAAAAGAAGAGCTTCTAGGCTATCTACGCTCTGAGCTCCTCATCCATGGGAACAGGGTCCCTGGCGATCCTGTCAAACTTCTCGATAGCAAAAGGGTGAACTGTCACCCCGTGTCCAAACTAAATGGAAGACCCATCGACTTTTGATAGAGACTAAATAAAGACCTAGTTTTCACTTCTTGCGAACCCCTGCGCTTCTCTGGAAAATCCTCCATTTAGAGACCTGAAAAATTTAGCCCATAACGGGGTGAGACAACGTCTCAGCGAGTCCATCCCCTAAATCTCGATTAAGAGAAAAGTACACCCACATGCATCCTAACCCTATTTCCCATAATTCTCTGAACATCAGCATTTCCCTGCATGTTAGTGTCCATCAATTTGTACATACTATATTGAGATCACATATCATAGGGACATTTCAACAAGTGTATATGCATGGCGTTCATCACATCACAATCACACGGGCTCCCAATTATCAGACTAAATTATTATGATACATTCCATACCGCACCATGATATGTGAAATTTTTTTGTGTCAAAGAAAAGACTAAGAAGAAGAAGGCGAATAATCCTTTGTTTTCTATTCTCCACTTACTTATTTTATGTTTAGTATCCAGTGAAATTTTCGATTTGATTTATTCTATTAGAATAGAAAACGATTGATCCATCCTATGACATTTCAATCTCACAAGAGTGACCTAGTAACACTGCTCGAATTTGGCTTAAAAAAAAGAAGGGATAAAGTAAAATAATCTTTTTCACACTATACATACTATGACTGTAATGCGGTACAAATAATTCCCGATGTCGACATCTGGAATAGAAAAAAGCAAAAAGCTTTTCATACTGCACCATAAAATTTCGTCTCCTAATTAGGTCCCTCACTTTCAACCATTCATGTGTCTCAACTAATTTCAATTCACTAGCCCTAGCCAACGCAACAAATAATGGTTTTCCGGCATAACCAGGCATCGTCTCGCACCATCAAGCACAGTAACGTCTACATCTAGACGGAATTCCAATTAGGAGCATCAGTCCAGCCTCCATTGCGACCAGCATCCGTTGACTTGGGGCATTCCCGAAGGAGCATCATCCGACCCCAAAGGCTCGTGACAGATATTTATATCATTTATGCATTTATCAAACTTCATAATTCATCAATCATTAGCATAATTCAATCACATCACCACATATAAAAATTTAAGCAAGCAAAGCATTATAATTAATTGCAAACTCTACCGACCCTAACCGGCAGACATAGTATACTTGCATGTCTTTAGTTTTCACTCTAGAAATCTAATCAATTGACTTCAGAAAATTATAAAATTTGAACATGTTGAAGAGGACACATAAAAAAAAAATTCATGAAGACATCTAAATCCAGATCCTTCTAGATTGGCCCCAGTAAATCGTTCAATTCAGCGCCAAAACCAGGTTTGTTTCCAGAAAGTCAGTTTTCCGAAATCAGTTTGGTTCAAGGCCGAAACATGTCCGTTTAATCTGAAATTTGAGTATGTTAAACTAGAAGAGGTGAAAATTAATTTTTGTGAAGAAACCATTTTAAAGTTTGAACTCCAAGAATCGATAAAAACCCCTAGAATCCTAAAAGGTCACTAGTTCCGGCGAAAATTGAAGTTCTATTTGAAAATGGCGAAGTGGATATCTCCCACTTCTGAGTCCCTAAAAATCTTGAGAAAAATATATGTTATAGCTTAAGATATCTAAAACATTTCTCTAGAAGATGTCAGCTTCCAATTCGCAACCAATCTCGACCTAAAAATTTACAAACGGCAAGCGTCCAGGAACTAGTTTCGAAGAACAGCCCCTATTTTCGAACAACCCATTCTCAATGATGCTAATCTCCCTCATTAGACTAATATTAACCCATTCTAAGACAAATCTAACTATTATAAATCATCACTAACCTCCATTTAAGCTAACCTAAACTAATCTTTAACCAAACCAATCTCCTAAACAAGTGTAATCAGCCCCTAATCAAAATTTAGGGAAATTAACTCACCTAACCAAGGAAATCCAAAGCTACCGTTGCGGACTGAGCGGTAGCAGCTACACCGCGACCTCCAAGGACGCTGGAGTGGCTCCGGTCAGCTTGGAATAGGGCTGAGAAACCCTCGGCTCACGACTGAAAGGGCTTACCCTCTACCGGTGGAAGCCGAGCAATGAAAGAGTTGCAACCGCAAAGGCACGGCTGCGACACGGCGGAGTTGGCTCGCTTGCTGGTGGGTTGGTTCGAATCTGCTTGTATTCCAGTAACTAAACGGCAACACAGGCAGAGGTTTTGTGCTCTTCAATGACGAGGATGAGCTGAAATGGAGGAGGGGTGAGCCGAGATGTTGTGACAACCCCAGTGAAGGGAGCTGCAGAATTTTCGACACAAGGAAGCTAGTGTGGCGCTTGTCCTAGTGAGCTGCTGGCTTGCTGGTGAGGGGGTTTGATCTGCAAACAAGTGCCGAGACAGAGAGAAGTGGAACATTAAGGACGGTTCAAGTTGTGACCGGTTGTTGCACTTGGTTTGGCAGCACCAAAACAGGAAACTCCTCTATTTTTTTTGCTGTTGTTTTGAGCTGGTTGGCCAAGAGGAAGCTGAAACAGGGGACTGCAGCTTGATGAGGAAGAAGAAAAGGCTTTACGGCTGAGAAAGGAAAGGGAAAAGAAAGTGTCGCACGCTACAAGGGGGGAAACGAATGCACGGATGGGGGTGAGAAATAAGAGGAAAAAAAGACTATGAGGGACCACTTTCCCAAATTCCACAAGACATGGGTCCTTTTTCCATAGAAAACTTGCTCCTTTCATTATCAAGTGACCCATCACATCCAAACAAGCTTATCCCCTCCCAATGAGACTCAAATGGTGATGAAATTCCCCTTGGTTTATCTAGCTCCGAATTTACATGATTTCTAGAAGCTTTCTCTTTTTCCATTTGCCATTTCACAACCTTAGTTAATAAGGACAAATCCTTATTTATATTCTTATAATTCCTCCCTCCTAAGGTTCCATAATAAAGGCCAAAAATCCCTTTAAAATATGGCATCTCTCCCATTGCTTTAATTTGCTGCATTTGAATTATTTTCACCAACAATTCCCGTCGTCAATGAACCTTGGAAAGATGTAACAATATTCCTAAAATTAATTATGACACTTTAGAGTTCTCAATTTCTGAAATCGGAATAAATTTCACAGTTAAATTCAGTCAGACATGATTTTAGCGCGACCTAAACTATGGGGTAATTTTTGGGAATTTTCGTTGCAATTGACCCATGGTCAATTACTTTTGAACCACAATGTACATCTTCGACTCATTGGCGACTCTCGATTATCATGAAAATCTCAAGGTTTCATATACGAGCACATGGTACCAAAACGACAGAAAAATCGGTTTAGTGCCAATTGATGAGAATTTTGTAATTAAATGGAACCACCAATGCCTAATTACATACCTTAGTCAAATCGACCTATTTCCGATCTCTGATAGATTTTCGACTATGCCGCAATGACCTTTGTAGACTAACACGGTCGAGCAGTCGCTTCCTAATTGAATTCTCAAGTCTGTTGCACCAAAATCCTTTAATGACTTCCCCAACTAATCTAGTTATCTCATGAGTGATCAGCTCAGAGAATAGCACCATAGGCACGTCAATGAAAAGCCCGACTTATTCTACTGAAGATAGAAGTAGAAAATCAGACTGTCACAGAGAGAGAGAGAGAGAGAGAGATAGAGAGAGAGTGTGTCACGCCCCGACGCTCGGGCACGCACCCATCCCTTAAGCTGGTCGACTTTTAAAGTGCGATATCCTAGGACTAAGTATCACCGACCCTTTCTTTTTTAATTACGCATGCGGAAGCAGTTATGAATCCCCAGACAATAAAACAATGGGATAGAAAAGCATGACATATTATTTTCTTATTGAAATTCACAACCAAACTATTATTAACAGCACAACTCATAGTATATTTACAATACTATTCACGGCATACTTGTCTCGCACCTATCTACACTAAGACAGGGTTTACAAAAGGGATGGGATCTCAATCCACATCCGGGTTATATTCAAGTTTCCTCTCTGGATCATCTTCCTCTTCAAAAGTCTTTCTCCCCTCCAGGTTCCTCCTCCTCAGCTTCTCCTCAGGGTCCTAAAATGGTTATTCAATAACCAATGAGACCACGTCTCAGCGAGTTCTACCCCCTGAGACTCGATTAGTAAACCAATACACTACTCGGTTGCCTAAGCACAGCACGAGTTAGAGGACTTACCTTAGCCTCAGATTCCATCTACATATTAGTACAGTTCAATAGGTACTCAAACAATCACATCACTGATCGAAGCATCGATCAAATCGACCTAGTCAATTTCATGTCAGTCGGACCATTTCTAAGTCATTCATCCCACACCAAGCAATTCCTTAGATTTAGTGGCTTTACGATCCCACCCGATCCTTTCCAGATCTAGTGGCTTTATGGTCCCACCCGATCCTTTCAAGACCTAGTGGCTTTATGGTCCCACCCGACCCTTTCAAGACCTAGTGGCTTTACAGTCCCACCCGACCCTTTCAGATTCAATTTAGGAATAAATCTTAAATTCACTCCTAAATTACTTTAGCACCAAATAAAACTCAAATAAATAAACGGATTGCACCACAACAATCAGCACGAAATTCCGGTCACCAGCCATCCCAGGTTGAATTTCTGGAAAAATAAATAATTAAATAATTAATTTCGAAAATTAAATAAATAATTATAAAAAAATCCAATTTAGGCTCGTAATGCCGAATTGGACGCCGAGACGAGCCCGGAAAATTACCGAGACTCGTTCCATAAATAACATGGCATGTCTACTTGCTAATATCTATTTGTAACCACCTAACATGCATCATTAAGTCTCTAATTTAATTGATCTAAACTAATCTAACCACCTAATTGCATTTAATTAAATCTAACCGACCCTAAGCATAATTAGCAAACTAAGAAAGCATTAGTGAGTAAAACTCACTTGGTAAAAGCGGAGACCAAATCACCGCGATGGCAACGCGACGGCGGCCGAAATTGGGCTTTCGACGACACCGACGAGCTTGGACCGGGCCTTAAGCTTGGCCGAACAAATCTCAGCCCAACTGAGATTTATTCCTGCGTTTTGGGCCAGACCCAAGTTGGCTTGGGGCTCGCTGCGAAGATGGGCTTCAAAACTGGGCTTGAAGACTACAATAGCTGAAAATAGGGGTGAGCACGGTTCCGGGGTAGTAGGGGAACCGGGAACCGAACCGGAGGAGGGTCCGGTTCGGTTCCCGGTTCTAAAGAGACGGTTCCGGTTCCCGGTTCCCTTTTCGGGAACCGGCGTTCGGTTCCGGTTCCCGGTTCCTCGAAAAGGGAACCGAGAACCGGAACCGGAACCGGTCATAATTCAAAAAAAAAAAAAACCCTAATGTCGCTTTCCCCCTCTGCGCATTCTTCCCCCTTTCCCTTTCTTTTTCTCTCTCTCTCTTTCTTTTCTCCCCTTTTCCCTCGTCACGTCACTTCCTGCCCCCCAACTTTTTTTCTTTTCTTCTCTCTCTCTCTTCCCTTTCCCCCTCTCTCGGCGAAACCCTACCCCTTCTTCTTCTTCTTCTTTTTCTTCTTCCTCCTCCTCTTCTGGCCGGCCGCTTCACCCACCACCACCGCCGCCCCACGCCCTACTCACCACCACCTCTTGGCCACCAAACCACCACCGCTCGTCCGACGAGCCGCCTCGCCGTTGAGCCCGACGAGCTGTCGCGCCGTCCGCACCGCCCCTCGCCGCCGTGAGCCACTGCCGCCGTCCCCAAGCCACCATCACCACCTCTTGCCGCCGCTCGCTCGCTCGGCCGTTTAGGCCGTCGTTGCTTCAAATTGCCACCGCCTCCGCCAGAACCGAGCTCTTCCCCCCTTGGCCGTGGGTTGAGCCGCGACCGCCGCCGTATTCGCCGCGCCGTCCGTGCCATAATTAGTCAGGTATCCACCATACATCTGTGGTTGATTCAGTCACGAGTCTGGAAAAGTGAGAGTGTCCTTCGTTAAAAGATGTCTCGTTGCTTCTATTGTGACATCTGCTCCATCTGGGCTCAACAAACTCTACGGACGACATCTTTTCACTTGTTTTTATTTTCGTTTTCTGGACCACTCTATTAAGTGATTGCACATTAGATGCATTTGTTATGTTGCATCAGTAGTACGAGTCGTGCAAAGGGTCGAGCAACGTAGTCTGAGCTGATGGGGGGTGGAGGAGGAGGAAACATTGACGGACGCCGTCCAGCGCAAGTCTGCTTTAAGGATCCTTCGAGGAACCTTCGCCTCCGCCGGGGCGTGTCGTAACATGAACCGAAACCGGGGTGAAGAGTCACTCCCTCGGGAGCCAAAAGGTGGAGCGACGACATTTCGATCAACTAATCACGACAAGAAGTAGATCAGCCAGCACATGTTGATGGGTGATCCTTGGCCCTTTTTGTCAACGTCGTCTCATTGACAGTCAAGGAAAAGGACCTAATTTGTTCCCAAGGTAAACCCCCGTTTCTTGTGTGCTGGCAGTATGTTTTGTTTTCTGACTCTGTAAGTAATTACATTTGCAAATAATGCCAGGGTCATTGTGAATCCAAAAGGAGAAATGAAAGGTATAGTTCTCTTCACAACGTGCAAAGGTTTTCATGAATTTACATGCTTTGATTCAATGAAGCGAAGTGGAGAGTTATTGAGCAAGTATTGACATATCCATAGAAAGGAAAGCAAAGTGATACTTTCACGGGACTAGGCTTCCCGATACAAATAGTGTGGTTTTAGAGGCAAGACGAATTTGGTCGATGAAAGCTTTTGGCCCGACTTTTAAATCGTAGTCGCTATTGTGGACAGAGTGTTTCTCCATGATCCTTGTATCTCATCCTCTTCTAATAATTTTCAGGTTCGCCATTCGGTCCGATCGAGAAAGAGTGTGCGGACTGTGGCCGAGAATTGCCGGTGCAGCCAATGCCATCGTCCGAGAGTTGCACTTATCTTTTTGTTCATGTTATTTGTTTTCATACCGTGGTTTGACATTGCCGGTGAAAGTAAACCTCGATTGTCTCTTTTTGAAGTGTTGTCATGGTTTTAGAAGATTTAAGTGTATCCATTTTAGATCTTGGGTTCTTTTCTCTCGAGTCTTTCGACTGCAGCCACTGTTTATTTCCCTCACGGCTAAAGATTGATTGGTTTCCGGTCAAGTACAAAAGGTTGATGAAGTATTCTGATGCAATTGATGCAGATGGTGACTGTGGTCTTGATCTCAATCTCGGGATATCAGCTTCTTCCAGGGGAATGGTGGAAACCTTAGAGCCCTCAGGCGACATGCGTCATGGAAGTAGTTTGAGGGTAATACTAGGGAACATTATCTTGATTTCATTTTTCTTTCGTTTATACTCTATAGCTCCATATATTTAATGAGGAGGCTCAGATTATTACTACTTTGTGACTTCCAATGGTATCCGTATCCACTAAAAATGCTTTTCAGGTAGGAAACTCTGCTGCATCCTGGGGTGATCTATCTGTTCAAGGTTCATCAATGACATATGGACAACCTCCTCCTTGGATTGGTGCTTGAACTGATGTTTATGGGATTTTATGCATCAATCTAAAGTTCTGGTTATGATATGGAGATATTCATGTACAGATATGCCAAGATTTTGTGCATGCTATTCCCTGTTTTATGTGATGCTTCATGAATGAAGCTTTAATTAATTCACAACCTTGTGGGTATCAACCTAGAGTTTTCTGAACAGTGCTTGATGATGCATGTTGTCGTGCTGTTTTAATCCTACGAGCCTAACTGTCAATTGTTTGAAAATAGCTTTTCAAATCTGAAAATGAACAAAAAAAAAAAAAAAAAAGAACCTGTTGGAACCTGGAACCGACCCGAGAACCTGTAACAGGGTAGGTTCCAGGTTCTTGGTTCCGACGGGTAGGTTCCAGGTTCCAAAAAATGAGGAACCTGTACCCGAGGGTAGGTTCCAGGTTCCAAACGGAACCGAACCGGAACCGGGAACCGCTCACCCCTAGCTGAAAATGGGCTTGAAATAAAACTGAATTGGGCCTATCTTTGCTGGGCCCAAAAGACTGAAACTGTTGGGCTTCAAATCCAATTGATGATGGGCTGGATGCTGGGCTGGTTTGTCGCGGTAGATCCACGAGTTGAAGAAGACGCGGCGAAGAAGCTGTTGCTCGTGGATGCGAGGTACTAAACCGAGGTGGCCTCGTGCAATTGAAGTTCACAGCGTGGGGAATGATGGCACGCGGCAAGAAAACGGAACAGAGAAGGAGGGAATTCGGTGGCAAAGGAGCTGCAAGCAAGACGGCTTCGCTGGCGCGAGCTTACGGTCAACCAAGGACCTTCGGTTGAAGCTGTGGTTGACCGAAGATGACGCGTGGATGCAGAAGGTGATGAAGTCTTCTTTCGGTGCTGCACGCAGGAAGAGGGGACGCCTAGCAGCTCGTTCTTTGCTAGGCAATGGCGTGAGTGGCCGATAGGGTCATCAAACTATCTCCGGTTGACTTGGTGGGGCGCTGGCAGAGGCAGAAACGCTAGTGTTGTTTCATGCGTTGATGCAGGGAAATAAACCGAAGTGGAGCAGAGTGAGCTGCAAGGGAAACGGCACTCGCTCTTTCTTTGCTGGTCTTCAGCAAGCAGCTTCGTCTTCTTCAGCTGGGAGTGTCGCACGAAACTATTGAGGGAGAGAAAAGGCTGTCCGTTGAAAATGAGGGAAAAAAAAAGAGATGGATAGAGATGAGGGGTGAGGGCCCCTTAAGCTTGATCTTTTTCTACACAAATATCTCTTGCTCTTATCTCTCCACATAGCTGTCATCCACCAGTCCATTTTCATCCCAAATTGCCCCTTCTAGAGAGTTGAATTGTTCCATAAGTCACTACTCATGGGGGCACACGAATTTTCTAGTAACAAGGCATCAATTACACATCAAATCTCTCTCAATTCATCCTCAATCGGCTCTCATAAAAAAATCAATCGACGCCTCAATGTCTCAATCGTTATTTTTCTTCACCCATGCATCCAACATGCATCTCAATTTTGCGACTGAAAACCATCTCCGGCATTTTCTGCACTAAAACAACCCGGCAACGACTTTTCCCCAAAAAGTGTCAGTTGTCAGAAAAATCTTCTGAGACTGAGTCGACACTCCTATAATTTATTGTGACATGGCCAAAACTTCAATTTCTGAAATCGGACTCGAATTTGCGATTAATTTTCATTCGGCGCGTTTTTTAAGTGACCTAGACTATCGGGTAGTTTTCAGAACTTTTTAAGGCAAATAACTCGTGGTCGATTTTCTTTGAACCACTATGAACCCACTCAACTCAATGGCGACTCTCGATTATCGTAAAAATCTCGAGATTTCAATTACGGACACAGGATACCAAAACGACAGTAAAATCACATTAGTATCGATCGACGAGAATTTTCCAATTTAGTGGAGTCATCCACGATCGGCCACACATTTCAGTCGAACAGACCTATCTCTGATCTCAAATCGATTTTTAACTGTGCCGTAATGGCCTCTAAAGATAAGCACGGTCGAGAAGCCGATTCCTGGTCAAGTTCTCAAGTCTATTTGCTTTAAAGTCTTTAATAGCTTCCCCAGCTAGCCTAGTTATCTCGAGAGTGATCGGCTCTGAGAATAACCCTACAGACGCATCAACGAAATGCCCAATTAATTCAATAGAAAACAAGTTGAGAAATTCAGGATGTCATAGAGAGAGAGAGAGAGAGAGAGAGAGAGAGAGATCTGATAGGTAGGCTCACAAGATACGTGTGTCGTATGGTGAGTGGATTAGGGCTGCATTTGGTCATCCGAATAAAAGTTAGGCTAAGATAATTTTTATTTTACCTCACGTTTGATAGCTGTCTAGGATAGGATAAAGTCGAATATAGAGGGGATATAGCCTAAATAAAATTAAAGAAATCCAAGGGAAGAGTGGGATAGAACTAGATAGGATTTCTTTTATCTAGAAACCTTACGCTATTATCCACCAATGCTTCCAATTCACCTCCTCCAACTACATCTCCCTTACCCTCTTTGGCATCAAGTTCTTTCGTCTCTCCTCCTTTAGGTGCGCTTCCAACTTGGCCCACCACCATTGGAGGGTCACACACTAAAGCTACTTAACATCACCAAAGGAAGGCTTAGGTATAATTGATAGGCAAAGTATTTCGACGATTGACTAGACAACGATTAACATTTGGTAATGATTAATTAGTGGCTAGGTTGTTGGTCACAATAGTAGGAAGATTGGAACATGTTAGAATGTACGTGTAAGTGAGTTGTATTAAAGAAATCCCACATCAGAGAATCGATGTGATATAGAACAATTAATATATCATAGTTGACCATCACTTATTGGCTTAAACTTTTAAGTAAATGTGAATTCAACTGAATATATTAACAGGCTTGGACTTAGGGTGCGTTTGGGAGAGGCTTTCGAAAGGGCTTTGGGCATCAAAAACCCCTTGGGCCAAAATAATGGTGTTTGGGAAAAACTTTAGAAGGGGCTTAATGGCAAAGCTGACATTTGTAAGGCTGAAAGCCCAAGGCAGGTTGGGGGCTGCCTTGGGCTTTTCAGCATTCTCGGCATGCTGGGGGTTCATTAAAGGAAAATTTTATTTTGCCTTTGTTGCCCTCACAAATTTATCAAATTCCAACTTTGACCCTTTTGAAAACCCTAGATTTTCGTCGCCGCTTGCCTCTACGGTCTCACTTCTCTCATGTCATTCTCTTCGCTGCCATCCTACTCCTCCTCTGTTGCTGCAGCAAGTCCAGGAGAACGGTAGGCGTCTCTCTCCTTTCGCGATTCTCGCTCTGTTTCTTCGTCGCTTCCCCCTCTGCCTTTCGATCGAGGAGCAATCAATTCCTCGCTCGATTGGACGGAGCCGTCGGGACTTCTATTGTGCCATTCCTTCGATTTCTTCACGTTGTAGTTCGTTTCATGTCGATTCCGGAGGGTGCCATTCCTTTCGATCGAGGAAACAAGTTGATGGGTTTGAAACAATGCCCTAAACCAAGGGCTTGCAGTTGAACTATTTGATCAAATGTCTTAACCAAGGAGCATTCCGGTTTTTATAGCTCTTGTGATATGATAAACAGCGAATACTAGGCTGCTAGATTTATTCCACGATCAAGGATACAAAGGGGCCTTCCTATGTCATTGTTTACTTAGAGGGAAGGGAATATGTGGCCTAGTATGGTATTGATTTCCAGGATTGTACAATTTGATGATGATGATGGGCACTTTAAATCGATAGTGAAAAATATTTGTGGTGAGCTGGGTACTCATATTATCAATGTATGTTGATCAGTATTTGGGTTATTTGCCTGCTTCTTACATGCAAACAATAGCCATGAGTTGACAGGTCAATCGAGCTTTGGGGTCACTCATGGAGGAGTTGCAATCATGTCCAGGGGAACAGGGTTAGGCAGGGCTCTCATGACAAGAGATCTTCGGTCCCCCCCATTCCCTCCAAAGCCTAAATGGCTTCTTGGAATTTCAACAAGGCATTATCTTCTTCCTTCATTTATGTACTTTGGTTATTGTCGTTCTGCTTGGTTCAGCAGACCAAACATCGCTTTATCTCCTCATGGATGATGATGGGTAACCTCAAAACTTGCGGGATGTATGGAAAAAAGTGGATCTTGAGGATAATGCAAAAGCCAGAAGTGACGAAGTGAGTTCATCTGCTCATGCAGGTCATGCGAAACGAAATGATGTTGGAGTTGCAAACATAGAATGCAGACATTTCAGAAATTTATTCTAGCAGATTCCTCTATGTACAAAGGCCCATGATTACGGCAGGAAACACAGAAACAGAGAGAGAGAGAGAGAGAGAGAGAGAGAGAGAGAGAGAGCAGTAGAGAAGCGAGTGACTGAGACTTTACAAGACCATGCATGCACGAAAGGAAATTCGAAATGGGAAAATGGGTAAGGGGAACAAAAGAGCATTGAATGGATAAGAAGAAGATATGGTGATGATGATGATGATGATGATGATGATGAAGATAAGTCAATTCCATGCGAGGCCAAGACCACCTCTACGGCGCCTGTGGACGCCGAACAAGAAGCAGAGCAGGAACGCCATGCCCACCGACGACACGACTGAGCTCACCGCCTCGAATGTTGCCGGGAGCTATCAGTCCTGCAGCCCCCATATGGCCCTTGCCAGCATCCCAAAGTCGTCCACGACCACCGCGATCATCACTGCCATTCCCGCTTTGGGGTACAAATGAGGGGGCCGGTTCAAATGACAATTTATTTTCTGATATGGCGCGTTTACGTGATCATTTGATGTTTGTAATTTTCAATGAAAACCTATTTCTTTCTTTGATGCATATGTAAGCATGTTTATTATAATGAAATTACTCTTTCTTTTTGTTAAGATATCTTATATATATATATATATATATATATATATATATCAATGCAAAAATATATAAGAAAAAAAGTCATTGAATTTGTTAATATATCTCTTTTATATATACATCTCAATGCAAAAATATAATAAAAAATAGTCATTGAATTTGTTAATATATCTCTTATATATATATAACAAAGTCATTGAATTTGTTAATATATCTTTTGTATATATACATCTTAGTGCAAAAATATAAATAAATAAAAAATCATTATTTTTGTTTTCAATTTTAAAAAATAAAAAATAAAAACTTAATTGGTCGCACTAAAGGACTTCCCAAATATGTGTTTACTAAACAGCATTTCCCCAAAGTTGCTTCTCAAGGCGCTTTTCAATTATACTTTACCAAACAGTTTTTGCATTTTACCAAAACTCTTTAGACCAAAGGCCTTTGCATTTCCTTAAAAGCTTATCCCAAAAGCTTTCCCAAACGCATCCTTAGCCTCCCTCTTGGGAATCTCCCTAGATGAAGATATCAGACTTCTGTTGCGTGCTCCCAATAAATGATATCAGAGCCGATGGTTGCGGTTTCTGAGTAAATGGGCCTTGTGATGTAGCAGTGTGGGCTCTCAAGGATGAAGTTGGGTGTTGATGATAAGTTGATGCAGAATGATGCCTACATTAAGGGGGAGCAAACTTTATACTAAGCTTACATATGAAAGGAAGATTGATAGGATACGCGTGTGAGTAAGTTGTATTAGAGAAATACATGTGGTGTAGAGTAGTTAATATATTTTAGTTGGCTCATAACTCATTGACTTAACATTTTGCTGACAAACTCGAACTTGGCTTCCCTCTTAGCAATCTCCCCAAGTGAAGATATCGGACTTCTACTATGTGCTCCCAATAGGACAAGCTAAGAGTCGACCTGAGTTACTGAGTTGAGGACTAGAGATGCACCTGTATGTTCAAATTGGCAATGAGATCGTTGGACAAAACAACAAAGGAATCGAAAAAATTTGAAACTCGCTTGTGCTGTTAGTGCTTCTACTAAGAATCGCCTAAAATTCATCAGTCTGGAATAGAATGACTATCGAGTGCGACAAGGGAGTTCTATGGATGCAATTACCATCATTCTATAGGTAGCAACTAGTAATCTTTGATAACATGAATGGGCCGCGGAGGACTCCTTGGTGGCTCACGGCTTGTTCTTCACAGCCAAGACCAATTCTCTAATTCATTGTCTTAGATTTTTCCTAAATTCTTCCAGTGTTGTGTGTAAGGCTTCATGTTCCTTTGACCAAGAACTTTCCTTAGGTCCTGTTTTACTTGGAACAAAATTTTATATATCCTGTTATCTAGTTTCTATCAAACATTGAATAAGATAGGATATAAAAATATTCAATTTTCAATCCATAGTTCATCAAATAATAGATAGTTCATTAAATAGTAGACAAGATATGACAAAATTCCGATTTCTTATCCCATTCTATTTAGTCATATCCTAACTAAAAACTCGGATAATTAAACACAGCGAATATTTTGTTGACATGGTATCACTACGGTACCCAATATTTTCTCACTTGATAAAGGCCAATTTAGTCCATTTCCAATTGAATTGGACCCACCTACACCCCCTAAAAGAGGAGAAAATATTCACTCTTGGGGATGATGATGATAACCAAAATTTCATTCAGAAATAATTTTTCTATTCCGCACTTTTCGGAATGAAACCTGTTTGATAAACTTACTCGGTTTTTCTATTTGGAATAGATTTCTATTCCAGAAATTGATTTGGAAAAGAAATAAGAAATAATTTCTCCCACTAAACCCTAATTTCAAAAATAATTTCTCCCACTAAACCCGATTTCGATGAGTCCTCCCTCATCTCCTCTATGTCTCTGCCTCCTCCTCTTCCTCCCCCTCTCCTCATTTTATTAAAAATAAAAATAAATATATTCATTTTATTCATTTTATTCATTTAAAAATAAAAATAATTTTTATTTATCATTTTATTTTTAGTTTATTAAAAATAAATTTATTAAACTTATTAAAAATTATTTATTTATGATAAATAAAAATAAATTATTTTTATCAAAAATAAATTTAATAAATTTATTTTTATTTGCCTTGAGTGTTTTGCCAAATAAATTTATTTTTATTTTTACTTTTTATTCATTTTAAAATAAATTTATTTGTAAAATAAAATAAAATAGAATAAATAAAATAAATTTATTTTTAAGGATATTTTTATTTTATTTTTTATGATTTATTTTATTTTATTTTATTTTATTTTATTTTATTCTTTTTTTTTTTACTAAATCATTTTTTTTTTATTTTTTATATTAAAGGTTGTCGGGCCGTCGCCACCATCGTCCGAAAGGAAGAAATTTTGTGTCGTTATCAAACGAATTTCTATTTTTAGAGTAGAAATTTTGTGTCGTTATCAAACGGTTATTTTGCTTAGAAACTCTTCAGAAATAGAAATAGAAAAATCTATTTCTATTCCGTAAATTATTTCAATGAGAATGGTTATCGCGCGCCCTTAGTAATCACCGCGTTATTTTTCTACATGATGTGTGTAAGCCTAGGCGATGCCTTTGAAAGGACGACACATGTTCTCTGACTTGAACTAGCTGGAAAGTAGAAAAGACTGAAATTAGAGGCTTTCCTTTACTTTCTCCTCTAGCTGGCAGACAACAAAAGGATTGAGAATAATAAATGCTCACATTAAAGTTAAACTCCCACTTAAAAAACTCTCTCTCCACTTTACAATTTTCAAGGACTCTTTACACTCTCCCTTAAAGGAGAACAACAAAGACACATTCTCTCTTTCTTTCTCCAACACATCCCACCGCCTCTACCTCTACCTCCACAAAAGCCCCTTTGGTCACAATGGTAGGTCTAGAGCCCCCTCCGATTGTCTCCAATGTGGCGATCAAGTACAAGGTCTCCGCTCGTGCTAGTCTTTTGGGCAAACCTAGCGACATCTACTGTGGCCACATCATCTCTCTCAATCTCGGCAACTTTAGGGCCTCTGTTCAATTGCGTCCCTCCAACGAGCTCATCATCATGCCTCGCCCCGCCCACAATCTCATCCACTTTAATTCTCTCGATCATCTAGTAAGGTTCATCTTAACGTATCTTCGATCTAGGATCCGGTCTAATTCTTCTGGAATAGTGTCTATTAACCTTGAAAACTTGTGTGGACTCCTAATTTACTGTGAGTCATGATTTTAGCTGCATTTTACTTTTTCACGATCGTGGTTTTGTATGTTTCGCTGTTTGAGAGGATTGAATCAAAATGGGTGCAAAACGTAGGTGAATCGGCCGCAAAGTAAAGGGTACCACGGAGGAGTTCATTTGCTCATAGCCCCCTGTGAAGTTTTCCAGAGTTATTGCAAGAATAACAACATTGATCTTCACGGAGTGCCATCCGTGGCTATGATTCCTCCAAGAGCTCCCGTCAGTCGCATTTCTTCTACGGTTGCCAGTCGAGCGATAGCATTGAGGTGATTCATGGAACTCAAAGGAAATATGTGATTTTCAATTTATTTTTTTAAATTTGTCTCTTGAGCTACAGAATAATTTTTAGCTCAATCGATTTATCTTCACAGAGGTTGAATCTATAGTTCGTTTAACGGGATTCTCTGTCACAATGAACGATTCCCTATTTTTAGTTGTCTATCTTGTTGCTAAGGCAAGAAGAATGGAACAAAATATAATAGAGTTTCTACAGCTTCAATGAAACTATCTTCACTAGGCTTGATGTTTCTAATTTTCTTTTTCCTTTTCAGCATTCTGGTCGAATTTATTACTCCAATTTAATGTTGGGTGACGCTTTTCTTTTTATGTTTTTAGCCGGAGACAAGTACAGTAGGTAATAATTTTTGTACGGAACTCACTTGAGTGTCATAATTTTTTTTTTTGTCACTTAAGTGTTGTATCAAAGTAAATCGATCATTTGAGTGTTATTTCTGGCAAATTATCCTATATGGATTTTTTAATTAATTTTTTCCTACATGGATTTTTTAATGTTTTATCTTTAATTTTATTTATTATTACTTTGAACTTTTATTTTTTCTTTTACTTTTTTATTTTTCTTTTTTTTTTTTTGTTAGGGCCGGTGGGAGTCATAGGTGACCCTCATTTGCTGCGAAGGCCTCGGCCTTAGCCAATGTGGTCACAAAGGTCTTGGGCAAGGCAGCCCTCACCCAATCTAGACAAGGCCTCCATAGTTGGCAAGGTCCATCGGTGACCCTCACTAGCACTGTACAAAAAAAGCAAAAGAAATGGAAAAGAAAAATAAAAAGTTCAAAATTAAAATATATATATATAAATATTTATAAAATTATCCACGTTAGTGCTAGCAAAGTCACGTAAGACAATCGGTATCCACATTGGATTTTTGGCAAGGCAAATCTCCGATGGCACTTAAGCGATCAATTTTTCAAATTTATGGCATACAAGTATGCGAAAAAAAAAAAAAAAAAAAAGTTATAACACTTAAGTGGGTGTCATACAAAAGTTATTATACTCTTATTGTACCTTTACTTTTTAGCTGCGGATGTATGGTAGGCCAATTCTTGAACTCAATGGGCTTTTTTCTTCCTCTGTTACTAGTTTGGTCTCATTCCACCTGCCGCAACTTTCTGTGGTCGAGAATCCTCCTCTATTGTGACGATTAGTTAGCATCACCCGTTAGTAAGCTTACATTGTCCAATATGTTATAGTTTTTGTTTCTTTTGTTTCTGATCTTGATTAGTTGCATATCGATGTACAGTGAGAGAATGAGGGAGGTAGGTTGAAATGTAAGGTACCAATGAGAGAATCAGTCCAATGATTGAGTTTTTAATTTTTTTTTGCATAATCTCCAATTCTTCTCTCGTATAGGATTAGTGTGGTTTACTTGTAAGGGTGGAGGAACATTTAGTGGGTATAGCTGAGTGAAATACGAATGCTCCGTCAACCGACCCTCGTTAACCACAAGCAAGGGTCACTATCGCTAGATTCAACGAGGGCTCGACCCTCACGACCAGGGTAAGGGTCGACCATTACTAGATCCAAAAGCTTTGATGGGAAGCAATGACATCAAAGCCTCAAGAGACTTCGAGAATATAAGTTTCGAGGAAGGGCTCAAGGACATAGACAACCAGGGGGCTTGAGCTTGTTCTTGGACAGGGCAGGGCAGGATGGGCGAGGGCAGGGGTGACAAACAACCTATGGAAGGAGATGAGGACATAGGAGCCACAAGGGACCTCGAGGATGCATGGGCTGAAGGAGGGCTTGAGGTCACGGGTGATTATGAATGGGGACTTAGGCTTGTCCTTGGACCTTGGGGCGACAAACAACCTCAAGAGCCGTCGCCAGAGGGCGATCAGCAAATGAGGCGATGGACGAGGCAAAGGTGAAGGACAGTAAAGTTAGGTCGTTGGGAGGGAGGGAGGGAGCAACATGTGAAATTACAAGGGAATAGAGAGAGATAAAAATAAAAGAGATCTAACAAGCGAGTCTATGAAAGAACGTGTCGCATAGTGAGTGACTCGATAGAGGCCAATTTAGTCAATTTTCGGTTGAATTGGACCCATCTTCACCCCTAAAGTAGAAAAACCGTGCGGGGACCAATGCTCAACCTTTTGATACTGGTATTCGACCCAAAAAAGAAAAAACTTTTAATGCTGGTGGGCCTCAGGCGCTAAGTCTTTCCTTTCATGAAATCTCCTCTCTTCGGGTGAAAGCCCAAAAAGAAAAACTTCACCTAAAAAGGAAAACGAAAAAAAAAAAAAAAAAAATTTGCTCTCTTTCTCCCTCTTCGGTTTTTTTTTTTTTTTTTTTTTTTTTTGGTTACAACCATACAATCAATCACGGAGTTTTTTTTTATTTTTCTTCTTTGACCTCAGGCCCACCATCGGGCTAAGTAAACAGTCAACAGGTAAAAAATGCAATTCTTGAAAAAGATTTATGAGTTAAATCAAGTTTATACATACGGTTCGCATTGGTACACAACTCTAGCAGATAATTTGCCCTCTCTGATCTCTTCAACAAAGCTCGGGAACCACTTCAAACTTTGAAATTATACCAAATCATACTCAGTAATTGAAGCATACCCTTACCGAAAAAGTGAATCTCACTAGAAATTCATGTGATCCGAGGATAGGTAACATGAATTGAGCTCAAATTTTGCCGGGTCAATGGGACGATAATGCAGTCTTTGCCTGCGAAACATCAACCCTATTGATGATCCCCCAAATTATTGGACAACTATACTCCTACCAGCCCTTGCAAAGAACAAGGAGCAGGAATATATAGATCGAGATGGTAATCTAGGGCTTGCACATTACACATGGCTTGTAACAAGAGCAAGACGGTGTCGACCAGTGTTGTCCTCCGCGATCCCGTCAAAGAAGGTGACATATATCTTATGGGGGACCGACTTAACGCCCCGGACGATACCAGCACAGATTCTCCGCTTGATGGATCCTCTTCTAGGAGGGACAATGCAGCTATGCGCCCTTTGGGTTCTCATCGCATCCGACGGTCCTTGTGGACTTATCGTTCTGTTCTGATTACATGGGCGATGTAAATGAGCGAGCGATCGGCTTGGCATGTTTTATCTTGTAACTACGGTTTATAGTACACGCCTACACGGTGGAGAATGCGAGTGAGAAGCTGAGCCCAGGGAGAGACAAAAGGACGGCTTCGAAATGGATTGATTGGGATTATTGGGATCGCATCGTCCGACCGGATTATAACTTATGTGCGTCAGCAAAAGGGAAAAGAAGAATATACTTTAATTCATTAAAAAAATCATTACTGGAGTGAATCTGTTAACGTTGTACCGATGCTTAGAGAGAGAGCTTCTAGTTCAACCGTGTCCTGTACGTCCCAAAGTCATCGCACCATCATGAATTGATCCATGTAAATCACTAAGTGCAAGCAAAACAAATAGCTAAGTGACACAGCGGACAGAAACTATTCACAGGCTTGATTTTTTCATGATGAAAAATGGCGGGATTCGGACAAATTGGGGTCATCGATCACCATGCAATGCATTAACACCACTATTTGGGTTTGTGTGGTTCGATTTTGAAAAAGGGTTTTGAATTCTAAAGCCCCTTAAAGCAAATGTTATGGTGTTTGACAACTTTTGTTAAGGTAACTTTTGGGAGATGCCTTGCATTTTTTAAGTCCGCCAAAGGCCATTTAATTCAACACAAGTCCTACCTACTTTGACGATTTCGGGAATGCTAGTGCATTTTTCTACTTCCAATTATACCCTCACTAAACTTTGGAAATTTCAGTTTTACCCTCACCATTTTCACTGTGTAGTCTCACGCCACATCGCTAGCAAGCCTTGCCTAAAGTTACACAACCCCGGTGAGGGCTGCCTACTTGCCAAGGGTTGCTTGTGGTTGTGCAATCTCAGGCGATGACTTTCGGTACCATATTTGGCTCACCAACATCCAGCATTCGCAATTAGATTTTTATTTATATTAAGGCACTTTTTAATTGCACTTTAACAAACACTATCTAAATTTCGAATAGGAAAATCTTTAATTTAAATATTTGTATTTCCTAAGGCTTTTCTCAAATGTCAAAGGAAACCCCGCCTATTGCCTTTTGGTATTTCGTCTTTTGGTCACTTTTTGGTCTCCTTATCAGAAAGTATATCGGTGGTGATGAAGGGTTAAAATTAATGTTGAATATAAATATAAATTTTTTAACATTCTAATACATAATTTTAAAAAGTTATCATTTTAAAAATCTTTAGGGGACTAAGAAGAAAAAATAGATAATACCATTAAAAATCTGAAATTGGTATCCCTGACCTAAATCTAGGCTTCATAAGCATTTCATACAAAATCCCGTTAAAAAGCATACGTATCAACACACGTAAATTTTCAACGTCATAGTTACCTTTCCTGCGTTAGGTTTGTCTTGCAATCTTCTACTACACATGATGACACGTATGGTAAAGAATGGTAGATTTGGGTCATGATAGCAGATACCACTTTCAGATTTTTTATGAGATAAAAATATATTTTTAAGTAAATGTGTCGTGCTATATCAATTTAAGATTTTTAATGGATTAAATCTATCTATAATCATGCGATTGAAAGACTTGAAATACCATGGTCCCTACAATCGTCGTCCTCCACCACCCAAATTTCAACGTCATTTGACAAGGCAGTTAGCCGCAAAACGATCCTCCTCTCTCTACTCCCCCGTCTTGCCCATCTTCAGGGACGAATTAAAAAAAAAAAAAAAAAAAAAAAGATATTTGAGTATTGAAAAAATATCAATATTAATTTCATAGAAAATTTTGATAAAACATTCTCCTAAAAAAATGGATGATGATATGACAAATAAATCCATATTGACATGGCCCAAATTTACATAGACTTATTAAATTTTGTCTCATAAAGAGATATTTCGTGCCCAATAATGTGAACCCATATTTTATATTTCATGGAAGAAATATTTTTCATACTCTTATTTTCTATAAAAAAAAAAAGAAAGAAATTTAAGCTGTAAAATAGATTATAAAGGATTACATTATATACAGATATATTACTATGATCCCAAATGAAATTGTTAGAAAGAATTGTAAATCATCTATTTACTTATGAAAAATCAAAGTTCTAGTGGATACACTTACCATAATTTTCTTTTTTAGAATTTAAAAAGAAAATTCGAAAGCCTCTGTCGTCAATCTTAGGAGCATAATATTTATATTTCTCTAAATCAGTCGGGTTCCAATTTAATTTTAGTTTTTCCTTTAGATTTGCTCTATTTTGCTAAATAGTCTGATCTACTACTTCTTCACTTAACCATGCCCAAGCATCTTCGATTAACTTAAGGAGAGGATTAACAAGTGACCTCTTTATTCCATTAGATAACCTAGCAATTATCCACATCCAAAGTTATGGAAAATACAGACGAATGAATCGAGTCATTCGCTTCTTTATACTTTTATTCTCACATGCAGTTCCCATTAACTTGAAATTTACACATTCGTAATTCTATTTGATAATGAGTTACGTTCAACCTAAATCTTGCAGAGTCCAAGAAAAGATTGACCTCAATTCATTAATAATACTAGAGTGACGTTTAAGCTCGAGTACTGATATTGGTATTGTATGCCAATGAAGTTGATAGAATGTTGACATTTCCTTATGGTTACTGACATAATGTGAGTTCTACGCATGCGCTTGCGCTTCCACCAAGGAGGTTGGTCGAGTTAAATCAGATTTACTCTCACGTGGTTTGGAGTTTCTTGATCACAAGTTCAAACCTCCGATTGCTTTTCAAGCTCGGGATATCTTGGCTTGTTTGTGGCGTAGATTCAGCTTGTGCATCAAGAGTAGGATAACTCCGACTTTGTTCCAACTTGAAGATTACTCTAAATGAATAGTAATTATGACTCAAACTGAATATTTTGAGGATGGTCAATGGAATTCTTATGGTAACACCTAGAGGAGTTACTAATGCCGATCGCACATTCCACCCTATCTACCAATAAAAACTACATCTCTATGCATGAAATAATGAATACAAGACCGAAATTTGAGTGGCATTTACCGAAATTGTCACGTAGGTTGATATCATGAAATTAAGAAAGTAAGGATCATGTAATTTATCGACACATGCAAAATGAGACTTCATTCGTAATAATGGAAATGTTAGAAGGTTCATGTCGATTATTAGACTTAGACATAAGTGTATGGATACGTTTGTATGTTTATCATGTTTGCTTGCTTATGCTTGACATTGAGTACAGATCTTCTAACCATGATCCATTAAAGAGTAGAAATTATTTAGTGGTTTGATACCATCACATCAACATCCTACATGGCATAAATTTTTTCATTCATATCCAATGATATCTTGACACGTGTTCATATATCCATGTTAATGATTGATGTGGAATTTAAGTGAAAATCTTCTCTCTCTTCACCTCGAGTCTCTCTTCTGCCTCCATCCATAGTCGCCGACCTCCGCTCCTCCTCAGACGTTGCCACCAGTGGAGTCGCCGACGTCCTGACCAGGCCAACCATTGTTGCATTCAAGCTTAGCTTGTTTTCTACGTCTCACCATTCTCCAGATCTCAAATCTGGCCAGTCCATGGCCAAAATCATTAGCGTTGGTCCATCCATGGTCGAACGCATTCAGGCATCCATGGCCATTGGGACATCTGAGCTCCCTTTGCTTTTCTTCTTGATATGTGAGCTCCGTCCATGGCCGTCGAGATCTCTACCTTGCCTATCGAGGCCACGGATGGGCCAGTCATGGCCAAATCTGAAGGTGAAGCCATGCCTTCAGTGCCACATTCACTGTTGAAGAAAGCACGACTTAAGTTCAAATTTGAAGTAGAGGGATCGAAAGCCATGCTTTCTTCCCAAGCAAAACCCAATCAATCCGAATCTAAAGTCCTGCTAATGACCAAGCGCAATTCGTGGCCGTCTAAACCTCAAGCTTGCTATCAAGGCTCACGGCCATGGAGAAGCCTCATGAACCATGTGTTGGATATTTCAACAATTGTAAAATATTAGAAATTATGACCGCTATGAAAATCATCATTTTGCTAACGGTTTTACAATGGTTGTATAATAACTTTTTAACAGTTTTATAACGATGGATTTATTTCTTCATAAACTCCATTATTTTATAACGACTATATGACGGTCATAGTTTTCTTTGATTACCTATTGGTTCCAAATGGCTCTTTCTTTTTCTTTACCTATAAATAGTTGCTTTGAACATAATTGGAAAGTGATATCGATATCTCAAAACCAAAATATCATTATTTCTCTTTTGCTATCTCGTTACGTGTTTTTCCTGTCATTGCTGGGTTATACACATAATGTCGTTTTGTTTCCTTTTTATTTTCAATGCGAAGTATAGAAAAAAGTATGTTGTATCTTAGGAGGATAGCCTTTAGAGTCTTACGCACCGAGTTTTATACTTCAATGAGCAAAATTATCCCTAAGAACAATGCTTACACACCTCGGATAATTATTTTTATTTTTTAATATTTTTCAATTATTTCCAACAATTATTACTATATTCATGTATTTTAATATTTTTCCAACACCACGGACGAGCTAGGCTTGCGAATCTAGAGGCAGGATTCCAGTCCAATCTGAATGGGCAACGATTAAGTTGACCGCGAGCATGAGGAAGGGGTAGCTTGGGTCGACTGCAAGTGACAACGAAAGTGGTGGAGATGCTGGCTGAACGGAGTGGTGCTCTATGATGGCGGAGGAAGTGCCAACGGCCCTAGAGGACAACCAGACCTACAAAGAAAGGAGGAAGAAAAGAAAAATCAATTTTTTTTTTGTTTTCATTTCACACAGTTGACACATGTTTTACTATTGGGCAAGAGTAAAAATTGCATGCCGCATCAACAATTGACGTGTCAGTTTGCAGCCACTTAATATTTTCTCATTGGGGAGAGATTTCCCTACACAAGCATACTTAAGATTCTTTAGTAATTGTTGACACCCATAAGTGATCAAATTCTTTTAATCGACATGACGTCGATTAAAATGAATACCTAGGTTGGCGTTTAGTATGATTTGATTATCAACAAGTTACCAATAGCGAAAACACTTGTCAATGACCATGATTATATAATGACCATGATAAAGCTATCAACATTCGATGGCAATTGGTTGAAGATTATCACTTAACAACTTGGCTAAGTGTTGAAAATAGAAACCACAAAAGAAGACAAAGTGAAGAAGTCCAATGGAAGACGAATGTATCGATTGAAGGTTATATCCAATGGCAAATAAGGAGTTGTAACCACTTGTAGATAAGATTGATGTGTAATCATGGAGCCCAAAATTTTAGAAAGGTGGTTATAACCATCAATTTGACTATTAATTGCTCATATGCGGTTACAATTTGTAGTAGACTATAGAAAGCCATGTTAAAAAATTTATGTGTTTTCTTAGGAAAATTAACAAAAAAGTCTTGAACCTACCGTGTTGACTAATTTAGTCATCAATTTTTTTTACATCAGCACCAATTGAGTCTATTTGGCCAATTTATGCCAAAAATTACTAATATGAACGTCGGTTGGTGATGTGAACATTTTTTTTATAAATTTTTTGCATTTTTAATTATTTTTTCGGTTTTTTTTTTCTTTCTTTCTTCACATGCCATAGAAGAAAAAGAAAGAAAAAAAACAAATTATAAAATATGTAAGATTGAATTGATACAAATATAATAAGTTTAGGATTTTTTTTTTTTTTTTCATATTTTCTCGATTTTTAATTTGTCAATTTATCAGTTTCCGATATTTGTATTTCCTTTTCCTGTAATTTAGTTGTTCTCAATCCATGTTATGCAATTAATTTTGTCGCAATCGTGACCGAACTCAATTCAACGACGTAAAAATCAATCTTTTGTGAAAGGGATTCCGCAAATTCCTAACAATACAGAGCTCTAATATCCCGCTGTCCGAGACAGGCCTCTCTGTAGGGTCGACATCGGCATCCCATCTCATGATTCCCACTTGAGATAGGCCCGCAAGCCACTGACATCATATGATAGGGACTTTAAGGTTGGACATCATGGCATGTCAAGGACTTGAGGTCTAAGATTGAGAAATTTAAAAAAAAAAAAAAAATGAGAAATAAATGTGTGAATAGCGACGTGATTAAGCATGATTGAACCATAAAACCACACAAATATAATTCTTTAATATACAGTAGGGCCCCCACTATTGATGAAGAGACCCGGAAGAAATCAATCTCGTTACCATTATTTTGCAAAAGATAAACAATTTTAAAAAAATTTAAATAAAATCACTTCTATGACTTAAAATGATTAATTAAGATAATATTTTTATTACTAGCAATAATTTATCACTACATATTTTTGTGGACGATTAAAATATTATTAATTAATTCATTTTGTAAGTGATACAACCGATTGCTTTTTAATAAAATATTTTCCTAATTATTTATTTTCATTAAAAAAATGGAGCCCAAATATTAATCTGCTAACTTATGTCTCTATGTCTCTATGTCTCCTGGTCTCTTCTCACACCGTCGCTCTCTTAAACACTCAAATTGAACACATCTCCCTCTCCATCCCGGATCTTAACTGTTGACTAGTAAAATTTCTATGATATTTAATCTAGATGTACATTCTGTTCGGAGTTTATTGATGTTGTTTTGTTGCTAAAGATGTAATGTTGTCAATGAACCGACCTAAATCACTTCATTCTTGTCAATGACAAAGGCGTTGTTGCTATTGTTTTTTATAATGATGATTGCCAGAATAGCATGCTATCGTCTTCGTTTCGATTGCTGATACAATGTGGTAGAAGTAGCTATAGATTGAACTGAATATTTCATTACGGTGCAGTTGTTTTGTTCACTTAGGATGGAAATCGATCTCGATTGAGCTCCTCTCTCAAACTAGAGAGAAAATTCTCCAAAATTTTCTTTGAAGAAAAAGGGTAAAATGGCCTCTTTGATTTTTGAGGGGAATCATAAGGATTTGTGACTTTTGCTATAAGAAATTTCAACGAAATGGATATAAAAATGAAGTAGATAAACTATCTTATTAAGTTAGAAATGGATATAAAAATTAAGTAGATAAACTATCTTAATTAAGACTCGACTAAATTAAGCTTATCTAATAACAAGACGACTCCGATATGCTAATCAAAAGTTCGCCCAAAACAAAACAACTATCGTTGCCCATTGTATTGTAGCAGCACACCAAATTTGAAAATGATTCCTTTGAACTCTGTGGATGTTTTAAGTGGATCTGAGTCATGGAAAAGCTAACTTGACATGCTTAAAAGAAGAACTTGCCTCCACTTCAAAAGATAGCCGGAGATGGGTGAAAACAAGCGTCAAACTCAGTAATTCGAATTGGGTTCCAGCAGCATGCAACAAGCTTCGTAATTTTACCCTGACCAAGCCTACAGATGGACTTTTTAGAATCCCTCGGTCCCATGACATCCTAAAAATTCTTTATAACATGATTTCACAAGTCGACGACTTCTAAAATCAACCCAGCAGCTCAGATTTCAACACAATCCTAAATTACAACTTCACTAAGGAATTCTCTTCGAATAAAGGAATCAACGCTTGAAATTTTTACCAAGTGCCTCAAAACGATAGTTCATTGGCTGAGATAATAATTTCATGAACTTGACTGCGACATGGGATTCAGTCTTGACTGATCTCATTTTTTTAAGAGGCTCATTTGTCGTGCACCCGTGGTGGGTGGTTAAAACCCGAGCACACCGCCATCACCTGTCGCCGATGAAGGCTGTCAACCCTCATCAGGGCCACCATTACAGCCTAAGGGACCGGATCTGGTTTGTTCTAGCTTCAGCACCTGCGAGACCACTGCTAAGGAGATCGGCCGCTCAAGCATTATTGTCAAGCAAGATTAGATTTGGTCTGTGCTTGAACATCTTGAGGGAGTCTGGGATTAGATATGAGAAAATGCAAATGGGGTTCGTTCTACTTCCTCGTGCCGGAAAGACCCCCTATCTTATCTTCATCTAAATCTCACTGCTCTTGAAGCAATGCAAATGCCACAAGATCACTCCTCTTTCCTGCATCCAAAGGTACCCCGCCTCTCTCCCCCCAATGTATACTTTTTCTTCTTTTTGCAATTTGTCGTTTCCTTTTGACATTAAATTTTGTGCTTTGGTGTTTCCAACTTTTCCAAGTTTCCCCTTCAAAGATCTCGATATGAGAGAGAGAGAGATAAGACTGAGAGGACATGGGTGGTGGTTGCAGGCCCTCGAGGGAGGCGGCGGAGTCGTTCACGGGTGGCTACGTGGACTGCACTTGCGAGGCAAGGAAGAACGAGAGGAGGGAATAAAGGGAGAAAATAAGATATTAAAAAGGAAATCACTTTACAATGAGCTTTGAATTTCGTATCAGGCTGACGTCGCACTTGCTTGGATCCACATGGCGTCGGATGTCTTAAAACTATGGATTGTACTATTTGCAACTTTTGCATCTTGATTGTACTGTTTTACTACTCTCCATATATTGCAAATATAATATGTATTATACATAAATTAAAGTAAACTGATTTTCACTTTCAACTTAAATAAGTCACATAAAAAAATTAGAAGTGAGTAGCTCTAGCTCCTCGGTTAATTAGAAGTGAGTAGCTCCTCAACCGAGGGCCTCTTACTTCCCAAGCTGGTTGAGCAGCTTGTAGCGGGAAGGGAGGGGTGGGGTTTCACGACCTATAGAAGTTGTCCCCGATAGTCTCCTAGCGGAGCGCTCAATAAAATCGCGTTCCTTATTTTAATGTGCTCGTGCCCGTACGTCCCGCGTCCTCTAATTGTATGTGTATCTTTTTCTTCGCCACCATATAGGGAATACCAATGATTTTATATTAAAGAAGGGCTTTACGTCGGCAATCCTCCACTTCAAATCATCTCCATACCAAATTTCCCTTGGAAGGCCTTTGAATGTGTATCTTTTGCATCTTGATTGTAACGTTTTAGTACTCTCCATTTATTGCAAATATAATATGTATTGCACATAAATTAAAGTAAATTGATTTTCACTTTCAGCTTAAATAAGTCATGTAAAAAATTAGAAGTGAGTATGGTTTGAGAGTAAAATTGAGAATCAGACCGGTCGATTCCAAATTTTGATAAGACCTGATCTGATTTCCGATTCCACATTTTTGGGTACGCTGGTTCCCGATTCCTCCATAAATTGAGGACCTACAAAACCCTAAAATGGGAAATAAATAGTTATCTGCTAGTGTATGTATGGTGTACATGGCACACGGTACATAATAGTGATGTGGTGAAACTACTTTGGAGCATGTCACGAGTCTAATGTGCGATTGGCTTTCAAATGGTCTTTTATAATAGAAACAAAGTCAAGAAGGCTATCGTATTGGTGTATTCCAGACCATGACCTATATTATTGTTACTTGCTACTTAACTGGGTTTGGCATTTGCATAACCGTGATCTCAAAAACAAATCACGTCTTTCTTATAAGTTGTTCGCTTTCTCATATGGTTGTCATTTTTTGCTAAATTAAAATTCTATTGGATATCATTGTTTTTTACAACAATATGATAAAAAGTTTTGAGTAACTACATTGAAGAATTTATGACAAATGGATTTACAACTAGTGCTCACAACAACTAGAAACTTAAACTCTGTTCATTTTGCGGAAAACAACTTTCAGGAAAATATTTTTCGAATTTTCCGATATTTATTTTATTTAAAATGAACTAGTCGTGAAATATATTTTCCAACAAGAAAAAAAAATTTCTAAACAAGAGGAAAATGTTTTCCATTTTTTAAGTTAGGGAAAATATTTTCCTTACTCACTCTCTCTTGTCACATACCCACTAGCCCTTTTCTTTCTTTTTCTCTTTTTTAAAAATTTGAAATTTTAATTATTTTTCATTTTCTTTTCATTTTTGTTTTATTTTTTCCATCTTCTTCTTTGGCAGGTCGTCGGCCACGTCGATGGTTTGGTGACCACCATAGGTGAGCCTTGAGCTTTCTGGGTGAGCTTGAGGCTCATTGCCATTGGCCGCCGAGCTCGGGCCTTGCCTGGCTCACCCTCATGCTCGCCAACCTCTCGCTCACCGATTTGGTGAGGCTTGAGGCTGACGACCGACCAAAAGAGAAGACTACAAAAAGAAAGAAAATAAAAAGAAAAAGGAAAAATAATTAAAAAATCGATTTTAAAATAAAAATAATGAAAATACTAAAAGAAGTGCATAGAAAAAGATTTTTTTACCAAAAAATAAATATATTGTTCACTCTATTTTCGGGTTTTAGTCGAATCGCTGAAAAATAATTACATTTTCTTAGAAAATGGCTTCTTGGAAAACACTATCCAAAAACGTTATATTTTCCGCAAAATAAATGGAGCCTTAATCATGGAAAATTACTTGGAAACAAATTAGATTAGGTAGCAGCTTCTATCGTATTATTAAGATGATCACCTAACTGTTTATTATCTATTTTATTTTTTGAATTAATCTTTTATGAATGGTTGTTATTGACAAATGGGGAGCTTTTCAAATTTGTTGTTACCTTTACTTTCATTTCCTTAATTAAAAAATGAAACAAAAAAAAAAAAAAGGAAAGGAAATTGATTGGTTCTTGAGTAGACCTAGAAACTAGTATTAAAATAAGTTTTAGATTCCAAAGTAAATCTTATCAATAAGTAGTTTTCAACTTTTAGGTGGAATATGGACGAAACTTGAAATTATTTGCCTCTATAAAAAAGTAACAACATTAGCGACTTGATTCTCGTCAGGTTCCATCGGTACTTGATTCAACCTGGCCCTTGACCCTATTCCAATCGGGACCCGAACCGAGTTGGGTTTGCACTTATTATAAGAATATATAAAATAATATATATACACACGTACAAAAAAAAAAAAAAATATATATATATATATATACGCACAACAATTAAAGTACTTTCGACTTGAATAAAAGTCGGATAAAAAGAGTGGCCCCTCTAGCGTCTAGGAGCCCACAGCAAGCCCGGTCCCCATTGACAAATTTCGATCCCGCTGGGCCCCGGCCCCCGCGGTGGGGCCCGCTCATACTCACGCAGGTTGAAAAAAGATAAGGGGACCCCCAGCGAGGCGAAATTATTAAATCACTTGACAGCTGATCTGACGCTCATAAACAAATCGATGACCAATAGCGAAAGAGGGAAAAATTGTATATCCCGAAACGGCCCCCCTCGAGATTGACGTGTCGTAACGCCATTGGTCGTCAGCAGTGAGCTCGTGCCGTACGGGACAAAAACCCACCCCCTCGCCCGCTCCGAGAAAACTTGCCCCTTAATGCCGGATAAGGATTTTCGACGGCGACAATTTTGGCAAGTGGGGCCCCCGGCCCGAAAAAGAAAAGGAGGAAAAGTAGAGGAATTGCACTCCAGGTCCTTATAGTCTTAGGAATTCACGTCTCGGTCCCTAATTTCTCGCGAGAATTCAAGTTCTTCCCCCACCGAACGCCACTTCTATATACGACAATAATTGAGATTCAGAGAGCTAATACGCTGTCGGTTTAGAAGGTTTATTTTGCAAAAGCGGTCTCGAAATGAAAATATTAACCTCTCACGGAAGAAATCCACTTGCTGAAAGCATTTGTATTTGCGTCCCTCTCTAGAACCTATTATGTGTAATTATGCTTTTGCAATGCCAATGTATAAAATAGAAGTCTTGACAATTATTGAGCCGGCAATAGCTAGAGGCATGTGATGCCTATCTATATCACACATTTGATTCTCATAGTTGTAGGTCCATTCAATGTTAGTTCTTATATCAGCATGGTGTGGGTGAACATGTAAGGTTTTGTCATTACATTTATTTCCAAGCCCAATGAAAAGAGGGACCGCCACCAATCTAAATGCAACGTCCGTGCGTATAAATTTCTGTAGTATACATTGGCTATCTCTTTATCGATAGCTTCACGCAACTTTATACTTGAAAGGAGTTGAGATGACACTTGATAACAATTGCCTCCTTTCTCTATGACTGATTCTCTCTGATTAATGTGATCGTATTGATTTATTGTGATGATAAGATTAGCATAATTAGTGCAATCTATTTGCTAAGTTCAAATAGAATTGTTTGTAATTGATTAAAGTCGTTAGCAAAAAAATTAAAGGTCACGAAAGTGGCCTCAACCTTTTCTTCAATTGGTACCATCCATATGTGTTTGGGTCGGTACAATAAAAGCCCCAGATTATATCCATTTTGACATAAATATGCCGCACTTTTGTTTGTGTCACTAAAAATCCTAATATTACGACATAAATACCCTAAACCTTTTTGTATCATAAAAAAAAAAAAAGTGAATATGTACTAGTGTGACAAATATAGCCTATATGAAAGAGATTATATATGTCACATATATATAATTTTATGTGTTTTTTGTGAACCAAAAAAAGAAGTTGGGGACGTTTGAGTAATAGTAGGCAACAAGTTTAGAATTTTCGATGATATAATGTGCAGTAAGTATAACTTGGGATTTAGACATCGTCCCCACTTCAAGTTATTTAGGGACACTGTTGCCGCGCGTGGTTGAATCGATCTTAGCGAGATTTCTAATCTAAGTGGACGAACTTATACACTTTCACCTTTTACTTGTCAATATCGATTAGATTAAGCACCAAAAAGGCAATGAAAGTACCCAACTTGCACGGGCTAATTTTGTGCGGGAGCAAATTGCGGAAAATAAAAATAAATTTCTAATAAGAGAACGAAATGCAAGCGACGATTAGGAACATTATGGACTTAAATGGTACTCGAAGAATTAGAATGGGTAAGAAATCGTGATTATACCATACTTCAAGGGTCGAATTTAGAACGTTCTCGTTTCACTGGAGAGAAACGGAAAGTGCAATTTCGAGAAAAAAGGAAGGAAAGGAAAGGAAAGGAAAGGAAAGAGAAAGTTTAAAAAAAAAAAAAAAAAAAGAGGCGAAAAGCCGAAGGCATCGGCCACGTCAGCGAGGATAGCGACGAGCGGGCCCCACGTGCACCAATTTTTTCAATTTCAATCATCCTCTCTCTCTCTCTCCCCCCGCCTCTGTGTATACAATCTGCGACTCGTCGCCACATTAGCCCACCCACTTCGCGAAATCTCTCCACTCTCCCCCCCACGCCCACGCGCCCCCACGCGCCGCCCCTTCGCTTTCCTCCTCCTCCTCGCGCTCGGCGCGGCACGACGCCGGCGACCGTCCGGCCTTGAATGCCGGCTTCGTGACGGGGAAAATGGAATCCATTGGCTTCCGCCACCGCGGATCCCCCTCCGGCGATCGCTTCCTCGGCGCCTTCTCGTTCTCCCCGACCCCCGGTCCCGCCGCGGGCGCGGGCGGCGACGAGCTCAACGAGGCCGAGGTCTGCTTCTCCGGCGACTTCCCCGAGCCCAGGGCCCGCCACCGCCCCTCGCTCTCCTCCGCCGACGCGGCCTTCTGGGGCGGGAGCGGCGGCAACCACCGCCACCTGCTCTCCCGGCAGCTCCAGGGCGACGGCATCCTCGCGGCGCTGTCCGGAGGGGGGGCGGTGGCCCCGCCGAACGTCCTGATCCCCTCCATCTCGTCGTCGTCCCCGTCGAAGCCGATCCCGCCGTCGGTGCCGAGGAGGCACCCGGCCGCGGCGGCCGCCCAGGAGCGGGAGTACGCGCAGTCGGTGCCGTGCAGGAAGCTGCAGCAGTCGTCGGCGCCGATGAACGTCCCGGTCCCGCTGGCGGCGTTGTCGAAGCAGGGGAAGAACAGGTTCTTCGAGGTGGACAACGATTTCGAGGACGACGAGATGCTCCCGCCCCACGAGATCGTGGCGAGGGGATCGGGCACGTCGCCGAGGAGGACCTTCTCCGTGCTCGAAGGTGCTGGGAGGACCTTGAAGGGGAGGGATCTGCGGCAGGTGAGGAATGCCATTTGGCGCCAAACTGGGTTCCTGGATTGACGCCTTCGAAATTGAAATTGAAATTGGAATTGGAATCCAGTCGTATGTGGAGATGATGATACTTTTTGTTGCCTTAGTCTCATAGGCCTTGGTTTATGAGGAGTATGATTTTGTTGATAGAAAAAAAAAATGTCTTGTAAAGGGTTAGTGAAAAGGGTAATTTAATGGCGTATGGCCAATCTCAATGTTGACTCTGTAACTTTCGGGTGGTGGAAAAACTTCGATTTTAGCCAGTTCGGCGTGGTTTTTTTCCTGATGATAGCATTTAGCATCATTCAGTATCAGGACAAGATGTTGGCGGTATAATTTGGTGGATCTCTGTTAATATTTGAGACCCAAAGTTCAATGTTTCTTCAGACAATTTAATAGAATATTGCATGCTGAGGAATGTAAAGCATGGTTCTTCAAGATTAGAGTCTGTTTGGTGCTTGCTTTCTGATTATGTTGTGTTTGTGATGCTTAGCCTTGTATCAGAGTTGTTGTTATTGATGCTGCTAAAACGGGTGGATAATTCCTTGGTGCAAGTCAATCTTCTGAAGATCATTTTTGTTGTGTTCCTGTAATTTCATCCTTTTAGATGATCATGGAGATTGTTGTTAAGCTTTAGACTAGCAGATGACTGATTCCATTCTGAAGTTAGATTTGTTTCTGTGCATGCTTGAATATTCTTTGAGGGAGCTTGTATGAACCGACTGAATCTTCGATTACCAAGTTATGCCAAGGAAGTGCAGGGAAGACTCTTTAAAATGTTTGTAGATAATGCTGCAATTCATTTTCATAGCCTTTGCAATGTTTGGCGTACATTTATCTTGCGCATGTCATATTCTCTGGATTCCTCTTGGGTTTATTGCAACACAGTCCACTTCCAAGTGAGTTGAAAGAAGAGAGAAAAGAAAGACGAAGAAAGAAACATTCTCCAAGTTGCCCTTTCTGATTTGATGTTTGAAGCCCTTGACTGCTGGTGCTCTTGGCTGGGGTTATATTGCATAGTCCAGAGGGAGGTGCGTTAGCTAGTTCCAGAACTACAAGTTGATGTTATATATCTTATGATTGAACCGGAGATTTTTATCTCCTATCTTTCGTATTCCTTTTCCCATTTTTTCTCTACCCAAATTCCATGGCAAGAGATGGGTTCAAAACCGATCTGTACTTAGAGGTGGCCATCTCTTTCAAGTTCTGTCTAGACTCGTTATAACTCCGTCTTGAATTACTGAAGGACGTATTGCCTGTGCAAAAGAATAGCAGCCAGCGGTATGTGTTCATCAGACCAGATGATTTCATTGTGCACTAAGCCTAAAAGACATATAAAAGTATGCGTTTGCATTCAGTGAGTTCATTTGTATTTTCTGCATTCCCAAATTGTCTCTGGCAAAATCTCTTTGCTGATCGCGAGCTTATTCACGGAATAATTTAGTGAGGTTTCTGAAGCAGTTGCTTTAATAAGCCGCAATACAATATAGCTTGGCTCTAGAAGTCAAAAAAGCAGTCTAGCAAAGCAGAGGTAGAAAGCAGTATATGTCTTTTCCATACGTTCATTCTCCAACTCAATAGTGGAGCTCTGTATCTGTGTTGCTTTATTTAGTTTTACGTCACTTTCGCTCCTTTCGTGGTACATGCTGATTCATTGCATATGTTGGGAGAGGGATGGTCTCTCTTCGCTTTATTCTAAAATCAAATCTTCTCGACTGATTTGCTCACTCGTCAATGGTTAAAAGTAAGGGGAATTGTGTTGACATTGGTTCAAGAGGTGAAAGCTTTTTAGCTTTTAAAGGGGCACCATCGAAACTGCCTGGGTTTGATCATTGTGCAGTTGACCCCATTTCATTTAGGTAAACAATGTGCTCCTTGCCTATGCAGGCAAAGGGCATCGCCTCGTGTATGGGCCTGTAATCATATCGTTGCTGTTCTTTTGTGTGACTTCCTAAGCCCTTAGGAACTGGCGATCAAGGGAGGAAATGTTCATGTGAAAAGGAAGCAGATCTGTCAGTTTGACCGTACCTAGGACAAAATGCGTCGCCATTGACTCTTGAATTGCCGTGAAGTTTGCTCCTCTTAGTCCTAGAAAAGATAGACCTAAAGTCGTTGACCTGAGTTGTGAACCCAAGAGCACTTCAAATCTGATTCCTAAATCAAAATGCCAGATAGGGTCATCAAGTCGCACTATCGTGCACATCCATCTGCCAGGCCACCAAATCTCTCTCTTTTGCACCATATCTTGCTTTTCTACCAGAATATCCCCTCATGTACGAAAAAAGGTTCTTTGAGGAAACCCCTGTTTGATGAGCATTATGTTAAAACATTTAAATAAAAACTAGGCGGTCCAAAGTTTGAATTTTTCAGACCTTTATTTGCCTCCCTAATTGAATATTTTTACACTTTAAGTTAAGGCCAAAGTCCAGCTTATGCGTGAGAAGCTTTTATCTAACAATGGAGATTTGTGACTCATTCGTCAAAACCCTTTGAAATGTTTGTGAAGTACAACAAAAATGTATTAGAAATTGTATCGAGATACAACTTTTTAGGACAGACGATCAATCTCTTGATGGACTATAGAAAATGCCTTATATATATTATGAAAAATGGTGGTCATGACTTTATATACTATGCACTCAAAAGAAAATAAAAATAGAAAGGAGAGACTTATAAATAGTGAATTGGTAATTTATAAATTAGAATCCTACAATAATGAGGATTCGATCCACTCATTCATCATGAAATAGATCTAAAGGTCCAAGCAAATGAAAATTAGGTGGAATCATAAGTTTAAAAAAGTGATAATGGAATAATTCGGTACTTAATCAAAAAGGAAAATCATAAAATATTGAGAAGATGGAGTTGGTGGGTAAAGCCCGCTTGCACTCATTATCTGCCCTCCCTACGCATCGTCCTACAAGGGATTTGTGCTTCTGAAATCACATGAGATATTTTTGCTAATTGCACATATAGCTCCTGTAAATAAGTACATAAATAAATAACACATACACATATAATTTATACAAATGAAAATTCCTAGGAAGGTAGATTTGATCTACATGAGCTAATGTACGGTGCATCTGTACATTTCTCTTCAAGTCTCTTCCTATTTAGCTCCCATCTATGTTTGGTAACTCATATCCTCCATTAGGTCAGCTGTTATTGTTATCATTGCATCATGCACATGTAAACGTCCCTGTCCGTACCTACAAGAGAAGGATTGATTCTTCTTCAAATTACCGTTTATGATTATCTATGCAAACTTAGACCTCATATTGACAATATATTTTTAATGAGGCCATAGTTGATGAGTTCTAAACGTCGATTATCGAATATATTCTTATTAACTTCCTGTTTCTTTATTGTGGAAAATAAGAAAAATGCCAGCCCATCAGTGATCATTCAGGAAAGGGAGCCAAAAAAATAAGCATAAATCATTGACATCTGAAAAATAAAATAAAATAGAGAGTAGATAAAATTACCAACTCTTGAACTATTAGACTGTGGAAAAATAGATGATTTGAAAATTATTTTTCTAAAAATGATTGTTTGTATCACTCACAAAAATGAATAAAAATGATTTTTTTTCATTGTCCATGAAAATTTCTAAAAATAATTTTGTAATGGGTAATGAACAGGTTTTTCATTGGCTAATTATTCCAAGCAATACGAGGGATCATGTTTGGTTAAATTGAAAATTTTAATTAATGAATTTGAAGTGTTGAATATATTAAGTGCCGAAAATTGAATCTAAAAGTTCTTTGGTAATAGTTACAAATTGATGATTGAACATGATTATTATTTTTTTTTGTCAAACATACAAAACGGTCATTATTGGTAGGTTTTAGCAATGTATTTGGGAAGATTCTAATTGTCATCAATTATTTTTTATGTTGAATGAATTAAGTAGTTCCTCTTTTACCTTACTCATCACATTAATTTCTTTTCCTTAATTCAATCTTTTAAATCCATCTTAAATAAGATAATGAAACAAGTTCAATCTCATCAAGGGATGGATTTTCAATGTCATCACTAAATAAGATTATCAAATAGATTCCTAGGCTCCGTTCATTTCGTGGAAAATAGATGATTTTGAAATAATTTTTTAAAAATGATCACTTATATCACTTAAAATAAATAATCAATAAAAAATATTTTCATTATGAATATTAATTTATGTCTAGTAATTTTTGCGTATGGTGAATTTTTTTTTTCGTTCATTTGTTTTTATAAATAATATAAGGTGATAATTTTTTATGAAAATATATTTCAAATCATTTTTTTTGGGTGAAAATAAACGGAATTGTAATTTCTTCACCTCATTTGCTCGGTCCATAACGGACTTTTCGGTAGATTGCCCTGTTCAACGTCATCGAAAGCCAAGTCCCCCTTTCAGTAATTTAGATAGACAAAGATTATATTAAACTAATCACGAAAGCTAATTCACTTTTCGGTGCACTTGCTTGTTCTTTTTCCCAGGGCCCACTATTCAGTTAAGGATTTGGATTATTCTAACTTAGGAGCAACTGACCAAAAAAAAAAAAAACTTAGGAGCAAAATAAATAATTTGAAAATTATTTTTATAAAAATGATCATTTATATCATTTTTTGTAAACACGAAAGAACAAAAAATGTTTTTATTGTTCCCGACAATGTTTACAC
Organism: Eucalyptus virginea; assembly: GCA_014182375.1. NCBI lineage: Eukaryota > Viridiplantae > Streptophyta > Magnoliopsida > Myrtales > Myrtaceae > Eucalyptus > Eucalyptus virginea. Next base: position 23,400,229 of record CM024524.1, on the reverse strand, counting down.
ATGAGTAATTATTGATAAAAAAATTATTTAATTATTTCAAGCTATGCAAATGATCATTTTTAGGAATATGTATTATAATTCATTTATTTTTTGCGGAACAAATGAAAATTACAATTTCAATTTTATTATCATAGACTAGATATTTATCTCTGCCACCTTATTAAGAGCATGATAGCCTTGCTCTTGTTACACGCTATCTTTCCCCCGTTACGATGTTGAGTCAAGGTTTTGCAAGTTTGTGTGTCATAATTTATAGAATTTCGTGAATTGGAAAAAAAAACAATCCTCTTAAAAATCGATGCAAGAATAGCTCAATTCAATTCCTAAAATGATGAGATCATGGTCTACAACTTGGATTTGTTCTTATAAGTTCTAGTTTTAGTTTGGGTATTCAAATAAAATCAATCGCTTGAATCACCAATTGATTAATGGAAAATTACATAATGGCCTTGGTTCAAAATGTTGTCCTTCGATGAACTTTTTGTATCAACTTGCACCCCTCAAAGTTTTAAAAAGAGATTCGACCCCCTCCCCCCCAAAAGCCTAAAAAAGTGGAGCCAATCATCAAAATCTATGCCCTCGCTCGGCGTGCTTTGAAGGAGACGAACGAAAGAAAATTGGAAGGTCTCCTTTGTTACGCTTGGGAGCTGCTCTTTGGATGGGAGGGTACAAGGACCAAGTGGTGAAGTTTGCCGATCAATTGGTAGCCATCAAGATATGGATGGATGGGGACCCCGAATCGATCCAAGTCGACCTAGACCGAACTGGAGGGACCCGAGATCAATGACAACTAAAATTTAGTTGGGACTAAAGGCAATCGACAGATAAATTTTTCAATCGACCTTAATTTGATGTGCAAGTCTACCCATATCAAAAAATTCACGTCTAAAATTTTTGAGCTAGGTAGGGCCTTTGATAACTAAATTGCCTCTTACCCAAATCTGCTTGAAGCATTCTCTGCATCCACAAGGGTGGGGTGACCCCGTGGGCCGTTGGAAAATTATCAAGTTTAGTCGGTGCTCATCCCTTATAATTCGACAGTTATCTAGAATCGATCCGATCAATGATATCTTGTGATGGAATAGGCCGTATGAAAATTGATTAATGATGCTCAAGATTTGATAATCGATTGCCATCTCCGACATAACCCACAATAACCAAAAATTTAAGAAGGGTTATTACGCACAAACTGATAATAACTTGGGTGTCAACATAATTGGCTCAAATCTAGCAAATGATCGGCACTGTCTGTCGGTGGCAATCCAAAATGCCTTTTGAGGCACTTTTTGTACCCAGACATCTCAAAGTGTACCCCAGTCTCTCATACTCGATTTGAGGATTTCATAAAAAAACCAAAAAATTTGATAATCGAAATCAAGGAGAGAAGTGCGGAACCAGAGCCACAGAACTCACATCACATGGCCACTATTTACATCAGAAAAAAAACACAAAAAGAGAAATCACTATGCTCTAGAAAAGACCGGTTGGAACTTTAGCCCGTAAGGACCAAGGACACCTTCCCGGTACGTTCCATATAAAGAGCCCAAAAGAATGGGGTCGCGAAACAGGGGAAAAAACAGAAGGCAAAAAAAAGAGAGCATAATTTGCCCCCTGTAAAACTCGCGAAACGTTGTAATCAACGAACGGACAAGACCATCTCTCTCTCTCTCTCGCGCTCGCTCGCGGCGGGTTGGTTTTGAATCGAGCCCACCGCTGCGAGTTCCAGAGAGGGAGGCCCTCCGTAAAACCCCTCCCCAAACCCTCCGCCCGCCGCCGCCGCCGCCGCCGCCGCCGCAGCCGTCGGCGTCTCCTCCTCCGCTCAGTGAAAAGGAGGAGCCTTGGTCAGCTTGGCTTGCTGTGGAGTGGCTCCGCTTCTTGATCGCGGGACCGCCGCGCGCGCTCCTCCGGCCCGGGGAGCTTGCCGTCGGCGTTTCGGTTCGCGGTCTGAAGTACCTTTCCACTGAATGTGAGGTTCGAATCCCTAATCTCTTTCTCCGTACGTGGGTAAGCGCCAATGTCGGCGCTCTTGCGGTGTTTTGGAGCTCCGGGTTGTGATCGTTCGTGGGGATTGCAGGCAGGTGTCGCCGCCGGTCTGGGGTTAGAATCGCCTTGGTGTGCTGAATGCACGACTTTGGGAAGCTTTGGAAGGCGTCGTTTCCTTTAAATATTCGCCTTCTGTTCTCTGTTAGGGTTTTTCTTTTCTTGAAGTGGTAGTTGTCGTCTGAGTGGGCAGACATGAGAATCGAATTAGGTTTAGGTCAAGATACCGAGAGGAAGCTTGAGTTGAAGTTGAGTTTTTTGATTTTGAGCTGCATGGAGCTTGTCATTTCGGCTATGCGTTAATGATATATGGCTAGTTATTGCCTCTGGCATGTTTTCGGAAAGGAGTCATTTTTGTTCTGGTTTTGCCTTTTAACGCTTTGGGTCCAGGAAAAGCGAACACAGAGTCATATGATAGATGGCGTGGACAGAAAAGGATGCTGTTAGTGAGGGAGGAAAGGATCTAATTGCTGAAAATGGTTTCTTGAAAGCATCGGGGTCTTCTCCTGCTACTGATACAACTGTTTCTGGTGCTTCACTGAAGAAGGCATTCGAGGGGAAGGATGCCCTCTCTTATGCCAACATCCTACGAAGCAGGAACAAGTTTGCCGATGCTCTTGCATTGTATGAGAGTATCTTGGAAAAAGATAGCGCGAACGTTGAGGCTTACATTGGCAAAGGCATATCCCTGCAGATGCAGAATATGGGGAGGCTCGCTTTTGATAGCTTTGCAGAAGCCATAAGGTTGGACCCACAGAATGCTTGTGCCCTGACCCACTGTGGCATACTGTACAAGGACGAGGGCCGCCTCATGGAGGCTGCCGAGGTATGCAAGTAATTTTTCCATCCCTGTCATCACTGCACTTGATGTGTGATTTGTGATGGAAATTGTTTTGTCTTAAGGTTGTACCACTTGCATCAAAGAATGCAAGTAATTGTTCTTCCCTGTCATTTTTGCTGCTGTTCTGTGTATTGTATGCTGGAAGTTATTTTTCCATTAGTTTCGTGGGTTCCATGCTTAAGTAGTTCTGCTAGACATTTTGCAGGGACATCTGTGCTTTAGTATTTTCTAGACGAATCACTCTTCAATCAATTTGTTGTCTTTTGCTGTGAGGAGAAAAAATCCAATTGCTAAATGATGAGCAATGTTGTATGGTACCAGAAGTGAAGCGTTTGGAAATTATTGAATAAAGATGTTACTGCAGCTTTGCACATTTGCATACACATCTGAGAAAAGTATGCTGATCTATATGTACTTTGTTATTTGTTAGGTCTTTATAAAGATGTTAATGCTATTAAACTGCTAAACAATTTATTTCTGTTTTTGTATTTCATCTAAGATGAAATAGTAAACATGGTCCTGGACCAGGGTTGTTAACTTGTTTTCACTTGTTAGCTGAAGCAATAAATTTATAACGTCTTCGAATATGGTGGGATAAATCGTTTTTTGCTGCACCTCAGAATCTCCGATCTCTCAATATTCTTATTTTGATTTTGTGTCCTGCATCTGGAACATACTCACTTAGAGACTATTGGTAGCTTGCTGCAAAGTTTGCTGCTTTATGTACTTTTGATTTTGACCTTGTTTCCCGCCTTTCTTCTTGCATCTTAGGAGTGTTTCCTTTCTTATTGTTGCATTCTTCCCCATTTGTGTAAATTCTCGTTTCCTTTAGTGAATTATCCTGATATACAAAGATTTCATCGAAGTATTTGCAATAATGTGCAATACTAAGGTGGCAATTAAAGGGAGTTGGGCTGGCTTAGGATTGAATGATCTTGGGTATAGAGCTGCTTTTGTATTTGAGTGATTTCAGTCTTTGCTTATTGGATACAGAACAGTTTTGGATATGCATTTTTTGGTTTTGGGTTTTGCTAGATAGAGTTGGTCATTTGCTGGTTGCAATTGGTTCCCAGTCAATCTGTCCTTGCTCCAAATGTTTCCAAGTTTTGTTGGATCAACGTAGGTTTAGCTAAAGGGTTGATCTATTTGAACTGTAACTTTCAAATTGATTCAAGTTGGACTATGATCATGACGATATCTTTCCCATGGGAAATGTTAGGGAAAAATCTTAAATACGGTAATACTAGATGCATTTATTTCAAGTATTCATGAAGAAACAGAGCTCTTGCAAAACAACTGAATTTGTATATTTAAAGCAGCAAAGCATAATTCTAATTTTGTATCTTTATAATGCAAATGCTTTTATATGGTTTCTCAAGAAATAGTTCAACTAAGCACGGTGCACAGACTATTTTTAAAGATTCTAATAGATAGATTCATGAGTATTAAATAGTTACTTTAATCAATTAAAGATTGTTGCTGTAATTGTATAATGAGACGAGAGATCATGCATCTTCATTTTAAAAATTTAATTCTATTAGCACCAAAGAAACGAGATTGAGAAGGATTGAAGGTAATTTGCTGTCAACATGATGTAACCTTAAAATTGAACTTAATGGACGAGATGTTCTGTAGTACAAAAACACATTTAGAGGAAAATTCTTATAAGAAAAGGGGTAAAATGAGATTTAATCTAGCCTATGGTTGTTTCAGATTCACTTGCATCTCAGATTAGGTTCCATGCATTTCAGTTCATTATGGGGCACATGGGTCAGGTTGGTTTTTGGATTCTCATAGACGGGATTGCTTGGATTCAATAACTTTTTGCTCAAGTTAGATCTCTGATTTTTACTCTTTGCTCAGATCCAGTTTTAGGTTTTGGTGCAGATGTCTTGCTTGGGTTGGCTTTTTTTACCCTGTTGCTGTAGTAGTGAAGTGATTTTTTCCTTTGCCACTTATCCAAGTTAGTGTTGCTATATTGTTGCTTACAAAAAGGAAAGAATAGGCTTGATATAATCAAGTTATGATACGTGGTGCCACTGATTTTGCTGGATGACAGTAAATATGACACTAGAGGTTTTGAAATATTAAAAATATCGTATGCACTAATGTCAGAAGGATTGATATCGGTTGGCTGAATCTGTAATTTGCCGATTCTTTCTCGTTGTGCATGGCTTCTAAAATTCACATACACCTGCTTGAGCCCTGTCTTGCTAACTTTTGAAGGTATTGATCTTATGTTAACCAGTACTAATTTGGGTGTATTGGACAAGTTTGTGGAGCCAACTTTTAGCCTTCGTTGAACTGATCTAGCTTGGTTAATTACAAACTTCTGTTTTCTTGCTGTTATTCTTATCTTCCTATTTCTTGTCATTTTATCCATATTTTTTCAATATTTCTTTTCTATTGTGGGTCTTGTTGCTTTCTATCATCTGCAGTTCGAAATGTGTCACTGATGCAGAAATTTCTGATTGGATGTGTAGTCATATCAGAAGGCTCTCAAAGCGGATCCTTTGTACAAGCCTGCTGCAGAGTGCTTAGCTATTGTGCTAACAGACATTGGGACCAGCTTAAAGCTTGGTGGTAATACCCAGGAAGGGATTCAGAAGTATTATGAAGCTCTTAAAATTGATCCCCACTACGCTGTAAGCTGTCATTCTTCATCGTTCTCTTTTCCTTATTCTGCATTGTTAACCACAAAGTGTACTCATAACTTCTCTTGCTCACAAACTTGTATTTGCATGCAGCCGGCGTATTATAACCTCGGTGTTGTCTACTCTGAAATGATGCAATATGACACAGCCCTTAATTGTTATGAGAAGGCTGCTCTGGAGAGGCCTTTGTATGCAGAAGCATATTGCAACATGGGGGTCATATACAAGAACCGTGGTGACTTGGAGTCAGCTATAGCCTGCTATGAGAGGTATCTGCTGTTGCCAACTGATGGCAGTTGGATCTATTGTTGCATTTTCAGTTCAGAGTAATTCTTTTGCTGAAGCTTTCCTTGCGTGGTTTCTTTGCAACAGATGTCTTGCTGTGTCTCCAAATTTTGAGATTGCAAAAAACAATATGGCAATAGCTTTGACAGATTTAGGGACAAAGGTGATTACCTGTACATTTTCCTGGCATAAAAGTTTTATTTTTGTCGTTGAACTTGAAGTTGTCGTGGCTGTTAAATTCCCTTTGGCCAGTAATGCAATGTAAGCCTCATGATTTGTTGTAGAGTTCTTTCAATGATTAGATTGGCTAAACAGGGTCTGATCACTGTTGATTATTGGTACTTGTACTCAGGGCATTCATTGAGTCACCTGTGCTTGCATTTTGTGTCAGAATATGAAGAGGATGGAAGGGGAGGTCTTGTCCAACCCAATTACTAATAGTGACCATATCTCTCAAAACCTGAACTCCTGAAGGCCTAATATCAAAAACAACGAAATATAGGAATTTTGTTTCGCTTCGCCAAATCTCTTTTGGAGTTATAATGCTAGATTTAAGTTCTTATCCTTTCTGGATAGAATAAGTTGCTATGACCAATGATTCATTGATGGTTTTCTTTGAATAGGTCGTTGGCTAAATGTTTAATTGCAGCCACTGTCCAAGCATCTCAGTTCTGCCCCTGTTACTCTAAGCAATTGCAATTTCCTTGAGTCAATTGAACTTGCTGTTACATATATGAGATGAACTGACAAATTGGATGGAAGCAATCAAAGGATGTTGAAAATACTCTTTTATAACACATCGTAGACACTTATAAATATGTTTCTAGACAATTGCATTGCCCTGTGATTAATGTAAATTGGTCTTTTATGATTTCGCCTAAATGCATTGTTAATTTGCCTGTAGATTGTTTAGAAAAAGAATTTGTTGGAGATAGAAAAGAGTTCCACTGAATAAGGATAAATCTCCTCTATAGATGCAATTGGCGTATAAGCCTGTAAACATTTTCAACTGCTATATGTTGGTCAAATACAATCCTTGATTGAATCTAAGAAACTGAGCATGTTTTTCTAGTTTCAAAATCATGATAGTGTTGTAAAGTTAGTTGAAGACTTGCACTACATGTGATTGTATAATTTATAGATTTTGTTTTCCTCATACAGGTAAAATTGGAAGGAGACATAAACCAAGGTGTGGCATATTACAAAAAGGCTTTGTACTATAATTGGCACTATGCAGATGCCATGTATAATCTTGGTGTTGCTTATGGTGAAATGCTGAAGTTTGATATGGTAAGTGATATGTCGAAGATGATTTTTGGCCTTATTTTCCCATCTAATTGCCTTCTTTGTCCTAATAAAAGATGGGAAAGCTTGTGGTCTGGCATCCTTGAGCAACTGTTTTCAGATGTGTGTTTGTTTTACAGCAATCATGTAGATTCTGAAGATAGTTAGTGTTGAGTAAAAATTAAAGTCAATTGAAAGCAAATATTCCATGTTGAAAGAATGAAATTTTGTTTATAATAATAGCCTGTTGTAGATAGAATTTTTGTTGGCAACTGCACATTGGTGTGACTTTTATGTATCGAAATTTGTTAAACTTATTTTTCACCTTGCCTCAAATTAGAAATTTGTAATGTCATGGTCTGAAAGTTTACCTCAAGAATGTGAAATCACTAAGTTTGTAAACTTAGAAGATGGCAATAAATAGGAATACCATTAGCTATATTTCAACAATTTTAACTAAGAGATAGTATAAGCTGTTGAACCCTTTCATTAGCACCTAAATCTTGATGTAAATGATGTACTAGACTTAGTGGATTCATTATCTTGTTGATGATACTGCAAGCAGAGAGGATCTCCTTGGTGCCTTCGCAAGGGAAATATGTATGTTTTTGCTGAAAAAGAAAAGTTGTTGAAGAGAATTTCTTGGCCCATTTAATTCCAAGTCTGTGCTCCTTACCATGCTCAAATTCCTTGAACATTTGGAGAATATACAGAGGCCTTATAATCATTTCTATTTAGCGGTATGGTTTCGATCATATGCAAGGGTCCATATTAGCACCATAATGATGTTATTATGGTGAATACACCTCACTATCAGTGTAGAAATTTGAATCTGTAATTGCTGTTTTCTAAGAGTACTATAGGACCTCAGAGAGATAATAATGCTTCATTTGCATTTGCAGGCAATTGTGTTTTATGAACTTGCTTTCCATTTCAATCCACACTGTGCCGAGGCATGCAACAATTTGGGTGTTATCTACAAAGATCGGGACAATCTTGATAAAGCTGTAGAATGTTACCAGGCAAAGCTTTTCACCAGTGATTACTGAAAGTTCACCCATCTGGTCAACCATTATTTGTACTACTGACATAGTTGTTTACTCTCATTTTACAGTTAGCTTTATCAATCAAGCCTAATTTTTCTCAGTCACTAAACAATCTGGGTGTTGTATACACGGTTCAGGTTTGTGATGATTCATAGCTGAGAAATATGTGAATCAGTTTGCTTGAGCTACCTCTGACTTTCTTCTTCTTTCTCCTTGGCGTTCTTCTCTTCTTTTCTCTGGCAGGGTAAAATGGATGCGGCTGCTAGCATGATTGAAAAAGCTATAATTGCTAATCCAACATATGCTGAGGCATACAATAACCTAGGTCAGCACTGTAAAAACAAGCTATTTCCTTTAGTGTTTACTGAATAGTATTGCAAGTGAGACAGATTGATGTAGGGTCATAGCTGATATTCGTTCTAAACATTGCCAAAAAAATATTATGTGGCTCCATAATTATCATATAGCATCAGTTGCCCTCACTTCTCCTTTTTGGAAAGTCCACTAGATGTTGTGTCCTGTTTTTTATTCGTTTTCTTTGCTAACCTTGTCCTATTTTATTTTTCATTATTAAACTCTTGATTTGGGACAAGGGAAAAAGCATGTTTAATATCGAAAGGCTGGATTGAATGGTTGAGTTGCTGTGAAAAGGCTAATATATTGATGGAAAGTCTACATGGAATGTCAAAAGAATTCTAGAAGTAGCAGCTACAAAGTTGCAAATCATGGGTTTTTTTGTATTTTGCTTGGTGCAAATCAGTAGAGTTTTTTGGTAGCACTTGTATGAAAATGCAATTCATAGCTCTCCCTTGGTTGCTTTAAGTAAATTAGTCCTTCTTGTTACCAGCAAAATACTCTATGCATGTTCTTGTAAAAGCTTAATTCCAGTTGTCTGTGTACCTCCACTGTTCAGTACAACAGAGATATCTGATATCATTTGCATATAGGGGTTCTTTATCGAGATGCTGGCAATATAACAATGGCAATTAATGCCTATGAGCAATGCCTCAAAATAGATCCTGATTCTCGGAATGCTGGCCAGGTAATGTTTGTCTTTATATACCGTTTGGTAGTCTGCTTTTATTGCAATGACCTCTTTTTTGGGGATGACATGCCTTGTTTTGTTAAAGGCTTGATTCTCCTGGAGTAGTTCCGTAGTGTTTTTTTTTACATCAGAGTTTGATTCTTTTGTAATGTTCTTGAACTTACTTTTGTTTGCTTGTCTCGAAACACTGATACATGGATTTTTTGCATTTGGGAATTGTTTATTGAACAAACAAAGGTCCACTTGGCAGTTTATGCATTTTTTTTTTTTTTTTTGGGTCTATGTCTGAGTTTGTCATGGGGAACCCTACATAGAGATTATTCTTTCCTGTGATTTATGTGGGTGGAGAGGTTTACCACTCATTTCTGTTTGTATCTTCTTAAATTTTGTCTGACCACTGATATTTCCAAGATATTCCTGCTGTCCCTCACCTTGTAATGGGTTAGTTGTTGTCATGAAGCCTGTACTCAGTGAGTGAATACAAAATTTAAATGTAAAGGAAAAAGGGTGCCTGAAGAGGTTCAGTTTCCATTCTGACCTGTTCTGTTATCGGGCAATTGATCTCTTTGAGTTAGTTTGAATTGTTGATGGTTGATTAATTTCCTTAGCTGTGTTTATATTGTCAGCCTTTAAACATTATTTAATATTTGTTGATCTGAAATTGATCCAGAATTGTATTAGCCATAGTTTTCTTTCATAATTGACTGCCTATTGGGCTACTTCCATGCCACCTTTGAAAACCTATGTTTTTTCAGAACATAAAAAATGACTGAATAAAATGTGTTTCAGCTGCAGAATGCTGAGAATACCTTTTTGTGGTTCTTGCATCGCTTTATGATAGTAAAGAAGCATGTGAAATAAATACTGAGTTAGTTGCTCGACATGAGGATTAAGGATATGTACAGGGGCTATCTTACTTGTGGGCTTTCATCGTACAACATACTTGTATTTGCTTATCTTTGACTTTGCCTCAAGTTAAGCATATTTAGTTTTTCAATTTGATGTGAAAGTTAATTTCTTGTTTTGGTCAAGGGAACCTTTATACCTGTTTAGTACGCTAATTATCTAGTGATCATATGGATTTTTCATCATAGCATCTAAGTCTAATGTTACTCTACTCCTTTCAAGGCCCTTCCTCAAGGTATTTAGAGCTAAAGGAAGTGAAGAAATATAAAATGAACTACAAGCAACTAATTTTAAATTGTTGACTTCATTCATGAAACTGAGTGATATATTGGTTTCCTGTTAATATGTTCTTTGCTGATTTTTATCTCCCCAATGGATTTTGTTCTTTTATTCTTCACTTTAAGATATTCTTTTGGACAGAATCGGCTTCTTGCTATGAACTACATAAATGAGGGGCATGATGACAAACTTTTTGAGGCTCACAGGTTGGCCTTTAACTTCTTTCAACTTAGCATATATCTTCAAACACTTGTATGATCTCCAAAGAGGCTTTTGCTATGTCTACTACATTACATAAGCATTTCTATGGTTCTACTTGAAGATATTATTGTGGTATAGAAGAAAGGATCAAGGATATCTTTTATCTTCTTTAACTGGGGTGGACACATCTTGGTTCGCCATAACTCAACTTTCTTTTTCCTCTGTACATCTGTTATCTTCGACTGCACTTGCTTCTTCTCTCTTTAAGGAGAAAGAAAGAGAAGGTCAAAGGCATTGGCTGCACTGCCTTTAAGCACGGTTAATATTTAAATAACAGCAGAGTAGCTGCAGTCACACTCTAACCCTCTATAACAAATCTATGTAAGAGAATGAATGGCTGTGGCATAATGCAGTTTTAGATCTGATAAGTGCCTGTTGCCCTGTTTTGCATATTGCAAGCTTAAAATAGAAGTTTCAGTCCATAGTTGATTGGTAATCATTACTTCTGAGTCTCAATGTCATCTGGTGATTGATATCTAAATTTGTCTTAATGGGCTAGCATTTTATTCTTGTCCTGAGTGTATCAATGCCTACATAATGCTGATATTTTTGGAAAGGAGTGGGTGCACACTTAGCTGTTGACAAAGCAATGGGTCACAGATGATGAAAATCTGATGTATCTCATGGAGGGGGTTTCCTAGGACTGGAGTCGATAGAATTGGGTTTCTAAGAGATCCAAGGGCAGTGTTAATTTCACATTGAGAAATTTGACCTTGAGGAATTAGTCATGGCCGAGCATGGTGATTGAATTTCAAAGCAGAGTAAAGAAAGTTTTACTAATCCTAAATGCTCATGGCAGGTGATTATATACAATGGTTTCACTGGTAAAATGCTAAAATCTTTCATTCCCCTGTGCTGATGTCATTCTCTTTAGTAAGAAGAAATTTATTGATCTTTAAGCCTACATTGTGTAAAAAACAAATCGTGTGAGTTTTTGTTAAGAATTCTATTGCATCAATATCGATGGCATGTCTAAAATAGCTAAATAACTTGGGTTATTCAACTTTTGGGGTGACTTTCAAAACTTTTACTCTTTCAATTCCGTCATTAAACTTTTTAGATGTTAAAAAAGACTGATGGAACAATGGCATGGCATGGCATGCCAACTGACACATGGATAAAGTGTCACTTCCTCATTTGTTATATGACACATTAGTTCTTTTACAGATGTTTGATGGACTGGCCTCTGACTGAAAGAACCTTCGTAATTGAGTGACCTGATTAAGTTTTCACAAGTTCAATGATAAAGAAAAATTGGACCACCATCCATGTCTTTACTCTCCAAAATATGCGAGAAAGGATCCCTTCTGGTGTTTATCATTGATACTCTTTACTTGTTTTATGGTATGACAATCATTTAGCAGCGATCATATTTGGGATCTGTTCCTTTAGAGTACACATTTGATGGTTTTCATGTGTCTTTGCTAAACTGAACGTTTCCATGCAGGGACTGGGGTAGACGCTTTATGAGGTTGTTTCCACAGTACACTTCATGGGAGAACACGAAAGATCCAGACAGACCTCTTGTTATTGGATATGTGTCTCCTGATTACTTTACTCATTCAGTATCATATTTCATCGAAGCACCTCTTTCATGTCACAACTATTCGAATTACAATGTGGCGGTTTATTCGGCAGTTGTGAAGGTACAGTTCACATTTGAGCTAATGACTACTTCAGAAACTATGGCTTTCCTCTGAGAGGCATGAGACACATGGTGCATTTATTTATAGATCTTTCTGCTCTAACTGTGTGGTAATAATCACATATTAATTTTCTCATTTCTAGTTTCTCCGATCATGTCTGGGTTATGTTGGATGTGATGAGAAGAAGAAAAATAAAATACAAGATCTGCTTTTCATCTGTTTTCCAGAATTGAACTGGATCAACTGGCTCAACTGGGGACTGGTGCTTGGTCCAGTCTGGTTTTCATCATTGGTTTGTTGTGGGAAATACCACTAAAAATGAGCTTGGACCTAGTTCAATCGATCAAACTGATGAACTGATTTACTTGGTCTGACTGCATCTTGACCTTCAAAATTAAAATTGATGAGGTGGGACTTGATCTCTTGACCCTTGGAAGGAGGGACAATGCATAAGCCACCTGTGAGCCATGATTTCGAATCTAGACATGTTAAATAATAAATACATGACAGACAGGAAACGTCCCTGAAAAAGCATTAAATTGCTACTGCATAAAAATTCAAGTGCATTCCACAATGAGTTAGTGGCTCTTTGCCATTCTAGCTAGGAAGGAAGGATGCATCAGTTACTACATTCCCCATTTATATTACTACTTTATTTGATGATGTCACTTTATATCAACTTGTCTGGTTGAGCTGCTTAAACCTGGAAATTGGGAGTCTCACCATTTAACGTATGCATCCCTTTCTAAGAAGACTGTTTGATTTAATTATTCTTATGCTCTGTGCTTCTCTCTAAGTTCTGAAAGTTTTAGAATCTTCTTCAGAAACTTGATTTTTTTTCGTATCCGTTATTAACTGAGACCTGCTTGGACTTCGTAGGTTTGATTATTATCTAGAATTTATTGTTGAGTCGTCACAACTGGCTGCAAATTTCAGTCTGGCAGAAGTTGTTTAGAGAAAAGCTCTTTGATATAAGTTTATAAGTCCTTAGCCTCATGCTGTGAATCTAAATCACTTTGCGGTACCACTGCAGCATTCACCTATTCTCCAGCACTTATGTTTTTCACTCTGATTTCTAATGCGGTTTTTTCTATGTTGGTTTGCTGTTGCTCTTGCTATATGACAGAGATTCCCTTTCTCACTTTGATAAGTAAAGAAGACTTTTCAAAAAAAAAATGTACCAACAAGGGAACCCTGTACAAAATGGTTGAGGACAGAGAGTAAAGACCACAAAGTGTCACTTTTGAAGAACAACACTACTGATTTTCAGGAATTGTGTCCTCTATGGCTGGTCCTCAAATTGAAATAAAAGAAATCTCAAGTAGCTATATGTCTTCTTGAGAGTAGGGATAGCTCAGTCCAATTTAAAATCTTTTTTGTTCCTCGGGGTTGGAGGGAGGGGTTCTCAGAAGTCCCTAAATATATCTTGATACTAAAGATGTGGGTAGGATTATCCTGAAGATAGTCTTCTCTCTTTGAAAAAGCTGTAACTGCAGCATCTAGATACTAAAAAGCTGCATAATTAACTGAAGCGACAGTGACTCAGTGTACTGTTAGGGGCCCTTTTTCACAAAGAGAACTTTTGGTATTGGTTCTCTCCGCTTCTTTGCTACACGCTGAAAAGACTGACTACTCTGCGAAGAGGGCTCTGTAGCTTTATTGAGTTCCAGGCTGCTGTACTGCACTTATTTCAGCCTTGTTAATCCCCTTCTACTCAGCCGTTCAGAGTTGAATGCTTATCCATCTTTCCTTGCTAAATCAATAAATACTCTTAGCCATAGTTTTTTAATAATATTTCAAAACTCATCCACTTTCTGATGCATGGCCACTCTGAGCCATGGATGATCCTTATCACAAATGGATACTGTTGTAGGTACTTCACTTGCTATTTCACTTGCTATCCAAGGATAATGTCAGGACTATAGGTAGTCAGTCCCCTCCAGACTTGACATATCTTTTGTATGCTATGCAGGCAGATGCAAAAACTTTCAGGTTCAGGGATAAGGTATTGAAAAATGGTGGTATATGGAGAGATATATATGGAGTTGATGAAAAGAAGGTTGCCAGCATGATAAGGGAAGATAAGGTTGATATCTTAGTTGAACTCACTGGGCATACTGCCAATAACAAGCTGGGAATGATGGCTTGCCGACCTGCTCCAGTTCAGGCATGTTTTACTTGACTTGAGCTCCACTTTACTAATTTCTACTCTGCTTCTTCTGTTACACGTGATGTTCATACTTTTTATCAACTACAATTATCCTCTCCACCCATATTGAATTCATGGAAACTTGGAGCTTTGTATAGAAGTTTGGTTCTTTGGTTTTTCTCATCAAGTAGAATTTTTTCTTTATTTTTTAGCTTTGGAGGACTTTGTGCAACATCTGCTCAATCTCAGGATGTTGATTTTTTTTCCAGAATGGTTCATCAGTCAATTTAAACATAATATGATCAAATGAGTCTTTTGGAAAGGAGAATTATCATGTATCCTTAAGCCACATCTAAGGTAATTTGGAAATGCACAAAGATGAATTCTACATGGTTCCATGTTTTAACGAGAATGGTACACCTTCTTATTTGATATCTTAAAGTTCAAGCGTTAAAATTGTTTATCATTACACTTAAGGCTTGGGTGATGCAATTTGTGTAAATTTTCTGAACTTGATCTTGGTTAGAATTGCCAAATGATTACAATGAAAAGGGGTCTTACTTAATGGACTGATGCATAAGTTTGTTTGAATTATTATTATTCTTTTTGCCACAAGTTTATTTAAGTAGTTAGTGTACTTTTAAATGCACCAAAATTGACAACACAGATAAAGTTTAATGTCATTGTAAATACCTATAATGATGTAATTTGGTTTGTCAAGCATAACCGGACTTCAATAAGACATTTATCTGCCATTTTGAGTCCATAATAATGCATAAGAATCGGCATATAAACTGAGAGAGGCTGATTTGATAGAAAATTGAGGTCGACCCTTCAGGTGGTCAGTGGGTTGTTTATCTTGAAGGTCTTTGTTTTCATATTCTTGCTGATGCACGGTGTGTCAGCTATATGCATCCGAGTCACACTGATACAACTATCTGGTAGCTTTTCCATGTTTAATTCAGTTGTCCTCTGTTTTAGGTAACTTGGATTGGCTATCCAAATACTACTGGTTTGCCTACTATAGACTACAGAATCACTGACTCCCTTGCAGATCCTCCTGACACGAAGCAGAAGTATCTCTCTCTCTCTCTCACACACGCACACGCACACACACACGATAGCTATGTTGTTTCCGGATCTTATAATTGTTGGCTCGATGTTTGAGTTCCTCCCCTGAGGACATTCTCAAGGGCAAAATGCTATTCTGCCTAAACAACATGAGACGCACTAGCAAATGTTTCATTGTACATGGTGTTTGTGTAGTGGCGTAAAAAAAGCATGGAATTTACTCTGTTATCTGCAGGCACGTTGAAGAGCTGATCCGGTTACCGGAGTGCTTCCTTTGTTATACACCTTCTCCTGAGGCTGGGCCTGTTTGTCCAACTCCTGCGCTTTCAAATGGCTTTGTAACATTTGGTAGCTTCAATAACTTGGCGAAGGTATTTATTAACATGCTGGTGTGGCTGTTGTGCTTATACATTAAACTCCTTGTTTCCACCTTCCTCCATTTGATTTTCCTTGGGTGCAGGGGAGTGTTTAGTATCTGACACTGTTATCTGTTGCTTCTCTCTCTTCCTATATCAGATAACTCCTAAAGTGCTGCAAGTCTGGGCAAGAATACTTTGTGCAGTTCCGAACTCTCGTCTGGTGGTAAAGTGTAAACCTTTTTGTTGTGATAGTGTAAGGCAGAGATTCCTTGCCACTTTGGAGCAGCTGGGATTGGAATCTTTACGTGTTGATCTACTTCCACTAATTCTTCTTAATCATGATCATATGCAAGCATATTCTCTCATGGATATCAGGTAAGTTACATGTCCTCAATTAGTTAGATGCAGTGCTAGTGCACTCTGTCCCTACCTTCTCTCTTCCGACTCTCTTTCAATCATGGCCTAGGTGTCATTCTTTATGTACATGTTGTTGGGACCTGTATCTGTCACCTTTCTTCTGCTTATCGTTGAATGTCAGATTTTTTATCTTTGTAATGGATATATTATTTCTCCATGTCTGTTCGAATTTCTTGTACCTTGTCATTACTGCATCTGCAGTTGTAAATGTGCTGCTCGATTGTTGGGTCCTGTATCATATAGCAAACTAAGAGCAACGCTTAACAATGAACTAAAATTCAAGGAATTTACTTGTCTGAGTTCTCATTAAACAGGAACAGAATGTAAGTTCTACTGACTGTTCTTGTCTCTTTTTAAATGAAATCCATCCCGTTTTTAGTAAATCTTAAAACTGTCAAGATTTTTATTTTAAAAACTGTTTTGAACTTTAATGCATTGGCTAGTTCATGTCTAAAACAGAAAGAAAAAAATTGTTTTTTGCTCTTCTACATCTTCGTTCAGGTCGCTGCCTACATCAGTAATCCTGAACATGTATCTGGATGCACCTGACTTGCTGCATATTTTGGTTACAGATTATAATTTGATTTGTTCTTTATATTGTAGCTTGGATACTTTTCCCTATGCTGGAACTACTACAACATGTGAATCATTATACATGGGGGTCCCATGCATCGCAATGGCCGGTTCAGTTCATGCTCACAATGTTGGTGTGAGTCTTTTGACAAAAGTTGGTGAGCATTTTGATGCCTAGTGCTCTTCTTGATAAAATGTACCTGTTCAATCAGTTTTCCTGATGTTCTTCATTACTTCCTATGTGTGAATATCGGGAATTTGTTCTACATAAATGCGTGTACCGTAACTACTTCATTGTCCTCTTTGATGTAGGATATGTAATTTTAGTTGTCATTAGAATTTCACTATAAAGCAACCTTATAACTAGCATTTGTTGAAAAATTTCTGCTAGACGAAAATGGGCACAAGCTTCTTGTTTTGGCCGCCTTGAAAGATATCAGAAATTGGGAAAAAGAAACTTTTGGAGCTCTGGGATGGGAAAAGATAATTACATTTTCATGGAGGCCTTGGGCTGAAAGCTCATCTTGTCCAGGAGTCCCATCTGCCAGGAAAAGAAAATGGAATAGTAAAATAAGAAGGATCCTGTTATTGAGTGCCCTGGCGGCACTAGTTAAGTATACTTTATTTGGAACAATTCATCTTTCACGACACTAATTGTGCATAATACGGGGACAAACAGTGTATTGTAAACTGTAAAATTTTCTTCATTGGTTTGTTAACAGGCAGCCCTAAGGCACTCATTAACAAAGTCCAAATAAAAACAAGTAAAAGATCGCCTTCCACGATTGACTCAACCTTATTATAGAAGGACCACAAATCTTAAGAGTCCATGTTTCTTTCGAAGTCTGGTTCATATTTCATACTTGCACACCTACTTAACAGTTCCGGTAGGCTGGTCATCCTATAATTTGTAAAAGAATCCATTGTGTCTCTAAAATGTGCTGTATTGTTTTCCTTGTCTTTGTTCTCGTATTGCTTTGTTTTCCTGCATTTACATTTCCCCTGTGTAGCCTTGGAAGTATTATGTACGTGGATTTTTTTACAGTATAGTTCTGACTTGGGCTTTAGCTGGATGCCCTTCCTCTCTCTACTGCCTGTGTTTGAATGCCTTATTATATTTCTTTTGGCTATTGCTCCTTATAGTTTCCTTTGTCAACTTTTTGGTTTGTGATGTAAGCCTTTGTCCTTCATTGCAACAGGACTAGGACATCTAATTGCCAAAAATGAAGATGAATATGTTGAGTTGGCTCTGCAACTGGCATCTGATGTTGATGCTCTCTCAAAGTTGAGAATGAGTCTCCGGGAACTTATGTCCAAGTCTCCCGTATGCGATGGACCAAAATTCGTCACTGGTTTGGAATCAACATACAGAAGTATGTGGCGGAGGTACTGTAAAGGTGATGTTCCGGCCTTGAGAAACTTGGAAATACTTCAACAACACGCAGCTTCGGAACCTTTGAGCATGCCTGCTACAAGCATCTCAGTTTCACCGGAGATACCTTCTGAATCAGCCAAAGCAAATGGATTTGCACAGGTGGCACCTGTTCTGACTCTAACCTCTAGCGAAGAAAATGGTCAGGTGAATGAAGTGGCCAAAAATGGGAAATGAGGTGTATGAAGGATCTTTGTGCTTGTTCTAATTGCTGGGGAATCCGGGTATAGCTTGAAAGGCCACTTTGAAAAAATATGCATTCTTAGAAGTGTCGGTGTATGCTTATTTGGCTTCCGGGGGTTGACCCACGCAGTGATCCTTGAGAAGAATTGCATTTTTTTGGGAAATCCTGATATCCATGCAAGTGGATAAATAGAAGGCGATTTGAGGAGGTTTATAGGCATAGTAAACTGCAATTTACCCCCCTGAAAGAGATTATAGTGATGGGCTGTAAAGTACTATTCTAGGGGCATAGTTATTTTTCAATTTTTCTTCTTTTGCTTCTTTGGGTATGGGATGGTGGGGGGCTGGTCTTGGTCGTGGTTGTATCCTCTGTTATATAAGATCTGATGGTAACTTCTCTCGATCTTCTAATAGTAAAAGATTAAATGTTCAGCCAATTATAATTATCATTTTGTCGTTGAATGATCTCCATCGAGGAGCTGCGGTCAGAACTCAGTGTCGTCCTCTGTCCAAGGGGATTGCGGTGAATTGTTCTAGTCTGGAAGTTCATGGCCTAGACCGAGTGCATACATATGTGTGCATGTATACAAGAGAATCATCGTATAATGTATCTAATTGAAGGGTTTACTGTAGTCAATTTCACATGATCTATACTTTTAGTTGAGAGGCGAGTTGAGAGGAGCGTAACAAGAGCCAAAAGGTGATATTTTCCGTCAGAGCAAGTCGTATGAAAGTTTTAAGAGCATAAAGTTAGATTTTTATTTATCGGGACGGCCCCAAGCAAGCGCAAGCGACCTTCGCTGGCCTGGGCTAGGGCGCCTTGTCGCCTGGAACCAACGAGCCTTACCAGCTTGGGCAAGTGCCGACATTTTGCCCAGATTTGACTGCTTGAGCCTAAGGCTAGTGAGGGTTGCCGGCCCTTGGTTGGGGTGGCGAGGCCTTGCCTAGGATTGTCGAGGGCTGGCCACCCTCGCCTAGGGTCGGTAGAGGTTGCCGGCCTCTTTGGCAATGGGTGGCAATGACAGTGGCGCCCACCAGCATGGACCTTGCCCAGCCTGTTTCTCTCTCCTTTTTTTTTAATAAATATTTTTGCTTTTTTTGAAAAGTTTTTTAACCTAATTTAAATCAGATTTAGAAAAGAAAATAATAAAAAAATGTCAACTAGAAAAAAGAAATTAATGTAAAATGCCATATTAATATTTTCTGTTAAATAAATCAACAATATAAACTTTGGAACTTGATTGCACCTATCCAACAAGAAAATTTCATTGCACTTTTTATACTTTCTTGACTATTAGTAAACTTATCACTTATTTATTCTAACATAAGTTTGAGTTTGCTAATTATTTTGTCAAAGCAAATCGTGATCTCATCATGCTAAGCCGCCTCGAGTTCAGTGATCAGAGAGATAATATGGTTTTTCTAAGATGCAGTTGAGCGAGAGATTGGAACAATGGCGGTGCCGGCAGCAAGCTACCGCGTCACCGAAGATTGCCGTATGGGGCTTTTAGACCTGAAGAAGCAGACCAGAAAGGAGAATTGTGGGGACGACAATTTCTAGACGAGCAGAACAACACGCATATCCTACTCACTGTTTTTCTGGCAAAACGCCAAAATCGACATATTCGACCCCAGCAGAAAATCAACATTCATCGCAAGAGTAGATCCTGCTGAGTTCATATGCCATGAAATTGCCCCAAATTTGTCCCAAGCTGACATAATCCTGACAAAAGCATCAACGCATTGCATAATGTATTTTTTGTCGAAGAGAAGTGACCGGCGATAACATGCATCGGATGATACTAACGCCGTTGCACAATATTACAAATGTTGGACAAATATGGCTCCATGATCAATGTGCAGTTGAAAGACGGTATCACAGAACACCCAGTCAGTGAAAATTAACTCCTCCCTCAAAATCAATCTTTTACTGATGTCCGCAATATCTTCACATCATGGATCGGTCTGCACAGAGAGTACGTAAAAGTTTGATAAAACTATCGTCTTTTCACTGCTATCAGCCATGTCAAAATAGAGAAAATGACACTAATTGCGGTAGCTATAGAAAATGCTGAATTCATGTACAGCTTTCTTGGAAGTGAAGTTAAGCAGGACCCGGATCAATATTCATGCTTTACCCGACAGATTAAGCAACAAGCGTCAGAGACTGATTCAATGAGTCTTCTCAATCTCCCTTTCAAAATGAGGACCAACGAGATCTTTTCAGAATCAATGAAGCCATTGAAAACATCGCTTAAAGCTTCCCTTTCGAAAGTGAAGTTTAGCAGGACTCAGCCAATATTCATACTTTTCTCAAACCAATTTAAGCACATGCACTACAGCATGATGCAATAGGATTTGCAATTTTATTTTATTTTTTTCATTTTCAAAACAAGGACTGATATATTGTTTCCTGAAAGACCTAGCATCACCAATTTTCTCTTCACTGTATCATCAACAAAGTAGAATTCCTTATTGGCTTCGAAAATATAATTCCGGAAAGCCCAAAAACGGATGTCACCCCTCATTTCTGACAATTTTGGCTCCATGTTCTCATTAAAGAATACTTTCTAAATAGCCACAAATGCCAGAAAATATCATATCAGAAGTGAAAATACTTTGAGCACAACATTCTTCTATGTCAAGCGTTTTAAAGATATACAAATTCTTGAGAGACTTATGCATCAACAATTTTCAAGAAAAGACATACCTATCATTGTTGTCTGTTTGGACACTCCCAAGTCTTTTGATAATCTCCATTCCTCTGCATACTCGTCCAAATATTGTGTGTTTTCCTGTATGGAGGTGGAGACATCATAAAATCATCCACTACTCCAATATGATAATAAAAGAAGGAATTGTGAAGAGCAAAAGCAGAAAGATAAAAGGGTATATATGTTCCTTCCCGTACCAATCTCAATGAAATAAGGTGTCATGTAGGTACGTTTCTCCTCCTATATAGATGTTCCTAAAGTCTGAAAGAAATTATATATTCAGTTGTCCTTAGGTTCTATTGAAGATGATTACCAGATTTATTGTATAGTCAGGTGCATTTGGATGACTAGAGGTTTGAACAGTGTATCTGTACATGTTGTACATGAATGTGGCACCCACATTAATTAGAGCACCAAACTTCAGGAGTCAGACAGTCCTTTTGTCATGAAAATGGGCCCTGAAACATATATCTGGCCAATGAAGTTCCATCGCACAACTGAATCAGCATTTCTCAATTCTACATATACTGCTAATCCATAGATATCTGACCAGCTAACCTGTATTGCACAAGGGAGTTGACTAGAATCAAAAGGTCTATATCAGTTTTAGGCCATATACTTACAGACTAGGTCTACACTTAAGATGAAGATGAAATTTTAAGGCAGCTAAATTTGCTCTTCTACGTCGAACTCGATGTCACTATACAAAAGATGTATATGGGAAATCTTCTTCTGATTCAAAATCCTTTGATCTTCTGAAGAAATAAATTTCAAGACTGCTTCTGCTGTAAAGAAAAAGCCAAAGCGCCTATAATACACAACAAAAGCTAGAGGGAAGAGGGATGTCCCAAAGGCAAACATAATGACCAAACACATCACTTGTGTTCACAATTGCAACTTGCAAGTGCGCAATTATCTCAAAGTCTCTCAGACAGCTCGCACTAATAAAAGGATCAACCAATCACATGATTCAAAAAAACCATTCAATTAGAGACTGCAATAATGACTTCATTCAGATAATATCATACCATCGAGTGAAGGGCATGGCGCCAAGGTGATGAAGAACTGGCTGCCGTTGGTGTTTGGTCCAGCATTTGCCATGGACAGGATACCCGCACCCGTGTGCTTCAGTTCTGGTTTTATCTCATCCTCAAACTTTTTACTGCAACACAATACACACCGTATATACTGTGAGGGTCCTTTAACAAACAAACAGTACTCTCTAAGGTCCTACTTCTTTGCCGGTGCACCCAAACAATCAAATACAATAAGGAGATTGAGACACTCTTCTCATTGCTCTCATTGTACTGATGCTTGAGAAGTGAAAACCCACAGCTCAGTAAAGAAGCATTCCACCGCACGATTGTTAAGCAAATCAGTACTTAAACAAGAAGACGATGTCGCCATTACCCGTAGATCGATTCTCCACCCCTTCCAGTCCCGGTGGGATCCCCACCTTGCACGATGAAGTCCTAATTCAGGGTCACAAGAAAAAGAGACAATTAGAAAACCCATCATACGAAACGCGCATTCGTGATTTCTGGGTGTGGGATTTTTCGATTCCAACGATAACTTACAGGGGGAAAGAAACGAGCACGCAAAGAAACGAGCGATTTACCTTGATGATTCGGTGGAACTTGACGTTATCGTAGTAACCCCTCCGAGAGAGTTCGATGAAGTTCCGGCTAGTCCTCGGCGCATGCTTGAAGTATAGCTGTAGAAAAAAAGCAAACAAAATGAAAACTTTCGCACGACCCGATGCATCGCAGAAGAGGAAGAAGAAAGCAGGAGGAGGAGGGGACTTGCCTCGACGGTGAAAGAACCCATGGAGGTCTCGAGAGTGACCTCGGGAGGACCTCCTTCCGCGGTCGCCCACATCTTCTACGCACAAAAGCAAGCTACGAGGGCCTCGCCTAGAGAGATCCTTGTGCAGAGAAAATGGAGTCGTCTTCCAAGTGCTCGATGAAATGCGCTCTCCGCAGCTGCAGAACTCGTGGGTCTTTCGAGGGGTTTTGAATGTTATTCGAGAGAGAACTAGACCTATAAACTTCAAATATCCATAAAAAAAACCTTCAATTTTAGCATTTATCTCAATTTTACCTTTTATCTTATTAAAAACCTCAAATTTCAGATCCAGCCTCATAAAAAATTCTCAAATTTAAATCTTGTCCCTACTCTACCATAAACTTTTTTTTATCCGATGAAAAACCCCACATTCTTAGGTTTTGTTCGGTCCTAATTTTACTTTAAAATTTTTACGATATGATAAAAACCTATAAATTTTTCTTGAGTGATGACTTACAAATCTACTTCCATTAACTCTGCATCCAAAATTTTTCGTTGATAACCAAGAGATGAAAAATTCTCGAGTAGCTTTCGAGCACAAGCTCTGTGATTACGAAAGATGGAACATTCCCTAGCACAAGAAATCTACACGAGAGATCGATGAGCACAAAATTACTAAGGGCAATTTTGATAGAAGATAAATGCAGAGCATATTTAGGACTCAAATAAAAGTTGGAGATTTTCTAACGACGGATAAAAAATTAAAATTAAAATTGAAATTGCGACTTAAAGTGAGATTTTTTCGTGAGACAAAAAAAAAAATTTAGGATTAAGTTTATCTCGAGGTATAAAAATTGATGGTTTTAATGGAGGACGGTGAGACCCCAAATCGATTGATTTGAGATTGGATTCAAAGTTTGAGGGATTTTAGGATAAATTGAAACATGATATAAAATTGATATAAAATTGGAGGTTTTTTACAAGATAAAAGGTAAAATTAGGATATAAATTGAAGTTTGAGGTTTTTTAGAGAGCGAGGCCGGCTTACAAAGTACGTAGCCCATGGACATTGCCTAATCGGTCCACTAGCTCTTGCCCGAACTCTCTCGATTGAATTGCCAAAAGAGCTCGCTCTCTGTAGCGTAGCCTGGGGGACCGAGCACGAAGACGATGACGCAGTGACGAGCCGTTTCGCAGGGAACTAAGAATCGAGAAGCCGCACAGATCGCCGCCGTTCGCAGCCGCGACAAAGGCAAAGCTCGTTCGTCCTCGGCGCCGCGCGACTGCGATGAGGCCGATAAGGCTTCCCGAGCCGCCGCCGGGATTCAACGGCGCGCCCGACGTCCTCGGCGGCGCCATCCGGCGAGCGCTCGTCGTCGGCAACGGCTTCGCCGGCGCCGAGAGCCAGTGCATCGGTTTGGTCCGCGCTCTCGGCCTCGCCGATCGCCACTCTCTACAAGTGAGCGGCCGACATTACTGCACTCGATTCTCTGAGCTTGCGCTTCTTCTTCTTCTTTTATTGGGCGGTCCGCCTCCATAGATCGTCACGCTTCCTTTGCTCACGGTGATCAAGTTAAAATCAGTAGCTTTCAACTCGCGTCGAGTCGTAATTTGTCGTTGTTACATTTCGACTGGGTAAAATGGTAGTCGTTTGCTATATGAGAGGCCGAAATTTCTTGCGGACGGGGTACGGATTCGTACACCGAGCAAATTAATCTGCATCGAATTTGCCAAACCGGAGGAGTCTTTGTTTCGAGTGGAGATTCTAATTTCAGGAGATGCAAATTGGTAATTGATGAATCCTATCTTTGATTTCTTTGTGCGAGCATGCTTTATGTCCATCTAAACGGTGGGATGCTTACTCAAGTACATATGTTGGTCTGGTCTCTTATGTATAATTTCTGGATTCATTGCCTTTCTAATTGTCGATTAACTTCCTTTC
This sequence comes from Eucalyptus virginea, assembly GCA_014182375.1. NCBI lineage: Eukaryota > Viridiplantae > Streptophyta > Magnoliopsida > Myrtales > Myrtaceae > Eucalyptus > Eucalyptus virginea. The sequence continues at coordinate 23,375,317 of CM024524.1, read as the reverse complement.
TGATATCAAGCACTTCGTTATTTGTACAGCGTGTGACTAGGCCTAGAGGAGGGATTAATGAATGGCTTCGTTGGGTTCCGGTTTCCTTCCATAAAAAAATTAATTATGTCGTGAAAAGAGTTTGGGGTGATTCAAGGTTTCGAACGACGGTTGAGAGCAATAAAGTCAGGCCTTTTTCAGCTGAAAAAAGTGGTAGGGGACAGTTTTAGAGTGGTTCTTCTTCGATGTTTCTAGTCAGTAACAAAGTTTGTTCATGTGGTGAACTTATTAGTGTGGTGACCTGGTCTTATGTTGGACTTCTGTTGTTGTTAGCCCTTGTAGGGAAAATTAATGGACCTCATGCCTGAATGACTTCTGTTAAATGGCTTTTTGCAGGATTATCGAATGTTTTGGAAGCTGATCCAAAACAGATTGCAGTAATGGCTCGTGAATCATTTGAAAAGTATGTTTTTTTATCTTGTTCCTATTCTTCCTGTCATGCTTCTTTTCAATGGAAAACTATATAATTTTCAAATTGAATTGTAGTCCTGCTCAGAAATGTCCCATTTGAATCCAGGATACAGAAGATGTAATTGCAGTTTGCCTAAGTAAAAAATTGCCAACATGGTCAACGTCTTTAAGTTTGGCTTTGGGGTTCTAGATGTCTTTGAACAGGCTAATTATCTGCATGTAGTGGTCATATCTAGCATTTGAATTTGTGGAATATGGATTTGCTTGTCCTTCAAATTATCTGCTATGCCCCAATAACTATCTACAATTGTCATAGGGAGGGCCCACTGTTGGTGATTGCATCTGGGCGGGACACTATTCCTGTTGCAAGCACAATAAGAAGGTTGGCTCCGGAGAATGTTTTTGTTATTCAGGTGAGTTCGACTATGCTTTCTTTTTAAGCTTCCTGCCACATGCTTGACTGATAAATGACCAGTTCCTTAGCCTTACTTTATTTTTCTTTTTTCACCTTCAATGGTTGGTTCTTAACCTTGCCATCGTTTTGCTCTGTCTAATGTTTTAAAAATTAAAGAGATGAATTTTAAGGAGAGAAAACAAGGGGAAACAGGAAAAGAAGAAATAAATAAGCAAGAACTTTAGCTGGAAAACTATGTGGCCATGGAATAGGGATAAGACAACCTAGACTATTCACTTACTCTCTCCCTTAACAATTTTTCAAAAAGTTTCTGTACATCTAATCGCAGCAAATTCTCCTAAGAATTAGCCTATTTTTTTGCTTTTTTACTATAATCATGGTGTTTGTGCAACGAATGGTACAAGTAACTTGGTAATATGGGTGCTAATATGTTTTAGTTCTGCTTCCTTCTGGCAAGCTTTATGTTCCCTCCAAAAGCTAGTTCCTTCTGTTCACATTATCCAGTTGGTCCTTTTACATATTGATACTTCTTATGTGTCTGTCATCAATTGGAACGTAGTTATCATGCATCGACAATTTTTACCAGCATTAAATCTTAATCTTATCATTAATGTCATCTCCCAGATACAACATCCGAGGTCCCGTCTAGATAGGTTTGATTTGGTGATTACTCCTCGTCATGATTATTATCCACAGACAGCTCACGCGCAAGGGAAAATTCCTTGGTTTCTTCGAAGGTGGATAACTCCACGTGATCATCCCGATAGTCATGTGGTATGCACTGCAGATGGCAAATACACTCAATTGTTGGGAATCACCAATTTGCAATAAAGTTACTTGTTAGTTATTGCTCTTAAAAAAGAATCTCACAGGTCTAGAATTTTGGATTTAGATTCTCACTGTGGGCGCCCTTCATCAAGCTGATTCTGCTGCTCTTAAAAGTGCTACCTTCACCTGGCGTGATGAGTTGGCATATCTTCCGAAGCCCTTGCTTGTGGTCAATATTGGTGGTCCCACAAGTAATTCACTTTTTCCTCATTCGTTACACATGTTCAAGCTTGATCTTTGTCAATTTTATCCGGCATATTTTTGTGATGAATCAGCTTATTTTGTCTGACAGAATTAATGAATCTTGTGGTCAAAACTAAACAGTCTTAGCTGATATAACTGATGAAGAACATTTTGTCTCACGATGATAAGAGAGACAGGCATTGAAACATCAGTCTTCATCCTGTAGGAACTGACTAATATCTTTGCAGTTGCACCCTAGTCTGTTTCATAGTCGTGATATTCTGGATGTTTGTTTGCTTACATCAGTAGCACCCAGGGCACTATTTTATCATCATCATATGAGTTGGCTTGATTTTGAAAGTACATGTAAAAACTATTTTTTACTTTGATCATTTCACAGAAGAATCTTACAGCTTTTTTCTATGTTCTGATCACAGGCAATTGTCCCTATGGTGATGATCTTGCAAAGGAGTTGATAACTAAGCTGCAGAATGTCATGTGGAGCTGTGGAAGTCTCAGAATATCTTTCTCTAGGAGGACTCCTGTGAGGGTGTGTATGCATTGTTCATTCTTATAATTTCTTAATGAAATAAGCAATAAACTGTATTACTTTGGTCCTGGAGCCATAAACTGTTGACCTCTCTGCCTTTCTATCTGCAGGTGTCTGAAATGTTTGTTAAAGAATTCAGGGCTAATTCTAAAGTTCACATTTGGGATAGTGAAGGTAGTTGCATAACTGATCATTGAAGGTTTTTCCTTTATTGAAAACGCAAAATCATCATATTGTGATAATGGATTGGAATACTTTCTGGTGTGTTTTTAGGTCCAAACCCACACACGGGACATTTGGCTTGGGCTGATGCTTTTGTTGTAACAGCTGATTCTGTGAGCATGTTGAGTGAGGTCTGCAGTACAGGGTATGCATAAATGTCAAACATTGAGGACTATCCCCAACTTTGAAATATCTACTTTTGTTTGGCCCAATAATTTGAAATATCCATTATAATTAAAGAGAGCAATTATCTCTCTTGATGCAGGAAGCCAGTTTATATTGGTGGAGCTGAACGGTGTAAGTGGAAGTTTGCTGACTTCCAGAATTCCTTGCAAGAACGAGGAGCAGTTCGAGCATTCACTGGAAAGGAAGATGTAGGTTACTCATTCTTATTTAAATTATGTTATTTTCTTCTTTTTGCCTAAGGGTACAATTGAGTGCCAGTCAAGATGAAGCAGTGTCTAGATCTAGCTTGACTCGATTCACAAACTCAGTGCATTCAAAAATTGATTTGACCTTGTTCTAGTACTAATATTGAGCTTGAGCTTGACTTGAAAAGGTAATTGAGATACTCAAGCGTGACTTGGCTTAGCTTTACTGCTGTTGAATTTTTCTTTTGTTTAATTAATCATATAGGTTAGTGAAATGAAATTACAAGGAGTAACTTGTATTTAGAATCAATTTGTGTAATGAGAAGTCATGCAATAACACAGAATTCTACTATGATATGGCTGAATGCAAATCATCAAGGAAAGTAGCTTACTGTATCTGTGGCTCAAATATGTAAACTTCAAAAATAAACTGTAAAAATTACAAGATCAGAGAATATCATCAAGCCCTAACTTCAGATAACCCCAACTCCATGAAGATGAGCTTTAGAGGCACAAAGGAACACCATTGTCCTCAATGAGGAAACAACTAGTCGAGTCAGTTAATTTTTCCATCAATCTGTAACTAATTGGAAACCGAAAAAAATGTCACAGGGAGTCGCTGAAGAAAATTTGCACACAATAGAAACATTTACAGATATGACAGAATGAAACTTGCAAATGGTAGCTGGGGATGAACATTGCTGGAAAATAAGGCGACAAACATTTGTTGGTGACTCTGGATGATAGAAGCAAAGGAGCAGGAACGATGAAGACTGGAGCAAAACCTGCACAATAAGAGGAAAAGACTCATGACCAAGAGGAGAGAAAGAAATGAAGACAAGTCAATTCTCTGTTGAGAAGATAGGTCTACATTTCTCGGAAACTGAAAAGCTTGAGGGTCAGAGTTTCTAATGATTGCTAAAAGCATGAATACACAACACAAGAAGAGCTGTATAATTTCTAAAAATTTAAACACTTGCTTCTTAAACAAATTATTTTTTGAAAAACAACTACTCGATTAGGCTTGTGATACTCTAATGAAGAGTTTGTGACCTTAATGGAAAAGCCATTTCTACCTAGAGTCAGACCACTATGCGGAACTAATGGTTTTTGATGCACGACTAATGAGAAAAACACAATGCGAGTTGTAAGAGCAAAATGATTGAATACTTATTATGTATTTGCACTTGTGAACTTAGTCCATGGTTTCTTTTAAGGGAAAGTATATTAACCTGCCTCATCCTTTGCTCAACTTAGTTGGACATATTAAGAGGTTTATGTTTACTTATATAGTTGGGTTTCGATGTACAGATATCTGAGATCTGGAGCTATCCTCCACTTAATGACACTGCCGAGTCTGCTGCTCAGGTGCATGAAGCACTTGCCAAGCGCGGATGGAAGATATGCACGTGATGGGCCTTCTGCTGTTGAGCCAATGTGGCCCTGTCACTCGCTTTGCTCTGGCACGTAGCGCGTCATTAGGTTGGCCAGTGCCCACTTGGTAACCTCGGTGAAGATAGCTCCTGTTCGCTAATGTTTCAAGGAGTCCAATCTTATTCTGTGGCTGTCCATTTCTGCGGAGCACAACTTTAGGTTGTGCATTTTTGGAGAAAGAATAGCCAGTTGGCAAGTAATCCAGCGTGTGAGATAGAGGACGTTGCCTTTTTTTTTTTTTTTTTTTTCCGTTCTTTGTACTGTTTCTGGATTCCCCACTTCATTATAAGTTTATTTGTACTGACGGGGAAAGCGGTTTCGGTTACATTATGTCTTTCCCAGCGATGGGAGCTATACTGTATAAAGTTTCACGCTTATTTGATCGATATGTGAGCAAATTCTGATAGCAAAAGCAGCATCTATGGATTCATGCTACAGTTCCTCTTCATAAGATCGACTGGAACCTGTTTATTATCGACTGGAACTAAAACATCACGGCTTACCTAGTTCTGATACATTTTTTTTTTTTTTTTTTCTTGAGTCGACGGCAGAAGCTCCGGTTAACACATGGGAATTACAGCAGTTGACTTTCTTTTGTATTACTGTCGATTGGCGATGCGTGGTGCAGCATCAATCTGCATTGGGTTTGTTGGGTTAGGCAAGTCCTACTGTAGGTTTAGTTGCATGATTAAGAGAACAAAACTTTGTTTATTCCTCATTAATCCATGAGAAAGCCAAGGTACGTGAGGTTTCATTTCCTTCAACTTTTAGTTTGTAACAGAAGCAGCACTTACTTTTTCTGTTCTTTATCCTAGTTGTATATTATGCATCCAAGTGATACCTAGAAATGGCAATGGGAAGATATTCATTGTTCAGAGGATTGCCAACAAGACATTGGTCTTTATGAAGTAGGAGGAACTGCTCCATGAATGATCTGTCATGTCACTTATTTCTGTTGGAAACTTTAGGATGAGAAACAAAGCTAAAACGTTGGAGAAGTTGGCAACAACTCCTCTAGCTCTCATGCGCTCACAACTCTTCTTTATAAAAGGCCTGCCCATCAAGCTCTTCAAGTCACAAGCTTCAAGTCTCTTCTCTAAGTTCATTGAACTCTCTCTTATCCAGTACCGTAAAGAATATGAAGAGCGGTGACTCAGCCACCATCAATGTTCCTGACTCAACTGCCAGTGGCGGCGCCACTGTCAAAGGGAAAGGAGTAACGGTCGTGGCAACTCCCCGGCCTGGAGGATGGAACAAAGGGGTGGCCATATTCGACTTCATACTGAGGTTGTGCGCAATTGTGACTGCACTTGCTGCTGCTGCTGCCATGGGAACGAGTGACGAGACTCTTCCCTTCTTCACTCAGTTCTTCCAGTTTCAAGCTAGCTACGATGACCTCCCGACTTTTCAGTATGTTCTCCTCAGCTTAGGGAATTGCTTGCCCATCTTGTCCTTCATCCCAGTGCTGTTTATACGGTCGAGACTGTCATGTCTCATTATAAACCATTTCAGAACATTAGGAAGTGCTCACTCCTTCAAATTACTGTTACTGTAACTTGGCTTCTCTCGTTAGGACAAGAGATCTTCTAACTTCACCTTATTTTCCCTTTGCTAGAAAGAAATCACACCTATAACTACAACATAGAGCATCTTGATCATGTGAACCGAAAAACAGATGTGAACAATCTATTTATGCAGGTTCTTTGTGATCGCGATGGCAATAGTCGGGGGCTACCTAGTCCTCTCGCTTCCCTTCTCCATCGTATGCATCATCCGAACCCACGCCGCTGGCCTCAGAATGCTCCTGCTCCTTTTGGACACTGTAAGCATTCTCTCCATCTCTAATTGCTTAGTATTAACGTGCATTGCAATGCCAATTCCTGTCCTTTTTCCCCCGTGTAGATGGCCCTCACACTGACCACAGCAGCTGGGGCCGCGGCTGCAGCCATAGTGTACTTGGCCCACAACGGCAATCCGAACACGAATTGGCTCGCCATATGCCAGCAGTTTGGCGACTTCTGCCAGAAAGTGAGTGGGGCCGTGGTAGCGTCAATGGTCACGGCCGTCGTCTTCGTGGTGCTCGTGATTGTCTCCGCCATGGCTCTTCGTAGGACCTGAGATGATCCCAGCTGACCGATGGATGAGGAGGAGTATCAAGACATTTTCATTACGTGTGTTTCATGATGTTGGTGTGTGCGGTGGTGCCTGTGTTTTACAAGAAGTCATTTCAGCAATGGGGTCATTATCAATTCTTGTATAGGCATTACTTTATGGAAAAAAAATCGTTCATTTCTCTGCTTCACGAGTCACAAGCAACTTCGTTTACTTGATGCTAAACAAAACGCAGCTAAAGAGCACGAAAAAGCCATGCAAAAGCACTCCATTTTCCAATTTCGTAAAGCATAAAGGGTAAGTGTACTTAAAGTACTAAAATTTATTAGGAAGATGTAATTGCATTTTAAAACTTTCAAAAAATGCAATTAAATCTTAAAATTTATTAAACTGGCGCAATCAAGCCATTCCATTAATTCCTTCCAACTTGGCCAATGAAAACGTTGACGTGGTTTATTATTATTATTATTATTATTATTATTATTATTATTATTATTATTATTATTATTATTCTCTTTCTTACGTGGCAAGGATGTGGCTAAAATATGAAGAATGAGACCTAAACGACATCGTTTTGATTTAAATATGATTTTTAAATCTAAATATTATTTAAATTAAATTTAAACTTTTCTAATCAAGTCATGAGCCAAAAAATTTAAATATAAAAGGAGAATTTTGATACCTCCCGTTCCCATCTCTCCTTTCGAGCAAGATCATAATCATCAAACGAAATCACCTCCAAAGATCTCTCTCTTAATCACCAATGCAAATGTCTACGTCCGCAAGATGGGAATAGCCAAAACCTCTCATAGAGTGCGTATGGTAACATTATTATTCCTAAAAACAATATCTATTCAGAAATATTTTTATTCATTGGACAAATTTTTGAATAAAAGAATGCATTTAGTGATTCTACAAAATTTCTACTTTGGAAATATAAATAGAACATAAAGATGTTCGGTAAAATCCTAAAAATTCCCAATCCTAATTTTTTTAATTGATTTATAAAAATGTTAGTGGAGACTTAATAATTTATGTTTAGATAAAACTGGACTTTTGTAAGAATATAACTAATCAAAATATTTTAAGATGGCCTTGAAATCCAATGTAATAGTTGGTTAAGGATAAATGACTAAGAATGGCAGAAGGGAGTGTCATTGGTTTATAACTTACATAATGAAGAGGTTGATTGTAAATTTTTTTTGACATTACAATAAACAGATGCATAGACCTTTTGATCTTTTTTAGCCGCAATAAGAGGAGCAAACATTGCCCGGTGGAATGGGCAATGACGGAAAAACTGAGGATGGAGAAGATTTTAATGTTGGTATGCTTATTTGCTCAAACTTATCAAATGTTCAAGCAAATGATATTGGAATTCCATGGAGCATAAACTTATTCAACCGCTATGAACACAGGATAAATGATAATGCAAAAGACTTGTTCAAAGTCATGTAATTTTCTATTAAAATAGAATTGCAAATGACCTTAAATGATGTCTCCAATAGAGTCTTAAGGGAAGAAGATATCTTCTCTTTGCGAAGTGGCCAAGCTATCACAAGTTAGCATTATCTTTAAAAGAAAATGGCATTCGAATATCCATATGGTAAATATAGAAAAACTAGAATCTAATTTTCATTATAATATTTTCACATTTTTTATGCTAAATTAATTCTAAACTAGAATTAACATTGTAATATAGAAAAACTACTCAATATCTAATTTCTATATATTTTTCTAAATTTCTGAATTTTTTATTTTATACTTTTATCCCGAAAAATGGGGACTTGGATTAGGTTAGGAGACATGGTCTGGATGTGGTTCTCACCTGGATCTTGTGTCAATTGTGTACATATGAGTATTAAGTTACACTAAGCTTGTTTCTCTACAATAATTTTTTTTTTTTCTCTTTTTATTCATGGGAACAAAACAATAGATTTTTTTCTTCTTTTATTTTTATTACAAATTTATTCTTTGACCACTGATCCATTCTAAGGAATAGAAAAATTGATTGATTTACACAAATAGATTGCTATTCTTTTATTATTATTATTATTATTATTATTATTATTATTATTATTATTATTATTATTATTATTATTATTATTATTATTATATATTGGAGAACAAAAGAACATAAAGATATAAACATTACCAAATTGGCCCATAGCCTATTATTCCTACATAAACAAAGTTTGATGCCCTTAAGTCTACCAAAGACAGTTTGAGCTTCGCAATTTACAATATTAGCCTCCACAAGCAATTCAACCGCACTTCTAATGACACCTTATTATTGCAAATCTTATTTTAGAAGCAAGTAATGTAGTCTCTAAACTTTAATTTACTTGATTTGGTCTCTCAACTTTAGTTCAATGTGTAATATCGTTTCTAAACTTTTAATTTATTCAATTTGGTTTATGAAGTGTTAGCAAATATTACGAAACCATCCACAATTTTAAGTCAATCCACAATGTTGTTCTTGAACTTTTAGTTTGTTTATGATTCATGAAATTTTGAAAAATGTTCTAGAACCATCCCTTATAATTATTCCATAAACTTTAACTTTCTGTGCAATGATATCTTTTTTTTTTTTAATTTGTTGAATATGATCTTTGAATTTTCGATACATATTCAATGTAATTCTTGGACCATATGAAAGTATTTGATGTTATCCCTAAACTTGAATAAATAGTAGGATAATATTAAATATTTTCTTATAAATCAAGGATTGTATTGAATAATTAATAAAAAGTATTATATTGAATAAATTAAAAATTTAGAAGTAACATTACTTATTAGGTCAAAGTACATGGACGATTTCTCAAATTATTACCTTCTAAAATGCAAAATGGATTGGAAGCTCGATCAGGCTGTGTCGTTAGTGTTATAAAACCCTGGTGAAGAACTAGCCCCGACCCGGGAATAGCTTCAAACCATCTCCTTCTTCCACCCTAAACCCATCCTCTCTCTCTCTCTCTCTCGCTCTCGCATGGCGGCTCTCATTAGGAACCTTCGGTCCGGGAACAGTCTATCCAACTCTTCTCTCATTCCTCCCCACCTGCTCACCAGTTGCAGAGGAATCGTTTCGAAGCTCTTCGTTGGAGGTACCCTTTCACGTGCTTGGTCGGCTCGTTACTGTCTTTGCCCAGTTTTGGGATCTCGATTTCGAGTGCCTGCATCGATTCTCGAAGACACGATTCTTTTTTGGTGGTTTGCGTACGTGGGTCGTCAGTGCATGTGCAGTTGATATCGCGTGAGCAACGTGTTTGAAGAAATGCCTGTTTGAAGAAACGTGGTGTCTTGACACCCCCGTAAGTTATCGTGCTGTGCCGTCGTGTGTTCGAAGTAATGTTCGTTTGATGATTTCTTAAAGGTCTTGTTTGGGGAACTGGAGGGTCGAAATCCGCAGTAGGCGGCGGTTCTTGATTGTTCTTCTTCTTCTTACCACTTTGTGTCCAATACTTAGAATGTTGCATGACCTGTTGTTGAGCACTGCTCTGCAAGGGTACTCAAGACTTTAAACCACACTTAAGGTGATACTTATTCCTAATGCCGATTGAAGAACTAATTAAAAATGAGAGCAAGAAGATCTTATATATTTTCTGCAGTTTGTTAGTTTGGCAGGAGAAAGTGACTGCTAAAGGTTCCTAAGCTGGAGCAGTGAAGGCCCTTTGGTCCGAGTCTTAGATTTAGAGCTGGCAAGGAATATAGTGCTTACATTGAGCTAACTTTGTTGCTTCCCAATAAAGAAACACCGTGACATTTGGCCAATTCATTTCTATTTTGAGATTTGAAAGCGTGCGGGATATAAGCGCCGTTGGCCCTCTTTTGTAAGTATAGAATTGCATTAGTGGCCTTCCATTCAATAGGAGACAAATTGGTAAAGGCTTGACATATGGGTCTGTGATGATACAAACTCATACACCCAACGATTGATAGTGAGCGGTGATCATATACAGCAAATTTTATCCTCTCACAATTTAACAATCCTCATCATTAGATTCAGCGTTCCTGTTTGGTTTGATTCAACAAAAATTGGAGCTTTCAGTAATCAGTCAAAACCAGCAGTTTATCTTGTTTTAAGTGGGCCTGCTGTTTTGAGCTAGTTTCTCACTGTGTCTCAGGATTGTCATTTTACACCACAGACAAAATATTGGCCGAAGCATTTTCTCAGTTTGGTCAAGTTGTTGAAGGTACCTTAAGGCCATCTCTTATGCACAATTTGATCTGGTTTTAATTTTTATTTTCGTATATTCAGTAAATTAAATCTCTTATTTCTTTCTACCCAGCTAAGGTTGTGATTGATAGAGTGTCAGATAGATCGAAAGGATTTGGATTTGTAACTTTTGCATCTGAAGATGAGGCTTACAGAGCGTTGACAGAGATGAACGGAAAGGTAAATTGCTCCGCCTCTAATTGTTCTGTGACTCTATCTAATGAATGGATATTTTATGAAGGCTCTCTCATTTTCACAGACAATGAATGGGCGAATTGTTTTTGTGGACTACGCAAAGCCTCAGTTAGGCGAAAAACTTGGAATGCCGATTGCAAGAGGACCTCCTGAACCGAAAGTTGATGATAATTGACTACTCTAGTGAAGATACAGATATAGTGAAACTCACATTGCAGGAAGTATTGGTTCATGCACAAAGTGAATGGTACACGCATATACATAACTCAGACACCTCCCAGCCGTACCTATGAAAAACACACAAAAAAAGAAGATAGCTCGACTTTTTAAAATGAAGAGAACAAGGAACGGATATTCTTGTTTGGCACTTGATGTAGATCTATTGATTTGCAGATTTTTTCATAGTCTACTATTGTAAGAATGACCTGTTGTGATTTAAAAAGAATGCTATTTGGCAGTTGATCCATGATGAGAATGACAAATAGCTATGTCGTTCTCTGTCTCTGTGCCTCAAGTGGTGTAAGCATTGAAACAACACGATGATGCTGGAGGCTCTCAATTACTGCTCGTCCGCATGGTATCTGTTGTCGTATTCTGTTACTTAAAGCTATGCCAGTGAGGGCTGTGGTCGATGCGAAATGGGTTTTGGCATCTGCTCGGCACAGGTTTTAGGGTGCGTGTGGTAAGAGAAAGGCTGCTTCTGCTAGCATGGGAGGGTCACTCTGCCCTTGGTACTCCTGTGTCTGCAACTCTAGTGTAGTGTTATGGCTACTTGGATTTTTGACATGGCGCCTGCAAGGAATTGCGTCAATTTACGTCTTTCTCTAGTGGGGCGGTTGTTCCTCGTGGTATCTCCGGTTTACTGTCAATTATGGTTGCATTATTCACAATCCCAGAATTCATTATCTTTCAGGGAAAATAATCAACTGCTATTTCACTGTTATTCCATACATCAATTTGCATACCTACTGTTGAAAGAACTACATTCTTGCATTTTGTATTTTGTTACTGGACTTCAATCCATCTCCCATCCATATCCTTGTCTACTTATATACCAAACTGCCTTTTTCATTCCCAAATTAGTCTCAACACTCTTTTATCCCTCCTCTCGGAAGAAAACCGTGACTCTAAAATCCTTCCTCTGTCCTCCTCTCCCTTAACCAACCCTCTCAGCCACTGCTGCCCGACTCAGCCATTGTTGCCGATGCTTTCCCAATTTGAGCTGTCATTCCGGTAGCTCGTCCTCACATGACGCCATCTAGTCCCCGTTATTTATTGCATCCCAACCTCCCCTCTCCTCCTCATGCTTGACTCCCTCGCTTCGAGTCCATCGCGACCACTGCGGACCTCTAGTTAGAGGTCGGCGACGGTCCAACCTACATGACAGCTCAGAACGTGGTCAGGTCTGACCTGGATCTACGTGTGGAGCTCGACGTCACAGCCATAGGGAACTCCAAACAAAGCTCGCCATGGTTGCCTCACCGAGCTTTGTACAAAGCTTGCCAATCATGGCCGAGCTCGGAACAGAGCTCGAGCCCCGAGCTTCATGGCTGAGCTCTTTTAGAGCTCGCGCACGAGAGGGAGGGGAGGATCGCGGTGTTTGGCATGGTATTGGTCGGCATCACGACGGTGGGGAAGCACATTGGTCGGTGGTGGGCAACGATGAACATCACAACTGATTTTGGCCGTGGGTATCGTGAATCTTGGATTGGTCAGATGGTGGATGGTAAATCTTTTTGCGATTTTCGATTTGAAATAGCGGCAAATGAGTCTTTCAAGTTTTGAATTTTGTCCAGAGTCGCAAATTGAAGGACTTAAAATGTGAGGATGCAAATTGATGCGAGTGAGAAAACTCAAATTGGTTCCTAAAATTTTCCCCCTTTTTTTGGGTTGGTGAGAGTTAGGGGTGGCAAAATGGGTTTATGACCCATTTTCAGGCTCATATTTTGTATTAATAGATTGCATGTGGATTATAAGATATAAAGACCCAATTAAAATGGGTCTAAAAAGTTTTAAGTTGAATTATATGAGTTGAAAATGAGTCAGAACGTCTAATCCATTTTTGACCCATTTTCGACATTATGTAGGTAATCTAACTCAAAATTTCCTCAACTAGCGATAGACCTATTATTTTTCAGTCTTTTTTCCTTTTCTTTTTATTCTTCATTGGCTAGTCGTCGGCTATGGCAGTGGTTGGCGAGGCTCAAGCTTGCTAGATTTCTATGAGGTCAAGTCTTGCTTGATCAAGTGAGGTCAGACTTGCTTAGATGTTCGTGGAAGTTGTATTATTTGTGGCATAGTCCAATGTATTAGTGTGAAGTTAATATATCTAGGTCTTGATGGTATTAACAAGGTTTTCTAACCAAAATCACCAAAGACTCGATGTAAAAGAGTATACAGGCAACGTGGGCTTCGTGCAACGTGAGATCCTCTTTCAGTCATGTTTGGAAAAGGAAAATTGTTTTTACTGGATCTAGCAATTCATGAGGATTCATGTTAGCTCGATAAGTTGATACATTTGTATTTTTGGGAAAATTGTCCAAAAAATCCCAAATTTGTTGCATTTTTGTTAATTCAGTTATAAATTTTTTACCCGTCTTAAATGTTTTTTGTTAGATATTATGTCAATTAAGTTTTAAATTTTTTTACGTTTTGTCAATTGAGTTTAATTGGCCAATTTTGATTGGAAATCGCTAACATGAACTCAGCTGTCTTACATGGCGTTGTTAGTGTTGACATTGATAACTTTGAATAATATGTTAATTTTTTTCGAATTTTAATTATTTTTAAAATTTTATTTTCTTTTTTTTTTTTTTTTTTTTTTTTTAAAATTTTTCTTCCCTTCTTCCTCTAGGTGGTCAACGAGAGGGGGTTTAGCACGGTCGACCTCGCCTTTGGCTAGTTGTCAACCATTGCTAATGCTTGACAATTGGAATGAAGAAAAAAAAAGAAAAAGAAAAAAAGAAAGGAAAATAAAAAATAAAAAATTTCGAAAAAGATATAAAAAAGTTTAGGATTTAATTAACAAAAATACAATAAGTTTATAACTTTATAGACAATTTTCCTGCTCTTATTGTGCATCATCTTCTTGTGTAATGAAACATGAGGCTAAATTTGCAATTTGGTCTACCCGACCTCATGAACTCGAGCTTGACCTTGATGGACCCAAGCTAAAGTGCTCATGAGCATCGAGATCTTGGGCTCGGGCTCAATAGACTTGGGCTCGGGCAATTGGAGAGCTTGGGCCTTGTACTAGTTTTCTCGGCGCCCGTACCAAATTTATCGGTGCATAAATAATGATGTCTATTTTGGGTAAAAAAAGTTAGATTTTTCTTATCAAATGATGGAAAATATTTTCTAGTTTTTTTTTTTTTTTTCAAGTTTCAGCTAAATATCGATAATACATTTCCTAAAACAATTTCCTGAAAATTATTTTTCAGAAATATTATATTCTCCAAGAAAAAAACAAAATCCTAAAGTAAGAGTACACAAGCAACGCCAGCATCGTCCAATATAAGATCCTGTCGTGATTGGGGAGGCAAAACTGTTTTTTCTCGAGCTAGCAATTCTTGACGAATCATGTTTGCTTGATACATTTGTACTTGTGGGTCGTGCCGATCCAATTATCGGAATTACAGCGGATTGTGTAATGAGTTGTCGATCAAATAATGGGCCTTTACCGTGTCCTGTGTCGTCTTGTCCTCGGAAATGGATTTGTCTAGGACTTGTCACTGTAACCATCTGACTTGGTCCATTTGAGCCGAATCCTCGGAGGCTGTCTCCCTGATTATGAATCTAAGCCACAAGTCACCCTCGTCTAATATGAAATTGGGGTGGTACAAAGTCACTCGCCCAAAGCATTGATGTTCTCGTTGTCGTCAGCCTACATTGACCGCAGAAATTTCCCTACTCGACGCATGATTTGGCCAATTCCCACCTCCTTCGTAATCTTAGAAGTTTGCTTGCAGCACTTTGTCTAAACCTCTCTACCATCAAACATTTCCGCCCTCGTCCGATTGTTTAGGGGTCTGTCAATCCTTGACCACACATGTACTTAAGAGGGGCTTGTTTTGGATAAAATTTGGAAAAATATCACAAATGGTCTCTATACTTTTACTTAATGTGCAATTTCGTCCCTAAACTTTTGATCGGCTCAATTTGGTCCCTGAACTATTGATAAATGTCCGATCTAGTCCCTGAACTTTCGATCGGCTCAATTTGGTCTCTAAATTATTGATAAATGTCCGATCTAGTCATTCGTTACTATTTTTTCCTTTTTTTTTTTTTTTTTTTTGCTTCTTCTTTCTTCCCTTCGCCGGCGTCGGGTGAGGGGCTCTCTCGCCAGATCTAGCGAGGGCTGCCCTCGCCTGCGTCTGGCGAGGGGCTCCCTCGCAGATCTAGCGAGGGAGCCCCTCGCTTGCGTTCGGCGAGGACGGCCCTCGCTTGACGCCGGCGAGGGCGACCCTCGTCGGATGCCGGCTTCCCTCTGCCGGAGCTGGCGGGGGGAAGAGAGAAGAAGCAAAAAGAAAAATAAAAAAAGAAGGAAAAACAGTAACGAATGACTAAATCAGACATTTATCAATAGTTCATGGACCAAATCCGGCGGAGGGAACCACCGCCTGCGGTGGCCTAGCCGGATAAGAGCCGAGGCGATCGAAAGTTCAGGGACTAGATTGAACATTTATCAATAGTTCAAGGGACCAAATTGAACCGATCGAAAGTTTAGAGACGAAATTATACATTAAGTGAAAGTATATGGACCATTTATGACATTTTCCTTAAAATTTGTAAAGACCCGGCCAAGGCCTTGCGAGACTCTTTTGTTTACTACTTTGAAGGACTTGATTCACGAGTTTCAGGCAGGCTCATTAAAGCCAGCCTTTACTTTCACGTATTAGGATCTTGGGAGAGCCGAAAAGCATGCCGAATTAGTCAGAACCATTGATCGTTGCAAAGCTCATACAATAAATGGCGGAGGTTGAGTGTCCACCGAGCAAGCGTCTTTCCATATGAGCTTTGTCCGGAGGCCAGTTGGATGGGACACGACGATGTTGTCGGCTCTATTTCTTGTGCCAATGGAGATATCAAGGATACCCAAGTTCAGTCCCACGTGAAGTATTTCTAGAAAAGGGTAGACAGACATCATTCTCCCCAGGGTTTTTTCTTATGATTCAGTCCACATCGACGTTGGAAGTCCAAATTATCAACCACCATAGAGTAATTACGGAGCCGTCCAGGTCGCTGGAAAGTGTAGTTGCCATTGATAGTAAGGACAGAGACAAAATTGCAGGACACTCTTCTAGAAATAAATTTCAAAATCTCGTTTGATGCGATTTTCATCATGAGTGATACTACTGCTTATGAAAAGGTTGGAAAAACGCGAGCAGAGATTGGGTGTTCGATGCCTTGGAAGTTTCTTGAGATCATCTTGATTAGTTTTCGAAATTAAAGTTTATCTAAATCGGCTATTGCTGGTCAAAAAGGTGGAAAGCGCAAGTCGAACTTAGGTGTACGATGCCTTGGAAGTTTTTTGAAATTAAAGTTCATTCAATTAGTAACTTTAAGGACAAGTATTTTAGTCCCATGATATCTTTCTCTCTCTATCCCCCACAATTTCCTTTGAAAGAACAATGGATAGATTTACTCAATAATGGCAAGATAAAGGGATTTGTTCGATAAAATAATGGGTTTGTTATACTATATTGAGTTAGATTCTCTATTCCATACCATTTCATTCACCTAATGTCATTACCTATAGAGGCATTTTAGGAGTCACTCAGCAATAGCCAAATTTAGCAAATAGAGTATGTCTTAGTTCTCAATATGGAGCCACTTGCTATTATTCCATCTTTCCAACTAGTTTCAATTGAAATTTGCGACAAGCAGGGGGAGAATGATCTGAGACCCTCTCCAGGAATCATTTTAACTTTTCTACACATACATCATGCATGACGATAACATTGATTCTTTATAAGGAAAAAAGAAGATGTGGCATCTGATTTGAGATGATTCAATGGAGTGCCAATTGCAAATTACTAAATTATCCTCTCTCCTTTAAATAGTAAATTCAGACATGTTATTGTCATGGATATTGTCAATGAATAACCAGCTATTACTATTGCAATTACAAGAAATTTCACAGGTGAATCACCTTAGGTGATGTCTTCGCATATTCAAATATTCACCTGAAATTCGATACATCATCTCTAAGATCAAATTTAATAAAATTTTGGGTTCCCTAGCATTTTACTCCTATGTAATAGCAGGAGTAGGAATACAAAAGAAGGGCAAAAAAAATTGTTCTTTCTTGAATCAATTGAAGATTTCATTTTCTATAATTAAGTATAAATTGTAAACTCTTTTTAGGGTACTATTCTGGTTGCCCCCCTCCTCCTCTCACTTCATCTGCACAAAATGAACAACCAGAAGACCACCAGCGCCGCCGATCCGAAGCCCACGCACAGGGCGTCCAACGTCCCTTCCGCCCTCGCCCGCCTCTCCTTCCTTTCCCGCCGCCTCTCCAAGAAATCCTCGTACCTCCTCCGCCCCTCCTCCTCTTCCCTCGTCTTCTTCCCCCTTCGCGCCTCCATAGCCCTCCGCAAGATCACCAGGCTGTCCCCGCCGTTCAGGTACGTCCCCTCCATGTCCTCCGCCTGCACGCTCACCTCCCTCACCTGCATAGCCCCCCCGCGGCGACCCCCGCACGTGACGGCGATCGTGCAGGCCACCCGCTCCGCCGCCGTGCCCCGCTCTCCGGAAGACAGTATCGTCACGAACCGCGCGTGCACCTCCCCGCTGAGCCAGTGGCGCTGGATGGATACTGGGGCGGCGCTCGAGAGGTTCATCGCCCGCCGGCCCTCCGGGTCGATCAGGACCCAGCTCAGCCTCAGGCCGTCGCCGAGGTCGCCGCACTCGTCGCCGGGGCTCGGGAAGGGGACCGGCGTGGACACCGCTTCCTTTGGCTCCAGCATGTCGATGCGGAACGGGGAGCACCGGAACCACCCGGTCTCGGTCTCGGTCTCGGCGGTCTTGCTGAAGATGAGCTGCCCGCGGTAGCGGATGTCGACGGCCGAGATCAGCTCCGACGGGCGGCGGCGGAGTCCTGGAGGCGGAGGGGGATGCGCCGTCGAAGGAGAGCCGGGGTCCTCGGCGGGGAGGGGGTACGCGTCGGCGAAGAAGGAGCGGTGGCCGCCGGGAAAGGTGGAGACGACGCGGGAGACGCGCGGCGCGTTGATCGACGGCCAAGCGGAGCGGGAGATGTCGGCCCAGAGGCGGTCGTCGGACGAGAGCGCGCGGAGGTCAGAGGAGACGCAGGAGGCGGAGGCGAGGGCGGGGCCGTCGAGCCGAGTGAGGATGTGGGATTGGAGGACATCGTGGTGGATGTCGGAGAAGGTGGTGGCGGCGGCGGTCTTGGCGGCGGACGGCGGCGGAGGCCGGCCGGAGACGGGGTTGAGAAGGGAACGCATGGCGGAGTTCGCTTCGGGGTCACTTCGAGACGGTCACGAGACTCGCGGAAGTCAGGATTCGGAGGAGGTTTTAATATACCATACTAGCGAACACGATAATTAGTAGTACTTTTCGTTTTTTCAAAAATGCAACTATATTATAGTTTATTTGTTCGTTTACCCCTCCTTTTTTTATTTTTAATTTTTAATGTTTTGAGTTGCCCTGCGTTGACCGACCGCTTTGCTTAGTTGACCGGGAGTTTTAATTTCTTTGACTTCAGTTTTGGGGAAGCATTTGACCGGGACTTTCTCGCCCTGACAACTGCATCGGACCGTCCATTTCTTTCATGTAAAATCTTGCAATCGCAGCCGTTAAATATTTACCAATTGTTTTGCAAGGACGGTCACTGCAATTCGCGAGTCATTTCCATTTCGCATCTGACAATACGAGATGTCACCTTTATCACTTGGTCACGTTGTCCTATCATTCTTATATTAATGTCGTGTCATCATTTTAGGCCATTAAACGAGGGGCAAGGTGACAGACAGACATTTTATAAATTATCGACGCGCAACTGAAGAAATTAAGAAATTCCACAAAAATAGTTGTGAAATATAGTGTTGCTCAATGACATTAACAAAATCACGCTAAGAGCCTAGGAAGGAGGGCGACAGCATTCACAAAGATCTCCTTAGGCCGAATGCCTCTATAGTTATGTCCCATTATCACGCAACCATGCAAATCACGTCATCATGTCACACTACTTGACATGTTATATCGATTACGATGTTGTTAATTAGCAACTTTGTTAAATAGTCAATGTTAGTAATATGTCACTTTAAAATGGAGAATCATCATGCATCAAAACAAAAAGAGATGATTTCTAGTGAATAAACTATAGGAATTAACCAGTTAAAAAGGTGGTGATTATATGACTTTAGGATTTCATGCATATTAGGCATGTTTCATTTTGATATAAGGTGACTATATGACTTTTCTTTAATGCCTAAGATTCAATTCTAGGGTCCTCAACCTGATTGACCGCAGTTTAAAGGATATCTCCAGAGAAAATTCCTATTTTGATCTTTTGTCCTCTTCGCTGCAGCTCTCCCTATCTAACTAAAAAAACAAATACACTTGAAAACCTGGTTGAGGTCCAATTATTGAGTTTTGTGACATCACTCAGCATGTAATTATCAAGAGGACTAATAATTGTGAGGTCCACTTGTACTATTTCACATAATTGTACAATTAGGTGATTTTCGTGTCCACCAAATATCTTCAATGTGCCCAAACAATATACTTGAATGCCAATTTTAATTAATGAACCTCAATTATTTTATTTGAAATAAAAAATTGGACCTTTTTTTTTAACGACATAATTGATATAAAATAATTATGACGAGCCCATAAGGTACCACAAGATGCGGGCATTACATCTTCCATTGGGGAAATTGTTCAATTTTTTTTTGCCCTAAGGGGAAATTGTTCAATTGGCTTTAAACTTATTGTATGGATGTTAATTCAGGTTTGAACTTCCAATTTTATTAATTTAGTAATAAATCTTTGCATGAAATTTCAATTTAGTCTTTTTTGACCAAGTTTTGCTATAAAATCGCTGATGTGGTGATGTCTCATATAGGATGGCTAAAGATGATTGGATCGCCACATCAGCGAGTTCCAACTAAAATTGAACGGAAATATTGCATCGGAATTCCTTGCAAATGTTTAAGATTAAACTAGTAAATTAAAAATTTTAGGATTGAATTGATATCAATGAAATAGGTCTAGGACTAATTGATAATTTTCCCTCTTTCGTATCTCATCAGGTGTTGTCATCGCCAATCATGGATGTCGATCCCTTCTCTCTAGCCAATGATCCAAAGCATCTCTGATTCGATATGTTTTGACTCCACCCTGCGCTTTATGCACTAACTAGATATCCACAATAAAAAGATTTTAAACAATGATGATATAAATATATTGATCATAGAATCACAACTTATGAAATATCAAATGAATGTGGCATGAATGCCATTCCACTTGATTTGACCTTATATCAAAACACAATGATGACCTTTTAAAACATTAATGAAATGTCTAATATATCCCTTCCTCCCTTAAGAATCAGATACGGTGGTCCAAAAGCCAATTCGGTATATTATCATTAGGCATGTTGGGTCTAATATTGGAAAAAGGGGCCCGCCTAAGCCCCTCTTGTCGGTAAATAAAATCGATAAAAGGCAGAGCGAAGACTCCACGCATTGCCTTCTGACTTCTTCATAATTCACGACCAATATGGATTATACTAAGATTCTTTATTAAAATTTACTTATTATACATATATATCTCCGACAAAATCACACAATACAGAGGAGTCTTGCCAAGTCACTTTGGTAGACAAAGCTTTCGTAAAAGATTCTACTATTCTTTAGCACACTTCTCTAATAGTTTATGCTCCTCGGACTTGTAAAAGTAACATCATGGTCGATTGAAAATTGTTGCTTGTAGTTGGGCCAGTGCATAGATTAATCAACTTCAAATCCATCGTTTTCTCTCGACATAGTATGGTAATGTCACGACGGACGAGAGTTACATCATGAGATCGATTTCAAGCTTCTGCAGTGGATCTTCCTCTTGGAAATTAGTGCAACATAGTCAAACCGTGGATGGATTGAACAAAACGAGGGCCATTTATTCCAAGATTGTGGCCGATGTCGCTTTCGATGGATTGAAAGCCGAAGCTGTTCTTGAGGGGTGGATTTCTGTGGGCAGGCAAACGACGATGATTGCTCTGGCTCTTTCGTTCTGAGTTAGGTTAGGGCATTTGCTGGGGGTTTGGTCAATTGCTTGCCTTTGCCGTCACGCATCCTCGATTGCTTTTTTGATTAAGCATATGATGATACGGACGCGTTTTGCTCGATGGGGAGCAAGTCGGTCGGTGCAGATTTCTCTCGAAAACGACGTGTCAATGCGCATGGCTGGCGGGCAATTTGAGTTAAGGGAAACCAGCATGGTCATCTTATCAAGAGAGAGATGCACATCTAAGTATGAGATGGGGATTTGAGTTCTATCCTTGTTGCTCTTTAGAGGAGAACACATTGATGCATTTAGTGATGATTGTGTCCATAAATCCTTACCGACGATGATATCATGATGGATAATTTTAGCCACGTTCATGGCCGTAACGTTGGCATATGAGTTAGGTTCTATCCATAATGGTGGGGATATATATTTTACTAACATGATTCTAATAGTTTACTTGTTCCCTTGGCTTTTGCGCTTCTTTGTTTCTTCGTTTAGCCTTATTACTTCTTCCCAATCCCTGCATGGTAAGCTTTTTTGCACGCCATGACTGGTGCCGCACGTCCATTGATGCCACCAGCACTTGTGGACGTGCCTTTATTCACCGCCAATGCCACCGCTATCATCACTCCTTCGGCTCAATCAATGTCTTTGCATAACATCCCCGTCCCTCTCTTTCAATAATTTTGAGACATGAGCATAATTGATCGGTCATCTAGAAGAGAACTGGTATGATAACCCACTGCCATGATCCCGCACTTAAATTGGAGTTCTTGAGGTTAGGTATTGAATCCATAATCATCGACTCCTGAGCCCTTGTGGACGCGCCTTTACCCATCACCAATGCCACCACTATCATCAATGTTTCGACTCAATCAATGTCTCTGCATAACAATGTCCTCCCGTCCCTCTCTTTCAATAAACTAGGGATCACAATTGATTGGTTCTCTGGAGGAGAACTAGCACGGTAACCCATGGTGATGACCCCCCACTTAAATTTGAGTTCCTAAGGGTAGGCATTGAACTCATTATCATCGACTCCCGAGCCTTGCAAAATATAGGAAACCCTCACCATTCAGTCAAGTCTCAAATGGGTTGATGGAGCTGTTGTCAGGTGTAAACTCTCGACATGGTAGTTAGAAACATTGATCCTTGACCTTCTCAAATCGTACGGGTCGATGCCCTTTTCAATTCTTTATACTGCAGCCATTATTTTGCATATTCCTTCTTCGTTTCGGTAGAGATGGGGTGTCACATCGGTCTTAAATGTCTCCATATTGGTTGGAGAACACGACGCCCCTAGCGATGGTAGTAGGGTTTACGATCCGGGACCCACTTCTCTCATTAATAATCTCATCTTCTTGGTGACACTAATTGGCCCTTTGAAATTGATTTGCGTTGGTCTCTGTCGCAGGGCCCGTGGATTGCGAAGTGCAACCGTTTCAAAATTGTCCCCATGAGAGACGAAGTTATCAAATCGACACTCCCAATTTCCTTTTTTATTTTCTTCCTTTCGTTTCCTTTTTGCCGTAGAAATATTTAGTTCAGGGATTAGAAACCGCCGTGTTAGGTGAGCTTTCATTCTCCGTGGACCGCATGCGTGGGTAGCCTCTACATCAGAAATGGATGATGCCAAACTCCCACGAGAACAGAATTTTTGCATGAGAGAGTTTATTAAAGAATACAGGGAGGCCTTTGCGTCCAACGGGCGATAGGGATTTCTATCTATAGATGTGGTGGGGGTTGCATTAGTAATGAGCAAGTCGTCCAAACGCAAAAGATTGATATCCCCAAAATTTATCGGATAACTTCTTTGGGGGCCAACGTATCAGCATTAAGTGATTTTGGGTGTTCCAAGTTTACCTCTCCCATTTATTCTCTCTCTCTGGTTGCCTTTGATTTGAGGTGGCCATTCTTAGACAACCCCGATCTGGGGTCACTTGAGGTTGAGCCTTGGTACTTTGATTACGACCCACGCACCTAGCTGTCAGGCTAGACTCCTTCAAACATAGACAAAGAGGTGGAGACATGGGTAATAGGGAAGAAAATAGTCAAGAAATAGTCCTCCGTGAGCGCTAATGTTTTAAAAGCAACATTTTTCATGTACAAAAACATGTTTCTTACTAAAGTTATTCCATTAACTCATTTTGAGTTACGGATTGAACATAAATCTAACTTGAATCATATTAAAATTTAGGAATGTTCTGCAGAAGTGAGATTATATAATCCAATATTAAGTGCGTTGGAATTCAGATCTATTTGAAATTATTTCGTATCTTACCTAGATTGTTCAAAGGTATATCGATTTTATGACCCTAATGAAGGTATAAGAATTATGCTATCACATACGATAAAGTTTCTAGAGTTCGACGTAATTACAGAAGATAGCTACTCTCATACTATTAAGGATAATAGTACGGTGGAGATCATTATGTCTTTGTTTTTGCCTACACAGATAATTGTGAAATCTCTTATACCACATATTAAACTTGTTGAGGTTCAAGGTACTATTCTTGAGACAATTTTTATGAAGTTTCTTAAACCTCTCAAGTGTAGAATGAAGTGGTTGTAGCTCTACTTAGAAGATTTGTTAGGGAAAGACGATCAGTTATACCATTAAACTATATAATTTATCTGTGAGAGCATTACTATGATATCTACTGTATGGTTGATCTAGTGACTTATATAAATGTTGTCTCTTGTCCTTAATAAGGTATATGGTTAGATGCCATAAAAGATGAGATGCAGTATGTGAAATATTGTAGTGCTTAGGAACTTATTGATTTGTCTAAAGGTCACAAGCTTATTAGTTGCAAATAAATGTACAAAACTTAAAGGGATTTTAAAGAAGGGTTAATACCTTGAAAACCCTAAACGCCGGCCCATTAAGTCGCGCGTTGAGCATTATTTTAAAGAAGGGTTAATACCTTGAAAAACCCCAAATTTGTACACCTATGACAAATTTACCCCAAACTATTTTTTTGACCACCAAAAACCTCAAACTGGTATACCTTTGACAAATTTACCCTAAACTGGTACACTTGTGATAAATTTACCCTATGTTAGTTTTAGTTAAATTTTCTTGTTAAATTATAAAGTTAAATAACACGTGACAATTGACCGGTATATCAATTTGGGATTTTACACTCTATTTGTCACAGTTTATAATTTTTTTGATTTTTTTGTGGTATTAATCTAATTTTTCGGAGGGTATATTAGTCACAAATTTACCAGTTTGGGGTTTTTTGTGGTCGAATAAATTAGTTTGGGGTAAATTTGTCATAAATGTACCAGTTTAGAGTTTTTTATAGTTAGTTAGGGTAAATTTGTCACAGGTGTACCAGTTTGGGGTTTTTCATGGTCAAAAAAATAGTTTGGGGTAAATTTGTCACAAGTGTACCAGTTTGGGGTTTAAAGTCAAACTAGTAGCCAAAGTTTTCAATTTTAAAGAGGGGTGGACAGTAAAGAAATATTTTTTCTAGCCTCTTTTAAAGATTCTTTTAGAGTGAACATGGCATTAATAACTCGTTTTGATATGGAGTTACACCTAATAGAAATTATCTTTCCAAATGGATAGATTGATAACGAAATCTATATAGTACAACCAGAAGGTTTTATAGTAGATGATTCATGTAAGTTCAGTCTATATTCATGATCTTAAATAAGTTTTCAGACAATGTTATTAAAGTTTCATAATGTTGTCACTTTGTTCAGTTGAGAACAAATATATATATATATATGCTGTAAGGTTAATGGGAGGAAATTTATTTTTCTCATACTCTATGTACATGATATTTTGCTTACAAGTAATGATATTGAATTACTGTATGAGATAAAATGGATATTATTGATTTTTTTTTTTTTTTTTTTTTTGACATGGAGGACCTTGAGGCATCTTTTGTCCTTTGCACTAAGGTTCGTAAGGATCATTCTCGCCATAAATTGGGTTTATCTCATAGGACATTTGCTGATCATATTTTGGAATAATTCAGTGTACATCATTGCAAGCCAGGAATTGCTCCTATCATTAAGGGTGATGGACCAAATCTATTACATTGTCTTTATTTAGATATTGAGAAAATTCAATTAAAGGGTGTTGTGTACTTAAAAGTATCATGTATACTTAAATTTACACTAGATAAATATTGCTTTTGTGACAGGACTTGCATGCATATATTAGTTAAATTCAAGACACAATCATTAGGTTACTACCAATAAGTTTTTAGAGGTATTTAAAAAAGGACAAAAGACTATAGCTGATTTATGGACATGTTCAAGTCCTACATCTTGTAGGGTATTTGGATGTAAACTTTGCTGGCTATTAGGATGACATGAAATTGATAACAGAATATATATTTATGTTAGCAAGAAATACAGTAAATATAAATCTATGTCATATTATACCATGTAAGCGGAGTTTGCAACATGCTTTTAGGTTGTTACTCAGTCTATTAGGCTCTAGAACCTTATTAGAGAGTTGACCGTATTTAACTTTATGGATGGACTTATACGGTTTTTAACAATAGATATCTCAAGGGGTCTAAATACATGGTAGTCAAATTTTTGACCATAAAGAAACGGTACAGAATTGTGATGTTATAATAGAGCATATTTCTACAAATGATATGGTTGTTGATCTACTAACTAAAGGACTTCGCTCTTTTATTTTTGAACAACATGTCATTAATATGGGCTTAAGAGCATTATGAAATGCCATTGTTTAGTAGGAGTTGTTTCGATTTTACTTTAATAAAGTTTATATTTGCGTTTGTTATACTTAGTAACGGTTTGATATGTATCAACTTTTGCATTCAATAAAATATTTTTGAATGTGTTGTTATTATGTTGAATACATATTAATAAAAGTCTTAAGATATATTATTAACCTTGAGTGAAGGCTAGGGGCATCCAGTTATTAGCTCTGAGTATATGTTTTGTTACACATAAATAAAGTTTAATCATAAAAACATGGCATATGTGGGTTAACTGGAATCATAAAGACAATTTCTAGTGGCACGAGTTTTTATGACACTTAAGGTAAGAGAATAGTGACTGACAAATAGGATCTCTCTAAGAGAGTTGTTACTCATTTGCCATACTATCATATTGAATCCATATCAATAAAGTTAAAAGCACTTGTGACCATGGAAATACATGCAGTTATCGCCATGATTAGTGTTTGAGACCTTATATTAATTATCTCTAAATCAATGTGCACACATACAATACAATTTTAATTAATGTAGCCCAAGTGAGAGAATGTAAGAGTTTTCCTAGTGTGGGTTACATTAATTGATATTGTAATTTACCGTTTTACGGGTTTGGTTTAAGGTGAGATTAAAAATTTCTTAATTAGTCTAATATGGAGCTAGCTAGTGTGGGCTAAGTTGAATCTGGCCCATAATGAGAGGGCTTGGTTAGAAACTCTATAAAAGTGCTCAAGTTTTTTTTCTAATCATAATTCTCACAATTATTCTCACAAAAGAGTGTTTACCTAACGTTAAAGGTGAGGGCGTTGTTTTATTGAGCCAGTAATACATAGGGTAATAGAAGAGAAGTTCTTGAGTTTGGATTATCGCTATTCCGCATCAAGAACGGTGGCCTAAATTAGGTGTGTAAATTTGTTTACATGATTACATATGTGTTCTTGTTTCTAATTATGGAGATCTTGGGTTGCGCTTTTGCGTCTTACATGCCCACACCTTGATCAATCCTCAACCAAACCATTACCAACTCAAGATCACTGAACCTCACAATTGAACCATCGACAACCCAAGGCCACTAAACCTCACAACCGAACAATCGACAACCCAATGCCACTGAACCTCACAACCGAACAATCGACAACCCAATGCCATTGAACCTCACAATTGAACCAATGACAACCCAAGACCATCGAACCTCACCCCATCATCATTGCAACATGCAAAGCCAAAATTAAGCTTAAAACGATCAAATTGTGGGCCTAATAACCCACGGCACCTCACGATACATTGTATGACATCTAAACCTCAACTGACCCATAGACAACAGCATAATCAGACCCAATATGACATAAACCGAATCAAGACAACACAAACCAAACACCATAGCACATCAAAGGTGAGATTCATTGAATCGCACAATGAGCAAATCAACATAGCGTAGAGAAAAGGAATTTCACTTGCCTTGTACCTCGACGATTAAAACCAAACCTAAACCTGTGGAAAACTAAACCCTGACCCTTCACCTTGGTTGGATGTAGCTTGAATCTTTGAAGTACTGACATTTTCCAAGAGCCTTCGTGTCATGTCGGACACTTGACACATGTCCGACACTCTCCGATACTCTTGGACACTCTCTGACACTCGGTTAGCACGTGTCGGTAAACCCGACACCTGATCAACTTTCTTGATACTCTCCGACACTCGAGTCGGAATTTTGACATACGAGTTTTCGACACGTGATTTCGATATCGAGGTCAATTTTAAAAACTCAATAAATGAGAGGTCAAAAAATATATGTCAAAAAATAAAACACAATAATAAAAATAATAAATGGAGAAAGAATAAAAACCTAGTCTTCTCTTTTCTCCCGACTCCCACTTCCCGTGATACATAATTTACCCCTTAAGTTTTTTTCTCCTCTTCCAACATATCTAACATGCGAGTCAAAATATGGATCGCTTGTTTTTTCTCCAAGTTTTATGAATTATTAAAATAGATTTGAATTTGTCAAATTGAAACAATGAATGATATTAATAAATGGTGGATTAATGTTTTTAGTATATATTTATTCTAAGATTATTTGTTTATTTATGAATTTGATTCAAATTAATTTGATTGAGATAATTATAAAAATGATAA
The DNA here is from genome assembly GCA_014182375.1 of Eucalyptus virginea. Taxonomy (NCBI): domain Eukaryota; kingdom Viridiplantae; phylum Streptophyta; class Magnoliopsida; order Myrtales; family Myrtaceae; genus Eucalyptus; species Eucalyptus virginea. Next base: position 23,347,245 of record CM024524.1, on the reverse strand, counting down.
TTTCTTACGTATATATAAAAATATATATTTAATATACAACATGTCCCAACGTGTCAGAATTTTTTATTTTTTGAGAAACGACGTGTTGGCGTATTGTATCATGTCGTGTCGCGTGTCGCGTGTCAGTGTTGGTGCTACTTAGGCTCGAAAAACTCAATCCTATGATTTTGTGAGCAAAATTAAGAAAAATGAGAGTGGCAAGCAATTGGTGAAAGAGAGAGGGTCAGGATAAGAGAGATGAGAGAGAGCGAGAGAGAGAGGTCGAGAGAAATGAGAGGAAGAGAGAGAAAGAGAAGGTCTTATACCCAAACTAAGCTTCTTTGCATGCAATCCCATTGGTCGCATGGGGTGGTGGCACCAAATGGCCTGCTGTCTCGACATATGGTGGCAAGAAGGGAGAGGAAGGGAGAGAAGGTGAGAGAGAGGATCGAGCGGAAGAGAGAATGAGGGAAGATAAGGGTGGCCAACCCATGGAGGAAAATGGGACCATTAGTGTCTAATTTTCATGTACATTAGACACTAGTTAGACACTAGGACCGTACATTAAGTCCAAAATTCATTTTCATGTACATTAGACACTTGTTAGACACTAGGACTGTACATTAAGTCCAAAATTCATCTAATGAGTCCCAAAAATTTACGGTTAAAAAACCGTCATCTTTCAATCCAGAAATTGACACATTTCCATTAGTGCCAATTTAATTGACCTAATTACCATTACTAAGTTCTATGCTCTTAGCTCACTAATCAGATGGGCCAAAAATTTGGATGTCACATCGACCCCCTCGATTGCTCTTCGCCTCCGCTATCTTCTTCGTCCCCGCCAGCAACAACACTGTTGTCTTTGCCCCCCTAAGGACTCTCTCTCTCTCTCTCTCTCCCCTTCCTCTACAACGTCGTTCGTCAACAATTTGCCTCCTCGCTACTCGAGCTCTTGAGTGTAGGCTCTTGCCTGCTAACCTTTTTACCCACAACTCCGTTCTCATCACTAGCAGCTCTCCCTCTAACTTCAACCTTGATGGCTACCATCTCATCTAACCTGACCTCTTCTTCTTTGAGTGCTATCAACTTATCCTTTTCTATAGATTTACACACACATACATAGGGGTGTGCAAAACGGATTGCACAAATTGGGAATAGCTTGGACTGGATCGGATTGGCCAATTTGGTCCAGTTCTCGGTTCCAAGGGAGAATCGGATAGGATCGGATCGGACCAATTAAATATATTTTTATATTTTATTATTTCTTCAAAAAATTACTAAAATATGAACTAAACACTATTTTGGTCCGATTCCAATTAGTGGGAAAAAAAAAGTAATGTGAAAAATAAGTGATCAATTTTATTGGATTGATCGGACTTGGATTGGACTGGAGTCGGATGGAACTATTGATTCGGTTTGGTTTCCGCTTGTAGGAACAACCAGTCTGATCCTAGCTTCGATTTTTGGAAAACCAGTCCTCTTGATCCATTTTCGATTCCACCTTGGAATCGGACTTGATTGGGAACTGATCACCCCTAAATAGACGAACCCATGTTGACTGAATTTTGGTCGACTTTCCAAAACAAAGTCCATGCTGGACTTTCTATGCTGGACTTTCTAATTTCACGCTCAAGACTTCAGCACAAAATAGGAAAGTGGATTTCCATGAATTTCCATTTTCTGATTTTGCCTGGCGACAACTCTTGCACAAAATAGGAAAGTTGGACCGTATGCCGGAAAGGAAATCTGAATTTCCATGACATATACTTGGGCGTCTACAAGCAACAATTTATCTTGGGTGGGGCTTCGTTGAACAAGTTCAAACTCGATTCGTAGTTTAACAATATTGCAGGTAGGCGAGCAATGCAGTGGAGGAGTCTGCGACTTTGGTGCCTTGCACGGTGATGCTTTGCATGTTCAAGCCTGCCAATGGGGATGATCGCTCGATTCTGGATCCAGAGGAAGCGAAGGAAGAAGCCGTGGCTCTTGGAACCTAGGCGCCTGAAGTTTGAAGGAGAGAGACGGCAACATATTTCTAGTGGAGATATATAGAGGTTCTCTACATGCTTGCTTTTTAGTTTTCACGCGTGTATGCATTATGCAATGATCAATATGCGGAGTGGGGTTCCATAAGACGTATGAAAGTGGGTGCATCTTGTCTATGTAATATTCCTATGCAAACACACTTTTCATAGAATTTTTGGTTATCCAATTTGTGACGCTAATATTTATGCATGAAGTTATTGTCGTGACCTTCGAAGAGGCAAACCACTAAGGGCAAGTTATGAATTACTGAGCAAACACTTAATATGGACTCTCTTAATCCCATACTCATTGTAGCTTTGGGATCTTGATTTAATTCTTTAAAAATGTAATTTAATTCATTTAAAAGTCACCACTAATTTATTATGGGTCGATTAAAAAACATAACATTTTATTTTTGCGAACTAAAGATTCATGAATATGGGAACTAAATTATGCTAGATAAAATCTAATGCCCTTTTGGTATATTTTCTCTTTATTTCAAAAATGTTTTGCAAATAGTCTTAGTTAATTTTAATCCTCAAACTCTAACATGTGACAAGTGATTATGTGAGTGTGCAAATAAAAATTTACCACTCAATAAATCAAAATGACAAATAAATTGCTTAGGGAGATAAGAAAATCTTGATGTGATCAACAAATTAAAAGCAAAGCACTATTATCGTTCAATACATCAAATGTTCTGCAAATGTTAACTTAATTGGTCTTTCAACTCAAACAATGACCGGCGGCAAGAGGGGCTCACGGCGTTGGCAGGCGGCATTACCACGGTGAGGGAACGATAGTAAAGGTGGTGACAATGAGGAGATCACAACGGAAGTTGGATGCGTTAGAAGGGTTAACCACCGGAGTTGGTATGAACCCGACCAAGGATTGGGCTCAGTGAAACTTGGTAACTCTTGATCGAATCACTTGGTCTCTAAATATTTGATTCTTGATTTTTTTTAAATGGGGTTGAAGAACTAGGTGCCGTAAAGATCTCCTCAAAATTTCAATGCATTCTGACCTAGAACGAACACGTACACATTGTTTTCGCGAGACCGAGCATTGAGCTCTCCTATCTTGATCCAATAGTCCGACTGTTCGGATTTCTCCATCAAAGACACACTTTTAGATATTTTTGTTGAGAAAATCTCTTATAATATTTTGAAGTTGACGAAGCAATCCATAACACCTTACGAGCTTGATAAATGCAAATGTTGTTTATGTTTGAGGTAATATCCGTATTTAAAGGAACTTAATGTAGGTAGTAAAAAGATTTGTGAAGACTGGATGAACCTATAAGTGTGAATAAGTCTAGAAGAATGTGAACAGACTTGGAGATACCATAGTGAATAGGATCACTAAATCTCCATTCTTAACATACTCAAGTTGCTAGCTAAGATGTAGTTTAATATCATCGGGAAAGCCGATATAGATGGAAACCAAAATTGTTGGGAAACCAGATATAACTAGGAATTGTTGATATAAACGTAGCGCTTATAATAATTATGTAATAGTTCATCACATGTTCAAGAAATCTGGATAAAAATATCCCATGATGTTTTGTTTGGATATTTATGATAGCTAGTGATTTGGATTGAATTCCTGGATTGAAGAAATTAAAATCGAAAGAAACATCTACATGGGTAGTACTAATTATGCTTGATATCTTGATTGGTTTACAATCATCTAGAAGATATATAATTTTCCGTAGTTTGAACTACTCTATTTTTGGAAAGTAAAAGATTTAATTGAGGGGCGACCAAATCTCTGAGGGGCGACCAAATCTCTGAAATCTCAAATTGATTGACTTCATTGGCTAAATTGTGATATAGCTAGTATAAGCACCTAGAGGGGGGTGAATAGGTGTAAAATTAATTTCTTCGAGATACGAAAACAATACTAGACAGACAATAGAAAGGAAGCTCTCCTTTAGTTAATGAAACGAATTAAGATCAGAGTAAAACAGAGAGTAGGGAAGAGAAAATTGAACACAAGGATTATAGTGGTTCGGCTTATTCCAAGCCTACGTCCACTCTTCCGCACTGACAGCCCACCGGCTGGATTTCACTATGAACAAAAGAGAAGTTACAGCACAGCTTTTCCTTGATTCCACAGTGTAGATGTTCTACCACACTTCCTCAAGGTTTTTCACAAATATAAACTCTCTTTTGCGTACAAGATTTTGCTCAAAGGAATTGACTAAACAACAAGGAGCTTCAGACTTTGGAATTCTTCTATCGCGCACACACTCGAACAACTTAGAATGTCTTCCTTATATACTCCTTCATGCCATCATACCCGTTGGCACTTACCAAAGGAATTCCTCCAATCTACCCGTTGGACGGAATCAATTAGGAAGATCATTCGAGCTATTAAAGGAACATGTCGATAGCCCATCAATCTGTTCGCCCATACAATCAGGATCTCGGTTTCCATAAGTAGAACCTTCCAAGTATACTTTGCCAATCATCGGATCCTTAATCTTCGAATCAATCATGATCAAATAAAGGATTCCGTTATATCTTATCCAGCCAAGAGATCTTTTCCAGTCGATAAGGTCGTATCCTTAATGAAACATCCAGTTCTGGATAGCCTTTCTTCAACGGATTAGAAACTGTCAATGAGGATAGACTTTGAGTCTTGAGTCTGGCTGTCCGGAGGTCTTCAGACTTTAAATAGCAGAGTCTGGAGATCTTCAGACTAGACTGATGGAAACGTTTTGTTAGCATCAAAACACTTTACGAAGATTTCTCCAACAAATTGATCTACTCAATAATTGTCCAACAGATATATTAGAGATTGATCTTTGTGATGATTATACAATGGGAAGATTGAATACCAAGGAGTATAAAAGGAGATCAACAAACGCGGAAGAAGTAAGGATCAAGAGTGATGAGAAATAGTCATCCAATAGATAGAGGAAGTTTTACATTTTTATACTGTTTTCTTAGTGTACTGAAAGTGTAATCAACTGAGAAGTGTATCGGTGTTATAATTTGTGGCGATGATGTCTTGTTAGTTGTGATGTTACAATTTCATTGCCCATATATTAATTGTGATGATGCCCCGTCAATCGAGATGATATATTTGTCCCCTGTATATGAGTGACTGCCTTGATAATCGAGAAGTTATCATTCCATTGCCCATATATTAGTGATGACAATGCCTCATTAATCAAGATATTATAATTCCATCTCTTATATATTAGTGGTGGTGATGCCTCTTAGTTGAGATGAGTTCTAGTTAGCGACAGGTAGCGAATAGATACCCATATGTGTATATAGTGAACTACTATGTGGTTTTTGAACATCATGAGATTTGTACTTTTATCTTGCATTTATTGTTAAATTGAATACCTGCTCCTTATATCTATTTTTGTTCATTGCACACATAATTATAGACATTTATAACATATGTTTTACATCTCAATGGAACTGAAGCAATATGTTTAAAATATGTAAATTAATCCTTGTGATTTAGAGTACGTTGATATCCATGTTACTAAGAAAAAGTGATGATAAAATTGAATATGTGGTGAAGATAAAGATTCTTTGGGTGGTGAGCATCTACCCAATTATATGTCATGTATCTCTTTGGTGGATTCTTTATGTGGTGGACCTTTATTATGTCACACTTGTATCCATTTAAATCTCCGACCACTCCAATATCACTATCTACTTGACATATCCTCAACAACTTAAAATGCGCGTTGGAAATCTAAAACTCTATAGCAACTTAATGGGAGAAAACTTGGTGAATCACTCTAATTTAGGGTGATAGCTTCTAGAAGGAGCTAGCAAATATAAGGGGTTATTACTCAAGACAAATAAAAACATAATACATCAATAAAAAATTGGTCAGAAAAACATTGAACGTTGATAATTCATTCAATGAAAGCAGGTAAGAAAGCAGGTAATCCAAAACTAGTGGTGACTTAATTTCATAAAAGTTAGTAAATCACTCAAAACTAGGCGGTGATATAATATAAGCGTTAGTATACTTGAAGTATTTATCAGTTATGCAAATACAAGTTGGCAATAGTATAAAATTGCTAATTTGCATACTCTCATAAAAGTGTTGTCAAATTACCATCAAGTTATTTAGGGAAAAAAAGAAGAGGTAACCAACTCACGTGTTTTGCTTAAGTTTTTTTTTTTAATACTTACAGACTCTTGCAGCATAAGAAAATAAGAATATTTTTAGGTACAAAACAACATAATTTTGCATGGTCTTGACATCCATCCTAAAAAGGGAATATCACAAATAGCATCCTCAATTTTTTCTTCATATCAAATACTCGCTTGAAATTTCAAAACCTCATTTTCTTTGTTAAACTTACCCTTTCTCAACATTGGATTTCACTTTGCCGGTCTGCATGAGGGTAAATGGATCTTTTTAGATTGGGGATATACAAATGTAGGTTTTGAAAGCGTGAGAAGGGTATTTGATATGTAGATTAAAGGTGGGATGATTTTATAATTATTCCCAAAAAAAGAAAAAGAAAAATTCTTGCTACTCAGAAAGGACTTTGGGCGTGGAGTTTCAGCTTCCACATTGATTTTGTATCTCGCCATTTCTTCTGGTTGACTATTGTTTTGCCGTCTATTTTGTTGTCCTAACATACTTGTTTACAAGCGCATGTCTTTGTTACCTTGCCAAAGCATGAGATTGTAGTTTACACCGCGGCCGTGCATTGTATTTGCTTTCGATGTCGGGCATTGTCCTGAAACCTTTAAAGTCGTCTAAGGATCACCCCAGCTCGCTCCGATCAACACTCGGGATCTCGAAAAAAAAAAAAAATGATTGGTGAAATTGCATGCTACTCTACTCCTCCTTGTCTCTGTCATTTCCCCTTACAATGCCAATATCAAAACCCTAACTTCCAATCCTCGGTCGATCATCCTTCTCATAAAATTGTGATATCGTGAAACACTTGAATTATCAATATATGGATAAAAATGAAACAATGTTGAAGAAATCGTCCACACAAGTATAAGGAAAGAGAACAATATTTTAAGATTTGAACATCTCTAAAACTTTATTTACAAGATACGGATATTCAAACTTTATAATTGAAACTATCAACACAGGCATAAACTAGAATTTTTATTGTATGCATCTTTCCATAAATCGATTATTTTTACTAAAAAGTAGGAGGTGCCCTTTACTTTATATGATAGTTGGTGCTATTTCCACTCCTTTTTATGTCAATTTACTAAATTACCTTTCAATCACAAGTTTGCTATGATATTCAAAATTAACTTCGCCTCTCTTTCAATATAATTAATCTCATTGTCTCTCTCCTTCATATATCACATTTAAGTAAAAAAGGTTGCTCCTTTTAGTGATCATGATTTCATTACTCTATTGACACATTATTTTGTTAGTTTAAATTTGTAGACAACTCAATTTTGACTTGAGATTTTTCAAGGTTGACCAACGTAAGTGGATAGTATTCTTCAACAACTTTCCGATGATATCCACATTTGGTACTATGAATCTACTTACCCCATAAGGAAGATGACGGACAATTTATGAGGCGCATGTCTTTGTCACCTTGTAATCTCTTTATAAGAATGTAGCTACCCCCACAGGTTTTGTCCTCTCGCCATTTGCCAGCTCTTTCCCCTGCAGAATCATCTCTTGCCTGGACATACTTGTACTTTATAGGCGCATGTCTTTGTCACCTTGCCTCATCACATTGTGATTCACACCCCCAGCTTTTGCATTGCATTGCTTTCGACGCCAGCCATTGTCCCTGAAGTCGACTCTTTTAAAGTCGTCCGAGGATCGCCCCGCCTCGCTCCCATCCACGACAACGTTCAGGATCTCCAAAAAAATGGCGAAGTTGCATTACGCTCTACTCCTCCTCATCTCTCTCATTTCCCACTCCAATGCCGACATCAAGACCCTAAGCCTAACTTCCGATCCTCGTTCGATCATCCTTCTCCATAAATTCGCCTTCACATACCTGGGCCGGGTTACAATCTCCGCTTCTGATGTCTCCGTCATTTCATTACTCCGTCGAACTGATTCTTCTCGTTTGGGCTTTGTCCTTCTCTCGGAGGAAGCTCACTTCCAAGTCCTCCACGAATTCCAACGAAACCCTATCTTCTGCATCCTCGATTCCCCCTACGCCGTCGATCTCTTCAACTTCCTCGACCTGTCTCCTCTGTGAAGATGATGCATTCATACAGAAGAATCAGCAATACAGAAACTCTGGTACAGAGGAATCGAAGATACAGAAATAAGAAGATATAGTTGTAAAGATCGAGATTGATCAATGAAAAACTCTGTATTCTCCTCTGTTCTTGATCACAGTGTACTTCAAGATTTGTACATCAATTGAAAGGAAAACCTCTATATCGATTCCATACTCTCATCTATCTTTCCTGTATGTTGCAGTGTTTTTCAGAGAATAGAATGAGCATATCAGAAGACTCGAAAGATAACCCTATCTCTACAAAACTATACATCTTTTCTATTTAAGAAGATGAAGACTAACTGAAAAACTAACTTCTGTTCTGTTTTGACTTTATAACTGACCGACGACTTCATATGTCTTCATAGAGGCAATCCGCAATCCGCAATCCGTGTTTATCTTCTTTGACAAATTTTCCATCGTTGTTCACAAACTTCATTACTCTCTTTATCTTAGCCGTTCATTTCCACTGATATCAGTCACAGTCACTTCTTCTCTTCTTGCTTGTATCAGCTTCACTTGCTTTTTCTCTTTTGCCAACTTCAGCAGCCTTGGCAGCATCAGCCTTAGCAGCATACTCTGCTCTCTGTTTAACAGCATTATCTGCTCTCTGTTGATATATCTTAACATCCTCCACCACACAGCTATTTTAATAAAACCTATGCCGTTACTTATCCCAGTGGATACTACTCCCTGTACTTTGCCAACTGCAATCCGGAGGTCCGCGTATCCATGAATGTCCACGCTGAATTTTACAATCTCGATTTGGACGGCTCCAAGAATTACCTCTCGCATGGACAATCGACGCTAATTCCACTCTTCTTCGCGTTCTCTCTTGCTTACTTCTTCGTCTTAGTTCTCTGGGTCTATTACTGCCGTTGCAACAAGGAATCCGCGAATCGGGTCCATCGCTTGCTCAACGGACTAATTATGGCGAAAACACTGAGTCTCATCTATGCTGGGCTGGATAAGTACTCCGTTAAACTTACTGGGTCACCTCACGGTTGGGAAATCTCGTTCGAAGTTTTGCGAGTCTTGTAGTCACTAATCATCGCGGCATTGATCATAATTGGATTCTCGTTCTTCAAGCAGTTCTTGCCAGAGAAGTCGGCTAAGGTATGGATCATCCCCATCGCGCTCCAGGTTCTCTCCAATCTAGCTTTCCCTTTTGCAGTCATGATGGGAGACGCTGAGCCCTGGGTGGTGTTGGGGCTGGCTTTGCTGGACATGATCTGCACGTGCACCATCGTTGTTACCGTGGGGAGGTCTATTTGGTTGCTGAAGGAGGCTGCAAAGACTGACGAGAAGGTGGCGATGAGATTGGCGAAGATTAAAAAGTTTGCCTTGGTCTATGCCTTGTGTGAAAGCTAGTACGAACACTTAGAGGGGGGTGAATAGGTGTTTAAAATAAATCTTGGCAAATATATGCGGAATAAAATAAACTTCAAATAAAACAAAGGAGTTAGGGAAGAGAATAAGAACACAAGGTTTATAGTGGTTCGGCTTAATCCAAGCCTACGTCCACTCTCCCACGCTAACAGCCTTCTTGGCTGGATTCCACTGTGCAATCAACAAGAGATTACAACTTTGAGTGCAAATACTTAGTAGATCACACTATCTCACTAAGTCACTCTTTTGGTATTTCTCTCACGATCACAAACGTTTAAGCTCTCCAAAGACAAGTGTATGATCGAAGGTCGCTCAGACTTTGGAATTATAAATTCTACGCTCTATCTCTTATTTGCTCATCGGTCCTTCATCTCCTTAAATACTCCTCCACTTCCAAACTAGCCGTTGGACAGCATCCCGGAGAATCGTCTTCCAATATACCCATTGGACAGCTCGTATCTAGAAGATTTGGTAGCCGTTGAGTGACAAAGGTAGAATCCCAAATTGATTCCGATCGCCCATACAAACGGAATCTTGGTTTCCATAAGTAAAGCTTCTTCGTATAGAAAGTTCTTGTCTTCAAGATCCAATCGTCAATCAAATAGATTGAATTAATCAAATCAATCTTGATGTGGAATCCAAACCAGATCACTAGCCGTTATATGATTGGGCTTGTATTACGTTATGTCGAATCTGGATGTAAAGTCTGAAAGCCATAGACTTTACAATTTGAGTCTGAGTGCAATAGACTTTACAATCTGAGTCTGAGTGCAATAGACTTTACAATCTGAGTCTGAACATATTCTGCTTCTGAACAGATTTAGCTTTAAGGTATGTACCCAGGTTCGAAGCTTCAAAGATAGAGTCTATCTTTGGTTTAGCTTCAAAGATAGAGTCTGTCTTTTGGTTCATCATTCACGTTCGATCTGGAATTAGTCGAGTTGACAGACTTGATGTAGAATAGACTTTGACACTAAAAAGTCCGCGGTCTTCAGACTTTGACACGAAGTCTGGAAATCTTCAAAATATACTGGACATGTGTTACGTTCGGTCTTCGGCCGTCTTCGACTTTGATAATATCCTTTACATGTTCTATCATCTGCATGGTCTATTACTCAACCATCAAACATGTTAGTAGCCTTTGATTTATTTTGTCATCTTCAAAACATCATAAGGGATTTCCCTAACACCTTGGCAATCGGTTATTTTTATGTCGTGCCGATGGTAGCACTGGTATTGAACTGCTTCATTGCACCTAGGTAAGAGTGGGTGAGCAACGCGGTGCAGGAGGGTGCGAATCTAACGATTTATGTGTTCACGCTTCGCATGTTTAGGCTTGTCAATGATTACACCATTCTTGACGCACAAGATGAGAAGGAAGAAACAATGGCTGTACCATATGAAGAGTCCGAGGTTTGAAGGATGGACACAAGTAAATTGCAAATGCTTATTTCTCAGTGAGTATCCATATTCTCTCTTTAAGGGAGATTAAAACTGGTTGTCGTGAACATTTCCTGTACTACAGATGTCATATACAGTAATAAAACAATCTGTAGAGAAATGCTTTTAGTGAACAAATTTGTGCCTTTCTATATCTGTGTAATAATCCAGTTTCTAATAAACTACATTTCTCGATTTTATGTGATGACAGACGATTTCATAAAGCGTTCAAAGCTCCACATTCCATTAGCATGATGGTGGTCTACATACTGAGTTCATGTTATATTCTTCCGGTATAAAACAATGTCAATCGGAAGTCTGATAACATTTCCTATGGAAAAATAACGAGGGTGCAAACGACCCTGCTTAAGTTTCTCTATTTGGACTGAAGTTGAAGTATGAGCACCACCAACCAGAGGTTTGGTTGAGAGAGTTTCTTTCCATAATTGGAGGGAAATTTTGACCATTTGGAAAATACAGGTTGTCCGTGAGTAATTGCATCAGTCAATGTGATGGTTGTTGCCGCAGTAACAACCTAATGGCCTGCATGAAGGCGCGACTGCGAGGTTGCTGCCGCTGTCTGCTTTTCCTTTTCCTTTTTCCTGTTCTTCTTCTGTCTTTTCCTTGTCCTTGCTCGGAAATCCAAAGAACACAAACCGCAACTGCTAATGCACCACGGGAAATATCAAACACGTTAGTAGACTCCATGGTAGCATGCAGATCCTTCTCGCCAATGCTGACTTCCGCTCGACAACGATGATGTCCACATTCCATTGTGAAAAGGAGCGGTGAAGCATCCCCGCGGCTGCTCAAAGCATCGCCACCTAAAGTCTTGGTGCTTTCTCATCGACATGTACTCATGTAAGGTTGTGCTGCCTGGCCACCTTACATCCATGAAATAGGATGCTTTTGCTCATGTAAAATAATCATACACCACTCAAAAATGTGCACACGCTTTTTCTGTATGAAGAAATGGGACGCAAATATGGAAAGAGAAAAACATTTGAAGATTACATCATTTTTGTAAAGTTAGAAGATTAAAATGCTAAACTTGAAATTATCAAATGCATGTATGGAATGGAATTACTAATGTACGCATTTTTCCATTAATTGATTATGTCCCCTAGGAGGTTCTCTTTACTTTATGCGAGGAGTGGTGCTATTTCCGCAGTCTTTTTATGTTAGCCTACCAAATCCATCACAAGATTTGCCTCCATATTTATCATTAGCCCTCTCTCAACAAAATTAATCTTTTCGTTTCTCTCCTTCACATACTACATTTGTACTGAGTTTCCAAAAAAAAGAAAAAAAGAAGCTAACTTATCTTTAGTATCAGTTTAAATTTGTAAAATTGAATGATGTCTTCATTTCCAAGTAAAACAATGTTTGAACATAAAGGAAAAATTGTTCCTTCTTGCAATCACGAGTTCATTAATTTGCTGAACACATACAGTTGTTGAATTGAGTTCGTAAACACCTCAATTTTGACCAAGATTTTTCAGGATCGACCAAAATTTGAGCAACTTTAATCAGAGAAAAAACTTGTCGCTCGATCAGATGGTGTAATTGGATGATATTTGTTAAGAACTTTCTAACGATCTCCAATTTGCCCCAATCTGACTCCTGTATTGTGAGTTATCATATAATTTGCCATGGAGCATCCATTCATGATGACGCGAGCAAACTCATGATATAATGCGAATTCAAAGTGATCTTCAAAATTCAAGTCACAAGCTTCCAAGCATGAAGAATTGGGTCAGTAAGGTTTAAATCAAATTCATGAATCAAAGTTTGGTTCAATTTTCTTAGAATAGAGCACGAAAACAGTAATATGAATAAAAGGGTAAAAAGCGGGCTGCTTTTAAGACCTTCAGAAGTCTACCATAGCTAAAAGGAGAGGAGAGAATTAACTCTTAAGCGTACTAGGACTGAGATGGCCATATCTATTATTAACTCACTACCACTACATTTTTTTTTTTTTTTTGATGGCCAAACCGGTCAGAGTTTGGTCACACAAGTCGTCAAAATACAGCCCAAGCCCAAACTCAAAAACGATGATGTCAAAAGTGTGATTTGAGTGCATATTTGAAAACTAGAGATAGCAAGCTTTCCCAATTCATGAGAGTCATGCGAATCTAATACCTAGAAAGTTATGGACTTCCAAAGAAAACCCGAAAGATTGAAAAGAACGAATCAAATAGAGTCACCTAAGTTACTCCGACTCGACTCACCTTGAGCCAGATTGGAGGAATTCATATCTGGGTTAGTTGGCCAAAATTGTTCATGGCAGGGATGCCCTTTCCTAGCTCACGGTAAGCTAGGAGGTGCCGTACCGACTCATAGTGAGCCAAGTAACCGAGTCCGGCTCAGGGTGAGCCCTCCATAAAAGTTGCCTATAACTAGACATCCTACCCCCTTATGTCTCTATGGTAAATTCTCCTCTGTCTTTTGTGATTTGAAATACTCTCTAAATTGTCACCCCCTTATGTCTCTATGGTGAATTCTCCTCTCTTTTGTGATTTGAAATACTCTCTAAATTGTCACACTTCCTTTTGGGTTCCGAATTTCTTTCGAAAGTCTGAAGGAATTCCCAGAGGTCTCAACTGTCAACCTCCTCTCTTGGAGCGTGGAGGAAAAACCTGAAAGCGTCGGTTACTTTAAAGCCCTCTTTTACGTATATTATAGGCTGTAACCATATTGAGATAAATACTTGAAAAATCAGAATACGCCATTATTATGCCGAACTACGAAAAAAAAAATTGCATATCTTATTACTAGGACTAACCCTCCGGTCCCTCAAAAATCCCCAGAGTAAGAAAAAGCTTCTAGGTCTATGTATGTCATATCAGGGAGAGGGATCCAAAATCAGCCAAATGTCACCAGTGTTAAAAATGGTGGATCCCGCGACGGTATAAGCGAAAAGAGGTGGATATACACAGTGCGTCCCACGTTCCAATGTATAGGAGAAAGGGCTCCTTCTGCAGGCAATCAAGAGCAGACCGGTGTAGGACAACTCCCATCCAGTCCTCCATCCTCTCTCGTGGATCACGCAAAGGAACAGCAAACTGCACGATCTCGAATCGGTCCTTCTCTTTCCACGGCATCTTTTCCACTTACACCAACCCAAGTAGAGATGATTTTGTGATAAAACTCTTTACCACATTGTGATCGTTTTCCGATGAAGCCAACACCTCCCCCAATCCCCAATCCCTAATCAGTCCCTTCATTCAGTTTGTATTTTGGGTCCCGCACCCTCCCTAATGCATAGCTGGCCCCAGCCGCCTAGCTTTAATGAAATGGTGCGCTTTCATTTGTTGTAAAGTAATTATAACACGTCACAAAAGTGTACACGACTTGGATTCACGCAAACACAAGGACATTTTGAAAAATTTTGCAAATTTGTGATTTGTGAAACACTTGAATTACTAATCACCGGAAAAAATAAATCTTTTTTTTTAAAATATAAGTATCATTTATATGATGACGTACAGGAGCTTAGGGGCATTCCCTAATATTACAAAGATTACTAAGAACGTGAAAAAAATGGAGTAAGGGGGTCTCCATATAGTAGCTAATACTAGGGGTGAGCGCGGTTCCCGGGTAGAACCGGGAACCGGAGAACCGAACCGAAGGGTCTGGTTCGGTTCCCGGTTCTTAAAAGACTGATTCTGATTCCCGGTTCTTAAAAGACCGATTTCGATTCCCGGTTCCTTTTCTCTGGGAACCGGAATCGGAACCGGAACCTATCCAATAGAAAGCCCCCAAATAAAAAAACCCTAAATCACTTTTCACACGTTCACTTCACACTTCACTGTCACACTTCACAGAACAGAACTGAGTCTCTCCTGCTCGCCCTCAACGCCACCGGACGTTGCTCGCCTCGCCGCTCAGCCGCTCGTTGTCAATGCTGCCACTAGACGCTGCTCATCCCCCGGTGGAGGCCGCTCGCTTGCCCAACCGCCTCGACGCCGCTTGCTGTTCAACCAGCCGCCCCGACGCCATTCGCCCAGCTGCCCGAACATTGCTTATCGCTAGCCTAGCCGCCCTCCCGACGCCGCTCGCCGCTCACCCAGCCCTCTTGATGCCGCTCGCCTAGCTGCCCCGACGGGGCTCGCCCCCGACGCCGCACGCTGCTCACCTAGAGGAGGCCTCACCTCGGCGGCTGCTGAGCACAGGTTGGAACTTTTTGGCCACAACAAGCTTGAAGAGAAGAAGGCATTGAGATCACTCGCTGTTTTAGGGTAAAATTTTTCCTCTACTGTTCTGTCTCTCTTTCTGTTTTAGGGTAAAATTTGAGTTTTTGTGAAAGATGGTATCCATTTGTTTCTGATTCTTCCTTTGTAGGGCAAGCCTCCAAATTGGCGAGATTTCATAGGCATCATCACTCTTCTGTTTATAAACTCCACTATTAGCTTTATCAAGGAGAACAATGCCGATAACGCTGCGGCTGCGCTTATGGCTTGTCTCGCTCCCAAAGCTAAGGTATGGGACTGTGGCAATATGTTCTGTTAGTTGCAATCAAGTGATCTTTGGATGTTCTTTGACATTTTGATGTTGTGGAATGGTTGCGGTGATTCACACGTATGATGCAGGAACTTAGAGATGGAAGATGGGGGTGAGGAGGATGCTTCAATCCTGATCTTTGGCCATTATGATCACAAACCGATCCATCTTCTCAAAGATAAAAGACTACAGCATTTGTCAGTGGAAGGATAGCCAGTTGAATTTATTTTTGTCACCATCTTGAAAATAAGTTGATTCCTTCTATGAGGAATACTTGACTGAAGATTTGATAGCTTTTCTGCCTACTAATATTGGTTTTTATGCTTTACCTTTGTGAGACTACGAATTCTATTGAAATTTTATTAACTGGAAACCCGCTTAAACAATTTTTTCCGAATATAAAGAACATTCTACAAAAACATCTTTGTTTATCTGTTGCACTTATAAATTCTTTAGAATCACCCATTTCTACCAGCAGTATCCTCTCTTATTGAAGACTTTGCAAAGAAAATATTCTTGTCATGCTACCATCCAAAATATGTTCATGGGCACGATCGAGCTACACATTAACCCAATCAATTATTGTCTAAATTTGCTAAATGCCCTTCTATTTCCTTGAATTTGGATTGGTTCCTCCAAAGTTTGCTGGAACAAAATTCTGTTCTGTAAGAATACACATGTTCGATCTCATCATGGGACCAATGCAGTGATTATGCATTTTGATCAATCATGATCATTTTTCTGAGCACAACTTCAGTTCTCTAGACCCTTGACTTCTGTATTGGTGTTCCCATGGAAGTGTAACTGCCTCTATAGTCATTTCAAACTGTTCAAGGCCTTCCATGATATGGGGTTATACAGGTCATGGTTTCGCGTCCGAATGGTAAAAAGTTTTCAACAGTATTATGTCCAAAGACTGCTGGGATGCCCAAGTAAGTTTTCTTGCCGTACAAGTTCTTTCTTCTCCACCAGCATATGGTGTTAATTTACAATTTTCTCTAGGAATAATAACTATTTCGGATGTATGTTGTTATATAGAGAATCAACAGGTTCATGGATTGAATGTTGGGATTGGAACTTGAATGGGGATAAGTGTACATACCATGCTTTGTTTCCAAGGGCATGGACAATATATGATGTACTAATTGATGAGTCCTCAATTGCTAATGCAGATAAAGTTTTTTATGATTGCAGGTAATCTTAGTTTCTTTGTAAACCAGGTGAACCTGACCTAACCACTCGATAAAATTGTGTTTGCTGACCTGCCTATCCATATTAGTTGATACCATCCTAAACCCAGTTCCACACTCCTGAGTTCGTTGTATAACTCTTTGCAACAACTTTGCCTAGATATGGCTAAAGTTAAGGTTGGTCTCAATTTATGAATACCATGCTAACTCCACACCATACTATCTTTTATTTCAAGCTACATAATCGAAATGCCTCCACATTTGGTACTATGAATCCACTTACCCGATAAGGAAGATGACGGACAATTTATGAGGCGCATGTCTTTGTCACCTTGTAAATCTCTTTATAAGAATGTAACTACCCCCGCGGGTTTTGTCCTCTCGCCATTTGCCATCTCTTTCCTCTGCAGAATCATCTCTTGCCTGGACATACTTGTACTTTATAGGCGCACGTCTTTGTCACCTTGCCTCATTGCAGAATCATCTCTTGCCTGGACATACTTGTACTTTATAGGTGCACGTCTTTGTCACCTTGCCTCATCACATTGTGATTCACACCCCCAGCTTTTGCATTGCATTGCTTTCGACGCCAGCCATTGTCCCTGAAGTTGACTCTTTTAAAGTCGTCCGAGGATCGCCTCGCCTCGCTCCCATCCACGACAACGCCAGGATCTCCAAAAAAAATGGCGAATTTGCATTACGCTCTACTCCTCCTCATCTCTCTCATTTCCCACTCCAATGCCGACATCAAGACCCTAAGCCTAACTTCCGATCCTCGTCCGATCATCCTTCTCCATAAATTCGCCTTTACATACCTGAGTCGGGTTACAATCTCCGCTTCTGATGTCTCCGTCATTTCATTACTCCGTCAAACCGATTCTTCTTTGGGCTTTGTCCTTCTCTCGGAGGAAGCTCACTTCCAAGTCCTCCAAAAATTCCAACAAAACCCTATCTTCTGCATCCTCGATTCCCTCTACGCCATCGATCTCTTCGACTTCCGCGACCTGTCTCCTCTACCACACAACTATTTTAATAGAACCTATGCCATTACTTATGTGAAGAATAAGAGAACAGAGACGAGATAACAGAGACAAGAGAGAAAGATGGAGTTTCTGTATTCAATGACGATTGAAAAGTTCATCTGAGAGCCTAACAACTTGCTTGCTCTTCAATTCTATTTATATTACAAGCTGTAAAGTTCAACTAACTAAGGAAAACTGATTAACAGAAACAACAACAGAATGTAAGCAGTTACAACAGAGTTTAAGCAGTTTCAAGCTCAAAGCTAAATATTGATTATGCAATGGACACGTGCTGGTGCTGCAGATTTCATCATTGACTTTATTCCATTTGTTCTTGTTCAAAACAGTAGAGCCAAGCTCATTGACTTTATCTCTTTTAATCTTGGTTGAATCAGCAACACTCGACTCAGCAGGCTGTCTTACTTTATTTCCTCTGTTTTCGTCAGAACCAGATTCTCCAGTAGCACAATGTGAGTTCATCATATATCCCTTAACATCCCCCCGCAAATTGGGAAGGGGTAAAGAGCCCATACTCAATTTGATTATGATATCCAAGTGTGCCAGACGTGACAGGGCTTTTGTAAAAATATCAGCAAACTGATGAGTGCTTGGAACATAATGCACACTGAGAGATCCTGAGGAAACTTTCTCTCGAACAAAATGGAAATCAACTTCAATGTGTTTAGTACGAGCATGTAGGATAGGATTGGCAGTAAGTGAGATGGCAGACTGATTATCACAAAATAAAAGAGTTGGAGAGGAGAGACAAAGACCAATGTCACGAAGAACAAAACTAATCCATGTAAGATCAGCAGTAGTAGAGGCAATGGCTTGATATTCTGCCTCTGTAGAAGAACAAGAGACAGTAGGTTGCTTCTTTGCTGCCCATGAAATGAGATTAGAACCAAGATATGTGCAAAAGCCAGTGGTTGAACGTCTAGTTTCAACACAGCCAGTCCAGTCAACATTGGAGAATCCATAGAGATTCATAGAACTACGAGAATGAAGAAACATACCAAGATGAACAGTGCCTTTAACATAGCGTAGAACCCTTTTTAACTTATGAAAATCTCTAATGGTTGGCTTCTGCATCTTCTGACATAACAAGTTTGTGGCATATGCAAGATTAGGATGAGTTAATGTCAGATATTGAAGTCCACGAACTAAACTCCTATATTCAAGTGGATTGGAGAGTAGAACTTCATCATTTTTCAGGATAACTAGTCTCAATGACAGGAGTGGAAATAGGTTTACAGTCAGTCATGTGAGCTCTTGTAAGAAGATCAAGTGCATACTTGGTTTGATAGAGGAACAAATCAGTAGCTGTATGCTTAGCTTCAATACCTAGAAAATAATGAAGGCATCCGAGATCTTTCATGTGAAATTGAAGACTGAGAGACTGAATCGGTTTGGTGAGTAACTAGTCTGAACTACCAGTCAATACAATATCATCCACGTAGAGTAACAGAAGTATTGTTTCTGGTCCATCATGAAGTATAAAAAGTGATGGATTAGTCGTACTACAGAAGAAACCAGCTTCAAGAAGAAAATACTGAATTTGTCAAACCAAGCACGTGATGCTTGACGAAGACCATATAGAGATTTCTTGAGAAGACACACATATTGAGATTTTTGAGACTGTATAAAGCCAGGAGGCTGCTCCATATACACTGATTCATTCAATGTGCCATGTAAGAATGCATTTTTAACATCAAGTTGATGGATTGACCATTGCTTCATCATTGCCACAAAGAGCACACGAATGGTAGCATGTTTGACAACATGACTGAAGGTTTCTGTAAAGTCAATTCCTTCCTCTTGGTGAAACTCCTTAGCTACTAACCGAGCCTTCAATCTATCAAGACTTTCATCAGGTGCAAGTTTTGTCTTAAACACCCATTTACATCCTATCACATTCATTTGATTAGTTCGAGGAACTAATATCCAAGTCTGGTTTTGATACAAGGCATCTGTTTCATCCTTCATTGCTGTATACCATCCTTCATTTGCTAAAGCTGATTTAATTGATCTTGGTTCAGGAGGAACTTTATATTCAGCAAGACTTGCATATTTGGGATTTAGCTTTACAATGCCAGATTTTGATCGAGTTTGCATAGGATGAGTTGAAGATGTACCTTGTGAGGTAGATTAAGGATTTGGATGAGCTTGGTCAATACTGATTTCATCTGATGTCTTAGCTGTGTAGGCAGGAGTTTCTTGTTCTGGTGAGGTAGATTGAGGATTTGGATGAGCTTGGTCAATAATGATTTCATCTGGTGTCTCAACTATGTAAATAGGAGCTTCTTGTTTTGCAATTTGTAGAGGTGAAGGAAAGGAAGTAAATGGTACTATAGCTGAATGGAGAGAATCAGAATTTTCTATAGCCATGATTCCACTATCCTGCAAATGTCCTGCATGTGTATGTGAGGGTGATGACATTTGATCTGCACTTATGGATTCTAGAAGTTTAACTTCTTCTGTCCATAGTTGATACAGAGTTGTAAATTGAGTATACTCTGTTGCACGTGTCTTAGTAAAAGGGAAGAAATTTTCGTCGAACATGACATGTCAACTTATGTATATACGACCAGTAGTAGGAACAAGACATCGATATCCTTTATGACGTTCACTGTATCCAATAAACACACATGTGAGTGATCGTGGATCAAATTTGTGTTGTGCATATGGTCTGAGACAAGGGTAACATGCACGTCCTAAGATTTTGAGATGTTCATAACTTGGTTCTTGTTGAAAAAGTTTGCTATAAGGTTATTGCATTTGTAACTTTGGTGTGGGAAGTATATTGACAATGTAGTTAGCTGTCATGAATGCATCAACCCAGTATTTCAAAGGAATTCTAGCATGATAGAGCATGGCGAGACCCAGTTCAACAACATGACGATGTTTTCTTTCAGAGATTCCATTCTGTTCTGGTGTGTAGGGACAAGAAACATTTTGCGTAATGCCACAATTTTGTAAATGATTCTTAAATTTGTGGCTGATGAATTCTCCTTCACCATCACATTGAAAGATCTTGATTCTACAATCGAATTGGTTTTCCACTTGTTTCTGGAACATGACAAAGATGTCATAGAAATCTGACTTAAACTTCATTGGATAGATCCAACTAAAACGAACCTTTTCGAAAGGTATAGAAGCTACAAAATCTGATAAGGAAAATGGCAAAGCAGTACTCTTAGCAACTTGACAGCTTCTACACGTAGTTTGTATTCTTGTATTGCAGCGAATCAATTTCTGATTTTGCAGATACTTCAGGATTTTCAGGTTGGTGTGAGCTAATCGCTGGTGCCATATATCTTCTCCTACAGCTTTGTGTCTCTGAGTTAAAAATGCCTCTGTGGTTTGAGTATCTACTCGATGGAGTCCTTTAACTTTCCTCCCAAGCAGCAGAGTTGTGTTGGTGTAATTGTCCTTTACATAGACCCTAGTTTTATAAAAAACAAATGAACATGGATAATCATCTGTTAGTTTTGATACTGACAGAAGATTTTTCTTGATGTCAGGAACAATCAACACATCATTTAGAGGTAATGAGTCAACTTCAGTATGTAACAATGCATCACCAATATAGGCAATAGGTAGACATGAGTCATTCCCAATCATCACTGTATCAGTGCCATTGTATCTAGAGGGATTATGAAGAATACCCAAGTTTACAGTGATGTGAGCAATCGCACCAGTGTCTGGATACCACTCATTCCCTTTAGAATCTTTAAGATGCATTGCTGCTAATGCTGTTGGAATTTCCTCAGCTTGATATGAATTGTCAAATCGATACCAACAATGAAGTGCATCATATCCTGGACGTTTACAAATTTGACACTCCAATCCGATATTATCTATTGTTTTCTCAACCTGCAAGTTTTTGGGAAATGTTAGATTTGAGGAAGGATATGATCTGGTTTCTTGATACCTTTGTGAAGAACCATCATATGGTCGAAATCCTTGACCATAACCAAAGCCAAAGAAGTTATTGAATTGCTTAAACCTCTGACCCTCCTGTGCATGATTTAGATTATTTGGCTTGTGGCTCAGATCTCTTCCAGAATATCTATAGCCACGACTTCTATTATTGAAAGATCGTCATCTTCCATAGCTACATTCTCTGCAACTACTAACTCTCGAGCCTTCAAAACCAAAGTTCTGCTGAACAGGTTCTCTGTCAAATTCCTCCTTTTGCTGAACTTCAGTTTTTCTTTGACCATAATATGCTAGATTAGGGTTGTATTGTCTTGATGAGTAGTTTTGTAATCTTGCTTTGAACCTTTCTAACTATGATATTACTTCATCATACTCTGGTTGAGGTTTCAAGCAATATATGGTAGTTTTAAAGTTCTCATATTAAGATCCTAATCCCTCAAGAACACCAAACATCCTTGTTATCTCATCTATTGGCTTTCCAATTGCATTTAGTTGATCACAGATTGACTTGTATTCCCTGAGATAAACTGATAATGCTTGATCTCGTTTTTGGCAGGCTTGTAGCTTTCCTCTTAATTCAAACTCTCTAGCTATAGATTTTTGTGTGAATCAATTAAGTAAAGTTTGTTATACCTCATATGAAGTTTCCAAAACAATTATCAGACTCAGTATATTTTCTGATACTGCTCCACTGATCCATGATGATACAAGTTGATCTGTTCTTACCCAATCAATGTAGTCAGGATTCACAACTTCTGTATTATTCCCTTCGACTTCAACCTGTAACAATTGTGTAGGTGATGGAGT
Source organism: Eucalyptus virginea (assembly GCA_014182375.1). Classification (NCBI taxonomy): domain Eukaryota; kingdom Viridiplantae; phylum Streptophyta; class Magnoliopsida; order Myrtales; family Myrtaceae; genus Eucalyptus; species Eucalyptus virginea. The sequence continues at coordinate 23,324,740 of CM024524.1, read as the reverse complement.
TTCTCCATTAACGAAGCCAAATAGCTCCTGGCTTCGCAAGAATTTGTGGAATTGTGCTTGCCAAAGAAGAAAGTTGTCTTCAGCTAGCTTGATAGTGATGAAGTTGGAGATGTTAACATGAATTGGAAATGGATATTTCTGTGTTCTTGCTGCCATCTTGCGCTTTCAGCTCTAGATGGTGTGTGAAAGAAGAATCTGTGTTGTATTTGCACGACAAAATCCTGATCGTGTTATCAATGATGATCAGATCTTCACAGAGAAGAGTACACAAATCAGTAGAATAGAGAGAAGCTATCAATAAAACTCGAATGTAGCTTCAATCTGCTGTGACTTTTGACATTTTTGAAGATGATCTGTGCTCTCAGGATGGCTCTGATACCGTGTGAAGAATAAGAGAACAAAGACGAGATAACAAAGACAAGAGAGAAAGATGGAGTTTCTGTATTCAATGACGATTGAAAAGTTCATCTGAGAGCCTAACAACTTGCTTGCTCTTCAATTCTATTTATATTACAAGCTGTAAAGTTCAACTAACTAAGGAAAACTGATTAACAGAAACAACAGAATGTAAGCAGTTACAACAGAGTTTAAGCAGTTTCAAGCTCAAAACTGAATATCGATTCTGCAATGGACACGTGCTGGTGTTGCAGATTTCATCATTGACTTTATTCCATTTGTTCTTGTTCAAAACAGCAGAGCCAAGCTCATTGACTTTATCTCTTTTAATCCTGGTTGAATTAGCAACACTCGACTCAGCAGGCTGTCTTACTTTATTTCCTATGTTTTCGTCAGAAATAGATTCTCTAGTAGCACAATGTGTGTTCATCATACATCCCTTAACAACTTATCCCAGTGGATACTACTCCCTGTACTTTGCCAATTGCAATCCGGAGGTCCGCGTATCCATGAATGTCCACGCTGAATTGTACAATCTCAATTTGGACGGTTCCAAGAATTACCTCTCGCATGGACAATCGACACTAATTCCACTCTTCTTATCGGGTCCATCACTTGCTCGCCGGACTAATTACTACGAAAACGCTGAGTCTCATCTGTGCCGGGCTGGATATGTACTTCGTTAAACTTACTGGGTTACCTCACGGTTGGGAAATCTTGTCCGAAGTTGCTCGAGTCATGTCTTCACTTATCATCGCGGCATTGATCATAGTCGGATTCTTGTTTTTCAAGCAATTCTTGCCAGAAAAGGAGGCCATGGTATGGATCGTCCCCATCACGCTTCAGGTTCTGTCCAATCTAGCTTCCCCTTTTGCTATCATGATGAAAGCCACTTGGCCCGGCGTGGGGTCGGTGCTGGCTTTCGTGCTAGCTTTGCTGGACATGATCTGCACGTGCACCATCCTTGTTACCGTGGGGAGGTCTATTTGGTTGCTGAAGGAGGCTGCAAAGACTGACGAGAAGGCGGTGAAGAGATTGGCGAAGATTAAAAAGTTTGCCTTGGTCTATGCCTTGGCAATCGGTTATTTTTATGTCAGTGCCGAAGCCGATGGTAGCACTGTTATTGAGGAGCTTCATTGCACCCCAGTGGCTACCCTTCCAACATAGAAGGGGGAGATGGGGAGTTTTTTTTTTTTTTGGGTCAGTCCTACTCTAATCCTACTCTAACACTCACTGTCAGACTTTTGCCCTTGCCTCTTTGCAGGGCGTGGGAGTCGAAACCCACTCCTGAAGTGAAATCGTCTCCACCCCAATCCCCCCTGAGAATGTGAGGATTTGAACCCCAACCTCCCCCTTCCAAGTGGGAAGGGTGGCCACTGGGGCGAACCCCCAGTGGTTGGGAGATGGGGAGTTTGAATCCTCACTTTCTCAAGTAGGTTGAGGTGGGGACGATATAGTTTGAGGAGTGGGTTTCGACTCTCACGCTCTATAAGAAGGCAGGGCAAAAGTTTGAGGGGAAAATTCCAAAAAGGGACCTGAAGTACTCTATTTTTTTTTTCTCAAATAAGGGTCCGGAGTGGACCTTATTTCAAATAAGGACTTGAAGTGCCTTCATTTTCTCAAATAAGGGTCTAAAGTGGATGTTATTTCAAATGATGACCTAAAGTGGTTATGTTTATTTTAAATAAAAGCCTGAAGTGGTCATGTTAGTTTCAAATAAGGACTCGTCTTTCTAGCAATCAAGGGTATTTTCGTCATTTGTCATTTTTCCATTTTTTTCCATTTTTTTGGTTGGTTCTTCTTCCTCTTCGCTGGTGGCCAACTGGCCATTGGCAATGCCCACAAAAGGCTGGGCAAGGGATGGCCTTACCTGGGTATGGCGACCCTCGCCTAGGGACCATTCGTGAGGTTAGCCCTCACCTGGGATTGGCGAGGGCCGACCTCGTGGATGGTCCTTGGGTGAGGGTCACCACGCTCAAGCGAGGTCGTCCCTCACTTGTGGCCAGCATGGGTGGCGCTCAACGGCGGGGGCGACCCTCGCTTAACCCTCTGTGGGCATCACCGGTGGCCGGTTGACCATTGGCGAATAGGAAGAAGAAGAACCAGGAAAAAAAAAAGGGAAAGAAAAAGAAAGTGAATGCAAAATGACAAAAATACCCTTGATCGGTCAGAAAATTTAACCAGTCGACGTTCGGCGAAGTCGGGTCCTTATTTGAAATAACCAAAGCCACTTCAGGTCCTTATTTGAAACAACTAAAGTCACTTTAGGTCCTTATTTAAAATAAAATCCACTTCGGGTCATTATTTGAGAAAACAATAACACTTTGGGTCATTTTTTGAAATTTTCCCAAGTCTGAGAATTAGAGTAGGAATAGAGTAGGACCAATAAAAAAAAAAAATCTTTTTTGCAAGCTTGCAATAAAATTGATTGTGTGGGTCCTCTTATGATTTTATCCCCCAATTTGGGCTTGCAATAAGGAAAAATAAAAGTCAAAAAAAAAAAAAAAAAAGAAAAAAGAAACAGGTTGCGGAGTGACGTCAAATGTAGGCCACGATAAATTTTTGTGGAATCCGTTGACTTTCTCAACCGAATTTATTTTTACTATATTTTTTCCGAGATTTGTATAATTTTTTATTGCAAGCTTGCAATAAAATTGATTGTGTAGATCCCCTCATGGTTTTATCTCTCAATTTGAGCTCATAATAGGAAAACATAAAAATCAAAAAAAGAAAAAGAAAAATAGAGTAAAAAATGAAACCGGTCGAAAAAGGCAATCGGTTCCTCAAAAAATTATTTGCGGTGCTGCTTAGATGACTGTCCTTTGTAAAATGATGGAGTGACGGTTAAAGATGGGCCAAAATAAATTTTTGTGGAAACCGTTGATTTCCTCAATCGGTTTCATTTTTACTCCATTTCTTCTTGAGATTTGTATAATTCTTTATTGCAAGTTTGCAATAAATTGATTGTGTGGGCCCTCTTATAATTTTATCTCTCAATTTGAGCTTGCAATAAGGAAACATTAAAATCATGAAAAGAAAAAGAAAAATAGAGTAAATAATGAATCTGGTTGGAAAGGTCAACCGGTTTCCTAAAAAACTAATTGTGGCCCCCATTCCGCTTACATGACTATCCTCTGTAAAATAACTTTTGCGACAGTTGAACATGGGCCACAAAACATTTTTGTGGAAACCGTTGACTTCCTCAACTGATTTTACTTTTACTCTATTCTTTTTTTCCCGAGATTTGTATAATTCCTTATTGCAAAGCTTACAATTAAATTGATTGTGTGGGCCCCCTTATGATTTTATCTCTAAACTTGAGCTTGCAATAAAGAAACATAAAAACCAAGAAAAGAAAAGTAAAAATACAGTAAAAAATGAAATCGATTGAAAAAGTCAACCGATTTTCTCAAAAACTATTTGTGGTGCCGCTTAGATGACTGTCCTCCACAAAATGACGTAGCGACGGTCAAAGATAGGCCATAATTTGTGGAAGCAATTGACTTCCTCAACGGATTTCATTTTCTTTTTTTTTTTCCTGAGATTTGTATAATTCTTTATTGCAAGCTTCCCATAAAATTGATTGTGTGAGCTCTCTTATAATTTAATCTCTCAATTTGAGCTTGCAATAAGGAAACGTAAAAATAAAAAAAAAAAAGAAAAAGAAAAAAATTGAGTAAATAATGAATCCTATTGGAAAAGTCAACTGGCTTCCTCAAAAACTGATTGTGATCGGCGTTCTGCTTAGATGATCATCCTCCATAAAACAGCTTTTGTGACAGTCAACGTTGTGACAGTCAATCATGGGCCACAAAAATATTTTTGTGGAAACTATTGACTTCCTTAGCCGGTTTTGATTTTACTCTATTTTTCCCGAGATTTGTATAATTATTTATTGCAAGCTTAAAATAAAATTGATTTTGTGGGCCCTCTTATGATTTTATCTCTCAACTTGAGATTACAATAAAGAAACATAAAAATCAAAAAAGAAAAAAGAAATTAGATTGAAGTATGAAACTAGTTGAAAAGTCAACTGATTTCCTCAAAACATTTTGTGGTCACTTAGATCATTGTCCTCTTTCAAACAATAGAGTGACGATCAAACATGGGCCCCAATAAATTTTTGGGGAAAGTCAACGAATTCATTTTTACTCTTTTCTTTGTCCCGACGGTTGTATAATTCTTTATTGCAAGCTTGCAATAAGATTGATTATGTGGTCCTCTTATAATTTTATTGATTATGTGGTCCTCTTATAATTTTATTTCTCAATTGAGCTTGCAAAAAGAAAACATAAAAGTCGAAAAAGGAAAAAGAAAAATAGAGTAAATAATGAATTCGGTTGGAAAAGTCAACCGATTTCCTCAAAAATTGATTGTGATCCACGTTCTACTAAGAGGATCGTCCTTTGTAAAATAACTTTTGTGATGGTCAAACATAGGCCACAAAACATTTTTGTGGAAACAATTGACTTCCTCAACCGGTTTAATTTTGACTCTATTTTTTCCCGATATTTGTATAGTTCTTTATTGCAAGCATGCGATAAAATTGATTGCGTGGGCTCTCTTATGATTTTATCTCTCAATGTGAATTTGGAAACATAAGAATCAACAAAGAAAAAGAAAAACAGAATAAAAAAGAAACTGGTTGAAAACGTCAACCGGTTTCCTCACAAACTCTTTGTGGTTCACGCTTGACCGTCACTCCATTTTATGGAGGATGGTCATCTAATCGGGACCCGCTTGAAGGAAAATATTGGCCCTTTGGAAAATGCTTGTTGTCTGAGTAATTGCATCAATTAATGTGTGAGAGAGCGCATTGTTGTAGGAGAACATGAGAGGGAGAGAGGGAGAGAAGAGAGGGATATCTTTTTCACCTCGGAAGCATCTGACGGCCTGTACAAAGGCGCTACTAAGAGGATGCTCCCGCTGCACGCTTTTCCTTTTTTTGGTTCTTGTTTGCTTTTCCCTCTTCTCACGGAAGTCCGAAGAGTCGAGCCCAGCATGCATACATATACATGGAGACCACATCATTATATGAATCTAGGTTGCATGAGAATATGAGGGAAATGATACAAGCTAGCTATGGACATGTATATTTGATTCAATGTACTCACATGAGCGCACAAACCACAAGCGCTAATGCACCGCCAGAGATATCAAACATGTTACTAGACTCGACGCAAGCTTGTAGATCCATCTTGCAATGCTAACTTTCGTGCACAAAGAAGATGTCCAAAATTTCCTAAAGAAAAAGGGGCGGGGAAGCATCCCCGCAGCTTTTTATAGGAAGGAAGTAAATAAATAGAGGCAAATAGCAGCGACAATTAAAGATAGAATCAATAGGGCAGAGGCCCTCCAAGCCCACGACAGAATGTCGTGGTGCCTTCTCGACCGCATGTACGTATATAAGGTTGCAGTGCCATGGGACAAGTTGAGGAAGAAGAGGGTGGCTCCTGAGAGGGTGTGAGCCCACCTAGGAGAACGATCACTGAATCGGCATCGTAGACGTCCAACTTTTGGCATTTGATATCACAAAAATGAAGGGCAGAAGTGCCCACTGATACAGGTGCATGATGATCTTAGGACCCTTTGGGTTAAGGAAAGGGAAGCAACATCTGGGAGTCAAGGGCACGTCTGGGAGTTATTGGAGGGACGATCATCTGCTCAGATACTGGTGAGTAAGGCTTATTTGGGTCATGTTATAAATGCCCTCGCCAAATCTAATGATGATTGAGGTGAAATTTATGCTTCTGAATATCGATTAGTTGAATCTCTTGCTCTAGGTATTATTTCGAGATGTTTCGTATATGAGCCTCTTCAAACTGGACTTATTGCCATTGATTTGATGATTCCTCTAGGATGTGGTCAGTGAGAACATATTATTAGGGACAAACAGGCTGGAAAAACAGCAATAGCCACGGATACTATTCTCAATCAATAAGGTCAAAATGTAATATGTGTTTATGTAGCTATTGGTCAAAAAGCATTTTCTGTGGCTTACATAGTGAATACTCTCCAGGAAAGGGGAGCTATAGAATACACTATTGTGGTTGCCTTGTAACTTCGGGAGAAGGGTTGCCTCCTCACAAAGGGGGTCGTAGTGACCAGGCTCGAGACATTCTGTATATGAGCCTCTTCAAACTAGACTTATTGCTATTGATTTGATGATCTCTATAGGACGTGATTAGCAAGAATTAATTATTGGGAACAGACAGACTAATAAAATAGCAGTAGCCACGGATACGAGAAACAACCATACTAGGACAAATCCTTAGGTCACTCATAATTACTATAGTAAGAAAAGGCTCTCCTCCAACCTCCCACAAATGCCAACAGTGTCAAAGATGGTGGATCCCATGATGGCATAAGCAAAAAGGGGTGGATATACACAGTATGGTCTTGGTAAAGACTTGCAACCATGGAAGTTGTCAGTCAAGAGAAGACCGGTGTAGGACAACTCCCCCTGGTCCTCCGTCCTATCTCGAGGATTGCGCGAAGGAACAGGAAACTGCAGGATCTGGCGAGTTGGTCCTTCTCTATGCATCTTCTCCACCTACACCAACAAAGCACAAGTAGAGAAGATTGTGTTTTACATCCTTTTACCGCCTTGGGATTGTTTTCCCAAGAAGCCAAAGCCTTCCCCAGTGCACAATCCAAAAATCCCTAATCAGTCCCTTCAGTTTGCATCAGTTTGCATTTTGCAGCCCCCACCCTCCCTAATACATAGCTTGCCCTAGCAGCCTTATATCAACGAAATGGTGCGCTTTTTTTGCTTTTGCAAAATAATTATAACCGCACGGAATAGTGCAGTATGCAAAAACTCGACCCTTTTAAAAACTTTGCAAATTTGTGATACTGTGAAATGCTTGAATTATTAATGTATGAATAAAAATTGAACAGTATTGTAGAAATTGTGCGCATATATGTAGAAAGATAGCAACATCTTAATATTTGGACATTTTTGGAATGTTATTTATACTATAAAAAATTTCCAGTTGAAAACTGAAAATATCATACGGATAAATTAGAGTCTTTAATGTATGCATTTTCCCATTAGTTCATTATTTTGCCTTAAAAGTAAGAGGTGCTCTTTATATATAATAGTTGGCGTTATTCCCACGCTTTTTTTTTTGTTAACTTACTAAATTACCCTTTCAATAATAAGATTTTTTTTTTGATATTTTTAATTATCATTACCCCCTCTCTTTCAATAAAATTAATCTCATAATCTCTCTTTCACATATCATATTTGTATGGAGACTCCAGCAAAAGATAGTTAAACTTATCTTCAATGTCATTTTGAATCAATAAAAATGAAACATGTTTTTGTTATAAGTGGAACTATCTTTCAACGAAAAAAAAATTGTTTATTTTTGCGATCATGAATTTATTATTTTGTTGAACACATAATGTTGTTAATTTGAGTTTTTAGACACCTCAATTTGACCTCAAAATTTTTAAACTTTGACCCAAGGTCGAAAATCGCTGAACAGTAGATTAGATGGTGTACTTGGATAGTATTTATCAAGAGCTTTCCAAAGGTATCCAATTTGCCTCAATTTGATTCATAGATAATGAGATATCACATCTTTTATTCTAAACTGCTTGATCTTGATGAGTTAGCAAACTCATGCCATATTCCGAATTCGAAGTAATTTTCATAAAACTAAGTCACGAGCTTTCTAAAGCATGAAAATTCACGTCAGTTTGGTTTAAATTGAAGAAGAATATTCTGTATTTTTCATACTTACCCATACCATACTTCCGATCAAAAAAAAAAAAAAAATACTTACCCATACTTATTGAATTTACCATGGAAAAAGTAACTTTCATAAAACTTATGGTTTTGTTCTCTTGCTATTTCTTCAGTTTGACTTGTGCTTTGCCATCTCTTTCCTCTGCAGAATCATCTCGTCTGGACATACTTGTCTCTGTAGGCGCATGTCTTTGTCACCTCGCCTCATCATATTGTAATTCACACCGTCAGCTTGTGCGTTGCATTGCTTTTGGCGCCGGCCACTGTCCATGAAGTCAACCCTTTTAATGTCATCCGAGGATCGCCCCACCTCGCTTCCATCCACGACAACGCTCAGGATTTCCAAAAAAATGGCGAAGTTGCATTACGCTCTGCTCCTACTCATTTCTCTCATTTCCCACTCCGATGCCGACATCAAAACCCTAAGCCTAACTTCCGATCCTCGTCCGATCATCCTTCTCCATACATTCGCCTTCACAGACTTGGGCCGGGTTACAATCTCCGCTTCTGATGTCTCCATCAGTCCATTACTCCGTCGAACGGATTCTTCACGTTTGGGCTTTGTCCTTCTCCCGGAGGAAGCTCTCCTGCAATTCTTCCACGAAATCCGAGAAAACCCTAAGTTCTGCATCCTCGATTCCCACCGCAGCGTCAATCTCTTCACCTTCCGCAACGTGTCTCGTCCGCTACGCAGCCATTTTAAAAGAACCTATCCCGTCACTTATCCCAGCGGATACTACTTCCTGTTCTTTGCCAACTGCCATCCGGAGGTCCGTGTATCCATGAATGTCCGCACTGAATTGTACAATCTCGATTTGGACGGCTCCAAGAATTACCTCCCGCATGGACAATCGACGCTAATTCCACTCTTCTTCGCGTTCTCTCTTGCTTACTTCTTCGTCTTAGCTCTCTGGGTCTATTACTGCCGTTGCAACAAGGAATCCACGAATCGGGTCCATCGCTTGCTCAACGGACTAATTATGGCGAAAACACTGAGTCTCATCTATGCCGGGCTGGATAAGTACTCCGTTAAACTTACTGGGTCACCTCACGGTTGGGAAATCTCGTTCGAAGTTTTGCGATTCTTGTCGTCACTAATCATCGCGGCACTGATCATAATTGGATTCTCGTTCTTCAAGCAGTTCTTGCCAGAGAAGTCGGCTAAGGTATGGATCATCCCCATCGCGCTCCAGGTTCTCTCCAATCTAGCTTTCCCTTTTGCAGTCATGATGGGAGACACTGGGCCCTGGGTGGTGTTGGGGCTGGCTTTGCTGGACATGATCTGCACGTGCACCATCGTTGTTACCGTGGGGAGGTCTATTTGGTTGCTGAAGGAGGCTGCAAAGACTGACGAGAAGGTGGCGATGAGATTGGCGAAGATTAAAAAGTTTGCCTTGGTCTATGCCTTGGCAATTGGTTATTTTTATGTCGTGCCGATGGTAGCACTGGTACTGAACTGCTTCATTGCATCTAGGTACGAGTGGGTGAGCAACGCGGTGCAGGAGGGTGCGAATCTAACGATTTATGTGGTCACGCTTCGCATGTTTAGGCCTGTCAATGATTACACCATTCTTGACGCACAGGATGAGAAGGAAGAAACAATGGCTGGAGCATATGAAGAGTCCGAAGTTTGAAGGATGGACACAAGTAAATTGTAAATGCTTATTTCTCAGTGAGTATCCATATTCTCTCTTTAAGGGAGATTAAAACTGGTTGTCGTGAACCTTTCCTGTACTACAGATGTCATATACAGTAATAAAACAATCTGTAGAGAAATGCTTCTAGTGGACAAATTTGTGCCTTTCTATATCTGTGTAACAATCCAGTTTCTAATAAACTACATTTCTCTGTTGACACCTGATTTTTAGTCGATATATCATTAAGAAAATAAAAAATAAAAAAATAAAAAATAGAGAGAAAATCCCAATTAATTCGCAATTAATCATCGACGTTCATCAATAATGCATCATGGTCGTTGAAATAGGCATGTGCTCAATTGGGGAACTCTTAAAAGATCAAATCCTAGCCCTTAGTTCAATCCAAGGGCTGAGATTTGATCTTGCCTGAAAATATATAAAGAAAAGAAGAGAAAAAAAAGGAGGGGAGGCCATTCACGACGGTTTTTCTTTCTTCAGTCTCTCTCTCTCTCTCTAAAAGTTTGGGGCACGGAGTCTCTCTCCCAGGCTCTTGGCTCCCGCACGCTCTCTTTTTTCTCTCGGACGATCTCTCTCTGGCGAGAGGAGGGATCCCTCTCTCAAAGAAAAAACGGCCGAACGGTCTCTCGGACTCTCTCTCTCTGATCGGCTCATCATCTGGTGCGTTCGAAACCCTTGATTGGATCTCTGGATCCAATCGCGAATCGGGGAAGCAGCTCTGTTCGATTCCCTATCGTCGCAAATCGCACCGGACGCCGTCGAAGAGCAGCGTCGCCACCACCGCCGATTGGAGGCTCTCGGATCTCACCGCCTCGCGTGGCTCGGCCGGATCGACGGACGCTCTCAAAAGGCTCTCTCTGCAAGAACCGCTGGAAGGGATCTTCTTCTCGGCCCCGTCTCCGAAACCCCGTCCCAGACCTGATGTTCAGCCTAGCGGATATCCGAATCCGAGTGCCGTTCTTTGATGCCGCCGTTGAAGTTGCAGATCCGATCTCTCTCAAACCCTAGAGGACGGAACAGCCAATCGAGAAGCTCGGAGAGTGACAGTTTTCGATACCTCGCCGAGTTCAGAGGAGTTCGACAGGGATTCGGTTTCCGAGAATCAACAGCAACGGCTTCTGATCTTTTCTTTGTTCTGTTTCTCAGGTAACTCTCACGCGGCTGCGAGGCTCATATCCGTATAGTCAGTAGCGGCGGTGACAGAGTTGACGGAGGAGTACAGGTGCGATGATGTTTACTGATGCTGTATTTTGGCTTATTCTATATCCCTTTCTGACCTTAGCAGATTATAGGCTAAATCTTCTGATTGTTTGTTTGCACTCGATCAATGCTTTCTTCCTTCTTGGTGACCATTTTGAATCGTTTGTTGTTCCTTATGTTCGTTTTGCATATTTCGTTCTATGGACGGGCCTATATGTCACTTTCCAATAGATCTTCCACGCTCGTGTTTTCAATTTGGTAGCCATATCCGTTTCTGGACTTGTCATCATCATATGCTCCTCTTTGGTACCTCAGAGTGGCAGTCATGCATATTCGATGCTACGGCATCTTTGATTTGATAATAAGGCTCAAACACATATTAGATGAATTCTCACCACAGTTTCTGATGGCTGCTGCAATTCCCATGGTCCGCAAAAGATAAGAGTAATCATTCATTCGTTGTTTGCAAAAGAATAGTGGCTGGAGTTGTGTACTGCATTTCCATTAATGAAGTGTACGAATTATTGATGGACTAGCGTTGAATTAACTCTTGCTGAGTTCATTTTTTTTTGTACTGAATTCTTTGTGGGTTTATGAAAACCTTCCTTCCTGGCTTTTTGTATTGTAATGTGGCTGTCAGTTTTCCTTGGCATGTATTGGCATTTAGCACCAATTTCTGGAAATTCGTTCTGACTTGTGCCCTGTTTCGGATGACCTTTTTTGCAAATGACCCGATACGAGCTGGTTGCTGTGGTTTTCTATGTTTGATGCCTTCATGAGAGTTGAAGATGGTTCGACTAACTTTCCAACGAGTTATAATACACCCTGATCCGATATCATTAGCAACATGAAATCTTCTTTAAAAGTCTACTCCAGAATCTGGAAAATTGTTCTGGTCTGTGCAGTTGTTTCTGTTACTGATCTGACCTCTTTGTTAAATGTCTTCGTTTGAGCCAGAAAATGGTTTCAATTGTGTTCGTGACCTTCTAAAGATTCATAGGAGACTTCTCAAACTTTCTAATGACATATTATATGCATGATTCGGTGGTCATTTGCCTAGTCAAATGAATGTTACTGCATCAATGTTTGATTCTGGAAATTTGTAGATCCTCAGTAGTTAGTTTTTGCTATGGCAAATTGGAGGTCATAAACTTCGAAATCTTGAGTTGATGTGTTCTGAACAATTGATCTGCATTTAAATTTGTGTACTGTGCTGGAAATTTGATTTGAAATCTACTAGCTGCTGTGATTGTTGAGCATGTTTCTCTTAGGCTTATTTTGAGCTCTTAAATGTCGAGACAAGTGATGAGCTAGAAGTTCGACGTGCACATATTAAGCTTTCATCTGAGATTCACGTATTAGAAATCCTGAGATGATTCTTTCATGAAATTGTTCCTCATATACTGATTACCTGTCATAGAAATTCTAGGATAAGATAGCTATTGATTGTGCTTTTATCAAGCCTACATCGAATACCAATTTTCTATGATGGATGATTTGTTTGATGGATGCACATGCATTCTCAAAACTTTCTTTTAGAATATCATGCATACTAACTTTGATGATGTATAACATGATATCTTCTTGGCTATGAATGTTGTGTATATTAATAATGTGTTGTCGCCAAGTTATAATTGATGTTTGTGATTTGAATTTGCTGGATTCATGTTCATGTCTAATGCCTATGTTCACTCGTTATAATAACGATTTCTATGCATTGTCTTAGTCATATAAGATGAGGCAAGGGATCCTTTTTTTCTAGATTAGGTTTAGAATAGGATCCAAAAAGTGGAGAAGAAGTGAAGATGGTGGAGGTCGATGTCCACTCCGACCGTTATTCTGTAATATTCGTTTCTCTCCCGACATATGTCTCGGGTTCCTTGTGTTGTATAAAACCCGACGAGTTGCGGGTTTCCTTTCTTTCTCGATTGCTTTCTCTTTTATATTCTTTAGAATTGCCTGAATAGATTTACTGCTTTTCCTTGATTGTTTACTTCATGTTTTGCAATTTCATTTTCATTGTTTGTTTTCCTTTCATTTTTTAGAAATAGAATAGAATGAAAGTAATCCACCACGCATGATCATTTAGTATAGAATTGATGATCCTGAAAATATAAAAAGAAATGCATGGACATGTTAGGAAAAACACAACATACTGTTTAGGTACCGAAAGGGCGCTAATAGTAATATTAGCGTAACCCAAGTCCCCGAACCTAGATATCTGGTTACGTAGGAATCGAGGGAACACTCCCGACCCTCGATTGGGTTTCTAGCCGACCCCCAAAATGAGGCTAGTGGCGACTCCCGTCTATTTTTTTAGGTTGTTATAAACAACTAGATCGTATAAATAAATCCGCTGTCACGCGGGGTACGAGCTTGGGAGAGCTCGCGATCTCATGAGGGAACTCTCGTGATCAAGTACCCCTAAACCCGACCTTTCCCTCCTTGGATACCTTTTCGAGGGGGCCGGCGAGATCGGGTCGCGACATTCTCGACTTTATGTGATGACAGACGTTTTCATAAAGCGTTAAAAGCTCCACATGGTGGTCTACATATACTGAGTTCATGTTATATTCTTCCGGTAAAAAACGTTGCCATCGTAAGTCTGATAACATTTCCTATGGAAAAATAACGAGAGTGCAAACGACCCTTCTTGAGTTTCTCTATTTGGACTGAAGTTGAAGTATGAGCACCACCAACCAGAGGTTTGGTTGAGAGAGTTTCTTTCCATAATTGTAGGGAAATTTTGAGCATTTGGAAAATACAGGTTGTCCGTGTGTAATTGCATCAGTCAATGTGATGGTTGTTGCCGCAGTAATAACCTGATGGCCTGCATGAAGGCGCGACTGAGAGGTTGCTGCCGCTGTCTGCTTTTCGTTTTCCTTTTTCTTGTTCTTCTTCTGTCTTTTCCTTGTCCTTGCTCGGAAATCCAAAGAACACAAACCGCAACCGCTAATGCACCACGGGAGATATCAAACACGTTAGTAGACTCCATGGTAGCATGCAGATCCTTCTTGCCAATGCTGACTTCCGCTCGACAACGATGATGTCCACATTCCATTGTGAAAAGGAGCGGTGAACCATCCCCGCGGCTGCTCAAAGCATCGCCACGTAAAATCTCGGTGCTTACTCAACGACATGTACTCATGTTAGGTTGTGCTGCCTGGCCACCTCACATCCATGAAATAGGATGCTTTTGCTCAGGTAAAATAATCATATATCACTCAAAATTGTGCACACGCTTTCTGTATGAAGAAATGGGACGCAAAGATGGAAAGAGAAAAACATTTGAAGATTGTATCATTTTTGTAAAGTTAGAAGATTAAAATGCTAAACTTGAAATTATCGAATGTATGTATGGAATGGAATCACTAATGTACGCATTTTTCCATTAATTGATTATGTCCCCTAGGAGGTTTTCTTTACTTTATGCGAGGAGTGGTGCTATTTCTGCAGTCTTTTTATGTTAGCCTACCAAATTGCCATTCCATCACAAGATTTGCCTCCATATTTATCATTAGCCCTCTCTCAACAAAATTAATCTTTTCGTCTCTCTCCTTCACTTACTACATTTGTACTGAGTATCCAAAAAAGAAGAAGAAAAAGAAGCTAACTTATTTTCAGTGTCAGTTTAAATTTGTAAAATTGAACGATGTCTTCATTTCCAAGTAAAACAATGTTTCAACATAAACGAAAAATTGTTCCTTCTTGCAATTACGAGTTCATTAATTTGCTGAACGCATACAGTTGTTGAATTGAGTTCGTGAACACTTCAATTTTGACCAAGATTTTTCAGGATTGACCAAAATCTGAGCAACTTTAATCAGAGAAAAAACTCGTCGAATACTCGATCAAATGGTGTAATTGGATGATATTTGTTAAGAACTTTCTAACTATCTCCAATTTGGCCCAATCTGACTCCCGTATCGTGAGTTATCGTATAATTTGCTATGGAGCATCCATTCATGATGACGTGAGCAAACTCATAAGATAATGCGAATTCAAAGTGATCTTCAAAATTCAAGTCACAAGCTTCCAAGCATGAAGAATTGGGTCAGTAAGGTTTAAATCAAATTCATGAGTCAAAGGGTCCGTTCGTTTCGCGGAAAATGATTTCCGGGAAAATATTTTCCAGATTTTCCGGTGTTTGTTTCACGGAAAATGAACTAGTCAAGGAAAATTTTTTCCATCATTGGAAAAAACAACCTTTAAAGTGAGGAAAACGTTTTCCATGACTTCTTCCCTCTTACTTCTTTTTATCAATACATTTTCGTTTTATTTTTATGCTTTCTTTTTCTTTCTTCTTTTTATTTTAAATTGAGTTTTTAATTTCTTTTCTTTCTTTCCTTTTCATCTTCATTTTTGGCGGTGGCCGGCGACTGACGACGGCGGCGTTCGGTGACCAGCCGCAAGCTAGCGGCCGGCGACCTCGCCAACCTTGCCCCAGGCCGGCGAGGCTCTGCTTAGCTCGATTTGGCGGCCGAGATCGAGCCTCGCCGGCCCGGGCGGAGCTTGCGGCTTGCCGGATCTAGCGAGCGGGCGAGGCTCGAGCCTCGCTCGAGCTCGCCGAATCTGGCGGCGGAGCTCGGGCTCGCTTGGATCGGGAGCTCGAGCTCCGCCGCCGATTCGGCGAGCTCGAGCGAGATCGGCCGAGTCTTGAGCTCGCCGGATCGGCCAACGGGTCTTGGTCGGCCGCCGGGCGGCCAGCCATCGTCAAGCGGGAAGGAGGCGGCGGCGGCGGAAGGAGGAGGAAGAAGGAGGAGGAAGGAGGAAGGAGGAAGGAAAAGAAAAGAAAAAAAGAAAGAAAAAGAAAAAAGAATAAAAATTTCGATTTTTTTAAAAATATAAATAATTAAAAATTAACTTTTTAAAAATATAAAAATAAAATTAATTTATTGGTCAATTAAAAATATTAAAATTCAATTTTTGATAATTTTTCGAAACAATTAAATGAGCTAACGAACGGTAGAAAATGTTTTCCACTCAAATTTTAGGTTTTGGTCGAACACCGGAAAATAGAGTCATTTTCCTGAAAAATGACTTCTAGGAAAATGTTTTCCGAAAAACATGATATTTTCCGCGAAACGAATAGACCCAGAGTTTGGTTCAATTTTCTTAGAATAGAGCACGGAAGCAGTAATAGGAATAAAAGGGTAAAAAGCGGGCTGCTTTTAAGACCTTCAGAAGTCTACCACAACTAAAAAGAGCGAAGAGAATTAACTCTTAAGCGTACTTGGACCGAGATGGCCATATCTACTATTAACTCACTACTACTGCATTTACTTTTTTTTTAATGGCCAACCGGTCAGAGTTTGGTCACACAAGTCGTCAAAATACAGCCCAAGCCCAGACTCAAAAAGCATGATGTCAAAAGTGTGATTTGAGTGCATATTTGAAAACTAGAGATAGCAAGCTTTCCCAATTCATGAGAGTCATGCGAATCTAATACCTAGAAAGTTATGGAGTTCTAAAGAAAACCCAAAAGATTGAAAAGAACGAATCAAATAGGGTCATCTAAGTTACTCTGACTCACCTTGAGCTAGATTGGAGGAATTCATATCCAGGTTTATTTTTTTTTGGTCGAAAAAGAAATTGCATTCAAGTGAAAGGAGCAGAACAACCCGTTGCAATAGCATCTGAGGAAAGAAGATCCAACAAAAGAGGGGGAGGAGAAACGGCCCAATTAGGAAGTAAAGAGCCATTTCTTTGGGCCTTAGCAGCCCAATCAGCAACCACATTCGCTTCATGCCTACAATGCCTAACACGAAGATGAGAGAAGTAGGGGAGCAATGTGGCAGCTTCAGTGAACAAAGCTCGACCCTCCCATGGCGTCGCTTGAGGATCGTTCACAGCTGCAACCAACACCAGACAATCCGATTCGATTAGGAGTGGATCATGAGCTTTGCCATGCTGCGGCAAATGGTGAAGGGTGATAGTAAGTGCCTAGATCTCTACCTGCAACATCGAGGAAGCTGCAACACCTCTAGTAAAGCCATCAATCATTTTCCCATTGTGGTCGTAGCAGATACATGCCATTGTTCCTTCAGTGCTTGCTAGCTGAAAAGCCCCATTTATATTGATCTTTAGGATGCTTGGATCAGGGGGCTGCCATAGGTTGTCGGGATTGGAATGATGTCGCCGCGATCCCGCCGAGATGCAAGTGGAGTTCGAGCGTCGGACTTGGGCTGGGGCTGCATCCACTACAAAGGTCGGATAAGGACTCTGATGGTGGAAGATGAAATTGTTGCGCGCCTTCCAGATCTGCCATAAGATTGAGCCTATGGTCTCCAAATCAGGTGAGATCTACTTTTGTTCTACCCTTTTGGCAAGCCAAGCATCCATACATTGTACTACTGTTGGTGAAATTCGAATGCGAATCTGAGGGTGTGACCAGATTTTGTATGTCCATAGACAGAGTAGAAAAAGATGTTCCATCGTCTCTGGTGTTTGATTAGGGCATAGATTACATATCGGCTCTGAGCTGATGCTTCTATGAAATAGATTATCTTTGGTGGGTAGTGCATTATGGCATATAGACCAAAGGAAGGTCCGAATTTTGGGTGCGAGTTTAAGTTTCCAAATTCTTCTCCAAAGGATTTGTGGTGTTTGATATGAAGATGAGGCTCTATTGTCGTTTGTACTGGGTGTTGCATTTCTAATAGCATGGTAACCACTTTTCACTGTATATTGACCTTGTGTTGTGTCTATCCAAATAAGTTGATCTGCTGCATAAGTAGATCTTATTGGAATGTTAAGGATTTCTTGTGAAGTATGAGCATCAAAATAACGGTGTAGTAGGGTAACATTCCAGGTATTGTATTCCGGTTCTAGAAGGTCAGCCACCATCACAGGTTCGTCTCTAGCAGCAGGTCCGCCAAGTATCCTTTTGGGTAGCCATCTATGTTCGCAGATTCTGATCTTTTTCCCATTGCCAACCAACCATTGAAGCTTTGGTAATATTGAGTCTCGCCCTAACAATAGGCTTTGCCAACCCCATGAGGGTCGAGCACCCCTATCCGCATATTTGAAATCCTGTGATTGAAAATAAAGACCTTTGAAGAGTGTGCTCCGCAGTGAGAAAGGTTGTTGGAGTAAGCGCTAGGCTTGTTTGCCAAGTATTGCTTTGTTAAAAGCAATGAGATCACGAAAGCCTAGGCCTCCCTTGTCCTTCCTACTCGTTAGCACTTCCCATTGATTCGGTGAATACCTAACTTGCGACAATTGTTTTGCTACCATCGAGCAATCTTCTTTTCAATGGAGTTGCGAGTGACACATGAATTTTAAAGATAGATATGGCATATTATGGGATTGCACGTATAACAGTCTTAATCAGAATCTTCTTACCATCCTTCGATATAAGATTTTCTTTCCATCCTTCCAATTTTGCATTCACTCTCCCCAAAATCCAGGCAAACATGTTTCGTTTGGATTGTCCCCAATTAGACAAGATACCCATATATTTACCCGTCCTGTCTAGCACATGGATTCTAAATTTCCTCGCCAAGTTTTCCTGTAGACTAATAGGGCAAGCTTTACTAAAGAATATGCCCGATTTATTCCTATTAACAGCTTGTCCCGTTGCTAAACAAGTATTGATTCAATATGTTGGCGAGATTTTGACATTCGGAGTTTTCCATCTAGGAAAAATATGGCCTCATCTCGCGAAAAACAAATGAGAAAGAGTAGGACACCACTGTTCATTTGGATACCCTTGATATTTCCCATATCAAGAGCTTGATGTATGAGAGTTGATAAGACATTCGCCAGCAAAATGAACAAATAAGGAGATAGGGGATCTCCCTGTCTAAGGCCTTGCGTCGGATGGAAATAATTTAGTTGTTCTCCATTGAATTTAACGTTGATAGAGACTGTCGTAATACACAACATCACCCACTGTACCCAAGTAGTATGGAAACCTAACCTGAGAAGATAATCTTTAAGGAAATCCAACTCCACCCGGTCATATGCTCTGTGCATGTCCATCTTGAAGACCACTTGAAAATTCCTCTTGCATTTCCTAATCTTTAGTTGATGAAGCACCTCTTGTACGATTAAGATGTTGTCTTGGATTTGGAGGCCACTCACAAAGGCACTTTGTTCCATGGATATCAGATCAGGTAGCCAGGGCTTCAGACGATTGGCGAGCACCTTGGAGATAATTTTATAGGCATAATTACATAGACTAATGAGGCGATATTGGTCCAGACTTTCTGGGTGTGGTACTTTCGGGATCAGAGAAATAATGGTTCGATTAAGAGCTGTGGGCATCACTCCTGATTGAAAGAAATTCTTAATAGGGCTAGTAAGGATACTTAGAGGGGGGTGAATAGGTGTTAAAAGAAGTTTTGCAAGATTTAATAAATTAACTTGTCTTTTGAGGATAATAGACTGAAGATGTAAAAGACTATAAACAATTACACAAAACTACGAATTAAAGTAAATAGTTCAGGGAAAGAAAATTGAAACACAAGGTTTATAGTGGTTTGGCTTAGACTAAGCTTACGTCCACTCTCCCGCATTGACAGCCCACTAGCTGGATTTCACTAATAATCAAAAGAGATTTTACAGTCTCACGTCCTTGATTCCACAGTGTAGAAACTCTACTACATTTCCTCAAGGTCTCACAAGTGTTTGATCTCTCTTTTAAACACAACTTAAGCTCAGCGATTGAAATAGCAAAGAACTAAGAGCTTCAGACTTTGGAATTTTTCTTTCACGCACACACTCGAATAACTTGAGCGTCTTCCTTATATACTCCTTCATGCCTTTATAATCGTTGGCACTTGCCAAAGGAGTTCTTCCAATCTACCCGTTGAACAGAATCAATCAAGGAGATCTTGAGTTATTTAAGGAATGTGATGATAGCCCACCAATCCTGCTTACCTATACAATCATGATCTAGGTTTCCATAAGTAGAAACTTCCAAGTATACTTCGCTTTTCAATTGATCTTGATTATCCGAATTGATTCCAATAAGAATAATTGATCTCGATGTGTTATCTCCAGTCGTAAGAGCTTCTATAAATCGTACGAACCGAATCCTTGAAGATAAACTTGCATCTGGATAAGTCTTCTCTTCGTTGATCTAGAAACTGCTAGTGTGGGTTGACTTTGAGTCTTGAGTCTTGCGATCTTCAGACTTTAACAGTTGAGTCTTGAAGTCTTTAGACTAGACTGATGGAAACGTTTTGTCAACTTCAAAATAATAAAAGAGTTTTCTCCAACAATTCTGCGCTGAGAGGAAAAGCTCATCCTGTAGTATATCCCAGCGTGTCTGATAAAAAAGTCCATTCAAACCATCTGGGCTCGAGGCTTTAGTCGTTCCCAACCGGAAAGTTGCTTTGTGGACCTCCTCGCAAGTGACTGCAGCTGTTAAGATAGTGTTCATTTCTATTGTAACAACAAGTGGGCATTGCAATCCTATCCAAAATGGACTCATTAAACACTACATGACGTGAGACGAAGAATTTGTTTTGTTTTGTTTTGTTTTTTCATTAGAATTGTAACACTTGTAATCACTTTGATTAAGAGAGTAACTAAGAAAAATGTAAGGTTTCAATCGATGTCGGCATTTATGCTTGCCATATAATTCGATCCAAGGATAACACAGACAACCAAAAATTCAAAATTTCGAGAAATTTGGACAGGAGTTGATGAGAGTCTCAAAAGGAGATTCGAGTCTTGAGACCGACATAGGTAGATGATTTATTATAAATGCAGTAGCTTGAAATGTGTATGATCATAATAAGGATGGAAGAAAAGCTTGATGAAGCAATGTAAGACCTGTTTGGACAACATGCTAATGACGATTCTTCGCAATCCCATCATATTGGGGGTGTGTGGAGATGTTTGTGAATGTATAATCCCACAAGACAAGAAAAATACTTTTAATTTTTTATATTCTCCACCACCATTAGAGTAAACTGATAATATGGGATTTTTTTAGAGTAATTTTCCACGAACTTCTGAAATTTTGGAAATAGAGCAAAAAGGTATGATTTTTGTTTGATTGGGTGAAGCCAGCTGTATAAGGTATAGAGATCCACAAGAATAACATAATATGAAAAGCCATCTATTAATTTCTCTAGAGTGGGACCCTAAATATTACTATAAATGATATCAAGAGGTCACCGACTAGACAAAGTAGAAGCACCCAAGGAAAGTCTATATTTTAATATATTGACACGACTCACAAAAATCTAGCACATGACTTGAAAATAGAAGGAATTTACTTTAATTCTAAAACATATTCTAAGAAATTCAAGAAAAGTAAATGAAGGAAGATTGAATATGAGCATTATATTCTAGGGATAATTTCAGGAAAATTGTCTAATCAATTATAAACCTATTGTATGGGTACTTATTTAGCCATAAATTTGTCAGTTTTGTATATTTAGTTATAAGTATTTGCACAAATTTTCAATATAATCCTTTTCGCTAATATTTGTCAGAATCATTGACGCAATGATGTGACATGTAAAATAGTTAGCAATGATTAGACCTCGCATTAAAGATTTTTGATGAAATAGACAAGAGGGATTGCATGAGAATTTCACGCAAAAGTTTAAAACTAAACCAATAATATTAGAATGTTTAAGATCAGTGTCTGCACTTGGGTAATTTTTCTATAATCTCTAAAGTAACCGACCATGTTTTGGATTACAATCCATAAGAAAAATCACTATTTTTAGGACAATATCAATAACCATCCCTTTCCCCCAATTTCTTTCTACACATTTTCTACTTTTGTCCAGCCAATTCTCCTTCAATTTCTGCAACTATGTTTACTAACAATCGATTTAAGGTTGCTCGGGTCGAGTTGTTTACTCCCGAAGATAGCGTGGTTACGTGACTTCCAAATATGCCATAGAATCATGGCCACCATTTCCAGGTCTGGCAAGAGGTTTGTTTTTTTTTTTCTTTTGATATCTGGTTTGGAGATATAAAAAATAATTCAAACCTCTTGCCAGACCTGGAAATGGTGGCCATGATTCTATGGCATATTTGGAAGTCACGTAACCATGCTTTCTTCGGGAGTAAACAACTCAACCCGAGCAACCTTGTGGACATAGCCTTAGCAGAGCTTCAAAAGATGGAACCCCAAGTTGAGCAAATCTGAAGTTGAAGCCATGAGCTCGTCAAAAGCTTGGATTTCACCGAAAGATGGCACATTTAAAATAAATATTGACGGATCTTACGAACCTGAGAGAATGAAAGTTTCTGTGGCGTGCATATGTCGAGATTCCACTGGGAATTTGCTCAATGGAGCCACGCGAACAGTAACAGCTTCTTCGGCGTTCATGGCAGAGGCTCAAGCTCTTTTTGAAGCCCTAAATCAGTTTCTCTCTTCGAAAGGAGGAAGTGGTGTTTGAGACAGATAGTTCAGACTAAGTCAACGCACTAAACAGTTCAGATCAATCCGTGTGGGATGTTCACCCCGTCATCATGAAGTGCAAAGATAAGTTACTCTCTTTTTCTAACACCTGGGTGGCCCATTGCTTCAGAGAGGCCAATTTAGCAGCTGATTATATTGCGAGAGCCCATAGAAAAAAATCCTTACCCTTGAACTGGGTTTTTTCCCACCCCAAGCTCTTCGGAGTATTTTATGTACTGAAGCCCCGTTTTTGGGCCCTTGCATATGTTGTTAGCTTAATGAAGTATTTCATTTTCCAACCAAAAAAAAAAAAAAAATAATCGATTTTCTCGAAACTTTTCTTCCTAAAGAAAAATCTATCATCGAACGTAAATATCAGCCTAGAATGATGTCACCTTATGAATATTTGTATTCTCGTTTGCTGTGATTTTCGAAATGCATTGAAAAGAATGAACAAATCGAATTAGCCTCCAGAAGCGAACGAATTCGATGGGATCGTCAAAGCAAACCTCAAGTCACCAACGAATATGTCCGCAAACCGGCACAAACCGCTTCCTCCTTCAATGTCTCGCATAACCTCTCTTCTATTTCCTGTTAAGCTCACTCGCATACGTATCTTCTCGATACAAGCTGAGCGTAGAGAAGTTCATTCCAGGTATCCGGCACACCCGGCAGGCACCAATGGCTGCAATCCTGGGGAGCGGTAGGAGGAGTACCGGGCTCCCGATGGCTGGACGGATGGCCGTCATTCCGAAACTCTGTCATGTGCGTAATGTTCAGGAAGTGGACCTTGCTGGCGTTTCTCCCTCCCATATCTTTGATCACCTCATAGATCAGTGGGTTATACAAGGTCTCTGAACGTGGCCTTGTGGAGTCGGACTGTGGTTCTCTGCTGATGTTGCACTGCCCTCCTTTATCCCACGAGCCATGGCTGCAATTCAAACACAAAGTTTCTGAAATTTCAGATGATCATCTAACACAGAAAGAGATCTTGAGACATGTTTCTTTCGAAGTTTTAGAAGACGTGACCAGAAAGATTGGCAACAGTTCTTGTCATTTCATGAAAAGGATCGATGGACAATAAGATAAGAAAAGTGGATGGAATAAACAGTCCTGTGATGTAACAATAATTCAATGCTATTGTTCATCCTTTCAAAATTCTATTCCCTACTAATGAAATTATCAATTCCACTATTTTACTCATTGATTCACATAAAATCCCCTTATAAAATTCGATTACTTCAAAAAAAAAAGAAAAAGAAAAAACACCATATTAATAGCTAACAACTAGCTCCATGAATAAAGAAAATAAATCATAATAATTCTGAATTACTATATTTTATTTTTATCAGTTATAAGTAAGTTGTAACAACCTTAAAATGAACAAGAGTAGCTTACAATGAGTTCCTTAGTAATGTAATGATCGGTACGACGTATGTGTACCGTTTGGTTGATGAATATGCACTGTTTGTGTATTATAAAACATGTAACTTTTATAAATTATATAGTTCTATGACCATATCATTAAAATATATATATTTATTAAGGCAATTTTCAAATCCTTCTTCAACTTGGAAAAGCGTTTTCTTCGTGCTTTCTCAGAATAATAACCTGTAGTGCACGGGGGAGTAGCTTCGGAAGAACACGTGACTTGTCTCAAAGTCCAAATTCCGTTTTGCCCAAAGCTTCCATGTCTGAAGAGATCTCCTAAATGCTGCAGTCGAATCCATAGTCATATTGACAGCTCCTTTTTCCTCGAAGTAGAATCCCCTGAAAAATAAGACATCAAAACATTATTTGATGAAGAGAATTGAAGGACCAAACTATAGTTCACTATAAAGAACGGGAAATTCGATCTATCTACGGTTCATACATCTTTGATGTTTTGTCTTGGTTCCACCAATGCCCGGCATTGAACACGATCACATCCGCGCCAACCCACATCTTTGAGAACCAATGCAGCTTGTCAACCCGGATCGTCCTGCGGACATGGGCTGGGGAGTTCGGAGGGGCTCTGGCTGTAATGACCAGGTATGGCACCCGGTAATACTCAATGGTCAGGTTGTACTCATGGAACCGGATTGAGAGGTAGCCCTTGTGTTTGTTTAGGGGGTTCCCGTTGGCTTCGTAGATGGTGGACCGGTCAGAGACTGCTTGCGAAAGCATGCACACCAAGGACTCCCACTGATTTCTCCCCAGGAGTCGCCGGCGAACACTATTCTTCCGTTTCGGCTACTTTCTAAGAGCTTGCTTGCATTAAATCTGTGACATTAGAAGAATAGGGAAAAAGAAAACTTGAATGAGATCGGACTAAAGAGCGTTTGAATGCTGCAAAACTAAAAGAGGCTTGTCATACTAAATGTTATGAAATGTTGTAAAATCACTATCAATTGTTCTAAAATTTTAAACTCCCTCATCGATAGACTAGACTTTGGCCAAAGTCTAAGGCATGAAAAATTTGCAATATATTATAATGTGAGATTTTGTAGGATACTGATAAGTGTTCTAGCAGCTTAAGTTTTTGGGGTGGACTATCTCACATATGCTCTTTTTCTTTTGCACATACTTCCACTTTAGCCTTATCCATGTCTTTTTCAAGAGGACTTCAGAGTGTGGTAAACGGGTTCGCATGTCTTCCACCTGTTCACAAGTTCGAATAATCGAATCTTTAGCCGTTTTTTTTTTCTTTCTGCTAAATCTTTAGCCGGCTTTTGCTAAATCATTCCGTACAGAGATTTCCTACCTTTTGGGATACAAGTGAACGAAGCTGCGGTAACAGATCATGCCTACTGCGTCTCTCAACACTTTCATGGCGACTATGAGACTTATAGCTGTCCAAAGAACCCGCGCTACCTATTCTCTTCATTAGCTAGATCGCTCTCGCCGGTCTCTTCTATCGGTCTTTGTCTTACAAAGATCAACCCGTTGGGATGCCAATTAGCGCAGAAATTCAAAATAGAAAACTCCCCACCAAGAGGCTAAACATGTTTGCCAGACAATTAGAAAAACCTTCTTCAACGCCTAAAACCAAACTCTTGTATGTTCAAACTAGGAAACAAGAAAATAGAGATTAACTAGGATCCTCAAGATATGCTATATGTTAAGCTAACCAGATATCAAATTAAGTACGTAATGTCACTCAAAATCCTGGAGGATTATCTGTCCTTCAATAAAGAGTAAGTAAAATAAGAAAAAGATAATGCTCAGATTTCTTGCCTTCTTATCCGTTATGTTTTCTGTATTTGCGGTTGAACTTTTAATGAAGGGGTAACGATACATGAATGCAGTATGCTCTCATTGACAATTGAATTAACGAAAAGAGACTCGCCGCAAAATCAAACTGCGTACCTGGGAAGATCGCAGCCATAAGGTTGCCAGCGCCACTTGAGATAATCATCGTCTTCCCGCCCGTTCTCGTGGCATCGGAACCCCGGATCGAGAAACGGGCAGCTCTCGTCGTAGTGCCTAAAACCGTTGCTGTCGTCCCTCACCCACCTCCCTCTCCAGTAATCACACTCTCCCGTCGCCACCGTGACCCGCTTGGAATCGATCAGAGGGAGGAGGCTGGGACGAAGCGGCCACGGGGATGGGTACAGCTTGCAAGGGCTCAGGTGGTTGAGCCCGACGTAGGAAGAGATTAGAAGGAGGAGGAGGAGGAACGGCAGCAGCGCGTATTTGAACTCTCTCAACGCCTTTTTGGGGGAGGACGGAAGGTGGAGATCCATAAAAGGGATGATCCCCATAGAACGGAAAACTATGAACAACGCCATGGATATATTCCTCCACGAAAGAGAGAAATTATATGGTTTCGGTTGGCCGGCGAAAGCAATGATTCGTTGGTCTACTGATAAATTAACATGCTCGATGGGGAGGTCTAGTTTATTATACGAGGAGATGGACTCCGTCCGGCACGTCCTGACGACATGACGGCATGTCTCGGCGGATTTTCTTCCCTCCTGGATAGATTCCCCACTTTTGGTGCCAAAAACGGCGGGAATAACAAGGAAAGTATTGCATATTTCTTAATAGATTCCACCGTTTAACACCGTAAAAATTTTTGTAGGACCACAATTCTAAAAATTTTGAGTTGTTAGATAAAAGTATAGTTTGATTTTGAAAATTCCAACACAATATTATTTGGTGAGGTGTGAATATTCAATAATCCCTTATGAGATCGGTCTAGTCATAGTGGTTAGGGAACGATGTTTGTGTGGGGGAAATGCACTGAATTGGTTAGATTCTTTACCGTCACCGAATGTAAATAATCCTATCTTGGCTTTGGTCCAAGGTTTGTACTTTATTATAAAAAATAAAAATAAAAACAAAGTGTGAATGCGTTGATCTATTAATACGAGTTCTAACAATAATGACCAGCAATGCTAGGCACACTTATGCTAGGGAAAATAGTTCAGAATATTCTAAATTTATCGCACTTTGGTCAATTGAATTATAAATAATTGAGTATATTTGGCCAATTTTGATTGAAAAATGTTAACATAAATGTTGATTGTTCTATGTGGCCCTATTAACATTGACATGGACAATTTTTTATTTTTATTTTTCTTTTCCTTTTTATTTTTTTTTTCTGTGTAGCAAAGATCAACAAGAGCCGCAAAGGGGGCAAAGGCCACCTTGGCTGCTGCCAATGGTGCCACGCTAATCGTGGGCGAGGCCATCACGGCCTCACTAGCCGCAAGCAAGGACACAAAGGCCTCGCCCATAGCTGGTGAAGCTAGAAAGGCCTTGGGTGAAGCCTTCACAACCCCATCGTCCGTGAGCAAGATGGCCCTACATGTAACTGGTGAGGGCCACCTTGCCCAAGGTCTTAACAACCAGTAAGGGTCATTGGTGATCGACGTTGGCCTAGGACAAAAAAAAAAAAAAAAAAAAAAACAAATAAAAAGAGGAAAAAATTAAAAAAAAATTAAAACATTACAAAAATTGTCCACGTTAGCACAAACAATACTACATAGGATGACCGGTGTCCGTGTCGGTGATTTTAGGTCAAAATTGATTAGATATATTCAATTGGCAAATTATCAAAATGTTTAGGACTCAATTAGTGAAATTTAAAAATTTAGGACTGAATGACCAAAGTACAACAAACTTATGACTATTTGGACAATTTTTCCCTTATGCTAAAAGTACCCAAAGTTAAATATATTTGATTCGATATACTATAGAGTATGCTTCACTCTAAATGAACTCATACATGTGCATATTTGATACTAATGCTTAACCTCATTTAATATTTCAATTTAATATACCTTCTTAAATTATTTATGGGGTTGTTCATTAATGATGGATAAATTATTACCATATAAACCTATGTCTGTGTATGTATATATGTAGATGACATTGACTAAATGACCAAGTGTTAAATGTATTCATCCTCCTTGCCCAAAGTCTCGGTTCAAATAACCATACTTGCCCTTTTTCTTTGGGCCACTCCCAAAAGCACAAACATGTGTCTCTAAAACTTATCTAGTGTAGGTGGGTCAGGAAGACGGCCACACTCGATAGAGATTAGTCAAGTACTTAAAAGAGCTCCAAATGATCCATTGATATAAAAAAATAAAAATAAACATTCACTAGCAAGAGGGAGAATAAAAAAATAAAAAAAAACTCCACCGAGGAATGATGATGCCCTTCCACTCTCTTTTGGCCACAGAGGATAATTTAAATAGCATTAATTGACGGAGTTTGCAACATGGTAAGTTACATGCGACAAAAAAAGACAAGCAATCTGATCATAATTTTCTGGCCTTATGCGAGTACATCTAAAGTTTCATTTTCATACAACTTCTGCTCGATATTTTCCAATGTTTGTCGCCGGAGAATTATTTACGGATCTTGTTATATTCCGTTGAAAGAGTTCGGACCATTATTGTCGTGATCTCCTTTCAAATTTCGTCCATGAACTAAGCATTTTTAGCAATCATCCTTGTCCAACTTCCAAAAAACGCCAAATCTCTACTAATCACCGCTGATCTTCCATAGCTTCAACTGAATAAAATCGCCCATCATTCCTCTGCAAAGATGCAGAAAATGTGAAGTGATGAATTTCCAATCTAAGAGAGTGAACTTTGATGAGAAAAACAGTTAGCATAACCAAAAGGAAGTACTTTCAGATTCATCAGGAGACTTTGAAGAAGACGGATCGATGCTTTTGCGTCGAATCGGCACGTCTTTCTTGAAATTGCTCGCGGATTGCAGTCAATTTGACTTCGAAACTTGGCTCCCATATTCTTCTGGAATTCCGCATTTTGCAAACGAAAGTATTCCACCGTGTCGTGGGCAATATGAACTATGGATCAAGTACCCGTCGTGCTGCGGATCTCCTGCAGTGAATAGTTTTCTGCATTCTTTAAGGTGAGAGCCTGCATTTATTCTAGCATGAAAGATTAGTGAGGACAAACATGTAACATATACACGGAGTTGGAGAATATTGTCTAAGATGTGTTAAACTTGTTGCACTTTTGTTAATTTCGTCATAAAATTTTTTAATTTTACCAATTAAATCATAAACTCTCTCATTTTTTGTCGATTGAGTCAATTTAATTAATTTCAATTGGAAACTGTTGATATTGACGCCGGTCATCTCACGTTACATAAGAAACATTAAGACAAATTTTCGCAAAATTTTAATATTTTTGAATTATTTATTTATTTTTCATAAATTTTTATTTTCTTCTCTTTTCTTTTCTCTTTTTTTCCTTTTACTTTTAAATACACGAACACACCTTCTCTCCCAATCTAATGTTGGAAATGAAAAAAAAAAGGAGTATTTTAAATTCCAAAAATTCATTACAAATAGTGATAGGCATATATATCCTCGGATTTCCCTTCTGATCAATCAAAATTAAAACAGTAAAATTTTGAAAATTCAAAAAACCCCTAACATATGCACTTATCAATATTCAATTCGGTAAAAGAAACTAATAGAACTTCCATTATTATTATTATTTTTCACAAATACTTGATAGTTATAAAAATAGATAAAGGTAACTAAAATCATATAAACTTCCAGCTTTTTTTTTTTTTTTTTTTTTTGGGGTCTGAACTTCCAGCTTATTGAATTCGAATTTAATTGTGGGTGCATTATGATGATATCAGATCAAATTTCTAATAGAGTCGAATTCAAGTAGGGAAAGGAAAAAAGGGAGAAAAGCTCTTCTTTTGTCATCCTGAGGTCGGTAAAGGTTGCAATGACTCCCAAGGACTCTGTTTTGCCCCTGCGCATTGCTCTGCTCCAAATGCTGAACCAAGACCTGCTGAGTCTCTCCTTCTCTAGAACCCTAAACCCCCTGTCACCTCCCCTTCACCTCCCCTGCTCCAAACCCATCTCCAAGAAGACCCTGTTTCTCAAACCAGAGCCCCGGTTACAGAGACCCTTCTGTCTCTGCTTGCCCCTGTTTTCTTGCCGGAGTGACACTCCGTGCCGCGATGCCCGAGCATTTGCCGGAAGGAGCAAGAAGAAGGGCAGAGGCCCGTCGCCGGATCGCATCGAGGGCGGCTCCGAGATGCGGCGAGAGGCGAAGCGGAACGCCCGGAGGAAGAGCCGGAAGCTCGCTGAGTCGCTCTTCTACGGCCTCAAGAACCCTAGCATGAACTACGCCGACAACTTCTCCGAGGAAGATCTGCAAATGATGCCTCGGATATGATAGGATTGTCAGGTTCATGGAGAAAGACGACCCCAATTTGCGGCTCCCTCACGATTGCTACAACTATGGCGAATTCGGGCCGTATTCTTGGAGAGGGGTCGTGGTGAGCAACCCAATACGGGGCAGGTTTTCGGACGAGTGCGTGACCATGATTGGCGAGGTCCGAGATCATGAGGAGTGGGAGAAGATTGAGCAGTTTGACATGACGGCGAATTTTGGCAAAAAATTGAAGGAAATGGATAAGACTGTGGGGTTTAGGTACTTTTGGGTGTTCGTGAGACACCCGAAGTGGAGGCTTAGGGAATCGCCATGGCAACAGTGGACTTTGGTGGCTGAGGTAGTTTTGGAAGCCGGGAAACAGAGATTGGATAAGTGGAACTTGATGGGTAGGCTCTGGAATAAGGCTCGGAAGTTGATTACCCAATGTGCTGCTTGGATGAGGCCCGATATAATCTATGTCAAGAGACCAGCGTATCAATGCAGGTTTGAGCCTCAGGACGATTTCTTCCGGTTGCTGATGCCTTTTCTTGATCCCAGGACAGAGAGAGACTTTCTTTTCGAGCTGAAAAATGGCGATGGGACGGTTAAATTGTGTACTTATTTCAATGGCTTGTGCAAGATTCTCAGGGCAAATCCCAAGGCCTTCGTAGACGATGTGGTTAAGGCTTACGAGAAGTCAAGCGACGTGAAGGATAATGAGTGTTTGGAGTTTTTGCTGACAAATCATCCCGCTGAGTTATTGCATCCGTACCTTTGTATACGGAATTGGGTTGATTCCAGTTTGCAAGTGTAAGTTACATGTGTAGTTAGCTGTTGATTCAGCGTAAGTTACATGTGTAGTTATGAGATTAAAAAAACACAATTAAATCTGTTGATTCCAGTTTGCAAGTGTGATTTTTCTTTGTTTTTGCTCAAGTCGTATTTATTTTGCATGTCCATAGAATTGGGGGAAAGTACCAAAAAAGTCATAAACCTATTGCGTTGATGCAAATGGGGATCACAAAACGATTGGACAAATTTAGTCACAAATCTTTTGATATTGATGCCAATTCGATCAATCGGCCGATTTTGGCCCACTGCGCTGACGTGGACGTCGGCGGTGGCCGGATCTGATGTGGCAATTTTATGATTTTTTATGATTTTTTATTAATTTTTTTTCCTTTTTCCTTTTCTTTTCGGCGATGGCCAGCGAGCCTCCGGTGAGGCTCGCCGGCCCACGGGCAAGAGCCGCGAAGCCCTCGCGCCGCCGTCGGCGAGGCCATGGCGGCCATCGCCGGGGGCGGAGGCGAGGGCGCGAAGTCCTCGCTGTCGCGGCGAGGGTCGCGGCCCTCGTCGGCGGCTGGCGAGGGCTTTGCGGCCTCGCCTCCGCCCGGCGATGGCCCGCCATGGCCTTGCTAGCGGCGGGCGAGGCCATGGCGGCCATCGCCACGGCGGAGGCGAGGGTGCGACCCTCGCCGGCTGGTGAGGGCTTCGTAGCCCTCGCCTTTGCCTGGCGATGGCCGCCATGGCCTCATCGGCGGCCCTGGGAGAGGCCGGGTGAGGGCGCGACCCTCGCGGCAAGAGGCGAGGGCCGCGGCCCTCGCCCAGTGGCCGGCGAGCAAAGAAAAGGAAAAAGGAAAAAAAAAATAAAAAATCGAAAAAATGATAAAAAAAATCATAAAAATTGCCACGTCGGCGTTCGGTCACCGGCCGATGTCCACGTCGTGGCTGGCCGGGCTGGCCAGGATGGACTGGATTGGTGTGCCAATATCAAAAGGTTTAGAGACTAAAGTGGTTGATTAAAAAGTTTAGGACTGAATTGGTACCAATGCAATATGTTTAGGACTTTTTTGGTACTTTTCCCCATAGAATTGATAGGCTTCTTTGTCTTTTTCTGGAGCAAATTACTCCATAATTAGCAATGATTGAGTTTTATGCGTAGAATAATTATTGAAGCATAAGTTTGTGTCTCTTGAAGATGAGTATATGTATGAGGAATAAGTAGGACAATTGGAAGTAAAATATGCGATTGGCATTTTGGAAATGACTAAGAAATTC
This sequence comes from Eucalyptus virginea, assembly GCA_014182375.1. NCBI lineage: Eukaryota > Viridiplantae > Streptophyta > Magnoliopsida > Myrtales > Myrtaceae > Eucalyptus > Eucalyptus virginea. Next base: position 23,292,658 of record CM024524.1, on the reverse strand, counting down.
TTAGTTATATGAACATTAGTAACTGAGTTGTTAGGATGCGATGTTTCTGCAATCACTCAATGAAAATCATTAAAGTTCTTTGCAGTTGCACCAACTGCAGCTATAACTTTTCTACTTCAGATCATGAGAAAGTAGTCTCTGGCATTTCAAAACTACCATATGGATTATATCAAGAATCATATCTACAAACCAAAGTATTTGGGTCTCAGATCCTTTAAAGTCTTTTGTTGCATTCTCTCCAAATTCATCATGAGGCATACAGGAGCTAGCTTCGAGAAACAGGTTACATGCTGGGGATAATGGCATCTATAGGTTTTAAATGTCATTCTCTATTTGATAAACAAGGGAATGTCTTTGTCGTGGTCATATACAAAGCAGTAGAGAGTTCTATGCTGCTCCTCACAATATGGGATCCATACAGCAAATAATTATCAAGGAGATCAGAACTGATGATTTAGGAATAGGTGTGGCCTGGACATGATACTTTGTTGAAGAAATACCTTCATAGCCATCATCTCCTTCATGGTCACTATCCACTCTTTTTGTCATAGCTCTTTTCTCCTTCTAGACCTCGTGTACCGACACGTGCTTCAAAGTCAACTTAAGTAACCTTTAAGATTGAGAACTATTTCAAAAAATCCTCTCAAATTGCAGCACAGGGAAATTATTGGGCACTGAGAACATCTATAAGAATAAAAATCTCACTGACTGCATATTCCAGTTAAATATACAAAGAAATTTAGTCTTGCATCAAACCTGATCAATGTTATAGCTTCCAACAGAAACTGAAACACCATGATAAACTGGTTTTATCAGTTCTGCAGGAGGGGTGCAAGTCCGAATGAGCTGTTGTTATTCGGATGGAATGTTAAAGAGCACCACTTGCATTATATTTTTCAGAACGTTGAAGCTGGACCATTAGCACATAACCTCATTGAACTTCCTCATCTTCATGGATTTGCCTTTTGACGAGGCTTGGTGATGTTCTCTTAATGGATCTTCAAGATGCTTGCAATCCCCGTTGTGTTTATAGGACAAGTTTGAATTCTTTACCTCCTCCAGTGGAGGAGATTGATGCGGTGGAAGAAACCTGTAGTGTACATGACTTCAGCATGGATGATGAAGGGTCAGACAATGCTGCGTGTGCTTTATTGAAGCTGAGGGATCATGATGCCATTTGTATAGATGACGACGGCTGCAATGCTAAATCAAGCTCCAGATATGTCTGCTCAGAGAGTTGGGAACCTGGAAACTCCTGAAATTAGAGGATGATCATTTGTGTAGTTACAGGAGAATTTGAAGTTTCGTCTGATTTGAATGGTCTTAATTTATCTGAATGTCTATATCGAGATCTACCATGCAAGGCTCTTCTGTGGGTAGGTGGCATTCTTGGCTGCAATTGTTGAAATAAGAGATGGGAGATGGAAAGATCCTGAAATATGAAAATGGAAAGCTAACATGTACAAAATGCTATCCAGAGTAACTGTCCTATCTTGGACGTCACTAGCAGATTTTCATAATGAAAAACAAGATCATATGTTTGTTGTGGAGTGGCGCCCCAAGGATCACTCAGAATTATTTGAAGTGGCATCAATGTTGAGAAGCTGTTGAAACTGCTTCCATTTATCAAGGCATAACTGGTATTTGGACGACGAAGATGAAAGTGACAGCCTCTTATCATTCTTCCCTTGTACTCTCATTTGTCGAAGAAACAAGGGTATTATCTGTTGGACTAAGCTTTACAGATGTGACTAATGCAGTCGGTTTCCAGCCTGATATCTGTACTTTGGCCTCTAGCCTTGCAGGCGATGGTTGGCTAATCCAGACACACCTGAGTGCAGTGAGGCTTTGTTTGCCTGCCAAGGCTGACCACTCGGAAGGCATTCCTTCATCCTTGCCATTATGCACAACTCGGTCTCCCAATAATGCTGGTATCAGTATGGGTACAGTGGGACATCATTTTGTTGTGATTTCTACTTCTAATCCTTGCCTTCTAATAACTCCAGGGATTGAAGTCCTTTCCACATCAATATGAAATATTTGACATGCACCATCTGACATTTCAAAGTGAAATTTCCTGCCTTTCTGTACCTCAGAATTACCTTAAACAAGAACAGCCCTGTTCCTACATCAGCGGAAGAGATGTTAAGCATGCTGAATCTCTTCTTCAAGGAGTTCATATTGGCAATATCATTGTAATTGGCACATGTAGGCCTTCTGTGGAAGTTGTTTCTATCATTCCTGATCAAGGCCTTTGAGTGATTGCATCAAGGAACATATCGTCAACAAGTGCTGTGGGCACTGTAGTCAGCGGTCGTATCCTCCAGGACTATATCAGTATCACCACAAACTGAGAGTGGAGAACTTCGCCACATTGAAGCCTTGTAAACTCCAATTTGCTTAACAGGACAACATTGTGGGCTGCTACGATTGTGCATATGGGTAAAATTTTACGGTCCATTCGTTTTACTAGAGCCTTAGAACTGTGACGGTTGTACAGTTGTGCTGTATATATGATACCAAAGACCTTGCTATATTCTTTCTGGCTACATACCTTGCCAAGTGAATTTACAAAAGCTGAACCGTGATGTTTTTGGCGGCAGCCTCTTAAATGAAAGTGCTCATTCTCGCACATGAAAATGCAATACTTCTTTTTTGTAGTCAATGGGCATTTCTGATTCGAGAGGTCTGATTTATCTCCAGATTCTACACACAATAGTGTTTTTGCTCAGTTGCTGCAGAGTAGTGGTTACTGTTGTGATTCTTCTGTATTAAGAGGTGTCCAATAATGTGGAGAAGTGCAATAGGTTTCTCAAGTGAGGTGCAGGGTACTTTCATCCATGTATGTAAGCAAATGAGGGATTAAGAATAGCTTTTGTTCAAGTTCGATGCCTAATCGCTCTTGACAAGTCTCTACGCGAGGTTCGTTCTTTCGCAGCATAAGAACGATACTGCTCAGATCAGCTAAGTGCCTCAGAAGGATTTGACCTTGGAGATTGAAAAATACCGACCGTACTCTTTGCTTGCATGTCATGCTTTTATTTTCGTATTCCCACGTTACGAATGCAAACATCACACTGTGAAGCTTTACTATTAATGGAACTTTGATTATCTTCTTTTAACATTTCACTTTCAGTATTTTTTTTTTCTCACATTTTCATTGACTCTATTCTTTAATTTCAGAGTACCTTAAAATGTAATTTTTAAGTTCATAAAAGGATGCCACATCCGAAAATAGTTATTGTTTTTTGAAACTTGCATCCCTAAACTACCCAGAGTTCAAGCTTCATACCTTTTATGGCTTGATAACATGCGAAGCTCCGGACCCGAGCAGGTCCTTAAAAGACTCTGACCACTAGGAAAGTCTAGGTACAAGCCGGGATCCGGGCCTGAAAAAGGATTCCGGCCCCATTGGTTACCCCGTCCAAAACCCCTTTACGGGGTTTGGGGGCCAGCTATGATGGGGCTCTACCGCCACCGTACCTAGTATAAGAGGGTGCCGGTAACTCCAAATGATTAGTCCTTCTCCATAGGAGGAGGGTGGTAATCAAGCCACGTGGCACAACCGCATGAGACTAACGCCTGACACATGTCCTTTTCTTGTTCCCCAGTCCCCAACATTCACGCAATCGCATCAAAACGAGTTGTGGAGAGAATTGATAGGGATGACTTTCAAAAATTGGGAGTTCTGATGTGGTAGTTCTGATATCAAACCTTTTCACTGTGTAAACCAGCAACCTGGAGTAAGGACGTAGCTGTCTGTCAACAGCTGGACCAGTGGCAATGACGCAACCCAAGCGATGGAGGGGTTTAGAGACTCCAACACTAGGCGCATAAAGCCGAAATTTCCTCTTGCCTTGCCTGGAGATGAAATCATCTTCATCGCAACTACCAGCATCGCCTTGAGAACTTTGTTCTGATCTTTAAGCTGTCAAAAGAGCCAGAAATACCGTTCTAAGTAACCATTAAAAGAGTGTCCAGTTTGGTATGTGATGCGGAAAGTAGATGGCATTTAGGTGGTTGATTATTTCCATGAAAGTACAGAAAACTCCCACTGAGACTTACAGTTTTTAAATGAGTTGGTAACTCGATTCTCAGTCACCACATCAGGCTTTCTCTCGCTGTGAAATGGCGTACAATCATCACGTGGTCAAAGAACAATTGTAAAATAAGCTGACGAGCGCAGCCTATAGAGTCTTGACTAACCAGCTCGACAGCAGAGGCAAGCTCCTCCAGGGCTCGTTCGAATTTAATATTAGTTGGTACAGCAGCCTTCCCCCAATCAAATTCCAAGTCCTCAAGAAAATTCAGATCGAGTGCTGTTCCCTTCTGTGTGAACAAATCCTGAAGCAACTTGCAGCTTCAGCATCCATGCTCTCCCTTGACAGCAAATGTTGAATGTGAGAAGGTGAAATAGATGGATCAAATTGATTTTTATGATAAAGTAGTGCAAACCTTGACCTTTTCCATAGCTTTGTCGCGTAATTCATCTTCAGATAGGAAAGATGTCCAGATTGTCTTAGCTTGTTTATCTCTGGTACAATGGACACGCAGCGATGCTCTGATATGCTTCACCCTGGACAAATGATAGAGAAATGGGAATAAGAAAGCATGTGCGGCATCTACACACCCGCACGGCACAGCACACATCATCTGAGACAGGATACGAGGTTCAAAAATCAGAACTTAATACTCACGGTGTAGATTCTATAACTTGTAGATATTGCATTCATGTATCTGTTTCAACTAGTTGACTAAGAAGAAACTTATCTACTCATGGAGAGAATGCTTCTGGTAGATACACCTCGGAACTCATAGATGATTTTTTTCATTTTACGTATCTCCTCTGCATGCATTTTACACAGATAGAGAAAGCTAGAACTTCCTGACTTTAAAACTCTCTTTTTCTCTTTGTATTCCTAATGAACATGTCCATCCGAATAAGAACATGTCCTGCCGTATATGAGTTTTGACCTCTAACTTCCATTCCTGGCACCAGGGTTGACAGCGTTTCTGACGCATTTGAAGGGCTGGGTGAACAACAACATAGTAATGCCATTTGAGAGTTCCCTCACTGTGAGACAACCACATTGCTCGCAGGATAATGGAAGCGCTAATGTACGGCAGTCTTACAAGAGAATCTTGCAATATCCAAGTAAGTTTACAGTTGCAATACAGAATATGATTTCCTCTTCCGTTTGGACCACATGTCAAGGCATGCACTACATTTCCAAGTGCTGACAGGGACTTATCGATGGTTTTAGCTTCTTCAAGAACCCTGTCCTCTGCTCCTGTTTTCTCAACCTTCTCAGAGCCAGTCAGATCCACAAGAATTAGCTTTCCAAATGTTCTGGCCATGCTCAAGACATGAAATTTCACATGAGAAAGGAAAAAATTACCAATAAATTGCAATCCCATAAGAGACCAACCATACCTCTTCTGTGTGGTTGATTCCTGGGGCACCAAGAATATGTAAATACAATAGCTTCTGCTGCTGCCCACATTCATTTCTTTTTCAGTTTAAAGTTTGAAACTGTAAGCATAATTAGGGAAGGTGGCAGATATTTTAGAGAAAGTTCTGATATGGCTATGCAAAATTAAGAGCAAGCACAAGCCAAAACGGAAAGCAGTAAGGATACGGGTCTCCCCAACTGCTCTGTTGCATATACCACATTGGATTTCTGAGGATGGAAATAGAAGATCAACCCAGGGAAGATTGGAATACAGTCAAATGAAATTGAGCTTGTATCTTACAGATAAGCCTTGTAATGCTTTAGGAATGTCTGATAAAAATATCTGGATGGAAGGGAGAAAACATCAAGGGGGTCTCACAGAAAGAAAGCATAAGATGATATGTAAGTATAGGCAGTTTTAACTCAATAAGCTATCCAGTTTTGTGCAGACAATAAAGAATAGGTAGATTTATGATTGAGCAGCAAACCAATTTCTAGTTGTTCCACTTGTGGTATTGCCGGAAACACCATTTGAGCCATAGAGCAAAATAACATCTTTTTCTCAGAAACATTTTGTGAATGTGTTCGAGGCACATAGGCATCTTAAGATGCATTCTTCAGGCCCAGAGCACATAAAAAACCGGTGTCTTAAACTGCCTATTTGGTCTCTTTAATTTGTATGTTGTCCTTTGAAAGATCTAAAAGGTCCCTGGAAGAAGTAAAGTAAATGATGTCCATGAGGTTTTATTTATGAAACTTCCTGGGATTAATGGATGAGATTCAGGAGAACGACATACAGCATGCAATAATTAAAATAGAGAAAAGCCATTATCTCAACATGAATGTCTTCAAATGCAGTCATGGTAGTCTATACCTTACTTTCTCCATGTAGATCTCTACCTTTTAAAAGTTGAAAAACGTAAAAAGTAGAGCATTACATCAATAATTAAGTGAAGCACCAGCTTGTGTAGGCGCACCATGGACAATTTGACTGTATACTTGAGTGAATCAGCAGAAGTGATTTCTCTGAAAATTCCATCAACCTCTCTTGCAAGGAGACCTTTCTTGGCATCATCATATCCGAGGTTGGTTGGTCCCTGATTCATAAATACTGTTACTGGACTTGTATATATCAATAGCCATCTACTAACGCTACTCTGGTGGTGGGGTGATCACCTCCATGCTATATGTCTTTCCAACTCCAGTCTGATCCAGAAAAAAATGGAATTTGTTTTTGGGAAACAGAAAATGATCAATATAATTTATTTAACATATCAATAAGTTATGTAAAGTATCATATATGCAGTTCTAGTTCTGCAACTTGAACTATGATTGTAACATCTAGCTAGAACAAGGAGAAGGAATTCCTTTACATAGAGTTCCGACGCGAAATGCCAAACTGGAAAACTATGAAAGGATTCCGAACCGAATTTCTTGAAATAGAACAAACAACATGGGCCAACTTCAGTTCCATATACCCTTTCCAACTTGATTAAGCAAACAGAGGCAGCAATGATAGGATTAGTTCTAGTCCATTTGGAGCACACATATCAAGTAGGAAGCACGGACCCTCTTCAGGAGTGTCCATGTCAGTGTCCGACACCTCAACACGTGTCAACAGGCCCCCACATGACTCGACACGCCCCAACAAGTGCCGACACGCCCCAGCACGCCCTAACACGCCCCGACACGCCCCGACACGCTCCGACACGTCCCGACACTTACCGACACGCACCCACACACCCCGACACGCTCCGACACGTCCCGACACGCACCGACTCGTCCCGACACGCACCGACACGCCCCGACACTCACCGACACGCCCCGAACACTCTTCAACAAGCACGACACGCCTGGACACACTCCGACATGTCCCGACACGCTCCCACACGCCCCGATACGCACCGACGCGGCCTGACGTCCCGACACGCCCGGACATGCTCCAACAAACACCAGGACGCTCCGACTCGTCCCGACACGTGCCGACACGCACTGACACGCCCCAACATGCTCCGACACTCACCGGCACGCCCCCAACCGCAACTACCGTTTCTTCCAGTAGGGTACACAACCTCATCGGACCGAAGTTTCCCAAGTATAACTGCAGAAGTAGAAAGAAGAGCGTCGTCAACGCACCTTGAGATTGAAGGCTTCATCGTCGATCCGCTCGATGCATACGGAATCGCCACGATCGCGCCTCTCTTCCGAGCTCATAGGCCTGAACCACACGCAGACGGTGATCTTGGCCATATCCTCGCGCTCGCGATGCCGAAGAGAAGACCGAATCGAGCTCAGAAATTCGAGGAGCACCTGGGGAAATGCAGAGGAGATTCGAAAGATCGAAGGGAAAGAGCGAACGAAAAGGAGGAGGAGAGGAGAAGGCGATTTTGTAACCGAGGAAGAGAGAATTTGAAATGTTGGAACGCGATTTCGCTCAGTGCCAAGTGGGGGTGAGCAGTGGTTTAGGGTCGACCCTGATGACTCAGGATGGCCCAACCCCCGCTTGGCCCCTGGTCCCAGGTTCCTAGGGGACGGGGTCGCCCTTGATCATGAAATTCTGGGGCCGTCGTGCGGGTTGGTCGCTCGATCCCAAGAGTTTTGGCCATCCAACCTGATCAACCCTATATAATATATTATATTATATTATATTATTTATAATTTTTTATATATTCAAACATAAGTAAAATGTATGTTATATTATATTATATTATATTGAGATGTCATATCAATAGCACTAATAGTAATTTCAATTTAAAACTTTTGGTTGAATATTAATTATGTGTCGTTTGTTTTATTTTTAGGTGTATAGAAATTCAAGTGAATTAACAAGATGTAACCACTGGGGGTTCGCCCCAGTGGCCACCCTTCCAACATGGAAGGGGAGGTGAGGTTCAAATCCCCACCTCTTCGGGGATGGGGTAGGGACGCGTAAGTTTCGAGTGGGTTGCGACTCCCACGCCCGCAAGGGGGGCGCACAAGTCTGCAGTGAGTGTAGAGTAGGAATAGAGTAGGGACCGACAAAAAAAAAAAAAAATTAACAAGATGTGAAGTTGTATATTCATGGTTTATATTAAGTATTTTGAACTTTTTATGGTTTAATTGTATTTTACTAATGAATTTCAGCTGCACTTTGCTTTTCAATTCATGTCAAAAGGTAGAAGTTTTTGAAGAGTAGTAGAGAAGACTGCGATTCTTCAATGATTTTTGCTAGTCAAGTGGTGTGAAGCTCGTTTTTGGTTAAGTGAACTCTACATGATCAAATGCGGGAAAACACTTTTGTATATGATGCTATGCATATTAAAGATAGATGATTACAATAACTTTCCATCTTGTCCCATATCTCAATGAACGATTAGCATATACGAAATTTTTATTATTGTGTCATCTTAAATTTGCTAAATATGTATTGGTATTTATAGTTTAGTTACATAATGCATTGTCGATGGATGTGTAATTTGAATTTGTAGGTTTGCTTTTTTAGGGAGTATAAGAAATAAGACGAAAAAAATTATTGATCGGTCTCGGGTTGACCTTAGAACCGGACCGAACCCACTGGGTCGGTCCGGTCCTTGGTCCCAGGCTTAATAGGGTCGGTCCTCGGTCCTAAAAATTGAGGACCGACACTGTACGGGTGGGTCCTAGGGTTAGGGGGTGGCCCGGACCATGCTCACCCCTAGTGCCAGGAGGGAGAAGCTCCTCCCGTTTTATAGGGATGGAAAATGGAGGGAAACTTATATTTTAATAAATCATGGATCAAGATATAAATATATAAAAATAAAAAATAAAAGGAAGAGAGGAAACCTACCTTTTGATAGTGAAATATGGAATTTTTTTTTTTCGATTTATTGTTAAATGTTAAACTTAATAGTGAAATATGGATTGCTTGTTTATTGTCTTTAAATTTTATGGATTATTAGAATTGGAAGATAGTTGAATTTATCAAATTAAAATAATGAATGATATTAAAAGATAGTGAATTAATATTACTAGTGTAAATTCATTCTAAACTCTTTATAATTTATTTATTTATTTATATGTGAATAATAAAAAAATGAAAATTTATCATATATATAAATACACATTTAATTTACAACGTATTATAACGTGTTGAAATTCTTTATTTTTTGAAAAATGACATGTTGACAAGTCATATAGTGTCGTGTGTCAGACTGTTAGTATCGGTGCTAATTTAGCCTATCGGCATCCTCTCCTCCCCATCTAAACATTTATGCATCTGATCATGCCACTCTACTTCATAAGAAATCTACTCTGTTAAAGTGATACATCAAGGCAAAGAGTTAAGGAATCAATAGACAACAAAAACCATCGTGTCTCACCTGTCCACAGATAATGATCGTCCCATTCGTTGCATTTACCACATCTGTTACATTTAAAAGCAACACAATACAAACTAAACTGTCAATACACCTGGAAGTAAACTAGATAGGGCATGCTGTGCTAACATTACATGCACTGGATTTGGATTAAATAATTGATTTATATCAATCATCAATTACAGGATGAGAAAGCAGCGGATTCACACGAAAATACTCGATTAATCTCATGTACTGACACAGGCACCTAATGCTGTGATCGATGATTCTCACTCTATGGAGCGGATAAACTTCACATCCAGAAACCAATACAGACGTGTAGACATCATGATAGACACCACATCTATCAGGTGCTGCGGCGATGCTGGATATACCTCGAACAATAGGATGAGCCAGAAACGAATAGACATCGTCTTGATTGGAGTCGTTATAGAACACCTTATCGAAGCTGAACTTCATCTCCTTCCTTCTCATCCTAACAAACCATCGACGTTGGAGATAACCACAGCTTAATCCATCAAAACCAGCACAATCTCAGCCAATACGAGAGGGAGAATTCACAAAACCTCACTCGAAAGTACAAATTCCACAACCGCAACTACAGTTTCTTCCAATACTGTACACAACCTCATCGAACCGAATCTTCCCAAGTATAACTGCAGAAGTAGAAAGAAGAGCTTCGCCATAGCACCTTGAGATTGAAGGCATCATTGTCGATCCGCCCAATGCAGAAGGAATCGCCACGATCGCGCCTCTCGTTTGAGCTCAAAGGCCTGAACCGCACGCAGACGGTGATCTTGGCCATATCTTCACACTCACACTGCCGAAGAGAAGGCCAAATCGAGCTCAGAAATTCGATGAGTACCTGCGGAAATGCAGAGGAGATTCGAAAGATCAAAGGGAAAGAGCGAACGAGAACGAGGAGAGGAGGAGGCGATCTTGCAACCGAGGAAGAGAGAATTTGAAATGTTGGAACGCGACTTGGCTCAGTGCCTGGAGGGAGAAGCTTCTTCCCTTTTATAGCGATGGAAAATGGAGGGAATAGAGGAAGTACGAAGAAATTTTCAATTTTCTTTTATTTTTAAAGACGCAACGAGACTTTCTTTTCCCATCAAATATTGGAAATGGAAAAAGGATTATTTTAGATTCCAAAAACAAATTAAAAATAGTGGCAAGCACTTATATGTTTCCAAACGATTATATAAACTCCAAAAATTCATGAACAATATGGTAAATGCTTTAATTAAATCCATCCCAACGTACAGAATCTTTAAAAATGAAATATCACAAACATGGATAAAGCAATTGTTCCTGCTTGCCACATCATTTAGTGGCATTGACAGGTTGTAATCGATAATTTTTTCCCTCCTTTTTTTAACTTTGAAACCGGAATGTTCTAATCTAAAATAAAATAAAAATAATTTGATTTCATTTCAAATATGGCAGTGCCAATGAGGATAGGAATTGAAATTTTTCTTTAAGAACTTGAATTATAAAATTAATTGTTGACCAATCTTGTTCTATAAACATAGAATTTGATTTTGATAGGTGAAAATTAAATCGCCATTTAACATTCGGTATGAGAACATTTCAGAAGAGTTTGGTATATCAATTTTAGTAAAGTGAAGATCCAAAAGATTATAATTTTTGGACTTATCAATACTCAACTTGTGAAACCAAACTGAGTCTAATTAAGCTTTAGATTAGTTTTTTGAAAATATTTGATAATCATAAAAAAAAGACACAATTTTTTTTTATAGCAATGTAACCTTTTAAGATCACTAAACTTATAATGTGTGGTGTCCCTCTTAACCAAGCACATCACTTTGCTTCAAATGCCGAACCAAGAACTGTTGTGTCTTTCCTTCTTTAAAGCCCTAAACCTCCAAATTAGTATGCTTATCCATAGATTAATTTTTTGACCACTAAAAATCCCAAATTGATACATTTGTGACAAAATTACCCTTATTAGTTTCCATTAAAATGAATTAATATCATGAAATATACAAACTACAACACCTATGACAAATGAAGGGTAAAACCACAAGCTAGTATGCTTGTCACTACCACATTTCATCCAACTCGGTAATTTGACAGTAAAATTTAACGAAAATTAATGGATGATAAAGTTGTCACAAATATATTAATTTGGGGTAGTTTGAGATAAATTTATCATAAGTGTACCAATCTAGAATTTTTTGTTGTATTAATTAAAAAAAGTTATAAAAAACTCTTTTTTTTTTTTTTTTTGCTCCAAATATATTCATTACCTCCTTTGTCTAAGATAACTCTCGATCTATTTATATTTTTCTCCTATGCACATACCTAGGGGTGAACATGGTTCCAACGTAAAACCTCAAACTAAAGAACAGTATCGATGGGAACCTGTCCTATTCTAGTTTATAAGGTATATAAGGTAGTTTCCAGGTTCTAAAAATTGAGAATATTATTTTGATTGATAATTTTCAGGTTATGGGTAGGTAGAACTTGGAACATCAAATGTGAAACAAATTTTTGTATTTTTGTTGGTTTTTTGTCTTCGAGCTGTATTTCATAGTGTTTGATGATAATTATATAATCCAAAACCACTAGTTTGAACTTCTTTTTTAGTAGATCTTGGAATCATCCTCAAAACCTATGACACGGTAGATTTCTAGTTACAAGGTATGTAAAGTATGTTCTAGGTTTTAAAAAATGAGAAACTTGTACCAACCGCCCACCCTTACACATGCCCATGCAATTTCATCATCACATGTGGAGTGAGGTCTACTCTAGTCAAGTTGAACGTGATACACATGTAAGGTGGAGTCTCCACCTCGCCTCAGCTTATGATACTGAGATTCGTGCCAGACTTGTTTAAGAGATGGCTGGTAGCTACAAAACCTTCTAAAAACATGAAGACTTTGCAAGAAGCAATGCACAGGTCTCTTTCCCGTTAGCTCCGAAAGCACAATTCCTCATATTATAGAATGACATCCCTTTTCAATTTCTTATGTATTTGTCTCCTCTAAAAAGGGATAAAGTAAATCGACTGACTCGACTAGGACTACTGAGGTATCTAATCCCATTCGCTAACGCATTCGATGATAAGTGTATAATCTGAAATTATTAGTTTGAGCTTCTTTTTTAGTAGATTTTGGAATCAACTCTAGAATCTGTAACAAGGTAGGTTCCTGATTACAAGATATGTAAGGTAGATTTTAGGTTTTAAAGAATGAGGAACTTGTTTCAACCTCTCACCCTTACACATGCTCATGTAGTTTCATCGTCACATGTGAAGTGGGGTCCACTCTAGTCGAGTTGAATGTGCGACACATGTATGGTGGAGGCTCCACCTTACCTCGTTTTATAATGCTGAGATTCGTGTCAGACTAGTTTAAGAGATAGCCGGCAACAGCAAAACCTTCCAGAAACATAACAAGAGACGGCTGGTAATAGCAAAACCTTCTAGAAACATGAAGACTTTGCGAGGAGCAATGCGCAGGTCTCTTTCCTGACCGCTTCGAAAGTGCAATTCCTCTGGTTATAGAACGACATCCCTTTCAATTTCTTACGTACTAATCTCCTCCAAAAAGAGACAAAGCAAACCGATTCACTCCCAAGCATCTTTGCCAAACCAAAACGTTGGCCTCAACCTCCCCCTCTATTTCATCGCCCACCCGGTTTTCACTTTTTCAAACTTCGAATCTTGTTGAGTTTCAGAGCCATTCTTCTTGCAAATGGGGCTCGCTCACTTGCTGCTGTTATCGCTCTCCCTTTTCCACGTCCGTGGGTCGTGTGCTGCGGAGCTCAAGTCCGAGCCCGAGCTCAAGTCTTTGACCCAAGACTTGCTGGATTCGGCCAAGGACCCGGAGTTCTTCCGGTGGATGCGGGACATCAGAAGGAGGATCCACGAGCACCCGGAGCTCGGGTTTGAAGAGCACCGGACGAGCCAACTCATTAGGGACGAGCTCGACTCGCTCGGGATCAAGTACAAGTGGCCCGTCGCCAAGACTGGCGTCGTCGCTTCCATGGGGTCCGGAAAGAAGCCCGTGTTCGCTCTCAGAGCCGACATGGACGCTCTACCATTGCAGGTGATCAATATTTAATAACATAGAACATTGAGATTTTGGGATTTCACGTCACATTGTTCAGAAGCCCAAGAAGTTTCTGTCAGTGTAATGGGTTTTGGGTTATGTAGAAAACGGAGGTGAAGTGCTTGTTCTTTGATAAGAGTGAATGCCTGTCAACTGTGGGCAAGTGCTTGAGTAAAAGTAATTAAGCGGTGATGTTTGATAGCAGAAACGGGGCCATCGGTTTCGGGTATACGCGGGGCTAATGTGATTGATTTACCTGTAAAAATCACGGGTAAGCCTAGAGTAGAGGCAGGTATTTGCCAATATTTAATATTTTGAAGGAGGGTGTTTTGAAATTTCATGTCAATCATGAGTGAATGCAGAGTTGTTCTTGTTTCGATTCCTTGCTGTCTTTATAATATGCATTGATGGTCACATGAAGGAACTAGTGGAGTGGGAGCACAAGAGCAAGATTGACGGGAAAATGCATGCCTGCGGTCACGATAGCCATGTAGCTATGCTCCTCGGAGCAGCTAAATTGCTCAAAGAGAGGGAAAATCAGATCAAGGTACTTCTCATCTCACCCCCTATCTCAAACTTAGACGCTAAAGTGGCTGACATTTTTCACCTTAAAGACAATTTATGCATTTTAATTGTGTCGTAAATTCTTAAGGGAACCATAAAGCTTGTATTCCAGCCTGGAGAAGAAGGTTACTCCGGTGCTTATTACATGTTGCAAGATGGAGTTCTCAATGACCTCGACGGAATCCTCAGCATCCATGTTCTGCCTCATATTCCGACGGGGTTTCTAGCTTCCAGGCCTGGCCCGATGCTTGCAGGTGCTGGGGTTTTCTCAGCTACTATTCAGGGGAAAGGGGGGCATGCAGCACTTCCGCATCACAACATAGACCCCATTGTTGCAGCTTCATCCGCAATCCTCAGTCTTCAGCAAATTGTATCAAGGGAGACCGATCCTCTTGAGGGAAAGGTAGTTTCCTTCTTGTCCGTTTTATTCATTATCTGAGGTTGGATGGGAACATGATTATGCATGTGCACATGATTATGCATGTGCACATGATTGCAATCATACAAGAGTATGACATCTGCAGCAATTTTATATCCCTGCCATACTTGTCATCCGAAGATACTTTTTGTTGTTTGTTAACCATGCATTGTACTCTCAGAATAGGGAAACAGAAGGCCTAAATCTTGTTTGAAGTTATCATTGTAGAATGCCAAACTCCTCTTCATGAAATTTCTTATTCCTTAGTGCCCAAATGCGACAGATCATTGTGTATGAACTTCCTTGGCGAACTGTGTATCTGACCAATGGATTTTCCAGTGTCTTTTCTAGTTGCATGTTATGGTCTAGCTTTAGCATCACTTAAAATGCCGTACTTTAAATGGACAGGTCGTGACGGTTGGGTACATCGAAGGAGGCCATACTGCTAATGTGATTCCTGAGTCTGTGAAATTTGCAGGAACCTTTAGAAGTTTGAGTTCCAGTGGTCTCTTATCTCTTCAGAAGAGGATAAAAGAGGTAAATCGAGGAATTCATCGGCCAGTCTTTTACTTTCGAGGTGGTTGCTTTTCT
The DNA here is from genome assembly GCA_014182375.1 of Eucalyptus virginea. NCBI lineage: Eukaryota > Viridiplantae > Streptophyta > Magnoliopsida > Myrtales > Myrtaceae > Eucalyptus > Eucalyptus virginea. Next base: position 23,277,222 of record CM024524.1, on the reverse strand, counting down.
TATTCTTGCAAATACTTTGTGTTACAATTACAGGTCATAGAAATGCAAGCGGCTGTTCACAGATGTAAAGCTGTGGTGGACTTCGGGGAGGACGAAGTGCCTCTTTATCCTGTAATGGCTAATGACGAAGTACTATATGAACACACAAAAAGGGTTGGAGAGATCCTGCTCGGTGAAGGCAAAGTACAGCTTATGCCTGTGACAATGGCATCTGAGGACTTCAGCTACTTCGCTGACAAGACCGCTTCTTTGATTTTCTTGGTGGGAATACAGAACGAGACCCTAAAATCACATCACATGCTGCACTCGCCGTACTTCTTTGTCGACGAGGAGGCTTTACCCATTGGAGCGGCTCTTCATTCAGCTGTTGCGATATCATATTTGGATGAGCACGTGGAAGCCAAAAGTGCGTGTCCCAATTATGGTTACCCTTAAGTCTCAACCTGTGTAATATAGTTTTAAAGGGTAACCCTTAACATCTCTGGCCAAAGTATTTGACCAGAGATTCCCCGAGTCGCTGGCCAGTCTGCAGGTTTGTTGCCTTTACAAAAGGCGTGGGATCTTGATCTCCCAATCGCCATGAATAAACAGATATGTGTATATTAAGAAGCAGTATGGAGTATTGCATTCGCAAAAAACTGCTTTGACTTGCTTTCACAATCGTATATGCGATGGTCTTCGAATCCAGTTCAATAGTAATCCCGGACAAAGCCAACTCTTGTGCAAATCATGCCAATGACTGACCTTGAACAGAAGATGAATCCTCTTTTCCAATATCCTCCTTCATCAAGTAAGAATCTTCTTGCTGCAGCCAAGCCCGTCTAGATTTCAGAGCAAACTCAAGGCACATTCAAGCTTTAACTTCTATGAGAAATTTCGATGAGAGTCTACATTATATATATGATTTTTTAAACCTAACTCTTTCTAAATTTAAAAGATACTTCTTATTTTTGGGTTTGTTAGTCAATCTTATTTTACATGATTACTCCCAAAGATGGTTTCATTCCAAACTCTTTTCGATAAATGTCTAATGAACTTATGGCTCAAAGCTCTTGCCAAAATTTGGAGTTTGGATGGAGCTTGGAGATCGGATGGGTCGGTGACCCGTTTGGAGGTGCCCGTGGTGCATGGAGGCTCATTTATGGCATGATGATGATGATAAAAGCCAAATTTAGGAAAAATTAATTGAGATATACTTGTTTAGTTCATCGGACAGGCTCCTAATGTGCTCTTCACCCGTGTTTAAGTTGCCACCTATTTTGTCTGGTTAGTGTTTTTCAGCGCAATTGGGTGTGGTTAGAGCCGGACTTACTAGTTTTGTTTGGGTGCGAGTGGATCTGTGTGATTTTGAGTTGATTTGGGACGGTTTCGCGGCTGAGTTGGGGCTCAAGCCACGTTTCGCAGCCTTGACACGGCTCGTGATACGTGGTGGTGGTGATCAGGAGCGAGGCCAATCGAGGCATGGAGTGATCGAGTCTTAAGGTGGTCCTAATCTGTGCATCCGTTGAGGATGTTCCCTTAGGCAACACAAAAAAGGGAAGAAATGAAACAAGCAAGGAAAGAAGTGACGCTGTTGTTTAAGGAGGAGGGAGAGGGACGGGTTCAAATTAATTAAGTAGCCCTCAATTCATTATTTTCTATTAAGTACACGATGCCATAAATCTTTTGAAGCCATGTCATAGAATAGCTTTTATAATATCTTTCAAGCAAAATTACATGGTAATCTTTTTAAGTCAGTTATGATAAGGAATGTTCTTTTCCCTCTTTCTTTTCTAATTTCTCTTTTCTCTCTGTTAGCAAGAATTCTTGCTCTAATTTGTACAATTCAATTTTCTATTTTGTTGCAGGGATTTACACTAAAAAAATCAAAGACTCTCAGATATGGGTTGCCACCAATTAATTTAAAGTTTATCACTAACAAGAAAGCATGCAGGATCACCCATGAGAAGAGGCTGAAGGGCCTTATGAAGAAGGCCCAAGAGTGATCCACCTAGTGCGGCGTAGACATGTGCATGATCATCTACTGCCTGCGGGGTCCGCCGTCGCCACTGAACCCAAGGTCTGGCCCACGAGTCCCGAGAGACCTCATAGCTAAAAGGGTTGCGTTAGGGCGGTGAGGGCGTGGCTCACGGCTGAAGGCGGGGTGATGATGATGGCAGCACACAGCTTGGCACGGTGACGAACGGTGGACAATGGCGCAACAAGGTGAGATTCAAGAGGAAAGAGGGAGAAATGGGTTTGGGGGGTTGAACCGAGTGAGAGAGGGTGAGAGAAATGGAGGCGCTCGGTTGAGAGAATGAGGGAGGGAGGGAGAGAGAGAGAGAGAGAGAGAGAGGGAGAGAGAGACGCCGGTGGTGAGAGAGATTGGGGGAAAGAGAGAGAGAATGAGAGATAATGAAGGAGATGAGAGAATAAGAGAGGGGACTGAGCAATCATGAAGTGCAATTTCTCTAATTTCCTCACAACCAAGCCTTTACTTGGCTAAGAATGCTCATGAAGATTAGATATCCAAACTCATTAATGTTTGGATTTGGCACATGCTTGAAATAAGGGGTAGGTGAGGTAGAATAGGCTTCTAGAAGAGGCAAAATAGTAATTACATTCAACCATTTATCTATTCATGCATATGGGCTTATTAATATGCCAGCTTACAACGGTCCAAAATGCGCCTAATTGTTTTAATGGGCCCCTTTGGGCTGGCCATGGATAGTGTGAGCCCCAATAGGCCCATTTGTGGGCTTGGGCCCATGTGGCTCCTTGTTCGTGGCCTGTTTCCACCTTTCTAAAATTTCGCGATCCATCGATGAAAAATTAAGTTTTCGTTCCAAAGTGGCATTCTTCGCTTTTATGTAGCTCGTCGATCATTGTCGTAATCCTGTTCCGTAGATTGGGGTTGGATTGAAGATGTCATAGCTCTTTGCCCCTTAAGAAATTTTGTCTTCGAAATTTGCAGAATTATGTATTTCTTCAAACAAATAAGGATATTAATGTCTCATTATGTCCTCACTTTTCCAAGTCACTCCATTGGTGCCATGATGTTGCTAAATGACTTTGACTAAAAGAATAACCTTGTTGTGCACCACCTGCTGCCTTCTATTATCAACCCGCACTAGTTGCTCAATGTACAACACTTTATCGTCAATTTCAATCTCCACATAACTAAGCACGTCCATTGGGTCCGGTTCATATTTCCTCAATATGGACATGTGAAACATATTATGAACCCAAGTAAGATTAGGTGGCAATGCTAAGCGATAGGCCAAAGTCCCTATTCATTCTAGAATCTTAAAGGGTCCAACGAACTTGGGGCTCAAATTCTCTTTCTTGCTAAAATGTGACGTTTCTCTCATTGGCGACATCTTAAGGAATATGTGGTCACCTACTTGATACTCCAGAGGCCTTCGTCATTTATCCACATAATTTTTCTGGCAACTTTAGGCTGTCTTTAGCCTTTCCCTGATAACCTCAACTGCATTTGCAGACTGTTGAACTAGCTCAGGTTTGGTAATCTTCCTTTCTCCAATTTCATCCCAACATATAAGGTTTTATTGGCACAATCGTATAATACTTCGAACAGTGTTATTCCAATGCTTTACCTGTAGCTATTGTTGTATGCGAACTCAACGAGGTGTATTTGATCTTCCCATCCTCCTTTGAAATCCGTGATGCAAGCTCGCAATATATCCTCAACGGTCTAAATAGTCCTCTCAAATTGACCATCCATCTGTGGATGATAAACTATGCTAAACCATAGATTTGTCCCTATGACAGTTTGCAAGCTTTTCCAAAATGTTTCGGTGAACTTGGGATCTCAATCCAAAGTGATCATCACGAGCACTCCATGCAAATGAATTATTTGTCGCATATACTGTGACATCCAAGAACGTTACCCGACACGAATATCCTATATTATTAATCTCTTTTAGTTTGCAAAAGTGAAATCAAACATTTACGAGTATTCTTTTAGTGATTGAAGCCTCACAATTATAATAAACATACTTCTGCTTCTTTTGTTTTTACCACATGTGAATTCACAACTTCATTACATTTTTGAGCAAAAGATAGAAGTCTGGGTAGGGGTAGAGAGACCTATCTCTAGACTATTCTATACTTTCAAAAGTTTGCCTATACAAACGTTTCAGACTGGGTCATGGGTCGATAACTTCTCCTTTTGCCCAGAATGAAGTAGAAAGAAGTAGAACAAATATGAAATAAGTCATCACGAAAAGATGGCAGAATGGCCAAATTCTAACTATTTAGAATGAGGCAAAAAAGGCAAAACGAACATGCAATGGATTACCAAGACAAAAATGAGAGAATGACTAGATTCTAACTATCTGGAATGAGATTGAAAGAGGCTGAACAAACATACAATGTATTATCAAGACAAATACATCATAATGACCAGATTTTAACTGGCTAGAATGAGGTAGAAAGAGGTAGAACGAGCATGCAATGAGTTATCAAGACAAATATAGCAAAATGAGCACATTCTGGCTGTCCAAAATAACACAGAACGAACCAAAGTGAAGCAGAACGAACTTGCAAGAAGTTATCAAGCCACTTAACAACCACCATACTCACATCAAGACTTCACCTCTTACCCAACCAACTAAGATAGAAGTAACTAAGTAGATTTAAGCTAACTTTACACTAGAAATTTCACTTACCTTGAATGAACACAAATTGCCAATTGCTAATTGTCTTCACAACCTTAATTGCACTTGAATACGAAGCTTTGCTATCCAAATTCTTGGATTGAAAAGTGGAAAGTAACACATGTAGCTTCTGTTTAGGTCTTTGGAAGGAACGAAAATTGGGTTATTTGGCAAGATCAAATGAGTTTTGTTAGAATTAATTAAGATAATTTAATTTCTTGCAATGCTAAGTGTAAATTTGCATATTAATCTTCAGCTTGGTGTGGCAATAATTCAAAGCAATGCCCTTGCACGTGGTCAATGAAAATGCATGATAAGAAATGAGTCATTTGGAGAAAATTCATGATTTAATTCTTGGTGTCAAAATTAGTAATAAAATATGGTTTGTCAGAGACATATGGCCATGCAATATATGATATAAAGACAAGTGGCACTTAAAAATTCAAATTAATAAATTTTTGCAAGGTAAACATAATAGGTTATGTAGCCTTCTTCCCACAACCTTCATTAGCATAGATTAACCACTATTATTAATAATTAACTAGGTTTACACAATTTACAACACCCATCAACCATTAAGACAACAATAATTTAATTAATACCATTATGTTATTAGCACACATATAATTCGATTCACACGGCGAACCCGAAACGATTTATGTTCATGAAAATTACTAACCGCATCCCACGAAATTTACGAATTTGATTAAAGTCTCCGTGTGCTTGTTTGAATACTAAGGCAAATAATACTTAACTTAGAATCTAAGTATCATTATCATAACATAAATTTCCAAATATTACATAATTATAAATACGGGAATTCCGGATGTCACATATACAAGTCAGCATACCTATCCATGACAAAGTCTTTTCATACCACAATGAAATGGGCTAACTTGGCTAGTTTGTCGACTATGACCCTAATGGAATCGTTACCTTTTTGGCTCCTCGGTAGTCCCATCACAAAATCCATCGCGATATACTCCCATTTCCACTCTGGGATTTCGAGGGGTCGCATTAGTCCACCAGGTTTGCAATATTGTGTTTTAACTTGTTGGCATGTCAAGCACTTAGCCATGTGCTTGGCGACGTCTGTTTCCATGCCATTGCACTAATTTAACTCTTAGGATTGCCACAATGACTTTTGGAATTTTATATGTCATGACCCCGGCTCCATCTCCAGGGTCATGAGCAGCAAGGGTTATTTTCGTGACGTCCCAGGCGTGTCGCCATCCTTTTTTTTTTTTTTTAAATCTTTTCATTAAGCACATGCGGAAGCATATGTATAACACTCGGATAACAACAAGCAGTTAGGAAAACAACCATTTAAAAATATACAATTACATCAGTTATATTTACAAGCCCCTTTGTCACGGGCCGTTATATTTACAACCACTACATTTTCTATGCTCCAAAGTCCGAGTAAACCTTAGTTCCTCTAACAAGATTGGAGTTAGTGGGAGACCTCAATACCTACAATTTTGAAAAACGACGGGGTGAGTCATAGACTCAGCAAGTAAAACCCACTAATTTCCTGATATAAGGATGCCTCGCCTATCAATAAGAATATAACTCATCCAAAACATTAGTCGATGACAGATCAATAGCAAAATAAAAGCTTTGTCTTGGATGAAACATGAGAAATCCTCAATCAATAATATGCAAGCATAACTCGATATTCACCCACAACATGAGGAACTCATACCTCACTCAATATTATACTAGCATAAACAAAATTCATTCCATAATACGAGAAACTCACGCCTCACTCATATGCAAGCATAACCAAAATCCATTTCATAAAGTGAGGAACTCATGCACACGAGATTCATTTATTAACAGTCAAAATCCATCGACTCTTCTGGAATCCACCGGGTATCCGAACTTAATCGAGCAACATCCCCTAATCGAAGGGTGATGGCTAGAATTATTACAATATCTCGTCCTTCTGACGAGGCATCCCGTTGGCGTGGGGGCATTGTCACTGAATCCATTGGTTGACGGAATATATTAGTCTATTGTGTGTCCATGCATCAAGCATCACAATTTTGTTCTTATCTTCGCTTTTAGTTCAAGGGCCCAAAGGCGTGCCATGCATAAGTGTGTAAAATGACTTACTGAAATTGAGACATTAAGCATGCCGAGCACAAATCAAGGATCGCGACTTGATCTGACACGTTTGAGCACCGATCTAGTACCCAACTTGGCTTGAGAAAGATATACCTCAATATCGCACCAAGACCATGATAGGACCGGCCCGTCGTGACATGTTCACCACCTAGTACCAAACTTGGCTCAAGAGTGATACACCTCAATACTGCATTGAGACCATGAAAGGATTGGCCCGTCGTGACATGTTCACCGACCTAGTATCAAAGTTGGCTCGAGAACGATATGCCTCGATATCGCACTAAGACTAAGAAAGGATCGATTTGTCGTGATCCCACGTATGTCAAGGCTGACAAAGCCCTTTTTTCGGAGCTCGGGGCGTGAACTAAAACATGCACTTGTGAAAATGGTTTGAAATAGTTTTGTGAAGAAATAGCAAGCTTTTACAAAACGCTTTAAAAGTAGGTTTGTATCAAAGCAAAAACAAAACATATCAAATAAACACATAAACCGAGCTTCTTCCAAGCAACTCAAGCCAAAGCACGAGCCAAAACTCATCAAACAAGGATCAAACTCAATCAAGGAACAAGGTCTAAACTGATCCAAGAAAATACAACCGAATTTCAAGTAACAACAAGTCAATCAACTTCAGTCAAGGACTCGTCACACGCTTGGAATAGCGTAACACAATGTCATAGCCAAATATTAGTAAGTTTCACTTACCACACTTCAAGGGATGGCCTAGGTGACCGAGCAATGTGCAAATGAGCAAATAGGCAAGAGGGGCACGGCCACAAGAAAGAGAGAGAGGGCAATGGTGAGGGTGAGGTTGAGAGAGTGAAGGAGGAAGAGGAGGTGGTGCATTGTGGGAATGAGGGAGGAATGCCCCTCCCTTGTTTATATGCAATCCTAACTTGTTCTCTAAGCCTTAAAAAGCAAGACTTCCTCTCTAAGTCAAGAAGTATTAACTGCAAGGTAACTTGGTCACCAAGTCCCAAGGTAGGATAGGGCTTTAGCTTGATAGCTTGGGACACCTTAATATGGCATTTAAGGACTTGAGTCCAAGTTTGGGTGTGACTCACACCTCTTGAGTGAGAAAAACAGTTTTGAACAATTTCCGAATAGAATAAAATTTTTTTATGAAATTTTAGTATGTTGTAGAGAGGACCTTTAATAACATATATATATATATATATATATATATATATATATATATATATATATATATATATATATTATGAAGGAAGTCAAGTCAAATTTGTACTGTGCAAAGAACAGAAAATCATTGAACACAATCCAAATATTCGTCTGTCGAGCAGATTCAATAGTCGGAGAGACTCATTTCGAAATCCAAATCTTCACAAAAACTCTTTGAAATTTTTATATGTTATGGAAATTGATGTCCTTTAAAACTTTCATGGAGGAAGGATGGTTAAATTTGAAAGGGAAATTTTATAAAAATTCGATATGGCAACTTCGTCACCATTTTCACTACCCGGGATAGCTTCCAGATGGTGAATGATTGGGCCTTCGTCCCTACAATTTCACCTCAGAAAAATATGAAATTTAAGTATGTTTTAGATCAAGGTGTTTAGAACAACTTTTATGAAGGAAGTTTCTTTAAATTAGCACCACAAAAATCTTTGTAAAATTGAAAAATAGCAGAGGTCTAGTAATTTCAAAAATCAAAGGTGGCAATCTTAGTTGGAAAAAGGAGGCGTCCCACTTGGTCAAGAAGCATTAATTGTCGGACATCTTTATCTCCCGAGTTTCCAACTAGGTCTTAGGTTAGCTTGGACACTTCATCTCGGCATTTAATAACTAGAAGCCAAATGTATTTAATCCACTTTTATCTTGTCCAAGAAGGCTTGACTTGCTTGGTCCTTCTTCCAATGGTTGTGTGGATTAAATGTCCTCCTCATTAATGAGCCAAAGTCCAAGTTTCAAACTTGTCTTCAAAGGCAAGAGCCTTTCATGCCAAGTGTCCACCCTTAGTCAATGTGCACTAATTAACTATAAGCCAAAGGCATTGAATGCGCCTTAAGAAAATATCTAAGTTTTGAAGGCCTTGTCATTGGGTAGGGATTAATTGAGTTTGATCGCGATCGACAACCTTATTTGGCCCGAGGTTCATGCCTAAGCCATGCTTAAACAAAGCCAGACGCAACCTGGCTTGATTGGCCAAGTCGAGTTCGAAATTCCCTTTATCTAGAAAAGGGGTCGTAGTTGGGTTTGCTAGCTAGGTCTTGGCCTAGTCGGTTGGTCCTCTGGTCGGTTTGTGGGCTAGCCCATGGGTTAGTTCTACTTGGCCAATCCCATGGTCAATCCTCGGGCCAATCGACCAGTTTTGTAGCCGGTCCTATGATTAGTTCAAGGTTCTGCACCACAAATCCTAGTCAGTTCGAAATTGAAACCATGTTGAGTTTATTCAATCCAATTCGATTATTGATTGTCATGTAATCGTGTGGAATCAATCCATTCATATCAACTCATGGTCACATGGGATCGATTCATGGTTGTCCATGACCGGCATCACAACCGAGCGGAATCACCCGCGATTGGTGCGATGACCAGACAGAATCGAGCCATGACCGTCCGTCGATCCATGATAGTGTGTGATCATCCCACGACTAATCCTTATGATCGAATAACCTTTTCATGGTCGAATACTCTATAACTGGACCTTGGGTTACCAATCCTTGAGCGGCCAATTAACTCATGATTGGCCTTCGGGCTGGCTCATGGCCAAGTCTCGCCTTTGACATATCGAGTTTTGGCCTACTAGTTAGGACTAAAATATGGATCGAAATTGAGTATGTTACATTATAATTTAATGAAGGAGACACCTAAGCCTTGGATTAGTCAAACCTTTCTAGAAAATGAGTGTGAACAAGTGTGAAAAGCATGAAATGAAGATATTGAGTGTGGAAGCTTATGTGTCCCAAATAATTAATGAAGGCGGGTGACTCATGACCTAAATGAATGATAGCAAGTAATCTTGCAAGTCATGTAGGATGCCACCTCTCTTCCATAGACTTGCCACATTGAGTTTCATAAGTTTTGACTTCCCAATTTTTTAAAACTGCTAGACCTTTCCCACTTTCCAATTTTACAGAGCCCTTTATGGTTCGAATTTGGAGAAATGTCCTCTAGAAAGTTGTTTAAAACATCTTGGCCTACAACATACTTAAATTTTATATTTTTCTGAGGTAAAATGGTTGGGACAAAGGCCCAATCATTTACCATATGGAATATGCCCGAAGTAGTAGAAACAGCAACCATATTGTCTTTTTGAATTTTTATAAAATTTTCTTTCGAATTTGGACATGCTTCCTTCATAAAAGCTTTAGAGGACATCCATGCCTACAACATATTAAAATTTTAAAGTATTTTGTGAAGATTTAGATTTCGAAATGAGTCTTTCTCTACAGCTATTGAATTTGCTCGACCAACGAATTGTTGGGTTATGTTCAGTGATTTGCTTTGCCGCTCTTTCCACAAGCTGAATTAGACTTAGCTTCCTATGAAAAATGTTATTTAAGATCTTTTCTACAACATATTAAAATTTTATAATCTTTCAAGCCCATTTGATAAGGTAATGACGTTGATTTCCAAAGTTACATGAAATTGTTTTCACCTTAGAATGGGAGAGCCACTTGTCCAAATTTGGAGGGGAAAGGGCTGCACGCCCAACTTGACGAGTAAGCCAATCTAGAGTCTTCTTCACTTGAAGATAAGGATGCATTAAATGCTTTGGAACTTTAGTGCGTCAATGCTTGGTTGAGTCATATACTTATGTGTCCCCCTAATGATTGCATGCATTTAATGAAGATGTGAGTCATATGATTTTGGTGTCCCCATAATCATTACATGAAATCATTTCATGATGACTCAACCCATTAGATGAACCAATGGAAAAAGGAGCAAGTGTCCCCCTAGGAACTAGACTTGTCATCTATTTCTTTAGCTTAACACCTCCCTACGCTGGGTTGTCCACTTATATGAAAATGATTAGTTCACTTGGAAAGCTCATTATGAGGGGTTTGCCTATAAATTGAGGCATTCCCCCCCCCCCCTCATTCCCATACCCGCACACACCACCCCATCTCTTCTCCCTCACTTACACTCTCTTTTTCTCTCATGCCCTCTTATCATCGCCCCCTCTCCCTCTATAGGCCTTGCTCGCCCACCGCCTCACAAGACAACCATCTCTTGGTAAAGCCACCTATAGTTTATTGAGGTTCATCGAAGGTAAGAATAATTATTAACCTTTGGCTAGGACGATATGCTACGTCATCGAGTTTAAGTCACGTGTTTATTCTTGAGTAGTCGTTTTTTTATGTTGCGGGTCCATTTTATATGGGTGGGTTAAGATGGAAGATAATAAACTAGCTTGTGCGACACATGACATACGATCATTAAATGAAAGAAGAAGACCGTCGTCACATAGCATTGGCGATAATGCCTCGATCATGAGAATGGAATGCCCTGGTTAAACCAGGATGCCTAGGTTGAGCCCGAATGCCTCTAGTGAGCTAGCCCCCAAGATGTCTCGATTGAGCCGGGATGCCCTAGTTGAGCTATGATGTATATTAATGAAACTTTTATGCATGCCAATATATTTATTACTACTTGACTTGGTGTGTTAATAGATAAACTGAAAGTAAGCATGCATAGAAGTTATACTGAAGGGATACATATGTGTAGTTGAGGTGAAGTAGTAATAGTGCTATTGATCTGCCATCAATATTGTAATACGAGTACTGTTCATGCTAGATTAGATGATGAGTTGTCATCCTAGTAGAGGATTAGGGGTTTTTACTTACTAAGTATTGGACTCGCTCCTTATTTTCAGACTTGTAGGCAGGAAAGCGTCAAATCAATTTTGAAAGCTATAGTTATGCTAAAGAAGATAGGAGTTTCCCCTAGCCTATTTGGAAACTTGTAATATAATGTAAAAATGAAAAAAAAAGGCCCATAGAAAAAGGGCTTGTAAATAAACTGTTGTAATATAAAGTAACATGTTTGTTTGCTGTATGTCACAGTCTTCTAGCTGTTGTTTGTTTGGGAAGTTTATTTGTTCACACTTCCGCATGTGTTTATTAACAAGATAAAAAGATACGAGACGGTGACGAGCCTAAGATATTGCGAAAATAACCCCTATTGCTGAAGACCCTGGAGATGGAGTTGGGGTCATTACAGTAATATTGCACCAAGTCTGATGGAAGGTCAGAGTGATACAACACCTTCGTACTTTGATGGAAAATATTACAACATTTGAAAGAACAAGATGAAAGCATTCATGAGATCCAAGGATCCCTTGGATTGGGATGTTGTTCTAAGGGGTGTAAAACCTGAACCTCTCTCGACTAAAGAAGAAGGCAAAAAACCAGGAACCTCAGTTCTATCTGATGCATTCATTGTCAAAAGAGAAGCATTAGATGCTAAAGTTATCTACTCATTATGTTGCGTGTTATCTCCATCTAAATATAATCAAATTTCCTGTTATGAATTAGCAAAAGAAATTTGAGATAGATTGCAGGTGATATATGAAGGAACTGATCATGTCAAGGAAACAAAGATAAACATTATTCTCCAACAGTACGAAGCTTTTAAAATGAAACCTAAAGAATTCATAACAGACATGTTCAATAGATTTACTAACATTGTAAATAAGTTGGCAAATCAAGGGCAACCTGTACCAAACCCAATGAAGGTGAACAAGATTCTTCAAGGATTGTTAAAGAAGTGGAACAACATCAAAACTTCTATTTGAGAGACTTAAAGGATATCACCTCTTTTTGTGGATGAACTTGTGGGAACACTCCAATCTTATTAAAAAGAGCATCTGAATGAGGAAGACACCAGAGGTAAGAAAGCAATAGCTTTAAAATCTAATCTTGACTTTGATGATTCAGATTCAGACAAAGATGACGAGGACGACAAAGAAATTGCCCTTATGGTGAAAAAGTTTCAAAAAATGGCCAAAAGAGGAAGGAAGTTTAAATGGAAGAAATCCTTCAAATCATCTCAACGAAAGACAAGTTTCAACGACAAAGAGGGAAATAAATATGTTATCTACTTTGAATGCAAGAAGCAAGGACACATCAAGCCAAATTGTCCTCTTTTGAAGAAAATAAATAACAAGTATGAGAAGACAAAGAAAGCACTGAAGGCCGAAACGTGAAATGACACTGAGTGCAAAGAAAGTAATGAAGAATACGTTAATATCTGTCATATGGCAAAATCTGATTTGGAAGAAGAATTTGAGGTAAGTAATTTTGATATTCCAGTTGAAATATGTAATTATATAGAAGAATTGCTTAAAATTCTTAGAGTTGAAGAATGAGAACTCAAGGTTGAGGTAGCATGATTCTTTCCAAAAAGAAAAAATTGAGTGTCTTAAAAGAGATCTTTTTTCAAATAAAAGAAAACCATGATTCTGCTTTAAAAGAAAATGAGTCTTTGAAAAAGGAAATCTCAGATATTACAAAAAGATCTTCAGATGGGTCGAAAACTTTGGAATATATTTTGTCCATCCAAATCCCATAATACAACAAATCAGGACTTGGATGTAAAAACAAAAAGATTTTAGAAAATAACTTTCCGACCCACAAAGAAAGTAAGAGGCAGAAGCCTCCGAGAGTTTTCTATGAAAATCATTTTAGAAAACAGTTTGTAAAACCTGTTGGCAGAAACCTTCTTAAATGTTCAATCCATGGTAGTCATGATCATTAAAAAATGATTGTTCTAGAAGTTGGAAGCCGATTCAGAGAAACTTTCCAAGCATGGCCGATCCTTCTAACTAGAGAGGACCCAGACAAATATGGGTACCAAAGAAGACTTGAACGTGCCTTAATATTTGCAGGTACCAAAGAGAAAGAGAAACAAGTGGTATCTCGATAGTGGTTGTTCAAGACATATGATCAGTGATCCGAGCAAGTTCGTTGAACTCTCAATATTCAATGGTGGAAACAACAAAGGAAGGATCATTGGCAAATGAATAGTTGAAATTGGAAACCTGATTATAAGAGATGTATCTCTTGTCAAAGGTCTGAATTATAATCTCATCAATATTAGCCAGTTATGTGAGGCAAAAGAATATCCCAAGTGTCAAAACGCGGCACAAGTGCCAAAAGTTTGACACTTAAGTGCCACTTTTTTTGAAAAATGGGACACTTGAGTGTGACATCTGGCGAACCCTATCGGAAATTTTACGTGGCAACTTTTTATTAATTTTTCTTGCTTACATGACTTACCGAAGGTTGACTTAGCAAAGAAAAACAAAAACGCGTCACTTTGGCACAATTCGAATTTTAATATAAAAATTAATTAAATTAAATTTAAAAACAAATTTAAAAAAAAAAAACGATGAAGGCAGCCGACGGTTGAGGGCTCGGCCCTCGCCACCGACGCCTTCCCGGCGTCATTGGAAAGGTGGGGGAAGGGTTGGCCGGGGGTCACCGAGCCTCGGCCAAGGGCCAGCGACCTTAGCCGACCGACAACGAGGGCTTGCAAGCCCTAATTTGGATTTAGGGGAGGGCTAGTGGGTGCCGGCCCTTGGCTCGGCCGAGCGAGGGCTGACGATCCTCGCTGAATTTGGGGGAGGGCTGTGACCTTCACCCCAAATTTGGACAAAGGCTCGAATACCCTTGTTGAGCCCTCACCGCCGGTCGGCTAGGGTTGCTGGCCCTTAGCCAAGGCTCGGCAACCCCGAGCAACCCTCCCCCACCTTTCCGCCGATGACGGCGGGGAGGTAGCGACGCGAGTGTTGAGCCCTCAATTGCTCGCTGTCGCCCCCTCAGCCGCCGGCTGCCTTTATCTTCCTTTAAAAAAACAAAATTGGTTTTATTTAATTAATTTTTATATTAATTATTTATTCATGTTAGCGTACAAAACGACATCGTTTTGCACTTGGCTCACCACGTCAGCATTTTGGCCGGATTTTCTCACCGTTGGCACTTAACTGATCCATCTTGCTCCAATTTTGACATTTAAGTATCACTTTCCTAACTTTTTACACTTAAATGTTCCATTGTGCCAAGTTTTGACACTCCGGGAGTCCCAAACTTGTTATGTGGCGATGGATACAAGTATCTGCTTTCAAGAAAAGAAATGCTCAGGCACAAGTAAAAATCTAAAGCAGTCGTTTACTAGAAGAAGACACGGGAAAATCTATCTACTAGATATAACCACTGATGATGTTCAGTGTCTGATCTCCAATAAAGAAGAATTAGATCTCTGGCATAAGAAGCTTGGACATATAAGCACCAAGCAAATATCGAAACTCTCCTCAAAGAAATTAGTACGAGGATTACCATATCTTAAGTTTGAAAGATTTGAAGTCTGTTCAATTTTTGCACTAGGTAAATAGCTAAGAAGTTCAGACCGATCAATTATGTCAGTACTAATAGAGCTTTGCAGCTTCTCCATATGGACATCTTTGGACCTACAGGAACACAAAGTCTGGGAGATAAAAGGTACTGCTTGGTAATAGTTGACAATTATACAAGGTATACATGGGTTTTCTTCCTCGCACACAATCATGAAGCATTTTCTTAGTTTTCAAAATTTGCCAAAAAGGTTCAAAACAAAAAATGTTATTACATTTCTTCCATTAAAATTGATCATGAGGGAGAGTTCGAAAATTAGAGGTTTCAAAATTTTTGTGAAGAAAGCGGCTTTGAGCATCAGTTTTCAACTTCCTATACACCTAAACAAAGCGGTGTTGTAGAGAGGAAAAAAATGGCACTTGCAAGAAATGGCAAGAACCCTCCTTATCAAAAGTAAAATTACATCACACTTTTGGGCCGAAGATGTTTCAACGGCATGTTACATCATAAATTGAGTTTTTCTCAGACCTTCTTTAGAAAAGACTCCTTATGAGCTTTTCAAAGGTAGAAAACCTATCATCTCATATTTTGAGCTTTTGGCTGGAAATGCTTTATTTTAAGAAATGCTAATGACCAGTCTGGTAAGATTGATAAAAGATTATATGAAGGTATATTTTTGGGTTATCCAACTACCAGTAAGGCTTTTGGAGTTTATAATAACAGATCTCGCATAGTAGATGAATCCATCAATGTGAAGTTCGATGAAAATTCTCAAATCCATGAAGACTCTAATCAAACAGAGCAATCATCTGACGCAATTAGAGCACAAGAAGAAATCAAGAATTCAAAGCCAGATGAACAGTCTTAGTAACAAGAAAAGACAGATAAGGATGACAGTGAAAAACCCACAACATCTGATGACAAATTCAATAAAAATTGGAAAAATAAGTCAAGCCATCCAAAGGATCTGATCATTGGCAACATTGATGACAATATTAGAACAAGATTATCTCTAAAAGACAATGTTAGTACTTTGGCGCTTATTTTGGAAATTGAACCAAAAAGTACTAACGAAGCTCAATCAGATGAAAACTGGATTCAAGCAATGCAGGAGGAACTCCAACATTTCCATATAAATGAAGTATGGGAATTGGTTCCTAGAGCAAAAGACCATTCGGTGATAGGGACAAAATAAGTATATAGGAACAAGCTCAATGATCAAGGAAAAGTCACGAGGAATAAAGCAAGATTGGTTGCCAAAAGCTACTTGCAAGAAGAATGAATCGACTACGATGAAACTTATGCATCAATAGTAGGGTTAGAAGTGATCAGACTTTTACTCGCTTACGCATGTTTTTCATGATTTCAAACTCTTCTAGATGGACGTGAAGAGTGCTTTATTAAACGGATTCATCAAGGAGGAAGTGTTCGTAGAACAACCTCCAAGCTTTGAAGAACCACGAAAGCCCGATCACGTCTATAAACTCAAGAAAGCTCTATACGGCCTGAAATAAGCCCCCCTGTGCCTGGTATGAAAGGTTAACAACTTTCCTTATTCAGAATAGTTTCAAAAAAGGTAATGTTGACACTACTTTATTTATTCAAAAAGAAGAATTTTGTTAAGTTGATGCAGGACGAGCTTGAGATGAGCATGATGGGAGAATTGAATTTTTACCTCGAATTGCAAATAAAGCAAACGGAAGAAGGAACTTTTGTTTTCCAAGAAAAATATGCGAACGAGCTTGTGAAGAAATTTCACATGGAAAACTCGGAGAAAATAGAAACTCCCATGTCTTACTCCTTAAAGCTCGACAAAAATGAGAATGGCAAAAAGATTGATCAAAAGCTTTACAGGAACATGATTGGCTCCCTATTTTATCTCACTATTTCAAGACCTTACATCCTTTTTAGTGTATGCATGTGCGCTAGATTTCAATCAGATCCTAGGGAGTCTCATCTCTCAGCAGTCAAAAGGATTATTGAGTATATTAACACTTACCTTTCTTTAGGACTCTGATATCCTAAAAGATAAGAGTTTATGTTATCTGGGTATTTCGATGCTGTTTTTGCAAGATGCAAGATTGACAGGAAAAGCACATCTAGAACATGTTAGTTGTTAGGTAATATGCTTATATCTTGGTTCTCCAAAAAGCAATCAATGATAGCCTTGTCAACTGCTGAACTTGAGTATGTTGCTTTGGGTAGCTATTGCACCAAAATTCTTTGGACAAAGTAGCAACTAAAGGACTATAAAGTAGTGGATTTTAATACAATGATCAAATGCAACAATACAAGTACCATCAACCTGATGAAAAATCCAATCTTACATTCCAAGGCTAGGCATATAGAAATCAAGCACCATTTCATACACGATCATGTCAGTAATAGTAGTAAACATTCAGTTTATTGATTCTCAGAATCAGTTGGCTGACATTTTTACGAAACCTCTTGACAAAAAGGCTTATGATTTTATTCGAGAAAAACTTGGTGTTACTAATCCAAAATTAGAAGATGCTGAGCAGATCCACTATTATGTTTTCAAATTTTGGCAGTAAGAATATTTTTGGAAGCATAATAGGCATAATTTCTTCCTTAATTAAATTTATTGCCATATATTTTTATTTGTCTCGGAAATTATTTATTTTATTCTTTCTAAAACCATTTTACAGTTTTTCTCTATTTTTCTTAAAAACCATATCTCTTTTAAACCTTTTTAATCTCGACGCTTCATATTCCCAAGAAAAAAAAAAACTTATCATTCTTTTCTTCACTCCTTTACACGCTCTTGAACTCACTCTCTGCAAAACACTTCTTGCATACTCTTCTCTTCTACAAAAATATCAAAACTTTTCTTCATTTTTGAAACTATGGTACCAAAAACTACTCCGAAATCAAAGCTCAGTCCATCCGATTCACGTCAATCAAATCACATTCCGAGTTTGCAATCCAAAATCAGAGGAAGCCTTGAATTTTTTTATTTGTCTGACTCATCTAATAGCATTGAAGGTACAGAAACTTCTTTAGATTTTTCTTAGTTAAGATCGACAACTGGCACTCTCAAGTTATTAGGAGACAATGATCACATAATTTCTCGACTGTTAGCCAAGTATGATTTTGATAGTGAAGAGGCATTAGAGTTAATGTTCACTAATCCCATCAGTAGCATGCCTCCCACTAGTGTTGGTGATTCAAGTGCTACTAGATCAAAGAAAGGGAAGGAGAAAGTATTTGAAACATCTGTCAGCGAGAAAAGAACTGAGGATGATAGGCGAAGGGGCGATAACGATGAAAAATTGTATGCTAGTTTTAGAAGGAAAGTTATTGCATACACGACTGATGCAAATTGTGCAGATAAACTAATTAAATCTAAAGAGCATCAGCAACACTTTAGATCCCTGATGAACTAATGAGTAATTAAATAGAGGAATGTGGATTTCTATTTTTTCGAGTCTGATGGTATTCTGATTAAGCAATTTTTTTTTATTTTTTTTATTTTTTATGATCAACTGCATATTTCTATTCAACACTATTGTTTTACTCAGTCGATACTCTCGAGTTTACAGTATTTGATAAGCCACATCTGATTCAAGCATGGTATTTGGCAAAGATTTTGGAAGTTAGGTATTCAAAATTTAAAGCTATAGATGTTGATCCTTATGTTAACTATAGACAACTCTCTGGAATTCCTGATTTTACCACCAGAGATGATAAGTCTTACGTGTCTCATCAGTTGTTTCCCTTGAAACCAATTGTTCTTCACAAAATTTTTATCAACTACTTGAGACCATAAGGTTCTTCTACAACTGATATTTCTCAGTATGAAGTCAAGCTGATATGGACAATCTGGAATGGTTGCTCATTTTCTATTGCTAATCTTGTTATACCGCATATGTATAGAACAATTTTGAAGAGCAAGGGGCAATTGCCCTATGGATCTCTGATCATGAAGATTTTTGTGAATTGAACATTGAGATTCCAAGAAAACTAAGCAATGCTCAACTGCCTCCACTAAAGATAGATGAGCAAATGATATGAAAAATGAGTTGCAGGCACACTGCTAAAAGTTGGAAAAACACAAAAGGTAGATTATTGAAAGTGGATGTAGATGAAGTTGTGCTAGACCCAGTTGATTGACCCACCAAGAAAAGGAAAATTGTTGAGTAGAGACAAAGCTCTCGAACATTCTTACAAAAGCTTAATGAAGAGATGTCAGAAGAATCTGAAGAAGATACAGTTGATCTTG
Organism: Eucalyptus virginea; assembly: GCA_014182375.1. Classification (NCBI taxonomy): domain Eukaryota; kingdom Viridiplantae; phylum Streptophyta; class Magnoliopsida; order Myrtales; family Myrtaceae; genus Eucalyptus; species Eucalyptus virginea. Next base: position 23,257,879 of record CM024524.1, on the reverse strand, counting down.
ATGAGATCATCAATGCTTATCAGACTAACATTGATGATGATATTGAGGTCAAGAGTGAAGCAGAAGAAGAGACAGCAACAGGGACAGTCATTGATCAGACAGAGGAAGTCATTGTTGGAGAACAACAACAAAAGGATGCTGAAGATCAACTTAGAACAACAGATAATTAGGTAAGTTTGGTGGATGTTGATTTGACTACTAAACTGGAGAGTGCTGATATTAATGCTGAGCATTAGGAGGCTACCAGGGATTAAGACATTACCAAGCATCAAGAACTTGCTCAAGATCAAACCTTTGCTAGTGAGCAGGATTTAGTATCAAATGCAGGCACTGCTGAAGCTGACTCTTCCCAAGTGGAAGCACCCATTCAGGGGGAGCTTGATGATACAGAAGATCCTATATAACCTCTGCTTGAAAACATTCCCATGCAATGCAATCATGTAGAAGATCCATATGATGCTAATCAAGAAGTTACTATTGACAAGTGAGTAACTGAGAGTGCTAATGTTGTTCAAGAAGATCCAAAAATACCTAACAAAATGACTGGAGTTCTTCTTGATCTTCTAGTTACTCAAGAAATTCATGCAGATGCTCCTTTGGCTATAGAACTTACTGTGGAAGATGCCCCTGCAGCTTAACTAACTTCCATCCTTATTGGAATTCCTAGTGTTACTAGTGAGCAAATTGTTGATCCTGTTCATTCTTCTGATCTAGTTGTGCAGAATAAAGGAAAATGAGTTACAAGTTTTGAGGAGGAGTCTAATGCTGCTACACAAAGGCAGTAGGATATTGATATGGTGATGAAACTTGGGGTAGAAACTGATCCTTCAAGAATTCCTATCATCGATAGTACTGAAGATAGACTATTTTTGCGAACTCTACTTCGAATGATGGAGCATAAGGATAGCATGGAGAGAGAAATGAAGAACTTAAATGTCTTCCTTTGAACTTAGGTTGAAGCACTGGACACCAAAATGACAAACATGGAGTGTACTCTAGAAAATATGCAGTACTATGTTGTTGTTCAGTTGCCTTCAAACCACAGAATCCCATCTCCTGCTCAAGTTTTATCTCAAGCTCCCATTCCAGACCTTAACCCAAACCAACCATTCTCCTCCAAATAATTTTCTATGATTGCATTATTTCTCAAAGTTTGAATCGTTTTGTTATTTGGTTTGTAATGATTGTGGATTGTCTTTTGTTGAACTAACTTTTGTACTTTGGTTTGCTTATAATATTGTGCTTTATCTGGTATCTTTTTGATGCGGGAGCATCCAACATAGCGCCATCAACCAACTCGGAACCATCAATGCTTATCCAAGCAAATAAAGAAGTTGGGCATTATGTGCTTCGATGGATCATTTTGAATGAATAATGTTAATTACTTACTGATACTTTGTAGTATATGGATAACTATCGCCATTTTAGATGTCTTGTATGACCAATTGATGAAGTTTCAGGAGGATTATTTTCTGGTCAAGAGAGGAGCTCGAATTTTGGGAAGGCTAAAAGTTCACGAATGCGGTTCAAGAATATGGAAAGCCAAAGGTTCAAGAACACGGAAAGCTAACGGTTCGAGACTGCGGAAGGCCGAAGATTAAAGGCATTTAGTTCCCGTGTTAATAAAGGCTTTTTATTAAGTTCCTAGCTGTTTTTATTTTTATGTAGCTCAAGAGTCGAACGTTTTATTCCTAGGTCATTAAAGTTTGTTTTTAATATTTCCTAAGGCTAAAATCCTCCTATAAATAGGGGAAACTATCCAATGTAGGGGAGATACGAATTTCAAGAATGAGAATGGTGAGATTTCCTCAACTTGAGTGGACTCCTATGGAGAGTGGATAACTCCTTTCGGTTTCTTTATCCTTGGAGCGTAAATCACTCCTTGGTGGTGAGCCAAGAAGCCCTTTATCCTTGGCTGGTGGAATCTTTAGGCCTTGATGGTGAGCTTCTCCTATCCCGAAGTCCTTTATCCTTGGCTGGTGGAAGCTTTAGGCCTTGGTGGTGAGCTTCGTAGATCTGGATCCTCATCCTCGGTTGGTGGCGCGGCCTTTATACTTTGGAAGGAAATCGTTCTATCCTTTTCCTTTTTGTTTCTTCACCCTATACACTACTCCATACACTTAACCACAAAAATCCCCTTTGAAAAATTTCCGTTCTTGAATCACTCACCCCATCACGCATCAAAATATTGGTATCAGAGCTCAAGGTTCAACTCATTTGAGTGATTCCTTTCTTTCTTTGTTACAAACTCCTCATGGATGAACAAGTTCCTAGAGGCTTGACTCTGGAGCAAGCGCACAACGAAAGGCGAGATCGTGCAATCCAAAATTTTCAACAACAAATGGAGCGAGTCCTCAATCTTCTAGAGAATCCGACGAGACAAGGACAACCAGCAAGGCGTCCCAATGAACGGCATCGGCATGACGATTTTGAATCTCGTCAAAATTCTGATGGCGATTCTAAGTCCACTGGAGACAACCGAACAATTCTGCACTCTAGTGATTCTGAATCTCCAATTCGAAGACGAAGACGAAGAGGGAGGCATAAGGAGGATGAAAGAGACATTAAAGTGGAGGTCCCTGAGTTTGACGGTAATGTCAATCCCGACGACTTTGTGGATTGGCTACACAAAACCGAACGAATTTTTGACTTCAAATCTTATTCGGATGAGAAGAAATGTAAGGTTACTGTCCTAAAGCTGACCAAATATGCTTCTCTATGGTGGGAGAATCTAAAGCATCAAAGAGCAAGGGAAGGAAAAGGCCGAATCAAGTCTTGGGAAAAACTCAAGAAGTTGATGAAGAAGAGGTTCTTGCCCGACAACTATAAGCAAGATCTCTTCCTCAAACTGAACTCCCTAAGACAATATAGGATGAGCGTTGAAGAATACATTCGTGAGTTTGAACAACTCAAAATAAGGAGTGAAGTTCCAGAAGTTCCCAAGCAAACCATCGCTCGTTTCCTTAGCAGCATGAATCGAGAAATTGCTGATATGGTTGAACTTCAACCGTATTGGTCCTTTGAAGACGTGTGCAAGTTAGTCATAAAAGTTGAAAAGCAATTGAAGAGCAAGAGGTTTTTCTCCAGAACCTCAACAAAGGCGACATCCTATTTTAAGGGTGCTTCCTCAAGCAAGGGCGAGAGTACATCGACAAAAGACGAAGGCAAGGGAAAGAATGCAGAGCCTTCCAAAGAAGTCCAAAAGAAGTTTGAAGGTGATGCAAGGAAATGCTTTAAGTGCCATGGTTTTGGGCATTTACAAGCAAATTGTCCAAATCGGAGAGTTATGACTCTTCAAGAAATTGAGGAGATCAATTCGGCACTTCAAGAGGCGACAATGAAGACCAAAATATTTCCGAATCGATCGGGAAGAAGAAGTTGTGGAGAAAGCCGATGATGGTGAGTTGTTGATCATCCGAAGAGCATTGCATGTTGAAGTTTCTCCTAATAAAGAGCAAAGGGAGAATATATTTCACACGCGTTGCACTATTAACGGAAAGGTGTGTTCGGTGATCATCGATGGTGGGAGCTGCACCAATGTTGCTTCGACAACTCTTGTCGACAAGTTGAAGCTTCCAACAACGAAACACCCTCAACCATACAAGCTCCAATGGCTCAATCAAGGGAATGAACTCAAGGTAACCAAACGCGTTCTTATATCATTTTCGATTGGGAAGAACTATCGAGATGAGGTTGTATGTGATGTGATTCCTATGGAGGCATGCCATTTGTTATTGGGTAGACTGTGGCAATTTGATATAAATGCTATGCATGATGGTCGGAAAAACACATACTCTTTTCATAAGGAACAAAAATGCATTACTCTTTTACCACTGAGTCCTTATTCGGTACATAATAATCAACCTGGGGAGGGAAACACTTGTAAGGAAAATTTGTTCTTGAGTGAGACATGGGTTGAGAGAGCCATTAGCAAAAAAAAGAATGTATTTGCTTTGCTTGTGGTCGAGAAAAAGAGTGAGATAGAGCGACCCATACATCCAAAAATGCATTGCTTGTTGAAAGAATTTGCAGATGTGTTTCCAGAGGATTTGCCACCTGGATTACCTCCCATAAGAGGTATTGAGCATCAAATTGATTTGATCCCCAGTGCTCTGCTACCAAACAAGCCAGCTTATCGATGCAATCCAGAGGATACAAAGGAGTTGCAAAGACAAGTCGATGAACTTATCCTCAAAGGATACGTTCGAGAAAGCATGAGTCCTTGTTACATTCCGGCTCTACTTGTGCCTAAGAAGGATGGTACATATTGCATGTGTGTTGATAGTCGGGCCATCAACAACATCACCATTAAGTATAGGTACCCTATACCTAGACTTGATGATATGCTTGATGAATTATATGGTTCTTCTGTGTTTTCAAATATAGATTTGCGGAGTGGTTATCATCAAATCAGAATGCAAGAAGGTGATGAATGGAAGACGGCTTTCAAGACCAAGGGAGGCCTTTATGAGTGGTTGGTTATGCCATTTGGATTATCTAATGCTCCGAGTACCTTCATGAGACTTATGAATGATGTTCTTCGTTCCTTTATTGATCGATTTGTCGTTGTTTATTTCGACGATATTCTTGTTTATAGCAGGAACGAGGAGGAGCATATCTCTAATTTAAAACAGGTCTTCAATGTATGCTAAAATGGAGAAATATTAGTTCTTCTCTCCAAGCATTGTGTTTCTTGGTTATGTGGTTTCCAAAGATGGAATCTCTGTTGATCAAACCAAGGTGGAAGCTATGAAGACTTGGCCGGTTCGAAGTCTATTTCGATGTAAGAAGTTTTCATGGACTTGTTTCTTTCTATCGACGTTTTGTCAAAAATTTTAGTACCGTGATGGCTCCTATAATTGAATGCATGAAGAATGGTGCTTTTGAATGGACAAAGGCTGCTCAAAACGCCTTTGACATAATCAAGCAGAAACTTTGTGAGTCCCCTATTCTTGCACTTCCTGATTTTGATAAAGTATTTGAAGTTGAGTGTGATGCAAGCGGAGTTGGTATTGGTGCTGTTACGGTGCAAGCACAAAAACCACTGGCATATTTCAGCGAGAAGTTATCGATTCCAAGAGGAATTATTCAACTTATGACAAAGAGTTCTATGTCATTGTCCGAGCTCTTGATCATTGGAGTCATTATTTGAGGCCAAAGCAATTTGTCCTTCATTCTGATCATGAGGCGCTAAGTTTATTAGTGGCCAACGCAAGCTTAATTCGAGACATGCAAAATGGGTAGAATTTCTTCAATTCTTTTCTTTCGTCTCAAAATATAAATCGGGGCACACTAATGTTGTAGCAGATGCTTTATCGAGAAGATATTCTATGCTTGCAATTCTGGACTCTAGGATTCTCGGATTTCAATCAATGAAAGAACTTTATTCTGAAGATGCGGAGTTCTCATCCATCATCAACAATTGCAAGCGGGGAGTTCAAGGTATATATTCTTTGCAATATGGGTTTCTTTTTAAAGGAAATCAATTATGTGTGCCCAAGAGTTCTTTTCGCGAATTGCTGATTCGAGAAGCGCATGGTGGAGGATTGGCCGGTCATTTTGGTATTAACAAAACTCTTGAGGTTCTTTAAGAGCATTTCTATTGGCCAAAGATGAGTGGAGATGTGCATGCTATCATCTCAAGGTGTGCAACTTGTCAAAGATCAAAAGGCCATTTCCATCAAGGTTTGTATACTCCACTTCCGGTACCATTGCAGCCCTGGGAGGATGTTAGCATGGATTTCATTGTGGCTCTACCAAGAACTCAAAGAGGAAAAGATGCTATCATGGTGGTTGTCGATCGGTTCTCTAAAATGGCTCATTTCGTGCCATGTCACAAGACTAGTGATGCATCCCATATTGCCGAATTATATTTCAAAGAGATTATTCGCATTCATGGAGTACCAAAGACCATTGTGTCGGATCGGGATTCCAAGTTCTTAAGCCACTTTTGGAGGACTCTATGGAGAATGCTTGGTACAAGACTCTTATTCAGCACAGCTTGTCATCCACAAACCAATGGCCAAACAGAGGTGACAAATCGTACTCTAACTACTCTTCTTCGTGGTATGGTAAGTAAATCTTTGAAAGATTGGGATTTAAAGCTTGCGCATGCTGAATTGCTTACAATCGATCACCAAGTTATACTACTGGTCGATCGCCATTTGAAGTTGTGTATGGAATTAATCCTCTCACACCCATTGATTTGATTCCAATTCTGTCTAACTCTCAAGTGAGCTTTGATGGCAAGAAAAGAGCTGAATCAATGAAGAAGCTCCATGAGCAGATTCGATCCAACATTGAAAAGGCCAACGAATCTTACAAGAAGAAAGCTAATCAACACCGCAAGAAGACTCAATTTCAACGGGCGATCTTGTATGGCTTCACTTGAGGAAGGAGAGATTTCCATTTCGTCGAAAGAACAAGCTCATGCCTAGAGTTGATGGCCCCTTTAAAGTTATTGAGCGAATTGGTGACAATGCTTACAAGATTGACCTTCCGGGAGAGTTTGGAGTTTCGGCAACATTCAACGTGGGAGACCTTTCTCCTTACTTGGAGGATGAAAACCTTCTAGATTTGAGGACAAATCTCAAACAACCCGGGGAGGATGATGCGGGAGCATCCAACATAGCGCTATCAACCAACTCAGAACCATCGATGCTTATCCAAGCAAATAAAGAAGTTAGGCATTATGTGCTTCGATGGATCATTTTGAATGAATAATGTTAATTACTTATCGATACTTTGTGGTATATCGATAACTATCAATGGGAGGCCATTTTAGATGTCTTGTATGACTAATTGATGAAGTTTCAGGATGATTATTTTCTAGTCAAGAGAGGAGCTCGAATTTTGGGAAGGCTAAAAGTTCACGAATGCGGTTCAAGAATATGGAAAGCCAAAGGTTCAAGAACATGGAAAGCTAACGGTTCGAGAATGCGGAAGGCCGAAGATTAAAGGCATTTAGTTCCCGTGTTAATAAAGGCTTTTTATTAAGTTCCTAGCTGTTTTTATTTTTATGTAGCTCAAGAGTCGAACATTTAATTCCTAGGTCATTAAAGTTTGTTTTTAATATTTCCTAATGCTAAAATCCTCCTATAAATAGGGAAAACTATCCAATGTAGGGGAGATACGAATTTCAAGAATGAGAATGGTGAGATTTCCTCAACTTGAGTGAACTTCTATAGAGAGTGGATAACTCCTTTCGGTTTCTTTATCCTTGGAGCGTAGATCACTCTTTGGTGGTGAGCCAAGAAGCCCTTTATCCTTGGCTGGTGGAATCTTTAGGCCTTGGTGGTGAGCTTCTCCTATCCCGAAGTCCTTTATCCTTGGCTGGTGGAAGCTTTAGGCCTTGGTGGTGAGCTTCGTAGATCTCGATCCTCATCCTCGGTTGGTGGCGCGGCCTTTATACCTTGGAAGGAAATTGTTCTATCTTTTCTTATTCCTTTTTGTTTCTTTACCATATACACTACTCCATACACTTAACCACAAAAATCCCCTCTGAAAAATTTCCGTTCTTGAATCACTCACCCCATCACGCATCACTTTTTATTGTTGACAAAAAGGGGGTGAAGGTGGACCAGTAGAGTAGAACAAAAATTACAACTTTATACTACTTTACTACACTAACACTTTTTCTATAGGTTCTTCAAAGACTTTGAACATTGCAAAAGCTAAGGATATTAATTAGATTGTTCTTATCTCCTATTTTTAAGTTTAGAGCATTAGCTATAAGAAATTCGCTAAAATTCTTTCAATGCATATATTATTATAGTTTGACCATGCTTTATTTCAAAATTTGCTTTATTTAAGAGCTACTTATATTTCAAAACTTTTTCATCTCATTAAAAAGTTTTGCTCGTGCAAGTTTTGTCATCATTAAAAAATGGGAGATTATTGGGAAAACATTCCCTAAGTGATTTTAATGATTGACAAAATTTAGAGACTTTGTTTTTGATAAAAAGTATTTTCAGCTGGAAAGTTTGATAGAATAGAATCAGACGATATCAATCAGAATCAGAGTCGCGGTTTACTCTCCCTTCCTTACATATTATGTCAAACAGCTAGGAAGGAGTCAAATATATCCGTGCAATGGCTAGTAGAGATTGGTTGGATTTCCTGCCAATTTTACAAGAAGTCTCAAAAGGAAAATCTTCCTAATATCTATTGGAGATTCAATTTTCCCGGAATTTCATATTAGAGGTGAAACATTATTCCCATTCGTAAACACTCAACTTTTGGAAACTCGAACTGTTGTATGGGCGGCGGAAATTATGGGAAGCATCAACCTCGGCAATCCAAAAGCCATAAGATCTTCTCAACCAAATCTAGGACCAACGGGTAGATTCGCTGGATTATCCCTCTAGAGATATGTCCAATGGTTAGGTTGGGCTATGAGAATATAAGAGGAGGTCTTGAAGCTAAAGGGATATAATTCACATTCACAAGAATTAAAGCTTTTAATTCCAAAGTAAGAGTGTTTTGTGATTTTATGCGTTCGTCTCTGTGAGCATCTTTATGTAACCATTTAGAGGTTGAGAGTATGTGAGGAGTTATACATACGAGCTTGAGTGTTCAGAGCTCAGATCTTGTAACCTCTTATTGGTTCCTATTAGTGGATTCTAGCCTATAGGTTGAAGCGCGGGAGAGTGGACATAGGTTTGCAAAAGCCGAACCACTATAAACTTTTGTGTACAATTCTCTGTCCCTCACTTATTTTTATTTATTGTGATAAAATTGTATACCGGTAAGATTTGAGCACTTCATTAGAAATTGTTTCGCTGCAATATTTGTTTAAATTCTTTTACTTCCGCACAATCACCTATTCACCTCCTCTAAGTGATAGATCTAGCCATAACAAAATCAACCACAGGACAGCAGCAACAACAAATAAGCCGGCTATGTAGGATGAACCATAAGAATATTTTTTTTTATTGCATTACACTCAATTTCATATCAAATTCAAGGATCAATAAGACTACAAAATTTCGAGCATGGCTACATGTGACTCAAAGCCAAGTTAGATGCGCAACCAATACACAACTATTTGCATTCAAACATCCTCACCCTATTTCTTATCCAAAGAACAAGCATCCTCACCTTATCTGAAGATGAAAATTCCAATTTCAATCTCCTAGAGAAAAGAAATTATGGAAAACACGTATCTCAGTTCTTGTGAGTCAACTTTGGAGCTCAATGGCTCTCAATAGAGACATTAGCATTATGGGCAAACTAGAGATGCGATGACACTTATAAATTAACGAAGAAAACACAGCAGATATTTACCTCATCTCTAACCCAAATGGTTGCGCAAGCCAAACGTGTTTTTGGAAACTCAATTTCTAGCAATGATGCAAGTTCTATCGACTACTTAATCAATTTCATGCTGAGGTGAAGACTATGACCTGCCTTTGCACTTACAGTGTCAAAATTGACCAAAAACAAATATAATGCATGAATGTCTAATGCCCAACAAACCATATTTTGCACAAGAATCATCCACAATTATAAGTGCACCAAGAATCATCTCTGTCTAAGATAAAATCATAGACCTAATCTTTGAATTTTAACAAGCTTAAGGACTAGTGTTTCAGATATCCATTTGATAGTGTAGGAACTATTAATTTGTCATGAGTTTATCAATTTGAGATTTTCCATGGTATTTATCTTATGGATTTTCACGTGGACTTGCAATATCACCATATCACGTCACCATGTCATCCATGTCAGCAAATTTGATGGCAAAATTTTATGGAAATTATCAGAGGATAAATTTATAATAAATGTACTTTCTATGGTCCAAAAATTAGTTTAGAATGAATTTGTCACAGGCGTATCAATTTGGGTTTTCTGTTGTCCAAAAATTAGTTTAGGTATATTAACCACATATGTACCAATTTAAAGTTTTTTGTGGTATTAACCCAATATAAAAATATGAAAGTTGCCGAGAAGCATATCTTCTTGCAAGGTTTTGAGGTGTTTTTTGAGCACTGGGATTGAATGCTTTTTGGAATTCACTCGCAATGATTGATTTGGCAGGAATTCTTCCAGGATTTTTAGAGTGAATTTGTCACAGGCGTACCAATTTGGGTTTTCTGTTGTCCAAAAATTAGTTTAGGTATATTAACCACATATGTACCAATTTAAAGTTTTTGTGGTATTAACCCAATATAAAAATATGAAAGTTGCCGAGAAGCATATCTTCTTGCGAGGTTTTGAGGTGTTTTTTGAGCACTGGGATTGAATGCTTTTTGGAATTCACTCGCAGTGATTGATTTGGCAGGAATTCTTCCAGGCTTAGCTAGGATGTCACACTACCACACCATCATGGTATTGTTAGCCACATTAGCTATCGCTTACAATTATCTAGACAAGAAAGATAACAATGGCTATTTTTATTCTCACCTCCCCTCATTAGAGTTCACGCTTCTTTGGGGACATTTCCAAAGTGGGGTCAAATTTGTCCTGCAAGCTTATGTACATGATTCTTTTGGGATTTGGCCAATAATTGAATTTTAATCCATGATAATTGGTCAATTATAGAAAATATGAATATAGTCAATCTTATGATTTTAGTTACTTGTAATTAGGAAATCATCGATCATGAAATTTCAACTTATAGTTAAAACTAATATTATAAATTGGGAAAATGACACCAAATGGTTCTTAAACTTTAGCTTAATGTGTAATGTGGTGTTTGAATTTTTAATTTGTTTAATGCGGTCCCAAACTTTAGCCTGATGTGCAATATTACCCCCTAACTGTTAATTTGTTTAATGTAGTCATAGAATTTTTTGTACATGTTTAATTTAGTCTCTATAGCATATAAAAATGTTTAATATTATTCCTGATATTTAATTAATGAAGGATAACATTAACATTTTCATATAATTTATGGACTACATTGAACATGTACTAAAATTCCAAGGACCACATTGAACAAATTAAACATTTAGAAACCGCATTGCACATCAAGCCCAAATTTAGGGATCATTTGTGTTATTATCACTTATAAATTTGGTTACATGTGATCATTAATTAAAGTTATGATATATTTTAAGCTTAGATTTACTCATTGTAAAGCTTAAATCATAGTTATGAACCCAATTTATCGATAGTTTATATATACCCCCTTCTACAATATGAAATAATTAATTTATGATCGTATATTGTTATTATATAACAATTACTATTAATTATTAATGAATAAAAACAGTAAAATGCTTTTAATCAATATCTAACTTAAATAGCATAGTGTTTGATTAGTTATGTTTTATATATTAAATAAACAACATTACGAAGAAAATATTACTTGTTTTAGATTATTAATTTACAAGGTATAATTTAAAAATAATTTTCTAATTACATATATTTAGGTATAATAGAATGATGATAATATAGTAATTATGAAAGTACCATAATCAATTTACAACTTGTAATAATATTTCATGTATGATTTCTCCTTGTTAATAGAAGGAATTAGGCTATGATTATTTGTCATAAAAGACCGCCTTTGGCGATTTGAATAAAATTTGAGATATGATAAAATTTATCATATCTTGCGTTTAAGATAGGATAAAGTTCGATATAAGGGGATATATATTGGATAAAATTATCTTATGGAAGAGGTGAGACAAAGATGGATAGGATTTATAACATCTATAATAGGAAATGTTATTTTCCTCGAATGACAATATTCTTGACTTAACAAAATTAAAATTATATTTCAATATAAATAATATTTGAATTCTAATATAAGAAATTCAAAAAATAAAAATTTAGTTATTTTAATTTCATCTTATTTTTATTTATATATTCAAATTTAATTCTATTTTATAAAATAAATTCAATTATAAATATAAAATATATTTAAATTTTACATATTTTAGTATTTCAAGTATGTTATTATAGTTCACTATTTAATAAAATTTTATTAAAAAATGATGGAAGGGGAAGAAAGAAATAAAATAAAAATTAATTTAAAAAGAGAAGAAAAATAAAATAAAAAAGAAAATAAAAATACAGTACGTAAGAGTGTCGTTGGAGATTTTTATCATCTCCGTTTGTAAAATTTTGATTTATTTATATTAATATACAATTTATACCAAATAATATATATAATATGATGTGAATATATCTGACATTGTTATTGTAATCACCAAATAATGAATATGATATAGTAAAATCTTTAGATTTCATATGCTATTCTATCAAGTCATTTCCTAATTAGAAATTCTGACAACCAAACGCAACCGAAAAGCATATAAGGGTGTAATATTCCCAAACCAAACTGCAGGGTAATATTTATAATATCAGACTTGTAACCCATCCAATTATAGCAAACCAAGTCTTGGAATAATCATCATATTCCCAAACCAAACTACGGATTAGCTCTATTCAATACATAATCGGGTCGCCCACCGGGCCGAATCATCTCAATAGGGGCCCGAAAGCCTTCTGTCCAGTCCGGGCCTTCGAAATTGAACCCAACATCTCGAGGCCCGATGTTCTCTGGCGGGCTTAGATTTTGACGGAAGGCGGCCCGACCGGCCCGTTTATAGTGGCGAGACCCCCGGAAGAGAACGAGGGAGAACGGCAATGTGGGCGTACCCGCCGACGCGGAGGCAACTAGCGGCGACGATCGGCGTCTTCGCCGCCGGCGCCACGCTGATTGCGGTCGGCATTCACCTCTCCTTCGCCAACGTCGCTTCTCAGCAAGCCCGTGCCAAAGCTCGCAGCGAATTCGTCAGGTCTCGCCTCCGGAAGTTCCTCGACGATTGACCCTCCTAAGCCCCCGCCGACCCCCCACAAGTGACGATTTCGCACTCTGCCGGTGAGCATCGCCGTCTTTCGGTCAATCCCCGGCGAGCTCTGAATCTGCCCCTGTTTCTGCTTCTTCAACGGCAAGTGCTTGTGTATGTTGAATTGACTCTGTTTTCGGAGTGAGACTTGAGTAGATCAGCTCGAAGTTGACTCACTGTGCCTTTCGAGGTGTTCTATGTATGCGTGATCATCTCATTCTGCATCAGCCGATTTTGCGTTGCATACCAACTGTTCGATAAAATTATCGAGGCGGGTGATGACGCTGCAACGACCTTGTTATCTCCGGTTCCATTTTACTTTTTTGACGACAGAGAGGATCATTAGGTGTCTTTATGTTTTTGAGCGTATCCTGTCTTTAATGACTTCTTTTACCATGACCATCATCTGTATAGAGAAGCAGATAATTATTGAGGGAAAAAGGAAGAAGGTTTGTTGTAACGTGCATAGATATTGAGGGTTTGGGTCTCTAAAGCATGATGTACTTGTTGTACCCGTCTAGTTTCTCCTACTTATTTCTTCGTTTATGTACTTTGGAATGTTTTTAGCATTCTGCATCTTAGCTTTTCAAAGAATGGTGGTTGTTGTCAGCATATGGTCAAATCGCTTGTCATATATATATGACCAATTTCAGCTGGCACTTATTTCTGATCTTACGATTGAAGATGAGCCAGTTCTCTGCTTCCTTTGACATGATGGTGAAACAGACAGTATAAGCATTTTCTGGTGTTCTCACAAATCAAGACCCTTTGATTTGTAAATTCCATTGCTGATGTAAGCACTGATATGAAAAAAAAAATAATAATAAGTGTAGGATTTAAAGGAATGATTGACAGAATCTCCCATTGAACATGGATTTCACCTTGTCAACCTTCTCGTGAGAATCTCTTTCAGAGTTATTTATTTTGGCTATTAAAACCTATTGATCCTTCTACATTCTTGTAAAGAAATTGATTCACATGGAGGAAGGCCAATTGAGCATCGTAATTTGACATCCAAACTTATTGAACATATGAAATGTCTCCACCTCCTTTACACTAGAACATAAATCACACAATGAAGTCAGCAGTATTGGATCTTGTTTTACATTAAGTTTGTCGTTAAACCCGATTCAGGTGCACCTCTAAAGATGATGGGGAGGAACCATAATTAATGGTACTAGTCACAATTTTATTCAGTTTCATGCACTTGGTTGCAGTGCTCTCATTCTAGCTCTCACACCAATGGTGTTATGTAGTGATGCTGTTAGATTGACACTCATGTTGCCCTTAGGCTTAGCCGTGCTCACTTGAATCAGGCTAAGTTCAGCTTGAGTAAGGGACTGAACAAAGGCTGAACTTACCTTGTTCTCAAGCAAGTCAAGGGAAGATCAGCCTTTGACATTCACACCATAACTCGAAATGAACTTCCTTGTTTTATGATATCATTAATACCAGTATGGTGATAAGCAGTAACTAGAAATATTTCCCAGATTGCTCTTGAAGGTTATATTGTTGTCGATCATGATTCTGAACTTATGAAAAGGAAGTGTTTGGTTCTTTTAATAGAAACTTTCATTTATTAACTACATTCTCTTGGATGAGTAATCTCCAGTTCTTTCTCAGAATTTGGAACTTCGCACAAATGACAAATACAGCAATCTAGATCTTTAATATTATGCTTAACATTTATTGTTTTCAAGTTTTATTGCAGTACCCTTGTTCTTTAATTTTCACATATTTTCTGGCTCAACTACACATTTACGAACTTTTGATGCACTTAGTTGCCTGACATGATGGTTCATTTTTTTTTTTATCATCCAGGAAAGATCTATGCTTTATTTGGTGTGGAAGATTCTTATTTTTTTTCCTACTAACCTCCAGGCGGTTCAGTGCAGAAGGACAAAAGTGACCATTGATGTAGCATCCATGGATTCTCCAACAGAAAACACATCGTTGCATTGGCTTCTAAATGTTGAGAAGAGAATTATAAGGGTTTTGGAGCTAGCCAGTGGAGTGATGAACGAACTAGCTAGTCCTGCTGGTCCCAAAAAGGAATTTATCAACAACCATTGCCGTGAATTCATGCAACTAATCAAGGACATCCAAGTAACATTGAGAGATGGAATCAAAAGTGCATTGTGAATACTGCCCATTTGAGAAGTCCGATTACAGTTCCTGAGTAGCTGATGAGATTTGTCTCAAAAAGCTGAAGTATGTCATTTCTCAGCTGGATGGAATGAAAGAGACGATTGAAAAACACGATAGTGAAGCTTGATCACCCAAAGTTCAGCCGATTAAGAATAGTACGAGATTCTGTATTCTGGTGGACCGTAGGTTTTTGTTGGAAGATCCACTAAGGGAAATTATTGCGGGATATCCATCTTTCTCAGATCAGAAGCACTTACAGTATAAGATGGGAGTTCTACTGTGTTCATGGATGATGCTTTGGTTTGGCATTTTCTTTTGGGTTTGTGTAAGGTGGATGCACCTTACTTGGCATGCAGCCGAGTCTCAGTGCACTAGGAAGACTCTTAACTTCTGAGCGCAAGCCCATTGTATTGACAGGTCCAGAACAGCACTCTATGGCCGAAACAAATCATGTAAAAAGCACTGCACTCATCATTCGCTTGTGCTGGTATAATGCGAACAGCAGAGGTTGAGATTTTATTCATGTGAAGAACCATGCAACATTTTGACCCAAAATTCATTTTGTATTTATTCGATCAATAAGCAAGTGATGGTATATGGCAGTTAACTTATAGAAGATTGATAGATAGCGAATCCAGAATTGTGCTTGCGTGTTACTTCACATGTTACCTAAAAAGAACAAAGGGAGCATCATTCCTTGAACTGGAAAGGTATCAACAAGAAAACTTTGGGAAAAGTACCAAAAAAGTTCTAAATCTATTGTATTGGTATTAATTCAGTTCAATCCTAAACCTTTTAATATTGGTACCAATTCAATCCATCCGGCCAATTTTGCCGGCCACGTATTGATGTAGACGTCGGCTGGTGGCTGGACGCTGATGTTGCAATTTTTATGATTTTTTTTAATGATTTTTTCGAACTTTTTATTAATTTTTTTTTTCTTTTCTTTTATGCTTTCTTCCTCACAGTGGCCAGTGAGTCTCACTGGAGGCTCGCCGGCCACTGGGCAAGGGCCACGAAGCCCTTGCCTACTGTCGACGAGGGTCACGGCCCTTGCTCGACCTCTCCCAGGGTCGCCAGCTTGGATCTGGGTGAGGTTGACCTCGTGCACGGCTGGTGAGGCCATGGCAGCCATCGCCAAGGCGGAGACAAGGGCCGCAAAGCCCTCGGTTGTTGGGGC